>AP027105.1:57796686-59248194 GCA_028142955.1 Pinctada fucata
GGGGGCTCGCACTACTGATAAGGAAATCGGCATAAAAAGATAAACCTAATATATACACAGTGTCCTTGATTAATTCGAAAGTAAATTATCTATCCTGCTCTGTGCATATTTTTAGATACCCTCTATTGTAAACATGCAGCTATCACATGTTTCCTACATATTCACTCAATGACCTTGTTGCATAACATATGTTTACTAGAGTACACGTATTTGACCGGATAAAGATCATCAACAAGATCAGGGTTTTAGGATTAACATAATCATAATGTGCATTCTTCATGTAATATGAAATTAATAAACTTACCCAAGTTTAGGTCTAATCTACATGTTTCGTTCCGTTCACTAATAATAGTGAATTATGTATATACATTCAGATGTTTACATGAAGTACATGGTTTAGAAACTGCGTTCTCGCATTTGACCCCCTGAGCCGCAAGTTCAATTGGAGTATTGACCCGTGGTTATATTTCCACTGGACTTTTCATACTTCAAAGGGTGTTCCTTTTTTTTCGGAAGAATGAATGTTTTGGTAGGAGGGTATTTAAAAGAGAATTTTATTTGTGACGGTTCGGGTATCGCGCTCGGTTAGCTCAGTCGGAGATCTCGGGTACGATTCCCGGACCGGCCACATTTTCCATTCCGCCTGTCACAGTATTTGGTGTTGTGAGAGTGAACCTCATATACTGGGGTCAAAGCAGTAACCGAACGATTTTGAAGGTTTATTCACGATAACTTCGTTGTTTTGTTCAATTGAGACATGACATTGGTTGGCATTTGTCTCAAATATATATCGAATAATTATCTAAAAATTTCGGACTTTCATCAACTTTTATGTCGATCTTTTTAACCACATTGATCAATTTCGCAACTTTGCTAAAGCAGTAACTGAACGATCGAGCAAACGATCGTTTATTGATCGTTTTTTAGTTGAAGTAACATCTTTTTCAAAGACCGATTTGTAGAAAATTAAGGAAATTCCCTCAAATATAGTTCCTACTGAAAGTTTTAAGATGGTACCCTTTCCCAACCGTAATATCTCATCTGAAACTATCATTTCTTAACAAATGACCAAAAACTATTAAGGCACGGTCCATTTGATATTCTGGGGGAGGGGGGGGGGGGGGGGGACTTGGGTTTTTTTTGTCGGAGCAAGATTATTTTTTTCGCCTCGGACCGTGGCAAAATTATTTTTTTTCTTGCAAAGTTGGAGCAAGGAAATGTTTTTTTTCTAACAATTGATGTTTATTACAGTATATCTAAAGAATATTTGTGTTTTTTCAACAACAATTCTTTATTTTTACTTAAATTGCTCTAAACATTACTAAAAGAAATTAATGTAAAAACTTGTATATAATTCACTTCTAAACTGAGAGAGATAATATATTTTTACAATATGATATAATTTTCAGTAAACAAAATGTAGAGGGACTGATGGGAGGGTCTTCTAGACAAATTATTAAATTTAGAAATGTAAACTAGTGAAAAACTTAATTAAATTCTCCTTTCAAGATTGTATATAAATTTTTAGACTCTATGGTGATACATGTACTATCTATTGTTAGTAATAAATGATATTGATAATGTATTTAAGCATTTTTTCAGTTACATGTATATGTAACGTTTGATATTTTAAAATATGAACTTGTCATTATAGAAAGAGAGTATGGCGAGCGAAGCGATCCAAAAAAAATTTATATAAAGTGAAAACTATGGCGAGCGAAGCCAGCCGAAACATTTTCAGGAATTTTAAGCAAATTTTCAAATTCAGATTACTTGTAAGAGCAAGACTATTTTTTTCTGTCCACACCATAAGCAATTTTTTTTTTCATCAAAATTCAGAGCAAAATTATTTTTTTTCGAAAAAAAAACCCCAAGCCCCCCCCCGCCCCCCCCCCCCTGAATATCAAATGGACTGTGCCTAATCAAGTCACCCTTTTATAAATGATTATAAATTTATATATGATGACACTAATGTTGATTTCTAGTTAAACTTTATAAGTTTCCTTAATTTTATCAAATTTCGTTAATTCAAATACCCCTCTACACCGTAATCGTTCGGTTACTTCTTCCTTTCGGTTATTTATTTTTTACACCAGTATAGCCCCCCCCCCCCTCCTTTTCTTTTTACAAGATCTATTACATGAAGTACGCGAAAGACGCAAGGAATCCCTTTAGGGAGATGGCCTCGCATAAGACGACCGTCTTGTTGCCAGATCCCATTGTACTTGATTTTCTGTGTAAATTACTTTATATAATTCATGCAATTTTCTCAATAATACTGTTTAAACCAAAAACAGTATCCAGTAAAATGAGTTTATTGGAAAATATCTTGCGAGACAATACGATATATGGTAAAATGGAGGCTCCTAAATCAAATCAGAGAGAGTTATCTTTCCTAGCCTTTGAAGCCGTTACAACTTCATTGTTTCTTTGTAGATCCGTAAAGTTATCTTAAGAAACTGTAACGAATTGTACAGTAGAAATCAAAGTATAGGTAATTTATTCTTAACAGGTGTACCCTGAAATATTCTGTACTTTTGCCTTTTTAAAAATTTTGTTTAACTCTTTTATTCATATACTAATCGGGACAAATGATCTTTAGTGATGTGCAAAAAAAAAAAAAAAGAGAGAGGAAATCCAAAACATTGATATTTTAATGAAATAAGCCATATTTAGATACTTAAAAGTACATATATCTATAGATGGAAAAGATTATGGAGTCTTACTTTACTGATTAATACATCTTAAAGAGGCATGGAACAAAACGGATAAACAGAGCTTTAACATGTAACAACAGATTTCAATTGTATAATATATAAAGCTAAGCCTGAAATGATACAAAATTTAACATCCCCTCATGACATTGAAAGTTAACCTCCCTTGTAAGGAAGTTAGATGACGCATGAAGGCTGATGGTGCAATAGAAACGAATTGATTTTGATATAGCTTTGCTTATTCTTTAAGTACTAATCATTTGCACTGTCAACATTTATGGGAAAATAATATGTTGTCAAAGACCAAAATTTGTTCGACCAACTACACTGTGCACGACTTTGCTCGATAATGCAGGAATTTCGAGTGTTTCGGGCTGTTTGTATCACTATGTGAATAAATTACGGGTTCCGTGACGGTTTTAGATTCTGCATGCATATTTGATTAAAAACACCGAATTTCTACATAAAACGGGGTCCACTTGAATTCAGTTGAACATGTTGCATGATTTTCGCGTGCAGTTTGCTTTCTCATTTTATTACAAGTATGCTTAAGCGATGCAATAGAAGCTTTAAAATGAACTAAAGTGAAGCTAAGTTCGTCATTATTGACGCGTGTAGCGCGTTGATGCAAAAGTTTTCTGTCCAATTTTTCGGGTGATACCTGCATCAACAGAAAAATAATATGAATCAAGGCAAAGCCTTTTTGTGCGAGCGGAGAGAAAATAGGTATGATTGTATGAAATAAGAAAAGATCTTTCTTTTTTATTTTGACTATGATGGCTTATCTTATCTTACAAAACTTTCTGTTTGATGATTGCCAAAAAAGGTAGTATAAGGCAAGTGGAAAAACGGAAGCATTTGTAAAAATGATCTAGACCAGCAGATGAACATTTTAAGGGGAGGGGGGGGGGGGGGCTTAAAATATGGTTCTTTAAAAATATGGTTTTTTTTTATAATTCATTTTTATTTTGTAAGAATAATGTTGCCAGCTGAAAATAAATTACTTAAGAACAAAAGAAAAAACAAACATATTCCGACTTCTGACAGTACGAAACCACCCGAGACGAGAAAAGCAATCAAAGCGAAACGTCTCGTTTAAAACCGGAAATGTCGGATTTCCCGTGGTTACACCGCCTTGTTGATGCTTTATCGTTACCTGATTTACGAAAAATATTTTCAATAAATTTAACTTATAAACAAAAATTGAGTATAACATATACGTCTACTTAGAGGCGAGCTTCGCTCGCTATAAGATTCATTTCTTATCATTTTATTGTCATCTTTTTATGGAAAACAGACTGTTTTCTTGGGTTAAAAAACAATCAATCACCGCACTATATTTCGTAAGTCGGAGGGTTTCGCAGTGATACGTCTGCCAAAACAAGTTGATTCAAGCAGCGAACGACCCACTCTCTATATCTTTGAAATAAGGACTAGTTTGAGCAAATTCTACATGCATTGTTAATTTTTGAGTAAGTAGAAAAGAAATGGTACCCTTGAAATGATAAGCAAACATCAACAAATTGTATTTTCAGCAACGAGTTCATTCGTGTTTAAGGGAATCCCCGGTTCTAAAAATAGTGCTATAAATTGACTTCCGTAAAAAATTGTGTTGATCGATGTATCAACAATATTTCTCAGCCAATCAGAATCTTCGTTTCATTAAAATGACAATGGAAATTAAATGATTTTAATGTCAAAAGATACAAGAGAAAAGACAAAAATTGTAGCGCCACCTACAGTACATCCTGTTCAGCAATTTTTTTCTATCTCATGTAGCATTAATGAGCTGTTATTTAATCATGACAAATATGGATGATGACCATTTCCTTTTGTTTACATCATTTCAAAATTTTCTAGGCATTTCTATCAGCGTTTTGCCTGTTCGTAATGAATCACCATTCGAATGAACGATATCTATAAACTGAACATTCGTATATTTTCTATATTATCATATTTTACGACACTCCCCCCCCCCCCCCTCCCCCTCTCCTAACATTTGCTAATCATAGATATCATTTTCCATCAACATAAATACATCAATTACCATTCTTTAATCGATTAAAGACATTGACTTATTTTATGCCTCAAACTCTAAAATGGATCCAGCACAATCGAAATTCGCCTATCTAGCGTACCCCTCCCCTCCTAAGTTTCCTTACCTCGCTAAGTTGTTTTGATTTATTTTGTAAATTATGTGTCCTGTTGATACCGACCCTTATCTCTAGTCTATATTTCTAATTTGTGCACTTGGGTTTAAAACTAGACCTCTTTGGACACAATATGTACATCTTCCAAGTACATGTACACTAAATTTTGAATTTTTAAAAGGCATAGAGCTACATCATCAACACTAATGAGTACATGTACAATGTACAAGTATGCATGCAATGCTCAATTTTGATGGATATTGACACGTTTAATTGTGTGTGATCACTTGCTTTTGCATCACAGGATCAGGAGATCCGATCCCAACGATCCACCTCCTCTCTTCTTTCAAAAAGGAAAGTAGAGGAAGATGCTATTGTGGGTCCATGGTGTCGAGTTCCCTTGTTTTGCATATACTACTTATTTACCACATATTGTCATGTCTAAGCTATTCAGCGCTTTTACATGTATGTATTTTTCATGCTTAGTACTTTTACCACCGATGAGGATTCAATAACCAATACATAAATGTCTGATGCACCTATGTCCAGAAGACAGCACTCTGACACTCCGACAACAGGACAGCACTCTGACACTCCGACAACAGGACAGCACTCTGACACTCCGACAGCAGGACAACACTCTGACACTACAACAGTAGGACAACACTCTGACACTCCGACAACAGGACAGCACTCTGACACTCCGACAGCAGGACAACACTCTGACACTCCGACAGCAGGACAACACTCTGACACTCCGACAGCAGGACAACACTCTGACACTCCGACAGCAGGACAACACTCTGACACTCCGACAGCAGGACAGCACTCTGACACTCCGACAGCAGGACAGCACTCTGACACTCCGACAGCAAGACAGCACTCTGACAATCCGACAGCAGGACAACACTCTGACACTCCGACAGCAGGACAGAGTTGGAACTCTTTTCTTTTTTCTTTGAATGATTTTTTTTTGTCAAAAGATTCCCAAACCTAACCCTTTTTATGTGAATAAGGATTATCATTTTCGATATTTTTGACTGCATTTCTAGAACCACTGAAAATATTTTTTTCATTAAAACAAAACACCACAGCCATCACAGACATGTATACAATACACAGAAAAGGACGCGCGTACATTTGAGTATATAACACAGAACATAGATGAGTATATGTCGACCGACCCGCGGTCCTAGTGAGGTTCGAATCAGCAACCTTTCGTTCACTGGCCCGACGCCTTATCCACTAGACCACGGCGTCGAACCACTGAAAAGATTTTGATGAAACGGGGAAAAAGATCCCTATCCATATCTATCGATAGGTTGTTCAAACACATGCAAATTTCTTCAGCATAAATTTGTATAGTGACCATCTGAAAGCATCGGGATGATCTAGAGGGATCCTTTTAGAACTTTTGTACATTTTGGTTCCTCTCTATTGTCATATTAATACAGTTTTGAGTCTTTATAATTGAATGGTTTCAAGTCAAACACAAAAGCCGAAATCACATTCCAAAATTACAATCATAAGGCTTACAAATTCTTTGGAAAAAAATATAAAACAAAAGTTTCTCACTAGAAAAGAAAAATCGGACTAACATGCAGATGCAGAGACAGTAACACATCTCCATAGAAACACGAAGGACAACTTATTCTTATCTCATTAAATTAAATTGCATGAATCAAGTTACATTTCTAATGCAAAAATAGATTCTAAGTGAGTAGGACCAAAAAGAAAGTTTGAATCTTACTTTGATGTATCTCTCCATATTAGTTTTAAAAAATGGAGATGTTTCGCTCATTGTCCCCGGTATCAAAAATGACTAAAAATCACTGAAAGCGGTGCCACCCTGAATTAATTCGATTAAGATATTAGATGTACACTATGATACAAAATGAAATTCATTATAATTTCTTGTGAAATCTCCCATTACAAAACAAAAACATAACGAACACTGAGGTCACCACACCGACAAACAGTAAGAAACATAGAAAATATTTTTAACAAATAATAAACATTCTGCCAAGAAGAAAAAGTGAATCCCAATGGAGATGAGGTCAGATGCCTGCGGAGACATCTCCTGTTTGCTAGCAACACCCGGTAAATTGTTAATTTCGGTATTCTGGATGGTTCTAATCTGAATTATCTTCCACTTGTGTTTTTATATTCATTTACATATCCATATATATGTTTCTTGGGGCCCTGTGTCATGCTGTCTGTTTTTTGTATAGTCATCGTACAGTGAGAAGGTTATTTTACACCACAATTGTGCATTCTTCGAGACCTCCGGGTAATCGGAAAAGTGAGAGGAGGATTGTGGGCACGTAATCCGGATAACCACACCGTCTGCTAATGAAGTGGTAGATGACTGTCCTAAGTCGGCACCGATTGCCCTTTTGTCTCGTTTGTCTTTATGTAGTCATTTGTGTTTGGTGTTTCTATGTGATTTGGTGTTCCTTGTACATTTTGCGTCTCTTTCTGTGTGTGTCTGCTCTGTGTTTTGCATTGGGTGTTTTAAGGCTATGCTTTGGGTGCTGCAACAGGATGTTGTTGGAGATTCCTTCCTTTCAATAGCATAATTTAAGAACAGATAAATTTGCAGCATGGACCAGACATGCACGTTTCCGGTACTGAAACCTCGTCAGTGATCCTCAATCTAAACAATAAACATCAAAGAAGTACCTAACCGTTATTCAGTCTCAAAGTCGAGAAGGCAAAGCAAAATCGTGAGAATTCCCATCGAAACGGTTGCGAACCCCGGAAAGAACAACATTCCGAGGTGAGACCAGGTGCCCGGGGAAAGTCAGCGTCTCCTGATTGCATGCAACATCCGTCCATGGAAACCTGTCAAATTCGGTGATTGTCTCGATGTACATATTGATGTACAGATCGGGTATTGGTGATGACGACAGCTATTCAGTCACAATGTAGAATGTCACTGATCATTCTGCAAAGGGGGATCTGATATGCTTTTATAATATCCCCGTAGCGACCGAAGAACTTCCGCAATGATGATTTCAGCCGTTGTGTGATATGTAATATGGCTTAAGAGTGTGAAAGTTATTTTCTTTAACATATTTTCATTATATATCGTGCAAAAATTTTAGTAATTACAAAGTGAGTTGCTCACAAGTATACTCTTGGTTTAGCAGTTTCAGTCAGTCTCCTTGCCTTCAGAACGAAGTCGTCGTCGTTTGAGCTTGCTCTGGGATAACACCAAAGGCAAGGGACGTAGGAATATCACTACTTAGGAATGGGAACTTTTTATGCCCCCCTTCGAAGAAGAGGGGACATACAGGTTTGCCGCTTTCGGTCGGTCGGTCGGTCTGTCGGTATGTCGGTCTGTCGGTATGTCGGTCGGTCCGCGACATCAGTTTCCGTTCAATATCTCTGGAATGGATTCACATATTGAAATGAAATTTGGTATACAGACACATCAAACAAAAATCTAGGTCAAGTTCATATTTGGGTCCGATCAAAAAAATTTTGACAGAGTTATGCCCCTTGCATTTCGAAAAATACCAAAATTTCAGGGTTTCCGTTCAATATCTCTTGAATGCAGTTACATATTGAAATGAAATTTTGCATACAGACACATCAAACAAAAATCTAGGCCAAGTTCATTTTTGGGTCCGATCAAAAAAGTTTGACAGAGTTATGCCCCTTGCATTTCGAAAAATACCAAATTTCAGGGTTTCCGTTCAATATCTCTGGAATGGATTCACATATTGAAATGAAATTTTGTATACAGACACATCAAACAAAAATCTAGGTCAAGTTCATATTTGAGTCCGATAAAAAAAATTTTGACAGAGTTATGCCCCTTGCATTTCGAAAAATACCAAAATTTCAGGGTTTCCGTTCAATATCTCTTGAATGGAGTTACATATTGAAATGAAATTTTGCATTCAGACACATCAAACAAAAATCTAGGTCAAGTTCATATTTGGGTCCGATCAAAAAAATTTTGACAGAGTTATGCCCCTTGCATTTCGAAAAATACCAAAATTTCAGGGTTTCCGTTCAATATCTCTTGAATGGAGTTACATATTGAAATGAAATTTTGTATACAGACACATCAAATGAAAATCCAGGTCAAGTTTGTATAAAGGTCCGATCGAAAAAAATTTGACAGAGTTATGCCCCCTGCACTTTGAAAAATACCAAAATTTCAGGGTTTCCGTTCAATATCTCTTGAGTGGAGTTACATATTGAAATGAAATTTTGTATACAGACACATCAAACAAAAATCTAGGCCAAGTTCATATTTGGGTCCGATCAAAAATTTTTTGACAGAGTTATGCCCCTTGCATTTCAAAAAATACCAAAATTTCAGGGTTTCCGTTCAAAATCTCTTGAATGGAGTTACATATTGAAATGAAATTTTGTATACAGACACATCAAATAAAAATCCGGGTCAATTTCGTATTAAGGTCCGATCGAAAAAAAATTGACAGAGTTATGCCCCCTGCACTTCGAAAAATACCAAAATTTCAGGGTTTCTGTTCAATATCTCTTGAGTGGAGTTATATATTGAAATGAAATTTTGTATACAGACACATCAAATGAAAATCCAGGTCAAGTTCGTATTAAGGTCCGATCAACAAAATTTTGACAGAGTTATGCCCCTTGCATTTCGAAAAATACCAAAATTTCAGGGTTTCCGTTCAATATCTCTTGAGTGGAGTTACATATTGAAATGAAATTTTGTATACGGATACATCAAATGACAATCTAGGTCAAGTTCTTATTTGGGTCCAATCAACAAAATTTTGACAGAGTAATGCCCCTTGCACTTCGAAAAATACCAAAATTTCAGGGTTTCCGTTCAATATCTCTTGAGTGGAGTTACATTTAGAAATGAAATTTTGTATACAGACACATCATATGAAAATCTAGGTCAAGTTCATATTTAGGTCCGATCAAAAAAATTTGGACAGAGTTTTGACCCTTGCCATGTGAAAAATACCAAAACTTCAGGGTTTCTGTTCAATATCTCTTGAGTGGAGTTACATATTGAAATGAAATTTTGTATACAGACACATCAAATGAAAATCTACTAGGTCAAGTTCATATTTAGGTCCGATCAACAAAATTTTGACAGAGTTATGCCCCTTGCACTTCGAAAAATACCAAAATTTCAGGGTTTCCGTTCAATATCTCTTGAGTGGAGTTACATATTGAAATGAAATTTTGTTTTCAGACACATCAAATAAAAATCTAGGTCAAGTTCATATTTGGGTTCAATCAAAAATTTTTATGCCCCCTTTGAAGAAGAGGGGACATATTGCTTTGCCGCTGTCTGACTTTCTGTCTATCGGTCCGTCGGTCGGTCCACGACATCAGTTTCCGTTCAATACCTCTGGAGTGGATTCACATATTGAATTGAAATTTTGTGTACAGACACATCAAATGAAAATCAAGTATAAAGTTGTGACGGACTTTAATCACAGAAGGGGTAGGGGGCATTAATGTTTTACAAACATGACTTTTAACTTGTTTATTTTGAAGTTGATGCCGTCACGTTTGTCATATACATGTATTTTTAAAGTATTCAGGTGACCATTTTCGTCAAAAAATTAACATTAGGTCTAAATATGAAGCAGACTTAATGCTATCAGTGTTTTCTCACCCCAGCCCACACAAACAGATTCTGCCAAGGTAATCAGCAACATTTGAATTATCAATTGAGATCATGTCATCGATAAATCCGTAGACAGAACGATATTCTATATGGATTTGATAAACATTTCTAAACATAATTGTTGCTCGGAGTACCCAATGATTTGTCTTGGCTTCAAACCAAAGTCCTAATCCTAACTTGTGTTGACTCGAAATATTGCTCGAATCTGAATCTTTTTTCTTAGTAAGTATAATGAAATTAGTACATCCTTTTTCAATATTTATTCCTGATATACTGAGATATATGTGCATCTCAGGACATTTGATTTTGCTGTTTACGTGGTGAAAGGAAGAGAAATATCCATTACAAAGCGATAATCCTCATACAATTGACAATAAGTAAGTAGTGATGATACAGAACACTGTTATGATCAGAGCTTTCCAGATAACATTTTCCCCTGAAGTGCAAGAAAGACTAATTAATCAAATATTAATTTTATATCAAGCCATTGAGAAGAGATCCTAACACCCTTAAAAGCTACTTAAACACAAATCGTCCAATAAAGAACACCAAAAGATTGCTTTAACAGAATTACACGGTCAGCTAATCTAATGATGTCGCGATAGAAGTCAATTTCCACGAAAAATTCTTTACCCTTAGATTTTTGAGACGCGTCTTTATTTCTTTTGTGACTTTTAGATGTCAGATTATGCTTTAAGTTGTGTTGCCAATACAACAAAAGTGAACATAAAGAACATGAATATTGAATCTGTAATTGATAATGGGTTTTAGTGCGTCTTACATTAATCGTTCATTCTAATGTCTACGTATATAATCTAACTTAACATAATATAGATAAATGCAGTCAGTATTTACTTAATATATTTTTTTCTTTTCTGAAATAAGTTTACATGTATTTAGCTTTATTCATTTTAAGGAGCTGATAAGATAAGGGCCGTATTTAGCACTGAATCTTGTAACTTATTTCTGCCGCTTGACGAATCGTATGCAGAAAAATTTTAATTATCATTGAAATATTATGTATTTGTAGACCTTTAACATGTTTTACTATTCGTTGAAGAACTCTTAAGTTAAAATCGAAAGAGTTAGGGGGTGCTCAGACAGAAAACGCAATAATATCGACGAAAAGGTAGACATTTTAAAATAATTATACCTAAAATCGATAAATATCAACCAAAAGGCATAAAATATGTCTATACATTGTATGTATGTCAGAAATAGATTTCGAACGTTCTGTCTCCATAATGAAATCCGGAACTTAAAATACGGTCTCATTTTGTACTCAATGGCTACAATGTACTTAAAGCCTTTTAGCGCGAAATACACATTGGCGGAGAAATAAGCACCACTCTTGCTTATTTCGTTCCAATTTACTGTATATTTCATTAAATCATATTCTAATAGTATGTACTTTTTTATTGATTAAAGAGGAAAAATAGTCAAATGTGCAATATTTTATGGTCTAAAAGGTTGTTTCTTGAAAATACTTCCCTTCCCTTTTAAGGTTTTTCGTCTCTGGTGTAGCGTCCCCCGGAGATACAGAACCCCATTTTGCCAAAATTTTTTATCATGGATATACACATTTATTTAAAGTGGTGTTATGTATATCCGGGGGAAACAATGTAAAAAAAACTTTTCCGTTTTCTATTGATATCTATGACAAAAAGAAAAGCTTTGACCCAAAAAAGTAGCAAATATTATGCAAAACAGATAAAAAATAACTTTATATTCTGATGGGATGCATGTAAACATTTTACGAAAAGAAATTTCTTGAAAATTCTATCTTCACAATTCAACTTTTCAGCGCAGATTTTACGTCTTATCTTAACAGCTCCTTTCAGTATTTCTGTTGCTTTTCTCTTTATAAATTATCAACTTTTTTGGAATTTTCGTGCTTATCATCTGTCAACCTTATATAAAACCTTTTCAAATAGACCCTATATTGTAGGGATAATAAATTCTATGAATTCGAATGACCCCAACTTTAACATTACACCCCATGGAAAAATCCAAACATTCACACTTTTAACCAAAAATGTATTTTGAAACCTGTTTTAGCTTTACCCAATGTGCAAGGTATTCAGGAGTAATTTTCCCGATTTTGGATCAGAGATACAATCTACTTTAATACTGTTAAAGACTGGTACCCGTTCTGGTTCCTTCGTTTACGCTATGCTACTCTTCATTTTTTAAAGTTCAATATAAATGGTCAAATGACAAATATGGATAATGACCATATCCCTATATACAATGTACAGCACAAAATCGATAATTCAGAAAATCATAAACCGAAGGCATACAAAATCATTATAAAACAGGAACCAAAGCCTCCACAATTTTAACTCTCCTTTGACTAAGTGGGTGGATTCCTTTGAACTGCTCGAACTACTCTGGGGCAATGCTATGAGTACTCCGAACGGGTTGTCAATGGAGTGGACAGAAAGTTTCCGAGTAGCAAGATGGCGGCTAGAGAGATGGTTTTCTCCCTAAACGTTTTGTTTGAGGACAAAACAACAGGAGAAATTTAGACGTCTGACTTTTTATGAAATTAAATGTTTATTATTATTCTGTGTTGTCTTCTTTTACTGTTTCACGTTTAGTTAGCTATTTTTACATAACAGCGACGCTGCGTGACTAACCAACGGCGTCGCTCTGCCTGAAAAAGTGAAGGGGCACAACATACTAGTACCAAAATTTCTAAGAGGCAAAAAAACAAAACAAAACAAAACAAAAAAAAAAAAAAGGAAGGGGGAGAGAGATTGTAGAGATTAAAAAATATATGGGGGGTTTCATGTTCTGTATGCACAAAATTTTGCAAATTGACCGAAAAATTGTAGAATTATGATACAAAATGTTACTATTTTAAATAATGTTAATGCATCATAAAACTTTATGGCTGAAATTTGGTGGGAGGGGGAGGGGGCACAAACATGTGCCTCCGCGATGTTTGTGCCCCCGCTGCTCCCCCCCCCCTTCCCTGCTCCTACGCCCTTGCTAACGTTTTGTTGATGGCAAGTTTATTATCATTATGTCTCAATTAAAAGTGATAATTGTTTTTGACGTATGAAAAGTATTTATTTTGCCGTCCAAATCAACTGGACCGCAGTTACGTGAAAAAGGCTAAAAATGCAGAAAATTTCCGGCTTGTAAGGGACGTTTTTAAGATGATGTAAAACCACAGAAAATAAAAGAAGACAACACAGAATTATTTTAAAACATTTATTTCATAAAAAGTTCGATGTTCTTCATTTCGTTCGTCACGAACCCTGGTGTGCCATATCATTGATAGACAAATGTTGGTCTTTCAGCCATATTGGATGACGTCACTTTCTAGAGCACTCTCGCTGCACCACCTCTTCACCAGGTGCAGACGGAGTAGCTCTATAGCTACCCTAGATCACTGCGCGGGATCGCTCCATTCGTTCGGAGCAGCTCGGAGTACTCAGAGTTGGTCAAAGGAATCCGCCCAGTGATTCATCGTTGTAATGTTAAGGGGTATGGACAAACTTTTATTCGCCATGTTGGATTTTATGCAGTGTATTATTGAAAAATTTTCCTAACACCGAGTAAAGGCTAAAACTTTAACTATTTTAACCCTAAGTATCCTCTACCTCAATAGCTACATTTTCCCATCTTTTCTACGGAAAATTACACTAATATTTCAACATTAGAAAACTTTTAATTTCATGCACCGAACTGCACAGCTGCACCTCAGAAGAATTCATGAATATTACTATAACTTACCTTAAACAATCAATGGCGTAGCTCTGCCTGAAAAAGTGGAGGGGCACAACATCCCAAATTTTCTAACAAGCAAAAAAAAAAAAAAAAAAAAAAAAAAAATAAGGGGGAGGGGGGGGGGGGGGGGGGGGGGGGGGAAAGAAGCGAGCGTTAGCGAGCTAAGGATTTTCTTAAGCAAAATATTGACTTTCCAGATCCATAACTCTATCATCAACAAGTACATGTATTAATATTCTATATAGTTTGAGTTAAATGTCTTCATGTACATTGATAAAGTAATATGTATAAAGGATGGATCAGAATAGCTAAATTATTCAGAAAGTCTATAGAGAACTGGCGAGCGGTAGCGAGCCAAAGAAAAACTTTGAAAATTGACCGAAAAATTGTAGATTTATGGTACAAAATGTTGCTATTTTAAACATTTGAATAACTTATGCCAAAATTTGAAATAAAACATGTTGCAATGCTGCAATAAGGTATTTTGCAGTTTTCTTTTTATCTGTATGTCCAAAAATTACGTCAAAAAGTGGGGGGGGGGCACAAACATACTTATGCCCCCCCCCCCCCCCCACTTTCAAAAGTGGGGGGGCACGTGCCCCCCCTGCCCCCCCTTGTCCTACGCCAGTGACAATACATTGATTCTATATCTACAAACATTTGTCCTTCAATTTTGAATACACGGTCTCATAATCTTATAAACCTCGTGTTTATACAATACGGGGTCCTTTCGAACACGAGTTTTAACAGGTAGCCATTTTCACGTGCCGATCCCCCACCCCACCCCAACATAAGTAGAAAAAATAGAAGACTTTAAAGTTTCTTGGGTAATTCACTAGAATTCCGACTGTTTGCGATTGATATATTAATTATTTACATGATATATCTTAGAAAAGCGGGATAGCCTTGTGTATTATTGGTGACAAATTACAAATGTGCAACATTCCAGGGATCCACCCCTGGATTCCTTTCTATGGTTCCCCGCGTGTAAAATGAAGATACCCGGCATTTGAGAAAGTATCATCAAAATTGGAGAACAAATGATTGTAGACATATGATCATAGTAACGTTTAAGGTAGGTTTTGGTATAAATCATGAATTCTGCAGAACTGTAGCTGCGCAGTTCGGTGCACTAAGTTCATATGGTTGTCGTGAAAAAAATATTGATGCAGTTTTTACTCAGGAAGATTGGATGAAGATGTTTATGTACATAAAATAGCAATCCAAAGAATGCTTGTGTCGCCTGCGAAGCGGCTTGATTATTATTCTAGAAAGTGGATCAAAATTATTGGTAACAGTAGAAAAGTTTTGTCAAATGAAATTCATTTGAAATATCAGAACTCTTAATTACAAATTAAAAGATATGGTAATTCTCAAATTTTCAGAAAATAGTGTCAATCATCTAGGCCAAGGTCACTATGTAAAAATTTGTAACGAAAAGGTCTCATCATAAGAAATATTAAAGACCTATCACTTACCAATTAAAAGATATATACAACCTTAATTTCTTAGAAAAGAAGGTCAAATAGTTAGGTAAAAAATTATGGTATGTGTAGAAATGCATTGTTACAAGGAAAATACATGTGAAAATAGCAAAGCCCTATCACCTACCAATCAAAAGATATAGCCAATTTGACTTTTCTTGAAAAGTAGGTCAAATATCTAGGTCGAGGTCACAAGGTCAAATATTATGGTCAGTGTAGAAAGGTCTTGTCACAAGGAATACACATTTGAAATATCGAAGCCCTATCACTTACCAATCAAAAGATATATACAATCTTAATATTTTTGAAAAGTAGGTCAAATATGAAGGTCAAGGTCAATAGGTAAAAAATCATGGTATATGTAGAAAGGCGTTGTTACAAGGAATACACATGTAACATATCAAAGCCCTATCACTTACCAATCAAAAGATATAGTGAATCTTATCTTTTTTTCAAAAGTAGGTCAAATATGTAGGTCAAGGTCACAAGGTCAAAAATAATGGTATGTGTAGAAAGGTCTTGCCACAAGGATTGCATGTGTGAAATATCAAAGTCCTAACCCTTACCTATCAAAAGATATAGCCATTCTTAATTTTTTTTAAAGTAGGTCAAATATGTAGGTCAAGGTCACTAGGTCAAAAATTATGGCATGTGTAGAAAGGTCTTGTCACAAGGAATACACATGTGAAATATCAAAGCCCTATCACTTACCAATCAAAAGTTATGGACTGTGACACCCAAAGTGTGACAGACAGACAGACAGACAGACAGACAGACGGACTGACGGACAGACGGACGGACCGACGGACAAAGTGATCCCTAAGTGTCGCTATGCTTCGCAGGCGACACAAAAAACTTACTATTAAAATGGTTAAACTTGGAGTCTTAATTCTGCAGAACGGCAGATTTTCAAGTATGCTTCACGTCAAATCCAATATGGCCGAAAAGTTTTATCCATACCCCTTAAAGGTACAAATGGTCTTACAGGGATTAAACTGTCAATAATGAAATTTGACCGTAAATACCTTTTAAGTACTACCATTTGAACATCTATATATTACTTACATAAAATATCTCTCATATTTTTGTTTTATATACGTTTTTACTCTCTGGTACACACGATTTCGGTAAACTTCGGAAATTGATATTTGCATATACAGCATGTAGAAATATGTCACGTTTACCAAGGTCAAAGTGAACACGCTACCACGATCAGCCAATCGCTTGAATGAACTTCACATCGTGGGATTACTACGAAACATGTAGTAAACCACGTATACAGTCTTTTTGAAATTCTCTCTAAAAAAACTAACTCACTAATATTTCATTAATTGCAAATACAAGGTTGATATCATGTATATATATCATGTTCCATTCAAATCACCATTTTGAACGTGGAAAATCGAACACTTTCAAATGACTAACAACGTGTAATAGTGTAATGCGACTTGAATGGGGGGCATGTGTAGTCTGCTATACACATGTGCGTTTGTTTACCAAATCCTAAATGATAATTAACCTTTATTTAGTTTCTTTTTTTTTTTTTTTTTTCGTTTTCTAATATTTGATTTAGACTGTGACCAGAAATTTTCGCGAGTATCAAATTTCGCGATTTTATGGCAAAATAGGGTGTCTATATCTTAGCGAATACAATTTTCGCGATTTCTAAATTACAAACAAATATGTTCATATGATGTTACTGTTTTGTACCTTTCATTATTGAAATTTTAGTTAGTTCTATCATAGAAATACACTATTGAAATTTTAGTTAGTTCTATCATAGAAATACACTCAGTTCACTCCACATTACGTTTAATCAGGAAAAGTTAAAAATGACACATGTACAATATGAATAAACGTAAAGGATATAACAATTTTTGAAAAACCTCATCAAACACAATTTTTCGCGAGAATAATTTTTCGCGATTGAAATTCACTCGCGAATATACCAAAAATTAGTATCTCGCGAAAATTTCTGGTTATACGGTAGTGGGTCCTGTAGCTTTATATCCCACCCATGACGAGGTTTAAGTCCCCGAAACGTGCATGTCTGGTCCATGCTGCAAATTTATCTGTTCTTAATTTGAAGACATTTAAACATCGCCACCTGCAATACATTCTGTTCTCGCACTTCCTTCTCTCGCGAGGAAACTTCACAATTAGGGATCTCCTCTCTATCTTTGTTTTGTTTCAAGTATTTGTATGAATTGTATGATTATAATTATGATTCTGATTTTGGGTTTTGTGTTTGACCTTCATTCTCTTACATGTCAATTACAATATGGACACAAACATGACACACGTGATGCAAGACATCCATGTAAATCAAACAAAAGATTATCCATCCAATGACCTGGACACTCACACCAACAAGACAGCCATGTAAATCAAACAAAAGATGATCCATCCAATGACCTGGACACTCACACCAACAAGACAGCCATGTAAATCAAACAAAAGATGATCCATCCAATGACCTGGACACTCACACCAACAAGACAGCCATGTAAATCAAACAAAAGATGATCCATCCAATGACCTGGACACTCACACCAACAAGACAGCCATGTAAATCAAACAAAAGATGATCCATCCAATGACCTGGACTCTCACACCAACGAGACAGCCATGTAAATCAAACAAAAGATGATCCATCCAATGACCTGGACACTCAACACCAACAAGACAGCCATGTAAATCAAACAAAAGATGATCCATCCAATGACCTGGATACTCACACCAACAAGACAGCCATGTAAATCAAACAAAAGATTATCCATCCAATGACCTGGACACTCACACCAACAAGACAGCCATGTAAATCAAACAAAAGATGATCCATCCAATGACCTGGACACTCACACCAACAAGACAGCCATGTAAATCAAACAAAAGATGATCCATCCAATGACCTGGACACTCACACCAACAAGACAGCCATGTAAATCAAACAAAAGATGATCCATCCAATGACCTGGACACTCAACACCAACAAGACAGCCATGTAAATCAAACAAAAGATGATCCATCCAATGACCTGGACACTCACACCAACAAGTGCCAACGATCCAAATGACACAAAACATAATGCTATAGGGGAGTTCAACGCCTAAATGGCATGAACAAGCATTTCGTATAATTATGAAAGGCTTGTATACAATCAGATTCGATCACAACAAAATGTTCAAGAATGTAAACAAATCAGACATAATAAAACAAAAGAGAATATACACCAAGAAGACCAAGGAACAAATAAACAAAGAAAAGAGAATCAATAACAAATATGGATAATGACCACATCCCTGTATACAGCACAAAATCGATAATTCAGAAAATCAGAACCCGAAGGCATACAAAATCAGGATAAAACAGGAACCAAAGCAAACAAACAAAAACCTCCAACACATGAAAAGAAGCGAACTCCCGATATGGGAGTGAGACCAGGTGCCCAGGAAGAGTAAGTATCTCCTGCTTGCATGTAACACCCGCCGCTTCAATTCGGTAGAACTGTCACATCCGGTTACTTCCATTTCGGAAGACATGGTCGTCCATAATCAACACTTGATGCATATTTATCCTCATCCTTTTATGTCTTGTGTTTCGTATTTCAGTGAAAAAACTCCTTGCCTTGTTTTAATCTAGTGAGTTTACACTAAGATGGGTTAGAAGTTGTATGTTTATAGTTTGATTCTTTATAAGTGAACTGATAGAAACAACATTTGAACAATCTCTAATTAATCAGAATGACTTAAAGTTTAATAACTTCAGTGATTTTGTGGTTTCTTGACATTAAAGGAACGAGGAGAATATCATTCTAAATTTTTGATGTACTTTTTCGCCAAAACACACAGATTAAATTAGAATCAAGAATTTGTCATGCTCCTTGAATTTTTGAAATATTCAGTATGATACTGAAGAAATTCGTTGAATGGAATAAATTCAATTCTCTAGACAAGTCCTTTTAATACAGAAGTGAAGATTAGTTTCGAACATGTCCTATTTCGCTCATCTTGGTATTCTAATATGCTTTGATTTTCAGACATGTTAAGGAAACCCATTAGAGAGTCATCATGCAGTTTTAAAAAGTTGAAAGTAAAGGTAGGGTTTATAGTCTCGTTCGTCTGAGCCTCATGCGACTTCTACAATCACCTCCCTGGCGAGACCTGTACAATCCAGAGCATTTCTCAACTCCCTTGGAAGTATACAAGCATAGTTGCCGTTTAGGAGCTAATGTTTTTCACTTACATGACAAGCTCGTCTCATGTGCCAGGTACCCGGTTTACTCCTAGGTGGAGAGAATGCAACGTAGTGTAAAGTAACTTGCTCAAGGTTACAATGGTTTTGCAATGTTCGGCGACGGTGAAATTTTAACCCACGACCTATGGTCCGTAGTCCAACGCGCTAACCACTACGCCACAAGCATTACTGTTTTACTGTCATACTGTTCATTATGAATATAGGTCTTGTCGCTAGTTTTCATCTAAAGAACTTGAAAAAACCAGCATACATATTCAGTTAATTTCATGATTCTTGTCATTACCCTACTTATACGATGTATGTATAATGATGTGTGTTGCTTCGATCTCTTGGTTTTGCTATATTCTTTGTGTGGTGATCTTACAGTGAAGTGGCCATTAAACACAATAATTATGCGTTCTCTGAGACCTCTAGGACACCGAAAAAGAGGAAGGGTCATTCGCACATCATCATGATGATTACACCATTTGTTACTAATGTGGCAGATGACCATCCTAAGTCGGCACCGACTGCCCATTGTTCTTGTTGGTTTCTTTCGGAACCTGCTATTTCTAAACTGAAGCTGGATTATGATATATAGCGCGAACTTCGACTATGACTCTTTATCAAAGTAACAAAAAAGGAACATAAACTTCCACACCAACAATCAATTTCATCATCAGATAAATACGCAAATGAATAAAAATATAGGGGATACGAAAAAACTGTCCGTGCTCTGTCCACCAGATGGAACCCATGTATGTCATCAGCATAGGAGTCATACGGTACCGACACTTAGAGAGGACAGGTGTCTGGGCCTTGATTTCTCTAACTAGCATTGAACATGGATCGTCCTGCAGTATCGTTGACACAGTCAGAAAGAAAAGGGAGGAGATCTCCAACAAGACCCCGAGTACAGCACGAGACGGAAAAGAGACACACGACATGTAAACATCATACACAAAAGACTACACATAAACCGACGAGACCAATGGGTAACCGGTGCCGACTTTGGACGGCCATCTGTCACGCAAGTAGCAAATGGTGTGGTTATCCTGGATTACGTGCGCACAACCCTCTCACTTCTCCAATTACCCAGAGGTCTCGAAGAACGTACAATTGTGGTGTAATACAACCTCCTCACTGTAAGATGACATCACACAAACAAGACCGCGAAACGCAGAGGCCCTTAAGAGTGCAATTCTTAAGAATGAGCAGGTACAAGACTGTAGATTGGTCAAGTCAGTCTTGAAAGAACAGGATCCTGTTGTTACAAGACTGACACTCTACAAAAAGAATTATAGTGACATAATAAACAAATAAAGAAGGATCAAGGGTGGCCAGGATTTCCTTTGAAAATGCGTCAAATTTATCTCCTTTTTATACGCCCGTCATTTGACGGGTCGTATTATTGTATGGTGAAGTCCGTCCGTCTGTCCGTCCGCCTATGGAACGCAATAACTTGAATATGCGTCAACGGATTTTCACGAAATCCATACATTATGATTGGACTGTGGAGAGGAAGCCGCATTTCGATTTTCAGATTCATCCGATTTGTCGTTACAGAGTTATGGGACTTGGATTTTTAAAATACAGTGAAAATATACTAAAATAGTTAGAAATTATTTAAAAATCTATTTCTGGTCGAAATGTTTTGAAATTTTGTATACTTCAAGCAGAAAGGATGTTCTTTGATATATGTAACGGGTTTTTAATTATTTTGTCGCATAACCGAGATATTGTGTGTAATGGGAGGGGGGTTATATGCACATACATGTTAAGCTAAGGGCAAAATATAGGCGCATGGAACGCAATAACTTGAATATGCGTAAACGGATTTTCACTATATTCATACATTATGATTGGACTGTAAAGAGAAAGCCGCCTTTCGATTTTCAAGTTCATCCGATTTGTCCTTACTGAGTTATGGGACTTAGATTTTTAAAATACAGTAAAAATATACTAAAATAGTTTAAAATTATTTAAAAATCTGTTTCTTGTCGAAATGTTTTGAAATTTTGCATACTTTAAGTAGAAAGAATGTTCTTTTACATATGTAACGGGTTTTTAATTTTTTTTTTCGCATAACCGAGATATTGTGTGTAATGGGAGGGGGGGGTTATATGCACATACATGTTAAGCTAAGGGCAAAGTATAGGCGCATGGAATGCAATAACTTGAATATGCGTCAACGGATTTTCACCATATTTATACATAATGATTGGACTGTGAAGAGGAAGCCGCCTTTCGATTTTCAGGTTCATCTGATTTGTCCTTACAGAGTTATGGGACGAAGATATTCTAAATGCAATGAAAATATTCTAAAATAGTTAAAAATTCTTTTAAAAAATCTATTTCTGGTCAAAATGTTTTGAAATTTTGTATACGTCAAGAAGAAAGGTTGTCCTTTGACATATGAAACGGGTTTTTAATTTTTTTGTCGCATAATCGAGATATTATGTGTAATGGGAGGGGGGTAAATGCACATACATGTTAAGCTTACTCTCTTATGTTCACTACATCCAGAGCACCCTGTTTTGGCGATTTATTCTGTCTGAAGAATTTTGCCATAAATTATTGTTTCCGAGCATTGACCTCCTTTAGTCGTAACTGGAAATTAACTTCAACTTACCCTATCAGCTGCCTTCCAACCGCAATATGAAAAATAAAATGTCTACAGGAAATTCCCATGTTAATTTCAAGCCGCCGCCATCTTGTTATCCGTGTCAACAATAGTAAACAGTGACGTCAAAGCCTCCGACGTCACACATTTTCAGCGATTTTACTATAGAAAGTCCCCGTAAACTTTTTATTTTCCGTCCTATTTCTAACTTGACTGACGCACAGCCAAAACAATGGTATTTTCTGATACGACAAAAGGAGTACTATAACATTGATATCTATTTGGAAGATGACATTACCATAATTTAGAGAAAACCGGGAAAACAGGGTGCTCTGGAATTAGTGAACAGGACAGTAGGTCCAAATTTAGACACATGGAATGCAATAACTTGAATATGCGTCAACGGATTTACATGATATTTCTACATTGTGATCAGACTTTGAAGAAGAAGCCGCCTTTAGATTTTCAGGTTCCAGGTTCCAATTTGTCCTTATGATGTTATGGGACTTAAATATTTTGGTGTTGTGAAAAAATCCCAACGGGCGTATCTTGCTGCGTGAGCGTAGGCTTTATTGTCTATTACGTCACTATAAAAGTTTTTTTTTTTATCACATAAGGATATTGTCGTTGCAAACTAACCTGATAGGGCAATTCATGATCTATCTATCCTTTATATTCTCGATAAGTATCGATTATCGCTTGATTGAATTAGCTCTGTCTGGTCTGGAATTACACAGTCGTTATACATGCAGCAATAATATTTTCATATCCTACTTGTAGTTACGATTCATGTCCAGACTACGACAGCATGTGTTAAACGTCTTCAAATTCAATAGTATCATTTATTTAAGAACAGTTAAATTTGCAGCATGGACCAGATATGCACGTTTCGGGTACTTAACCCTCGTCAGTGATCATGTAATATGACCAAAAAGTGTAAAATATATTATGTCCAAAAACGTATCGAAAGACGTAGCAGAATGGGTTAAAATGATACTACAGGACCCACATTTTCGAAATTGCAAGACATTTTGTAAAAGAAAATTTCAAATGCATTGAAGAGACAGACGATCAACTGAAGTTGATCGAACTTGGCTACATGTGCCCTCGAGGACTCCTGGTCCACCAGAAGTAGCACTCACCAAGTAGTACAAATGTTAAACGTCTTCAAATTCAATCGTATCATTTATTTAAGAACAGTTAAATTTGCAGCATGGACCAGACATGCACATTTCGGGTTCTTAACCCTCGTCAGTGATCCTCAATCTAAACAATGTAATATGGCCAAAAAGTGTTAAATATATTATGTCAAAAACTTTTTTTTGGACATAAAATTTCATTCTTTTTTATATTCGACTTAGATTTAACTACTTTTATATTCATACATGCGACGTATTGATTTGGATTCTGAGTCAGGAAGCAGATATATATTATTTCTGTAATCTATTAATGTAGGATAAGGACTAAACCTCAGCCAAGGAATCCGAGAAGAACTGGACATCACCCATATGAAATGGAATAACAGTTAATCTAATAACCTTTTTTTCTGCCATCTTAATAAATCGTCATGAAGTTTCAGTCATCTATTTGGCGCGCCAAAAGTCATGAATCATTCAGAGTTATCCATAGACACTCGTTTATACACATATTGTATAACAAGTTTAATTTTATTTTCTGTCAATATAGAAATAGCACAATTTGCTTTCTGTCTCTTTTATCGCTAAATCACATTATGACCACCAAATAATATCATTTTCACGTTGCCAAATGGTATCACGCCGAAATGATTAATATCAATTCTACGCTCATGATATTTGAGCAGGGAAAATGAAATACTTTTGAAGATGTAAATTGATTATTATATAACTAATTTGTCATCTAGTAGCAAATGATACGATTAACACCAAACGTTAGAAACTAGGTGTGACTATACATTTTGCTTAATGCTATCAAGTTAACAGTCGTCTACACGTATAGTAAATATGATCCAAATGACTCTGCACTCCCTATAAAAGTGAATATATGAATAATTTATAAAATCCCTTGGGTGTCACAAAACGTTTGTTCATTGCAAGAACAACATTGGGCCATAGAAAGAAATGGAAAATGTTCCTACACCTATAGTATTTGCCTGCAGATATAAAGTTTTTTAAACTCTTTTGTTGATAATAAGCGGAGGTCACAACCCGCCGTCCGTGCAAGTGCGTGCTGTCTACGCGCTAAAATAATATCCGTAAGGTTCGCGTTATCAGTACATGTCCATTACGGTCTCCTTACGAGTTTGGAAGAAAGGAGGGGATCTTCAACAACACTCGGCTGCAGCAACCACAGCAAAACTCCAAATGCAAACACACAGAGCAGACACCCACAGAAAGAGACGCAAAAGGGACAAGGAACACATACTCACACCATAGAAACACCATAAATAAACCAACGAGACCAACTCACTACATGAAACACAAAATACCACACATAAATCGATTGGCAACAGGTGTCGACTTAGGACTGCCATTACAACTGCCACGCAAGTAGCAGACGGTGTGGTTATGCGGATTACGTGCGCACAACCCTTCCACTTTTCCGGTTATCCATAGGTATTGAAGAGCGCACAATTGTGGTGTAAAATAACCTGCTCACTGAAAGATGAACATACAAACATACATCATGACAAATGTACCAATGAAACACGCAGACAGGACTTAGCAGTTTAAGTGCATACAAAACATTCGCTGCGTCCTGTCTACGGATTCATCAAGTACGACACGCACTTTGTAAGTGCGTTGCAAGAACGTGTACTACGCACCTTCGACACAAGGAAGGTAGAAACCCGTAAGCAATACGTGTTAAGGTACTCTTTTGCAAAGATGGCAAACGCAAGTTGTCACTTTTGTACTATTTTAAAAACTTAACTTTATATTTTGAAATACAAAATAAAAAATAAAACGAACACTCAAAACAAAAGTATCAAAACAAATACGAAACAAATTAGAAGACTTGAGTGCGATTGTATCGCCTAACCATATGTAAAGACATATCCGTAAATACTCTTCACAGATGACTTTTGAAATCAGTATGAGTACATTTACTAATGCACGTCTTAGCCAGCAATTCTAAGAAAATTTGTCATATATACAATCAAGTCCTAGTATTGCACCTTTTATGTTTTGTTTTAAATCTTTTGGCTTCTTTACATGATATGATATTAATATCTTTTATATTGCTATGGAATTCCTGGTTCAGAGGTAGGAATTTCTATTTATGCTGCATCCAATCTGTCGGCTGCTATGTCAATCGATTTAGTTTGGTTCATGAACAATATCCTCATTTTTTGTTATTGGTCGATGGAGATATTGTCGCAATGACGCCAAAGTTTTCTTTACTTACACACCTTTTCTGATGATTTTTAAAAATCATTATTTTGCTTACTCCTCCCGGGCACCTGGTCCCACCTCTAGCTTGCTAGGGGTCCGTCGATGCTAAATTTTGTGCTCTATTGTGAGTGCTGTTGAGATTATCGTCAGGATCTTCTATAACTCATTTGTGTCACACTTATGC
The DNA here is from genome assembly GCA_028142955.1 of Pinctada fucata. Taxonomy (NCBI): domain Eukaryota; kingdom Metazoa; phylum Mollusca; class Bivalvia; order Pterioida; family Pteriidae; genus Pinctada; species Pinctada fucata. The sequence continues at coordinate 57,822,831 of AP027105.1, forward strand.
CCTTTGCCGTGTGCAGCTCGTAAAAAAGTTCCCCGCTAGGGGTTTGACAGTATGTGTTTTGAATATTTCCCTGACATTGTCGCCATAGCACTTTCTATATAGACATGACGTTAGACAGTGCATGAATTTTATATATTTTCATTTCTATGCTTAAACATCGACGGCGGGTGCGGCTAGCCAACAGGGGATACTTACTCCTCCCGGGCACCTGGTCCCACCTCTAGCTTGCTAGGGGTCCGTCGATGCTCAATTTGGTGCTCTATTGTGAGTACTGTTGAGATTATCGTCAGAATCTTCTTTTAACTCATTGATCTTTAAACATGACATCTGGATCAATCTTAGATCGAAATAAATGTTATTTGCATATATTGAATAGCGCTTAAAACAAGACTTTCTAGAGAGGACGAATAATTAATTCATTTAAATTAGGCCATAGTAATTTCATATTTTGTTATACGTCCGGAACATTTTCTGAAAGTTACCCTATCGTCAGAATGAAGGAATTGAAAACATATAAGAAAAATATCTTTCTTCAAGTGAGGTGGATAGATATTTTAGAAATATCACTATCATCTTATATATCAATAACGGTCCCATAGGAGAATATTCCGCAGTTTACACGGAACTTACATGGAATTTACATGGAAATTATTCCATGGAATTACGCGGAGTATTGGTTACACGTAAATCCGCATCCTTCCATGCTAGTGCGGAATCCCTTCCATACTGATGCGGAATCTTCCGCATATGGCATTACATGTAAAGCTTGAGGATGTTATACGTAATTATATGGAAGACATTCCGCATCAATTCCATATGAAATCTGGAATTTTCCGCATTACTTCCATACGAAGATCCGCACCCTTCCTCATCCTTGAAGAGGCTGATTGTAATGGGAAGCAACTCTTACAACTAAATTGAACAATTTTGAATACATTGTAGTACCAGGTCCATTGTACATGTGCCCTTACCAAAAAAGGCCTCTGCCGTGAATACTTCTTACGATTGCCATGCAAACTTTATGTGAACATTCTGTGAATGTATAAAACCTTATTCGCAAGACATTTACTAGACATTCATTTTTCGCATGTACATTAGATTGCCATAAATACTTGCATGAGATTCACAAAAAAAGGGAAATTCGAATATTCATTTATTTTCTGCGAATTTACAATAAATGAAATAATTTCTTGCAAATATCTGGCAATTACCCATATTTTTACATGCAAATAGTAAGTTGTGATTGTCTAATGCGAATATGGAATAAATGTGAATGTCTTGCGATCCCATACTTTCTGCGAATGTCTGGCAATTGCATACAAAATTTTTCTGCAAATATGCGGCGAACATATATGTACAAGTATGTATGAGCCAAAGCCCAAAATGAAATCGCCAAATGCTGCTAAACATCCAGAATCATGCACATTCACTAAAATTGCTTCTGGCCAAAAATGCGCCTTAATTTCTTAATTAAAGCATGTTAAGTTAATCCAAAGAAAAAAACAAATCAATATAGTGATCAATAATAATATAATTCATTCAATACTTTAAACATTAACATGTTTCAAGTTATTGAAGTTTAAATAAAAAAAACTTCATGGACACATGCACAGTAAAACACGTTCCATTATTATAGAAAAATCAAACACTATTGAATTTGAAGATGTTTAACACTGATCAATGACTTCATTCATTCTTCATTTGAGCTGCATCCGATTTGAACCACCTTGGTGACACTATCGTACATGCACACAAACTTGAGGATTTCAGGGAAATTATCGCGCACCATTCCTGCTTTGCTGGAGATTGGCAGGTTTAAACTCCAATACAAAGAGCTGAAGATATGCAAAATCTGAAATGAAAGCAATTAAATAAAATTTAAACTAAAAATATTATACCAAAAAATACGCCAACCTACACATGTAGTACACATCGGACAAGTACAGTTTTTCTCCAACCTCCTCAACCCCCCACCCACCCAATTGATAACAAACGTTGCATGATCCATTAAAACATATGACTGCATTCATGCAGTGATTCAATCTCAATTACCGGTATAGCTAGAAGTTCCTCAACAATTACATGAAGTACACAGAAATAAGACTGCAAAGTCTTGAGGTGAAAGTTATACATATCGAAACGTCCTTTCAGCTCAGATTTCCTGTTTGCAAACATGACTAAATGAAAGATAGCATGACTAAGAATGGGATAGCAATTATAAACAGAATATATAAAAGCCTCTCCTCCTATCATTCATGTTAATACTTTGTCAGTATAAACTTTCAAGATCGATTGCTGGAATCACCGGCAACTCGACTCAATCACGGAAAACTCAGCCCGTGTAAACGTCGGCCCGTAGTGGGTCCACTAGGCCCGTAGATATAGATCCACTCGGCCAGTAAACATATTAAGTAACAGAAGGTAAATCGTTTTGAATAAAATATTAAACTAAAATCAATCGACCTTAAATATATTATTTTATGTTCTTGATCAATATGAATTTTTTTTTTTTTGGGGGGGGGGGGGGGGTTGATGTTTTTACTTGTGTCTTGAGACTTACTTCAAATTCAGAGTTGCAATAAACTTCAGTTAAAAGAAATGAATATAGATACCGTTTATACAAAATTCGTACTCTAAGTGTCTGCTGTTTCTTATATTTAATTAAATAAATAAATCAATAAAACATCGGTGAAATAAATTACTTTGACATATCATCAACTAAAAGAAAAAAATCCCAATGAACACATGCTTTTGGAATCATATAAAAAATATATCTCTTATGTCTTCGAATTCCTTTCATAAGCATAGATCTCAAAATACTTTAAGTTTAAATACATAACTTTAGAAACACAAAGATAAATGAGCTTTCTTAAATATTATATCGTAGGTCCATGTTACCTAAGTTTACGGGCCCAACTAACCTAAATTTACGGTCAGAATGGAACTATAACGGGCCGAGTGTTCCACAGTTCGAGCTCACCTGTTACCGATTGCTGCTTGTTAATACATGTACGTGCCAAAGTTTACCCGTACCTGTAACATGTGTCAGGTATGTCACATGGTTTAAATCCTGCAACATTACTGTGCAGCTGCACAGATCAGTGTGGCCTGTAATACCATTTTGTCCATATCTAGTACGTTAGTGATCACTACCCAGTTGCAACGTTTCCTTTGTTTAGACATGGACATGTAGGCAGAAAACTGAAAAAAATTACAAAATTTTATAATCACAACAATCATCAAAACACACATGGTAATGTGACAACTTATTAGATTTAAAACCATTCAAATCATAGTAAAATACGTTCTAAAATAATAGTGTTCAAAGAACGAAATATCGACACTGAAAGTCGAAACGACCTATGACAAAGTGAAAAATCTTTAAAAATCATGGAAAAACTTATTTTCATACGAATTGCAGATAGCAACAGACTTATGATATACATTTAAACAATTCTTCATGAAACTTACACCATGGTTCATCCCAGATTTGCTGCAAAAGGCCGGGGAAGACGCATTCGGCGAAACCTTGTCGTCGATCAACATATCCTAGTCGACTCGCTCTTAAACACTCATTCGATCCAAAATCACTTCCGTAACATCACATATCCAGCAATGATCTAACTTTGACCAATTCGACCAAGAAACGACGAAAAACAGGTTAACTGAGTACTCACAATCATATTTTACAAGAATTTGATAGGTTTAATGATATGATTGGTGGGTGATGGCTTCGTTTCAGTATCATGTGGGTATTTGTTTTTAGATGTATATCGAATTGCCTCTGACTAGCAAAGTTGTACCTGTATTACTTTACACTTGTAATAAAAATCTTAAAGACCTGTTTTGTTTTATCCCATTTCTTAATTAAATTTAAATCTAATTGCAAGCAACCGACTTCAGTAATTTGCATATTTACCTAATATAAAGCAAAAGGGGGGGGGGGCTAATGAGTAATATAGTTGAGTAGTTTATCATGTTTATTGTCAGATTCTGACCTCCTGCTTCCCACCCTCCAGAGAGACGGCATGTACTTAAGTTAATTTTAAAACATTCACGGCAGACTTCATACAATTGATAATCACTCATATTATTGAAAAATAATCATAGTTTAAAAGTATGCAGTGAAGTCTTGAATAATATTATGGAGTTTTATGTATAGATCAAATAAAGAATAATGTGGCAAAGCCCTAGGAACTTAGCAAAGTAAAGTACATGATTTTCTTTATATCATATCAGTTAGTGTGTGTGTCTGAAGGGGGGGGGTTATTATTTGCATATCATGTTCTGAGACAAAAGAGTATGGGCCATATCAATATAATTGCTGTAAATAACACTAGAAATTTAATTATTCTTGAGGGATTTTAATAATATTGTCAAGGGTCAGTTTTCTCTATATCTGCCTGGGTTTGATAAGGAACAAACTCAATTAATAATATCCCTTTCTTGAAATATATTTGATGAAATACTGTTATGCAGAATTAAAGTTGCAATTATTCTTGTGAAATTTTCTAAGTCCAGAGTGTCTGTAATTACGCGTTGATTCCATATGAAAAATTTTCTAAGTCCAAAGTTTCTGTGCTTTCCGCATAAAATTTTTTCTAAGTGTTGATATTCCATGCCTTCCGCATCACTTTCCGCATAGAAAGTTTTGCATTCCATGCCACTTCCGCATGTTACATGGAAGCTTTATACGGAAATGGTTCCGCATTAAACAATTTCCGTGTATTTCCATACACTTCCACATGTCTTCCGCGTGATTACATATGGCTTCCACATTCCTTGCGGAATATTCTCCTATGGGGTATAGGCATTACATACTTCCCTGACATTGTCGCCATAACACTTTCTATATAGACATAACGTCAGACAGTGGTTTTTTTTTTTCATTTTTGTGCTTAAACATCGACTGTGGGTGCGGCTAGCCAGCAGGGAATGCTTACTCCTCCCGGGCACCTGGTCCCACCTCTGGCTTGCTGGCAGTCCGTCGATGCTTAACTTTTGTGCTCTATTGTGAGTGCTGTTGAGATTATCGTCAGGATCTTCTTTAACTCATGGTATTCAAGATCATTCACTGATATTTTTTTGCATGTTTGTGTGTATTTTTTCTGAGAAATTTTCCTCAGGTAGAAAACACAATATTTAATCACAATGGCCTTATCTGACACTATATAAGAACTTCATTCTGATATTTAATTCAGGTATTTTGGAACTTGTTGATTAGACGGTCTCTTCTTCCTTCTATCTCTATAGGCCGTTGTGTTTTAACTTTCCAAGTGTAACATCCAAGTCAGTTGTTTTTGTTTGCTCTAGATTGTTGTAACTTTATTGTATTGCACTTGAAATAGTACCTCATCTTTTCAAGATCTCATTTGAAAAGTTGGAATGATTCCTTAATACATAAATATAATCTATAATAATGTTCTTATTTTTCAAGTGAAATATTTCATACCATCAAATCATAACATGCTTACTGTATCTCCTTTCTTTCTTATCTGTCTTATTAATTCGAATTAGAAGGTACATTGCCGCTCCGAATTTTATATTCTGTAATTACATTTCCTGACAATTATCAAGTAGTCGTAAAAATGCTTCACAATGACATGTTCTTTGAGATGTATTATCGATTATAACAAATCATGATAAAATATAAATTATAGACAAGGGATAATATTTATTATCACAGAGAATCTGTTTTACGTTTTACTAATGCCAATAAAGTTGTAAAAGAAACATGTATTTCCTGGTTTCCTAGGCAACATATTTACGTTTACCTTGTGCTTTTAATTATTGAAATAGTGATCGTGATTATAATCTTCGCGAAGTGACTACTTAACAGTGCGTGTGGAGTTATTTTGGCGAAATCGCGAGTATTCCATTTAAGAAATAAAAAATGACAAGCCGGGCTCTATTGTCTCATAATGCCCGAGCGTCCTCAGCCAATCACATTTATTACCGTGCCGCGTCAGCGGCGAGGTGATAAATGTGATTGGCTGAGGACGTGAGGGCATTTGAGACAATAGAGCCCGGCTTGTCATTTTTTTTATTTCTATTCTAATGATGACCAAACTTAGACCTGTAAAAACCAGTTCCTGCCGGTTTATCTGCTTTCAGAAAATGGGTAGGCGTGGCTTATCGCTATAGGGCCTATATTGGAGAATAGAGCCCGGCTCGCGTCTGTTGTCTTAATAGGGAAAAAGAATCAAGTCATATTAGAATAAGTCTTTTATACTGGTTGTCATTTTCACGCGGGGGTTTCGTCATAATAATACAATAGCGAAAAACGCGTAAATTGCCCCCTTGCGAACATTGCAACGTTTACATTATATAGAACTGTCCACATCTTATAGATTCATTACTAGCATGTTTTAGAAATTATGAAATCGGGAACAGTTCTTCTTATTTTCAAATTTCTTTTATAGAATAGCAGAAAACCAAGACAGTATTCTTATGTAAAATCTATTAGGAAAACAATGACATTATTATACATGTATATGTATTATCTATATTTTCGTGGACTTCATGTTATTTCATCAAGTGACACCCAATTTCTATGTTTTTTCTTACCAACAAAGCACCATAGCTGAGAACAAAAATAACCAACATCTGTAGTAAACATGCATGTCAATCATAAGTTTACTTGAAAAATATATTTAGAATAATTAACAAAGGAGGGGATCTCCAACAACACCAGGTTGCAGCACCCACAGCAAAATTCCAAAACACCGAATGCAAAAACACAGAACAGACACCCACAGAAAGAGACACAAAAGGGACAAGGAACACCAACTCACATCATAGAAACATCAAACACAAAATACCACACACAGACCAACGAGACCAATGGGCAACCGATGCCGACTAAGGACGGCCATTTTCCACGCAAATAGCAGACTGTGTGATTATCCGGCTTACGTGCGTACAACCCTCCCACTATTCCGATTACCAAGAGGTCGCAAAGAATGCACAATTGCGGTGTAAGATAACCTGCTTAATAATGTCCATATCACTGTAAGATGAACATACAAACAGACAGCATGACGCAGGGCCAAAAGAAACACAGAGAGGGATATGTCAATGGATATAACCGACAAACTAAACAAAACAAAAAACAAAGGGCATACGAAATACAGTCCGTACCCTGCCGGCTGTAGAGAGGTTATGCAAGGGATCAAACGAGGAGTTCGACTTACATTCAGAGAGGAAAAGGTTTCGGGGCTATATCTTCTCTCAAGAGGTTTGGACAGGGTCCGTCATGGAGTCCTGTCGTCACAGTCAGTCAGAGTGCAATTCGTAAGAATGCGCTCGCTTGTACAAGGCTGCAGATTGGTCCAGTGCCAAGCAAAGTGTCCGTCTGGTGGAAAAAGGATCATATTCACGATATAAAAGGCGTTTGGTGATTCTAACACAATTTCGATGTTAATTCTGTCTACCTTTGATCCCTCTTATTTTCTTAATTATGTTACCATAAAATGCAGGTTGTGAAATACCCAATGTAATGTACTCTGTTGCTGGTATGGATCCGAATTTCAAAAGAAGTTGACAATAATTTTTGTAAAATTTCCAGAAAGTCTTTACTAGTTTGTGAAATGAAAACCTTGATCTTAAAGTTTTTGTAATTTGTAAATGTCTACTATACAAATCCAAAACAAGCTGTGAAATGTAATTACCGTAGAACGGTATTTACATTCAAATAACGAAAACATAAAGAGAATGTTGATCATCACTTATGAGGTCCATTTCAAAAGTTCTTTGAAAGAAAAAAAGATCTAGTAAATACATGTACGCAAGAAATAAACTATCATAACATATTATGATTTTAGATACTCTATATACAGATGTATAGTACCTTTCATACTCAGAACAACCCTAAAAGAAGTAAAACTCTAACTAATGTAAATACCCATTTTTACAATTTTTCAATTTCAATCGAAATAAAAAAAAATAATTTGGAAAACAATAACAATGTAAAACTCTCCTTCGTACATAAAATCAAATAACAAAAATTTTATTTATCATCATTAACATTACAATTCTGGTATATTTTGTGATGTATACAATAACCTTCCGCACACTTTTCTAAATTGTCTGTGTTTGTGTTTGTGATACTTTATTTGTCATTCATATATTCTTGTCGATAAACTCCTTGAATATACTTTTTCAGCACAAACAGCCCATTGCCAAATCCACATCTACTTAATTTTTAAAATTATCATCAATTTCTTTGAGATTTCAAAATAAAAACCTTACCCACTCGCTTGGAAACTTGGGTGAAAAGAAGAAGCCCCGTTTTAATGTCGAACAGCAATGTTAACCTTTTGAAAACAATTAGTAATTTTCATAATTTTATATGCACTGAAATAAGGTGGTGAAAACGCTGTTCTTTTTCTATTGTCCCATTTCAGATACCTAGAGATGCCAAGTGCTGTCTAGCTTTCAATCTCAGGTCCGCAATGCTTGAGTTCTTTGACGATTTGAAACTACTGTCATGAAGCGATGCGAGATTGAGAGCCGCAGCGTAATGGTGATGGTATAGAAGGAGAGGATGTATGGGCTGATGCACTGTTGCGGCTGAAGCCGCCGACGCCGCAGCCGCCGCCGCATTTAGCTGATAGTACGGCAAGAAAGGTGAGAACGGTAAGCGGTCGACCGACTCACGTACTGGAGGTATTCCAACAAACGGTGCCATTCTACATGCGTCCAATGGGGTGCCAGGAGACTGAATCATGATTCCAGCTATAACAAGAAAATTGATTGGTTAGAATAATATGTACTTTCCAAGATGTATCAAAAGAGATTCTAATAAAAAAATTAAACATTTTCCATCTTTGCATCCAACAATCAAGGTCATCTTTTGAATTTCACACTGTATCTATCAAGAGAGAATTTCATACTTAATAGAATGTTATTCGTTCATTTATTTAGTTGCAAGCAATGATAAATGATGAATTCATGTCGTCTCATCAACCTGTATTATTTATGACAGTTCATGAACTTGCAGTATAAAACATTTTGGCACAAGTTTACAGGGGTTCCCAGTCCAATTACACTTTTCAAATACCGGAACTGTTTCGCAATTTATCATAATCTGACAAAATATTGGACTAATAATTGGTTATACCGGCAGTGTTTACTCTAAATTTCCGATGTTCTGACAGAAATTATTAGAAAGCCAAATTCATGGCTGGTTGCTGAGTAGTCATAATGAACTTTAATACGTTAATCTTCCAGCCTAGCTTACAAGATGTTTAACTAATTTGTACCTCTCTTTTTCATAGCGTCTGGCAGAATATTTCAGACTGCAGAAGAAAGCGCGGTTCGTTCGATACGACTACAGATCAAAAAGGTCTTGTTTCCCCCAAAAAAGAAATATTCAGAGGTTTAGCCGTAACGCGTTCTGCCGCAATAGTTAAATATTTACTCCTACCAATTTATCACGCCAGAGAGGCATTCAAATTTCTAACTCACAACCCATTGTCAACAATACAGGCTCGCCGGCGTAATATTTGCTCGACAAATTTTCCAATAAAAAACATTATTAAGTCAATTTCTTTTTCCATCATACATCAAACATCGGTAATTGTGTAGGATCAATTCAATTTGGCACTGCAAACTACTTTTCTTAGTTATTCTGGAAAATCATATTACGAATCGAGGCAAATACATGGTAATTTCTCTTCCTTAAATATAACGTAAAATCAGCTCTATAATTTCATTTTGTCTCTATTTGAGAACAGAAAATTGTCAAATAAATTTCTGTCCTTGCAAAATTGAAATCCGTTTTAATCTTGTTACGTTAGCAGAAAGAATGATTCATGTACTGATGTAGAATATCCTATTAGATCGTTTGAACAGATGGATGTTTGTCTTAGCTTAAAACACATACATTATTTTAACAATGAAATTATTGTACCATTAAAACAATACAAAAACTCTTCGAAAAGACAAAACAGTTTCGCTCTGATTTGCCAGAAGAAAAAGTGGTATGCCATTGGAAACAGAAATATTGAATCATACCATAAGAAAGATGCAATCGCTCCATACATTTGTTATATGTTTAATTAAGCAAGTTTAGATGCGATGATCTCTCAGAATCCCTAATAGGCCCAGTGGACCAGAAATGAGGATGCAGGCTCTGTTTTCTTTTAACAGGGCCGACTGCATTAAGATCAAGCTTGTGTAAATTTGTGAGAACAATCAACGCATCCAGACTATCATCTGAAAATGTCCTTTACACTTCATTTTACTCTTCCGTCTTAATTTGCCACATATTGAGCGGTTGTAGAAAGCGAATTGGTAAATTGATCAAATTAGCAGAAGAAAAGCTGTCTAAATTAGTATTGATTGTATTGCAGTCACTTGGTGAGTCCTTTGAAATGATCTCCACAATTAATCAGATTTAGGCCCCCTAATAATATAATCGTTAGAATCAAATCGGATAATTTTCTTGTCAGTTGAAAAGATGCTAAGAGTAGTCCTTTCTTAATCCTCGTCCCTCTGCCAGATCAAAATTATATATTTTGCTAGGTGATTCTTGAGTGCATCTGATTGGGTACGCTACACTTAATACGTGACGTTTTCCTCTTCTGAGCATTACACTGAAGTTCATTACACAATATTATCAATAGCACTTGATTAATTTTATTTGATATAATATTTTCATTCAATTTCGTCAAATATAAAAAAAACTGCATGAAAATATCTTTTTCTTACCTTTTTGCATTTGACTTTCCTGTTTCCTACATTTGGCTCGCCTGTTCTGAAACCATACCTGAAATGCAAATCAATACAGATGATATTTTTTCACAATCTCCATTACACATGCGAATATAATCATTCAGCTATGTGTTTCAAAAACAAATATATGTCTAGGTAGTTACAAATACCGTCATAGTTGTTATATGGAGGCATTATGGTCGGATATAATCAGTACTTACAGAAAAAATAGCGTTCCAAGAAAACAACCTTTTTGATTTAATAAAAAAAAACTTAATGCACCAAACATGCTTAAGAATCCTCATCAGTGGTTCTTTTATGTCGATAAAATAACGCCCCTATTTTACTTCTTTAATTTTCTTGTAGCTTTTTTGTCCAAAGTGAGCAAATTTGACATTGGTACTTATCGTTCAACATATATATTATATATTAAAGTATATAGATGACGGTTCCCATTTCTATTTCATGTTGGACATGGCGATCGTCTTTTATCTGCTTTTCAATTTGTAGAATGGAGAAAAAGTTCGATGTTTGTGGCGAGACCGTTATCAAAAACAAATTTCATAGATATAAAAAGAAAATATTTTAGAGTAGAATTTTTAAGAATGATTTTAACTTCAATGTGTAGATATGACCCAAAAGCAATAATAAAGAACTAAATTACTGTCATTCCACACATTTTTATCTCATTTTTTCTAACTTTGTATAAATTATCCCAGAATGACAAACATTATGGCATTCGAGTATATTTTCTTGTTCTAGATTGGCCTACCGTGGCCAATGAGCGAAACTTGTTAATGCACAGGACTCTAGTGACTGAACATTAGAAAAGTTGTCCTTCGTGTTTCTATGGAGTTGTGTCATTGTGTTCGTCTGTTTGTCCTATTTAACTTTTCGCGTGAGAAAGATCTGTTTCTTCTATTTTCCAGAATTCGAATTTTATTTCGGTTTGCCTTTCATTCACCGATATCCAAAATTATATTAAAAGAAACGGGGGTCGCATTGAAATATTTTAAACATTTGAAAATTTTTGGGCTGAAGGACCACTGATGAGGATTCATTATCTGACACACGCGTGTATGGTGTACAGCGTTTTAAAAAGTTGAAGTATCAATGAGTTAAAGAAGATCCTGACGATAATCTCAACCGCAATCACAATAGAGCACAAATCTGAGTAATCTAGAGTAAGCATCCCCTGTTTGGCTAGCCGCACCCGCCGTCGATGTTATGGAAGGTGATTTCGAAAATATATATATATATACAGATGAGTTAAAGAAGATCCTGACGATTATCTCAACAGCACTCACAATAGAGCACCAAATTGAGCATCGACGGACCCCTAGCAAGCTAGAGGTGGGACCAGGTGCCCGGGAGGAGTAAGCATCCCCTGTTGGCTAGCCGCACCCGCCGTCGATGTTCACGCACGAAACGAAAAGAATATATAAAATACATGCACTGTCTAAGGCCACGTCTATATAGAAAGTGCTATGGCAACAATGTAAGGAAAAAATATTCAAAACACTTACTGTCAAACCCCTCGCGGGGAACTTTTTTACGAGCTCCACACGGCAAAGGGCATAAGTGTGACACAAATGAGTTAAAGAAGATCCTGACGATTATCTCAACAGCACTCACAATAGAGCACCAAATTGAGCATCGACGGACCCCTAGCAAGCTAGAGGTGGAACCAGGTGCCCGGGAGGAGTAAGCATCCCCTGTTGGCTAGCCGCATCCGCCGTCGATGTTCACGAACGAAACGAAAAGAATATATAAAATACATGCACTGTCTAAGGCCACGTCTATATAGAAAGTGCTATGGCGACAATGTCAGGAAAAAATATTCAAAACACTTACTGTCAAACCCCTCACGGGGACAGGTCCCTTCGATACTCTGAAGAAGCTATACATGCAATTTTTTTTTCGATCCATATAAAGGAAAACAAGGATGGAGTTTCAAAAATCAGTGAATGAAAGCAAAACACAAAACCTAATAAAATCAGAATCCAAAAGTCATGATCTATAGGCATACAAATTATTGACACAAATCAAAGAAAAGAAGGAAATCCCCAACAGTGAAAATAGTGGATCATATTCTCACGTGACGAGATGAAATGAAATCAGATCTTAAAAGAGCTCAGAGGTGCAAGGTTTTAAAACTGAAGCATCTTAAATGTAAACATTTTTTATTATTAAAAAGATTATTCATATGTATGTAAACATGCCGTCTAGTCGTCAATATAGTAATAAATATTTCTATGAAGTTTGATATTTGCTTACTTGATAAAGAGATCCCATAATAATCAGTAAGTCGCTGTTTTGAAACTGAGAAAATTGTACGGCATTTGATCTCCCAGAACATCCACAGTTTATAACAATCACTTGCTACTTATAGCTCTATTCATGTACGTCAACGGGTTGACAATTGATATTTGGATTTTATTTATTTCTGTGAACTCATCTTATATAATTTTACGATTCTTCGAGATTGTTTGAACTTTTCGTAGAGCTTTGATCGTCAGTATGAGATCAATGTTAAGCGTCTTCAAATTCAATAGCATCATTTAAGAACAGTGAAGTGCAACATCACCCAACCCCCATTACCACCCAACTTTCACCCTATCTGTATCTTTTCTCTTCCAATTTCCCCGTCTGTTTAACCAATATCAAAATTCTCCTTTTTATTCTCTACCTTTTCCGATGTTTATATCCTGACGATAGAGCCCATATATTTCTTGCAGCTATCTGTTTAGAATACCCTCCCTCGTTCTTTTCCCTCAAAAGAAATCCAATAAGATAAAGAAAAGTTAAAGCAATGATAATAATCACAAAAAATGTGAAAGCATGCAGGGTGAATGCATTATTATTGAGAAAAATGGAAAACTAACCACCCAACTTTCCCCCTATCTGTATCTTTTCTCTTCCAATTTCCCCGTCTGTTTAACCAATATCAAAATTCTCCTTTTTATTCTCTACCTTTTCCGATGTTTATATCCTGACGATAGAGCCCATATATTTCTTGCAGCTATCTGTTTAGAATACCCTCCCTCGTTCTTTTCCCTCAAAAGAAATCCAAAAAGATAAAGAAAATCTGATAACTTTTAACGTATTTCTGATGGTTAAAGCAATGATAATAATCACAAAAAATGTGAAAGCATGCAGGGTGAATGCATTATTATTGAGAAAAATGGAAAACTAACAATGATTAAGCATGGAAATAGAACATTTTGTAGAAATGGAGATAGAGCAATATTGCATGCAACCTCCAGGGAAAAATATTGGTCATGTGATCAAATCTTGCTCATTGATTGGACATTAGGGACATACAACATTACTGCACTAAAAATAGAGCAATTTTTGAAATGACACCATTCAATTTTTATTAACGGGAGGAGATAGAACCGTTTCTAGAGATGCTAATGGTATGTTTATCTCATTTTTGTTTAAAATGGAGATAGAACACACTCAAGGCGCGAAACAATTTAAGTTTTTGGTACAAAACATATGAAGTCTTCGATGAAACAAAGAGCGGTATTTCCCTCCATGGGACGTCCAAATGAAAAGAAATAAACTTTCCTTCATGCCAAGAATGGTGCCATTAACATCTACAATTAGATTTGCCGAAATATAAAATCGATTCATTTGTGTAACTTTCATCAATGTTCATCAACAACTTCTTTATGATAAATTTGATTTGTATGTTTATTTCATCGCCTTATTTGAGTAATTTGATTGATTTGCAACTCCTTTCAGTAATTTTTATGAATAGAGTGTGAGAGTCAACACTAACTCTGTTACTTTTATCGCATTATCTTTATCACCAAATGCTGCGCTCTACGTGAATTTTCTCCGCTCATTTGATCAATCAAATCCATCTTTTTATGAATTGTTTCTTCTCTCAGAAGCGTCTTCTGGTGATGAATGACCCAACGCAACCCTCATCCCTGTCAAATTAAATGGGCGTGGCATTCTACCTCTCTTACAGTCTAATTCTAAAATCTTTAACGTACAACTCCTACATTTTGTTCATTATATCTAGTATCTTTTCAGAATAAACACTCATCCAAAAATAAACAGAGCGGTAGAATTTTGTTGTTCATTTACATGAGATAATAAGGAAATTCATCTATCATCGCCTTTTCTAAATGGTATCTTTATCTTATTTCCATATTCCAATTACTTTGTGAAACGGGGATCCTCAAAACGCAACGTTCGACATTTTAAAAGTGCAATTTCTTTTATCAGGATTCAGAAATTTCTTTCTAAGATGAGAAAATATGTTTTAAAAAAATTACCTGTTTCTATTGAGTAATGGTTTCGATTGCGTCATTTAACTGATAACTTTTGGTCAATGTTTAATAAATCCGCAATTTCTAAATACGCCAACATTTCCCACGCTAATTTGGACCACATTAGCCAAACTTTCATGACGCCATAATTACCCGATATAATTTTTACTTGCATTTATGATAGTTCGTTAAAACAATCAGACATTTCAACCAGAGAATCCATCATGATGTAGAAAAAAATCAGTGGAAAGTTTTTAAAAGATTTGCAATTAGACAAGTTAAGTCCGCGCTGGCATGTTTCCTTCAGTCTCGTGACGTTAGGTGTTGAATTATATAATTTTTGTACTTAAAGAAATAGAAGCGTTCCTTTGTTTGATAATACATTATCCTAAACCTCGGTAAATACGATGGTCAATAATTGTCCAGAATAATGATATCGAATTTCAAGACATTTAACATTTGTGCCGCTTAATGAGTGTCACTGCTGGTGGATCAGGAGTACCCGAGGGCACATGTAGCCGAGTTCGATCAACTTCAGTTGATCATTTCTTCTATGCTTTCAAAAATTTCTGTTATGAAAATTTCGTAAATTTCTAAACAGGTGTCCTGTAGCACCATATCACGCCCATCCTGCTACGTCTTTCGGTACATTTTTGGACATGATAACTTTCAGATTCTTTGGTCATATTACATTGCTTAGATTGAGGTTCACTGTCGAGGGTAACGTACCCGAAACATGCATGTCTGGTATATGCTGCAAATTTATCTGTTCTTAAATTATGCTATCGAATTTGAGGAAGTTTAACATGATAAAAATGTTTTTTTTTACCTCAGTAAACACGTTGGTTTAGCTCTCCTCGGGGCACGGTGCACGGCACGGTTCAATCGTATTTCTTACCGAGGTTATCATAGGCTTCCTAGGTCTTCAATTATGATCTGATTCTGATTCATCAATGAACATAAAACGTTATATATAATTTAAAATTAGCAATATTTTCGTCTTTTTTTTTAACTTGATAAATCATATCATATATCATAGCTGCACTATATAGAGGAGCAAATGCCAATCTTAAGTATTCGTCAGTCGTGTGCTTTCAAGGAGCTTAACCATTAATTGTATTACTAATAATTCGACTTTGTACATTAACATTTAAAAAACAATGAAAGATAAGGTGGAGATCCACAACGGTACAGTAATCACAGCGGAACATACATACATAAGACTGGAAAAAGCTAAGAACAAAACAGAGATACCAAGAACAGGTCTAGCACATTACTGAAACAGTCATGAAGGGCAACACTTTTTACACACATAATCCCCACATAGTCCCATTAATAGACTTTTTTCACCGCGACGAACTTCGCACTTCGCACTTCGAACTTCGCACTTTAATTTCATAAGTTGGTTGCCGAAAAAAGCCAGCAAGTTGTACAGGAAGTCCAATATACCATTCCATTGAGTATACTAATCAAAATGTAAATGACTCCGCTTATGAGTTTATACGCGAACGGCAGCTACGGCACTATTTCTTCAATGTTCGAAGTGCGAAGTACGAAGTTCGAATTGCGAAGTTCGTCACGATGAAAAATGTCTAATGTGAATTCAAATTTCATCGTAGTTGGCGCCAGTGAAATTATTTAAAATACGTCGCTTCATGAATTCAAAATGGTCCAAATAAATATAAATCATCAATTCTATGATGTCGTACTATGGTCACTGCATCGAAACTCGTAAAAAAAGAAGTAAAAATATCTAGTTCAATGACAACCATCATTACTTTCTCCATATACATATATTTCAGAAGTGTGCTAACTGGCAGGAGCTGGGGACTTCTTCTAGATAACTTTAATCCCAACAACGTATGTATCCTGATTGTGATATCTCTCTGTATATGTTTAAACTTCATTATTTTTTCACTTCCTAATTTTTTTTTTTTATTATAGTTTCCTATTTCCTTGACTCTTTTGTTTTAATACTCTGGCATTCCCTATGAGAGATTAACACGTTAAGGGATACTCTGATGAAGATACACGTAAAATATTTGAATGAGGACGAGAAGGAAATTATACAATTAGATTCATTTACTTCAAATATGTAAAGTATTACAATGTGTATTACAGTTGACAATAATTAGTACAATTGGATTAAATCTCGAATGAAGTGAGTAGTCCAGGAGAAAACGTTGTCCGCGGGGGATTGATCCACCAGAAAATTGTAGGAAACATATGATATCGGCTCTCTAAATTCTAGCAAACTGATTGAATCAGCGAGCCAACTGTATCAATTGTCAACGTCGCATTACTTCACAGTTTTCCTCAGCCTTCCTCTCCCGAGATATCATGCTCAAAACTGTAAAATCCGACACCAGAAATTAGATCAAGAGTTTTTAGTATTTCGCAGATTTTTTTCCATTTATGAATGTTTCATTTTATGCGACATTCAAGACGTCGATAGCAGAAAGACGCGTCCTCGCCTAACATACAGGACTGGTGAGTAGTATGACATATGAGTAATGTGGTGCTTACTTAGGTTGGAAAAGAAAGAAGGGAACCTCCAATAGGACTCGGTTTAAGCATTCACAGTAAACAACGAAACACCAAAAAGTGACAAGTAAGACCAAACAATGAAGACCTCATCTAAACACTAAACTCAAAAAGACTGCACAAACAAACGAGACCAATGAACAGCCGATGGATGGACGGTAAAAAGAATACAATTTTGGTCACATATTTTCACCTTTTCTACTCTTATGTATACGTTACTTTAATACGTCAACATTATGACCTGAAATTCGTGACGTTTTGTTCTATTTAGGATTATGATGAAAAATGACATCATCTTTTTATAAAAACATCATTACGCCGGACGATTCATTTATCCACGTGATATTGCTTTTCAGTTTTAAAGTAAATCTTTTCATCCATAGTTATCAAATAAAAGTACACCCTACATTAACCCTTGAGTAGATTTTAGTCTCAAATTTAGTTAAAACCCTTCCAGAACATTGGAACCGCTCACACTTTTTAAAGTTTTAAAAGGTCTCAAACTACATCATCGTTTCCAATTTCTAAACATGTACCGTGCCGCCACCTAAGTTAAATACACAGACTTTAAGTAGATAGAACGATCGAAGTTTGTGTGTATACAGAAAGTCTTCCAAGGACAAATGTACAAGGCCAAACTCAGAATCCAAAAATGACAATCAATAGGCAAACATATTCTTGAAATAATATTAATAGAATCTATCACGACGTTGAGACTGAGACATGGGAATCTCATCCGAGTGTAAAAGATTTGCAATGCACGACGAGGCTTGCTGAGTCGTTGATGTAGCAAATCTTTTGCACGAGGATGAGATTCCCCTTTCTCAGTCGTAACTTCGTGATTGATTATTTTTCTCACTCACCTCATTTTATCATCACTTAAATGTTTTTTAAAGCTAGAATCGATACCAAAACTTACACAAATCTAACGATGGAGTGACGTTTCTTTCTATGACGTCATAATAGGAGTCACGTAGAGTGTGAGACAAGGAAATCTCAAACTGCTACGTCAACGTTTTTTCTTTTGTCTCACGACGTAAGTGAGTGAGAAATATATATATATAAAGAACTTTCTCACAAACGCGGAAAACCTGGCAGAGATAACAACACAACGTCATAGAAGTACGAAGGGCAACGGTCTGCAACGAAACCTACAGATAGAAAGCTAATGATTGAAATTGTATTATTGAATTATGAAAAAGATCTAAGATTTTGGGAATAAAAGTTGAGATGTAACGCTAAACTTAATATTTAACAATGGCTATGCATCTTTCCCTTTTTCAAAAGCACGATGAGGATTATGTTATGTTCTCTGTTTTGTTCTAATAGAGGTTGATATCTAAATTTGTAGATATGTCAATTTGTCTTTTTCCACTGTTGATGAGTTGAGTGAGTGAATGCTCTCGGCCAGGGAATTTTTCTACTCTTTTGAATTTTAGGTTGCCTTATTTTGTTTCTCCATTCCCCATTGTCATAATGGAAACTATTGTACTATTGCACATCGAATTTTCGCTCTCGAAAACGGACGAAGAGTTAAAGGAGTTAAAGAAGATCCTGACGATAATCTCAACAGCACTCACAATAGAGCACAACATTGAGCATCGACCGACCCCTAGCAAGCTAAGGATGGGACCAGGTACCTGGGAGGAGTAATGAGGAAGTGTTGTTTACCGTAATCTTGGTAAATATACCACTTTTGGTTTTGGGAATTCGTTCATGATGCTCATTTGTCTAAAATATTTACAAATGTTTATGAAGTTTGTGAGTTAATTTTGTTGTGGACATTAGCGACTTCTTGCTATGTATCATTCTTGCAAAATTTCAGATGTTCGAACATTCTCTTTTTTCACAAACGGTCAAGTTTATGATATGCCCATAATGATAATTATTCTTTGTTCAAAATTTGCGTTTTTCACGTTTTACCAAAATAATACTGTTTATGTATTTACATTTGGTTCAGTGGATACGAGAACATCTTGTATTCTTATCACCTTCCATCCTGACATTATGTCGGATCGAATGCTTTTGAATGAAATTATCTGAGTTTTCTTCAGCATGTAAATTAAAGACTGCTTCCGTATGTCCATTATTCCTGTAATGTACATTTACTTTTACGTATTCGTTTTGTTTTAGAAAAATTCATTTGATATTTCCCGAACTGCAACGGCTTTATTTTTCCATTGCTGTCATCTGATCGTCTTCAAAGTTTTTTAAATCCCATTCAATTCATACAGTGAAATGTTTGTTCGACTAATGTTTCATTTTTGCCTTATCTTGTATGGTTTTCGAAGAGATTAAGACACACAAGGTAAAGTTTGGGGTTTATAGCCTCATATCGCCCAAGCCTCATGCGACTTCTGCAATTACCTCTACATTCCTGTGCATTCTAAACGTTTTAGGCATCAATGTTTATCATTCAGATTACAAGCACGTCACGCATGCGATACCCGGTAAACTCGTGGATGTGTAAAGTACAGTGAAGTAACTTGCCCAAAAAATATAAAGAATCGAATCCACGACCTATGAGTTTGTACATTTTTGTAGTTCACCGCGCTAACCTCTATGCCACCCAATATATCATTTATATGGGTAGTGTATAGTTTTATCAATGTTTTGCATGTCATGTTAGAGTGTCGTATTGTGGTCAATAAAATGAAAATTACTTCATCTTCAAACAAAACACCGTAGCTACTCTCTTAAATTTTCATATCAGGATTCTAAATAGTGAGGGTTTTTTCAATTATTACAATACATTCGTAATTGAAAACTTATTGTTCATTTCATAATGAACGAAAAGAAAAGACATGAGAAAATGCACACACGAGCCTCCACGAAGAGATGATGCCTATGTCGTCGAATTAGATAGACGAAATGATGAATTACAGCTTGACAGACAGCATTGGACCTCTCTATGTTAAGTGTTATCGTCAGGGGAAAATCTCTCATCAATTATCACTTCAGAAAGAAAATCACAGGCTAATATTGACTAAGTACCATCCATCGAGTTCTAAATTAATTAAATTAAACTTTCTTTGAGATGTACCCCCTAAATGCCAATTACATAAGCGCATCGGTCACTAAATAATTTGAGAAACGTTCCTTTCCACTGTTATCTTATTATAGAACGGTTTTTGAGGTATCCCACGGGACGTCACACCAATACACCCCAGAGCTAATATATAGCAGCACACAAAGACTGTATAATGCCGTAGATTATTAGGCTAAAGCGAGGTGGACTTCTTCCTTGTTGGATAGCAATACTTATGATTCCTTATACAGATAGTCTTCGTGCATCATATGTTCGGAAACAAAGAATCCTATCGTCTTTACACAATTCCATCTTAAGCATGCAAAAAGCATTTCAATTGTGCATTCCTTTAGAAGGACAAATGTTTAACGTTTCTATGTTCATTATTCCTGGTAGTATTCAAGCTCCACTTGCATTTTTCATCTCAGCCATCTTGCATTTTGTGATTCTATTGGATGCTATTGACTTTCATGGCCAAACGGGCAAATAAATAAAAGAACATGACTCCTGACAAACAAATAGATGCACCAGACGTCAAAAGATACATGTAAGGTGGACTTCCCTAACAGACACTGGGGTGATGACAGTGGAGCATCGTCTCACGAAACGAAAGTAATGAAGCAAAAGAACACAATTATTGAAAAATGACCGACAACTCTATGTATATGAATAATTTCAGAAACCATTTGTAAAGACGACGAAATTTATAAATAGCACCATTCAAATGAGTAAACGAGGCGCCGCTTAAAGCCGGGCTTCCACTGTCGCGAATGGAAAGGAGAATAAGCTACGATCAGAGGCCAATGAACAATCGTGTCACATTCTTGTCTGTTCTCATGAAGTATTTCTTGGCGCGATAGGCACACGATAGCGCCGCGAATGCAACAAGAATATGCTACGCGTCCGCTACTATAGTGAGGCGAGTGTGATAAGAATAGAGAAGAATGCGACACGAATGTGCCACGATAAAAAGACACTGAGGCGAATGAGAGGCGAACGCAGGAGATTGAGACAAGACTTTAACCCGATAGCGCTGCGATGCAGGAGATTGAGACACGACTTTAACCCGATAGCGCTGCGATCATGACAAGAATTTGACATGAGCAAAATCAAAATCATTTGACATATCCAGGAACATCAATATCCTTTGTTGACTTTGACTTCTTTCCAGGTTGTTTTCTCTTGAAAGGCGTTATCAAAGTTTTCAAAATATTGATCCGCACACATTTTTACATCAACTCTGAGATAATTATTATTGTCACTGTCGTGTGTGTATGTAGTACTATCGTGGCAATATCGTGTCAAGATCGTGACTGATTCTCGTTGATTTTTTTTTCATTCGCGTCACTTTCTCGGCGCATTCGCATTACATACATCAGATCCTTTCTTGTCGGGGCTCTATTGTGGCTCATTCTCCTCCGCCTTGGGGAAAAAGAATGCACGCGAATGTGAGGAGAACGCGCTGTGAATGGAGCGCGAATGTGCTGCGCATATGCCGAGAGTTTGAGGGGAATAAGAATTCGGACGCGAATGTTTTAAACAGTTTGAAGCATTCGTGTCGCGAACAGAGGAGAATGCAGGAAAACATGACACGATAATGACACGATGAGACGAGAATGCCCGCGATTGAGAGGAGAATGCGCTAAGATTTAACAAAATAACCTAATCGTAGCTCTATTGCCTCTGCATTAGCCCGGCTTATGAAACAAGAAAAAGTTAATCTTACTGCTCGTTTGAAAGTTTTTGTATGAAAATTCTTAAATTGCTTAGTAGGATATGCTTACCTGGACCCTTGCCTCTGATAGACCCAGTCTTTGGCTGAGTTCCTCCCTCATGAAGGCGTCGGGGTAATGAGTCTCGTCAAACAACCTCTCCAACTCGTTTAACTGCTCCAGGGTGAAGTTTGTCCGACTTCGTCTCTGCTTCAGCTTGGGATGGTCATCGTCCAGTGGACTGCCCTTCTCAGCTATCACCTCTGTAAAACATATTTGCGACAATGGATGATTTTTCCCTTATTCTAAACATTGCCTTAACCAAAAAGTTCGTGTTTATATTCAGATATTCTTTTGCGATTTTTTCTCTGTTCTTTTTTTTTTTTTTTTTTTTTTTTTTTGATTTTGTGAAATTATTTAGAACTTATTTATTTAAGAACTTAGATATTTATACGACACCGTATAAAGAGTGGTGCCTCCTTTTAACATTGTACAAAAAATTCTGTAGGTATTGCCCATTATGATAGTGTAGTTCTTCGTGCTTTATTGTCTTCCATATGTTTGGGGTTTTATCCTCGATTTCTGAGAGTCCATTGTTAGCGACCTCCTCCCTATCTTGGCTTTGTTTTCATTTTTTCAAGAAATTGTAAGCCTATAATGAATTGTGATTCTGATTTTGGGTGACAAAATTGGATAATGACCATATCCTCATACACAGTACATAATCGGTAATTCAGAAAATCATAAACCTAAGGCATACAAAATAAGGTAAAAACAAGAACAGAAGCAAACAAACAAAAACCTCCACCACATGAAAAGAAGCGAACTCCCAAAATGGGAGTGAAACCTTTACAGCTTTCGGTTTTGGGAGTGAAACCTTTACAGACTTGGGTTTTATGTTTGACTTTATTAATTGATTATGTCTATAAAATGCTTGACATCAATCCATAAAAATGATCATTTAAGGTAGCTCGTAACTCTGGTCGTAAGAGCTTGTATTCTACCTTAAATCAAAGTTTGGAATTTCCGTGCTTATCATTTTTAACCTTTTATAAAAAAAAATTCAAATAGACCCTAGATTACAGGGATATCTTTATCGTCTGTAAATTCGAACTTTAACATTACACCCTGCGGAAAAATCCAAAAATTCACATTTTGTACATTGTAGAAATATTTTTAAGAGGTATGGACAAATGTTTATAGGCCATATTGGATTTGACATGAAGCATACTTGAAAATCTGTCGTTCTGCAGAATCAAGACTTCAATTTTAACCATTTTAATCCTAACTTTTCTTTACCTCAACATCGTCATTTTCCTATTTTTATTAGCAAAAACTGCATCAATATTTTTTCATGACAACCATTTGAACTTAGTGCAGCTACAGGTTTGCAGGATTCATGATTAATACGACAAACTACCTTAAACGCTACGATCATCATATGTCTACAAACATTTGTCCTCCAATTTTGACCAAATACCGGGTATCTTCATTTTACATGCGGGGGGGGGGGGGGGGGGGGGGGGGCTAGTTGCCATTTCAACATAGAAAGGAATCCAGGGGCGGATCCCCGGAATATTGCACATTTGTAATTTGTCACCAATAATTCACAAGACTATCCCACTTTTCTAATAAATATCATGTAAATAATTAATAAATGAATCGCAAACAGTCGAAATTCTAGTGAATTAGCAAAGAAACTTTAAAATCGTTTATTTTTTCTATCTATGTTGGGGCGGATCGGCACCTGAAAATGGCTACCTGTAAAAAGCCGTGTTCGAAAAGACCCCGTGTTATATTAACAAGAGATTCATAAGATTATGAGACCTTGTACTCAAAATCGAAGGACAAATTTTTGTAGATATAGTATCAATGTTATGTTTAAGGTAAGTTATAGTATTATTCATAAATTCATCTGAGGTGCAGCTGTGCAGTTCGGTGCATGAATTTAAAAAGTTTCCAATGTTAAAATCTTAGTGTAATTTTCCGTAGAAAATATGGGAAAAAGTAGCTATTGAGGTTGAGAATACTTGGGGTTGAAATAGTTGAAGTTAGATTTTCAATAACACACTACATAAAATCCAATATGGCGAATAAAAGTTTGTCTATACCCCTTTACCAAAAATATATTTTAAACCTGTATTAGCTTTGCCCAATGTGCAATTATAATATGCAAAGAAAAACATATGGGTTATCCATGCATACTTTCCCCCGAATTAAGACCAGAGGTACAATCTACCTAAAGAAGATAAATTAAGTTATTTAGGTAAAATGGATCATAAAGAATTCAAACTAATCATAATATTATTCTTTATTATCATTTATATTGTAATTCAAATATAAAACACGGATCAAACAATGTATAACATTTTGCTTTGTACTCTTTTGATGAAGAAATGTCTGCTTAACACAAATTGAGTGAAATATATAATTTCATGTCTGCAATTTGTCTGTCACGTCTCAATATTGAACTGGGATAGATTCTCTGTTCTATACAATTAAAGATAATAAGTCTGAATTTCTCTCATTAGATCAAATCATTGCCAATATTTTAAGAGATTATCGTTTTAGATGATGATTTCTTCAGGAAATTTCCTGCAAAATGGACTCATTTAAGATAATCATGATCAAATCTGTCCTTTCCTTCCAGTCAATGTACATCACCACGTGAGATTTCCAAGGAAACCTTTACAGATTTGGTTCAATTCATTAAATATATTTCTTTTGAATTGATATCAATTTTGACATTTCCCTTGTAAATTCCCATAATCTTTTACCTCTGTTAATTCAGCCGTTATAGCGTCTCGGCCTTAAAGAGTATAATCTAGCCAAGATTTCTCGGAAGCCGAGCGCCCGGCGACCAAGCTTTCTTCATAATGAGGACGTCTAATTGTTATAACAAAATAGCACAGAGTCCGCGAAATGATGAAAGAATATTCGGACGGCAATAAGAGAAAGGTGATTTCTGATGAAATTCCGGAAATTTGAATGTAATAACTCTCTCTCTCTCTCTCTCTCTCTCTCTCTCTCTCTCTCTCTCTCTCTCTCTCTCTCTCTCTCTCTCTCATTCCGAATAGTTAGTTCATTGTAACAACACAATAAAGTTTAAATTGTACTCAAGACGAGGACAATGAAAAGAAACCATCTTGGAAGAATGTCATCAATGTTTTATTTGGAATAACTAGTACATGTATGTTAAACGTCTTCGAATTCAGTAGCATCATTTAAGAGCAGATAAATTTGCAGCATGGACCAGACATGCACGTTTCGGGTACTTATATCATTTTATGTTGGTAGTAGCTTTGACGCAGATTTTTTTCTTATTTTAACACATTTTTAAGACTAAAACATTTTCGTACAAGAAAAGGAACTAACAAAATTTCCATGGCGACTGAGATAGGGAAATTTCCTTGATACCAAGAGTGTATAATGTAATAAGCCATGGGGCCTTTCAGATACCATAGCGAAATTATGCTGGAGAGAAAAAAGGTGTAGCAAACGGCGTGGTTATCCGGATTACTTGCGCACAATCTTCCCACTTTTCCGATTACCCAGAGGTCTCGAAGAACGCACAATTGTGGTGTAAAATATCCTCCTCGATGTAAGATGAACGTACAAACAGACAGCATGACGCAGGGGCCCAAGAAACACACAGATGGATATGTAAATTTATATAAAAATTGAAGGCATACGAAATACAGTCCGTGCTCTGTAGCGAGCTCATGCATGTGATCATCCGAGGAGTCTAACTGACATTCAGAGAGGACAGGTGGTCAGTGCCCTGTCTTCTCTGAAGAGGTTCGGGCAGAGCCCGTCGTGGAGTCCTGTCGTCAGAGTCAGTCAGAGTACAATTCTTAAGAATGCGCTAGTACAAGGCTATAAATTTATCCAGGACCGAGCCAAGTGTTCGTCTGGTGACAAAAGGATCATATCCACGGTATAAAAGACGTGTGAGGGCTTTGAAATAAAGTCTTATTGAAGGTATGTTATATATACAGCGGTTTTGCTTATTACGGATGTTTGCTTTTATCGTATACCACCCATTCTGTTATGTCTTTAGGTATTTTTGGACATAACTTTCACAGTCTTAGACCATATTTTAATATTTGGATTGAGGATTACTGATGAGGGTACAAGTCTAGCCCATCCTGTTCTTAAATGATGCTATGAATTTGAAGACGTAATTCCGTAATGGTCCACGTTGCCAATTTATCTGTTTTTAAATGATGCTATTCAATTTGAAGACGTTTCATACTTTTTTGGCATATTGCATCATTTAGATTTAGGATCACTGATGAGGGTTAAGTACCCGAAACGTGCATGTCTGGTCCACGTTGCCAATTTATCTGTTTTTAAATGATGCTATTCAATTTGAAGACGTTTACATTTATACCACTTGGTGAGTGTCACTGCTGGTGGACCAGGAGTCCCCGAGGGCACATGTAGCCAAGTTCGATCAATTTCGGTTGATCGTTTCTTCAACGCATTCTAAATTTCTGTTATCAAAATTTCTTGAAATTTCTGAAAAGTGGGTCCTGTGGCATCATATCCCACCCATCCTGCTACGTCTTTCGGTACACTTTTTCGACATAGTAACTTTCATACTTTTTTGGCATATTGCATCATTTAGATTTAGGATTACTGATGAGGGTTAAGTACCCGAAACGTGCATGTCTGGTCCACGTTGCCAATTTATCTGTTTTTAAATGATGCTATTCAATTTGAAGACGTTTACATCCATAACTAAGAAACCAAGAACTTGTACTTAAAAGCTGTGATTATGTAATTCATTATCTTTATTCCATTGTTTCGATGTTAGTCAGATATTTTTAGACGAGATACATTGTACCTGCCTGATTCTAATCCTGATTCTGATCTAACCTAGAGCGGCGTAAGACATGTAATTATACCGTGAAACACTCTGTATACAAAATCGACAATTACAAAGCAAGAGTCTCAATCTGTATGAAGAAATATGAATAATATGGCAATCGAAACCTATCAATTTCCTCACAGAAGAAGCAGCTAACTATCTTTGCAGAATTCCAAAACTACACGACAATTAACCTTTATTATGAGAAGATTCAGACAAAGTCACTAATGAATTTATCACAATTGATGAAGGATCAGAGATCAGAGAAATTTAATTGAATCGTATCATAATTATTGCCCTTTAATTTCTTTGCAATTATACTTGATTTTTAATTCAGAGATGTCACAATGAGGCTTCTGATTATCAATATTATAAAGGAGACGAAGAAATTAGACAAATTATCACTAATTCTTTATCCGAAAAGCAAATTTCCCAAATTACAGATTCTGTTATTTACACGGAATGAAGGTTTCTATGATTATCCTTCCTGAAGCTACTCCATAGGAAAATTTCTTTGCATGAAATGGAAAGATCTCCAGCAAGATCACACTGCACTGTCCACAGCGGATCACACCCACAAACAAGGAATGTCAGGAAAAAAAAACAATTTCAACAAATTCACTCACCACAATAATCATCAAAGAAGTACCTATCAGTTATTCAGTCTCAAAGTCGAGATGGCAAGGCAACATCATTAGAATTAGAACGTTTGCAAACATCGGAATGAATTACCATTACATTCCGAAGTGAGACCAGGTGCCCAGGGAGAGTCAACGTCTCCTGATCGCATGCAACACCCGTCGCAACAGCTCCATGAACATTTGTCAAATTCGGTGATTGCCCCGATGAACACATCGATGCACACACCAGAAAAATATTTCTTGTTTGGCGATGAACTCCCTCGATGATAATTTTAGCCGTTGTGTAATATAACCCTGAACAAGTACATGTAGCTTACTTGCAAGCCATCTGGCTCTAATGATGAAATCTTCATATTTGGAACATGCCCTGGTGTACATACACAAACACACAAAAACAGTGCAACAAACAGTCAAGACACACTATAACATGAAACGATTTATAATTATTGAACCGAAGAATGTAGTATGACTTCAGATTTCAATCTATCCCGATACATGCTGAGGTCTAGAATCATTAAACTGGCATATGGATATACGTTTACCATTATAATTTCAGTGCCTCGTGAGTTCAAATTATGTTGTCAGTGATGTTCGAGGGCGAAAAGGAGAAAATACAAATTATCAATGATTAATTCATCAATAATTTGTCTTTTTAATTTAATATCATGAAAATGCTTTCGTTCAATTTCAACGAAGAAATATCTCTTTATATCGTTTTGGGGTTTTTTTTTTCGGAAGTCCCGAATCAGATTGACTGAAAAAAATCCCATAAGTTGTCGAAAGCGGTGCAATTGCAAAAATCTATAAATTTTGAAACTCTATAAAAGATTTAAACTTTATAAATGTACAATAATATTACAAAATTAAAAACAAGAATAACAAAAACAAAAGCAATAACAAAACAAAACCAAAACCAAAAAGTATTTTTAGTTAGTCAATTTAGCTATTCCATGCAACCATATTATGGTATCACATTTCTAGAAGGAGAGTTAAGGTTTGGCCATCGACAATTTCTAGAGTCGAAGTATCGTCCGAGAGTTTGATCAATATAAAGTACCTTTCAATGCGATTCCTTTTTCCCATATAAAAGGACTTACAAGTATTTTATATGTAAATAAATGTAAATATGCGCATTGATAGAAGAAAACTACTAAAACAGTCGGCGAAATAATTAATATAAACATGCACCCTACTTCATGTTTGCACCCATCCTTCTTTGAAGATACCTCAAAATGGATACTACCATCAGGTAAGAGGTACCTAACCGTCTCTTTTATCTGGTGTACACCTGGTAAATTAGATATTCACCTTTAATTAAGAAAAATCCCGCATTTTAGTTATCCTGCAGGATTTTTTTTTTTATTATTTTTCTTGCAAGAATTTAAATTTCCTGCAGGAATTAAAATTTTCTGCAGGAATTAAAATTTTCTGCAAGAATTAAAATTTCCTGTCGGATT
The DNA here is from genome assembly GCA_028142955.1 of Pinctada fucata. NCBI lineage: Eukaryota > Metazoa > Mollusca > Bivalvia > Pterioida > Pteriidae > Pinctada > Pinctada fucata. The sequence goes on from AP027105.1 coordinate 57,852,088, forward strand.
TTAAATTTTTCCTGCAGGAATTTTCTTTACAAAAATTTCCTGCAGGGTTAATGGGCTACCTGAATAACCAATTCCTTTTAGATATTGAGCTTGACCTTGGGGAAGGGGTTAGATCTTCCGGACTTTGTGGACTGCTTCTTATACATTTTTTAAGAAAAAAAATCATAGTTGCGTTATTTTTCTTGCAATTGCGCTGTCCCCTACTTAGACAACTATACGGTAGGAATCTGAATTGAGACATTCGAAAAATACCTAATGATGTAAAGCGTTGTGCATGTAGTTAAAGTTATTTAATGTGAACGAAAGCATTTCATTACTATTCAAAAAGAGGAAAAATATTTATAATTAAAGTGAATCATATTCTTAGAAGAAAGGGGGAGATCTCCAACAACACTCGGTTGCAGCACCCTCAGAAAAACACCAAAACAACCAACGCAAAACACAAAAACGACACGAACAGCAAGAGTCGCAAAATGGACAAGAAACATTAAAAACAACATAGAAACATCGAATACAAAAGACCACACATAAGCCAGTGCCAGTTGCAAATCGTGTAGTTATCCGCATTGCGCACACTCCTCCCACTTTTTCGGTTATCAAGAGGTCTCGAAGAACGCACAATAGTGGTGTAAAATAACCTCTTCACTGTAAAATAACCATACAAACAAGAAAGCATGACGCAGGGGTCCTAGCAACACACAATTAGATATGTAAATGGATATAAAGTAGAGGGCGTACGCAATACAGTCTGTGCTCTACCGGCTGTAGCGAGCTCATGCATGTTATCACCCAAGGGGTCCGACCGACATTCAGAGAGGACAGGTGGTCGGGGCCCTGTCTTCACTAAAGAGGTTTTAACAAGGCCCGACATACAGTCCTGGTCCTTTCGCAACAGTCAATCAGAGTGAAATTCTTAAGAATACGTTGATGCAAGACTGAAGATTAGTCAAGTATCAAAACAAGTGTCCGTCTGGTGACAGTAGGATCATATTCAAGGTATAAAAGGCGTATGGTGATGCTGACGCAATTTCGATGGTAATTCTGTCTGCCTTTGATCCTTCTTATTTTGTTGATAATGTCATCATAAAAGGCAGGTTGTGAAATAACAATAGTATAATATGGTTTTAATAGCATAAATCATATAGCCTCGAAGCTAATTTGGCCCCTTTATACAAAGAGTCAGAGACTGATATCGCTATAGTGTGTATGATAATTAAAATGAAGGCAAGTTTTAAGGTATCATTAGATTATGTAAGATTTTTGTAAGATTTTCATGGGTTCTATTTTTGGATATGCATATAAAAATAAGACTGGAAGGAGGTGATCTCCGGCGAGGGGCTTAGAATGGGGACTTGTGAAATTCGGTTCTTCGTGGTGTATTGTGGATTTCTCAAAAACGGAGCGGCGAATCCCTAAATAAATTTCATATATTATTTAGACAGATATTGCCTTCAAATCAGCATAATTTTTATTTTAAGAAATAATTTGGAACAATGATAAAATGGAACCAAAGTCCATCTGAACGACATGTCAAAATTTCCCTATTTTCACTTTCACTTTCGTTATCAGAATGACAATGGTATCTGAAAGGTATATATCATTTAGTACCAATGAAATCCACAGGAAATGATCTTTCTTTTGATATATCACTTTCTATATAAGCAATTTATATTTAGTCAGTAAATGACGTCAGCTTTTGGGTGTAGAACATTAGTTTTTGAGGTCAAAGATTTATGCTATTGTAACCTTTACTCTGTTGCTTGTATGAGCCCGAAGCTGACAATAACTATTTTGTAAGATTTCCAGAAATTCTGAACTAGTTTGTAAAAGCGAAAACCTCGACCTAAAAGTTCCTTGGTAATTTGTAATTTCTATCAATTGGTACATGCTCTAGCGTACCGAATGAGCTGTAAAATGTAAATACCGTATATAATTCCGGTGATCTAGCAACATCATCGTCAAGCCAGGGGAAATACTATTTTGAATCCAAAATCATCTGTGTTGTCATTCATACACGTATGAAACTCTCCATTTACAATTTTGATATTTAGGACCATAAAAATGCTGTTTCTGTCTTTGTAACGTTTGCCCTGTTCAGTGTAAATTCTTGTGAATAAAAAACATTCTTATATTTTTCAAAAACAGGATTGTCGACAACTTATAACTTGAGGAGTTTAATTTTTTACTCAGTATAAGTGTTTGTTAAATGTCGTAAAATAAATTTATAAAGTTTGGTTTATTCATCTTTTATTTTTTTATTTTATTTTCAAGATTAATTGATCGGAACTGATCCCTCTATTTGATAATTTGTATTTTATCTCTTCGCTGACAATATATTATTTTTTAAAATCATGAGACAGGTAAGAGAGATCGAATTTAGGAATCGACGTCTCACGCCATTTTCTTCATGTTGATAAGACTGTCATGTTAACGGTACGGCAAATGAATAAAATCTTATCTTATCATCTTGTAATTACAATCATATTTAAACTATCTGGTAATTACAAAAACCTCTCAAAACTACACCATCTGACCTCAGTAACATAAACGTCAAAGAAGTACTTATCAGTTACGAGTGACAGTCTTAAAGTCGAGAAGGCAAGACAAAACCATTAGAATTTCCATAGGAACGGTTGCCAACCTTGGAATGAATAATATTCCGAAGTGAGAAGAATAAGTATCCCTTTTCCAATGTAAAGATCTTGTCACGCACAAAACGCATATCATGATATATGATATCCATTTCTCTAAATATTCAAAACTCTTAGCTTTTGGTTTGTGAACAGACCATGTCGACGAACTCTTTGTCCCCGCTTTTGCGAGAGTAATTCTCTTTATGTTAGAATTTTTTCAATTGAATTTTTCTTCAAGTATCATTTGTTGTCTCTTGAAATAATTGTAGACGATATGATCCCTTAATACATATTTGCACAAATTCACGCTTTTCATGGAATACATGACAGAGCATATTACACCCTCTCTAAAAAAAAAAAGAAAGAAAAAAAAACCACGCGACCATTTTCACCAGCAAATGCGTCTGGATTTACATCTGATCCTTAAGATATGTAACTTTTTCTGTCATATCTTTAATGTTTTATTTTACTTTTGTTTAATCGAATGTAGGTTATCTACACCTATTCAATATGCAAAGACAGAATCGTGCAATTCATTTGTACTTCCTGAAAAGGGTAAACAAACAAAATTAGAAAAATAAAGATGGAAGTGAACCTAACTAATCAAAGACCAAAACCGTACTTAAAACGGTGTGTGTTTTCTTCAAAATAATCATATACAATGAACGTAAATGAAGAATTCTATTGAAAACGGAAGTTCCTTTGAAGTTGTGGTTAATGACAGGGTGTAAAAAACTTCATCTATGTATTATTATGTGATATGAAACAATCATACCTGATATAGACTCGCATTTTAGGGGAGGAAGTTTTAATCTGGAAAGTATCCATGAAAAAAAAATTGATGTCTTATGTTGTTAATTATTTGTTCCCTACCAATACTATACTTCAATGCTCTGAGTTTTTATTCAAATCAGTTTTCTTACTACACTCCCATGAGCTTATTATCAAGTTACATGTAATATTTCATTTTCAGTGTAATTTGAATATATTCAAATATATAATTTCGTACGTGTTAGTATTATCTTACGAGGCAAATATATCCATAGCGATCTATTTCTTATTCCTCGTGATTTTAGCCTTATTTTGGTATTAAATCAAGATAGAAATGTCACTAGATATCTGAAGAAATAGTGAATTACAAATTACAAAAAAAAATGTATTACAAATTACAAAATAGTGAATTACAAATTACAAAAGGGTAAATTACAAATTGCAAATTTAAAAAAAAAGTCGTAATCCAGGATTATTTTGATTTATGGTGAAATTGTCTGCCGGTTAAATTTTTTGCTCAACAAAGTTTGTCAATTTTAGATAAAAAAAATTGAAACTAATACATGATTAACAAATGAGTGTACTATACATACGAAATCGTGTTTCTTTTCCGTATTATCATATTTGATAACAAATTCCAATGGCAATAAATAACAAGAAACTCGTCGTAAAATTGAGAGGTTTTTATCTGTTTTTGTTTTTGTTTTTTATTGAGACCATGACTTTGGTGTATTATTTGAACTCTAAAATACTGGGTACTGGTTCAAAATGTTAACACATATTCTGTTAACTGTATAATTTACATTATTTTCGGCTATTAAACTTTTAAAATTCAAAATCATTTTAAAAATCTACGACTACATATACGTAGTACATCTCATCCTAGAATTGTATACTATCTTTGTCATCATTTTCTAAAAATCATACGTTAGAATTACATAGGTATATATATTTATAAAGACTTGATCAGTGTTCATACTAAATACCTAATTACATGTTTGATTGAGGGAAACTTTTTGCTTCATATTCCAAAAGCTTAATCTACGTACCGTTCAAATGTAAAGCCATTTGGCAACTTCCTGACAAATATTCAGGACTCTATTTCTTTATGTTTTATTAATATATACTTATATTACCTAATAATATTCATTCTTATTTCCATAATAATTAATTATCTTATTAGTCTTTGTATTTTCACAATAATCTGTCCCAATCTCTTAGCCGATGATTTTAAATTGTACATGTTTTAGTCTTTGGTAAGAGAAACCAAATCCGATCCCAAAAATAAGATAATGAAAGATCCAAGTAAAACTTCTTTTATATCTTTACAGTTATAGTTAACATCAAATTATAATTTCCAAGTATTCGTGCATTTTTTGCTAACAGACTTGACAATTATGAAAACAGAAAATTTAGAGAGAGACAGACAGACAGACAGAGACAGACAGACAGAGAGAGAGAGAGAGAGAGAGAGAGAGAAAGAGAGTCAAACCATTGTCCGATGTTTCGTAGTTGTCCATTGACATAGTCCTGGTTGTGTGGTCAGATGAAGGGGTGGGGGGTGATCGGTCCCGGGGGTAAATCCTCATGTCCTTGGGTTCTGATGACACTGTAAGGTCCAGTGCCAGTTTATCATCTGTCTTGACACTCCCTCCTTCCTCCGAGCTGTCTTCCTTCTTCTCCGGAGTGCTTGTAAAAGTCTTGGAAACAAATTCTGTTAAACCCTCCATATCGCCAAATTTTTTTTTATTTTGAACTTATCTGCAATTCTTTAGAATGTCGCATTTCACATTCTAAATGGAAGGAATTCGTTAATACTATAATCAGAGAACAATACAAAAATGGTTAAGAAATCACTCTGCGAGGGGAAGAGATAAAACATGTTTCATTAAAGAAAAAGACATTCCGATTGGCTGAAATTTTCATAATTTCTGTTCAAAGGGGCGGGTATCAAATTCCGGTAATTAGATGCAACATAGCTCATGATCAAGTGATCGGTACATGGTAATAAGTTGAAGTCCATACAGATTCTTAATTACCATTATACAAGCTGGTTCCTGGTGAAATCTGATTTCTTACTTCAAGGATATTTCAGATAATGTGTATACTTGTTTATTGTGTCTCATTTTCAGAAAATTTCATATAGAAATAATTACAATTAATGATAGCGCTGCTCGCTACAAAATACGATTGCAAATTACAATGTTGGTATGACATTCTAAACCTGTCTATTACTATGGGTTTCTTCGTTTTCCAGGCAAAAAAGACAACTGAATCCTATAGATCTATATGAAGTATCATGATTATCATATCTCGCTGATCTTCTCGTTTAAAATTGAATTTTAGGTGGAAGAAAATTTCAGCTTTACACCATTAGATTTTAATTCAATTTTGATTTAATTTCAAACAATGATGCTATTCAAAGCATAACTCATTCAAATCGCACAGTTAAAAAAAATAGTTCTATGATGAAAATAAAGAGCAGAAGGTAATTTAAATGTGAGTTTTTTTTTTCTTTCTTTTTTAAATACAAAAAATGAAGGAAAATGAAAACAGTATGATTTTATGGTTACTGAAAACAGAAAGGAAAAATGTATTATACTTTAATTATTATTAACTCCATGATTATAACATAAATTTCGTCTTATTTCCAATCTCACTTCGCTAGCCGTTTGAAGTCAGGTCCATCTTTAAAGGCTCTCACTTTCTAATTGCATTAAAATGTTTAAAGATGGAATTGGCTAATTCTTGAAAGCTTCATGGTCAGAGTATACATACCTAGATATTTCTTTGTATGAAATTAGTATGGCAGTCTATTACAGTTTTAGTATATGTTTGAAATAGTACATATTGATTACCAGTTTTATGAACCCACCCTATAATCATGTGCACAAGTATAAAGTTATTTTTTCTGCTAAATTATAGGATTAAATTAAACGAAGTTAAGTGTTACACCCATTTCAAGAATAGTAATAGAGGTAAAGTGTATACACTCTTGCTAAAATAGCTGTGAAATTTCAGTCAAATTTTCCAAGTTGAGCAATTGTGCTTCATTGTACAGAGAAGGGATAGTATAGAGACATTTATTGCGAATATTAATATGACAAAGGACTACATTGTACGTATCTTATACTAAACTTTGCCCAATAAACAATTTTGATTAATTCAAGGGCTGTTTGTATTTGATAAACGACTCCCGTTCTTATATTCATTTCAAACGAATTTAAAATTGTATTTCGGTTGTTTTTTTTTTTAATTACTCTAGAATCATTGAATTTTTGGATGTATTGTCCTCCATCTGATCTGTTGTCATAGGGCTGTGAATAGGTACAAACATATACATTGAATGCCTTATGATACCTGCAATTTTTTGCACAGGTTGGAACTGGTCAACTACCCTCCGAAATTTCTGCAAAATCTGGTCGGGTTGCGGTGTGCAACTCTTATGGGCATGATATTTGAGTAACTTGGAAATGGACTTACAAAACGAAGAGTTTGGAAATGCAACAATAATTTAGATAAAGCAGTGATACTTGACGAAGGCCCGACAAAATGGCGTGACTATATAGTGATAACCGAGTCTGTCTCTTTTATATCTGTCTGTGTGTCAAAAAACTTTACCATCTGCCAAAGCTTCTATTCATAAAAAAGCAATCCAGGGAATAGTTGTGTCGCCTGCGAAGCGGCTTATTTTTTTTTTTAAGTGGATCAAATATTGGTCAATGTCACTTTGTTCAAAATTATTGGCATCAAGAGGAAAGTCTTGGCAGATAAAATTTATATGTGAAATATCATACCTCTTACTCAACGATTAAAAGATATGGTCAATCTAAAATTTTCAGAGGGTCAATCATCCAGGTCAAGGTCACTACGTAAAAATGTTGGTAACAACAGAGAGGTCTCATCATGAGAAATACATGTGTGAAATATTAAAGCCATATCACTTACAAATCAAAAGACTATGCTAGTCTTAATCTCTTTGTAAAGTAGGTCAAACATCTAGGTCAAGGTAACTAAGTCAAATATTATGGTATGTTTTGCAATGTCTTGTTACGTTTTTAAGATATGTAAAAAAAAATAATAGCAAATAAACGCTATTACAGAGCCCCCCCCCCCCTTTTTTTTAGCCCAATTTTTCTCGCTGTTTTTTTTTTTCAATGTTTTTGAATCAATTAAAAGTCATATATCATGATATCTTATTGTTATTGTAAGATTTTTGTTTCATCATGCTGGGTTTAGCAAATATTTAAGGTCAAGATATGCGAAAAATAGCAAAAACCGCTATTACAGAGTTGCACCCCTTTTTAGCCCAATTTTTTCTCGCTGATGAAATATTTTGCACAAAAATGTTTTGAATCAATTTAAAGTCGTTTCATGATATTTTATTGTGATTTTTCCTGAAACGCTCGTGACGTAACAATGCATAAGATCTAAAGAAACATACCGAGACGGCTGTTCTAGATAAACTGCAAATTGAACCCGCCGTGACCTGAATTTTAACAACACCTTTTTACCTAGAAAAACGCGATTTCAGGAAACAAGAATGAAACAGATAACTGTGGTGCATATATATAGAATAAATGTCATAATTTATGTATTGTTACGAGCAAGTGCATTTATCGCATGAAATGCGCTAGTTAATGCGTACTTACGATAAATTCACATGCTGTATGTTGCATACCCCTAACAAAACACAAATTAAAACATTTATTCTCATATACCGATTGTCTTTCATATTTCAATTATCAATATGATGTTACGTCATTGTTCTCGTTGCTTCAGTCTGTTTTTCCAATTTTGTGTGATCACTGCAACGTCATCATGTCGGGGATCTCCTCATCTTCAAGCCAAAAATAATTTAATCGTTGCGTCCCTCACCTCTTCTAAATTCCTAAATTTCTTATATCTATCACATTATTAGTGAACAGGCCAATACTTTCAATAGGCTCTATTCAAAACCGTAAGAAAAATATAGGAGGAACCAATTTATTATGCACCAGACACGTGCTTCGGATATTCAATCCAAATCAGTGATGCTTCCATCCAAAGTGATTTTTAGACACAGCCAAAATTCAATTTAATAGCGCCCGCTGGTTATATATTTTGAAATTAAATTTGTGTAATTTTTACGGTCGATTCAGTAGCATATCCAAATAAAATCTATGTTCAAAATAGCATTGGAGGGATGGTGGTAAGATGTTAACCTCCTTTAATTTCGATGATATTTTGGAATGAAATGACAAGCCTCCAAAATAGCAAAATAATACCTATGACGTCAAATTGATAAAGTGCCAAAACAAAGCCTCTTTCAGACGACAGAGCTTGAAAGAAGTAATTTTATAATACGCTAAAAACATTCATGTCACGGGAAACGAATTTAACTACTCCACACTACAACAGGAAACAAGTATTTATATTAATAATACGAAAGTGTTCCAATCCTATACCTTAATGGCCAGATTTTCAAATACAAGTACATGTTATAACTTTGAATAAATTTGTCCCCAAAGAAAAGATATTCTCTGGCAGCAGCGTTTGTTGGTAAATAAGTATTTAAAGCACTTTAAACACTGAGTATAGGACAATTCAAAGATAGAGAGAGAGGAGCCATAACTGGACAGAAATGTCGAAGTTCAGTGAACCAGACATACATGAAGTTACTGTATTGATATATATTCTCTTTTTCTGCATCAAATGAGACACAAATTTCTAAAACTATGGGGTATCTCCCTCATTTCATAGCTCTGTCCTTAGCTCGGGTTTCGGCAGATTATTTTCGGTCATTTTAAGAATTTAAAAGCTCCTTGCGCCTACCCTCCAGCGATCTGAAGCCGCTCATTTTTAGCAACAGTGAGCTTATTTAAAATTTTATGTTAAGGTATGTGTTTAAATATGATTTTAGTATAGAATAATTCAAGATAATATTATAGAAACTGAAAAATAAAGCATACTCCTGAACATTTTGCTATTCGGTACATCTGAATATGCTGCGTTGCTATGGAGAAATATGTGATTTTTTCATATATTTCCTCTACAATTTAATGATTTCTTCAAAATATGATATACCTGTTATACGAAAACAATGAAATTGTTAAGTTCCGTTTATTATAAGGCACAGGAACAAAGACAAATGACTTGAAAATGCTGAAAATAGTGAATATTGTAACTTTTTGACATGGTTGCCATGGCAACCGATTACAAAATACAGCCTCAATTGACGTAAGAATATCATGAGATCTCTAACTTTGATTTTCATACTATTTTTGTATTTTTATCTTTTTGAATCTGAAATGCTGCTCGTAAAACAGAAATCGAGTAAAATGCAGATGTTGCCATGGTAACAATTTTCAAAATAAGTTTATTTTCTTTAAACAAAAATAACATCTCCAATTTTTTTATATTGTTATGAGGAGAGATTGAATTATCTGAAAACAGTATCATATCAGGCGCGAGTGCCTGCATCATTTTGTAGATACCTCATGAAAAGTGCTAATTTACGAGTTTGTGAATTTTGGCAAAATTACGCGTATTTGTCTTTAAAATTTACATATTTGGAAATAATTTTCTTTTAATTTTTCTTCTTCATTGTTAAGTTCCTTGGTTACTCTGTCAAATGTTTGCATTAAATCTAATGCTGATAAGTTAATTTAAAAACAGTGGGGGTTACAAACCTACCTCATTTTGTCTCATTTTTTACCACCTGAAATTGGGCCAAACAAGTCAGTGCGTTACCATGGCAACCATTACATGTATGAATGAAAATGATATCAGTTTTGAATACAGGTCTTATGTTGACCAAAATTTATCAAAATCACGAAAATCTGAGGTGGTCATTTGAACACCCCTATAAAATTCTTTGGTTTTTACAGAGAATGGCTCTTAAGAGGGTATGAGCGTGAACAAATCAAACGTAAACCGTATCGATGTCGTAAAGAAAACAAAATCTGAAAACTTATTGAACTAATGGTTGAATATACCTCTAGATTAAAGAGCAATGCATTTCGAATGAGGAGCAATATATATCCTTGTTTACATCTAAAATACGCTTCTATCACGACATCGTTTTACCCTTGGCATATAGTTTACGTCACCAACGGGAGTTTATTTGACGTCATACTGAATTATGACGTTGTAATATTTTCCCGCGAATTATCATGAAAGCGCTTTGTGCTTGTTCTTTAGAAGTCCTGTAAATTCAGTTTGTCTTATTTTATTTCACGCCATGACAACTTTACGGAGCGGAATAATTTGATTGCGATTGAATTGAGTAACAGTTTAATACTTCAAATTTATTCTTGCATAAAAAAGACACAAATAAATTCAAAAGAATAATTATATTTTATAGTTCAAGTTGACGATGCGGCGTTACTGATCACACAATTTACCTCAAATATTGAAAACGTGTAAAACTTATATATCTTGAAAGTTCTTTTCTTTCATTTACAAAACGTATGTGTTATAATTATTTAGTCAGAATTTATATCACGAGGCCTATTGATTAATAGTTGCAATAAGTGAGCATGACGACCGACTGTCAAATCATCAAAAGGACCAAAGATCACGTACATACGTACATCATGTACATGTACGTTGTAAAATAAATGGATCCGAAGGACTCCGTAAACACACTTCCCATTGTACGCCCTGTTGAAAAGGGAATTATTCTGTTTCAATTTTACTAATCTATGATATAACGACATTCATTGAAGAGAGCATGTGCAGGAAATCAATGCGGAAGACAGGTCTTGCGTTTACTACCTTTCCTATCGTAACGACACCTCCCCCTCCCCCCCCCCCCCCCCAATCTAATCCCAGCACTTAGTAAAATGAAACTAGAAATGTGCCTCAGCTAACTTTACATAAATTGTTTCAAAGCAAACTTATCAAGAGATTAAGAGATCCTTCGTATCGTTGTTCTACTAAAGTTGCTTCATTTTTTTTCAAATCTGGTACAATATGTACGAATATCAAAACTACATGTACATGTATAAATAGATACGTGTAGATGCCGCGAAATCAATTTTGAGAGAAATGATATACAGAAGAAGCATACAGATAGGAATCTAGAACATCCATTTTTTTTTTTTCTCATTCACTGAGATTAACAGTATACAATATCGCCGAGCATTACCTAAAGTGAGCGTCCCGATGAGCGCTACGTCACGTTACGTGTCGGTGCTTAAAAGCGCAAAGTGTTGGGAAAATGAATAAGAAATTGATCAGAATATACTCAAATTTTAAGTCTGAAGTCCAGATTATAAGAAATCTCAGATAAGATGTATAGATATATAACAACTTTCCATTTTCAATCATAAACAACGGATTTATCATATCCAGAGGCTTGGTCAGAGGAATTCTAAGCTAAATATCTTTAAAACGGCTACACTCTTTTTTCTATAAATTATTTTTTTTATCTTTAGCATGCATCACTAGATGATAAAAGAAACATTTTATCAAAATTCTATTATGCCAACAACTTCGAAAATTAATGTTGTTAAACTATTCATACAATTTTTACTGTCAAAAATGAGATGAAATAAATGTCCTTCTCCAGCATGGTTACCATGGCAACAAAAATATTTTTTCCGAAAATGATAAATTTACTTCATTTGCTACGTCAATGGATAAAAAATTACTTCGTACTGTGTTATCTTGATTTTTAAAATAAAGTCCAAAGTTGGGACATTGTTTTAGAAAAAAATGTGCAGAGTTACCTCCCTTTTTTGTCGGTATATAGGGGACAAACGGCTACACTCTTTTTTTCATGAAATATTGCAATCGATGAAGGAAGGGATATTCTTTTATATGTAGACAATGATTTTCAATTTCTATTATTCCTTGAAAATGCGGTTCACACTCATACCTCCTTAAATACATTCTTCATTCAAATTAATTTTTTTTGTAATTTACGATTACCTATATATCGTCAATCTTTTCTTTTCTTTTTTTTTTTTTTTTTTTTTTTTTTTTTTTGTTGCTACCGTCCGCGCAGCACACTTCAGAAATCGGAAAATCAAGATTTTGTCATCTTTATCTTTTGAAACTTTTGATACATGTAAGATGTAGACCATTTGATAGTTTAAGTTTCAAGATAAATTCAATACTGATATGTACACCGTATATTTATACCCAGAAACTCGTTTACTTTTACGTACACGATGTACTGAGCCTTAAAAAATATCTTATAAAATCGCCCTTTCAAACTTTTAGTTTCTGGTCCTGGTAAATATGTTATAGTAGCACTTATTATGTTAGTAGTTAGGAGAAATCAAAGAACAATCAAACTGTATAAAAATTATTCTCAAAATCTGTAGACACTGAAATTTTTTTTATCGATTTTCTGATTTCTAAAGAGAGCTGTACACGCTAAATTTCTCTCAGGTTGGTAGGAGTACAACACAGAAAACTTTAAAATAGATGTACAGCACAGTGTGTCACAGAAACGAAATTCTCTATATAGCAAGATTTGAGTATAATCTTTAATTTGATACCAATTCAATTTCTGTGACAACGTGTGCTATGGGTAAAGTTTCAGGATAAAGACTCTAAAACATGTTACAAACACGGAAATCGGCATACCGTCATGGATTAACGACGTCATAGACGACGTCACAGCACGTGCAAATTTCCGAACGTCGTATTTTTCTGAACTATCAAAATTTGTCATTGCTTTCATAAAGAAATAACATGAAATAAAACAATTTTAGAATCTAGGTTTGAACAGGGCCAATATCGGTAGTTTCTGAACCTACTCCTTTAAGTTTATATTGTAGACTGCGCCAGGAAAATTCACTTTGGTTTTATTCAAACTGTTTGACATAAAGTACTACTGAAGAGGATTCAATATCCGAAACATGTGTCTAGTACAATAAAATTGGTACTATAGAACATATGGGTCATTATCAAAAATTGCAGCCAAATCTGAAGCATGAAAAATCAGAAAAATATCGTCTGATTTTCAAATAATTTTTCGATGACAAGAAAAACAAGTAACCACAACTTCAAATCAATATAATTTGCAAACAAATAAGCATGACAAATAGAGTTTTAAGAATCGTAAAGTATGTCAACTAAGAAAAACGTGTCAGTAGTGTAACGTATGTTTTAAACCATTATTTCGACTTCTGATGCAAACAGCACAAAAGGAACTTTGTAATCAAGTGAACGGCTTATAAATCTATCTATTTCTTTTATTCCTGCTAGTTTTTCATGATCAGTTTAAATTTCTATGCGCATACAAACTCTAAATATGGACAAATGCATGAAGCTACAAGATATTTAATGAGTTTAAATTGGAGCCGATATATTCCTTAGAATTAGTGTTCCTCATTTTGTATAAAATGAATTAAATTCTTTTCTCAACAATAAAATTAGATCAGATGTCATAATTTTTACGGAAGTTATTCAAAATATAACCCTCGTTACACCAGTGATTTTGACGATTACACCAATGACAATTTTGTTACTCCACTGACATCGAAATTTATCATATGTTTTTCATGCCCTTAAATACAAAAGGGACATACCACACTTGTTCATAAAGTACAAAATGTCCATTTTTAAGATTATGTGCAGTAAAATGGATGAAAGTGATCTGTATTAAGCTATATTTTCTATTTTCTGTAAGCAGTGTAACACCAATTACAAGAAATATAACACCACTGACAAAGTCATATTAAAGATGAAATATATTCGAGTTAAAGAAAGAAAATGACAAAATAAAAGTGTTGGTATGAGGAAAAAGAAATAATTCAATTGTTGTATTTTTTAAATCCTAAGTAATGTCTACATGAGACTATAAATTTTCAAATACTAAAATTTGTGACACCAATGATTCAAGTTGTAACACCATTGACTTATGTATAGGCGTTCTTATTACCAACATTGTTCTCCTGATATTTTGAATTGTAAATTTAAAATGTAACAATTCCAATTAGAAAACAGTTTTAATTCATAAGCCTCCTACTGACAAACCCGAGAGGGACTATTAGCTTACTCTCTGTATGTCAGTCTGTATGTCCGTCTGTCCATCATTTTAGCCAAGTTTTCAATACTTTTTTTCTGCAATGGACTAAGATAGTGAGCAAAAATATAAAACAATGCACCTGTTTTCGTTTTTGGTAGGCACACTTGAAGTTTCAGTAGGGTCACAAGTGTCGGCCACCACTTTTGGAAAAGTAATTACCCCAATACAAAGTATTTTTGCAATATAGAATATAATGTTTGTTTATTTGTTTTGGGGTTGGTTTTTTTTTGCATATTTATGTCATTTATTTACTTCGTTTGAGAACATAAAATTATCTTCAAAATAACCGAAACAAAATCTGTCTGGAATTATTTGAATTCATCAACCTTGAAAAGAATTTGATATTCTGGGTGTGCACGTATTTTGCACTAAATTTGATTACTGAGGTCATAGAAGTTAATATCTGGTCTTTTATTTTTTTTCTTCTGTAAACAGTAAGAAAGTTCCAAAGAGTCAAAATGGCTAACACAATAATAGTTTTAAACAGTGAAAATAAGGTATTTTTGTTGTGTAGATTATTTATAACCGTTCTGTTCGGTGCTCTCATACCTATTCCGTCATATTAATTTCGTTGAATTTAAATTACTAAGGTATACTTGTAAACCACACGTAACAACAATCTTTATTCGTATAAGACCACTTCACGTGTATAATACCAGTGCCACCCTATTAACTGGAGTATGCTTTTGGTGTCCACCACGGTCATTTACATGTATATATATATGTTTGATATGTGTGATGTTGCCACCTAAGTAAACATGAAATCTCTTTATTTTATTGATGTTAAGGTTCATTAATTATTTGTTTTTCTTTTCCTTCAATTTTCATAATTTTTTGTGGGTGTTTGTCCCTTGTGTGCCATCAAATTTAAGTGTTAATGTATTTATTTTTTGTGGATGTTACAAAGGGTCTTTGTGAAGATCACCTTCAACCGTAATATCTATTCTCTCCGCGATTTCATCCCATCAATCTCACAATCATTTCTGGTTCTCGAATGATGTGATGGTCATTGGTGTAACAGGATTCAAAACATAATGCTTTTTAGAAGTTAAATTCTCGAAAACTTTGATATTGAAACTTTGATGAACACATCACATACTACTGATCGTATTTCACTTAAAAATCATAATTTTCATTTATGACATAGAAGACAAAATCCAGAAAAAATAGCAATATGTCAATGGTGTTACTCGGTATGTCGGTGGTGTAACACAACTAGCATTATCGTGAAATTGGCTCTCTTTAAATAGATATAACCTACATACGTTTAATGCTAAACACAACATTAGGACATTTATATCCTTTGAATACTTCATTTCCAAAACACAATGAAGATGCAATCACATTTAGACTGTATTTGTCACTGGTGTAACGAAAATTGTAAATGGTGTAACTATAACACCACTGACCGTTTCACCAATGATGTATTCATCATTAATTTACAATAACTTCGATAAAGTGTTGTCCCTGGACTTTGTAATACTTTCCTTAAACATTATGTTGTATCAAAATTTGTAAGGAAAAAGTACACCATGCTAAGTATTATACAATTGATAAAAATAAACGTAACACTACTGACGTGAAACAAATGTACGGTTCAGCTAACCCTTAATGGAACCGTATAATCTTTGTTTCAAATTATTTTGAAAAAGGTGGACATGAGAAAATAAATGACAAGATATAAAAGTAGATAAGGAGTAGGTCTTTGAATACTTTGAAAAAGCAGAAAGCAAAAATATATGACTAAAAAGGCGTTTGTTACACCATTGACAAATATTTTTTCTTTGTGTACAGTCCAGGTTATTTCGAGGAAATTTAAGATAAGGCAACTAATATTTATAATATTTCTTACGTATTTGTTCAATCTTTTTCATGTTTATTATAATAGACTCATAATATCACAATTGCAGTGAACTGTTTTGACAATACTTTATCGCAAAGAAGTCATTCAGAAAATTCTGAAGCCAGTTGACAGCAATATTTGCCATAAAATGGACCTTCTATAAGACAGAATGAAACGATTTCCTCATTATTGAACAAAGAAAGTGTGCCCATAAGATAGATTCCATTGTGAACAATATTATAGGATAAAATTTTGGTCATATAACTTATATAGAAATATGGCAATTGTCTACTGACAGAAAAGGCTGCAATTTTTGATATTGACTCATATATTTCAATATTGACAAACAAACAATCAAGCGAGATATAAACGAATACAACTAACTGATAAATGATTTCAGATATTTCAATATTGTGCATATATAATTTCTTCGTTCAAAGCACTATACCTCATGCAAACAATTACAGAAAATTCTCTTGACATCTTCATAATGTGTTCTTTATTCCTGTCAAATTTTGTGAAACTTCCATTTACGGTGGAGGAGGTTTTGTGATGATAAAGTAAATATGGACAGAAAGGTTAGTCTGTCAGCGCCTGTAGTTGTTCAGGCGTCGGGCCAGCGACTTAAAGGATGCTAGTTAATTGAGCAATCGACAAATACACCCTTATGTTTTATGTGTTATATCAAGGACTTATAAACAGAAGGATTCGCAACTCTCTACATCGCCTATAGAATAGTAGTGAAAACTCGAGTGTAACGAGATCTGAACGAGATCAAAACATAGCCCAGTCCTATCCGAGAGGGGTGATCAAATAACATGATTTTCTCAAGCATCACAAAATAAATACATAAAATATTGATACGTATATGTAGAGGAAACCCTACTTTTTCAATAAATACAAATTTTATCAAAATCAGGGACGTATATAACTAAATACGTCCCTGTCAAAATATATAGGTAACATTGTTATAATATCTAGCTTCAAAGCGGAGCCTTGACATTCGCCGTTATGATCCAGATATCGTCAAAGAGAGTTAAATAGGCATATTCTCTGTCCCATTTTCTCAGTGATTGCATGACTTGCACATAAAATATTGGTGGCAAATCGAAAATGATAACATAGTGCGTGCATTAGAACCGATTTTGATTAATTTATTCGACGATTTCATCGTATACCAGAGGTTCAAAAATAGAGGTTTTCACTCTCCGGTATGCCCGGACATTTTCTGAAAAAGACAAACAGTCCATCGCTCTGACCCATTTTCTCAAAGTAGACAAGATTTACATATGAAATATTGTTATCAAAATAAAGACTAAAACCTAATGTGTGCATTAGGACCAATTTTGTTTAATTAATTCGACAATTTTATTGTTTAACGGGGCTTCGAAAATGGATGTTTTCACTCAGCGGTACGCGCGGCCATTTTCTGAAAGAGGTAGACAGCCCAACGCACTGACCCATTTTCTCAAACTAGACAAGATTTACATATGAAATATTGTTATCAAAATAAAGACTAAAACCTAAAGTGTGCATTAAGACCAATTTTGTTTAAATAATTCGACAATTTCATTGTTTTCACGGGGCTTCGAAAATGGGTGTTTTCACTCGTCGGTAGGGGGGCATTTTCCCAAAAGACGTAGGCAGGTCAACGCTCTGACCCGTTTTCTCAAACAAGACACGATAAACACAAGGAATATTGTTATCAAAATAACGAATAAATCCTAATGCGTGCATTAGTACCATTTTCATTTCATGATACCTAATATTAATAAGAATACAAGACTTCGAAAATGGGGGTGTTTACGATCACCTGTTTGCCACGGCCTGTAATGAAGAAGGTAAACAAGCCATCTAAAAACCATTTTTTTCTGTTTTATTTTATAAAGTAACTATGAAAAGTTGTTTTTAAAATAAAATTGGACTTTTTTGTATCTGCTAGAATTATTTTTCATGTATAGATGTCGATAATCGACCATAATATAACTGCCTGCCCTCAGATATAAGGGATCTCGATGAAGTTCGCCCTCGCCATTACGACTACGACGTGACCTATATAAATAGGCTCGATTTAATTTACCATTTTCTCGACTATTTCAAGACGTAATATTGGTACCAAAATGATCAGGATAATCTATTGTACTTATTAAAGTCGATTTTATGTTGTCATAATTAACATATTTAGGGCATTCATGGTTTTGAATATCACAACCCTAACATCTCGTTGCCTAATTTGCATATCAAAAGGGCACGCGAGATGTTAACGTGAAAAGACGAGATTCCAATCCTTCTGTTTATTAACCTCTAAATTCTATATAAAATAATTGCTAGAATTCACCCATTAGCTTGGTCTCGGTGGATTATTGCTGCCAGATCAAACTTAAAATGTAAAATTTTTTCTGTAATAAAATTTTTCTGTAATAGATTTTCTCTAAATTTAAAAACTAGAAACTAAATTATTTAGAACTGAATAGATTTCGCCTGGTCCTGGTGGATTATTGCTGCCGGCTCAGGTGATATTGGCTTTATATTGGTAAATAGACATCCAAGAATTAAAATATCTGAAATTAAATTTTTGCAAATTAAATTATTCAAAAATTAAAACACAAAATCACAATATTCAAAATTAAAACACAAAGCCTGGACCTGGTGGATTATTGCTGCCGGCTCAGCTGATATTGACTTTATATTGGTAAATAGACATCCAAGAATTAAAATATCTGAAACTTAAATTTTTGCAAATTACATTATTCAGAAATTAAAACACAAAATCACAAAATTCAAAATAAAACACAAAGCCTGGACCTGGTGGAGTATTGCTGCCGGCTCAGACTATTTTAAACTTTGCAATCACTTCTGTACATACATATTGCCATCATAGCTTCCATTAACATATTGTAGAGATGTAGTTTAATATACACTGTAAAATTTGCACATTTATCCAAGACTCACGTAGCATATCATATGTTAGTATTCACTTGCACTACATAGAACGAACAAGAACTCATGAGTGTAGCTAGGCTCAACAAATTTGTGGCTGAGACTTACACACCGCCTACCACAACACAATACAAAATTCCCATTCTGATGTCCGACAGCAAGGGATTTACCCTACAGAATAATCATCAGGGAATCTTTCCGTGTGAATTATGGTGTGAAACGGGGGCGAGACTTGAGGACAGAATTACATACCTGGAACAAAGGCTACCAAGAGCACTTGAAGTGCATCACAGATTACAAGTCTACATCTGGGCAGGTACATGCGACCTTACAGAAAAATCGGGATCACAAATAGAGATTAGATACAGCGACAGCTCAGAGCTGACTGACATAATATCTGCACAAGTGCAAAGAGCATTTCAGGTAGTATCTAGATACGAAGGGAAAGTAACCATAACTTTCATTGACATACAACCCGTAGCCACACAAGTTTGGAACAAGAAGAAGGCTGGGATTGATTCGACCACTGAAGGTAAGGAGGCAGATGTGCAGATAGAGGCTCAAACTAAATCTGCCAATGAAATTATTGAGAACTTGTGTACAGAGCATCAGACTGAAATACTGCACTTTACTCACTTTATGGTAAAATCTAGACAGCGAAATCGCAGGCGTGCACGTTACTTTTTGAACTTCAAATTGGTACCAGATGGTGTACACCCAGGCCCACTCCTAAGGAAAGTTTTGACAAGGGTGCTACAAACAGACATTGCCAAGGCCTGTCATTTGGGAGTTCACCCTGATGACGTTTTACAACTAGACCCTAACAGAAGCGAGGCTGATGAGTTCCAAGCAGACAGACTTCCTCCCTAAGAAGTTTTAACTGCATTTTTAACTGTAGTATTATTCCCTCTGGTGGGCTAGTACTGCCGGGGAATACCAATATTGTATAATTTTACATCATTTTATATTACGGGTAAATAAGGTAAAATCAAATCATTATACCGCTTTTTGGCTTTAGCATAACCTGAAAGGTGTAAACTATAAACTTATTCTAAATTATAACCTTACTACTAAACCCTAGGTGGGCTAATACTGCCAGGGTACATCAAGTTATTAGTATTTGTTAGCATAACTGAATTCTGTAACATTTTACTATAAGGTTAACATCACTAGTAGTAAAGCTCAGCTGCTTAGTATTATTCTATCTTTTTTTATTTATTTTTTTTTAACTACATGTGAGGGAGTTATTTCATCTTAGTCGGTTGGAACCCTAGGTGGGCTAGTACTGCCAGGGGGAAATCAGACAAATATT
Source organism: Pinctada fucata (assembly GCA_028142955.1). NCBI lineage: Eukaryota > Metazoa > Mollusca > Bivalvia > Pterioida > Pteriidae > Pinctada > Pinctada fucata. Next base: position 57,872,613 of record AP027105.1, read on the forward strand.
GTTAGTCTAGTCGTATATTGACATCACACTCCTTATTCTGTCTCACATAAAAGTGCTATGGCGCTAGTCAAAAGGTCTGAACGTCTTAAAAGACCCCCAATGGTATTTACACCCTCGAAGTCAAACACTGGGGAGCACAGTAATGGTACGGAAGTAACAAATTACTCCTTGAACATTGATAAGGCACTAGAAAAGAAAATAAGTGCAACAGAGAAAGATAACGTTACAATAGAGTTGAAAAGGGGGACCCTGATGCTAACCCTATCAGCAGCAGCCTTTGAGGCATTCAGAATTTGCTGCAAGTCAGAGGATATTATGAATAAAGATTCAAACCTGAGTGTCAAGGTCACTTGTCAAAAATCAAAAATCAAACTAGTAGTCAGTGAATCGGTTTCTATTAAAAAAGAAAATAGTAGGAAACAACTATTTAGAGTGAACTTGTACTTGACAACCTGTACAGTTGCTGTGAACGGGAGCTCACTAGATCTCTTCATAAATGGTCATCTCTCTTACATTTTAGCAAAAATGGAACAGATGGGGGATTTTAATAGTATAAATAGGCGAATTAAGGAGGTGTGTTCTCAGCTTCTAAGATCAGAGCAATCTCACCATGTAAATGGAAAAAGGTGGCAATAACTATACTGACTTGCAGGGGATAAGAAATAATGGGAATAGGGGGGTGTCTTCAGAGACATGTCGCAAGAGTTATGCTTAAGGGGTAATTTTGAGAAAGAGCAGGTTGATAAGTCATATAGGCAGGAGTCAGATATGGTTGGAGGTCACGTGGACAGAGAGCACTTAGAAAGCTGACATACACAAATAGCATGTGTTGATATTCAGCAGGAGGACAAACAGTTAGGAGATAATACATGTTGCCAAGCTCGTGGTGGTAATGAAGTGCAGGTCTTCGATGGAAATAATTCATGTAGTCAGCCTGTTATGGACAGAGACCCCGTTAATGACCATGACCAGGTCACGGAATTTGAAGATATATGTGCAGTTTGTAATCAACCGTGCACAGACGGTTGCATATATTGTGATGTGTGCAATGTTTGGATTCACTATGTCTGTGAAGATCTAAATGAAGATGACATCAAAATGGCTGAGGCTGCTAATGGAGACTACACCTGTAAATAATGTTTACTGAGCAACATGGACAGCGAAAGTGACAGGATTGATGGATCATATACTAAGGTAACGAGGGATATTAGTACTAATACAGAAGAGGTCATAGGCCACACGCACAAAGAGTCAAAGGGCACTATTACGGACAGAGTACAGTTTATGGACCAGTGTGTACAAGATACATACAATAAGAAGATAAGTAGGATTGAAAAGGAAATTCGAAAAAAGGACCAACAGCTTACAGATCTCTCAAAGCAAATAGCAACGGCACGTGCCTATATAGTAAGCCTAAAGCATAAAATTAACGAAATGAAGGAATCCCAAAGCATCCAAGGTAAAGGGACTGAGAATTCTCACTCTACAGCCGTGCAGATACCTGTGATTTATGGGTCCGAAAACAATAAAATGAAAGTTATGGAAAAGCGGATCCAAGATGTGGAAGCAACCCTACATGAACTAAGGATGAGTACTTTGGAGCACAAAATGGAACAAACACAACGGAGGTTAGAAGGGGTCGAAAATACAATGAAAAACATAGCAGTACATACTTCTACTCAAAAAGAAGTAAGGTCAGATCCTTTTTTAGACAAAGGAGACAGAATAAAAGATCCTCCATGGGTAGAAAGGAGAACAACAAAAGCAGCAAAAGTATGAAGAAAGGTGGAAAAGGAAACAACAGGAAAAGGAAAGAGAGTTGTCAAAAGCTGAAAACAGCAGAGGAGAGCAAAAACTTGAGGGATCGAGTGGGGGTACCATCAGTAATGCAGAATCGTCCCAATGTGGAGATTGTCACAGCGATGAAACCTCAGCAATGGCAACAAGCAACAGTACCAAATGTGCACAATGTAGTGGGGTTTGTATTCATGCAGCCACATCCTCAAACGACGATAAATCACCAGCAACAGATGAATCCCTCCATGCAATACTTTGCGAAGCCAGGGACACTCATAGCTCAAATGGCCCCACAGACAATAAGAATGTGGAACAATTAAATGACACACAGACAAATTCACAATTAGAGTGTCATAGTTTGAACACTTCTATGGGCACAGATAAGCATTTGCATTCAAGTCATGAGTTAAACACCTCAATTGATGCCGATAACCATGTGACAATGCCTATTATTACACATGAAACAAACAATCAAGAAATGCTCAAAGTTAACATCACAGCATTTAATATTTAGAACTTTAGATCCAACAACTGTTACCTTTTAGACTTATTTAAACATTCAGACATTATTGCTATACAAGAGCACTGGTTGTACAAATTTGAAAAACAAGACCTCATAGATTTTTGTACTAAGGCAGGGTTTAGATCAGCAATTCCATGTTCAGATGAAGATAATCCTATAAATCCAACATGTAGGCCCTGGGGGAAGGGAGGGGTGGCAGTTATATGGAAAAACGAACTTGACCAATATGTTGAAATCCTAGCTGAAAGTAACAACAGGATTATTGTCACATTATTACATAAATCGGTATGCATCATAAGCTGTTATTTAACCGCAAGAGGGTCGGGGGAGGCTGAAAATGACTTTAATGATCAACTAGCTGAAATCAATGAGCTAATTGTGAAATACTCACCATCATACAAGGTTATTACCATGGGGGATCTCAATGCTTCATTGCACAGACAAACATATGTTAAGAGAGATAGGTATCTGGAGGAGCTTTGCGAAAGGTTTAGACTACATCAACCTAGAAATCATAGGAATGTTCCCACTTTCTACCACTACAATCAGCGAGATGTCTCACAGATTGACTACATACTCAGCACACAAGAAAACTTAGTGGAAGGCAAAAACATGCAAAGTAGACACCCGAACAACACATCTACACACGACCCAGTCTATGGTACAATATTACTAGATATTTCTCTTGAGAATGTACATAGGACACTAGATAGGATCGAAAATCAATTTGAGAGAGTTAAATGGGACAAAGTTGACAGGGATAAATACTGTGCAGAGCTAAGTAAAAATCTTCTATGTAGCGAAATCTCCAAGGACAGTACTGCAAACGAAATACTGTCAGCTAATGAAACAGCCATAAATTCAAGCATTCAAAGCTGTAATGAACTAAAACAGGTCAAAGTTCACAAGAAACCAAAACTTATCTCTAATAATGTGTTACTTTTATCAAAGAAAAGTAAGAAAATCTTTTGGGAAATTAAGAATTTTCAAGGGGGGAGGGTGGACTTCAAAAGTTAAAACTTGAAAGTAAGCTAGTTAAAAAGAATCTGCGAAGAGCTCAAAGAAAAAAAACAAGTGGAAGCTAGGCATTTGTTATATCAGGAAATTATGGAATCAGAGTCGCACAACCAGAGGCTTTTTTTACAAATTAATCAAGAAACAAAGGTCAGAACCTCAGATGAAACTATCCAGACTATTTGTCAATGATGTGCACCTGAATACAGAGGACGAAATAAGGGAAGGATGGGCAGGATATTTTGAAGAGCTGAGTAGGCCAAAGATTATTGAGACATTTGATGTTGAGTACAAGGAACAAGTTGAAACTGACATGAAGTGCATCCAGCAGACCTGTGAGGCGCAGCAGGATCGATCCAAATTAGATCTAACGCATGAACATATTTTGGAAGTTGTGACAAAATTAAAGAACGACAAAAGTGCAGACGAAAATAACATCACAGCAGAAAGCATTAAATTTGGAGGATCTGTTCTTATTGACTACCTTCAGATCCTGTTTCGAAAAATTGTCAGTGAAAAGAAAATTCCTGAACCATTTAAATGTGGGATTATAACACCTATTTATAAGAAGAACAACAAACCACTCGAAGACCCTAACTCTTACAGGCGTATAACAGTTTCAAGCATAATAGGAAAGATATTTGAAAAGATACACCTGGATTCTATGGAATCGCTGCTTACATCACAACAGAATGACCTACAAAGAGGTTTTACAAAAAATACGTCACCAGTGTATGCAGGCCTAGTATTAACAGAGGCACTAGCCGAGGCTATGGACACAAAGCAAACACTGTATGCAGGCTTTCTGGACGCCTCAAAGGCCTTTGATGTGGTCTGGCACGATTCTATGCTCAGAAAGTTATACATCCGGGGCCTGGAGGGAACAGACTGGCTTCTCTTGAAGAACTGGTACACTGGAATGAGGTCAAAGGTCAAATGGGGAGGGGGATATTCATCAGCATTTCTGGAATCACAAGGAGTAAGACAAGGAGGAATCTGGTCGCCAACGGCTTATAAAATGTTTATAAACCCAGCTCTAGATCTTTATGAAACTTATCATCTGGGATTTAAAATTGGATCAGTCCATCTAGGCTCACCAATTTGTGCAGATGATGAACTTCTGCTATCAACGAAATATCAAGAATTACGAACTATGGTTAACATACAAGAAACATATGCGAATAGAGAAAGGTACACACTTAGTGAAGCAAAGAGTAAAGTCATGGTATTCAACAAGATGGCCCGAACTAAGGAGGATAGTGGATATATAGAACTGAATAACAAGGAACTTGAAATTGTAGAATCTTATACTCATATAGGTATCGAAAGACACAGCAAAGTTAAAGCGGGAGACAAAGGTGAAGCAGCGGTGATGATTGCAAGGAAAACAACTTATTCCCTTATGAGTGCAGGTTTCCATGGCTACAATGGCGTAAATCCAAAAGTCAGCATAAAAATGTGGGCTATGTATGTAACCCCGCATGCTATATGGACTTGAATCCCAAATTCTGAAAAGGAAGGATATAGACGCTATTAATCATTACCACAAGAAGGTCATTAAACAACTTATGCATCTCCCAAAGAGGACAGCTGATGCTGCAGTTTACATTCTTGCTTGTGATATTCCGATTGAAGGCGATCTTCATATAAAAATCCTAGGTCAATTGGGTAACATCTTTCGGAGTAACGGCGTTGAAAGAAAATTGGCAGAGAGACAACTCGCAATGAAGGAAGGGAACTCTGCAAGCTGGTTCATATATGCAAAATCGATACTAGAAAGATACGATCTACCATCAATATATGATCTGTTTGAATCACCACCTGCAAAGGCTGAATGGAATACACTGATAAGAAAAAAGGTTGTTACCACATGGATAGACAAAGTTACAACAGAAGCAAGGAGTAAATCAACACTTAGGCATCTATGCAAAGCACCATACAAAAAAGGGACAGTACATAATCTCTGGAGATATGCTAGTGATGACACCATAGCTGTGAAGAAGGCAGGAATCAAAGCAAAGCTGGTGACAGGATCTTACACCTTGCAAGCAGATCATGCCAAGTTCAATAAAAATGATAGGCCGACAACCTGTACTTTATGTCATAATGGGGTGGAAGACTTATATCATTTTTTACTTTTATGTCCAGCCTTAAAGATAAGGGACCAATTCCTGGAAAAAATATTAGATTTCCTTGCAAATAAAGGTCTCGGTGACATGTTTCGTGATAACAGGCCTCTTTTGACTCAAATAATTCTGGACTCGTCATCATCAGTTGTCCCCTGCATTTTGCAAAGTGAAGATGCCCTTAATACTCTTGAATCTTTGTCAAGAGGGCTGTGTTATGCCATACACTCTGTTCGTTCAAATTTGCTTCAAATCCCACTCTAGTTGTATGTTGATGAGGGTTTGCAACACTGTAAACAGGGTAGCACATGAAAATGCCCATATTAAACACCCATTTTACTGGGGTTTAGCCTCCAGTAACATTCAGTGAAAACGGAAAGACAGATGTAAATAGGTAGTTAAACCTTTCTCACAACTAACTGTTCAAATAGATACCAATACCCATGCATTTTAGTACTTTAGAAAGTTTTTCTTAAGCATCTTCTAATTTCTAATTGGATTAACACAATAGTAGATATGCCTATAAGGTATCTCTTGTTATATTATCTACTATTAAAACATGATGGCACTTGTTTTAATGTAAACATGAAAATTTTATCAAACCACACAGTTTTACATCCCATTGGGGTGGTACTCCAAGCAGTGGAGGAATTTATAAGAAGAAAGAAAGAAAGTCATTGGCGCGGCCATTTTCCCAAAAGACGTAGACAGGTCAACGCTCTGACCCGTTTTCTCAAACAAGACAAGATGAACACATGGAATACTGTTATCAAAATATAGACTAAATTCTAATATGTGCATTAAGAGCAATTTTGTTTAATTAATTCGACAATTTAACGTTATAACGGAGCTACAAAAATGGAGGTTTCCACTCGTCGGTACGTCCGGTCGTTTTCTTAGAGAGCCTGACAGCCCAACGCTCTGACCCGTTTTCTCACACAAGACATGACTTGCTTATGAAACATTGTTATCAAAATAATTAATAAATCCTAATGCGTGCATTAGTACCATTTTCATTTCATGATACCTAATATTAATAAGAATACGAGACTTCAAAAATGGGGGTCTTTACGATCACCTGTTTGCCATGGCCTGTAATGAAGAAGGTAAACAAGCCATCTAAAAACCATTTTTTCTGTTTTATTTTATAATGTATCTAATGAAAAGTTGTTTTTAAAATAAAGTTGGACTTTTTTGTATCTGCTAGAATTATTTTTCATGTATAGATGTCGACAATTGACCATAATATAACTGCCTCAGATATAGGGATTCGCCCTCGCCATGACGACTACGACGTGACCCGATTTAATTTTCCATTTTCTCGACTATTTCAAGACGTAAAATCAAGATATTGGTACCAAAATGATCAGGATAATCTACTCTACTTATCTTAGTCGTTTTTATGTTATCATAATTAACATATTTAGGGCATTCATGGCTTTGAATATCATTACCCTAACATCTCGTTGCCTAATTTGCATATCAAAAGGGCACGCGAGATGTTAACAGGAAAAGACGAGATTCCAATCCTTCTGTTTATAAGTCCTTGGTTACATACAAGTATTGTCCTAGTCTGTGTAATGATTGCATGTCTGTGATGTTTAATAAAAAGAAACTTTAAGTCCCCGTTACAAACATTTGTGGATTTTGATGTTTCTTGGATAGCTTTGTCTTCTATGCTGTTCACGTGGATTTACGTCCACACCTTTGATACTTGACCTTGACAATCAATATTGAAAAGGGGTCATCCTCTCCCCATGAAGAACATTTGTGGAAGGTTTGATGTTTCTATGAATATTACTGTATCTTCTATACTGTTCATAAGAATCCGGAAACGCACACAACAGCACTACGGGTGCTACTGATCTCATTCATATGCATATCAAAAAGACGCTACATACACAAGACTTTCAAAGTTTTTTATTTTTATTTTTTTACTTGTTTCTTTGAAATATATTAAAAGTTTAATTTGAAAAAAGCATTTTTTTTTCACTTTATACATTATATAACTCGCCGTAAAATTCATTCATAGTTTATTTCACCAAAAGCACATGCTTATATAGGTATAAACACAAAATATATACAAATTATATACATTATGTACATACAATGCCACAAATCATGGCCTATGACTCACGAACGGAGGCATGGTTTTAAAATACAAGAAATCAATAAGATAGAAAAATGAATTCATTCCACTAGGTTTTTTTTTTGCAAAATTTCACATTTTCTGAGATAAATACCAAGTTTATGTAGTTCTTTTACATTATCACTTGTAAAAATTTCAACAAGTTTAAAAACAGAAGATCTTTTCCAAAAATAGGGTTTTATATAGCATTTTCTCAGTTCATTATAAGAGGGACATTTTAGAATAAAATGATATTCATCTTCGACGTCACAATTACATAAAGCACATATTCTGTTTTCGCGCGGAATATTTATATATCGACCTGTTTCTATGAATAATCTATGCGAAGATAATCTGTATTTTGTTATCAAAGTAATATTTTTAATATTCAACGATTTCGTAAGGTAATTTTGAATATGAAAATCGCCCATAATATGTCGATACAGAGAGCATTTTGATGAAGATTCTAAGAACCCGTCTCTTTCTTGGATGAATTCATCTTTCAACCTTTTTTCAAAAACAGATAAAAACAGCGGAATATTTGTTATATTATGACAAAACCAAGCTTCACCAAGACCATTTACTAATAACTATTAATATCAACACAATACTTGAACAGACACCCAATGAAACAAATAAAGAAAATGACTCATTTCTAAACTTGACTTAAAATGTCGGTGAACATCTTGATTTTTTCCTGGTCCAAGTATTGTTCACTCAGGAACAGTCCTTGCAATCTTTCCTTCAGTCTTTTTATGCTTAATCTGGCCTGTTGTATGGTACTGCCACTTGCTTCAGAAAATAAATTATACTTCTCCGACTCTTCCTCAAAATAACAACCTGGAAGAATGACAGACAGCCATGGATTCCCGTGAAAGAAATGGGGCAGGTATCCTGCATTCAGGCTCTTCTCTAGGAAAACTATCATGTAGCCGAGGGCTTCTTTAACACCACTCAGACGATTGGCGCTGTTTGGAACGGTCAAAAATACGATACAATAGAAGCAGAGCATCTTCAGATAGTATGACTTCACTATTGCTACAAGCTGGTCATTGTAGCTCCCATAAGCTTTTTCATTGGCTATATAGGCTTTCAGAATTCGGCAAGCTGTGAGTATATACCGTTGGCTGGGGTTCCGACGAGCAACGTCTAGAACATGTTTCTCATAACCGGAGGAACTGTTCCTCCAAAGTAGGGACTTGTCGGCTTCTTTGATGTTGGTGTTTTTCTTGTTAATCCATTTCATTACAGCATATCTTTCACAGACCATTGTCTCAAGATGATACTCCTTGACACTATATGGATTTGGAATTACGTCCCTTCCGATCAACATTCCAGGTACAAAGTCAATATCAATGGTCGAGATGTTTTGGCTTTGCAGTATTGAAAAACTTTCGTTTCTTGTGGGGAAACCGAACGCATCATGAACTCCTCGAATCGAACCCTCGAACTGAACGGTTAGTTGAAAGTTGGTTGAATTTGTAGATCGATTAACGCGGTAACCATCGCCTGTCCGGCTGCTTTCGCGAGCTAGATGTTCGTTGATTTTATTTAAGGATTTGTCAAGTATCGATGTGAAGAGTGTTTTCTGTATGTTTTCAGAATCTAGCATGCCTGAAGCATCAATGATACCAAGTCTATTCATCCAAGAAAACCTTCCCCTCATCTCGTGATCATTTTGTACCTTCATTTTCAGAAGACCCGGGAGAATTCTACCATTGCAGTCATATACATCATAGTGTACAAGATGCACTCCTTCAATTTTGAATGGCAGCATAAAATCATATTCAACAGGGTCTCTGACTTTCAGTCCCTCTCGGGAACTCCCTTGTCTGATGACTGCGTCTTGAATAACCAAACCTGGATATTGTGATGAAGCTACCTTTCTGAACTCTGAAATTACCACACCAAGAACCTTGTCAATTGCACCACAAGTGTTCATCCATGCATCATCTGCTATATTTATTTCCCCTATGGCTGCCTTTATCTGCGGGGTCATACCGCTTTCTGATGGACCTAGCTCGTAAACCGGGGACCTCCATTCGTTAAGTCTTGATCCTATATCCCCTTGTCTCGCCATGTTATTCTGTAATTTTAAAAGTAATGATAAACATATCAAGTTTCATAAAGGGGTTGCATCTATTTGTGATTTTTATATTCACATGTAGTATGAATAATGAGATAATATCCAACAAGATGGCATTGCAGTGAATACAGTAGAACACACACGCATATGACCAAAAAAAAATCTTGGAGGTGACAACACGCAAGTCGCGAATCACGACCATGAAACAAGCGAAACACCCCTGAACTTTAAAAGACGAACCATTACACCGTTATGCTTCTCATGAAACCGGGATCATTGTAGGTGACACCACCGATACATACAAATAAAACAACCAACTAAATAACGGTTCGGATAAGCATGTTTTAAGAAGTACTAGAAATTGTCCCCGATTTGAAACAAAAATGAATGCTTGTGTCGCCTGCGAAGCGGCTTATTTCTAAAAAGGTTAAAACTTATTGGTATCAGTAGGAAAGTCTTGTCAAATGAAATTCACATTTGAAATATCAGACCTCTTACTTACCGATTAAAAGATATGGTCAATCTCAAATTAGAGGGTCAATCATTTAGGTCAAGGTCGTGGAAAAAATGGTAACAAAACAAAGGTCTCATTATAAGAAATACAAGTGTGAAATATTAAAGCCGTATCACTTACCAATTAAAAGGTCAAGCCAGTTTTAATTTCTTTGAAAAGTAGGTCAAATATGTCAAGGTCAAAGTCAAGGTCATTTAGTCAAAAAGAAAGGTCTAGTCACAAGGTATACACATGTGAAATTTCAAAGTCCTATCTCTTGCCAATCAAAAGATATAACCAATCTTTTTTTTTTTGAAAAGTAGGTCAAATATCTAGGTCAAGGTCACTAGATCAAAATTTATGGTATGCATAGAGAGGTCTTGTCACAAGGAATACACACGTGAAATATCAAAGCCCTATCACTTACCAATCGAAAGTTACGAGCTGTGACACCCTAAGTGTGACAGACAGACGGACGGACGGACAACAGACAAAGTGATCCCTAAGTGTCGCTATGCTTCGCAGGCGACGATCTACAGGAAATTCCTGATGGTTTGTAGGAGTTGTATCCTGTCGAAGAGAGAACAAACTGTATTTTGAGGTACTTTTTTCATAAAAGAACTGAAGTACATATAGTTTGGTATATTGGACATCTCCTTAATAACCCCCCCCACACACACACACACCCACCCCAGAAGCATTCATATTTAATTTACCTATCAATGTTTCATTTACTCCATAAGCCAATTTTTGTTAGGAATTGGGCTAGCTGATCCTTAAATGATACATGTTCGTGTATATCGAGTTTTCTGGCAATGAAACCCGTTCTAAAACAATCTTATTCAAAAACGACTTTGAAGAACTCCCGTTCCTCTTCGATTATCTCCATTTGAAATTCCGATCTTTGAAAACGCTTTCCCTTTATACATGGAGAGTTCAACAGAGGAAATGTTTTCTGGTAAGATTGAAGAACATATTGTTGAAAAAGATTGTCATGGTAACCTAATAAATTATCTAAGGGAGTATATACAAGTATGATTTACATAGTAAAGTGGCCTCAAATCTAGTCAAATTTTGAAGTTTTCAAAAAACAATGAATATCTATTTATTCTACAATGTAGGCTACTAATGGAATGATTCAAAAAATCTCTCACTTCTTATCTAAATTTCTCAAACTTTTAGCCTCAAAAAGGGTATATAATGACATTGTTTTGGGGAAAAAACGACATTTTGAAGCAAACTCCCCCATAGTTATTATCGAGCAGGCCTTTAATTTTGATATTTTGTAAGCACTTTGCAAGTGTAAGTATATATCCCGCTCTATCTGAAAGGAAACAGTCCGAAGTTATGAAATTATGTAAAAAGTGAGGAAATCTCCCATTTTCATTAAAATACAAAATTTACAAAAACTTTTAAATCGATGAGGAGGTTTTTAATGCTAATTTTCTCAAAATAAAGACGTTAAAATACATTGCATAGGGCCATTTATATAAGAGAGAAATACATGTACATAGTTCTTTTATACGTTTTGCGTCTTGACTCTTGTTTCGTAAAAAAAATAATTGTTCCCTATCAAGATTATGAAAGATCTTGTACATGAAGGAAGAGGAATGCAAAATGAAATTGCAAATCATTGTTAAGAATGATGCTAACTTTGGCAATGTCTTACTCAACCAGGGGGAAAATATGTAAACCATATATATGTACCGTTTGAAATGTCGAACAAGAATAGTTTCAAAATTCCGGAAAACAACGTTAACATGCAGTTGACGTGGTCATTTCAATCGCTTTCATGCTTTATAAATTAGAATAAATAATATATTCATGTTATGTAACAAAGTAACATTCAGTGTCAGTCCACAGTTTCGTGGAATCAAAAACGAAAATTGTATATATAACTTTCGTTTTAGTTTTTTTTAAGCGAAACTATGGAAAGACACGTACATGTATATAATTATCATTAACACAAATATATTTCATCAACTTAACCATTCAGAAACATTATTTGACTGGAAACATTTATATTTTCAAAGCCATACCTTTTAATTCTTCTTATCATGGACGCTTTTCGAACTGCGCAAATAGATCTACGTGGAATGTGATCGGAAGGAAGACAACTCCTTATCAACGTGATAGAATGCCTTTCAGTCTCTGATCAATAGATCTACATTTTTAAATATCTTATACATGTGTTATTTATACGAGTAGAATCCATTACTAGATGGGTACATGAAGGTCACGATCGAAATTCAAAAAGGTGTTTATGATAGTGTCCACTCTTCGTTTGATTGTTTGATTTGCAGAGGAAAATTTTATTTGTGATTCCATGCAGTGATACCTGTGGAATTGACTATGAAAATGTAGATGGTCTCGTGTTTTACACACTTGTTTGCTATGAATAAACTTAATGTATAAAATTTAAAGAGGTGACATTATCAACCACATTATCAGTCTTGGAGAGAACATTCCAGCAATTGACTTCATTTCCTACAACATTTTCCTACAGTACTTTTTTTAATATCTCACCCCTTTATGTATTCGTTACACATTAATAATTATTGCTCTTGATATTCGGTAACTGCAGCACAGGCGAAAATATGGGCTTAGAACTTCGATAATTAAGTACAACTGATGAGGAGTACTACCATCCGATACCAGTGTCAGGTGCTTTAAAATCGGTTTGAAATTTCCTTCAAGAATGTTAATTGTTGGAAAACTTCCATATTATTGTTGTAAACACTTATTTTCTTTTGCAGTGTGGAGCAGCAAAACTCGTTCTCCGTGATTGAATGTTTAAAGTGTAACAATTACTTGTTTCCGACTTTGTCGCTTTATAGAATGTTTGTTTTGGCCCTTTATCAATTTATCATCATGTGATATTTTGCTATTTCGGAAACTTGTCATTTAATCTGAAATATCATCGAAATTAAAGGATGTTAATATCCAAGCATCATCCCTCCAATGCTAATATGGTCGTAGATTTTATTTAACTACATGTGTGCTATTGAATCAACCCTACAGGAAATTTTGAGCCGCACACACTTTGCAAAGTGAATGCACAACTTTCAATTCAAACAATCAAACTAGAGGGCGCTACTTAAATAAACTTGACGGAGTCTGAATATCACTTTGATTGACTATCTGTGTCCGGTGCATTAAAATTGGTTTGACATTTTCTTCAAAAAGGTGAATAGTTGAAACACTTGTAAATTTTAGTTCAAGCAAACGATCTTCCCGCTAATATATGGAAGACTTACTGAATGATCCTTTGAATGCGTCTACCTTTTTTTTTGGGGGGGGGGTCAGAATCTAATATCCTGTAATAATTTTTTAATGTGTAAGACTAGTGTTCAAGTACAAGTTTGCCTCCTACCCGCTCCATTAATGTTCAATGTCCAATGACTGAGGGCTGGTTTCGTCATCCAAAATCACTCGTTAACTCAATTGTTACTTCAAACCAACTTTCTTTTATTTATTTTAAAGGAAAGATTAATCTTGGTTAGATTTCTTTCATCAGCTAGTTCGAACACTCGGCCATGTCAGTTTCATTTTTGAAGGTTTATCGAAATTGATAAGCTAAAGGGAAAGAAGCTCATTAAGTGATCCAACCCGGCGGGGGTTGTTGGTTTTGATATGTCGCCAGCAGATAATCTTCTGGGTACTTTCCTTTAAGGCGAGTTTTGAGAAATCTTTCGCATTCGCAGGCATCACTTGACTTGAGATGTGTGATATGCTTATGCCCTAAAAATGTATGAATTGAGTCAATTGCATCATCCGAATCTTTGTCTTAGCAAAGCAGTTCCTGAGACATTGGAAATTTTATGCTTTGCATTTAACTTGCCTTTGGAGAAAGATTTTTTGATATTTTCTTTCCTATTTTCCAAGATTTGTATTTATTCGTTCGTGCCACCTCATGACCACATTACTCACTGACATAGGAAGAGTCAAGCTCAAGATGTAACTGGATTCAAGGTTTAGATGTAACTGGATTTTGCCTTGTTTTCATCTTTTTATATACTCTGACGTTTGTTACAAAAAGGATAAATTTATCGAAGACCTCAAAATTATAATATTTACGTATATTTTCCTTGACAAAGATCAGCATGAAACGAAACTCGCCTTCAGTGCCTTTAGGGCTTTTATGGCTTTGAATTTGTTTCTTTTTTTAAATTTGCACATAGATTATCATCCTGATGTTCAGATACTTGAGTGTGGATTGATATTGGACGAAATGGCTAAGCAAAGAAATGGACGAACGAACGCAATAATGAATAATGTAAAATGTTTAGTTTGCATACATTTTTATCAGCTGATAAAGGCGGATGGGAGTAAAAGAAGTGTCATCAACTCTGGTGGACAGACTACATCACATCAAGTATGATATTGCCGACATAAGTGTTACAGGCAAATATATGCAGAATCTCTCTGAGATGTAACTATTGAAAGGAACACTCGTGGCGTCACAATACATAAGCTCTACAGGAATTTCCCGCAACGGCTGTCTTCATGAACCCGCGGTGACCTAAATTCCAAAGTCCCCTTTTTACCTGGAAAAAACTCGATTTCAGAAAATAAGAATGAAACTGACAATTGTGGTGCATACAAATAGAATAAATGTTATAATTGGTGTTTTGTTACGGGTATGCAACGCACAGCAAGTCCATTTATCGCATTGCGTTTTACATGGACGATAATGCACTTGCTGTGTGTTGGGCGGGATGATACTTATTTCGTGAAGGAACACTCTGATTCAAACAAAAAATATGCCAAAGACGATATCATCCAGATGCTTGAGTTTTTGATTGAAAACATTTATGTGGTGCTTGGAGGAACCGTATTCCAGCAAATAGTTGGCATCCCCATGGGTACCAATTACGCCCTACTGCTTGCAGACTTATTTTTATATTCATACGAAACTGGCTTCATCCAGACCTTTCTCTCGAAAGCACCTCGCATCTCAGTTTAATTTTACCTTCAGATATATAGATGGCGTGTTGTCCACCAATAATCCGAACTTTAAGAATCATCTACGTGAAATCTATCCTCATGAACTAAAGATCAAGGAAACAACCGAGAGCGACTGTCACAGATCCACTTCGTACTTGGATATACTTCTATCTTTCTTCGCAAACGGACATTTTGAGCATCTCACTGTATAACAGGCGTGATGATTTTAGCTTCCATATAACTAACTTCCCTTTCATGAGAAGCAACATTCCGTTTTCTCCTGCTTTTGGCGTTTTTGTTTCTCAATTGATACGGTATGCCAAGGCATGATCCAAATATGAAGATGTCATCGTTACAGTCAGACGGCTTGCAAGTAAGATACTTCATCAGGGTTATATTACACAACGGCTGAAATCATCATTGAGGAAGTTCTTCGGTTGCTACGGGGATATAATGACAGTGAAATTCTTGATTGTGATTGAATGGCTGTCATCATCACCAAACAAGACACATTTACCTGATATGTACATCAATATGTACATCGAGACAATCACTGAATTTGACAGGTTTCCATGGAGCTGTTGCGACGGGTGTTGCAAGCAATCAGGACACACTGATTTTCTCCGGGCACCTGGTCTCTAATGATTTGTCTTGCCTTCTCGACTTTGAGACTAAATAACTGATAGGTACTTCGTAAGTGTTTATTGCATACCCGTAATAAAACACAAATTACGACACTTGAAGAAAATCACCCGTGACTCAGCAGACATAAATTAGTTTTAACCGCTTGTGAAACTAGTCTATAGGTCCTTTAATCATTTGGTCGACTGTAATTTCATTTCTTATGCACAAAATATAACTTATCTTGGAACTTTTTCGTAAGAGGGGATGGGCGGTTAATCCTTATCCCTTTTGCAACTGAGTTCAAAGTCTGTCTATTATGCTGCCGGTGATTGATATCAATTTCCCATTAGTCATTATTATACAATTATTGCACAGTGATGAGGTCGATATGATGATTTATGGAGTGATAAAACCAATATCGACCGAGGCCGAAGGCCGAGGTTGATATTGGTTTTATCACTCCATAAATCATCATATCGACCGAATCATCTGTGCTATAACTGTTTTATCATATACATGAAAATTTGAAACTTCCGTTTTGCTTCTACACTCTTTTTTCTCAGATAAAGAATTTGTATTATAGTAAAATGTTTGACCCTTCATCTTTTTTTTCTTTTTTATCTAAAAGTGCTGCAAAATATCACAGTCAGTTATGTCGGCAACACTCAAGTTTGCTGTAGACTACAATTTTCTTCTAATACACAAAACAGGAAACGCGTCAATATGACCGGAAGCAGTTCGATACGACAATTAATCGCATTGCACGTGACCGCGTTTTGGCCAATGGGAAAGCTTATAAACGGTAACGTAAATTAGAGTATATGATAATTGGATATATCGCAAACGAAATTTTTCTCTCTGGCAGCAGCATTGGAATGACAAATATGGACAAGAACCATATCCATATATATATTAGAGAACAAAATGAAAAATTCATAAAAATCATGATAAAAACAGGAACCAAATCAAACCATATGAACAGAAGCGATCTCGAAGGGAGTGAGACCAGGTACCGAGGAAGAGTATCCCTTGTTTGTATGCAACAACTGTCACTTCAATTTGACAGTTATGTCACACTCGGTTACTTCTGCTAGTATGTTCTGTGGTTTGATGGTTCTGATGGTCTAAGACAGAATATCATTTACCATTCTGGACGATGGGAGTTCCCTCTAACAATCGTAGAACTTCCTCAGTGACGATGTTAGTCGATCACAAACGTATCCCTAACCGAGAAACTTATCAGAGAAACGCCTAGTCCTCAGAACAAAATCTGTATATTTGGTACTTGCTCTGGCATAACGTGTCAATTGAGATATAAACACGCCGTGTACAGGCAATGAAGGGATATTGCTACTGAGAAAAGGAAAATTTGTGATACTAAAATTGAAGTCGTCATGTTTTTCATAGAGTGAGGTAGCGTCGTAGGACAGCATTTTCTCTCATACCCGCGTATGTGTTACAGAGTAGGCCCATGAAATACAGCTACGTGAGCTACTTCTGTATCACATATCATGTGACTTAAGAAATGAATCTTATATTTTTTCTGTTGATGCAGGTATCACCCGAAAAATTGGACAGAAAACTGCATCAATGCGCGTAGCGCATTGATGCAAAAGTTTTACCCCGAGTTCTACAAGCACTGTTAATTTTTGAGTAAGTAGAAAAGAAATGGTACCCTTGAATTGATAAGCAAACATCTACAAATTGTATTTTCAGCAACGAGTTCATTCGTGTTTGAGGGAACCCCCAGTTCTAAAAATAGTGCTATAAATAGACTTCCGTGAAAAATTGTGTTGATCGATGTATCAACAAAATTTCTCAGCCAATCAGAATCTTCGTTTCTTGAAAATGACAATGGAAATTAAATGACAGCTGTATCACATATCACGTGACGCTATTGTTTCGATTGTTTTGATTTGTGACGTCATGATTTCAGCCCGCAAAACAAACAAGCTAGCGGCGACGTCGCCATAAAACTTCGATTTTAAGATCGTTTTTAAATGTACTCTTGCGTTTTACTTTGAAAAGCCTAATATTAGTAGTTTATTCCTATAGAATAAACCATTTTCGGGGGCGCTGAATTCGAATAACGCAAAATTTTTGCGATTAGATCAACTTGACATTTTTTCAAGTTTCGTCCCTTTTCTTTCAGTTTTGTTTTGACCCTTAGATATGAGAGAAAAATACTCGTTCATGTTCTTCTATGAAATATACATCGTTTCCACCCTCGGGGTCTCAAAATTTTGCAAAACCCTCGGCAAGCCTCGGGTTTTACATGATTTTGAGACCCCTCGGGTGGAACCGATGTATCTTTCATAGAAGACCATGAAAGAGTCTTATAGTATCCAAATAGGATGTTTTCATTGACTTCAAGCTCCGAAGGATAGCTTCTGCTGAGGTAATCCGCGATTTTTGGATTATTGATGGATTGCACATCATTTGTGATTAGTTAAAGCTAAGAAATTGAAAATAAGATTACACACTTGTTTTGTCAGCTTTACAAAGAATAAGCGCGAATAGTAGAGAAACACAAAAGTGCCAGAAATGAATAATTACAGCGAAATCTACTCTTGGACTTTTTTGCCTCATCAAGATACATGTACATGTAGTTCATTTTAATGCATATAGTTTCTACGTTCATTTTTTGAAGCGCCATACCTCATGCAAACAATAGACCTTCTTCATATTACCGGTAGACTTGATGAGTATTTAATATTCGAAACACGTGTCATGTACAGGAAAAATTGCTTTGGAATTTTCCCCCATGAAGGTGTAGAGTTGGAACACTTTCGTATTATTATTATAAACACTTATTACATGTTCTATCTATCTATCTCTCTTTACTAAGCGCCCTCAAATCTGAGTACTCTGCTTAGGGTGCGCTGCAGGTTAAAAGATAAAATGGGTAAGAAAATAGAGAAGAAAAGAGGTTCTAAGGTAGAAAAGAAGATAGAGTTAGAAAGTGAGTAGGGATAAAAGTTCAGAAGAACAGTGAATCTAAAAGAGGATAAAAGAATTTTGACTGTTTAAGGTTTGAGATGGTGAATATGCCTCACTGCCACCCTGAACTGGTCAATGGTTGGCAATGAGACAATTAATGCTGTCTGGCAGTATGTTCCACTGCACAATGGCAAGTGGAAAGAATGAATATTTCAAGACATTTTTTGTAGCCTGGATTTGAATGAAAGAGAACTGGTGCATGTGCCGAGATATTCTTATTGGGGAGATCAACTGATGGGGGGGGGGGGGGGAATAGCCACAAGTTTGTGAACAATCTTGTATAGGAGGCAGAGTCGTGCATCGCTCCTTCTCTGTTCTAAAGACCTCCAGCCTAAGTTGTTTATGATGGATGTCACACTGGAGGTAGTGGCATAATCGCGGACAACCCAACGCGCAGCTCTCCTTTGGACCATTTCAATTTGGTGTGTAGCTGTAGCTGTATTGGGATCCCAAACGCATGAGGCGTATTCCAACTGAGGACGAACAAGGGCATTGTAAGCTACAGTTCTGAGCTGCGGATGGGTTGTCCGGATATTCCTTTTTAGGAAACCCAAGGATCTATTGGCATTTGTAGTAATTCTATTGATATGGACTTTCCAGGTCAGGTCATCCGATATATCAACACCAAGGTACCTGGCTGAAGACGTGGTTTCAAGCACCTGTCCATGTAAAATATACTTTGTATCAATTGGTGACCTTGATGTTGATACATGGATGACCTGACACTTTGCTGGGTTAAACTCCATATCCCACAGAAGTTCCCATTTTTCTAATTTTTTTAAGTCATCTTGGAGGGTACTGGAATCCGCCTCCTTATTGATGGTGAGATAAACGACCGTATCATCTGCAAAGAGTCTCACCTGTGATGTTATTTGCTCAGGCAGGTCGTTTGTATATGTAAGAAACAAAATGGGGCCTAGAACTGAGCCTTGTGGTACACCTGAGGTGACTGGGATTGATGAAGAATGGATCCCGTCAACTACAACTGTTTGTGACCTACAACTCAAAAAAGCACGTATCCAATTTAGATTCTTACCTAAAACGCCGTATTTGTGGAGCTTATAGATGAGTTTTTCATGTGGAACCTTATCAAATGCTTTACTAAAGTCCAATAGTATTAGATCAGTCTGCTTACCTTTTTGAATGTTGTTGGCGAGTTCATCAATTAACATAACAAGTTGAGTTTCACAGCTGCGTTTTTCTCTAAAGCCATGCTGGAGGTCATATAAAATGTTATTACGGTTGAAGTGCTTTACTAGATTTGAAGTGACAATATGTTCGAGAGTTTTACAGAGAATGCATGTCAGTGATATTGGACGATAGTTTGAAGCCTTGGTACGATCACCTTTCTTAAAGAGGGGACTGACATTTGCAGATGTCCAGTCAGCAGGAACATGTCCGGAATCAAGGGAGAGCTGAAAGAGAATAGTAATGATAGGAGATAACTAATTGTGTAAAGTTTTAAGGAGAAGTGGTTTTATCTGGTCAGGCCCTGCAGCTTTGTCTGTCTGGAGACCTTTTAAGAGCTTACTTACCCCTTCTACCCCCACCTCTATCTCAGGCATGGTCTGGTAGTGAGTGTCAGGAGCTGAATCTAGACCACAATCACTTACTTTCATTTTACACAGATGTTGAAGACTTAATGGTGATTTTGGGCTGAATACTGACTCGAACTGCCTATTCAGGATGTTCGCCTTGTCAATACTGGAAGAAAAATCTTTACCTTGATCACTGAGGGTTGCTATGGAGCTACTGTCCTTCCTGGCGTGCTTAAGGAAGGTGAACAGCTTTTTTGGTGCAAGGGGACGTCTTAGGGTTGGATCACTATCATCATTTGTGTCCATAATACCAATGATTTCCTCCACATACCTGTCATAAGCTGCTCTCATTCTTTTTTGCACTAGATGTTTGAGATTTTTGTAGTTGGCTCGGTCAGTCTGGTCTCTGGACCTTCTTTGCCTGAAAAAACAATTTATCTCTTTTACGTATTAGTCTTTTGAGATGGATTGAAACCCAGGGTAGTTTGTTTTTGCTACTTACCCTCTTGGATGGGATGTGCTTTTTAATGCCCATCTCTATATGATGTTTTAGGTCAGACCATAGAGTATTTACATTGTACTTGCTTTGATGCAAGATCACATTTTTCTGAAATGTTTTTATATCAGCCTTAAAACTATCCCAGTCAGCTCTTTTATAAAGGGTGATGTTTCTGGGGGCTGATCTACTTACTTTTGGTCGCACAGTTGATTCTGCTAGGACGATACTATGGTCACTAATCCCTGGAATGATGGAAACTTTAGACACTAATGTTGGATTATTAGTGCAGAAAAGGTCTAGGACTGTTTCATCCCTTGTTGGTGAATCAACTAGTTGTTGGAGGTTATGATCATTAAGTAACTCAATGAAGGAATTGTAGAGAGATGGTAACCGGTAGTCTAGATTTGGACTGTGTGTTTGCCAGTTCATTTGGGGCATGTTGAAATCCCCCAGTAACCAAATAATATTATCTTTATGAGATAGAGTAGAAAGTGACATGTTTAACTCATGAAGACTTTGTTCGTCATTTTCAGATGGTTTATAGTAAGCTCCGACATATAGCGGCTTAGAGCCGCAGTGTGAAGCAGTTAAATTTGTTCCCCGTGACCTGATGTTTAGAAGTGTATTAATTACAGTAACTTCTTTCCAGCTCTGTCGCCTGAAAGAAGCTTTGTTTTTGCCCTTTATCGATTTGACATCATAGATATTATTTTGCCGTTTAAAAAACTTGTCATTCCATTCAAAACTATCACCGAAATTAAAGGAGGTTAACATCTTAGCTCCATCCCTCCTATTCTATTTTGAACATATATTTTATTTGGATTGAAGCGGCGGGTGTTGCATGCAAGCAGGAGATGCTTACTCTTCCTGGGCACCTGATCTCACTCCCATATCGGGAGTTCGCTTCTTTTCACGTGGTAGAGGTTTTTGTCTGTTTGCTTTGGTTCCTGTTTTATCCTGATTTTGTATGCCTTCGGTTTCTGATTTTCTGAATTATTGTTTTTGTGCTGTATACAGGGATATGGTCATTATCCATAGTTGTCATGCTACTCAATCGACCCTACATGAAATTTGGAGCCGCGCACTCTCTGTAAAGTAAATGTACAAATCTGAAGTCAAAACATTAGAGGGCGCTACTGAAATGAATTTTGGTGGCTCCACTGAAAGCATCACTTATGAGAATTTAATATTCGAAACACGTGTCTGGTGCAGGAAAAATTGGTTTGGAATTTCCTTCATGAAGGTATAGAGTTGGTACACTTCTGTATTATTGCATTTTAGATACTCCAAGACCTAACTTGCACTCAAGGATATAAGCCGTTTCAATATGGTTGGTCCTCGCAGGGAAGTTCTAGATGTCCAAGACCCGATATCATTTCTTTTGACGTTATTCCTAATTGTAACGTCATAAATCAGATACGACGTCACAGTTTTAAAAAGTTACGTCAAATCTTGTGATGTCGGGTCTTGGGGTGTGTAAAATACAAGTCAACTGCGGCAATATAAAAAACCTCTATTGCACAACATTCTTATGAAATCTTTATAATTTGCTCTTTATTCCTGTCAAATTTGTTGTAACTTCCTTTAACTGTGTAGGTATTGCGTCAACAACTTCTATAGTTGCCTCAACTTTTCATGGATAATGGATTACATGTAGTCTAATAACAAAAATCCGCCAATCAAATACTTTATGACCTTTATCTTGTTTCCAAAACATCTTTTTTCTGTTTCGGTGGGGATAAAGCATTGCTGCCATGCGTCCGTAAGGGTGTGTTTGTTTGTTAGGGGTAGTGTGTATGTGTTAGAGGGTGAGGGTGTGTGTGTATGTGTACAGATTCTTGTGAGTAGCATAGAAGACAAAGTCAAGTAATAATTACAGGAAATCAAACCTTCCGTAAATGATCCCTATGGAAAGAGAATGAACCCTAGGGATTATCAAGGTCAAGGGTCAAAGGTCATGGTCACTGTTGACTTACGTTTAAAATCTTTGTGAACACCATAGAAGACAAAGCAGTCATCATAGAAACAGCAAACCTTCCACAAATAATTCCCATGGAGAGAGAATGAACCCTATTGATTTTCAAATTCAGGGTCAAGGTCAAAATCATTGTGAACAGCATAGATGACAAAACAATTATCACAGAAGCATCAAACCTTCCAAAAATAATCTCTACGGGGAGAGGATTAACCATTGATTTTCAATATCAAGATTCAAAGGTCAAGGTCACTGTGGACTTAAGCTTAAATTCTTGTGAACAGATCAAATAGAAGACAAAGCGACCATCATTGAAACATCAAACCTTCCAAAAATGTTTTCCATTGAGAGAAGATGAATCCTATTACAGGATCACCAATCCTTCCACAATCTTCCTCATGAAGGGATGAATCCGATTGATTTTCAATGTTAAGGGTCAAAGGTCAAGTTCACTATGGACTTGATTTTAAAACCATTTTGCCCATTAAATAGAAGTTGCAGTTGCGAGAGGATACTACGCTTGCGTTGCCTTTTTTATAAACTGATTTAGTAACAAACTCTCATTTGCATATCCGATGGCTATTGATCAATGAATGAAAGTCAAAAACAAAAGTCTAAACCTGACTCCAAACACCACAATCGAAAGGCTTACAAATTCTTGAAAAATACAATACGGAACTTTCTCACGCGAAAAAAAAAAAACATTAGAGAAACAGACGGAATCAATTACACAGCTTTATAGAAACACGAACGGCAACTTATGTCATGAACAATCCCCAGAACCCGGTGTAAGTGCAAAATGCATTGTAGAATACATGGTAGGTGGTACTGTTTAAATAAAGCTAATTTGCAAAGATAAAGCTCTCAATCATCTAGACGCCATAAACACCGAAAGGATGCTTCTTGTCTAAATAAGGTAAAAAAAGAATAAAAGTACTTTCAAGTTTTAATGAACAATAGATACCCCCCCACCCTGTATTGAGAATTTCCCCATTATGATCTCCTCGTAAACATGGTAAAGTTCAATGACTAAAATAGGAACACTTTGTATTGGCAGTTAGTGTATTTCAATGCACAAAAAAGACACCACATGAAAAATGATAATGTTTAAAGGCTCATAAGTTTAAAGTCACTTCTTTACTTGACTTAAAATGTCGGTGAACATCTTGATTTTTTCCTGGTCCAAGTATTGTTCACTCAGGAACAGTCCTTGCAATCTTTCCTTAAGTCTTTTTATGCTTAATCTGGCCTGTTGTATGGTACTGCCACTTGCTTCAGAAAATAAATTATACTTCTCCGACTCTTCCTCAAAGTAGCAACCAGGAAGAATGACAGAGAGCCATGGATTCCCGTGAAAGAAATGGGGCAGGTATCCTGCACTCAGGCTCTTCTCTAGGAAAACTATCATGTAGCCAAGGGCTTCTTTAACACCACTCAGACGATTGGCGCTGTTTGGAACGGTCAAAAATACGATACAATAGAAGCAGAGCATCTTCAGATAGTATGACTTCAGTAGTACAACAAGCTGGTCATTACAATACCAATCGAACTTTTCATTGGTAATATAGGCTTTCAGAATCCTGCAAGCTGTCAGTATATACCGTTGACTGGGGTTCCGACGAGCAACGTCTAGAATATGTTTCTCATAACCGGCAGAACTGTTCCTCCAAAGTAGGGACTTGTCGGCATCTTTGATGTTGGTGTTTTTCTTGTTAATCCATTTCATTACAGCATATCTTTCACAGACCATTGTCTCAAGATGATACTCCTTGACACTATATGGATTTGGAATTACGTCCCTTCCGATCAACATTCCAGGTACAAAGTCAATATCAATGGTCGAGATTCCCGAGCTTTAAAGCCTTGAAAAACTTTCCGGTATAAATAATTTAAGCCCTTGAAATGCATCGTGAACTTCTCGAATCGAACCCTCGAACTGAACGGTAAGTTTAAAGTTTGTTGAATTTATCGATCGAGTTACCCGATACCTGTAGCCTGTTCGTTTGCTTTCAGCATCTAGTTGTTCGTTAATTTTTTTCAATGATCTGTCAAGTATTTTTGTGAAGAGTGTTTTCTGTATTTTTCCAGAATCTAGCATCCCTGAAGCATCGATGATACCTAATTCATTTATCCAGGGATAAGTTCCCCTTATCTCGTGATCATTTTGTACCTTCATTTTCAGAAGACCCGGGAGAATTCTACCATGACAATCGTATACATCATAGTGTACAAGATGCACATCTTCAATTGTGAACGGTAGCATAAAATCATATTCATTAGCGTATCTGACTTTTAGTCCCTCTCGAGAACTCCCTTGCCTGATGGCTTCGTCTTGAATAATCAAACCTGGATAGAGTGACGATGCTACCTTTGTGAACTGTGAAATAACCACACCAAGAACGGTGTCAATTGTACCACAAGTTTTCATCCATCCATCCTCTGCTATATTTATTTCCCCTATGGCTGCCTTTATCTGCTGGGTCATGTCGCTTTCTGATGGACCTAACTCATATACAGGGGGCCTCCATTCATTAAGCCTTGATCCTATGTCTCCATGTTTCGCCATGTTATTCTGTAAGTAATGATAAAGTCATGAGGAGCAAGAATCTATATAATACTATACAATTATTGCACAGTGATGAGGTCGATATGATGATTTATGGAGTGATAGAACCAATATCGACCGAGGCCGAAGGCCGAGGTTGATATTGGTTTTATCACTCCATAAACCATCATATCGACCGAATCATCTGTGCTATAATCGTTTTATCATATACATGAAAACTGGAAGAGAAAAGGGTAACCACAATGTTTTTCTTCCATAACACTGCTCACTTTTACATTTTTTCTTTCAGATAAACATTTTTTATTCTAGTAAAATGTTTTACACTTCATCTTTTATCATTATTTTTTTCATTAAAAATGCTGCCAAATAGCATACTCAGTCATGTCAGAAACACACAGTTTGCTGCCGAGTACCGTTTTCTTCTAATACACAAAACCGGAAACGCGTCAATATGACCGGTTCAATACGACGATTAATCGCATTGCACGTGACCGCGTTTTGGCCAATGGGAAAGCTTGTAAACGGTAACGTAAATTAGAGTATATGATAATATACAAATATGGACTGGGTATGAGTTCAATATGCAAAAATATTGCACGGCTACGACATATTATATTGACCTCGGCCTTCGGCCTCGATCAATATACTGTGTCGTAGCCGTGCAATATTTTTGCATATTGAACTCATACCAAGTCCATCTTTGTTATATTATGTAACCACAATCCTGTTTTACAAAAATCTAAATCTTACTAGGGCCATACCAAATTAATTAAATGTTCTTTGGATTTCCCGCACCATATTTTTCAAAATTCAAAAAATAATATTATAAAAATAAAATGCTCGCCCGCACCACGAAATTTCTGGCTCAAGATTTTTTAAGGGTCGGTTCTGACTTCTGCAAATCTTAAAGCGTCTAGAAGTCACAGATTGTGCAACTTTCGAAGAAAATGATACTTCCTGTGTTTGAAAAATTATGTTGGGAGCAAATTAGTTGTCCCATCGAAAGTCAAGAAGGGGGGAATGTTCGAAAATCTTTTCCGTAGAGCTATGTGCCAGGCTTCCTAGTCACCAGATTTCTATGGGGATTCCTTTTTGAGTACGAAAAACATCAGAAATGTATTACTGGGGTAACCTATATCAAAAATGAAAGTATTTTACACGCCCGCACCTTAAAAACTGCAATACTTAAAAAAAAAACATAGTGTAATCAAAGATTACGAAGCTCACCTCGTGGCAGCAAAGTTCAATTTAAACATATCTCTAAGTACATGTATATTAAGAAAATCACTCAAGTGGAAAAAAGTAGGTTCAGATTCAGATTCAGATAATTTATTAATGTCTCACCAACATGCTTACAATATTACAAACATTAAAACATATGACATGACTAAAACATACAACAACATATTAAAAGTAAGCACATTGCCATTCTTTAAAGAATTATGAGAGACAACTTGAATATATATAACACATTACTTCATTATGTTTAAAACATAATTTACATTTTAAAAATGAAATTCTTTTCAAAGAATTCATCCATATAAAAAACTATTTCTTCTTAATAATATTGAGTGGCAGGTTTTGGCAACAATGCTGCACATATCATTATTTTCAAACATGAAAATAAATTTTTCTTGATCATTTAAAACATTGAAATCTGTATTCAGACGCATTGCATTTTCATATAAAATTTCACGTGACTCTGAATAAAGTGGACATTTTGTGAACACATGCACTTCGTCTTCTATATCATCTACACAATACAAACATTTTCTATCATTTACATGTATATTTTCATATCTTCCAGTTTCTATCCTTAAAGGTGCCACACCACATCTAAATTTAGCATATGCACTCCTGTACTTTTTTGCAATTTTACATGTTACATATTTCTCAGCATCAAAACTGTGTTTGAATAATTTATATGTTCGTAGTTTCTTGCCACTCTCACATGCCCTTATTCTATCTTCCCAATCATTTATTTCTTTTTCAAACATAGTTCTCTCTAAAATTTCAATACGCCTTTTATTCCATCTATGTGTAGATTCAATTGAAAAAAAATCTCCCAAACCTAAATCCTGTAACTTTTTCCTAATCTTAAAACACATATTTCTTTTATTCTGACAAGCCTTATTAAAAGACCATTTAAAAATCTTAAAATTTAACCTTTCATCATTCATTTTAACACATCTTGACCAGTGTCTAAATATACATTTCCATTGACTTACATACATAGGCTTCCATGCCATATCCCCTAATACAGCATCATTTGGCGTATATTTGTTGACGCCCATAAAAAACCTCATTGCACGGTTCTGAACCGCATTAATACATGAAAATGACCTAAAACCCCATATGGCTGCTCCATAGTCTATAACTGAGCCAACCATTGCATCAAATAGTCTTGTATATGTATTATAATGAAAACCACCTAAGGCCTTGCTCTTAACAATGAGCAGCCCCAATGCACGACTTGCAGATTTGGCTACAGCCTTAGCCATACTATCATAATCTAAAAATTCAGTTAGTAAAAGACCAAGATATGTATAATGTGGTACTATGTCAATAATATTATCACCTAAAACAAATACTCTATTTGTCCTAGCTACTGAAGGACCTCTAAAATGAATGACCTTGGATTTATCAATATTAACATACATATGGTATTTCAAACACCAAGAGTTCAATACATTCAAAATTAACTGTAAATCATTTTCACTCTCTCCCAGTAATACGATATCATCCGCATACAAAAGTATCGCCACTTTCTCTCCGTCTATATCAATTCCTACATCTAATGCTTTAATATCTCTCACTAAGGTGTTAATAAACATGTTAAATAGGATCGTGACAAGATACATCCTTGTTTAAGCCCTTGTGTAACACTGAACCACTTGGTAAAACTATTATTGACCTTGACACAACATTGTACATGAGAAAATATTGCCTTTATGGCATCTAAAAATTTTACACTTAAACCTATATCCACTAGGTCAAGGTCATTTCATGAAAGTTTGATCAAACTTAAGATACATCCAATATGCAAGTTTGGTACATGTAGCACTTATACTTTGCTCAATATTGGCCTTTAAAGGCAAAATCACTCAAGTGGAAAAAGTAGGTCAAGGTCATTTTATGAAAGTTTGATCAAAGATACATCCAATATGCAAGTTTGGTACATGTAGCACTTATACTTTGCTCAATATTGGCCTTAAAAGGCAAAATCACTCAAGTGGAAAAAGTAGGTCAAGGTCATTTTATGAAAGTTTGATCAAAGATACATCCAATATGCAAGTTTGGTACATGTAGCACTTATACTTTGCTCAATATTAGACTTTAAAGGCAAAATCACTCAAGCGAAAAAAGTAGGTCAAGGTCAATTTATGAAAGTTTGATCAAAGATGCATCTAATATGCAAGTTTGGTACATGTAGCACTTATACTTTGCTCAATATTGGCCTTTAAAGGCAAAATCACTCAAGCGGAAAAAGTAGGTCAGATGCTGCATCCGATGCATAGGTTCTTCTCAGCATCCCAATATGAATCACTTGTGCAAGTTTGGTTACTGTAGCATCACTACTTTGTCAGATACTGAACTACCCCAAAAACTTTAACCAGACATTGACAAAGTCATTCAACCGAAAATGTAGGTCAGATGCTGCATCCGATGCAAAGGTTCTTCTCAGCATCCCAAGATGAATCACTTGTGCAAGTTTGGTTACTGTAGCATCAGTACTTTGTCAGATACTGAGCTACCCCAAAAACTTTAACCAGACATTGACAAAGTCATTCAACCGGAAAATGTAGGTCAGATGCTGCATCCGATGCATGGGTTCACATCAGCATCTCAAGATGAATCACTTGTGCAAGTTTGGTTACTGTAGCATCAGTACATTGTCAGATACTGAGTTACCCCAAAAACTTTAACCGGACATGGACGCGGACGAGGACGCGGACGCGGACGAGGACGCGGACGGGGACGGGGACGGGGACGCGGACGCGGGGGTAATAGCATAAGCTCATCTCAACTTCGTCGAGGTGAGCTAAAAAAAAAATTTATATTTTCGCCCGCTCGCACCCTTTTTTTCACAAGAAAATCCAAAGAACATTTAATTAATTTGGTACGGCCTAGAGGTATGTTTTATTATCCAAAATATAATCACTTAAAATATTTTACCACAAGATCTGAAAGTCTGTGTTTTTTATGTGCAAAAAAAAAAAAAAAAAAAAAAAAAAAAAAAAAAAAAAAAAACAGAAAAAAAAAACAGAAAAAAAAAAAAGAATCAATATCACCCCGTATTTTTAGAGACTTCATATCACAAGAAAACATTCATCTCTTAACTTCGCTTTTCAATTAGCGCCGTATTTGACGTAATTGATCATATAACGTCAAGTACACATCAAAATGTACCTGTTGCACGAATTTGGTTCATCAAACACCTTTATTTTTCATGATTTATCGGAATCATTACCAAATCGTGAGTAATTAATTCATTTCTAGATGTAAAATCGAAAGTACGAAAGCTTATTAGTGCCATTTTTGGGAAAGAAAAAAAAAAAAAAAAGTCGTTCTAACAAGATAAAAAGTCGTTCAAACGAGTTAAAAAGTCGTTCAAACGAGATAAAAAGTCGTTCAAACGAGATAAAAAGTCGTTTAAACGAGATAAAAAGTCGTTTAAACGAGATAAAAAGTCGTTCAAACAAGATAAAAAGTCGTTCAAACAAGATAAAAAGTCGTTCAAACGACTTTTAAAAGTCGTTCAAACGACTTTTAAAAGTCGTTCAAACAATATAAAAAGTCGTTCAAACAAGATAAAAAGTCGTTCAAACGACTTTTTAACTCGTTCAAACGACTTTTAAAAGTCGTTCAAACAAGATAAAAAGTCGTTCAAACAAGATAAAAAGTCGTTCAAACGACTTTTTAACTCGTTCAAATGACTTATAAAAGTCGTTCTAACAAGATAAAAACTCGTTCAAACGACTTTTGAAATTACCATTTATACAAGATCAAAACTAGATCTGATTGATGTCTATATACTTGCATATTTGATCTAGATTTATGATAACGTCTCAACTTTACTTTTTGGCCGTTTGACCGGTCTTTCCTGATATATACATGAACTGAATAAATAAGTATACCCTTACAGCGAAGGGAATTGGTGTGTTACCCCTCTCCCCCCTCGGACTGTAATAGCTTGACACTCCATAGAGCCACATTCCTTGACAACATAAAAGCTGCTTTACTTGGACCAATTGTTACATTTGTAACATTTTAGATATTTGATTGAGACCGTCTAGCAATGAAGACAATAATAAGATACGAGTATATTCAATAATCAAAACCGATCCTACAGAAAGAAGGGGATTTCCAACAAGACACAGTTGCAGCATCCACAGCAAAACACCAAAACTCTCAATCTTAAAACAAAGAGTAAACAAGGAAAGTAATAAGAGACACAAAAGGGACAAATGGCAATCGGTGCCGGTGTTATATAGTAGTTTTTCCCCCATAGTGGCTGTCCCCCATAGTAGCTCCCCCCCCCCCCCCGGAAAAACTGCTATATAGTAGTCTTTCCCCATAGCAGATTTTTCCCCCTACCGTGACTGGTTTGGATTTTATCTTTTTTATTACAATGTATTTTGCATCAATGGTTATGATATGGACCTAACTCGAAATGCTCAATCAATTTGTCTTATATCATCTGCATGTTTAATCATTGTGTATCTGTCTGTTTGTCTATCTGTCTGTGCCTGTCTTTATGTCTGTCCTTTCCTTTCTTCCTTTCTATCAATAAAAGAAACTTTCTTGTCTGTCTGTGCGTGTGTTTAGTTACCTGTCTGTATCCCTGTATGTCTCTCTCCGTCCGTCCGCCTGCCTGCCTGTCTGTCTGAGAGTGCATCTGTGATTTGTGTATGTTTGACTGTTTGTATGTCTGTCGTGTCTGTCTTTGTGTAAGTCTGTTTGCCAATCTGTCTCTCTATGCGTCTATCTGGCTAGGTGTATCTGTCTATCTGTGTGTGTTTATTAGTGTCTGTGGGTAAGTGCCTCTGTATATCTTTCTTTGTGTCTGTATATCGTTCTGTGTGTGTCTGTCTGTGCATGCATCTGGAAGTTTTTCTGTCTGTATCTTTCTTCATGTACATGTATTTATCTTTTTGCGTATTAGTATATGTGAGAGGGTGTATGTTTGAGTCAGTCTGGTTTTTTTTTCTGTCTAGGTGTCTGTCTATCCCTGAGTCTGTCTTTCTTCTGTCAATGAATTTTCTTCTGAAATGCTGTGGAAAATGGAGATGATACTGAAAATCATTGTCATGTGTATTTGTCTTTTTCATGTCTGTCTACGAGTGAGTAAATCTGTTTGTGTGTGTGTGTCTGTCTGTGTGTCTGTCTGTAAGATTCTCTTATGTATGTCTGTGTCTGTCTTTGTGACTCTCTATATATCTTTGTCTTTGTATTTGTCCGTCTTCCTGTTTGTCTGTCTTTGGGTTTTCTGTCTGTCTGTCTGTCGCTGTGTGTCTGTCGGACTCTTTATCTAGATATGAGCTTGCCAGTCTGCAGGACTGTCAAATCTCAAGGTCAGTGTCAAAGCCAAAGTCTTATTTCAAATCTTCTCCCTAGTTATGCTGTGTTTGGAATGGGAGGATTATTTTCGTGCTTTTTTACAACATGGATTAAATACCATTCCGGAATTCATTCGAGGGGGTAAAATGGCTATATATAGCAGTTTTTCCCCGGGGGAAGATCTACTATAACATGGGGGAAAATTTACAATATAGCAGAATTTCCCCTGGGGGTGGGGAAACTTCTATATAGTAGATTTTACGGGGGGGGGGGGGGGGGGGGGGGCACTATATAGCCATTTTTCCGGGGGGAAAGATGGCTAGGGAGAAAGACTACTACATGTATATAACACTGGTACGACGACAATCTCCCATATCAGAAATTAAGCAAATGATGTGGTTATCCGGATAACGTGCACGTGCAAACAATATTAATCCTTCCGGTTTTTTTTTTCTGGTTACCCAGAGATCTCAAAGAAATGTTGTATATACATGTATGTATGACTCCAAAACGTCGTAGGGGCCTAAGTAACACACAGTTGAATATGTATGAATGGATTTAAAACAATTTAAACAAAAAACAGTCCTTTATCTGGCAGCTGGGGCGAGCTCTTGCATAGTTCGATCGACGTTCAAAGAGGACAGGTGATCGGTGCCCTGTTTTGGACAGGACTTGTCATGGTGTCCCGTGGTCAGTCAGAATGCAATGTTTAAGAATGCGCTGGTGTCAGGCTGTTGATTGGTCAAGTACCATGCAGAGTGTCCTTCTGGTGACAGCAAGATAAATAAATCCACGGTATAAGATTAAGGCGGTAGATAATTTTGACGCATTTTAATTTTGATAGAAATTTGGTCTACCTTTGATCTTTTTAGGCCTAGCTACGCCCCTGGAATTAAAATGTGTTTATCCTTTTGGGGAATATTTCAAGCCTTTTTATCGACTTTTTAAAACTGAATTGCTGGGGCGCTATTATTTTTTTGATTAAAATGTACATAGCTATAATAAACATACTTTCATTAAATGCGATGTTTTGAGCATAATAACCAAAGGGGAAATTCGGACCTTTGTACGTACATGTAATGGGCCTTTTAGAATTGTATCTACGGACAGAGCGGATCTTTCACGGCCCGAGCATTTATATTATTTTCTTTAGAACCACTTGACAGTAAATATTAATTTTGTGCCTAGTATTTCAAAGGGCATGGTCCCGTC
Organism: Pinctada fucata; assembly: GCA_028142955.1. Lineage (NCBI taxonomy): Eukaryota > Metazoa > Mollusca > Bivalvia > Pterioida > Pteriidae > Pinctada > Pinctada fucata. Next base: position 57,905,702 of record AP027105.1, read on the forward strand.
TCAGTCAAAGACCCCTCGATCCTACTAACCCTTTCCCCTTCCCATGCCTGCCTAATTTCTTCTCAACACCGCCCTGACCTCTCTAAAAGAGAATTTCATGATGATGGTTCTACATATATACATGTATCAGTAGATATGTATTGCTTATTGTATGATATACTAGTACGTGTATGCTTCGTATGCATCATATCAACATACATGTAGGTTTAAAGTCCCAATGATTACTATAGCATGTATCGATCCAATACTAAAGTTATACATTGTATTGACAGCTTTGATAAAAGTCGTTTTAACGACTTTTTATCTTGTTAGAACGACTTTTATAAGTCGTTTGAACGAGTTAAAAAGTCGTTTGAACGACTTTTTATCTTGTTTGAACGACTTTTTAACTCGTTAGAACGACTTTTAAAAGTCGTTTGAACGAGTTAAAAAGTCGTTTGAACGACTTTTTATCTTGTTTGAACGACTTTTTATCTTGTTTGAACGACTTTTTTATCTTGTTTGAACGACTTTTAAAAGTCGTTTGAACGAGTTAAAAAGTCGTTTGAACGACTTTTTTTATCTTGTTTAAACGACTTTTTATCTTGTTTGAACGACTTTTTATCTCGTTTAAACGACTTTTTATCTCGTTTAAACGACTTTTTATCTCGTTTGAACGACTTTTTATCTCGTTTGAACAACTTTTTAACTCGTCTGAACGACTTTTTATCTTGTTAGAACGACTTTTTAATTTTTTTTTTCTTTCCAAAAAATGACACTAATAAGCTTTCGTACGAAAGCGAGGCGCACAGCTGTGCAATATCGAAAAATACGGAACCGCTAGCTAGCAATCTGATTGGTTGATACAAATCACTTATAAAATATATGTTACTATTACGCATATCAAAAATAATTACAATACACAATGGTATCCACCTTTAAAAAAATAAGTATCTTTTCTTGGGTGTGTTTATGGTTTTATAAATACAGTCCGGTAGTAACACGTTGGCTCGCGTGCAAATTCCGTGAATCGAAAATTGTACAACACTCTTTGTGCTTTGTTCTACATGAATAAGAAGCGGGCTGAGCGTCAGCTTTTGTAGGATGTATGATCCATGAAGACAGTTTCTTCACAGATTCTTCACAAATAAGATGAGCAATTTGAGAGCCTGTGAATGGCTTAGCTCAAATGTTGCCATCTAAGGCACGGTCCATTTGGTATTCTGGGGGGGGGGGGGGGGGGGGGGGGCTTGGGGTTTTTTTTTCGAAAAAAATAATTTTGCTCTGAAATAAATATATTTGCTTATGGTGTGTCAGAAAAAAATAATCTTGCTCTTACAAGTAATCTGAATTTGAATATTTACCATAAAATTTCGCTTAAAACTCCTGAAATTTTTCCAGCTGGCTACGCTCGCCAGTTTTCAATTTATATAGAAAAAATTTTTGGCTCGCTTCGCTCGCCATAGTTTTCTATCAAACATATGCCCTGTTCACACGAGTGCGCATTAAATCTAATTCGCATTAGATTTGATACGCTTTATTCTAATGCGAATAAGATTCGCACTGCGTTCACACGACACATTCTAATGCGCATTAGATTTTGGTACATTTGCACTGTGAGCCGTATACTTTAGATTGTAAAAGGGTAGAATGCATGCCTGTATGTTGTTTTGCATCTTTACCTCTTCGTAAGTTGGGCATGCATTGAATGAAGTCATTATGAGATAAAATGACGTCATAATATAATGTCACTCTAGATCTACGTAAGTAAAGAGACGCAGTAATTTGAGTGTTCATTGTGAATGAAATAAAGTATTTTTACCTCTTATTCTATGTGTCGAGGTCAAGTGGTGATTAAAAGTGCCCAGTTATGATGGAAATGTACTCTAGATTTCTAGTAAATCATATACGCATGCGCCAGATTTAATGCGAATGAGATTCGCTTTGCGTTCACACGGCAAAATCTAATGCGCATTAAATCTAATGCGAATTAAACTAATGCGCATTAGATTCTCCGTGTGAACGCAACCAAAATCTAATGCGCATTAAATTCGATTTAATGCGCATTAAACCCGTCGTGTAAACAGGGCATAAGTTTCTTTAATGGCAAAGTTCCTATTTCAATAATCAAAAGAAAGCATATTATCAATACATGTATAATGTATTACTATTGATTTTTTAATATACATGATAGATGCATATCAAAGTCTAATTTTATATACAAACTCTGAAGGAGAACTTTAATTTTTCACCAATTTATATATACAATAATTTTAAATTTGAACATTTGTCTAGAAGACCCTCCCCTCCGACCCTCTAACTTGTGCCTTATATATATAAATTTTGTTTACGGAGGATTATATTGTCAACATTTTATATCTCTTTTCCTAAGAAGTGAAGTGAATTTTTGCATATTTAGTAATATTTCAGAGTTTTAGTAAAAATAAAGAATTTCTATTGATAAAACACAAGCATTCTTAACAAATTGCACATCACTAATGTTTGAAAAAAAATTTCTTGCTCCAACTTTGTGCGAAAAAAGTAATTTTGCTCCGGTCCAGGATGAAAAAAACTAATCATGCTCCGACAAAAAACCCAAGGCCCCCCCCCCCCCCCCCTAAATATCAAATGGACCGTGCCTAAGGCCAAGTGCAGATCCAGAGGGGGTAGGGGGCCGGAACACCCCCCCCCCCCCCCCCTTCTGGAATTTTCAAAGCATACTTAATTTTTTTTATAAATATACATATTTCACTATAAATATACATATTTCACAAGATTAAGTCCCGATTCCCTTTTAATGTTATAATATTCTAAAAATATAACATGAATTTGTATTGAAAATCTCACATCTTGATAATATCAAATTTTGCCTTCAGCATTTCAAAAATTTTCTCTGGCTGACTCGCTTCCGCTTGTCAGACTTTATAACATACGTTATTTTCAAATGATGCTGCGCTTTCCTATACAACCAATATGGCAATAAACAAGAATGAAACTGAATCAGTCGCCAATAGAGGATTTAATAATTCCAATTCTGAAAAAAAAAATCGCTGGCTCGCTTTCGCTCGCCATTTGTTGTATTTAAATATTAGAACTGACAATCATATAACAAATAAACCACACCAAAACGACCAATAAACAAGTGAAACAACCCTTTACTTTATGAAAAAGGACAATGCATAAACAGGAGGAAGACTAATGACTGGCATTGCGCGTGTGGCCGCTTATGAAAACGGAACTTACATTGTACACACGAACTAAGGTTCATATCTGATTAAACAGATTTAAACAAATACTAGGTTTTTTTTTTATTGATTGGGGTCCCCGAATTAAAGAAAAGGAATTCAAAGAAAAGAGATCTCCTAAAAATTCGTGACGGAGTGAAAATCAATGTCCGCGTGACTCACTTTGAACCTAATCGTACCTGTATCACGAAAAACGGTTTTTGGCAGTGAGTCCGCAAGTCATTTTGAATTTCAGCTTTCCGGACTTTGATCTCCAATGGATAATTGATACGTATTGTACGTGTCTATTCTGTCTCTGATAGTTGCCGAGCGGGTGGTTGATCTGCTTTTGGGAGAGTTGTTTCCCTTGAGGGCTAGCGAAACTCCCTTTCCAAGACATTTGTGATACATCACTAAAACCAGGTCGGATCCAGAATTTTGATATTGAAAGGGGCAAATAATTTTCAAATTTTGAAAGTTGGGACATGCCTCCACGTCCCCAGTCTCCTTTTTTTGTATCTATGGTGGTCAGATGGATTGGGTGCGAGTCCGTGTGACAGTCCATATTGTTTCCTCGCAACTCTGTTGCGGATGGGATATAGCATCGTTTTCGTGCGTCTGTATGTATGTTTCTTGTCGTTTTTATCCGCGAGTTTAGAAACTTTCTTAACAAAATAGATATATGTCCCTTTGTTCTAGAGGGTAGTGCAAATGTATACTTAATTTTCTTAACGGTAACTCGAAGAAGACACCGATAGATCTTCCTATTATACAAAGTACCTTTTGGGATTTACAGACATTTTGAATTTCACATCGATCTTTCGAGACAACCGGATGAAAGTGACATTTCTCTAAGAACCGAGTCTTCTTAAGGTCGAGGTCGAGAGGCGTTCCCCGTGAGCTTTGCAACTTCTCTACCTGATAAATATTTCTGCACAAAAAGGAGACTAAGGCACGGTCCATTTGATATTCTGGGGGGGGGGGGGGGGGGGGGGCTTGGGTTTTTTGTCGGAGCAAGATTATTTTTTCTCCCTGGACCGGGGCAAAATTATTTTTTTCTTGAAAAGTTGGAGCAAGGAATTTTTTTTAACAAAGTGATGTTTGTGTTTTATCAATAGAAATTATTTATTATTTATATTTTTACTCAAAAATCTAAATACTAATATGTTAGTTTATTTTCATGCAAGTATTCAATTTACTTTTAAAGGTACAAATAGTCTAACAGGGATTAAACTATCAATAACGAAGTTTTACCGTAAATAGGTACAAATAGTCTAACAGGGATTAAACTATCAATAATGAAGTTTTACCGTAAATAGCTTTTAAGTACTACCATTTGAACATCTATGTATTACTTACATAAAATATCTCTCACATTTTTGTTTTATAGACTTTTTACTCTCTGGTACACACGATTTCGGTAAACTTCGGAAATTGTTATTTGCATATACAGTATGTAGAAATATGTCACGTTTACCAAGGTCAAAGTGAACACGCTACCGCGATCAGCCAATCGGTTGAATGTCACATCGTGAGATTACTACGAAACATATATTAAACAACTTATACAGAAAATTCTCTCTTCAAAAAAAAAAAAACTAAGCCACTAATATTTCATTAATTGCAAATACAAGGTTGATATCATGTATAGATATCATGTTCCATTCAAATCACCATTTTGAACGTGGATAATCGAACACTTTCAAATGACAAACAACGTGTAATAGTGTATGACGGCTTGAATGGGAGGCAGGTGTAATCTGCTATACACATGTGCGTTTCTTTACCAAATCCTGAATGAAAATTAACCTTTATTTAGTTATGATTTTTTGTTCCTTTTTTAATATTTGATTTAGACTGTGAATACATATATCATATATACACATTTCAAAATTACTGTGGATATATATAAACGTCAAACTTATATATATATATATATATTTCTCATAGATAAAAATAAACGAGAACTATACATGTACACTGCAGATCCCTTTAGCCAATTTTCCCTCAGACTTGTCAGAGTTTTATTTTCACGGTTGTCCTCTTAGCTAGGTCTTTATAACTTTCCAATACAAAGCCAATACTAGTTTTTCATTACATTAATTTTCTCTTTTCAGATTTTGATAACACCGATTGTCGATTCATTTTCGTCCCACGTGTTATCCGTCAGCCATGTTGTTTTGTTTTGATACAGTACTAGCCTTATGCAAATAAGTGCTTACACGTGTTCGCAATCGTTCTACTACGGAGGAAAGTAGGTTATATTAGGGTACCCATTTTATAAGCAATAATTGATCATAGCTCGGTAGTGAGGGCATATGTGACTATTGTAACCAGCCAGTTTCTAATTTCTAAGCATGATAGACTCGTTTTCGTGTAAATTTTGACAGAAATAGTTGATTCATGTTTTGATCTTGACGATACCTTTTGTACCTTTAAACAAAGAGATAAAAGATTTTTACAATACATTCTCAAGATTTTAGATCTTGTATAAGAAACATGCATATAACATGTATAAGGGGGTTTGAGGGGAAGTTCTCCTAAACAAATTTTTAAATGTAGAATTGTAAATTGGTGAATAAATGAATTTCTCCTTCCAAGCTTACAAGAATATAAAATTAGACTCTTTGGGATACATGCAACATGTATTAATAGCAATACATAAATATTGATAATTTGAGCTTTTAAGGAAGCCCTTTTCCATTCACATACATGTATAACTTTTAATATCTTCAAATATATGGACTTTGGCTTTAGTAAATAATGTTTTGATAGAAAAGTATGGCGAGCGAAGCGAGCCAAAAATTTTTGATACAAATTGAAAACTACAGCGAGCAAAGTGAGCCAGAAAATTTTAAAGAATTTTAGCAAAATTTTAAGGTAATTCTTCAAATTGAGATTATTTCTAAGAGCAAGATTTTTTTTTCTGTAACACCAAAAGCAAATTTATTTTTTTCATCAAAATTGAGAGCAAAATTATTTTTTTCGAAAAAGACCCAAGCCCCCCCCCCCCCCCCTCCAGAATATCAAATGGACCGTGCCTAAACATTGTTCTTGTCTGGGTGCGTACAACCTATGGCAAGCAATTATTATCATATACCATCAAATGCACCTGCATGTAGAAGGATATATCATTTGTAAAGTTGCACCTTTTGTAAATATACTAAGCATCATGTACATGGTCATTATCTGTTTGGTCCAGTAATTGATAAAAACAGAGTGCATGCCTTGTATCTGGTCTAGAAAACATATCTTTTAATGGGAAAGATAAATCGTATCTCTCTTTTATTCTGTTGACTGTATCACTGTGGCGTATCAAGTGATACACAAATGATATGTTCCACGGGAATCTCCTTTGATTAAACCAAGTAAATACTGTCTAAATCTACTTTATATGAATTTATTTTAGGCCTATCATATGGTCATTATTATTAATCATATGATGATAATTTATTCTGGTCAAGAATAGACGTATATTTGGAGAGCACTTAAACAGAAAATTTTGTATCTGTCCGTGCACCATATCATAACATGTGGTGAGCATTGAAAAAATTCTGTTTAAGTGTTCTCCGAGTACACGTCTATTCTTGACCAGAATTAATAGATAACCATCATATCATTGATGATAATGGCAATATATAGGCCTAATGTAAAATCATATAAAGAAGATTTAAACAGTATTTACTTGGTTTAATCAAAGGGGATTCCCGTGGAACATATCATTTACGTATCACGTGATACGCCACAGTGTATATATTACATGTATATGGTGCTTAGAATAAAACGAAAGCGATATAATTATGCCATACCACGATATATAACATATTATGAAAACGTATATTATATATATGAAATTAATCAACGTTATAATATCATGCTTTGAAATGAAGAAATGATACAGATAAATCGTTAAAACTTATGATGAACGTTCGATGTCTATTACTAATGGCAGTAATGCAAACCTTACCTTTGTTGAGTGAAGAAAGACAACTCCTTATCAATCAAACAACACATACAATTTGCGACCCATCAAAAATTCAGTGTTCTTTATACATTCTAGAAAGCTGTGACAGGGATAAGGATAACAGACTTTATACTTGTGATGAAACTCTACAAAAATATGAAGCACAAACATACATCATTGCAAATCCGCCAATTTCCTACGTATACGTGTACGTGAAATCAAGGACTTATAAATAGATTGAAAGTCCTTTGTCAAACGAACGCTGAGTTGAACCACGCGTTATATTGTTGTTGAGATTTCTTTTCTTTTCTTTTCAAGAACAACTACGCGGGAAAAAATCATTAATTTGAAGGACCTTATCAGGGACGTATATGAAATACGTCCCAAGACGAAAATAGAAACATCCCTGAGAACGCAAAAGTGTGGTAAAATAGAAAACTTTAGGTCGTTTTCATATACCTGTAGACCATTTTCATAAATAAAATAATACCGTTAGACTTGCATTTTAGACACTCCAAGACCCGACATCTCAATTTTTGGTGTTATCTTTTATCATGACTTCATGAGTCTGTTTCGACGTCATAGTCAAAAGTTATATATACGTCAAAATGTTTTCAAATACTTCTCTGAGGACCCCCCCCCCCCCCAAAAAAAATTCAACATGTCACAGTTTTTAAAGCAGATTTTTGGATTTTTGGTAAAGGAGAAAGGTATGAATCAATTAGATGAAATTTGGCTTTATTTTTTCAATTTTGGCCGTTGCTATGGTAACCGTGTCTGATTTTTAGGAATTTTGAAAAGAACGTCAAAAACGGTTACTATGGCTATGTTTCGTTCAGTATTACCATATATGTACACGGACTAATTTTTGCTCCATTTCTAATTGTTTTGAATTATTCATGCAGATAAAAACTTAATGAGTGTGTCAATAATTAAGATTTTAATAAGAATTAACTCGATCTTGTATCAAGGTCACTTTTTTGTTAATGACCCAATTTTACAAAAATAATGTGATTTTAATGAAAAAAGAAAAGCCACATTTCAAAAATTAGATGGTGTGATATGAAAATTGTTTTATGTACAATATAATATTTGATATACCTCTTATTCATAAGGAGAAGTTGCAAAGAAACTTTGTAATACTCTGAAATAATCAATCCCATGCATACATTTGAAGGGAAAAGGTGCAAAATATATCAATTTCTTACTGTTTGATCAAAATTCTTTTTCTATCAGAAAATTGAGAGTCACGTGAATTGTAAGTTTTTCCCTTGTTATAAGTTTAAATTTTATAAACATACATGTATGTATACCCCTTCATCATTACCCTTAAAACGCAAATGGAAAAATTGCAGATTTCAGTGAGATTTTAGCATTAAAATTGATATGACCTTGAAATTGTTTTTAAGATTAAAAGAAAAGGAAAGTATCTTTTCTACCAATGCATAGATATTCACTGTTGTAAATAATAGCATTTAAGTACAGACCCCTATAAAAGAGTTGTACGTTTTGAGTTTCACATCAGAAGTTGTCATGACAACCATTTTAATGGCAAATTTTAGAAAAATTGTTAATTCCCCCCCCCCCCCCCCCCTCGAGTTTTCTTACTAATTTTGTTAATCGGATGATATTTGTTTCATTTCAACAAAAGAAAAAAAAAATTAATTAAGTCTGCCTTCAGTGTTGGTTATGATAAAAATGCTCAAAATTCCACTAAAAAGGGCAAGAAATTTGCCTTGATTTTATGCCTGTTTTTGATCTGCTGTTTCATGTGTAACAGTAGAAATATCTTTAAAATGAATAGATTTTCTTAGAAGAGATGTTTTTAAAAGTCACATATGTCTCATGCATTTGTTCAGCTATTAAAATGGTTTCCATGGCAACACATTGTCAAAATATAGCTTACTAGTCAACAGTCTTGTGAGGGCTAAAAGTGTGAAGTTACTTATTTCCATGGCAACCGTCAATTACATTGTCCGAAAACAGTGCACCAAAGGTACGATATGTAGAGAAAATCATTAAAATCAATGACGGGCCGTGGCCAGCAAGTTTTCGTTACTTCTGATCGCTTAATCAATTCTTTTAGACTGGATTTCCTGAGTCTGCCTCAGTACTCTATATATAGTATGCAGAAATGATATATAAGAAAACATACTACAACCCAAAGTGATAATCTTTTGAACGTGCTATTGATTGACGAAAGTAACGAAAATTCCTGGGTTTTGTTTTTGTTGTTTTGTTTTGTTGTAGTTGTTGTTGTTGTTGTTTTTCTTTTCCACCCTGTTAGAGCGCACATAGGGGATTTCGGCTATGAGTCAACAAGGGTTTCGGTTTTGAAGCGGAGAACAGACAACAATTGTAAGTAGAAATGAAGTTTTCTTCATTTCTATATCCGTTTTACAGTGATAAAGTATAGTGCACAGAAGGAGAGGATTATATAGTGACCTATTGATGACGTTGAAGCCGTTCAAATAGTTTTAGATACTTCAAACACTCCAGTAAAATATCGGCGACTGGAAAAACTTGGCCGTGTCTCTACACAAAACTACAAAAAAAACTCTTATTACAGTGGATTTCGGTACAAGTTTCTTGGACTATACAAACACCATAAACATACTTCAAACATTATGGATACAAAAACTCTCCTTACATGCTATGAATAGTGAAATTTTACCAAGAAACTCTATGTGTAACATGGAGTTTCGTAATCATGTGTGACATGGGGTTTCGGTTCGAAATAAAAATGCATCGTAAACTGAGTTAAATCTCGATGACACATAAATGTAGTGCTGTATCTGGACCTCAATCTCGCCTCTAAAACGATAGAAATTTGTGCTGGAGTGAATAGAGATAAAGAACACTTCTTTCTTTTGTCATTATGGAAATGGAAGCTTGGCAAAAGGAATGACAAAAGAAACAGAGGGGAAAAACGTTGTTTTCGTAATTTAACAAACTCATGAACGTAAACAATTACTACGTCAATGACATTTAGCACACAAATCGTATTCATGAAACATTCCCCGCCCCTTCTTCTTCCCTGTAACTGCTAAACAGAATTTCACGAAACTTTAAAGGAACATTGTTACAAGTACCAGCCAAAAGGTTATCTTCTAGTGTGTGTTGTTAGAGGCGATCAGTCAATATACTAGTACATTGTCGCAGAAGGATTTGATTGGCTAACTTCTCCTTCGCCACTACTGCACAGAATTTTAAGAAACCTCATCAGGTGGTAACATGTAAGCTAAGCCAATCACAGGCTCTCAAATTGATCATGCATGTTGTAAAACAAATGTTCACTGGAGATGGGGGTCAAACTTTCTGCAGGCTAGGCGGGTATCCTACCAATCGAGCCACCGTGGTAACTATATGCCATTTAGGGCGATTGGAATGTACTCAAAGGGGTTTCGCTGACACTCCGCCCCTTCTTATTCATATAGAAATTTCACAATACCTTCTAACCTATATGGAGATAACATTATATGTGTTGTTCTAGATGAAGTGTCGAATCCCCGTCGGACACCTGAATTGAAACCCCGGTGGACACATGCATAATCCACTCAAAAGTATTATTTAATGAAGAAATATACTTCCTTAGTGAGTAAATTTACGATGATTTGACTTGGATACTTAAATATGACATAATAAAACCTCATCAAGCAACCTGAACTTTCTAGAAGTGAAGAAAATGGACCAAAATGTTGCTCAAAGCGACGTTGAAAATTGTCCAATCGGCATACCTGACCTTATAGAGACAATTTGAAGTGATGGATACTGGATAGGTTACAAAGTATTGCCTCCACTCGGGGTCTCCGTCTGCATATCCATTTCTGAAAAACTTGATTTGTGTCATAAATAAAACTTAAACTCATCGCGTCCGTCTATCGCTCGCTTTGAACAAACCCCTTTTGACACATAACCGAATTCTCGTAAAACACTCAAAGTCAATAAAACCGTGCAAATAGGGTCTGAAAAATGAGGTGACATGAGTGTCCTCATAAAATTTCAGTCTCTTGGGGAAATAAAGTTACATACCCGAAGGTTTAATTCCCAAAATATTTTTAACATTACTTTTTCCGTTTTTCTAAAATATGAATTTAAAAAAAAAGATTACCATATTTTATTAATTTACCTCAATGTAACATGTGTTACATGTACCTACATATTGCGTCACTATAATGCGTAAAAAATTGTTTCCTACTCTGTTATTTCTCCATAATTATCACTGATTCTTCAAAATATGGTTTTATTCTGCAAAATGAACAAATTTGTGTTCAACTTTCTTCATTTTCCCCCTTTTCTGATGAAGGAGAGCTACAGGTACAAAAAAACGCCCAAATCAAAGAAATGTCCAAACATAATGACTGGGTTTCATTATCAATATCTTTAATTTACGACAATTTAATATCCTGAAAACCATTTATTATATTGTATCTGTTCCATATATGTATGTATGCAAATACACTTGATTTAAGAAATTTTGACAGCTCTCTTTAATTTCTGAAGCATATTCTTGAAGTTAATCAGAAGTAACGTATGTTTCAAATTATCTATTACTGATTACTTTCGTACTCTAGAGTTGCTTGAAGTTAGAATATTTTTTGACATTTATCCGCTTTTTCTTAAGATTTTATCCTTTTCAATATTTAGTATTTATTCTAAGAACTTTTCATCGGAGTGATTTAAACATTAGCAAATATAAATTTAATTTATGAAAGATATTCATTCTTACTTTAATGCAATAAAAACATATGGGACCAAAACCCCAATTTTCCTCGTTTATTAACGAACTTGGATAAGTTTGAACCCTTTTACTTAACTTGAGGTTGGTGATGGACCAAAGAAGTCTCCAAATAAATGAGAAAAACGTGGTAACGTACGTTTCCCAAAAGAAGATTCATAATTTTACGTTTATTATACAGTGCAATCATGGATGTATCATCAATTATCAAAGAATTTGAATTCAAACATAACGGTTCAAACTTTAATGATAGAAAATTCACTAAAAGTTAATTCAGAGTGAAATTTCTTACATGTGAGATGTATTCTTTGACATTTTACTTCATTCTTGGATGCAAAATGCTCATATTTTGCCAAATATTGCATAGAATGAAATTTTCTTACATGCTTATGTTCTAATTGTATGGTTGTTCTAAGTGATTTCCAATAGAATACAGGACTAACAACCGACGGTTCTTCGCACTGATTCGTAAAATGGTAAGAATTGTACATGGTAACATTTGTTACCAATTGTAACGTATGTTACGAACTTAAAATACACAATAATATGTACAACAGAGGAAATTTGAGCTTATCATGCACAGCTATTTGTTTTGAAAATAGCATTGGACTACTTTATACGTGTGATATTTAATTTCTGAAAATTTTAGATAAAATTTCCGACACTATTTAAAATTGGGTAAAATCTTGGATAAAAGACTTAAGTAATTTCACAATTCTTTCTCCTACATAGCAGTATTATTTTTGCTTATCATGAACGAACAACATCTCCTCAAACCATGTGACCTACCACGTGATCACTGATCATCAGAAGAATGATTTTATACCAATGAATTGTAGAGGCAGACAACGTACATGTATGTTACATCACGTATGTTAAAAATCAACTTTCATCTCCAGTTTATTTCATAATTTGTGATACTTTTCTCGTTGCACTGGATTGAATTTCTTCTTGCGTTAGCAAAGAAGGGTAAAAAGAGTGTAAGCACCATCTGTCGTGTTCATGAGAAATATTAAGATAGGTATCGTATGTTACAGTCTCAAATGACCAATCAATTTTTTTATGAAAAACTTGACTTTTTTCATCATACCTCGTTTACTCATAAAAGTATTAAATGCATGTTAAATTAGACCTTTTCTCGTTATCATTAAGTCGTTTAATCATTAATAACTATCTTTTTAGCCAACATAGTATAACTTTATGTTGAAAAATCGAAAATTGGCGACATTTTTCAATGTGATGAAAATCAAACTAATAAGATTGAAATGGAAAATTCATCAATCTGAAAAGATGTAAAACACATCCCCATAAAATGAGAAAATAAAGTTTTCCTGGATTGAAAGTGTTTTACGTTAAAGATGTTGTCGAATCTGTTATCAAAGTGAAAAAGGAACAATTAAGTGTATCTGAATATATACAAGAAGATATAAGGAACTTTTGTAGCTTCTCAGAATATGATTTTTATACAAAGTGGCGAGAAAATGGTGTTTCTTGCTTAAATGACCTACTAAAAAGTGATGGTAATTTCAAAAGCTTTGAGGAGATAAAGACTCAGATTAATTGTAAGAATTTTCTTAAATATTATCAAATTATTGACAAGGTACCGAATTCTTGGAAAAGCAAGATAAAAACATTTAAAGAAAATAATGAAACTTTAGATATATGTGATGATGATTTACTTTTAACAAAAATTATATCAAATAAATCAATAAAATTTGTTTATGAATATATAAGGGATAGAGAAACAATTACCCAAGAAAATAAAATTTTGAAATGGAAAAATGAAATACTTGAATGCGATGAAGATTTCAAATGTTACTTCACTCTCTCTCGGAATTGCACAAAAGACACTAAACTTATATACTTTCAGTACAAAATATTAAATAGAATATTGTCTACAAATACATTTTTAATCAAAATCAAAATAAGTCAAAAACAAAATTGTTGTTTTTGTAAACAAGAGCCTGAAACCCTTTGTCATTTATTTTATGATTGTGTACATGTATTGCGATTTTGGAAATTAGTTGAAAATTGGTTTGAAATGAATTTAACAAATAATATAAAACTTAACAAGTCAAATGTAATACTGGGTAGCAAATCTGGTACTGTCTTTGAAAACCATGTTATTTTGATTTGCAAAAGGTTTATATATACATGTCGATTGAATATGATCATCCCAACCTTTATTCAAGCCATTGAACGTATTAAATATATCAGAAATATAGAGAAATACATATATAATTCAAATTCAGACTACTTCAAGAAAAGATGGATGTTTTTGAGTAATATCAGCGATTAACATGTAACATACGATACCTATCTTAATATTTCTCATGAACACGACAGATGGTGCTTACACTCTTATTCTATTACATGTAGCATACGCATAATGATAAATTTATTTTAGCTTCGAATATTTATTACCATATTAGTACAAAAAATAACTTTATTTTAAAATTGATTATCATAAATTTCAAATATCATACTGAATCATTATCATATCTTCTTTTTGAAACTGAATATGTAAGAGTGAGGGTGGAGTGAGGTGTGTAAATGGGGTTTTTTTTTGTGAGAAAGAGTGTGTATTCTATTATATATCTGAAATGCAAATAAATAATTAAAAAAAAAGTCGTTTAATCATTAATAACTATCTTTTTAGCCAACATAGTATAACTTTATGTTGAAAAATCGAAAATTGGCGACATTTTTCAATGTGATGAAAATCAAACTAATAAGATTGAAATGGAAAATTCATCAATCTGAAAAGATGTAAAACACATCCCCATAAAATGAGAAAATAAAGTTTTCCTGGATTGAAAGTGTTTTACGTTGTTTTCAGTGACTTGAATGTAAAATTCTTAAATGGCGACAGTCACGTATGTTACAAAAATTGGGGTTTGAGCTGGTCTGCAGACAGGATGATAGTGACAAATACATTTTTTCTTATATGGCCAATGAGGTCCTATGTACTCCTAAGTCACGACATATAGAAATGCCTTGTATTTGTTGTCTATGTACTGAAAAACCCCTGCAAACAACTAATTGTTTTGAATTTTCCGATTATAATAATAATAGGTTATGCCCATCCGATTATTTCCGCTTATCGATTATGATTTAACTTCCGATATATACACTACATGGACAGACACTGGAAATCACTACAGATGCAAAATACCTTGGCATAACACTAACAAACAAACTCAACTGGAAAACACACATTGATAACATTACAAACAAAGTAAACAGATCACTAGGCTTTATCAAACGTAACATTAAGACCAAACATGTAAAAACCAGACAAACTGCATACAAAACACTAGGGAGTCCGCCCCCAACTTGAATATTCCTCTTCTGCCTGGGACCCCTATACAAAGGACCAGATAGCTCAACTTGAGCAGGTCCAGAGACGTGCTGCTCGCTGGTGCCTTCATGACTAGTGTGTCAGCCATGCTAGACCAGCTTGGCTGGCACACTCTACAACAGAGCAGACAGACGTCCCGGGCTATCCTTCTATACAAAATTGTTTATGGAAAAGTTGCTATCCAGATGCCCCCTCACTACTCCATCCCTGTTAGGCACTCCTCTCGAAACCATCCCCTTCATTTTTATCAGGTAAGCACCACTAAAGACTATTTTAAGTTCTCATTTTTCCCCAGGACCATTGTTCTATGGAACAGCCTCCCTTACAGTCTTGTCACCTTGCCAGACCCTGAGAGCTTCAGATCCCAAGTTCAAAGGGTCCCCCTCCTCCACCCGTAACATCTGGAATGTACTCTGTTTTTAACTGTAAATAAACTCTTTTACTTGCACTTTCTACAGACTAATATTGCACTGACGCGCACGCTGTATAGAATACTCCGCTGGAGGGCCATATCAATAGATAGATAGATGGATGGATGGATGGATGGATAAACAGCCGGGGACACCATTTGCACTGTTCTATTGACTTTGAGTGAAAATTGAACGTTTGTGAAACCAAGGACTTATAAGTCCTTGGTGAAACTTGTATGTAGAGAACGTAAAATACGTATTAAGGTGGCTCAATAATCGAAGAATTCTTTGTCAGAGGAAAACAATTTTTTTGTGTATTTAACATTGGTATCATATGATTTATATTTGTAATTAAGAAAACATATCATCGTTCATTTGATTGACCAGTGGTCCTCTGAATATACACATGTAAACCAACTGCGAGATCTGTCACAACACAATGAATTTTGATAGATAAAGACATGATATATTGATAATAATTCCAGATTTAAACCATTCTTGTAATAATTTTCAACATAATATCATCGAATATGTATATTTCTTTATAGATAATGCGTTCAAAGGGTGAAATAGCTAAACTGTTCCAGAAAAAGGACATTTTATGTACCCCCCCCCCCCCCCAAAAAAAATGAGAATTTAAAAAAAAAGTACTCAGTACCCTTATTTGACATCAAAGTGATAATAAGTCTTTGTCAGAAGTTATTTTCTTATACATTTTTTTCAATGACAAACTCTGTCCTCCGAAAAAAATCATAAAAAAGTACATGTTATCATTCATCCTGATTTAAAATACTTGGTTGTCATAGTAACGATTTTGTAAAACTTTACAAGTCAAATTACAATGCCCCGTTCCCGTAGTTGACATTATAATGATGAAAATATTTGTTAAAAGCTGTTATAATTGACATATTTATCAAGACCAGACTCTAATCTTTTACAAAAGTACACGACATTCCGCTTTACCTCATTTCCATATTGTACAAATCTACTTGGTTTACGCCAGAAGGAGGACAGACGTCGGACGGACGTGCTATGACAATAGCTCAGGTGAGGTAAAAATCAGATATTCCGAGTCGAGATTATTCTTTCCCAACATTCAGCGAAAGTTTCAAATTCTGGCACAAGGAAGAATACTTACACAACTATGATCATCGAAATGAAAAAAAAGTTTACAATTTGTCGAAAAAATAAACAAGAAAAGGGAAGTAACGTGTGTAATTCTGAATATCCCTGGTCAAGCGTTATTCGCCCTTTTCCTTTATAAACTCACCTTTCGTGTTTTGTTAGTGTCAATTAAATGAGTTTTGTCAAAAAAGTTCAAGTCAAAGCTTAAAAAAAAAAAATTGTTCAAAATTTAATTTCTGGTTCCATGAATTTATTTAGAGATACAGAAATATGAATAAGAGAAATAGACCTATTTAGTAAACGGAAGCGTTTTTAGATATTTTGACGTTCCATGTCAATAAGTGGACGTCAGTCACCTCCCTCGTTCTCGATAATGCGTGCAGTAATCTGTAAAATGGATATATCTTTGAACAAAGCAGGGTTAAAACAAAAACGTACTGATATCTGATGACGTCAAACGATTATTGAGCCTCCTTAAAGAGCTACACGCGTTGTATAAGGCTCTGCTCCTGTATAAAATTCAAGTCACTTTGGTATTGTGTTAATCGTCTATTGATTCCCATCATTTTCAAATAAGTTTATGATCATAAAAAAAAAATTCTTGATAAAGTGACGTCATTTCGGATGCACTATTTTGTGAGCGCATGCGCAATTCAGAACAACATGAAAGCTCAATATGGCGACCACTTTCAACTCTGGCGGACAGAGTACATCGCATCAAAGACCAATTGAGAGGGTATTAGAGGATGCTCAATATACAGGAGAAATCAATTTAAGTGGTCGAAAGTTAAGAGAATACCCCAAGCTGTCTACAAAATATGATCTTGCCGATACAAGTGTTGCAGGCAAGTAGAATGACCAATGTTCCTGTTCCGAAATAAAGAAAATCGCCTGTGACTCAGCACACATACATTAATTAATTCGAATTCACAGTTTAAAAAGTGTACAAAACTAGTCTTGAAGTGATATAGAAATTTGGTGTACAGTAATTTCATATCTTATACCAGAAGAGTCATTTATCTTGGAACTTTTTTGAAGAGTGGGTAATCCTCGCTGCAATCTTATTAAAATGTGACTTGAACTTCAGTTCCCCGTATGATACTCGTACAGAGAAGTTCAAGTCGCATTTTAATAAGATTATCCACACTGAGGTATCCCTTTTGTGATTTGGGCACAGACTGTTTCATTTAGCTTCAAAATTTAGCACATCTCCAGAGATGTTGAAATTAACCGGTCCGACCGGCAAAACCGGTTAAAAATTGAAATGACCGGTTGGTAACGCCAGCTCACCGGTCCGAATGACCGGTAAAAATTCTGAGGATACGTTTTCATTTTTTTTTTCATATCTATCCACTGCATAATATTTAAGGAAGTATTGTCCATTTAAATAACACAGTTTACGATTTTATCACAGTAGGATAAATATTGATTTCCGAGATGAGAGCTGCCAATAGTAGTAATTTGCAAATTTTTCTGAATTATTAAAAAGTTTGAAAACGGAAAGTCCGACTTGTTAAAACACAAGACCATGCACATGCTCATTTTTTTTTCAAAGGGATGGGATGGGATGTTCCTTTCTGTTATTTGAGGATTCATTAAATTCGCAAATATAAATCGAATCAGCAATTAAAACTCTTCTGACAAACTACGTAAGAATAGTTGCCATAACTCAAGACATTAGAAAAAAATTCGCGGATCGTCGATAAAATCTTAGTCTTGTCTCAAACCGTTGGTTCCCTCCCTCGTTGCTTTCCCTATCAATGCTTAGACTGCCTTTCTACATATTTCTATTTCTTATAAAAATCTCCATTATTACTATAAACTATTGGCATATTGTTTTAATAAATAAAAACGTTCAGAGAGACACTACGTATTTACGCAATGGTTGATCGCACGGCGCAACGTGTAATTAAAGTTCTGCATTTAATTTCGGTGACATGTGTACATTTATCGATTTATGGAAGGGTGCTGGTGCCGAAATAAAAACCAATTCATTCATTCTTGTTCATCTCGAGAACTTTATCTTCGTAAAAAGTCTCTCTCTCATTTTGGTGTTCATTCAATACGCATGTAGATATATATACGCGATGGACTCATGAATTGACATTAGATATAAAACATGCAAGTTTAATAAAAAAAATTAAAGATTGAATAAAAGATTTAAGATATTCTTTCATTTTTTTATATAAAAAAGGTCCTGAATTGTAACAAACGGACAGTACAGTTGGACATGCAGACAGACGGCACAATATTTAAACATGACTGTCTAAAAACAGGATATTTCATTGATAATTTAGTCGTATTTGAATTAATCAAACTGAATATATCATTTTCATAGTGTAATGTATTTCATGATATACAGTATATACATGTACTGCAGAAATTAACTTTTTTTTTTAAATGTCGGACCAGTTAAAATTCTTTCGGACCGGTTGATTTAGGACTAGTACCTGTCCGAATGACCGGTTCATTAGAAAATATTTCAACAGCTCTGCATCTCGCACGTTGATCCTGTTCTGTTATTTCTAGGGCTGAGTATCGCAGGTCAAATGTGTATTGGGATATATTGCGATATTTGGAAAAATATTGCGATATATTGCAATATTTTTATACGGTAACATCAAGAGTCCTTTATTAACATTTGAATAATAGTAATAAATGTAATTAATAATAAAAATTTTGTTTGAATAAGTATTGCAATTCAGTACTTCAACCTAAAAAAAAAGTCAAGAGTCCTTATGGTCTTTTTTTTCCTCCCTCAATTTTCCTTTCAAAATTTTATTTTAAAATCTGAAAATGTCTTCATCATGATATAATTACGGATGCACACGTGCAGACAAATTTGACCAATCATACGTACATGCATGAATATCCGGTTGAAAAAATAATATCCATCAAGTTATTTTAAGCTATTAATGTGATAATTCTGCTGAGACGTTGGCGGACACTCATGGACAGACAGTGCAAAAAGTCGCTAGGAAACTTAAAATTACACCACTATATTGTACGTTTAAACAATCATAAGACATAACTAAATATATACATGTACTATAAACAAAATATAAGAATCAAGCTAACATGATAAAGTCTTTCTTGCAAATTAGTATACCAATGTGCAGTGTGTTGCGGAACATTTCTAAAGGTCGAGGAAACGTTATTTTACCTATTTCTTGAAATCTATTTTGCTGTGAAGCATAGAACAGACACCTCATCATGTTTAAAAGTGGCTAGTCAGAAAATTGCAGAACTGATCGCTTTCGCCCATATGTTTCAAACAAACAACATAAAAATTTGAATATAAATAATATTGTCAAAAACCAGTTTTTGAAAACAAATACCGTGGTACGTATTGCGAAGCCTCGTATCGCGATATACCGGTACCGCGATAAAACCGCTCAGCCCTAGTTATTTCTGAGTGTGAGAGAGAGATTCAATTTCATCCCATACATACATAATGGCGTAATCCCATACATACTTAATGGCGTAAGCCGATTGTGTCGTAGGGACATATAACTCACAGGAGTCAGACACACTATTCATGAATCTCTGGTGGGTCAAAAAATTCCTCGAGAGTCAAACACCTACAGGTAATACTCATTTTGCATTTGTTAGGTAATGTTTAGCCAGGGTATGAACTCTACTTGAAATTTTACTAGCCACATGGGCTCGTAAAATTTCAATTTTAGGGGCCTACACAACTTTGTACAAGCCCACACGGAAAACCAAAGCTTTTTAGGAAAACATTCCCTTTCAAGACCCCTCCCCCTTAAAACTGACCCAACTGTGCCTGCTTGCGAGACATTTAATGTACAAAACACTTATTTTATAAATCTACATGTACGTAATCAAAATGCTGTATCAACAAAACTTTTGAAGAAGTCATACAAGTACAAACTGTAGGCATCAAAAGATCTAATTAATTTGCTATATCAGCTTAAAATTACAACCACCCCCACCATCCCCTTTCCCTGCTATAACGTCCCAGTGTTATAATGCCAAATTCATATACCGCCACAGAAATCGTTTCATCTAAAACCTCAGTTTATAACATTAAACCCGCATACTGCCTTCGGCCCCTGATCATGCGCTGATGTAAAGGTACAAAGAAGCATTCATCTAATAATGAATACTGCCAAACAAAGTAATTATCTAGGTAATTAGGCATTCTCATATAAATACAATTAAATCATCTGTTTATTTTTCTTAAAAGTTAAATAAACACTGTCCCAGGTAAGATTATTATTCGAAAGACTTATATAATTGACCTTGCGGCTGAAATTTACACTTAAGATGTACGCCCTTCATGGCGGGATGATACATGTAGGGGAGGGGGGGGGGAAGAATACAAGAGAATCAAATCGTTGTTTCTTCTCTTCATCATCGATTCGATAAACATCCTGCGAAGCGATCAATTCAACTTGTTTTGACTATTGAATTTTCCGCCATCTATGTTGCGCCGTACATTACGTAAAAAGACGACGGCAAATAATTTGTTGAACGGCTAACATAGACCTTTATTGTCCCCCGCTTTCGCGAAAGCGCGGGGACATTAAAACCGGTTCGTCCGTCTGTCCGTCCGTCCGTCCGTCTGTCCGTCAGTCACAAAAACTTTAACCTTGTGCATAACTTTTGAATGGTAAGTGATAGGGCTTTGATATTTCACATGTGTATTCCTTGTGACAAGACCTTTCCATGGATACCAAAATTTTTGACCTTGTGACCTTGACCTTGGACTTTCACCTACTTATTAAAAACTTTAACCTTGACCATAACTTTTGAAAGGAAAGTGATAGGGCTTTGATATTTCACATGTGTATTCCTTGTGACAAGACCTTTCCATGGATACCAAAATTTTTGACTTTGTGACCTTGACCTTGGACTTTGACCTACTTATTAAAAACTTTAACCTTGACCATAACTTTTGAATGGAAAGTGATAGGGCTTTGATATTTCACATGCGTATTCCTTGTGACAAGACCTTTCCATGGATACCAAAATTTTTGACCTTGTGACCTTGACCTTGGACTTTGACCTACCTATTAAAAACTTTAACATTGACCATTACTTTTGATTGGTAAGTGATAGGGCTTTGATATTTCATATGTATATTCCTTGTGACAAGACCTTTCCATGGATACCAAAATTTTTGGCCTTGTGACCTTGACCTTGGACTTTGACCTACTTATTAAAAACTTTAACCTTGACCATAACTTTTGAATGGAAAGTGATAGGGCTTTGATATTTCACATGTGTATTCCTTGTGACAAGACCTTTCCATGGATACCAAAATTTTTGACGTTGTGACCTTGACCTTGGACTTTGACCTACTTATTAAAAACTTTAACATTGACCATTACTTTTGATTGGTAAGTGATAGGGCTTTGATATTTCATATGTGTATTCCTTGTGACAAGACCTTTCCATGGATACCAAAATTTTTGACCTTGTGACCTTGACCTTTGAGTTCGACCTACTTATTAAAAACTTTAACCTTGACCATAACTTTTGAATGGAAAGTGATAGGGCTTTGATATTTCACATGTGTATTCCTTGTGACAAGACCTTTGCATGGATACCAAAATTTTTGACCTTGACCTTTGAGTTCGACCTACTTTTCAAAAAACTATAACCTTGTCCATAACTTTTTAATGGAAAATGATAGGGCTTTCACATTTCACATGTGTATTCCTTGTGATGAGACCTTTCTGTTGGTAATAACATTCTGACCTTGTGACCTTGTCCATGGAGGTTGACCCACATTTAAAAACTTCAACCTCAACCATAAGTTTTTGATGGTAATTTAAATCATAGGTCTTAAATATTTCACATGTGCATACCTTTTCATAAGCCCTGTCCCTTGGAAACAAAACACAAGTTTGGACCTTTTGACCTTTTCTTGGAGTTAATCTTTCATATTTAGAATGTTGATAATATATGAGATATATTATTAAAACTTAAGAATGGGGGGATGTCTGTAAGCATTTCTTTAAAGACAAACACCCAAAAGCGGGGGACCACAATTCCTTGAATTTGATTTTTGACTGTGAAATAAAGAATGTATTTGTAAATTAGATATGGATATCAAATACAATGTAGGCGATCAATGAACACATTCGTGTATTTCAACCATTTACATGTATATATATTTCATTTATAGTACCGACGGACAAATTTTTACAGCGTTATTGATACTCACGTTGATGGGGAGATGTATAATTCATTCGCCACGTGGGCGAGTAAGTCGTAATTTTTGATTGCCCACAGGAAAAAATACTCATCTTGGGCGAGTGGGCGAGCGTTAAGTTCATACCCTGTTAGCTTTGTCCGTTGGATTTTAAGAAATTTCATTTAACTACAGGACAAATATCCTGTGTTTTTTTGGTCTCATTCGTAAACTCTTCATTAGTTTATAAGAGAGTTTGTGATCTATTCCCCGATATGAATTTTTATCAGAAAATATTCTGACAGTAAAGACAAAGCTACAAATTTCAGATTTCAGAATAGCCACAGACACGGCCAACGACACTTGGATATTTGGTTGGTAGGGGTGTGTTGGCCGCAGGAATCTACATTGAATAAATCCGGAATCCAAATTCAGGATACGGCCGGCACGAATCGGCACATTTTCCAGGGGATTATTGACTGTGTCTCATTCAAATAAAATAAAACTAAACGATTGGCAATCATATTTTACCTTGTAAAGCTTTAATATCAACAATACGGCAGAGATTCTACTTGCCTCCGCTTCGTCCCTTCGAATTCAAGTGCCATGTTTATAGTTTACACTCATGCGTCAGGTCAAACATGTGACACCGTGAGGTTGTTACCATAACAACGTCCATACATATGGGTCGAGGTGTCACATGTTTGACCTGACGCATGAGTGTAAAGTTACAACATGGTGCTTGAGTGCTTGAATTCGAAGGGACGAAGCGGAGGCAAGTAGAATCTCGGCAGTATTGTTGATATTAAAGCTTAACAAGGTAAAAAATGCAAATATCCAAGTGTCGTTGGCCGTGTCTGCGGCTTATTTCAGAAGTGAGTTGCGCAGACAGTCACAGTAATCCCTATTGTAATTGAATTCTTTATCATGCTGCTGTTGACTGAAACAACATACCCATTAGTCAACCATGAACAGCAGCTTGATAAAATGGCCTTGTGCCAGAATTGCAAAAGGGATGGGGAAGGGCTGTTCTTAATTACAGGTATACTCCTGCAACAAAGTTGTGGGGGCCACACTGGATTCTCCATGTTCTCAGTCCTTCTGTCTGTAGATGAATGCTTGCATCACAACTCTTACCAAACCATTGAATGAAACATTGAATACACAATGAAAGATCATAACATGAAAATGTGCATGAACAATCAGGGATGCAACTTCAACTTGTAATTAAGGAGGTATTGAACACTTGGACGCCAAATTCAATTTTTCTAAAAATTTCTGAAATTATAGATATCTTGTCTGTCCTTGACTATACAAACTTACATTTGATTCTATTGACAGGAAAATTTTCTACGAGACTTTGAAATATGCATTAGTCGACATTTTCTTGAATTTCTTGATGACGTCATAATATTGAAAGTGTCATTCCAGTTCTCGTAAACCTGTTGGAAATTAATTTTGATTTAATTTTCAAAATAACCATAAATATATAATGCACTTACGTATGGAAAAGATAAAATGAATTATCTTATAAACATAGGCAGGATACTTGAATAAAAGATGACACTGTCGCTAAAAAATTGCAATTTCGGGCCAATTAAATGTAGTTGCTAATTCATTATAAGGAATCCTGTGGATGAATCTTTGTCAAAAACTATCAAAATTATCAAGAATGTCCAGAGATGATTTCATGATTAAATGGGAAAAATAGAATTTAGGATTAAAATATTACAAGGCTTTATATTTTCCAATTTTTTCTTCCAAAATCGTCCATTTTCAATGAAATGACATCCGCTTTCCAGTAACGTAAATTTGTCAACGAATACACTGTAATAAAGCTTTAATTTTCTATTTTATGCATTCTAAGTTTTAACATGTTCAATGCAAAACATTTATTAATAATGTTTTTATTGCATTTTGAATGCGAAGGTTTGTGACGCCATTTTTCCCGATTACGTCGAAATGACGTCATGGTTTGCTCATGGATAAAGCTCCCAAAGTCCTAAATTTCGAAAATCGCCATAATTTCTTCAAATGACGCCGGAAAATATTCAAACTTCATCAGGATACTCAAATGCGTATATCAATCAAAGTATCAAATGTTTTCAGGGAGTTAAGACTGTACTTTCCTAGGAAGCGAGAAAGCAAATTGTGCCACCGCCATCTTGGTATTCAAACCCTCCTTAAAAAGTACCTTTTCAAGTAACTTTCTTATTGTGCCCTCTAAAATGATTTCCTCTGAAAGCAGCTGTCTTACGGTACTTGCTGTTTCCATGCAACATATTACTTCTATTAATATACATATAAAGTAAGGCAATGTATGGTTAGTAATGATGGTAGCATACAAATTTAAAGTTCTCAATCTTTTCTTCTTATAAGGGCTACTCAGACAGTAAGACTCATGAGTAATAATTGTTTCAGTAACACTAACAGAAAACAGGGGTTGAGGCAATGAATCCCCTAAATCAGCTCTCCATTTTTAATTTCTTAATTACTTTTTAACTACAAGTAGAATTAAATTTCATGAGAAATACTTTTTATCTCTCATAAATATCAATGAATGTTTACCACTTTTAATGAAAAGAGAAAAATCAGTTAACAAAGTGCCATTTGCAGGGGTCATCCAAGCCCAAAATTTTAGGGAGACTTCACTTCTCCCTCAGCTCAAAATAGGGAGAAGTGGTTGGGAAACAGGGAGAAGCCAAACAAAGTCGCAAAACTTCACAGACACATCTTTTTTTATGCACTCTGTTGGTTAATTTACATGTACAAAATGTACCCTAAGTGTGCATATTAAAATTTTTAAAAAGTTTTACAGAAAATTAAATATTTATGTTTCTCAGACAATTTGGTCTCTACGAAAGTGGCAATGTACAAATGTAGGTAGGGTATAACTGATCATATTAATTGGCTGTAATTTTTTGCCATGACGAAAATACGGGACGCGCAAAGATTTGACTGAAGTGTGAACGTATACCGTTGGTGCAACTTTTACAGGACAATTGAATTTCAATAAAATATTCTAAAGTTCTAAAAAATACATGTACGTTTAATCAGCTATATGATATATCGCGGGGCAATGTCCGAGAAACAAACATGAGAAAATTGCCTAAGTTAACGGGATGTAGACTACTATATTATTTGACAATGATCAGAGTATTACTGGTCAATATTAAACACCTACTTAGCAGACCCACTTCCCATGAGCATTGTGCAAACAAAACAATAAGTAACCTGCTGAGAATTTCCTACCGCTTGCCGTATTTAGTTTTGAGATAATCTGCTAGCTGCAAGGTGTGAGGATAAAATTTAGGGCGACTCAAACTTCTCTCCCAGAAGAGATTAGGGCGAAGTTTTCACACAAAAAGCTACTATTTCGCCAGAGTCGCCCCCTAGGATGACCCCTGATTTGACCAGTTATGAAGTCATGAAGTGATGTCATTTTGATGTTATTGAAAAAAATATGGCAAAAAATTAAAAAATGCTGTGAAATATGTCTATTGTGAAGAATTTGATGTAGCCGCATACATTAAGTAAGAATTAGATAAAACTGTTATGACAAGAAAACTATTATGACAAAATAGGTATAATGATAATCTTTTATATATAATTTTTTCATGCTACTTGTAGTTAATGCATGCTACCATTGCTAATTTAAATTTTAATGGTAGATTTTGCAGCAATTTTGCTGAATATTGCTGATATTGATGTTTTCATTTTTGAACATTTTACTTCATTGAATATTTATTTATGAATTGGTACTTTGTAAGACTCTCTATTGAATAATGAATCAATTTTTTTTATCCCCCCATGAACAGAGTTTGGGGGGTATTATATAGGAAACACCCTGTCCATCTGTCAACCTGTCCATCCGGTTAAGAAGTTCATAAAGTAGATAACTCTTGAAGTGTAAGTGATAGGGCTTTCATATTTCATACATACATTCACAATAATAAGTACTACATATTGATATCGACACATTTGACCTAGTGACCTTGACCTTTAACTCTGACATTTGACCTAGTGACCATACATACATTCGCCATAACAAGTACTAAATTTTGATACCAAGACATTTGACCTAGTGACATTGACTTTGAACTTAGACCTTGTAGTCACATTTAGTTAAGAAGTTCTTAAAGCGAATATCTCTTTAAGTATAAGTAATAAGGCTGTAATATTTCATACACACATTCATCATTACAAGTATTTGACCTTGTGACCTTGACCTTTGACCTACTTTTAAACTATAAGGGGTAGGGCTTTGATATTTCACATGTGATACCATGACTTTGACTTAGTGACCTTGATCTTGACCTATGACCTTCTTTTTAACTGTAGGGCTTTGATATTTCACATGTAGATTCCTTATGACCAGAGCTTTCAATTGATACCATGGCTTTGACCTAGTGACCTTGATCTTGACCTTTGACCTACTTTTTAACTATAAGGGATAGGGCTTTGATATTTCACATATGGATTCCTCATGATCAAAGCTTTTATTTGATAGTGATACCATGTCATTAGACCTAGTTACCTTTGACCTACTTTTAAACTATAAGGGTAGGGCTTTGATATTTTACACATAGATTCCTCATGACCAGACCTTTCTGTGTTGTGTCACAAATGAATTAATCTAGAGAAAAACATCCCGCAGGGGGTATAATTTGTAACTTTAAGGGCAGTTCTTCGGTACATGTAGTTTAGCTCTCTGAAAACTCCAGAATCAGCAGTATTCCACAAAACATCTGCAGAATCTACATATTTCTATAAAGTTAGCAATGGCCCTATGCATTAAGTAACATGAAAAATTTACATATGAAGAATTATCATTATAACTCTTTGTTATAAATTTTTTTCAAAGCATTTGATATACATGTAGTGTCCTTTACATTGTACCTTGAACACTGACCTTGAATGAGAGATTTCAGTGTGAACAATTGATTGTCACATGAATCACGTCATAAAATTTGATCTATTCATAAAAAAATATACCTTTTTTCTCAGATTTAACTAAGGAAGTTACATGTAGATCCATATTAAAAGTACTAAACTTCAGATCAATCAGATTATGGAAACAAAATGCTTCTTGTATACTGTATTCTGGTTACCATGTTCACAATTAACCAGCAGTAAATATACTTTTGTGTTTCTATATATATACAGCTATGAAATTATTTTGCAGAACAATGATCTGTTTATATATACATTGTGCATGTACCTGATTAAATTTATTTTTTTTACAGATTTATCAAAGAATCGTCTTGGTGAAGTCCCTACGGAGATATGTGAATACCGTTCCTTGGATAGATTGAATTGTTACCATAATGTTATTAAAATTTTACCGGAAGCTTTAACGCAGTTACAGAATCTTACTCATCTATGCATAAGGTAAGAGTTTGGATTTTTTGTCGTAAGTTAATAGTGAAAAGACAGCAAGTGCATGAGTCATACCAGTACCTGTCCTATAGGCTACAATGTATATATGATTACCTGTTAGGGAAAACATAAACGTAACAGTACAACACCCAAATTAGTACGATGGACCTTAGATAATCATAGAGTAGATAGACTATACATACATGAGAAATATCATATACAAAGTACAATCAAAGGTATGTATATAACAAGGTACCCTATTTACCTATTCTTCCCTGCTGGAATTCTAACCCTCTGCCTACGGCACCTTCCGCCTGGAAATCATAAGCCTTGTGATTGCCAGGCAGTAGGTGCCGTAGGTCCTGGCAGGAAGACTAGGTAAATAGGGTACCTTGTTATATACATGTCTTTAATTGTGCATTGATTACCTATTTAGGTATATTTTGAAATGAATTTAAAAGTCCTACATTTATTATACCCCCGCCATATAATGGTGGGGGTATATAGTGATGCACTTGTCCGTCCGTGTGTCTGTGCGTGCGTGCGTCCGTCCCACCTGTGGTTTCTGGACATTTAAAGGAAAAATTTACAGATAATCAATTCATTTCTTTCATATAGCTTTTACACCAAGAAATACAGGTCAAGTTCGAATATAGGTCATGTCCCTCAATTACGCGCAGAGTTATGCCCCTTGAAACTTAGAAAAATTCAAAATTTTGTGGTTTCCGGACATATAAAGGTCAACCGTTATAGATAATCAATTCATTTCTCACATATAGCTTTTACACCAAGAAATACAGGTCAAGTTCGAATATAGGTCATGTCCCTCAATTTTTTGCAGAGTTATGCCCTTTTGAAACTTGGAAAAAAAATCAAAATTTTGGGTTTTCTGGACATTTAAAGGTAAAATGTTGCCGATAATCAATTCATTTCTTGGATATAGCTCTTACACCAAGAAATACAGGTCAAGTTCGAATATGGGTCTGTCACTCAATTTTGTGCAGAGTTATGCCCCTTGAAACTTAGAAAAAATCACAGTTTTGTGGTTTCTGGACATTAGAAGGACAACTGTTACAGATAATAAATTCAACACCAATATACTCAACATCATTATACCAAAAATTAAAGGTTAGGTTTGAATATGACTAAATTTTATGCAGAGTTGTGCCCCTTTAAAGTTGGAAAAAAAATCAATATTTTGTGCTTGCCTGACATTTAAATGAAAACTGTAACAGGGAGTATATTTATTTCTTAGATATAGCTTTACATTGAGAAATACAGATCAAGTTCAAATAAAGGGTCATGTTCCTTAATTTTGTGTTGAATTGTGCCCCTTCCAACTTTTTATACATTGCTTTTATGTAAAATATGCCGGGCGGGGGTATCATTGATCCTTAGATCAACAATAAATTTTTTTCATTTGAAGATGAGAAATTCAAAGGACAAGGTCTTTAATCAAAGTTTCATGCCTTCTGAATTTTAACCCATGGGTTCAGTCTGTACTTCATAAATATAGTCTATGGCAGCCAGGTACTGCATGACTTAGTCAGTTTTCTTTTCTTGATAGTATGAATGATACACTCTGTGCATGTAATTTGTAAAGGGATGGGTGCAGTAAAAGGTCATTTCGGCTCGATTGATTTGGTTGTTCAGATATCAAGTATTTCTCGTACCGGTATTTACTTAGTCCTTTATAGTTATTGTTACCCCTACCAGGAGTTATAAATTGTTGAATTTGAAATCCTATGAATTATATTGCAACATCTTGTCAGCTCAATTCCTCCTGTCACACTTATTCCAGTGAACATTTCTTTATTTGTTTGCTAGTATCTAATGACATAGATATTACAACGTATATGTATTGATGGTGCATTTTTAGCTTGCCGAGAAAAATGTCTAGAGAGCTATTCCTTTACCCCCTGCATAAGCATCCACGTCTGATTAAAAAAAAACAACAACTAAGCCATAGCTCGTTAGGTCTTTGATTTTTATGCCCCCCTTCGAAGAAGAGGGGACATATAGGTTTGCCGCTGTCGGTCGGTTGGTCGGTCTGTCGGTCGGTCCGCGACATCAGTTTCCGTTCAATATCTCTGGAATGGATTCACATATTGAAATGAAATTTTGTATACAGACACATCAAACAAAAATCTAGGTCAAGTTCATATTTGGGTCCGATCAACAAAATTTTGACAGAGTTTTCCCCCTTGCACTTCGAAAAAAACCAAAATTTCAGGGTTTCCGTTCAATATCTCTTGAATGGAGTTACATATTGAAATAAAATTTTGTATACAGACACATCAAATGAAAATCCAGGTCAAGTTCGTATTAAGGTCCGATCGAAAAAATTTTGACAGAGTTATGCCCCTTGCACTTCGAAAAATACCAAAATTTCAGGGTTTCTGTTCAATATCTCTTGAGTGGAGTTACATATTGAAATGAAATTTTGTATACAGACACATCAAATGAAAATCTAGGTCAAATGTATATTTGGGTCCAATCAACAAAATTTTGACAGAGTTTTCCCCCTTGCACTTCGAAAAAAACCAAAATTTCAGGGTTTCCGTTCAATATCTCTTGAGTGGAGTTACATATTGAAATGAAATTTTGTATACGGATACATTAGATGACAATCTAGGTCAAGTTCTTATTTTGGTCCAATCAACAAAATTTTGACAGAGTAATGCCCCTTGCACTTCGAAAAATACCAAAATTTCAGGGTTTCCGTTCAATATCTCTTGAGTGGAGTTACATATAGAAAGGAAATTTTGTATACAGACACATCAAATGAAAATCTAGGTCAAGTTCATATAGGTCCGTCAAAAAAATTTGGACAGAGTTATGCCCCTTGCACATTGAAAAATACCAAAACTTCAGGGTTTCTGTTCAATATCTCTTGAGTGGAGTTACATATTGAAATGAAATTTTGTATACAGACACATCAATGAAAATCTACTAGGTCAAGTTCATATTTTGGTCTGATGAACAAAATTTTGACAGAGTTATGCCCCTTGCACTTCGAAAAATACCAAAATTTCAGGGTTTCCGTTCAATATCTCTAGAGTGGAGTTACATATTGAAATGAAATTTTGTTTTCAGACACATCAAATAAAAATCTAGGTCAAGTTCATATTTGGGTTCAATCAAAAATTTTTATGCCCCCCTTTGAAGAAAAGGGAGATATTGCTTTGCCGCTGTCTGACTTTCTGTCTGTCAGTCCGTCGGTCGGTCCGTCGGTCCACGACATCAGTTTCCGTTCAATACCTCTGGAGTGGATTCACATATTGAAATGAAATTTTGTGTACAGACACATCAAATGAAAATCTAGGTCAAGTTCATATTTGGGTCCAATGAAAAAAAAATTGACAAAGATTAGCCCCTTGCTTTTCGAAAAGTACCAAAGTTTCAGGATTTTCGTTCAATATCTCTGGAGTGTATTCACATACTGAAATGAATCTTGTGTACAGATACATCAAATGAAAATCTAGGTCAAGTTTATATTTGGGTCCGATCAAAAAAAATTTGACAGAGTTATGCCCCTTGCACTTCGAATCCGATAAAAAAAAATTGACAGAGTTATGCCCCTTGAATTTTGGTTGGAAAATTTACCAACATTCTGTTCAGTATCAGGTTTGTTGAATATGATTATTTAATAGAATACTATTAATTACCTTGTAGAAGTTTATTAGAAGAAGAGCTTTAACAAAGCATAAATGCTGTACATACAGGTCCTCCTGACAGTTATACTTCTTTGACTTTTTTCATTACACTGTTACTTTATTATACCCCCATAGGTTGTATCAATGCAAGTATAAAGTTGTGACGGACTTTAATCACAGAAGGGGTGGGGGGCATTAATGTTTTACAAACATGACTTTTAACTTGTTCACATGTGGATTCCTCCTGACCTTTGATACTGTGAATTTTGACCTATTGACCTTGAACTTTGACTTAAAAAGAAACTTTAACCTGAACAATATCTCATGAACTATCTCATGAATGATCTCGGCTTTGATATTTCATAAGTAAATGCCTCATCGCTAGAGCTTTCGTCTGATTCTATGGTTTTTGACCTTGAGGTCAGATTGATTTTGTAGGAACATACATGTATTGAATTTGTAAGGATCACACTTAAGATCTAAAGGTAATTCTGTTATTTGTCGCAAAATAAGAAGGGGGGTTATTTGTTCTTGTAAGACTATTCTAGTTGAAGCAGCGTTTCTTGTGATATAATCATTAAGATTCTATGACCACTGCTTGGAAAACGATATACTAATGATATCCATATTCCTTTAAGAGTCTGAGATATTAACCCAAGCTTACTTGAATATGCCAGTCTTCGTTGATTTCTTTAAATAGAAGTAAGAATGAGATTATTATTTTAGAGATCAGAAATTGTCAGAGTTGACCTACATATAAGAATTGACGTTCACCAAAACATACAATGACCACAATGATGACGTTTACCTGGAAGATGATAGAAAAAAAACATAGATGTCTAAAAACGTAAATTATGACTTTCTCGCTAGAACATGTAGAAAATGATATAGAATTAACAGATTGTCAAAGTTTCCCTAATACGCATGTGAATTTATCCTTCTGTACCAAAGGTATGAATATGTAAAGGGCCGAATATAAAAGCATTCTCAAAACATCTCAGTATACGATAACGTGACCTTGTTAACAATTTTCTGTGATAATGGGGTGCTTTTCATCGTGATTGCAGGAGTCAGAACTTTTAAAATAAGGCAATTTTGTATGGAAAACGTGTAGGGGAAAAGAAATGATGTGATTATGGTGATGAAATTAATTTCATTTTGAAAATAGCTAAACCAGACCGATTTTATTCGATCGAAGCAGCAGGTGTTTCCTTCCTTGTATTGTAGTTAGATAAGACAATGATCGCTCGGTCATGTATACATGGTATAGATAGGGATGTGGGCAGCTAAACTGTTTCATTGCCAATTATAAAATCGTAATGGTAGATTTTCAAGTTATCATCGCTACATTGTAAGATAAACATCTAAATATCTACGCCCTGATTTTAATACCTCAACTGTTTTCGTAAAAAATGAGGCCTGTGAAACTGCCTGCTGGAATTTGCCTCAGCATGACGTACAGTTGTACATGATGTAGACAGACTAGATAGGTGTAAAACTAAAAGATACCCATCCATCTGTTGAAATTAAAGAAGTTTTGACAGTATGTTGCTGTTGACGTCTCGTCCTTACCCGATCCAGACACGTTCAGAGGTTTAAAAAAAAAAAAAATTTTAATACTCGCAAAGGTCGATGGTATCCTTCGGACTGAAGCATCCCGCCGCTAACAGGGAGACCTCCATTCATACGATTGACTTCACAATCGCCAGCCCCTCCCTCCCTTCGTTCTTGGTCTCCTCGATTCTCGATTTATATGAAGGCGTACACGTTGAACTACTCTGTTTAGAGGTATTATAGGTATTGAAAAGCAACATGCGATCAGCCTCAGTTAAACAAGGACTAAATTATAAAGTCTATAGCGTGGATCTGTCACTTGTCTGATTAGTAGCCTTCTTCATATTGTGTCAGTCAAGTTAACGGTATTGTTGTATGTCATGTTTAATACACGTGTATGTATTTTAACAGACCGATGAATAACATGAATAAGGAAATGCCTTTATAATTTAATCAGTAATCTAGTTTAACACTTTGAACAATTTCCGTTTGTTACATTCCATCCTCTTTACTACAAGTACGGCCCATCGATAATACAACAATTAATGGAGCGTGTTAAGTTAGAAGTACGTCATAAACCTTATAAATGTACTTCATTTCGATTCATTGGAAAAGATATAATCTAATTTGTATAATAAATGCTTTTTTGTCACACTCACATGCTTCTATATGATATGTAAAAGTAATCAATGTAATAGGTAATGTACATCATAGGATTTAACATTCCTCATAAAGATTGAAATAGTATGAAGTACTGAAAATAAGAATGAATATTAAACTCACATAAAGTTTAAAATAGGCATTCAATTGTTTAATGAGTATGACTGAATGATACAGATCCGAGTTTAAAATCTTACAAATGGAAGTATTTATCCTCCCAATGAAATTATGTATAATTTTGATATTTATGGTACTTTTCCTGTCAATCAGTTGGAATCATTTATAAACTGTCCAGTCATGATTGGCTTCACTGTTTCTTTTGATCATGATCAATGGTTTAGTATATTCTTGACTTGAAGGATTTACATAAATATGTGATCATTTCCACTCTTCATCATTTAACATAATAAAGTATTTGAATATACCGGTATTTTATATTGCAAAATGTTCACTTTATAGCCATAAGTATAATGTCATAATGACAAAGGAAAGGTCAATTGTCATATTTAGGGTCAAGTTACAAGTCAAACCCTCAGCTCACATCACATGGTTCTTGAATCCTAGAGCACTGCAGTTTTAAATTACCTATTATTATATATCAGTGAACTGTTATGATTGCTATAAGACAGTCATATCGGTAACTTATGTTTGGTTTTTGTTCATTCCAGTCGTAATCAGCTCACTGTGATACCCTCATTCATCAAGCAGCTCCATGCCTTGGAGGTACTTATCGCCAGTCATAACAGAATTGTCTCCCTTCCAGAGGAGATTGGGGAACTCAAACGCCTCATGGAGATTGTGAGTCATATTATTACTTTTAGGAAATACATGTGTAATTGTATATTGTTGATCTACTCTAGGCAAAGTAAAATACTGTAAACGTGGAAATTTTCGTGTGGGGGTAATTTTCATATTTTTTGCGAACCAAGGGACTTCGCAAAAATCCCCCTCCCCTCGAAAATCCCCCCCCCCCTGCATTCTCAGAATGGAAACAATATTTTTCTGACGAATATTTCCCCCATGCGTCATGTCTTGATGTTACCGGGTATTATCGTGAAATTTCCCCCCAGCGAAAATAACCACGTTTGTAGTATATCATTAAAACTTGTATGCACATGCATTTGATAACTGATATTTTACATGTTTCTGTCTAAATTAAAGTAAAACATAAATGTGATTTTACAAGTGTTTCATAATATTTCTGCCTTTTGTAGGATGTCAGCTGTAATGAGATATCCCATCTCCCTGTACAAATCGGTGACCTCAAGTCACTGAGGTCTCTCAATGTACGAAGAAATCTTCTTGTAGAATTGCCATTAGGTAAGTTACAATGATCCGGGCAAAACACTATATTATAACACTTGTTTCCATTTATTAGGTTGTTGTTGGAATAAACTTGCTAGCCAGGTAAAATATCCTCTGTACTTTAGTACTTAGTTTATTTTCCTATTACACAAATAGTACTATAGTCAAATTATGATTATCATGAAGTTTTGCAACAAAGTAGAATGCCTTTTAATATCGTGATAATTTACCTTATTTTCAACATTTCATAAATTGCATAATGTGATATGGAGATTTACAGTTATTGTTTAGATTTACATCTTGGTTGGAATTCAGTGTGACACAATTCTTACCTGCTTTCTTCTTTGATTTCAGAGATCAGTAAATTACATCTACGCAAGTTAGACTTTGCCAGTAATAAAATAGCTGTTATACCTACTATATTCAGAAAGCTGGAGACATTAGAAGAATTCATCTTAGACCATAATCCTCTAACCTTACCTCCAGCTTTTGTAAGTAAAAATGTAACTCAAAAGTTCATCCTTGTTAATCATGATGAAGAGTTGAACTTTAATACTTTGCGAAAGAAACAATCACAAGATAACAGAGTTTATACACCTTTAATATTCCAAAATCTGAAATGGGAAAATTTGTTTATAAAAAAGTTTGCAGTATGATGAATTAGTCATAATGGTTGGTTTCTGATGTCATTTAGGTTGAACTGTGTGTTACGATTCTGAAAATAAAAATTGAATTATGACTTTATGTCAAATTAAGACCTTGAAATGCAAGTTTTTTTTAAATGATTGAATGAGATGAGCACAAAATTTAAATGATTTTGACTCTACTACAGGTCTGTACGAAGGGAAAACAGCATATTATGAAGTATCTACAAATAGAGGCAATAAAGGAGGATAGGAAGAGGGGGATATTAAATGACACAGAAATGAAGAGGCTCGTAAGGAAATCCCTACCACCTCAAAATTCCATGTAAGTGGACAAAAATATTACAGCGTGAAAGTTTTATATTTCTGGTAAATTGACAAGAACTATAAATAAAATGTTTGAATGACTCGTTTTAAACCTTAAATGTTACAAAAAGAGTTCTCTCAAATATTTTTGTTCAAATTTTTCCATAAAACTTTTCCATTTGTACAGATCATCAGAGGAATTTAGGAATATGATAGATAACACGTCACCAGAGAACAAGTGGAAGCGACATACAGTATTAAGTAGTGACTCCGGTTACAGTACCACGGACAGTATAGAGAAATGTGGTGTGTGGTCGCCATCAGAGGTAAGTCTGGGAGAAGATGATATTAGAGCCTCTGTCTATCTTTCTACGTCATTCTTTGTTGAAATTTATTTGCTCCTTCTTCTTCTGTACATGTTTTCATTATAGACAATTTTTGTTGTACAAGGGTCATAACTTCCCATTATAAAATATTAAATAAAACTATTCCTAATATTTAATCGTGTGAAATGTTACTTCAGTTTAGAGATACATGTAGTTTTGGCCTTCGTGTTTTGAAAGATTGGGAAGTTTGATTTGTCTCATTTCTAAAAGATTGCTTGGAGCAAAAAATTTGAATAAAAACACAAACACTCGTTTACACAAATTTTAGGTCCCTTGGCCAAGGGGCCGAAAATTTGTGTAATTGAGTGTTGGTGTTTTAATTTATATCATCCCTTCCCTCTGGAAGAAATATGTCAATCTACTGCAAAAAAATGTATATTTTCAGTCCTAGTAAAATTCTTATAGAACTGTATTACAGAAATTGTCTATTGAAGTTTTCTTTTTGAGTGTCGATTTCCATAGATAAACGTGTGCTTTTTACCATCATATTTGGCCTCTCCCATGTAATTTAAATTTTCAAAGAAAAAAAAAATTCTTGCCAGATGAACAAGTACATTTACAAAAACATTGTTTGTGAACATGGATATTGCCTGTACATTGCTGTACATATGGTACATTTAAAAGTAAACGTAAGGTTGTATTAGGTGCATTGTTTATCATGGAAATCTTAGCATTTTTGGAAGGGTCAAATGTCTGAAACATGATATACATGTAGAAGTAACAGATAGATATTGAGCAATATGTGTTTTATGCTCTATAAGATGTCTTTATATGATCTCTCTAATACTGAGAACTTAATGTTAGAACTTTCATTTATAAGCTTATTATAGTTTCTTAAGGTGCTTCCTCAGTAAATCTGATAAAACTTTAATTTGCATGCTTATTCTGCCATTGGTTAATTCTATGTGCATTATGTATATGTGAATATTTGTGATCTGTTACTATTTCTTGCATGCATTATTTGTAGACACTATGAGGGATGGACAAACAATATTACATGCATCAATTTGATATCCAAAAAGAGGAACAAAATGTATTCATTATACTGTTCTTTGCTTTCCTTTTTGCTTTTGATTGCAATTTAAAGGAAAATTTAGTCACAGTAAATAGATGTCATACATGTACATTCATTGACTTCTTTGACTTTCTCGACTAATCATATATCATGGTCACAAGAAAGGACAAACTTCCATGAATTTTCATGAGTTATCTTTATGTTTTGCGACAAGGGGACACTTTTCTTTGTACTACCCTTATATATGAAATATGTAAATTTGATTGAGCATCCTTCATGGTTTGGTTTAATGTGTTAGTGTTGTGTGTTCACTTTGCATGATTGTATTACACTGACCCCTCTGCAGGCATCAGACATGGACGATAGAATGACCAACAAAATGGCAAACATGGTGAGAGAACCACATCAAAAGCCTGATCCAGCAAGGCGGATACTGGACTCTCGCCCGCCTCCAATTAACACTGCTTGTGCTGAAGGCATTGCTGTGCAGCAAAATAATCACCTCAGTCCCAAGACTCCGACCCCAGGCCAGTATAGCGACCACATCCAATACAGTGACCACACCCAATACAGCGAACCAAATAATCATGTCACGCATCTCAGCAGCTCATCATCACCTCTCTCACCGCAAACTCCTGTCACGCCAAAATTTTTCATAGACAAATCACCAAATGATGATGAATTTACCAGGGTTAGTGTAGAAAATCTGACTTTTGTGTGCCATTATCTTGTGTGTGGTCATGTATTATAGCATAGTTCATGGCTTTGGTTGCTAGAATGAGTTTTATTTAGAATGATATATAAAAATATCTTTTATCTTCAAGTTTTAAACCAATTACCTTCAATTAAATTATTTTTATTTTGAAAAAAAAAAATCATTCAATTTATTATTTTCCTACGAATTACATGTATATATTAAATATATCAAGTATATCAAATTCCTCTCAAGCCTTACAGATTAGCTAAAACCTTTCCTTATAAATATTCCTATTGCTTATAAATATAAACTTGTACTGCCTTACCTACACATTCCCTTGAGTTTGGTTGAAGACATATTGTTTCAGAGTTCTTGAAAAGTAGCGATTTTATTGGATTTGCTGATAAAAATTTTTTTGGTCAGATAAAACTTTCACTGTAACTATATTACTGTTA
The DNA here is from genome assembly GCA_028142955.1 of Pinctada fucata. NCBI lineage: Eukaryota > Metazoa > Mollusca > Bivalvia > Pterioida > Pteriidae > Pinctada > Pinctada fucata. The sequence goes on from AP027105.1 coordinate 57,944,723, forward strand.
CCAATGAAAATCCCCAAACGTCCAATACCGGTATTTCATTGAACATGTGGAAGTTTTCAAGAACTCTGTTGTTCAAAAAATGTTTGACCTTGACATTTGGTCAGATACATGGTCAAGGTTTGACCTTGACATTTTCCCATGGATTACTTACAGAAAATTCCCATGAATTACTTATAGAAAATTCAATCCATAATAATGAGGAAGTATTTTCTTATGCACTTGTATTTGCTATGGTTATAGAATCAATATGAGATCAAAGGTCAAGTTCATATTTCAGATGTAGAAGTAAGTATTTTTGATTTAAGGAATTTTACAACCTAGGTTTAAAATTCACCCTAGTTGTATCTTGCTGACATTTTAATATGTTATATATATAGGTAGTCTGTCAATTACTCTGTATTTAGTTAAAATATGATTTATCAATATTTTTAAAGCAGAAACTCAGAATCAAGGTCATTTCTTTGTATAAAATTGTTTGTTCTTCAAAAATATCTTTGAATTTGAAATGTGGCTGACTGTTTTTTCATAACAAAATATGAAAAAAAAAAAAAATCATAACAGCTCCAGAAGGTTATGATAGGCTGATATCAATACATTGTATATTATATTCCTTGAGATGAATGTCACAAAATTTTATTATATCTTTTTTTATTACTGGATGATAAATGTATATTGTAAATTCATTTGCACCAAAGACCGTGCCTTTAAATAGGACATTCAGATTGAATAAACCCGGAGCAGGAATTATATATTTTGGAATAATGATTATATTTCACAGTAGGATACTTCAACTTTTAAGGTCATACGATTGAGAGTCAAGGTCCTAGTTTCAGTAAATTTAATATGGATTTATGATGGAAGAGTGCATAAATTTGTTCTCATTACATTGTAAAAACAACATGAAAGATATATATATTTCAGGAATTACAGAGACAGAAGAGTGACTATGAACGTAAGAAGAAGCAGGCAGAACAGATACGTCTTCAACAGGAGGAGGAAGATAAAGAAAATCGTCGACTTGCGGCACAGAGAGTGCAGGAAGCTCAACAAGCAGAGATTGCCAAACAAAGGGAAGAACTCAGACTTCAAGAAGAAGCCAGGTTAGAGTTTTTTCGGCAGAAGTATTCTATATTATACAAGTTGATATAAAACTTTGTTTTGAATTAGCCTACTGGCAGTCTTTATTCAACTAATGTACCATATACATGTATCTTATTTGCCAACAACTTGCAAAAATCTAAGGAACAATCTCATGTATTAATCAAATGGGCAGCCTATAAATTTGGAAACAATTACAGGGGTCTAGAATTCCCATTTCCTGTTGCCGGGGGCAAGTGAAAAGTAAGGTCGGGGAAAGTACGATTTAGGTGCTCAGACTTATTAAACATTTTTTTCCTCTTCTTACAGCTTTCCGAAGTTTCTAATCTCCTAATTCTAAGTCAGGGTTTTAATCTATTCTGAGGAATTCAGGATTCAATTTGCTAAATATGCCTCATTTTAACATAACCTTTAAAATAAGTTGCAGTATAAGTGTATAAGAGATATCTTTCTATACATTTAGTATTAAATGGGCAAGCAATTTTTAGGGTTAGGCAAGTGAATTTTATATCTTGAGTTGCCAGTGGCAAGTAGATTTTGGAAAAAATTCTAGACCCCTGCAATTAGAAGTTTATTCTGCATTATTTGACTCATGGTATTTACATGTACCTAGGCTAAGGTTGATGATAGTCATTAATAAGCTTGATTGTCACTTTCATCTTTCAAGAAAGCATTTTTTGTCTTTCAGGATACGAGAAGAAGAAAGAAGTAAAGAAGAAGCAAGAAGACTAGAAGAGGAAAGACTAAGAGAGGAAGCTAGAATAGCGGAAGAACAGAGACAAAAAGAAGATGCCAAGAGACAGGCTGAATCCAAGTATGTATTTGTCTTCTTTCAGCTCAACTATCTGCTGAGTAATTTCTCTAATACATTAATTCTTTTCAAAAAATGTAAGCGGTTTTACTTTATTCATAGACTTTAATCATTTGATAAAGTACATGTACATGTACATATGAACAATATTATTGGGTAATTGTTGAAATACTCCAGATGCCATATCTAATAAATGAATCAAAATTTGCTTTCCTAGTAATTATTAATCTGAGCCTCTTCTTAATATGCACCTGCCAAAATAAGTACTCTTCATACCGTCATAAATCTGGTATAACAAAACAAGCACTAAGGCATTTACTAATCTAAGAAATAGATATTCCTATCATTAACAGTATGACTTATCATTTAATAAAATTCTTAGAGCTATTCTTTCTTAAGGGAGAAAAAATTAATACACATGATACATGGTCTTTTTACACATTAAGAATACTCTACTGTGTAGATATGTCAATTAAAACTTGATACAAAACTTCAGTATATGCTTGATAATAACTAATGTTGCACTACATAAGTCTTCTCTGATTCTTCTGCACTCTAAGGACTAATGGAGAACTGCACAGTACAAAGAGTTCAGTTAACAGGTACCCTGCACATGCTCTATGGTTTCTATGTTAGGTTTACGTAATGCTAAGTTACTTTGTGATTTAAATATGTAAGCAAGGTGTGATGAATTTGTAGAATGAATGGAAAACTTTAGTAATGAGTTTGCTAACTACACTAATATTAACTGTATCACAAGAAACAAGAATCAAGGAAAGAAAATGTATGTGTATAGAATATTAATGATGGTACAAGATACATGTATTTCCAAAAAAAATCCCCCGAAAAACAAGAATTTTAAGTAAAGAAGTTATCAGCATTTTCTTGATATGCTTCCACTGCACTGTTTTTGATGGCAAAGTTTACTTCTATTCTGTTTGCAATTAGTTGATTGTTATTTGGTCAAAATCTCATTGACATTTTTCCATTTACATTTTGGAAAGCATTCATAGAATGAGATGTATTGATTCTAACAACAAGCATGATCTCAGTGTAGGTGACAACTTGGGTGATTTCTGACATATAATTTGATGTGAACATTGATACTGTGAACATCATGGAGAAAGTTGCCGTTTGTTTGAATTTTTACTTCATCTTTCTGAAATTTATTCTATGAAAAATTCATAACAATTAATATTATTAAACCCTTATGTTATTTACAACATCAGTTCCTTATTTTTCTTTATTCCAGAAAATTTTCCATCATTATTACATTTAACTTGAATTACCGAGACTCATAGCAACATTTGTTTCAAAACAAGTATTGACTGATTAGACAACAGAAAATTACCATTATCGCTTGAATAAAAGTGTTTATTTGACTTTTAAAGTGAGACGGAGAGAGTTTGGTTCTGTAGTAATAAAAAAATATAAATGAAAATAAATTAATTAAAAAATAAATAAATAAAAACATCTTTAAAGGCAATTCTTTTGAACTCTATCATTTCAGATGGACACTCATGCGTTTCTTCAAATCTACCCAGTGACAACACAGTTTTACTCTTTCTTTCCTTGAGTCTATATAATAACTTGATATTTTTTAAATAATCAGCTTATGATATAAGAATTCTTATTGTATTGGCTTTTTAGAATTAAATCAAATTCCCTTAAAATATGCTGAGATCATGCTGTGCATGTATGAATGGTCTATATGGTATATGATATTCATGATTCAACTAACTGAGATATGCAAATATACCAAGAGTATACATCTGTTTGTTTTGAATATGAAAAACCCCCTTATTTTACTGAACTTATACCAGTATTAACAAGAATTTAGAATGTTTTAAGTGTAACTTGGTCTTGCACATGTATATCTTTACATTCCTCTTGATTCATACTGAATTATAATGATGGTAAAACTTTGAATATTATATCAGTGCATTACATGATAAATTCTTGGAATATCATTGGATAAGCACAGGGGACTATGAGAGGAGAGTGCCTGACACTATAACTTTTTGTTTGACTGAGTTACTTTGCATAGAGAATGATATACATGTACTGAGGGTGTCACCAATTCCTTGTAGACAGACAATTATATTGACTAGTTTCATGTCATACATTATAGAAGTTCTTGTGAAATACCGTATAACCAGAAATTTTCGCGAGATACTAATTTTCGCTATATTCGCGAGTGATTTGGAATCGCGAAAAATTATCCTCGCGAAAAATTGTGTTTGATAAGGTACAACATCAATTGGTATATTAGTGCCATTTTGGTTTTACTGTACATGTGTCATTCTTCACATATCCTGAAGTAAATGGAGTGTATTCTTAAGATAGAAATAACTGAAACTTCAATAAATACAAAACAGTGAGGTAATATGTACATATTTATTTGCAATTTCGGAATCGCGAAAAATTGTACTGGCAAAAATAAAGATACCCTATTTTATCATGAAATTGCGAAATTTGATACTCGCGAAAATTTCTGGTTATACGGTAGTCATCAAGGTCACATCTTGTGAAATAATGTGTTATTTCCTACTCTTTTAAACCAATAGGAAATAAAGTGAATCATGGGGATAGGTTTGATTCTCATCTATGTATTTGTCACTAAGGTTTCTCTAGGTTGTATAGGTATAACTCTGTTATAATGAAATACCAAACTTGCAGAGGAAGTAATTTACATTGTGACATATCACATCATTCTTTAGTGTCAAGGTCACACATTTTGATCAAATCTTGAAGCAGACGTGAACATTTTTTTCACAAATTCAAAGCTCCAAATACCATCTGTTGTCACAATTATTTCCTGTGCTGATAGTTATTTTGGTGAATTCCAAAGGGGTAAATGATTAATTACAGGTGTTAACATGGTGAATGATTAAGTTGTTAAATTCTTTTTATGCCTCTTTGGATGCTAAAAACTAGGGAACTAATTTGTTAGTTGATATTTTAAGCAATTACTCCAAACTTTTTTTTCTGACACATATAGATAAAGAATATTATCTTATTCAAAAGAGAACACATAACAATCAGAATGTGTTATTAAGTGTGTACATAAATATATGAATAATAACAATGACAAGCACAGAGCTTAATATTCGGTGTTTTCGTTCCATTCTCATTTGGGATGGTATCTGACGTAAAATGATTGTGACGTCATCAAATACAATGTTTCTAAAGGAATTTCGTTACGTCATAATGCATTTACGTCAGATACCGTCCCAAGTGGTAAGGTACTTTGTATATCGAAAAAAACAGGTATATCAAACCATTATCTTATTTCAACATGCATGCATGAAGCAATCTTGAAATTCAAGAGGGATGTAAACGATAATCAGATCTGATATCATACTATACATACTCATACATGTAGCATTTCTGCTTATTAACCCATTTTATACTGCTGTTGACTTGTTGTCTAATGCATGCCGTTTTTGCTACCATGTTGCATTTTGTTACAGTCAACACTACCACTATCAAGGCTGGCAAACATCTGAACGCTACTCTCCTGGTTACACGTCATCTAGCCATGCTCCAAGTAACCACTTCTCGCCTGCTGCATCGTCAACTCTCTCTCCTACATACGGGGGTCACCAGGTGACATCCAGGGGGTACCCGCCCAGTCATCATGGATACCCTCCTGCTCACGTGTCTCGGTCTCCTGCAAGCCCTTTCTACTCACCTGATCATGAAAACTTTACACAGAACAATTCAAATTATTCACGACCGTATGAGGCTAATTCCCCTGGATACACCCCTAGTCAGAGGGGATATCCTACAGGTGTGTCTGGTCACAGACCAGGACAAAATGGGTATATATCTGGTTCTACCAGCTACTCACCTGGTTACTCCACTGGATCAGGACACTCACCAGGAGCTTACAGTCCTAACTCCCCTGGTTACTCTCCTGTAACAAATACACCGTCAGGAGATCCTAACCAAAGACTTACTAACTACCATCAGGAGTTTCAACATTCACAAAATGATCGAAACATGGTGGATAACTATGACCCACGGTATAGGTATGATTATTCAATAAACACTTACAGTAGGTACGCAAAGCTTTCAGGCTTAAGTCAAATATGTCACAGGTGGAGACAATTAGATTGCCTAAAGCGTAGATTGTTTGTTGTTTGATTTTGATATTTTCTGTTTCTTTGCTGTGTTTTTGCTTTGATTACACTAACTGCATTAACTTTTAACCACCCTGGAAACTATGCTCTTCAGCAAGCTTTTTACAATGAATATTCTAGATAATCTTTAACATGTTTAAGGAATGGCAAACAGACTTGTAATTTCACTAATGCATGATGCATGCATATCAAACTTTCAATTTAAATCAAACTTGGAAAGAAGAGGATCTTTATGAAAGGAAAAAGATAATAGGTAAACTTATAGGTTAATTTTATCTTAAAAAGAAAAAAGAAGAGAATATTATCCATGTTTGACATACATGAAAGTTACGACTCAAAAGTAAATTTATATTTACTGTCATATGTATACATTATCTCTCAGCATATGATAGGGGCAGCATATTTACTCCTATTTTGTGGTGGTGGTATTAATGCCTTATATATAGTAGGCATATAATAATCATTATGTATTACAGAAATCCAGTGCAAAGTTCACAAAGTTTCAACTCCGAAGACAAGAAACCATCCAATAGCACACAATATAGGCGGACAGCTTCCGACTCTGTCAAAAAATCTACAAATGTCGCCACGTCCCGATCAAACCAAGCTAAACAGTAAATATATATTCCTTTCTTGATAGAAGGGTAAACTTTTGGCAGTAGTTACATACCTTGGTGTCCCTACCCTCCTAGTGTAATATTACTCTTTGCATGATTTGGGACAGGCTTGATAATATTTTTTCACGTAATGGTAAGAAGTTCTCTGAACAGGTACATTAAGTTTCATGTGCATCATCGCTAGACAAATTACTCATCCCTCTAATTGAAAATTCTTTAATTAATAGTGATTAGCTTATAATAATAATACTGCTTTACATTTATACAGTCTAATGAAAATCTGTAATACCATCTGGTAACAGGAACTACTATTATCAACTTGGAAACTCCAGGGTGGCAATCATTCTTTATTTTAACTTTTCATTATAAGTGTGGTTTATTTCACATTTTGTTTGATTTGATTTTCCTACACTCTTCACTCTCTGTTATATATATCTTCTTACAGTGTCAGTGGAATAGGTTTAATGTAGCATAGTAGAAATTTTACGTCACTTTAGTTTGACACTGCTGTGGTTACATGCTATGCCATCAGTGTATATATATATGGTTACAGTCACGTTATGTTTACTTGTCATTTGAATCATATTCCAGCACCCCAAGTAGAAGCATACCTGTATTACAAAGAAAGACTGTAAGGTAAACTCCTGCTTTCTCGTCTACAGCTTCACTATCTCCCAGTACTAATCTGCTCTTCGTTACAGCCATATACGGAACTCTGTATCTATATCCTATGTTAAGCTTATAGCTAATTAGGCACATGTAATATGTAAAGTCACCAGTAACACAATACTATTTGGGAAAATTTATTCTTTCGACTAAATATAGATTCAAGAAGTAAGTGTTTGTACAATCTAATTAAGATATTTCATAAACTGCATAGAGATCTAACAACGGCTGATTGGAGGGCTTATCAGATATATGAATATTTGACCAATCAAATTGCAGCTGTGTGAATTTAGGAATGTTTCCCTTGTGGAGTGTATAAGTCATGAAGCATTCCAAAAATTTAAGAAAAAGACTTTCCAAATTATGCTAAACTATAACAATGTTGGCCTCCATAACATACTTGAATTGTTCATTTGTGCCGTGTTAGGTGTTCTTTCATTTCTAAAAATACAGAAAAGTAGGGTGATATCAAATTTATAAATATTTGGATAAGGAAACTTAAATGAACGCCAGAAAGACTAAAAGTGATTTACAACATTTTCGGACAAAACTGGGTCATGAGGTAGTAGCTAATAAACAACAATTGTTTGTTATTTTTACATATTTGATGCAAATGATAATTTTCATGGAAGATGACCTCGAATCAATCATTGTTAGATCTCTATGCAGTTTATGAAATAAAAAACTGAATTTTAATTAGATTTGTGTTTGTAAACACGAATGAAATAAAGATATATTCTTTTGCCCGAAGTGTAAGTAAAATTTGTAGAACAATTTTGATGTTTGAAATTTTGGAACCAGTACATTTTTAAAGATGGCCAGTTATTGATGCTGATAATATGCTGATAACATGAATCTTATGTTATGATGACATAACCCAAGAACAGTTACGAAGGAAGTCATTCTAATCATTTCAGTGTGAAAGTTTGCCAGAGATACTATATTTTCTACATTGGTCTGATTTGTTTTTTTTTTTGAAATCATGAAAAATTATTGCAAAATCTAGCCAGCGTAAAGTGACGGCATGATTTGTGAATTTAGATGTGATTGACGAAGTAGAAGAGTATGAATGTTATTTGGTTTTCTTTTGTTTAGGGCTTTACAGCAAAAACTAAAACTTCAAATCTGTTTTATAATATTTGGAGTCAAAATCTAGGATAAAACTTACCGGTAGCTGAATTTTGCTCTATCACTGCAAATAATTCAAAGGATAGCAGTTTATGTATACTCTAAGGCCATGCAAAAAAAATTTTCTGGTTCTCAGATAATTGATCTAAAAAATATGGGTAGGTAGGTAGGGTTTTTATTTTTTGTTTTTATTTTCCGAAAACTACTTAAGCACAATTTTTTATTCAGATATTATAGAGACTGTGATCTATAGTGACTATATTTGTTGTAAATGTTCACCATACTCAACTCTTCTCATAATTCCCCCGAAAATAGTTTCTCACATCTGTGTCACTGAATAGTTCGATTCCAATGGCAATATAATCCACGGCACGACTGTGTTGCCTTTAAAATTCACCTTCAAGCTGACAATCACTCGTTCCCCCCCCCCCCCCCCCCCCCCCCCCCCCCGGTCGCCATTTTGCGTCTTGTGTACAATAACAAAGTACAGTATTTCCCTCCGCAGAAGTCAGAGCACCTAAGCGTCTTAGTCGTATAAAGTCTTAACAAAACCGACAAGCACCGTTAAAACGTAAAGCGCTGTACTAAAACAGACATTTCTACTTTTCGTTTGTACAGAAATCCCTGTTCTATTAATAGAAAATTATATTTATCAGCATGAGAAATCTGGCGGGCGGCGGCTATTTTTTTCCCTTCCACGATAAAAAGTCTCATTGGGAGGAATTTTGAGCGCGCGGCGGTGTCTGGGAACCAGGATTTTTTGTTTATATGGCCTAATTACTGCTATTTTTCAGTTTCAGGATAAATTAATGATTTCAAAACAATGAATTATTGAATAATTGCATCCATATAAATGTAGTCAATAACCTTGGTTCCATAACCTTCTGTAGGAGCCCCTTAGTATGTATACCACAAAATTTTCTATATTTCAGACCTTAAGGAAAATTATTTAGGAGAGTTTTAAGGAGATTTTAATATAATTAAAATTCTCAGAGTTGATAAGGTCTAATTCGAGACATTTCTAAACTGTTGTAACATAGGTATGCTTCTAGCAGTGTTGCTGAAGTCCCAAAATGTTAGATTAGCTGTCAATGTAAAGTCTTAGATCACTTACATGTAGATTTGTAGTATTCTATTTTCAGATTTTCAACCTTAATTTTTTTCTAGAATAAAATAAATACATATAGAATTACATTTTCTATTTAATTAGAAAAAAAAGATTTATTTATATAAGATTTCGTTTGATATTTGTAGTGGTACAATGAATGGCAAGTCACCATCCAGTCCTGGCATCTCCCCGAGTCCTAGCCCTCGATCGTCTGTAGGCTCTACAGGTCCTAGTCCCGCCTCCTCAACCTCCTCTTTACATAAGACGGGGGTTAACACCACCTCTGTCGTCAGGAGGACCAAAGTAACAGATCGAGTAGCCACGGCTCCCTCATCACGCACCACGCCTGGTAGTGAGAGGCATGGGAGAGCAGCTACTGGGTCATCAACAGGGGCACCATCCTCAGCTAGAACACCAACAACCAACTCAACGAGTGGTCCAGGAAGGAAAAATCATCTCACTCCTGTAAGTGAAAAGCCTATACCTGCTCCTCGACAAAATCCTGCTAATAGTAAAGCATGTACCCCTAATTCTCTTAATATTGAGATTAAATCTGTAAAGAATGATTCATTGTCTGAAGACTTTGAGCGCCTTACTCCTGCAAGCACTGTGTCTGCAAAAATAAAAGGGTTTGAAAGCAGAATTACTGGGAAAAGGAGCCCTATGTCACCACAGAGTGAAAAAGAGATGTGCAGAAAGAAGAGTCCAGAAACAGATTCTAATAACAACAAGATGATATCATCAAAGAAAATGAGTACTGTTATTTCAAACAGCAAGGGGAATGATATGAAAGAGAACACAAGAAAAGTAGAGAAAAGTCTTCATGAAAAGAAAGAAGTTGTAGATAGTCAGAACTCAGCAAAATCGCCCAAAGAACAGGCAGAATCATCCAGGACACCAGACGGTGAAGGATCAAAAGCTTCAACTATATCGTCCACAAGTAAAAAGAATGTCTCTACTACTGTTACTACAAAGAGGAGTTCACATAGCTCTGTTGAAAGTTTAAGTCAAAACGCCGTAAAAGGAAAAGCAACACCATCAAAAGAAAAATCAATGACTGAAAGTTCACAGAAAGCACAGAAGTCTACAGATTGTAATATGGCAAGGTCAACCTCGAAACAAAAGCTGAATGTTGGAGCTGTGGAGAAGACTGTCACAAAGGAGAGTAACAGCAGCAAAAAACAAGAGGAACCTTCAGTAAAACATAATATTAATTTAACAAAAGGAAAAGGAAACAGCAAAATGGGCTCAAAAGAAAATATGCTTTCTACAACTTCAACTAAAGCATCTGTCATAAAATCAGATAAGTCCTCTTCCAAGCCGAACACCAGAACAGCATCAACACTAGGGACCAGAAGGAGTACCTCCAAACAGAGCCTACACTCCAGCTCAGAAAGCTTGAGAGGTTCATCTTTACGTTTAAGTACAGTACGCTCTGACACTAACATTAAAAACAAAACATCCACTGTGTCTACAATAAAGAATTCTACAACAACATCCACAAAACAGAACCTAACTTTACAGAATGTTAAAAATGAAAAGAGGGTAACATCCACTACCAAAACTGACAGCCAGTCCAAACATGCGGTAAATAAATCCACAGAAAATTCAATATGTCAAAATGATTTAAAAAAGTCTTTGGATAATGGAAATAAGACATCTAAGAATTCTAAAGAATCTATGTCAAACTATGTAAGTGATGTATCTCGACAAACAAATTCGACAGACTCTAATACAGCTGCTGTTAAAAACCTAACCAAAACCAACGTACTTGTAAGCAGAAAAGGAGCAGTTGTGGAAAAAAATCAGAGTGAAAGAGCAAAAAGCAGTACATCAACTAACAAAGGTACAACACCGACAGAAGAAAAGAAAGCAACAAAATTAAATGTGCAGACAACCAGTGCTAAATCAAATGTCTCAAAAACTAATATAAACCAAACCAAACCCACTGTCCCACCTAAACCAGTTAAACCTTTAATAAGTCCCAAAGGAGACAATTCTAAAGCATGTACTGTAAAACCCAATGTACCTCTAAAACCAACAAAGACAGATGATAATTTGGATAAATCAAAATTCAAAAATCCACAGCCGAAAATCTCATCAGATAGGTATTCGTTGACACTGCCATTTAGTAGATCTGTGTCTCAGAACGATGACTTGCCGTCACCCATGTCACCTATCAGTAGAACCAGCTCACGGAGTAGTATCGACTCCCTGTCCTCCGTCATCACAGTCATCAGTGTCAACACCAGCAAAAACCGCAAGTCTCAATCCAAGGATGTTTTAAGAACAAAGGATGTGACCCCTAAGGAACCCACCAGGAAAATAACAGATAAAAGTGGAGTCAATAAAGCTGATCTTAGTGACAAAGCAAAGACAGTACTGAAGCAAAACGGAATCATCCAAACATGTGGAGATATTAGCTCACCACGTTTAAATGGTGTTATTTCTAACACTAAAATAGTCCATAGTACTGGATCGATAAGTAATGAAAAGGATGTGCGACTAAATCCCAAGGAAAGACCTGCAGAGGGCCAATCATCTACGGTCATAGGTAACAGCCAGGCTGGGTCTACTTCAGTTGTAAGTCATTTCTCTTTTTTCCATGCTATACTGGCACTGCCTAACCAGATTTTATTGTCATATGTTTTCTTTTCAATTTTTGTTCCGCTGTATCCTCAAAATTTGGGTTCCAGGTATTTATCTATTCTATTTATTTTTTTTTGTTTTGCAAGGTGCATGCTTGGGTAGAGTTTTCTTTAAACATAAGTAGATACTAGATAAATAAAAAAATAATCCTAAGGTAGGTGAATTGACAGGCTGGCACAAACATTTGATTTAAGTTATTCGATACAGATGTCTTTGATATGAAAGAAATGAAGAAACAATTTTTTAAAAATTACCAAAGTAGCATTATGGTTTTACGCTCTCTCTCTATCTCGTCCATTTGAATCATAAATGACTGTCTATCCATCTGTCAGTCATATAATCTCCGTCAACATGGTCAAAAAATTTAAATGGTTAGTGATAGGGATATTGTATTTCATAAACTCATTACTTTTGACAGAAATTTTTAGTTTGAACGAACAATTTTGATACCATTACTTTGACCTTCGAGTTTTACCCCTGTTACCATTGTAACAAAAACTATGAATTTGGAAACAACAATTCTTTGAACTTTTCCTATTTTAGGGAGGGAGAAGCACTGTTTCCATATGTACTGCTGTTCTACATGTTTCTTTGAATACTGAATACCTACAAGTTTTTGTAAATATGGTCATATGTTCAAATAGTCCATGAACAAAGAATGAAAAAATGAAAGATTTCCTTCCAATTATAAATGTAGTTTATAAGCATTGGTACCAGATCTCAAGACTTATTTGAGACAATGAAGAGGCATCACAGAAATTTGAATAGGTTGCTCCAAGTTAACTTTTTATTGTCAAAGTTAAGGCATTTATTGTCAAGGGAAAGTTATTTTCTAGAAGTGTTATGAAGACTTAGTCATGTTATGCCTTTACCGAAGTTTACGTCCAATTTAGGAACAAAAGTTTGAATGGCAGGATACAAGATAAAAGTCTTTCTTGGACAACAGCGCGTCATTATATGACTAATGGACCAAATTTAGTGGAATTTATCCAAGATGTTGTATGAAAAATTGCATATAAGAATTGGTAAATATGACATACTTAAACATGTTGAAGGGACTCCGTAATCCTTAGTGAACATATGATTGTATTTACAAACACATATCTCTGATTACTTTAGCTTACTGCCTCTTGGCTTCAATGCTGGTAGAATAGGATAAATGTTTTTCTATATTCCTTTCAATTTTGTCCAATCCTTCCTTTGGTGTTGTTTTCATGATGTTGAAGATGCCGCTAGATCGCTTATGAATTAATGATATTAAAAGAAAAATAAGATTTTTTCATACAGTAGCGTATCGTTTTAAGTTTTAGATTTTCAGTAATTGTTTGATATTGGTAGCATTTTATTACTAGTTTCATTGACAAAGCATATGATATAGAGTGCCATAAAGCATGAGAAAGGAGATGATCTGGCTAGGCTGTTACCTATGGTATGTGATGGCGTAACAAGTCCCTGTTACTATGTATCCTCACACAATTATCCTATGTTGGTGATGGCACTTCATCTGTAAATACATAGCATTTGTCGGTCTTAAATTATATCGTACACGTACTTGATCCATATTTTTAGCATTTTTCAGTGTGAAAATGTATTGTACTTGATTGATATTTATAGCATTTGTCAGTGTGAAAGTATATATCCTGAAATTATATTCATATTAGTAAACTAACAGTGAATTCTGATCCTTAAATTTTCAATTTTTCTGATGTTAAAAATAGTACGGCAAAAAATTAATGATAATTTTTGTGAATTGTGAAGTTATTTTGTATGTATATTAGGAGGAGGAATACCGTCAGAAACACCCTGGTATGAGGAGTGGCCAGCCAGCCTCTATTGACAGACCCCCTGTAGGCAGGCTGGAGGACAGCAGGCTTAAATCTACACAGAAAGATACTGTCAATAACTTTGTCACCAGGGTACGACTGTTATATACATTTTTATTACAGTGGGATTCATATTTTAGCGGAATTAGTGGAAGAGTGTGTTAATTGATGACTACACAAGACTATTATTTATCTGTAATAGATTTTTATCATTTAAGAAATGAACTTTTTCTTCACAAATATTGGCATTATAGAGGTATTCTAAGTGTACTTGTATTTTGTAGAAACCTGTATTATCAGAGGAGGAGAGGAAAAGGTCGCTAACATCAACAGCCAGAACAACTAACTACAACAACAGAAGGTCTGGAGGAGGTAAGGTCATAGATAAAAACTATCAAAGAATGTAAAAATGTAAAGTCATGTTAACAGTAATCATATAATCATAGGGTAGTGAGGGGAAGGTCAAAACTACAAATATCATAGTTCATAGATGGGTACATTTCTGCATTGACCAAACATGTAGGTCTTGTAGACCTGTTATCCTGTGAGATTTAGGGCTCAGCATTGTGTATTGAAAAGTCATATGAGAAAGTTTCATCACTGTATAAGAATAATAGTATGAAAATGAATTCTGGCATAAAATATGTCAGTGGAACAAATCAGCTTTTTATTCATGGATTGTCTCATGGCAAAAAATATCTACTTCATGAAGATATGTATAAATCATTACACGTATTTGAACTTGTTTCCCTATACTGTAGGTATCATGGGAACCAGATCAAATTTAAGTTTACAGAACCTGGAAATTAAAGCCATTTGTATCAATGTAAAGTCAAAAATGAAAGAGTTATCCTTCTTTATTATTGACAGCTCATGTTTTAACAGTTCCTTATTTTTAGTGTCATAATGATAAAAAAAAACCAAAGAAACTCGTGCTTATTTAGAAACATTTTCTACTCATATACTCGGAAGACTTACTGACAATACTGTGTTCCCTTACAAACATAATTAATTCTGATGAGGTATTCCTTATGAATTATAAAATCTTTATGTATATGATCATGAATATCTTTATAGTGATGTCCTCTAGCAGTACGATGAAGGTGATAGACAGTTATAAGGACAGTGAGTCAAATTATACTCTACGACGACAAGAGGAAAAAATGAAGGAGGAAGCTGACCAGCTTGATAGACTACGCAAGGTAAATTGAGTCTTTGCAGGATACAGAGTCATTTCCCCTTATAGACGGTTTCTGACATAAAACCATTGTGACGTCATGAAAATGGTATGGTAACGTTGATTTTATACCGTCATTTCCCAGACTTTTAGGACTGTTTCCATAGAATTTGATGACGTCACATCAGTCTACGTCAGATACTGTCTCAAATGGGAAGTAACTCTAGTTTTGGAAAATAGCGAATATGCATGCCATATTTGTCACTCTTGACTGTTACAAAAGAAAGAACCTTATTGGTTTTCAAGGTCAAAGTAATAGTTTATTGCAATATTTTAAATACATATGTATGTGTGGACAGGCTGCTCCTGACCACTGGCCACTCTTTTTGAGATCAGGGGTCAAAGGTGAAGATTACAGCTTTCAAAAAGCTATGATGTTTGAAATACTCTAGTTTGAATGGCAATAAAACATGTTAAGGTAATTAACATGTACATGTATTAATGTTTTACAAATTTATTTCTTTACAAATTTTCTGTCCTTTCAATGATGCTTTAGGAGATATGATGTGATATGGTGCATATAGAAATCTTTGATTGTAAGTAAAATATGGTAAAGTTGTAAGTCAGATTAATAGAATCTATCACCCATTTGTAAAGGGACAGGGAAATCCCACCTAAGTATCAAAGATTTGCAATCCACGACGAGGCTAACCGAGTCGTGGACGTTGCAAATTTTTAATACGGGGTTGGGATTTCCCTATCCCTGTACAAAAGGATGATTGATTATTTTTCTCTCACCCATATATTTTTACATAATTCATGAATGAACATTGCTTGTTTTGCATTAAATGTTTCTCCATGTGACGTCAAACACTGCTAAACCTACGTAAACGCCTATGACGTCACAATAGGGGGGTCAAGACAAACATCCGGGGATGCGAGACTAAAAGGTTCTATCACGATCTACTGAGTGAGACATAAAAATTTGCACGAGTGACGGAAAATTTCCGTCACAAGTGTAGATTTTTATGTCTCACTCAGTAGAAAGTGATGGAATCTATTTCTTCTTCCATGAAACATAAGAAAAAAGGGAATTCAAACAACGTTTCATGCCATTTAATGCCATGTTTTCTGACGACGTTACTATGATGTCACAATAAGATTCTCTTTTATCATTGGTCAATTGGAGCCTTTGAGACAACTTATGTGTCTCACATAGGCTGTCTCACAGGGAAAAAAGAGTTGTCTCAGAACGGGTAAATCTGTAGATATCTCTGTCCAGGGTGAGAGAAAAGTGTATCTTAGTCGCTATACATATAACTATGATTTTTACAGACAATAGAGTCCAAGCTAAAGGTAACATTGCCAGACAACTTGCCGGAGACCCTGAGGGACGGTGTCTTATTATGTCAGCTAGCTAACAGTATCAGACCTAGAGCAGTCACCAGTATACATGTACCCTCTCCTGCTGTGGTAATTATTACGTTATTACCTTCATAGAAAACAGAGAAATATTTTTAACGTGTAGAATTCGCTTCATGTAGTTCAAGCTGTATTTCTGTTTGAACTTGCACCTTGATGTCGAATACTTTTGATTGGTTATGGTTACAGGTTCCACCTCGATCTTTATTGTTCACGTGCATTACAGAAAGAGGAAATACAGTCATAACAAGCATGCATATGTAAAAAAAAAAAAGATGTCATTAAGTTGTTCAAAAGCAAGTAATCCATCAAGTTTTACAGTCATAATCATGATAAGAATAAAGGTAAAAGTTGGAACAGGCATCTTGAGCACTATAGTTTGAAATGATCATAATGCCAATTCTCTTAGTAAGTAGAAAATAAGGCTGTACCCTCAAAGAGGAATAATCCTGAAATGACCTCACTGGATCTGATGAATTACATTTCTAACTACCATGACATCACATTTCAGGAGGCAATGCATTAAAACAAGACTACCTTGATATGTTTGGTTTTATTGGCTCTATAGAAAACATGTTAGATGATATTCCTCATTTCTTTCAGCCGAAGTTAACGATGGCAAAGTGTCGAAAGAATGTTGAAAACTTTCTGGAAGCTTGTCGAAAAATAGGAGTTCAAAGGGTAAGTCCTTTTGAGATTTTATCTTCATTTCTACATGTTTGTTTAGCAAACTGAGTTTTGCTTTCGTGTTATGAGTGATAATTGTTTTGTTCTTTCATTTTCATGTCTTTTCTTCCTTTCTATGAGTTACATCTATCAACATTTAACTTTTTAGTAATGTCTAGGAATCCTAGGAATCAAATAAATGTTTATATATACTGTAGATTGTATACCTTGTCTGGTGCTTAGTAAGTCTCTTAGGATTCAACATTAAGAATTCATACCAATAGTTGGAAACATGTACATAAGAGGGCTGATTGATATGTTATTAGGTGAGCCTGCATTATTTTTCTACATTATCCCCATCAGTATCTATACGCTTTTGTCACTGGTGTTTAAGGGCCTCAATACCACATTTAAAGAACTCCTTATCTTGGCTGGTCAGAAAGCCATCCACTGCAAGTATGACGTCATCATTAGACTGAAAGTGGGTGCCAGAAATTGCTGCTTTCAGTTTTGAGAATAGATGAAAGTCTGATGGAGCAAGATCAGGTGAATAAGGCGAATGCTCAATCAAATTAAAGTCACAATCATGAATGGCAGCCATGGCAGTGACGGACTTGTGAACTGGAGCATTGTCCTGATGAAACAACACACCTTTAAGTAGTGAGCTTTCCATGACGCTTAAGTGTAATATTTTCCTGTAACTGTGTCAGAAGTGAAGCATAGTATGTGTCATTGATTGTTTGTCCTTTTTGGAGATAATCTATCAACAGAATACCTTCTGCAACCCAGAAAACAAAGGCTCACAACATATCAATCAGCCCTCATATTTTATCTCTTAACACTTAATATGTGTAAGACAGATTTAGGTAGAAAGCTTTGTTGTCTTCATTTAATGATATGTAAACCGGTTTGTCTCGGAGAGATGTTGTTAAAGCTATAAATATATGCATAATAACCAATGTCATTCCGTGAGATGAAATTATTGTAAGGAGAGTGTTGCATTTCACATATAAATACTCATGACCTCACAATGCATAAGCTCTACAGAAACATGCAGCAGTGGCTGTTCTAACCTGCAAACTGAACCCAGGGTGACCAAAATTTTAACATCACCTTGAAACATGATTACAGAAAATTAAAACGAAACTTTCAATTGTGGTGCATATATATATATAGAATAATTTTTAGACTTTTTCAATGTTTTTAGATAGTGTTTTCTAATAGGTACATTTATGCAACATTCAGCAAGTGCATTTTTTTTTATAATGCACTAACACACATTACATGTATGATAAATGCACTTGCTGTGTCTCGCATACCTGTAACAAAACACAAGTTTAGCATTTACTCTATATATGCACCACAACTGTCAGTTACATTCTTGTTTTCGTAAATCATGTTTTTCCAAGTAAAAAAAGGTGACGTTAAAATTAAGGTCACTGCAGGTTTAGTTTGCAGGTTAGAACAGCAATCACAGGATGTTTCTGTTTAATTAAGACACCTATTCTATAAATTTATGTTTATGACTTCCTTTATTTTAGATATCATGAGAAATGTTATTCAAGTTTATTCAGTCTTATGCTGTTGTAGGACTTGTCATTCATTTCCTCACATAGGGAATTATAATGTAATTTATATAAGCTGAGCTATACTAAGAAAAGGCACAGAAAAGCTCATTATTATTGTCTATATATTTTACGTGGCATGAAAATAGTTTGAGACTAAAAAGAATCTTTGCAATTATATTTGTATTAATGAAAAAAAAAAAAAAATTGGGGGTATTTTGTCCTTTGATACATTAGTGGTGTTAAAATGTTTAAGAGTGATTCTAATGTACATAGTATGTTTATTTTTATTAAAAAATTATGTACAATTGATTTGTTTTGAAAAATATCTCAGTATTATTAAGAGAATTTGATGAGGAATTTCATTTTGGATGAGTAGTTTTAATTTCCATCCAACCTTACTGACATTTGACATTAGGAAAAATTCAAAGCATAGTAAATAAAGCATATCATGTGAAGTATATTCAGATTCCTTTACTCTTTCTAAACAATTGCGATCATGACTTTGCTTAACTGTAACAAATGACGGTCAGATCTTTTGTTCGGAAGTCCTTAATCCTGTATTCATTTTTGTTCATTTTTGGATCCTTCCGTCATGGACATGTAGTTGTTATAGTGATTGGTCATACATCAACGACTCAGGAGGAATTAGAAAGGAAAAAAATGATATAATAATTCATATTTCTGAATCCAAAGAGCCACAACTCCTTTAATAAATTTTGGACAGTACTCTCCTTCCATCATTCAGAGTTTCAAAGACAAGATATTATGACAGAGCATACAGAATCAGAAACTATGTCCCAGGAAATCCTTATTTATGATTGTATTGTCAAAAAGGGTACAAAGTAGCATTAAGTGAAGATATCCTAGTAAGGACAACCAGACTGGGATATGCTGATCTGCACATTTTATCATTCAATCTCTCCATTTCACATTCAATGAATAAATAAAGAATCTTTGAACTTGGCAAATGTAAATGTTTAAGGTCACTGCCATCTGGTAATGTAGGTGATCTGGCAATGTAGGTGATGAGGAGAACATGTATGTTATACATGTATACTGAGTCATTTTAGATAAAACCTTATCCGCTTATTAGTCATTATTACAAACTTTGGTTAAGGTTGAAGATTGTCAACAGGCTAAATAACAAAGGACAGTGTACTTTGTTTTAGAATGTCAGCCTCTTTGCTTATTGTCATTCATTAGTTAAAAATGTTACATTACAGAATTGTAATGCAAAGTATAATTGTAGTTAATTCATAAAACCATATTCATCTCGTAAATCAAATTTTTGGTATCATATCTCGTGTTTATTGTATATGGTAGAATTTAGATAGCAGTGTTTAGCTGAAATAATATGTGTGTGTAGCTGAAATCATATGTGTGTAGTTGAAATCATATGTTAATCCTTGATTTTATTTACAGCTAATTGTTGCACAGTGGTTAATTTAATTGTTTGATTCTCTGATAATATTTGAGTTGGCATGAAGCTTTGCTGTTAGTTCCAGTGTGACTGCATGTTCAGTTAAGTTTGCTCTTACTATACTCAATCATGAAGTGATCAATTTTCAATTTCAGTTAGATTGATACTATAAGTAAATTAGTCAGTTAGATTGATACTATAAGTAAATTAGAAATCAATAACAAACATGGATTTGAAATACAATGTTTACATAAAATTTTATAGTGGAATTTATAAATACTAGCATATTAAAGTGAAGTTTTTGATATCTGACATTGCTAGATAAAAAGTGAAATTTTCAGTACATACACTATGATCATAAAATGTGAGATAATAAAGCTCTTATATGAATTTTCTTTGAAGAAATCAAATTTATTTAAGAGAGAAATGGAATTTAAAAAAATCAGCGGATTGAAAGAGATGTATAAATGTGACGTCCTTTCATTTCAGGATCATCTGTGTACATGTGAAGATATAACTGACAATTTAAGACTGAATCGTGTGGCTAACACTGTGCAACAATTAGCTCTGTGTCCAAGACTAACCCCTAAAGATTTCCATGTAGCTAACTTTTGCATCTTTGTATTCTTGCTAACCTGCATCGGACTGATTGTACGTCCTGTTTGAACTAACAATATGTAATGCTTGGCATTTGAATGAAGTTTTTATGTGATTTGAAGTATTTAACAGTAGTCTCTAAGCATTTAAGATCTTTCACTTCAGCTTGTACAACATTATTGGCATTTACTTACACACATATAATGGTCAAACTGTGTGCATATACCTACTACACGTTTTCGGTCAAACTGTGTACATATACTTACTACACGTTTTCATCCTTTGTTGCAAATTATATAAGATCTAAACAAAGTGTTACAATTGACCCTTCTGAATGCGGGAAAAATTTGAGAAATTCCATGACGTCACAATGCAATTTCGATGTTTGACCGAGGTTCGAAGCTTGTTTGTCCGAGGTAAAAGCATTGTGAAGTCACAAAATTTTGAATTTTTTTCCTGTAGTCGGAAGGGTCAATTGCACATTAGCACCTTTTCAATGAGCTTCATTTGTATATTGTATATGCCTGTAAATATAACATGCTACATGTATATATTTATTCACTATATTAATAATTTATAGAATAAGGTACTGTAAGGTTGACTGTTGTATTTAATAATATAATCTTTGTTGCCGATGTGGTGGTCTGGTGGAGCTTTTGATTATGTATCCTTGCTGCCTGAGATACCTGAACTTTCACTTGGTGTCATGACTTGACCTTGGGAATTGACCTTTTTTCAAAAACTTTAACCTGGTTTCTGACAAAAACCTGTATAAGCGAGCTATGTAATCTTTGATTACCCTATGTTTGCTAGATCTTTTTAAACATACAGAATAGAAAGGACTAGGTGCGCTAACCCCTTATATCGGCCCTATACTTTCGACGAAAAATGCTTTTGATAAACGAACTATTAATTATCACTTTTTGCAATGTTGAATGTTGGATAAAATACAGCGTCATATTTTTGAGCCCTCGTAACGTCACGCACTTGATGTATGACATCATGTTCTGACGTCATTTGCCCTGAATGACGCAAAACAAAGGAAAATCATCATATTTAACATACAAATCTTCAAAATTTATCTATGTTCCAGGCCTCGCCCACAATATTTTTTATGCAAATTTAAGGCTGATCAAAAATCCATCGATTGGTACAAAAATTATCATGGGCAAGGCCTTGATCATGTTGATCGATACTTAATTTCATAAATTTAAATTTCGCTCATTTATCAATATTTTCAATGATTTCAAAGTTTTTAGATGTTTTAGCAACATATCATTCAGTATAGGACTGTGAAATCAAAATAAGCTTTCCTGTTTGGATTCACCATACATGTGACATTTTAAAAAGTAAAATATTATGGATATATGAACAACTTTGAAAATAGGGCCGATATGGCAGGTTACCGCACCTACTTCTTTAATATTTCACATGTAGTATTATAAAATTCATTTTACGGGTAAGAAAATAGAAGTTGACCGTTCAGTATTATATAGGGGTCATCTCAAAGATAATGGCATCTTACAATGAGACCTTATGGGGTTTTATTGCAAAATAATGATTTTTCTCAAATTTTTCATATTTCTGCGCAAGAGATTTTAATCAAATTCATGTTATTTATTTGTTGTACTTCAAATATCATTTTAAGAAAAAGAAATTGAAATTTCACTGTCATCAAATTTTTCTAATTGTACTTGGCCTTGTTTATTTTAAAATTCGTTCTGCTAAATATGAAATCAGTGCCCAATTTCACATTTAACTTTCATCATGGAATAAAATGTTGTAAGTTGTTCTATTTAGATTGCATTATGTTTTCTTATATCTTTTTTACATACCAAATATAAATTCAGAAACAAAACTTCGCTAAATTTATTAAAAACGTTGAAGCAAGCAATCTGAAGTTACGAAAATTCCTGACATCGATCGTAAGATTTTTTGTGAAACAGGCTACAGGTCTATTAGGTAAGGTAATTGTAATTCTTACAATGAGAACAGTACATATATTGAATATGTCACTTTTCCATTAGAAAATTAAAGACTTCCTAAAAATCATGATTCTGTTAAAATTAAGATGTATTTGAAAGAATTCTCATGTTCTTTTCATAGACAAAATTTTGTTCATAATTTTGAAGGTTTTCTTTTAAAAAAAATCTAAGATGGATAAAAATATTCATTCAAATAAGTTTCATGAAAATTTAATATTTTTAGCTCGCCGGGACGAATGTCCGGAGAGCTATTGTCATACCCCCGGTGTCGGCGTTGGCGTCTGCGTCTGCGTCTGCGTGCGCGTGCACAAAAACTTTAACCTTGCTTATAACTTTTAAACCAATACAGATTGGGCTTTCATATTTCACATGTGCATTCCTTGTGACAAGACCTTTCCATGGATACCAAAATTTTTGACCTTGTGACCTTGACCTTGGAGATTGACCTACTTTTGAAAAACTTTAACCTTGGCCATATTTTTTGAATGGTAAGTGATAGGGCTTTGATATTTCACATGTGTATTCCTTGTGACAAGACGTTTCCATGGATACCAAAATTTTTGACCTTGTGACCTTGACCTTGGAGATTGACCTACTTTTGAAAAACTTTAACCTTGTCCATATTTTTTGAATGGTAAGTGATAGGGCTTTGATATTTCACATGTGTATTCCTTGTGACAAGACGTTTCCATGGATACCAAAATTTTTGACCTTGTGACCTTGACCTTGGAGATTGACCTACTTTTGAAAAACTTTAACCTTGGCCATATTTTTTGAATGGTAAGTGATAGGGCTTTGATATTTCACATGTGTATTCCTTGTGACAAGACCTTTCCATGGATACCAAAATTTTTGACCTTGTGACCTTGACCTTGGAGATTGACCTACTTTTGAAAAACTTTAACCTTGGCCATATTTTTTGAATGGTAAGTGATAGGGCTTTGATATTTCACATGTGTATTCCTTGTGACAAGACGTTTCCATGGATACCAAAATTTTTGACCTTGTGACCTTGACCTTGGAGATGATTGACCTACTTTTGAAAAACTTTAACCTTGGCCATATTTTTTGATTGGTAAGTGATAGGGCTTTGATATTTCACATGTGCGTTCCTTGTGATAAGACCTTTTTTATTGTTGTTGTTGCAATTTACTTATGGTTGCCACCGGCGAGCTATGTTGTCATTCTGACAAGTCTGGTTTTAGTACCTCACCATGCTCACTGAAACTGTCTTTAAACGTAATAATGTGTCTGTATGTAAGATATTAAAGAATGAAATTTTGATACCAAGAAATGTAATGAAAATATTGCTTCATGATTAAAATTTTTCATAAAACAATAAAAAGCAACTTGCAAGAAGATGTATTGTAGATCATAATTGTAGATCATATATGTTTATACTCATAATTATATTCTTTACTTAGTTGACATACATGTATGTACTACACAGTATTTATCTTGTTGTACTCATATATACATTTAAAATGTTATGCTTTTGTTGCTGTTAAAACATTGATGATATTCTTGTCTTTCATTTGTTATGGCTTAGAATGTGTGTAGGCAATATTCTTTTGAAAGAAGTTGTCTCTTCATTAAATTGAGATAATGTGATACAGGTTGTCATTCATTTAACCATATACATGTACATGTACCACTTTTTGTCCTTTCCAGAATGGTTTTTGAGAATGCAACACATTTGAATTAGTAGATGACAGAACGTTCATTTATTTTACCCCGACCAGTTAAACTTAGTTTTAAGTCAGTCTTTCTGTATTGTCTATAGTCTAGTTGTGTTTACCCAAACTTTTAGGGCCTTAAGAAATATGAACTTCAGCTCATCTTGTATTATATGGTAGCTGATAAGATAAGGCATAAAATCTGCTCTCTAAAGTCTGATTGCAATGTTTAAGTAGATTTTAAGGTAGAAATGAAAACTTGCTTGGTCTTCATATAATTCTGACAAGTTGGATAAATAATGCATTTTTATACAAACTTTTGGGTCGTAACGAATGTTTAGAAATTAATGGAAAAAGAAAAAGTCTTTACAACTTTGTTACTAATGTCATGATGCAATAGTAAGTGAATGGGAGATACCACATACAGTCTGCAAAATGGTAATATGTCTGTCATGAAATATACTTTTAACTGTGAAGTTAATTTTAACGTGAAATATCAGATACTTTTAATCTTGAAGTTAATTTTAAGTGACAGATATGCCCTCAGGTCATAAGCAATGTGTGTCACTAAACAGAAGCTGTACATGGGTAGTCCTAACTTATAATGAAAAGAAAATCATACATTGCAAAGAAAGATTCAAATTAGAACTATAGTAATTCAAAGCACATGTAGTAATGGAATCAATGTTTGACTTAGCTTTTTTCTCTTATCAGGAGCAAATGTGTGGAGCCCAAGACATCCTTGAGGAGAAAGGCATAAGTAGGGTAGCTGTTACCATAGCAACCTTGGTATCCATGCAGTCCGGACCGAGGGGATCTAACGTTTGACCCAAAGTCTCGAGCTTGACCATTTGTGCTAACAAAGCCTATCTTAAGGCCACTAGTTAGAATGCTGCCAAAATTATGTGCTGTTTTAATGCAAGCTTTACATGTCAGCTAGGCATTTCTGTGAGGACTAGAGAAAAGATGGTGGCACTCCCATGTGTTTATGCTAGACACCATTATATGGACTATATTCCTGGACTGTAAATCCCAAGATGTTCAATAGAGAGGAGTAAATCACAGAATGTAGTATTGAATGTAGATACAAACAGCAGGGTATCCTTACTTACACTGGAATTGTATGACACTTTGAATGAAGGTATCATGGACATGAAAGTTGGCGTTTGTGATATAATACTCAGAGAAATATGACTGTCACTGTTCATGCATTGTACCTCTACAATCACTCTGTCTGAATTTTTATATGTTGCCTCTGCATTTTATACACAAGTTCCACATTAGCTGCCAATTCATTGTATACATGTGTATTATGTGTGTGTTCACATTTGTACCGAGGCATGTGCCATAGATGTAAGTGTTGTATCATGGGCTTCATTGTTCTTTCTTTCTAATCATTCCTGCTATTCCATGTACATTTTTGTGTGTTCATTTTAGGGCTTTTATTGTTGCTAGGTTGACTGCTGGCAGTCTATTAGGTCAGATAATTAGGTCAACTTCAAATTAGACTTGATGAAGCTATTAACGGAGAGTTTCTTATTGCCTTATTCTTTAAAATATGTTCAATGCTTATTTTTAGTACCATAAGGGTCCAATATAAGGGTACATGAAAGAGATTGGAAACTTTTCACAAGGTCACTGTATTAGGAGCACTCCTCTCCCTTTCCCTTAGTTCATTGACATTTTAAGGAGGTCATACACTTTGTAACTGTAATATTTATTCATTGGTTTCTTCTCTAAGTAGTAAGCCACTTGTTCCATGTTAGATTTTTATTTAGGCAGCAACCTTGCTAATTGGTTTTATGCTCAAGTGATAAAATTTGATCCAATAAATTATCATGCAAGAATAAAAAAATATTATAGCCATTTGATAGTTCGAAATAATTCTTCTGTGCAATATTTGTTTTAAATCAAAATTTGGCTTGAAATTTTGTTTTATGTGCGTCTTGTCCATGTTTTGATTAAGAATTTGAATGAAGATGCAGTGCTATAGATGTGTAGATATATTGTAACATACATACATGTAGGAATGTGTCCTTAGGCTACATACTATTGATGTAAATCTTGTTAAATGTACATGTATATACTGCTTAATTTAAAAATCATTTTTATAAGGAATTTGTTTTAAGCGCATATCAAGATGTTTTATTTCAGTTTTTGTTATGTTGCAGTATTTAGACTTTTATTTCCATGTCTCATCTCTTTTATTATTATTTTTTTTTCCAATTTTGTTTCAAATTTAGAACCATCAAAATTGTCACCCTTTTCGTAATCAGAAATCATCATTTCTCTATTTATTATATGGAATAACCTATGAAAAAAATATACAAATTCAATACAAACCAAAAAATTTGTAAAGTGGGTCATATTTCAGAATGTAAGATTATCAATCATGTGATAATTTAATTATGAGTGACTGCAGAGAGATAGTTTGAATGACACGTTTTAATGTACAACTATCTATAATGTACAATTGTGCATTAAAAATGTCCACAAACACTACCAAAATTTTCGCATGAAGCATTGTTTTTTTCGAAAAATCACCATTTTCTGTGTATAAAACAGAATAATTCATTTCATACAACTGGAAAAGGTGTATTTTTGTTTTATGGTAGTGCTTGTCAGGGGACATAAAAGCTAAAAAAAAATATATACTGCAGGAAAAAGGGTCATATTTATTAATATCCTCTTTTCATGAGCAATGTTCTTTATGTTGCTGTTTAATGTAGAGGAAACACTTGTTATAACATATGTAACTCCCACATCTGTATCTTATACATCACATATTGATTTATTTACCATGATAGCTTCAATTTATCTTAGGTAACTGCTTGCTCTACCGTCTTTCATGTTAGGATTATTGTAACGAAACGTAAAAAAGGATCATGAGTATGTAATTACTGAATGGAAAAAAGTTATTTTGAATATGTAAATCCAGACTGTGATTTTAAGCCAGGCTCTGTAACTTATCTGCTTTGATTCTAGTCAGACCTCAAGATGCTTTATATATAATAGTAAGTACTCCAAAACAAATTTATACTAGTAGTAACTTGTTTCTGTTTTACTTGCAGTTCTGTTCTTTCCTTAAAAAGTTTGTTTAATTAAAAGGAAATACTCTCTCCAGATTGGTAAATTATGCCATTGATTTAGCATGTATGAAAAGAAGACCATTTTTCAATTTTGTTTTAATTTGTCTTTATGTATTTAACTTAAGGAAGTGCAATAACTCTAGTGAATTCATTTAACAGAAATTAAAATCATACATAACACATATGCTAGATTACTTATCCTCTTATGGTCCAGACTTGCCTGTTAACTTCAATATGTCTCTGTACGAAACCAAAAAATAAATCATAGAATCTAAACAGCTGTCTCATTTCAGTATCATACACTCGTCTGTACACGAACATTTTATGGTGTGTGTTATTGATTTGTCTCTATGAGCAGGATGCCAGACTAAACCAGAATAGTCCTACAATCTTTGCACTTGACATAAGTAGAGCATCATATTGTTATCAAGGTCAAAGGTCGTTTCGGACAGGCTGCAGTTACAAATCCTCATTATTGTAAAAGAGGAACTCAAAAGTATGAAAAAAAACTTATTTGTGTTATAGTCGAAGATATAAACATCAACTGTAGTTAATTGGTCCCTACTGGTGAAACTGGTTGAGACTATAGGTTTCCTCAACGTCTGTCTGAATTCTTTCATTGCGTTCATGATCTGAATGTTTCACAGAAATTGTTGCCCAGAACTCAAAGATGTGTCATGACTTTGATTGAAGGTTATAGGTAAGGTCAAGGTAACAGTTCATATGGGTTGTCAGGACCGTAATTTTTCACTGTTTTCATGTATATGATATACATGTATGTACAGAATTGTTGCTCTGGACCAAAGTTTATTCAAGATTGAAGGTCAAATATACTGTACATGTGGGTTGAAACCCTTGTCAAGACATTTCCGTGCATTCATGGATCTTAATATTTCACAGAATTGTTGCCAAGGACCCAAGGTTGTGTGATGACCTTTACCCATGAGCATTGGTCAAAGGTAAAGGGCAGGTTAAAAAAAAATCTTGTCCTTGCAACTTTTCACTGCTTGGATTGGTTTCAAAATTTCCGACTTTCTGGCAGGACTAAAGTGTATGTCACGACATTGCAAAGGTTTGGTGAAAGCACATGCATGCGAGGATATAAACGTTCTTGCATATCTACTTTTTCCCAAAAAGTGGGGCAGCACAGTTGGGGTGGTCCAGCTATTGGTCAAAATGAGAAATTTTTGCGAATTCCAGGGTTGTGGCTTCCTGACTCCATTGCCTCGATTATATAGTGACAAAACTAGTATTTATAGAAAAGAAAGCATATTGCAGGATATATCTGTATTTACTTATTATACTTTTATGACTCTTCATCCAAAAACTGGTCCTCGTTCCAGTTTGAAAAAAAAATGCATCCGTGGCACCAACGTAAAACCCTGGAGTTAAGGATAATGCTTACTTACAAGTCGTCATACAATTCGTTTTAGATTAGTCCTTCCCATTTTACTACACAATGCCTTGACAGAACATTTGAGTATGATGTCGTTATGAAACGTTTGCAAACAAGTTATTGATTAATTCTTTGAAAAAAAAACTCCACTTTACGAAAACGTGCTTGTACTTTTTTGTATTAAAATTTAATGTCATAAGAATAATTTGATGTTGATGTCCCTTAAAATCACAATAATTATTACATTTATGGACACTTAATAGGACTTTCATTGTTGCATGACTTATGTATTTGAAACGCTATTGCTGACTTTCCCTTAGATTTGGTAAAATACTACGGAATTTTAAGCTCTAAAATCATAGACTACTTGAAAAGAGATGCCATAGGCCTTGATATTTTATCTGAAGTAAGTGATTGATACCCCCAAAAAGAGAGTGTCACCAAAGATATTAATTTTGTTAACCTTTAAACTCCTGAAGCCTTTTCGCTAAAAAAATGGAATTCGTCTGAGCTCTCAATTCTGGCTAGATGTGAGTTCAAGGCTTTGGAGAATGACCGTTATAATATTAAATGTCTCCAATCACGTAGAAGAAAGTCACAACATATACATGTTTTGAAGTTTGAAAATCCGTGAGATAAAGTTAAAGAAGATAAGAATAGTAAGGTTTTATTGACAGGAATTCGAATGTGAAAAGGACTATCACTTAAACATTCAAAAAATGTTCAAAGGGTCAAGTACAAACAGTTGGAATTTCTAAAAAGAAGGACATGATTCAAGATCAAGTAACATGGTAAACTTTTGTACCTATAGAATGGTCTTGTTATAAGGAACACGTGGCGTATGAGAGCCTTATCACTTGCCGTTATAAAGTAGTCCAAAATTTAAAGTAGATCACATTGCAAGGTCAAAACTTGAAGTAATGTATTAATAGACAGTGTAGTTTTTTTTATTGGAATGATATCTTGAGCCTTGGAATAACCAATAGCTGGGAAGTACAAGAACATGACCAGAAGAAGTAAATAGCACGAACTTTTAATTATCAAAATACCACAAAGAGGTGTCTTTCTGGATATTTTCATTTATTCTAAGCAAAACTAGTCACAAGGCTTGTTATAATAAAAATACATAGAAACATAGAGGAAAATAAACGACATTTGAAGATCGTGAATTTGACAGTGTGGTCACAGGAATGATCTCCATCTCAAACTCAAGATAAGGTATCAACATTACACAATTCTTTCTATATTATCGTTTGATATTTTGGGAGAGGGATTAGGGGAGGTGTGCTCAATGTATATAACCGCAAGGTCCCATCCATTTCTATCTGTGGTCCGGGATACTAAGAAATCCGATAAACCCATTGTGAATGTGATGCATATTAGCTTATTCCTTTAATGCCCTTATCTCATAACATACCACTAGGAAAGGCCGTTGAAATTAGACTCATACCAAAAGATATTCAAAAATATGAGTCTAAATTTTTCAGCTCTCTTCACTCGCCGGTATTTAAAAATCGGCTTTCCTTATATTCATGGATCCGTTACCTTATACATGTACATGTATGTCATTCAGTTTAGCAATATACTTCATGGACTAAAAAGAGAAAAAGAAGAGACTCTCCAAAACTTAGGTTTCCTATGTTCATTCTTTTTTAAATAAAAAGATCCGATCTCTCTTTTGAAAACTGTCTATAGATACAACTTTTAAAGATGAAGGGGCCAAACTTTGAATTCTTTAATGCACAATCATATATGACCTATTACAGAATCATCTAATGGAAGCATATCAACTGTTGCTTGAAATTATATTGATACATATTTCAAAATATTTATATCATTATGTCATGTCATATTGATAAAGGTATGCTTCATTGTTCTTTGTTTTAGTGTGTGTAGATAATTGAGAGTTGCTCTACAAGTTCAAAGAAACTTTAATATAAAGCTTAAAACAATGTTCCTCTAGCTGGTGCCTTTGACTCGCAAAATAATATTAATGATGTTAAATTGATAAAAGGCCAAAACAAAGCTTCTTTCAGGAGACAGAGCTGGAAAGAAGTCATTATTACACTTCAATCATCCTGCCACGGGGAACGAATTTAATTTCTCCACACACTGCAACAGGAAATATTATACGAAAGTGTTCAAACTCTTTACCTTCTTGAAGAAAATTTCAATCCAATTTTAATGCACCAGACACGTGTTTTGGATAGTAAAATCCTCATCAGTGATGCTTCCAGCCAAAGTGATTTTCAAACACAGCCAAAGTTAATTTCAGTAGCGCCCTCTGGTAATTTAAGGTTCAGTGATTTTTACGGATTCAAGTTAACGTTCAAGTTTCTTGCGACCCAATTCTTGCGGACATATTTTCATATCCATACGAATCTGACTTCATCCAGAACTTGTTCTCAAATAGGTGAAAGAACTTGCATCTCAGTTCAATTTAATCAACAGATGTTGTCCATCAATAATCCGAACTTTACCTACATGAAGTCTATCCTCACGAACTGGAGATCAAGGAAACAACATAGAGCGACAGATCATTGTATGACAAGCGTGATGATTTCAACATTCAAATAACTAACTTCTCTTTTATGAGTAGCGACATTCTGTCTTCAACTGCTTATGGCGTTTTTGTTTGTCAGCTTATTCGGTATGCCATGGCATGTTACAAATATTACGATTTCATCGTTAGGGCCAGACAGCTTGCAAGTGTTCTTTCAGGGTTATATTATACAACAGCATAAATCATCATTGAGGAAGTTAAAAGTATAAAAGCATATGAGATCTCTCTTTCCAGAATGATCAGTGACATTCTAGATTTCGATTGAATGGCTGTCAACATCACCATGCAGGGCTTATTTTCTTGATAGGTACATCAATATGTACATTGAGACAATCACCAAATTTGACAAGTTTTCATGGAACTGTTGCGACGGGTGCTGTATGCAAACAGGAGACGCTGACTCTTTCCGGACACCTGGTCTAGTTTCGAAATACAGTTTTTTCTGGGTTTCAATGGAAATTCTAGTGGTTTTGCCATGCTTTGAGAATGAATGGCTGATTGGTATTTCTTCAATTTTAATTTACATTTTATTCTTTTCTCACTCACTCACGCCTTGAGACTAAAGAAAAATCGTAGACGTGATAGTTTGAGATTTCCTTTTCTCCCACTTGAGATTGAGAACTCTCAAATTTTCCTGGGGTGAGATAAATCGATCTCACCCTCTGACGTCATCGATCTCGCTCTCTGACGTCATCGCTACCAAAGCGGCGTTATGGAAGTAAGGAAAACTAGTGTTTATAACAGACACTCTAGATAGTCGATAACGTGGGAGAAAAACAATCAAACACCACCATGAGGGAGGGATGGCTAATTCTCAACCCTCATGTAAAAATTTTGCTTGTCCATGACTCGACAAGCCTCGTCATGGACTTGAAAAATTTGTACACTCGGGTTGAGAAATCGCCATCCCTCCCTCATGGTGGTGTAAGATTATATTATTCTCTCACTCGAGACTGATTTGTCCGCGAAATAAGGTGTCAGGAAAAATGTTATCTCACCCTGCAGGGTGAGATAAGTCCATTCCGGTGGTGCTTTCAACCGTAAGGTCATTGTGACGTCATACATGATTGCAGCGTTGGCCTGTCATAATATAAAAAAAAAACAATATATAAAACCTCTTTTTTGAGCTCTTTTCGATAGTTATAGAAAATAATCAATCTCCAGATGTGATCACGAACACGGAAATCAAACCCTCGTGTCAAGGATTTGCTTTTGTCCACGACTCGGCAAGCCTCGTCGTGGTACAAGCAAATCCTTGACACTCGGATTGGATTCCCTTCCTTGTCCCCGATCACATTTGGGGATAGATTCTATTAGTCTCACACTCAAAGTAGCCCTTATTATGACGTCATAGAAACGATAATGAATGTTACGTCTCGTCATCGTCAGATTTGTGTACATTTTGATGTCAATTCTTGTTACAAAATCATTTCAGTGATAATAAAATGAATTAAGTGAGAAAAGATTTGATATATCCACGACTTTGCAAGCTTTATCATCAATTGCAAATGTTTTGCACTCGAATGAGATTCTTCTGTCTCGGTCGCAACGTCATGATAGATTCTATTCGTCTGTTCAATGCAGAAGAATGAGGCATGGATCAGAAACATGATTAAAAGCTTTAAAGGTCAAACGTCAAGGTTAGTGCCAATCGTAAACATTTTTTTATAATAATGCGGAAGGGTTCCAACTCTATACCTTGTTGAAGAAAATTGCACCCAATTTATTATGCATCGGACAAGTATAAGTATGCGGAATGTACCTTTAAATAATCTCTGTATCTTTAAAGTTTAAAAAAAATTACGGTGACAAGATTAGTGTCGAGGATTAATGTCATCACTCTTCAAAAATCAGGGATGTACTTATTTTCTCCTTTATACCGTGCATTGGTTTTATCATGATCTTCCATTTCCGTTTTTTTTTTAACCTGCATTCTCTTCAGTTTGCTTTGTCGTATCGTAGAATAATGCAAAATGCTCGTAAATATACTTCATTATATGATGTATATGAGACTTTCAAAGTATCTAGTATTAAAGACGTTTAACATATGAACACGTTTGGTGAAAGCACATGCATGCGTATCTACCTTAATCGCAAAAAGTGGGGACAGCTCAGTCACGATGGTCCGCTTGGTTGTTGAAAAAGATGATTTAAAATGAGAAAAAGTCATTATCTTTGACAAATTCCAGTTCCCCGGTAAGAAGTTTTCTGACAACATTACCCCCTTTTGATTCGATTATGTAGTGACAAAAGTTCTACTAGTATACTAGTATCGATAGAAAAAACAGAAAGCTGCTATATCTGTTTTACTTATTATACTTAATGACGATGTGTCTTCATCCAAAAACTGGTCCTAGGTCCAATCTGATTCTTCTGTCTCGGTCGAAACGTCATGATAAATTCTATTAGCCTGTCGAATGCAAAAGAATGAGACATGGATCAGAAACATGATTAAAAGCTTTCAAGGTCAAACGTCAAGGTTAGTACCAATTGTAAATTTTTTTTTATAATAATGCGGAAGGGTTCCATTTCTATACCTTCTTGAGGAAAATTTCAAACCAATTTATTATGTACCGGACAAGTATATAAGTGTGCGGAATGTACCTTAAAATAATCTTTGTATCTTTAATGTTTAAAAAAAATTACGGTGACAAGATTAGTATCGAGGATTAATGTCATCACTCTTCAAAAATCAGGGATGTACTTATGTTCTGCTGTATACCGTACATCGGTTTTATCATGATATTCTACTTCAATTTTTTTTAGTTTTTAGATTCGCCTTTATATTTCTTAATGTATTCCCTTTCACTTTCCTTTTAAATAATGATATGATGTTCGTCAAGATTGTCCACTGTGTTTTCAATAAATTAGTCATTTGAACAGTGCCTTGATGGTGAGTTAATATTAGATAGATCTGTAATTTGCCTGCATGCTCTTCAGTTTGCTTTGTCGTATCATAGAATGATGTGATATGCTCGTAAATATACTTCTTTATACGATGTATATGAGACTTTCAAAGTATCTAGTATGAACACGTTTGGTGAAAGCACATGCATGCGAGGATATAGACATTCTTGCGTATCTACCTTGATCTCAAAAAGCGGGGACAGCTCAGTCAGGATGGTCTGCTTGGTTTTTCGAAAAGATATGCTAAAATGAGAAAAAGTTATTATCTTTGACAAATTCCAGGTCCCCGGTATGCAGTTTTCTGACAACATTACCCCTTTTGATCCGATTATGTAGTGACAAAAGTTCTGCCAGTATACTAGTATGTATCAAAAGAAAAAATAGAAAGCTGCATGTTATATCTGTTTTTACTTATTATACTTAATGACAATATGTCTTCATCCAAACACTGGTCCTAGGTCCAATCTGAAATAAATGCATACAACACCTGTATTTCATTTGCGCTATTTGTGATGATATTTCAGATCTATGAAACCATTTTCATCGAAAAATTTTAAAAACGGACCAGTCCGCGAACTTTTCGGACATCACTCGTATAGACATTAAAAAGAATCTGATCACATACTCCCTTTCGCAGATGAAGTTGAGTTTGTCTGTGCATATGTAATCATGGTACAGGTATGCTCCGTTCGTATCTATATGTATTCCAAGGCAGTCCTCTCCGGTTCCATCATCCGGCTGCCCTGGGGACCACGGTAGATAGGTGACTTTTTCGGTGGAGTCCGCCCAAACAAATTCATCTTGTACCATAGCGTCTGTGGCACCAACGTAAAACCCTGGAGTTCCTTGAAAATTTCCTGTTATCAGAATAATGGTTTGTAACTCATAAATTTTAAGTGGAGACAAAATATTTTCATTAGTCCTCCCGGTTTCTTACTATACAAGGATTTAACTTGGCAAAACATTTGATTATGGTGTCGTAATGAAAAGTTCGGCAACAACATGCAACAGTGCCAACTTTACGTATCTTCGGGAGCCAATGGTATCGATACGCTGTGCTTCTCAAATACGGCGTATCAATACCATTCGCTCACGAAGATGACTTAGCGTTGTTCTCAACTAAAAGTTAGTGTCTTGTGAATTTTTCGCTTTCGATTCGCTGAAACAGCGATATAGCTTACTTACTATCTAGAAACGTCATCGCTGACTATGGTCGCGTATTTTCTATCTCATCTCTAAAATGATAAGTTTAATATTGAGAAAGAGATGAAATAAATATGTACTGATTGACCTCGATATGTATTTTGAAGTTTATGATTAATAACAAAAGAGAGATTTATCGAAAGTGTTTAATATATATGAACCTTTAAGCTCTTGAAGCCTACTCGTGAGGAAATGGAATTCGTCTGAGCTCTCTATTTTGACTAAATGTGAATTCAAGGCTTTGCAGAATGACTGTAAAAATAAAAACAAGCATACTAGTATTTTTTCATTTTTGGGGAGTTTGTCACAACATACATGTACATGATTTAAGGTTTTAGGATCTCGTCGTCATGAACCACTGAGTCTGGTATCATTACCTAGGAGCAAAGTTCGTGACCTTTGAATTTGGAGAATCTAAGAGATATTAAAGTTAAAGAATAATAAGAATACTAGTAGTTCCGACTCAATCTTCAAACATTAACGCTTCATATTTTCCCCAAGATTACGTTTTTCATACAGGACCAACTTCAAGGTCAATGTCATATTTGGCCATATTACATTGTTTAGATTGAGGATCACTGACGAGGGTTAAGTACTCGAAACGTGCATGTTTGGTCCATGCTGAAATTTTATTTGTTCTTAAATGATGCTATTCAATTTGAAGGCGTTCAACATACTAAGAATTTGTGTGCTGTACAAAAGTTTTCTCGAAAGGATTTAAACTACTCAGCACATGCTCCAAATTGTTAAAGTTTCAAAAAAAGGTTCTAAATAGGTCAATGTCAAACGGTTGAACATTTTCAAAAAGACTTGAGGACATGCGAAAAGGTCATGACCACATGATAAACTTTTAGTTACACCAAAAAGTAGTCTTAATTTCCAAACTTAAAGTTATGTATCAACATGGTTTTGTTTTAGAGCAGGGGGATGTTGTTGTTGAACGCCCTTGCACTTAATGCTAAATTTTAAAGTATTTTGTCGAAGTTTGCTTTTCAAATCTAACTTGAAATCTTACGTATGCCTCTGGCCAGTTAAACAACTCCTTGTGTACTTTGTAGCAGGAAACATCGTGATGTATAAAACCATTAGGACAGTTCACAATGGACTCTTGAGCCTTGGAATAACCAATAGCTGGAAAGGACAAGAGCATGACCAGATGAAGTCTTAGTGTATATAGCATGAACTTTTAATTGCGAGACAGTATAATATGAGTAACATTTAAAAAAGAACTCACCCAAACAAATGACAAAGATCGTAAATAACACTGACGTTGCCATTGCGGTCACAGGACTGATTTTAAACTCTTGACAGATAAGGTATTAACGTGTACTATTTTAGTATCAATTTAATCTTTATCAATTATAATGTATATCACTTTATATCGTTTTTCTTTTCTTTTGAGTGGAAGGAAGGGGATATCTGCTCAGCGTATATTTTTCTTTTTCGAGGAGGGGTAAGGAATTCTTAGAAATGTGAAACTGATTATAAGATTTTGATGAAAATTACGCGCACAACATCAGCCAATGAAATAGGAATAGAAATGTAATTAAGTTACGTTCGTGTCTCGAAAAAATCTTAACAAAGATCGCAATACCAGGCTTGCCAAGTGCCGAGAGAGAATAAAGTTTTATCATTGTATTAAATGAGTCGTGACAAACCTTTCCAAATTCAGAATTTTACTTATTCCTTTGTATTCGGGAGAGAGGGTACACACTAAAATGATACGGAAGTGTTCCAACTCTCTCTATACCATCCCGAATAAAATGTCAAACCAACTTATTATGCACCAGGCACATGTTTCGGATATTTAAACCTCATCAGTGATGCTTCCCTTCAAATTGATTTTCAGACACAGCCTAAATTCATTTTAGTAGCGTCCCCTGCTTTTATTTTTGAAATTGAATTTGTGCAATTTGCAGAGAGTGCGCGTCTCCAAATTTCCTGTAGAGTCGATTCAGTAGCATATCCAAGTAAAATCTATGTTCAAATGAGTTAAAGAAGATCCTGACGATAATCTCAAAAGCACTCACAATAGAGCACCAAATTGAGCATCGACTTACCATTTAAGGGATTGTGCTAAGATGTTAACCTCCTTTAATTTCGAGATATTTTTGATTGAAATGACATAATTTCCGAAATAGTAAAGTAATATTCATGACGAAAAAATGATAAAGTGCCAAAACAAAGCTTCGTTCAGGTGACAGAGCTGGAAATATTAAATAAATACCCTTAAAAACATCCATGTTAAGGGAAACGAATTTAAATGCCCCACACTGCAACACGAAATAAGTGTTCATATTAATACAAAAACCATCACCTTTGCAGAAGGGGTAACGGGTACGTTCACTTCTATGTCAATGGTATATCAGAAAAAAACCGATGTTAAAGTTGGGTTCGGTGGGGTTACATTACTTCATAATTCTGGCTATTGATTGTGAAATGGATAAAGCCCTATATCTCATAAGATTTGAGTTTATTGCAAAAATGATATGAATAAAGTTAGGCTACGATAGCGAACAGTCGACATTTTCTAAATCTAGTAAAGCAAAAAAGAAATACCTCAGCAGAATCTATCCTTCGGAGCTTGAAGTCAAAGAAACTACAGAGACAAATAATTCAGCATCCTATTTGGACATAATGTTTTCATACGACACTGATGGTCACATGAACACCTCACTCTATGACAAACTGACGATTTCAATTTTGCATTACAAACTTTCCTTCTCTGAGTAGCAACATTCCTTCATCGCCTGCTTATGGCGTGTTCATATCTCAGTTGATACGCTACAAAGCAAGTACCAAATATACAGATTTTATTCTGAGAGCTAAGCTTTTCAGTCAGGGATACGTTTGTGACCGACTCACTGAGGAAGTTCTACAGTCGATATGGGGAATTCGTCATACACTATGATGTCCCACTCTCCAGAATGGTGGATGATGTTCTGTCATAGACCATTTGAACCATCCAACCAAACATTATACTCTATATTTTCCGAAATGGAAGTAACCAGCTGTGACAATTCTACCAAATTGAAGCAGTGGGTGTTGCATGCAAGCAGGAGATGCTGACTCTTCCTGGGCACCTGGTCTCACTCCCATATAGGGAACTCCCTTATTTTCATGCTGTGGAGGTTTTTGTTTGTCTGCTTTGGTTCCTGCTTTATCCTGATTTTGTATGCCTTCGGTTTGTGATTTTCTGAATTATCGATTTTGTGCTGTATAGAGGGATATGGTCATTATCCATATTTGACATACAGTACATCTACAATTTAAAAAAGGAAGTGTTCCTCAAACGCCTCCGCTCAATCCTCCAAAGATTCGAGTTGAATTAGAAAACTTAGCTTCACTTGCAAATACATCGTATAAATTAAGTCCCATCGCTCTAAGAATCGTTTCTCCTTATATATTAATTGATCCGGTATTTTACATTAGTTTAGAAATGTTCCTATGGATTAATAAAAAGGGGAAGAAAGAGACTCTACAAAATTAAAATTTACAATGTACATTGCTTTTCTAATTTGAAAAATAAAATCCGATCTCTCCTTTGAAATATGTATATAGATCCAACTTTTGTAAAGGAAGGTGACAAACTGTGCGGTCTTTAATGCAAAACTATATAAGTCCTTATGAATGCATATCAACTCTTGCTCGAAATTATATTGATTTATATTTTAAAAATATTTACATTGTTATGTCATATCATATTATTGAGTGTGTGTTTCATTGTATTTGAGGGTGTGTAAGGGTGTGTGAGGGTGTGTGTGTGTGTGTGTGTGTTGATGATCACAAGTGGTTCTACGGGTTTTTTAATGGACTTTAAAATAAAGCTTTTTCAAATCCCCCAGCTCGCTTGTGTCATTGACTCGGCCATATCAAGGTATCCAGCGAACAAAAAGTCCACTTATCTAGACTGACGTAAGAAGTCAGATTTTTTCACCTACAGATTTACAGATTACCTGCGAGGCAAGTACTTATTGTAAATTACTTAATTCACATTTAAAGATCTATACTAACATGAATGTATGCCATTTACACATATTTTTTATCTTTTAATTGTTGACAAGGTCGTTTGAATTGAAAGATTCGCCCTCTTTACGTCCCTTCCCTAAATATGATTAGGGTGCATTAAGGATTTTAGAAGGAGCTCTAGACCCATCGGGTATAGGACAGAAGCCTCCGACGAAAAAAATAATTTTTGAAAACATAAAATCATTGAGAAATACCTATTCTTTT
The DNA here is from genome assembly GCA_028142955.1 of Pinctada fucata. Lineage (NCBI taxonomy): Eukaryota > Metazoa > Mollusca > Bivalvia > Pterioida > Pteriidae > Pinctada > Pinctada fucata. Next base: position 57,984,670 of record AP027105.1, read on the forward strand.
AGTGAATTTACCATTGTACTTATTGCAGTTTTCATAGAGTTCTTTGAAGCATGCATGTAGCTATAGTAAGAATAATTAGATTTCCACATTTTTTGTAATTTAACCCTTACTTTGTCAGTTTTGAAGGATCTGACCCCCCCCCCCCCCTTCCCGTCTTACTACGCCAATGATAATTGTTCGTCCTACTATTCTTATAACCCTCAAGGTTTTATCAAAGGCGGTCAGTGTAGTCATTCTGTGGCAATGATCTTACTCAAGGCTATAGCTGTCAACAACGTGTTCTTTCTCGGCACTAACTTGGCAATACTGGCATTTTTCTTGGCTTATAAAATATATACACATTTATGATGTTGACTTTTTTTAATGTCCTCTTCACAAAGTATTATCTTAAAGTAAGTAAATAGAATTTACTCAACCATGCACTGTAAGTATGTTAAATCAGTATTATGCATTGAATTTGTTATGATCTTGAGGTACCAAAAAATGCGCCCACTTTAAATTCTTCTCGTTAATAAAAAGAGGCAATTTTCATCTAACAATTATAATTCTATTTGGCAGACCATTGCAGATAAAATTATACAATGAATACGTTACATAACGTTTTGCCTCTACCATGTCTTATGCATGAATTTCAACTATGCAATTAATCAAATTCAAACAAAAGCAAAACAAGAGGACGTTGTATGCATATTAATAGATACATTAATATAGTGTTTTAAAGGGGGAACAGATACAAATTGGGTCGACGAAGATTGAGCTCGGCTTCGCCACGCCAAATCTGCAATATTTATATCAATAATTGAGGGAAAATCAAAAAAAAAAAAAAAAAAAAAACGAAATCAGAATCAATGAAAATAACATAAAAAGCTTTCAAATTAACGTTATAGCTGGAGTACGGACTGTCTTTTCACTCTAACCATGTAACTATGAAATTTCCATGAAGCGTTCAATACCAACCACACACATAAGGGAATATTTTGATTAAAAAACAAAGCAGGTAAAAAAGTACATTATTCGAACTCATGACCTAGGTACTGTAAACGTGATTATTTTCGCTGGGCAAAATTTTCGAGATAATAACATTAAGACATTACGCGTTTGGAAAATTTTCGCGATAAAAAATGTCTTTCCCATGGTAAGAATGTAGCGGGGATTTGTTCGCGAGGGGAATTTTCGCGAACTCCCTAGATTCGCTAAAAACGCGAAAATACCCCCACGCGAAAATTTCCGTTTACAGTAGTTGGAGGCAAGCATGCATGGTAACCATAGCGGAAAATTAAAATAATAAGCCTGTAAACTCAACAACGAAAATGTATCAAAAACATCTATATTCTACAATTAATGGGGTCCCCTTAACCTCAGTTTAACATTTTTTTTAAAAATGATTTTCCTGCAGTTTGCGTTTGCATTTATTTCATGCTGTAAAATGTGAAGTTCATCATTATTGACCTAAAGGAAGACAACCGGTTAACAATACATGTAATGTTACGTGACACTTTGCTGAAAACAATTATACAGTAAGATATCATCCATGAGCAGCTTTACTGAGAAAAGTTAACAATGAATAAATATTTCTTGAAAGCTTATCCACTAGTGCCCTAAATCATAAAAAACGCAAAACCAAACAATGAAAAACATTCTACGTGGATCAAGAATGAATCCCCAACGGGGAATGAAAGCATGCAGGTACTCGAGAAGAATAAATTAAGATTTCCTGCATGCTTGCAACATCCGTCATTTCAGCCGTGCAGAGAACAAATGTCATCCCGATTATTCTGTCTTAGACAATTTGATCCAGCAAACCACTGAGTGTACTTGTGTCTTCCGGGGTGGACGTAACCGGATGTGACAGTTCTGCCGAGTTGAAGCGACATGCGATGCAGGCAGGCAGGAGGTGCTGGCTCTTCCTGGGCATCTGGTATCGCTCCCATGTTGGGAGTTCGCTTCTTATCATGTGGTGGAGGTTTTGTTTGTTTTCTTTGGTTCCTGTTTTGTCCTGATTTTGTATGCTTTCGGATTGTGATTTCTGAAATATCGAATTTGTTATGGTCATTGTCCATATTTGTCATCAATATTGATTGTCTGGGATTTGGATGGTACTAAACTAAAATGTTTTTCAATGAGTTGTATTTTATATTTTGTATCGTACAACACATTTTACCTGTGACAAAGTCAGTCGTTCAAAAATATACTCAGTCTGCTATTTGAAAGAAAGGAGGGGATCTCCAACAACACCTAGTTGCAGCACCAACAGCAAAACCCCAAAACACCCACTGTAAAAACACAATGCAGACATGCACAGAAAGAGACGCAAATGGTACAAGGAACGCCAAATCACACAGAAACATTAATCACAAATGACTATACATAAATCAACGAGACCAATGTACATGTAGCTTCTCGGTAAATTGCCCTCAGATTGAAATCATTGTAGTTGATCTTGCTCTAAAACAGCGTTTAAAATGCGATATCTAATATATCTGGATTGTACAACCCTACCGCTGACGTACCTAGATAGAATAAAACATAACAAAAACGAAAACAAAAACTTTGCAAGTTGAACACGATTTTACGTCCGTTCACACAGTATGGAGTTTACTATATATATATCTATATATCTTAATGAAAAATAATTGACAGAAAAGGGGATCTGATATTGATTCACAACTTCAATAAAACGGATGTTTAAAAAACGAATCCCGGAAAACGGTATCAGATATTGATTCACAACTTCAATAACACGGATTTTTTAAAAATAAATCCCGGCAAATGCCTTATCATATCATTCAGTGTTCGTTGAGTTGCTATTATGTAACAGCAGATGCCACAAGTAATTATTTGCGGGAATCAATGGAAATGCATTTTATAATTATAGTGTACGTCTTATTTCTTCATTTAATTGATACAAGATAGCGGCACCAACTGTGCTGTGTTATTGTCTCCGTATGTTTGACTGCTTTTCATTTTGTCATTATAAAGTTCTGTTTAATATTTGCCAGCCTATCAATTGTTACTTTGAATGCTGATTTTGGGTTTTATGTTTGCCTTTCATTCACTGATTGAACTTTCGAATTCGTCTTTGTTACAAAATTAGCTTGTTTTTCATTAAGATTAAGAAAAGTCTGGGAAATATACTTCACTGCTGGCGCGGGAGAAACCTTACTGATATTGTTCATGAACCAAAGTTTTAGATAAGTGCTTTGAGAAACGTCTGTTAGCTCCTCCACCGTCCCCGTCAAATTCCGAATGCATGGTACGGTAATAATACGGTTCAAAGTGTTCATGCAACTCTTTTCCTTCTTGAAGAAAATTTCAAACCAATTTAAATGCACCAGATACATGTTTCGGCTAGTAAATCCTCATCCGTGTTTTAACAACATTTTCAAAACCTTGTGGCATTGTTTTCAAAAACAGGAAGAAATATAACTCATTGGACATTTCTGTTACATTGTTTTGTTTATAGAATAAATTTAAATTGCTGGAAAATAGATGGAAGCTAACGATATTGACAGAGGATGGGCATGGGTAGTTATGCTTGCGTCCTTTGGAGCCCAGTTTATTGGCGGGATATTAACTTATGGTACTGGCGTTTTCCTGGTTGGGTTGTTGAATAAGTATGAAGGAGCAGTGGCTACTACCTCGGTCGTTGGTGCCATATATGCCAGCCTATTTGCTCTGATGGGTAAGTTTTTTTTTTCTTAATTTGAGGGAGAAAAAGAGAAGGTAACATGCCAAGTATTGCTACTAATTAACGTATGTTCATACTGAACACATGAGTTTATACATTACAATACATAAAATCCGCATAAGTTTTTCCTATTAACAAAATGCTTCAGATTACGTAATATACAAGTAGAATGATCCTCAGTAATAAAGCAAAATTGTAAAGGCAAAATATGAACAATGAACCTGAAATACATCACATATGTTCAAAAGCCTTCGTAACTCAATGTTTGAAGAAATAATTCAAAGGATCCAATAGAGTGCAGGAGACATGAAAACACGAAACATAAAACAACATTTAGGTTAATCGAAAAGCAAAGTGCAGAAACAAATAATATTTTGTTTTAATATTCAAAGCCAAATCAGATCAAGAAGGACGTTTAGACCACGGGAAATCATCAGTTCAATTAAAAACGTCAGTTTGAAGTTTTATTTTAAGCAATCAGTTTACAAGTGCATGTGCTAGAAAATATTCCTTTAAAAATATTCAGCGCATAGCATGCCATGATGAAGCATTTGTTCATTTGTTTAAAGAAATATACGCCTTCTATCTTTGGCAATATTTTGGTATATTTGAAAGTGCGTTCTTGAGAAAAAAAAATCGGAATTTCTCATTTTTGGTATCGAATACAAGACAAGACTTGACAAAATGCGCATATGGTGCCTAAATTTACCTGTATACATGTTTTCATTTCAATCTTTACAGGTCCGTTGGCTAGTTTTCTAATCAACCGATACAGCTGCCGAGTGGCGGTGATGACAGGGGGTGTCTTAGGGGTGATAGGATTCACTACCAGCTTCTTTATAAACAAATTGGAGCTTCTGATCTTGACCTATAGCATACTGGCTGGTATGTATGTCCTCTCTTATATTTCATTCCATTCTACTGATAGAATAAAATGCTTTTGACACTATATAATGTCGAGATACACAATTGCCTTAGGTAAGCATGTTTCTGATATTATTTGTTTCCATGACTTGTGCTCAACCATATCAGCACAAAGACGGATAGCAGTATTAAACAAAATTCTGACCATTGTTCTCAGAACAAAATAGACCGACACACTAATCATTAGCGTCACTTCTAGTGTATACAAACTGATTCACGATTCATTTTGGAGGAGACCAAAGGGAAAGATCTCTAACACGACAATGCCGTAGTGAAAACAGCGAGACACAAGAATATGATAACAACAAATAATGTCCAGTCATCTCGCAATACAAATGCCCAACGCTAACACCCACTCAAAGGGGTAACCAACAAAATAACCGATCAAAAACAAAAAAAAAAAGCCAACAAATAAAAGGAAGGGGACCCGACCCTTATACTCCTGATTTCATAGGATATTACAGCAGGTGTCATAAAATTGGAGAGACATTTTTGTAAATAGGCAGATTTGGCGCTTAAAGAGAGAAAAATGCTAGTAAAGCATACGACTCTACAATACAATTTCGGATTACCATCAAAGGTTCTTGACAAAGAGAAGGAGACAATGATTCATTCTATTCCGTTCCTTCACTTAGTTACAACTTACTCGATTCTAATAAACGAAGGGGTTCTGTATTTTTTGCTGACGCTCACCAAACCATGACTCTTGTGCTGCAGCGATGACCACCTATTGACAAGAAAGACAAAGAATCATATATAAACGACATCAGTTCAGATGTCAGAGGACTGTTATACATGTGCACCTTTCTAATTCTTTTCTTTTTGTCAGGGACAGGAACTTCGCTGTGTTGTATTCCGGCAGTTGTCGTCGTAGGATTCTCCTTTAAGAAGTACCTAGGAATCGCGGTAGGATTCAATGTGACGGGAGCAGGACTTGGAATGTTTGCAAGTGGTCCTATTACACAGCTTTTACTTGATGTCTATGGAGTTAGGGGTGCTTTCCTCCTTATGTCCGGCCTGATCTCTCAGGCCATTGTTTGTGGAGCCTTAATGAGACCATCATCTTTAGAAATAGAAAACAAAAAGCGATTAAGAAATACTGAAGAAGAGAGCAAGGGTTGTGTTCAAACATTTTCAAACAAAATCGATATATTTAAAAACAAAGCATTTTCGATCATGCTCTCAACTTTTGTTCTATGGAACTTGCCATATTCTTTAGTTCTACTTCATTTGCCTAATTATGCTTTCACAAAAGGAATATCAGAGACCGACGCAGCTCTCTTGATCACAATGATAGGGCTAGGGAGTACATTCAGTCGAATTCTATCCGGCCTGACTATTGGTCCGGGAGGCATAGACCCCATGTTAATGTACATCGGTTTACTAGGACTGTGTGGAGCTCTAACTCTCACGTTCCCTCTATACTCTTCGGATTATGCTGGCCAGATCGTGTATTCCTTGTTTTTCGGTATTTACACTGGTGGTATCATGGTGCTATTGAATCCTGTAGCTATAGAATTGGTTGGTCTTAGCCAACTTCCTGTAGCCATTGGTCTTATGTTTGCCTTATCCGGAGTAGGATCAATCTGTGGACCGCCTCTGGCAGGTATAGGGATAGTTATAGTTCAATTCTGTACGCTTCAAATGGTACAGCGTAGCTACGGACAATGTACTGTTTGCATTTTCTAATTATTTTTGTACATAATTTTGAGCGTGAATATAGTAAATTCCATTCCATCTTCTCCTTACTGGGAATTTGTAAATAATCAAAATGACTACTAGTATTTTCCATTATAAAAGAAAATATTTGAAATTACGTATAATATATACATTTATGATTTTAGGATACATAGTGGATTCTGGTGGTCGTTACGAGTACAGTTTCTACATATCAGGTATGTCGTTAAACTAAGACCTGCCTATTGGGGTTCTATATGGCACGCGAAGAAACATCGGAGTACGAGAGTCAGGTACCTGGTCGAAATACTGAAAATCGTTGAAATATCTTTATCTACTTCAATTATATCATTACCCAAAATCACATGCTTCTTGCAAAGCAGAAATACATCGTTGTACATGTATACAGAACTATTTTCTTTAAAATTGTGACTTGTTTGTCACGTGTCTATTACAGCATAGACATTTTTTCTTTCCAATATTAACCCTGCACGACTTATTTCATGTAATAATAAGTTAATGTTGCCTCAATCAAACCTAATAAACTTTTTGTCCATTTTCAGGCGGATGTTTTGTTTGGTCGTCTCTACTTAGTCTAGTCTCGGCATCATTCCGACATGAGATACCATCGGAAGGAAAGGCCTCGTCATTTATAGACTTAAAAGGATCCAGGTTTCTGTCTGCGTCCTTTATATTCTCCGGTTCCCTGGAGTTAGTACATGTAACAGGAGGACATGACAAGTGCCCGAGCCCATACAGGAGACGGATCCGCAAAGGAAGTTTGACATCGGACGTTTCTTCACGACAAAGTTTTGAGAGTTTAGTTTCACCGAGATCATTAAAAATGAGTAATGGTAATTTTCTGACAGTGCCGGAGAAAAATAACACAAATTTAAATCAGCAGGAATTAACTCCTCTACAAGTGGACCAATAACATTTTATGAATAGTGCTAGCATTGGTTTTTGTGTCGCCTGCGAAGCATAGCGACACTTAGGGATCACTTTTTGTATAATTACATGTACATGTACTTGATTGCTGTTTTATGTAAAATAATGATCCAGTACGTGTGTCAAGGTCCTTGATAATTTCCCCAGATGTATATGCTGTAGAATTTTAGAATATTAGGAATTAAGTTTGAAAAGCAGAGAAAATTTTTTTAATCGCTTGAGAAAAAAAATTAAATAAAATGTACATGGAATGCAGATTTTATACTTTAAGAACATCTTTTAACTACATACATGTAATATCAAAAGTGAACGCCTTTTTTACAAGAAAAACTAGTTATCGGAAATTTAAAAGCTATGAACATACTTTTCTTTTCATACATGTTTGAGGAATGATACGTATATGTTTGTTCAAAAAAAGAAGAACAAAGAATTTGTTCACACTTTTCAACTTTTCTTCTTTCCCGTACGTACATGACGTTTGATATTTTAGTATCTAATTTTTTAAAGACCATATTAAAAGAATTTTTTAACTTTAATGTTTAAAAAAATGGTTAACAAATCGGGTTCTATATGCAATTGCGAATGAATAGCACGGCAAAATAGAGGTTATCCAAACTTCAACATGAGGCCTTATTAATTTATTTAGTAATTCTACGTGCCACTCATTTTCTGAAAGGTGGTCTCGTCGTGCACACAGGCATCATTAGAACTAAGTGGCCATAACGCTCACATGAGAACACTGAAAATCCTACAATGTCGGAACTTGAATGTGATTTATACGTTTCTAATCATAAGCTAAGCCTCATACAATAATCAAGAAAATATATGTACATAAGATCATCTTTTAATATAGAGGTAATGAGAGAAATATGCTAGTATATTACATATAAAAGGCCCTTAAAAACCGTATACCCTTCTAGGAAAAGTTGTCGAAAATTTTAACTCCCTCCTTTCCGTTAAAAGAATTTTTTAAAATTCAAAAATTCTAATTCTGTCAAAATGCTTTCACAAAAGAATTTCTTTATCGAATTCCACCTGGTAAAAGCATACATCTTAAAATACAACAACATTATTTAAGGGGAAATAAAATTATGGGAAAAAAAGCTAACTTGAATAAAAAGATGATAAGTTGCAAAAAAAAAAAACCAAACAAACAAATAAGTAACAGAAATTAAATTAGAATTACTCAATTGTTTTAAAACTGCATAAAACAAACTGAGAAAATGGGAAAAGAATGGAAAAAATGAAAATTTCATTTGTATCCCTGTCGGGATTTGAACCCATAACCCTTGGATTCATATGCACTAAAAATTTATTCTTATTCTCTTTAGGATAAGATTTTGAAACAATCCTTTAAAGATGTATTCCCCACAGGTATCTTCTAGAAAATAGAGTATTTTATTTAATTTCATTATTTTTGTTTTATTGGGTAAAGAAACCTACAAAAAGTTCACTTGTCCAGGATATATAACCATAACATGTGTTTTGCCGGCGAATTCACAATGTTTACAATCACAATAATCATAAACAAGTATTAGCTTTCCAAAAAAAGCTTGGTCGATATCAAGATTTATTTAAAAGCGAAAAAAAAAATTGGTTCAAAATAGGTTTAAAATTTTGACTCTTAGAATAAAGAGTAAAGAGTAGTATTAGTAAAGCTATGCATGAAATTCACACAAAAAAAAACTGGTTACACAATAGAAACTTATGTGTTGATAATTCTGAAAAGTGAGAAAATAGTGCATTTGCACTAGACAACTCAAGTCACAGGACATTCATAAATTGCTTGACCTGTGCGGTAGGAAAATTCCATATAACGCAAATTAACTTGACCAATCAAAAGCCTTTCAGTATATATTCGCGGGAAAAGCGGAGAGTTCCGATTAAAGAATTTGGGGAAATAAGGGGAAACTTCTAAAAAAAATCCTATTGAATTATGTGACTACGCACAGTCTTATCGATTTTTATATCGCTCATTAATTTCTTTGTTGCATTTATCAATTTGTCTTTGGAAAGAAAATATACAAACAAAATGGAGTATCCTCAACGAAACAGCTTAGTTGGCTGGATGGTGAGAAACTTTTTAATTAGCCCACTGGCAGCCTCGCATTCTAAGTATCCAAACGTTTCTTTGACGCAATGGATCCAAGGATCCAGAAATGTCATTAGGGATTTTGAAGGCATAGGGTTTACTGTATCACACACTAATTCTGGTCTAAAAGTAAAAAAAATGTTCAAGAAAAAATATCATTGTAGATATTACGTTAATGTGTAATATTTCAATTCAGAATTGCGATGCCAAAGCGTTGCCATGACGACATGTCCTACTTTTGTGAAGTGGATAGCTCTGGTCACGTGTTTTTCACTAGTCACAAGAATGTTTCTTTCTATCGGACAATTGCCCCTATTGCAATGTTGAATCTGATGAATCAAATCGAAAGTTGACAAACCTGTACATATCTAGAATTAGTCGATATCTTGATATCGACTAATAAACTCATGTCGTAAAAGGTGAACTTTATCTCATGAAGCTTTCTAGTCATCATTTCTGGAAAGGTTTGAAAGTTTGTTAACTACCTACTAAATAATCCGTGAAAATCTATCCTTATTTACCCTTAATCAAGTTGAATAATCTATGTCGTTGTTATTTTAAATTTGTAATCATGGTAATGCGCATGCGTAACTTGGGGTTTTCCATTTTCGGTGTAAATATTGTGAGCCAGAAATATTTACAATAAATCATCTTTATATTTTGGTATCTTGAGGAGCTTGGTTGCAAACATTTTGTTTTTTTACGAAAAGTTAATAACTTTGGTAATGCTAGAAAAATACAGTTTGTGTTCCACAAGTTAAATTTCATCCAATTTTTGACGATCACAGGGTCTACAACTTTAACAGCTTTATTTCTTACAATGAATATGATATTTTTAAACGTAAATGAGCAATTTCAGTGTGCCCGCTGGGGGAAGTTGAAAATGTTCAAAATGACCATCGCCCTTACCTTTTCATACTCCAAGAAAAATCTGATTATTAGCATATACTAGTACATTTGTATATATATTTAAATCATAGCTTTATTTTCAGTGATATGGTCAGAACATTTTAAGAAATAGATTACATCAACAATTCGAATATGACATATCCCCTATTGTATTGACACATCTTCTATTCAATAGGATTTGAATAGGAGGTACCAAACTTCTACCAGTGATAGATCGTTTACCCAAAAACTTTTCAGAAGGAAGTTGGACCGGGGAGTTTGTAGGAGATACATGTATCTTGATACAATTTAGAATAAAAGAAAATTCCAGAAAATGTTCAACGATGGAATGTAATATACCACCAATTGGAAAATGAGATACCTCCAATTGTAATTGCTGCGGATGTCTCCTTTGGAATAGGTAATGCCGTCTACATATTATACAGCATGATATATCACTTTTTGCTTAGTATAACGACACCCCATGAGGAGTGTAACCAGATTTGAAATTTTTATACTAACGTAGTTTATAATGAAGAAAAAATATTGATCAAACTAGATGGCTACTGTTGCAAGCAACAGACGGATTCCTCCTTTATTAGACCTTCCTTGGAACTGAAGTGTTAAAATCCGAATAAAGATGATGAAAAAAAAATACTTGCTTTAGTACCTTATTCACTTCAGCAAATGAGTCAAAAGAGCTTAAGTCTAACTTGGGACTCTTATCTATTTATCGACAAAAAAGAAGAAAAAGACGATAAATACCTTTAAAGTTTAGGAAGGCTTTAAACTCCTATATCTATTCTATCCATTTTGAATCCTTTTAAATTACTATCCCAAAAAGAATTGCACAATGAATAAGCAATGAGAAAATTTCTATAAATAGAGAATGACAACAGCACGAAAGTACAGACAAGTAATGCTACCAAGATAAAAAAGGAAACAGAGAACAAGAATAAAAGAGTTATCTATCTTAGTATGTAAAGTTCAAATAAGAAGTACTATTCGTGTGAAGAATAAATATTTAAGAACAAAATCCTATCAATCCTACATGAGTAAATGTTTGTTATGACCTTGAAAAAGTTTATTTGACCTTCAACCAAGGTCATGGATGAAAGATAAGCATTTTAGTTAATTCTCATCAAGATTTTTTTTATCTATTCAAAGCTCAATATTTTATCAACAAAAGTCTGTTGTGACCTTGAAATCGAACAAATGACCTTGGGTCAAGGTCAAGGTGAAAGGACTTGATGCAAGGAATATTTGCGTCAAGTTTTAACTCTCAATGTCAAATGGTCTTTGTTCTATAGGAAAAAAATTGTTGTGACCTTGAGAATGAGAATTTGACCTTGGGTCAAGGTCAAGGTGAAAGGGCTTGGGTCAATGATTGTTTTTTTGAAGTTTGAACTGTCAAGGTCAAATAGTCTTTGTTCTATAGGCAAAAGTTTGTTGTGACCTTGAGAATCATAATTTGACCTTGAAACTAGGTCATCATCAATGACTACCTATAAGTAACCTACCATCCAAGTTTCAACTCAAAATCTCAAAAACTGTAGAAATTGGCACTGTGCCAATTTAAAGTTCCATTTTCAACTCAAAATAGCGCGAAAACCGTAAATATTTTATCGAGCATGTAAGCGGATAAAAGTTTGCAAATTTCCCAAAGAACAATATAAAATAAATTTCGTTAAAATCGCACGGTTAGTTTAGGAGTTATAAGGTTTTAAAGATTTTACCTTTGATGACCTCTAGCAGGGGCATATGTGAACTTTTCGACAAGAAAAAAATTTTAAATTTAGATCTTCATATGCTCTTTCACATGGTACTTTCCGTTTTTTCATATGATGCTGTACTTTTTTGTAAAGTGACCGGAACGGTTTGTGGGTAAGAATAATAATAATAATAAGAATAACTAGATGGCTACTGTTGCAAGCAACAGACGGATTCCTCTTTTATTTGACCTTCCTCGGAACTGAAGTGTTAAAATCCGAATAAAGAAGATGGAAAAAAGAATAGTTGCTTTAGTACCTTATTCGCATCAGCAAATGAGTCAAAAGAGCTTATATCTAACTTAGGACTCTTATTTCTTTATAGACAAAATAGAAGAAAAAGATGATAAATACCTTTCAAGTTTAGGAAAGCTTTAAACTCCTTGATCTATTCTATTCATTTTGAATCCTTTTAAATTACTATCCCAAAAAGAATTGCACAATGAATTAGCAATGAGAAAATTTCTATAAATAGAGAATGACAACAGCATGAAAGTACAGACAAGTAATGCTACTAAGATAAAAATGGAAACAGAGAACAAGAATTAAAGAGTTATCTATCTTACTCTGTAAAGTTCAAATAAGAAGTACTAATTGTGTGAAGAATAAATATTTAAGAACAAAATCCTATCAATCCTACAAGAGTAAGTGTTTGTTATGATCTTGAAAAAGTTGATTTGACCTTAAACCAAGGTCATGGATGAAAGATAAGCATTTTAGTTTGTTTTAATCAAGATTCCTTTTCATCTATTCGAAGCTCAATATTTTATCAACAAAAGTCTGTTGTGACCTTGAAATCGAACAAATGACCTTGGGTCAAGGTCAAGGTTAAAGCACTTGATGCAAGGAATATTTGCGCCAAGTTTGAACTCTCAAAGTCAAATGGTCTTTGTTCTATAGGCAAAAGTTTGTTGTTACCTTGAGAATGAAAATTTGACCTTGGGCCAAGGTCAAGGTGAAAGGGCTTGGCTCAATGATTGTATTTATGAAGTTTGAATTGTCAAGGTCAAATAGTCTTTGTTCTATAGGCAAAAGTTTGTTGTGACCTTGAGAATCATAATGTGACCTTGAAACTAGGTCATCATCAATGACTACCTATTAGTAACCTACCATCCAAGTTTCAACTCAAAATCTCAAAAACTGTAGAAATTGGCACTGTGCCAATTTAAAGTTCCATTTTCAACTCAAAATAGCACGAAAACCGTAAATATTTTATCGAGCATGTAAGCGTATAAAAGTTTGCAAATTTCCCAAAGAACAATATAAAACAAATTTCATTGAAATCGTACGGTTAGTTTAGGAGTTATAAGGTTTTAAAGATTTTACCTTTGATGACCTCTAGCGGGGGCATATGTGAACTTTTCGACAAGAAAAAAAATTTATATGAAGATCTTTATTTGCTCTTTCACATGATACTTTCCATTTTATCATATAATGCGGTACTTTGTTGTAACGTCACTGGAATGGCTTGGGGGTAATAATAATAATAATAATAATAACTAGATGGCTACTGTTGCAAGCAACAGACGGATTCCTCCTTTATTAGACCTTCCTTGGAACTGAAGTGTTAAAGTCCGAATAAAGAAGATGGAAAAATGAATAGTTGCTTTTGTACCTTATTCACTTCAGCAAATGAGTCTTATGAGCTTTTGTCTAATTTGGGACTCTCATTTATTTATCAACAAAGTAGAACAAAAAGATAATAAATACCTTTCATGTTTACGAAAGCTTTATACTCCATGATCTATCAATTCTAAATCCTTTAAAATTACTATAATAATTTCAAAACAGAATTGCACAATGATTTTGCAATGAGAGCATTTCTATAAATAGAAAATGACAATAAAATCAAAATACAGCCAAGTAATGCTACTAAGAAAAAAATAGAGACCAAGAGTAAAAGAGAGTTATGTTTCTTATACTATGTTATGTTCAAATAAGAAAGACTACTTGAGTGAAGAATAAATAGAGTAGGACAAAAACTAATAATTCTACAAGAGTAAGTTTGTTATGACCCTGAGAATGAGCATTTGACGGTGAATAAAGGTCACGGAAAAAAGATAAGTATTTGAGTTAATTCTTTTCAAGATTGGTCTTAATCTGATCAAAGCTCAATATTTTATCAACCAAAGTATGTTATGACCTTGAAATCGAACAAATGGCCTTGGGTCAAGGTCAAGGTAAACGGGCTTGATGCAAGGAATATTTGTGTTAAGTTTGAACTCTAAAGGTCAAATAGTCTTTGTTCTATAAGCAAAAGTTTGTTGTGACCTTAAGAATCAAAATTTGACCTCGGGTCAAGGTCAATGTGAAAGAGCGTGGCTTAACGATAATATGTATGGAGTTTGAAGTCTGAAGGTCAAATAGTCTTTATTCTATAAGCAAAAATTTGTTGTGACCTTGCGAATCAAAATTTGACCTTGGGTCAAAGTCAAGGTGAAAGAGCTTGGCTTAACAATAGTATGTATGAAGTTTGAACGCTGAAGGTCAAATAGTCTTCGTTCTATAGGCAAAAATTTGTTGTGACCTTGAGAATCAAAATTTGACCTTGAAAGTAGGTCAACATTAAATGACTACCTATAAGTAACATACCATCGAAGTTTCAACTCAAAAGCTCAAAAACTGTAGAAATTGGCACTGTGCCAATTTAAAGTCCCATTTTCAACTCAAAATAGCGCGAAAACCGTTAATATTTTATCGAGCATATAAGCGTATAAAAGTTTGCAAATTTCCCAAAGAACGATATAAAACAAATTTCGTTCAAATTGTACGGTTAGTTTAGGAGTTATAAGAGTTTAAAGATTTGACCTTTGATGACCTCTAGCGGGGGCATATGTGAACTTTTCGACAACAAAAAAATTTTAAATCAAGATCTTGATATGCTCTTTCGTATTGTACTTTCCATTTTATCATACGAGGCCGTTCTTTTCTTGTAAAGGGTCCGGAAAGGTTGGGGGTAAGAATAATAATAATAATAAGAATAAAGAAAAGACAATACAATAACAAAGGATTCCGACGGAAGTCGGAATCCTTAATAAGAATAATAAGAATAAAGAAAAGACAATACAATAACAGAAAGGATTCCGACGGAAATCGGAATCCTTAATAAGAATAAAGAAAAGACAATACAATAACAGAAAGGATTCCGACGGAAGTCGGAATCCTTAAATAATAAGAATAATAAGAATAAAGAAAAGACAATACAATAACAGAAAGGATTCCGACGGAAGTCGGAATCCTTAATTAAGGATCAATGATACTCCCGATGATATCAATGATATTTCACAAATAAGCAATCATTACCAGCATATTTCACATATACTAGTAAGCAATGAAGCTTCTGATAGCATTAGGTACCGCATATTTCACATATAAGCAATCATTAATAAATATAAAGTTTCAAGAGGCATAACTCCATACAGACCTGTGTATAATTTATATATAATAAATGCTAAATTCAAGGAATGAATTGATTCTCTGTAAAGGTTTTCCGTAAAATGTCTGGAAATGTCTGAAAAATATTGAGTTTTTTTTACTTAGTTTCAAGGGGCATAACTCTGCACGTAATTGAGGCACATGACTCATATTCGAACTTGACCTGTATTTCTTGGTGTAAAAGCTATAAGCAAGAAATGAATTGAATATGTGTAACAGTTTTCCTTGAAATGTCTGGAAACCAAATATGGGACGGACGGACGCACACACGGTCTGACGCACGGACGGACATGTGCATGACTACATACATGTACCCTTGCCATTTTTTTTTTTTTTTTTGGCTGGGGTATAAATATCCTTCAGATCTGTGCCTAATTTCACAAAAATTCATACGAGAAATTTCAGGAATTAATGTAACTTTCACTATCAAATAAAAGCTCAAATGTTTTTTTCAATTAGGATTAATATATGTGCTTTCTTGACCTTTTCGGGCTACGGTCATTTTTAGAATTTGACCTTTAACCCCGCGCATGCGCAAATCGTGGGGGGCAAGACTTGCCCCCAGTTCAATGTAAACAAAGCGCTGGGCACTGTAAACAAACACGAGAAAACCTCGAATCACATCGTACATTGTAATCTTTTTTAAAATTTATAGTTAAAGTATGATTTCTATGGATTTTATAATTTTATAGATTATATAACTTGATGATTTTTACTATGCTATATTTTAAATAATCGAATTTTCATGGTCGAACCTAACAAGATTCCACAGGGCCGGGTAAACCATGAAAATTTTTTTAACCTTCTTTTTCGCTAATCCGGCAATTTTTAAAAGTAACATCCCAATTAACAGGGACGTATATATACGTCCCTGCAATTAATAAATCGTTGTTTTGACAAGTACACTGCACGTGTCAATTAACCGTGCAGGGAACGTAAGTTTCGTTACCTGCTAGGTGTGAAAGTCATCAGAGCGTGTTATCGCCCTGCGGTCATTTCAAAGATAGGGGGAGGGAAAATAAGATTTAATAATCTTAAAACAAACAAAAAACAAAAAAAAAAAAAAAAAAAAAAAAAAAAACGTAATAGCATAGAGTACATTTAATCTAAATAACCTGATATAACTGCGGTCAACGTGCATTTGTAGTGTACGTTCTCCTTGCACACGGCAAGTTTTTACCGGGACTTTTTCTCTTCTTTAATCATATCGATACATTTTTTTCCTTCTTCTTTTTTTAAATTCAAAGAATATGTCATATTCAAAATGGCTCACCTAAAAAATAAAGGAATCAAAGAGGGATTTAAAAAAATAGATTAACGAATCAATCAGGAAATGAGGATGAAACATCTGATGAAAATGAAGAAAAAAACAAAAAATTAGAAAACGTCTTTGTGAAACACGAATGCCTCCGTCGGCATCTCTGTCATTAAGAATTTTAAAATGGTCAACGAACCCGGATTTTGAATCCTCCCCCCCCCCCAAAAAAAATTGCAGGGAACGTTCTTAACTTTCACTCCCAAACATAAAAAGGCTGAATTTGTTCGTCTTCTAGATTTGTTTGATAATGAAAAGTACATTGAAACTATTGTCCGAAAATTAATCTTCATCTGACTGAGAATAAATAAAAATGGATGGCTACTTTCAAAGGGATTCTTCCTATAAATGATAGAAAAAAACGAGAAAATAAATGTTACAGCTAAATGAAATAATTATGCAGCATTTCCTCCAGATGGAATGTAAATAATTTGCAATGAATTAGCATTCTTGTCGTTTTTACAAATGATAAAGTTCAAGGCGCCAAACATTATGTATTTTAGATAAATTTGTTTTTAATTGAAGAATCATTAGAGGGATATAGAAAAAAAAATCAACAACCAAAAAAAAAAAAAAAAGATGCCTTACATCTACTCAATTGGATGATTATTCTTTCCAATGATGGAAGGGGCAGTCCTACGGTCACCCCCCTTATATAGTCAGATTCATCTTTATGTGCGAATTTAATAAATAAAAAAAAAAACCAAGGAAATATTTAAAATAATAAAACTGAGAATTAACTGTTTTTCGTTTCATGTCTTCAAGTTTTACTAAGCTTTAGATAAATCAAATTTCATTTCTTAAACAGAATTTCAAAAATTTTCTGGGACCTTTAGGCTGCTATCAGTTTTTTTTCCAAGGTTTCATTTTAAAATCTTCTCTCTCAAAACAGAGCACATCATTATTTTAGACACAAAACATGAAGAGGAAGAAGTTCGATCTTCAAAGAAAAAAATAAGATGATAATGAAGATATAGTACATTGTATACACTCTTGCTCCTAAAATTCTCTCTCTTTATAATTTCCAAAACATTAAACTTACGCCACCGAACCCCGGTTTGAATTCCTGTTGAAATTTGATGATGTTCTTTATTGATACCGTTTTATAAGTGTGCGATTACGTAAAACATGTAAAATGAATAAAAATAATAAGAAATTCATGTTTGAAATTTTATTTCTTCAGAATGCTAAAAGAAGCTGTAGAACAGGAAATAGTGAGAAAATATTAAACAATGCAAGATAAGTCTTCGTTCTTATGTAGATAAAAGTACCTTTTTTTTATTTGATAAATTTATGTCCTTTGTGAATAATGCAATCCCAACTAAACTTGTAACTATAAGAAATAATGACAAGATCTGGTTCAATACACTACTTAGAAAAGAAATTCGAAAAAGAGATCGTTTACGTAAAGTAGCTAAATTAGGATCGAATATTCACATAGATAAATATAAAAAGCAAAGAAATCATGTAAATGATTTAAAGAAATCAATCAAAGAAGAATTTTATAAAAATGTAGATGGGCTAGTAGATCATTTATCATCTGAAAATCCTAAAAGTTACTGGAAATTAATTAATTCACTCACTAAAGGTTATGGTAAATGCGAAACTATACCCCCACTTCTAAATCCTGAAAATAACGTAATTGAAACCAATAACGAACAAAAAGCAGAAATCTTAAACAATTATTTTACTGAAATCTCCACTATTGATGATACTAATGTAGAAATTCCAACCGCTGACCTTAAAACTGAAAGTCAACTTTCCTCAATATCTATTTCCTCGTCTGATGTACTTGATGTACTTAAATCTTTAAAACTAGGCAAAGCCAATGGATTCGATGGTATCAGTCATCATATGCTGAAACTTTCCGCCGATGTACTTTGCTATCCTCTTAGTATCCTATTCAATATGTGCCTAGAATCTAACCGATTTCCTACTTTATGGAAAAAAGCTTTAGTGTTACCTCTATATAAGAAAGATGATAAAAACTTACCTTCAAATTACAGGCCAATATCTCTATTAAGTACCGTTGCAAAGGTTTTTGAAAGATGTATATTCAAGTATCTCCATAATTACATGCTAGATAACAATTTGTTCTATGAATTTCAGTCAGGCTTTCTACCTAATCATTCCACAACTTACCAATTAATCGAATTGTATCACCACATCTGCTTAAATAGGGGAAAAAATGAACACACTGGTTTAGTTTTTCTAGATATTTCCAAAGCATTTGATAAGGTTTGGCATAAAGGTCTCCTAATAAAATTATCTTCTTACGGTATCGTTGGTAACTTGCTTGCATTTCTCCAAGACTACTTATCAAAACGCGAACAATCAGTGATACTAAATAATAATGTTTCGTCTTTCAAACAAATAAATGCAGGAGTGCCCCAAGGATCGGTATTAGGACCCTTTCTATTTCTTATTTTCATTAATGATATTGCTGATAACTTGATAAGTCTTGCCCGTCTTTTTGCAGACGATACTTCTTTGCTTCATTCTTCCAAGAGACTTACTGAAATCGAACGCTCGCTAAATTCAGATTTAGATAAAATATACACATGGTCTCATAAATGGTTAGTGTCTTTCAATCCAGCCAAAACCGATGTTCTTATTATAAGTAACAGAGAAACAGATCAACTAAACCTTCGTTTTGGAAATCATGAACTAAATACTACTACTTCCCACAAACACCTAGGCGTAACTTTTAGATCCGATGGTAAATGGACTTCTCATATCGATAATATATGCAATACAGCTCTAAAGCAAATAAATGTACTTAGATCTCTCAAATATACTCTCAGTCGCTCTTCCCTTAACAAAATATACTTAACTTTTACCCTGCCCTTACTTGAATATTCTTGTGAATTATGGGACGGATGCACTCAAGCAGATTCTGATAAGTTAGAAAAAATCCAATACCAAGCCGCTAGAATAGTAACTGGTCTTCCTCTTTTCGCAAGTATTGAATCACTTTTGTCAGAAACTGGTTGGGAATCCCTAAAATCACGTCGTGAAAAAAGAAAACTCTCTCTATTTTATAAAATTCAAAATAATCTTACTCCATCTTATTTAAAAAATATGATACCGCCACAGGTGGATCAGTTGAATTCTTACGATCTTAGAAACAGCTCTAATTATCGGACCCCCCAATTTCGTCTACAAAGCTCCGTGGATTCGTTTTTACCTTCCACTCTTCGCTCATGGAATTCACTCGACATGGAAATAAGAAATAAATCAACACTTAAACAATTTTAAAGTTCTCTCCAAAAATCTTACGACGTTTATAAACCCCCTAGACATTACATGGTAGGAAATCGTAAAGCTAATATTCTGTTAACTAGGTTAAGAAACTCTTGTAGTAGCCTAAATGCAGATCTTTTCAGAGTAAATTTGACGAACTCTCCGTCTTGTTCCTGTGGTTATTCTAACGAAGATGTATGTCATTATATTTTATATTGTACTAAATTCCATGAACAAAGACGCACCCTATTGAACAAAATAACAGCATTTCTTCCTTTATCTTTAAACGATCTCTTAAAAGGGAAAGATGAATTGGATTCTGTCGATAATATCTATATCCAACTGTCCATACAAGACTTCATCATATCATCGGGTAGATTTTGATCCTCTAGGCTGGTAATTGATCTCCGTCTGTTAGTTTAAACATATTTATTTTCAAATGTCACAAGCTTCCGTCTGTTCAACCTTCTTCCTTAAACCCCATCCCTTTGCTCCTCGCATTCCCAGCACTTGTCCTCTCAAACCCATATAACACAACCTCCTCCCTCCCTCGCTCTTATAAATATATTATTTCTTAACTCTTTTCCTTATTCTCTTCCTCATTAGTTTATTAAGAAATATTTGAAATATGTTTAAATATCAGCCTCTTATGACATGCATTTGTGCTACATTGTATTTGATAGGAAAGGGCCGTTTCTAATGTTTTCAAAACTTGTGGCCCAATCCTTTTCAATAATTATTTATTGAATAAAATATGTTTAAACTAAACCTTTTTTTTAAACATTTGCCTGCTGTTGTGGAATTTGTGTTTAATAAATTAATTAATGGCTCTGATGGCCGTCGATCAAATATCGCAGGTAAACATAGCTTGAGCGTTGGGGTATTAAACTGGGCTTATTTTCACCTAAGTAATTAAAAGAGTATACTTCTGGCCAGGTGATATAATCTATAAAAATTACAGGTAATGAGTATTTCACTCTAATTACTGATTGCATGCAATTCATAGACTATCTGTACTAAAACTTATTTGACTCGTCTCATTCGCTAGATTAAAATAGCTCCGTCTGGTCAGGTAACTTTGCTACGTAACAAGTAGAACTTATAATTTCTAGATAGATAAATTATCTTTATTTCACATTCTATTGTATTTCTAAAAAGTTTTCACTGACTTACTATAAGTATAACGCTTGTCACAAAGTAAAAAGGGAACCAGATTTCGGGTCGTCGTATCTCTATACAAGGGAAATTGACACCCGAAATTCAGCTGTTTTTCTACTTTTACATAAATATTACAATAGAAGACGATCAAAATTAGTTAATTAAGACATAAAGAACATATTTTTATTAAGGTCAACGCATGTCATTCGCGCTATTTGCATAAATCGGCGATGTTTGTTTACATAGCTGTATAAGGAATTCATGATTCTCGCCCTACACAGTATTGCGCATGCGCGGACACGATGCATGATGTGATCGAAAATTATAAATATTCAAGGCGCGTGAAAAGGTCTATAATCTTCTACATATTAGATATAAAAGATACAAAGCATCGCGATTTTTAGAATATGCATGTACAAATGTATGAAGCACAGGAGCTCGATGTCATGGATCCGCAATCGCATCCTCCTTCTCTTATCTTTTTTTTTTTTTTTTTTTTTTTTTTTTTTTTTTTTACAAAAATCCAAAAAACATATCAGCGTATTCCTTGAAGCAAAATTATAATGTCATACAAAATGTATTTTTTGGCTGTTTCATATTTAGATATCTTAAAACTAACCAAGCATATACATAACTTTCAAATTAACCGACGCAATCCGCCTTAGATAAGCTAAGAAACATGTTTACTCGTTAGTTTCAAACCGTTTCGGAAGTGTGTAAAATTAAACAAGGACAGTCAGGGAAAACCTCTGGCTCTGATTGGTAAATCATTATGAGTATATAGCGGTAAAGCGACGTGTCAGACTCTCAGCCAATGATATTTCAGACTGGGTGAACTCATTGCGTCTTTTTGTAGATTTCCGGTCCACTTTGACGTTGTACGGAAAATGACGTTTCTAAGCTAGTATCACAGGAGCTCGATGCCAACTTTCCTTATACATATACTCTGACTTGAGAGAGATGGAAAGGGGCGGGTGTCATTGAGGGTTGTTGACATCGAGCTCCTGTGACTAGTATACGGTAGTTTATAAAGTAGAGGTGCGCAATTTAATCATTTTATTTGTATAATAAATTAATTCCGAGAAGTTTGCTGTTCAAGCGGGGCTATCAAAATTTAAAAAATGGACCCGCGTGATTCTCCTAGTACTGTAGAGAAGGGGCGTTTGTAATTCAGGGTTGTTGGCATCGAACTCCTGTGATATAAAGTGCTAAGCAATAAAAAGTTACGAAAACAAGTTCCTAAAATTTCTCGTATACTAAGAATTTTTGTGAAACAGGCTCGATAATATTTTGAATACTATAGATTTATAAACAGAATTGACAAAATGTTATCTATATTAATACATTAATTAGCTTTTATGTAATAAACCTAACCGGTAGCTAGCCGTTTCTTCATAGTTTTAAGATGATGCAATGATCACTGATTAGCCTAATTAAAATGAAAAATAAGTTATCAGTAGTATACATGATATAACACATCACATAACTTTTGGAATCGATAGGCCTATATTATTTTTATACGTCCCATAATTAAGACTCTGAGATGGGCCACCGTTCGACTCAGTCAGTCAGTGACCCCTTCGCAATAACTTCGGTCCAGTTGTTTTGGACGGCAAAATAAGTACTTTCCCTGCAATATGACGTCACGGACAATCACTTTTTAACTGTGACGTAACGAGAGTCAGTACTTGCCGTCCACAAAATGCTAGTCACGGATCTTATCCCCCCCCCCCGACCCAAAACTTTAAAAAAATAAAAATAACTTGATAACAGTAAAGAAAGAAACCAGTTTTAACAAAAATAAGCAATAGTGAGAGAGAGAGAGAGGGGGGTGGGAACCCACTTAAAGAAAAATATATATGCATAAAAAAAAAAAACGACGGAGGAGGAGGAAGAAGAAAAGTTACTTCCCTTAAAAATGAGCATTTATTTTATGACGTCATCAATTTGTGAGCACATTGCAATGGCGCACCTGGAAGCTTTACAACAAATACTTTCAAAAATTTAGTGCACAGAGCTTTCTCGCAATGCATTGATAGACAAAAATATAAGAAATGAATGCCACAGGGATATACCTTGCTACCTGCAGGTATGTCATGGCCGCTGACTTTTCTGATCGCGAGAGCTGGGGAGATTTGTACCGTTATTTACCTTATTTGCGTCAGTCGTTGTCGTGTTTCGTTTGCAGAAACTTGGTTTTGAAGCCACTCACTCCAAGTCATAAACATTGCTTTCATTTTGTATGTGAAAAATGTAAAGGGGGACGAATGAAACTAAAGCCACAGTGCAGCTGGTGCAAAAATTACAATGACTTCGAAGAGAACACACAACTGAGAGTGTTAGTGTTGTGCTTCAAGAAACTATGTGAATATATCAGCCACAGTCCAATAGGTGAAGATCTACGATCATTGGCTACCAATGGAGAAACAAACAATCTAGTAACAATCATACAAGAGGCTTTAGATTTTTATGATGAGTTTCATCTACAAACACTTTCTATACCATTTCTATTTGGAGCCCCAGAACCAAGTTTATTGACCAATAAGTCAAATGAAAGTGTACCGTCAACATCTAAAGAATCAGAAACCAAAAGTAGGAAGCAAGAAGTCACAGAAGTTTGCCAGTATTCAAATTCTGAGTTGTCAGACACTTCTGAGAAAGCAGACGAAAAAGTTGAAAAAATACAATCTGCAGCAGAAATAACACATATAGTGCATCATGATTTATCACCAGTATCTTCAGATGAAATCATAGATGTTTGTAAAACACCAAGTCCCATTGAAAAGGATAAACACAGTAAAAAGAAAAAGTCTGTGTTATCATTCGACAAAACAAAGAACACATCAATATTAGAGCAAAAAGTACTCTTATTCAATTGTGTGAAAGAAAAAGGTGCTCAAAAGTTAGCTACACCAGTGGTAGATTTAGCAGTTAAGAAACCTAAAGTTGTACTGACAAACACAAAACAGACAAATTCAAAAGGTTGCAAATGTGGCAGAGGAGGAACAAATAGTCGCTTGACTTGCCTAGGGCAAAGATGTCCGTGTTACATAAAGAAGTTGCCGTGTATCGGATGTAGATGTACAGGCTGTCGTAATCCACGGAAAGCAGCCAATCATAATGGCAGCTCAGCATCATTAAATCACAGTGTAATAGATGATAGATACTTGCAAAATGAAAGAGGGATTGTACCATCTGTTTGATTGTTATATTTTAGTATAAATGTCTGTGTGTAGTACTACATCATTAATTCATTTTCATGCAGGATCATGCAGCCTTTCAACTTACTTCATCATCAATTCATCATGTCAGAATATTTGTTATTTTAAATGTTTTGTACAAGCAAATATAAATGTACTGAGTTGAAAGTCCTATTAAAATAGTGAAAAGTTCAACATTCTGTCACTGTCTTTTTATTTTTTGAAACGTTAAACAGATATTTTAATATCTCCACTTTTTTTGCTGATTATAATTTCAATTTACGACACATGTAGAAGAATACAAAAAATTATATTGTACAAAGCTTCTTGTCATCATGATTATTGTCCATCGTCGGAAACCCACGCTCGGTCATGCAAGCTCACCTCCCGTGGGTCATAAAGGCAGAATTTTCGTTGGATAGCATTACAAAAATCTGATGTGAGTTCTTGTCAATGAATTAGCTATTTAAAGCCAATATATAAGTAATATTGTTTTGTAACTCCTAAAAGCAACAAATATGAATCACTGTCAACATTAATTATGACATCTTTTGTTGATAAAAATATAAAATAGATCATACTTTTGCTATCGATAACTAATTTACTGACGAGTACTCGTATTAGATTTTTTTTTAATGCTATCCAGCGAAAATTCTACCGTTGTGACCCACGGGAGGTGAGCTTGCATGACCGACCATGGGTTTCCGACGATGGATTATTGTCATGGAGATGAAATCGGTCTTGACATAACATTTTACAAACTCACTGTTAACATGGTTTCTGTAAATGGTTTATTTGTACATGTACCTCATGTACTGATTTGAAGGAAATGTAACATGTCAGAGAAATGCTTTTCACAAAATAAGGTCATATCTCTTAAAGAGTGAGACAAGGTTACATAGATTTAAGAATATTGTAATCTCAGTCAAGGCCATAATATTTTAGTTAAGTTTACACTCAGAATGAAGTAAGAATTTTTTTTTTGGTCCAGAATAGAAGACAGAGGGTATTCATAACCTTATATATTGAAAGGTGATATGCATCTCTTAAAATGTCAAGTTCAGATTAATATGATATATTTCCATTGCAGAGGTATCCCCATCTTAAGCGCCCGTTAGGCAAACGGATCTATAAACTGTAATTCTGGTTGCCTACTATGACGTCACGCTTTAGTTTTGAAAGTACGGAGAATTTACCAACGTTCAGATACTTTTGACGTTATAACATGCAAAAGGCTCACTATTAATGCTAAACGGGGTGTCCGATATTTAGTACAAATGAAAATATAAGTAATGACTGTCTTACTTTGGGTGTTCATGGTAGTATAATTCTGGTTGGACACGTGCAAATTTCTTAAGTACATGTATGGAGAATAATGAGTAAATCAGTGTGTGGAACATATCCGTTTAGTTTTACTATTTTCATGGATTTATTCAATCATGACCATTTCATAATCTTTGTAATCTTGAATCAATGGAATGTTTGTTAGAACATTGTTCAGGCCATAATTAACCAAAAACAAAATTTGCAGAGCCATTACCAAGGATCTAACAAACATGATATTTATAAGGTGTTCATTTGCAGAGATGTGGATCAGCATTCCCTCCCCTAGAATTTGCCAGATATGCTGATTTTTCGCCCGCGAAGCATAGTGATACTTACATGTAGGGATCACTTTGCCCGTTGTCCGTCCGTCTGTCTTTCACACTTTGGGTGTCACAGCCCATAACTTTTAATTGGTAAGTGATAGGGCTTTGATATTTCACATGTGTATTTCTTGTGACAAGACCTTTCTACACATACCATAATTAGCTCTACTGGTCATAGACCAGTCGA
Organism: Pinctada fucata; assembly: GCA_028142955.1. NCBI lineage: Eukaryota > Metazoa > Mollusca > Bivalvia > Pterioida > Pteriidae > Pinctada > Pinctada fucata. The sequence continues at coordinate 58,010,843 of AP027105.1, forward strand.
GCTTATGCGATACCCCTTCGTCCGGTGTCTGTCCGTCTGTCTGTCCGTCCGTCCGTCCGTAAACAATTCTTGTGCTCACAACTCCTCTGAAACTATAAGAGATAGAAATGTAACTCTTTTTGCATTACACTTGGTCTGTGGTGCAGTTGTGCACCTGACATTTTGTTTGAGCCCCTGATTCCCAGGGTCCTAGAAAATGGGCATGGTCATTTTCTCCTATATAACTCTATGTAATCTTGTGCTCGCAACTCCTCTGACACTATGAATGATGGGGACTTAATTCTTTTTGCAATATGATGGGTCTGTGGTCTAGTTGTGCACCTGAAATTTTGTTTGAGCCCCTGACCCCCAGGGTCTTAGAAAAAGGGTGTGGTCATTTTCTCCTACATAACTCTATGTAATCTTGTGCTCGCAACTCCTCTGACACTATGAATGATGGAGACTCAATTCTTTTTGCAATATGATGGATGTGTGGTCTAGTTGTGCACCTGACATTTTGTTTGAGCCCCTGATCCCCAGGGTCTTAGAAAAAGGTTGTGGTCATTTTCTTCTATATAACTCTATGTAATCTTGTGATTGCAACTCCTCTGACACTATAAATGATGGAGACTTAATTATATTTGCAATATGATGGATGTGTGGTCTAGTTGTGCACCTGATATTTTGTTTGAGCCCCTGACCCCAAGGGTGTTAGAAAAAGGGTGTGGTCATTTTCTCCTATATAACTCTAAGTAATCTTGTGCTCGCAACTCCTCTGACACTATAAATGATGGAGACTTAATTCTTTTTGCAATATGATGGGTCTGTGGTCTAGTTGTGCACCCGATATTTTGTTTGAGTCCCTAACCCCCAGGATCTTAGGAAATGGGTGTGGTCATTTTCTCCTACATACATGTTACTCTATGTAATCTTGTGCTTGCAACTCCTATGTCACTTTAAATGATGGAGACTTAATTCTTTTTGCAATATAATGGATGTGTGGTCTAGTTTTGCTCTTTTGTTTTTGAGCCCCTGAGTGAGGCCCTGACCCCCAGGGTCTTAGAAAAAGGGTGTGGTCATTTTCTCCTATATAACTCTATGTAATCTTGTGCTCGCAACTCCTCTGACACTATAAATGATGGAGACTTAATTCTTTTTGCAATATGATGGGTTTGTGGTCTAGTTGTGCACCTGATATTTTGTTTGAGCCCCTGACCCAAAGGGTGTTAGAAAAAGGGTGTGGTCATTTTCTCCTATATAACTCTATGTAATCTTGTGCTCGCAACTCCTCTGACACTATGAATGATGGGGACTTAATTCTTTTTGCAATATGATGGGTCTGTGGTCTAGTTGTGCACCTGACATTTTGTTTGAGCCCCTGATCCCCAGGGTCTTAGAAAAAGGGTGTGGTCATTTTCTTCTATATAACTCTAAGTAATCTTGTGATTGCAACTCCTGTGACACTATAAATGATGGAGACTTAATTATATTTGCAATGTGATGGGTTTGTGGTCTAGTTGTGCACCTGATATTTTGTTTGAGCCCCTGACCCAAAGGGTGTTAGAAAAAGGGTGTGGTCATTTTCTCCTATATAACTCTATGTAATCTTGTGCTCGCAACTCCTCTGACACTATGAATGATGGGGACTTAATTCTTTTTGCAATATGATGGGTCTGTGGTCTAGTTGTGCACCTGAAATTTTGTTTGAGCCCCTGACCCCCAGGGTCTTAGAAAAAGGGTGTGGTCATTTTCTTCTATATAACTCTATGTAATCTTGTGCTCGCAACTCCTCTGACACTATGAATGATGGAGACTTAATTCTTTTTGCAATATGATGGATGTGTGGTCTAGTTGTGCACCTGACATTTTGTTTGAGCCCCTGATCCCCAGGGTCTTAGAAAAAGGGTGTGGTCATTTTCTTCTATATAACTCTAAGTAATCTTTTGATTGCAACTCCTCTGACACTATAAATGATGGAGACTTAATTATATTTGCAATATGATGGATGTGTGGTCTAGTTGTGGACCTGATATTTTGTTTGAGCCCTTGACCCCAAGGGTGTTAGAAAAAGGGTGTGGTCATTTTTAGCTCGCCGGGACGAATGTCCGGAGAGCTATTGTCATACCCCCGGTGTCGGCGTTGGCGTCTGCGTGCGCGTGCACAAAAACTTTAACCTTGCTTATAACTTTTAAACCAATACAGATTGGGCTTTCATATTTCACATGTGCATTTCTTGTGACAAGACCTTTCCATGGATACCAAAATTTTTGACCTTGTGACCTTGACCTTGGAGATTGACCTACTTTTGAAAAACTTTAACCTTGGCCATATTTTTTGAATGGTAAGTGATAGGGCTTTGATATTTCACATGTGTATTCCTTGTGACAAGACGTTTCCATGGATACCAAAATTTTTGACCTTGTGACCTTGACCTTGGAGATTGACCTACTTTTGAAAAACTTTAACCTTGGCCATATTTTTTGAATGGTAAGTGATAGGGCTTTGATATTTCACATGTGTATTCCTTGTGACAAGACGTTTCCATGGATACCAAAATTTTTGACCTTGTGACCTTGACCTTGGAGATGATTGACCTACTTTTGAAAAACTTTAACCTTGGCCATATTTTTTGATTGGTAAGTGATAGGGCTTTGATATTTCACATGTGCATTCCATGTGATAAGACCTTTCATGCCGTACCATAAATTTTGACCTAGTGACCTTGACCTTGAAATTTTACCTACTTTTCAAAAACTTTAACTTGGGCCATATTTTTTGAATGGTAAGTGATAGGGCTTTGATATTTCAAATGTGCATTCCTTGTGATAAGACCTTTCATGCCGTACCATAAATTTTGACCTAGTGACCTTGACTTTGAAATTTTACCTACTTTTCAAAAACTTTAACTTGGGCCATATTTTTTGAATGGTAAGTGATAGGGCTTTGATATTTCACATGTGCATTCCTTGTGGTAAGACCTTTCATGCCGTACCATAAATTTTGACCTAGTGACCTTGACCTTGAAATTTTACCTACTTTTCAAAAACTTTAACTTGGGCCATAGCTTCTTTACTGATTTAAGTAAACTTTATTGGCACTGGGACTTTTTAATCAGAGGAGTTATTTATTGTTGTTGTTGCAATTTACATATGGTTGCCACCGGCGAGCTATGTTGTCATTCTGACAAGTCTGGTCTCCTATATCGTAGGCGACACAAGTATTCCTTAGATTGCTATTTTTTCGCGAGTTTGGGTCTATACATCAAGGTCATAAAGGAAGCAATGAACAGCACTATCTATGTATATCTGATTAGTCCCCTACCACTAAAACCGGAGGGGACTTTAGGTTTCCTCGCTGTGTCTGTCCGGATAAGCTTGTCCAGGTCATAATGTTTTACTGCTTGCATGGATATAATATTTTACAGAATTGTTGCTTGGTAATCAAGGAAGTGTCATAACCTTCATCTAAGATCAACATGGGCGGATCCAGGAATTTTTTCAGGGGGGGGGGGGGGGGTCCTAAAGTCCGATTTTTTGAAGAACAGTTTCTGCACTTTAACTTGAATAAATTCCCATTAAATCCCATTCAATTTCTTCCTAAAAGATTAAGTAATTTTTTTTCTACAAAGGATCAGAGAAGTGGAAAACGTGTCAGCCAATGAGACCCACTTGCTGCAGTCTGCGCATTTTTGACTCGTCCTCTGTGACTAAGGAATTTCACCAAACCCAAGAAGAATAAATTACTCACGAGCGTCTGCCAAATTGTATTTTTCGATTGGTTTTCTAAAACAAGATGTGTGTCAACGGATCTGTTCGGCTGAATGCGAATTTCACGACACAATGTCTCATATGCCTCTTGTTTGTTTTCCTTAAAGTTATGCATATCGGAAGATCTGTGTGTATCCGGACATTAAGAAGACTGTGAACACGAAGTCCGGATAACTACATCATTTAATGAATGTACACTGCTACTAGATGTGCACATTGGTCTCCACGTCGTTCATGTTTTGGTTCGATTCATTTAATTGTTTATCCATTTGATGAGGATCTTGTGGATGCAGGTAAAACGAGCCAAAACCAATACGTGCCCAACCAAAAGATTGTACCTACGTTTTCGATCAAAATGTACCAAGTCAAAACGTTCTCTGATCTGGTCAAAACGTACCCGATTAAGAAAATCACTATTCGTATAAAATCTGTTTTCACGAAGTCAAGTCAAAACGGAACAACTTTGGAAAATTTCGCCATGTTATAACCCTTTTGACCCCGATCCTTATTGAAGATGTTTTGTCTGATGTTCAATTGAGCATGAAGGAGCTTGTTTGTGGGTTTTTGCCTAACTGCATAGATATGCATAGTTACGCTTAGTTTGGGGAAATCGACCTTACACAGAAGATTGATATAATTTGATTTGTCCTGTAAGAAACAGTGATTACTATTATATTAAATATAAAATAAGTTCATTTAGAGGGAAAAGAGCACATATTTTTCTGAATATGTGTGTCGGATAATAATTGTTAATTACAGCCGAACGTCACGCTGAGATAATTTACCATTCATCTTTCTGTTACCCACAGAGATTTTTTTCTGGTAAATCTAATTGCGAGAGGAAGAGGGTGTCGACATAAAAATTGCCATCTAAAAATTGGATGATGGTCTCACAAGGGATTTAACGATGTGCTGCCCGGAATATTCAGGAAATAGGATAACCGCGGTAGGTCCTTGTGTTGACCATTTTATAATGAGAATAATTTTAGACCACGCATAGATCATTTTAAGAGTTGGTCCCTTGATATAGAAAATCGTGAAAAAAAATGACCGAAATGTTCGTCATGTTTGATAACTAGTATAAAAAAATCGTTTTACCCGATCACGTGCTAAATCTGCGGGAAATCCATTGTATATACTAGTACATTTTTGTAAATAAAATACTCGCAAATTTACTCAATTATTAAAATAAAAGGTAAAAAATACTTTGTGCATTTCATTTAATTCTCACTCTAAAATCAGTTGAATCATCTTCGAAATGTGGCAAACTACATTCTACAATTATTTTTATGCCCTGTATACATAAAAGCTAAACTTATTGACAACTTATTAAAGCCGCATGAGATATCACGTTAGGGGACGACCATTTTATCCGGGGGGGGGGGGGGGGTTGGAAATAAATGTTCCGATTCAGAAAATGTTGGAAATAAATAATCTGGCCCTCTTTGTCGCAGAAATAAATATTCTGGCCCACATTCAATAATTTTCGGCTCGCTTCGCTCCCCATTCACTGAAACAAACAGCTTGCTTCACTAGCAACAAGACCAAATTTCTAGGCTCGCTTCGCTTGCCTTACATTGAAAGAAAAATTCGGGCTCGCTCTGCTCGCCCTGCCACAAAATTTTATACCAAGTGCTATTAAGTCACATTTACACAGTATTACGATTGCAAGTATAAAACAAAAATGTATATTTATTTTAACAATTATGATAAGCTTCAAGTCTTAAAGGAATGCCTATTACACATCAACTACCTACTTTTGCACTCGACATGACAAAAACTTTCTTGGCACACCCCTCTCCCAATGTGCTGAAAACTCTCAATTTAGAATATGCAGGTTATACATGTACATTCTCATGTATATAGACTTATTGAAGAGCCAAGAAATCCAAGAAAGTCTTGCACATTGTAAATAACTGATGGCATATTTAGTTGACATAACCAGGGAGTGTGTGTACATATACTCTATTTTTGGGGGTTTCTGTTTTTGTTTTGTTTTGTTTTTGTTTTGTTTTGGTTTTTTTTTTCAATTTTTGCTTGTCAGAATTGTTACAGGGTTGAAAATAAATATTCTGACTTTGATTTACTTGAAAATAAATAATGCGGCCGGCCCTGCGTTGAAAATAAATGGTATCAGACCCTGAAAAATTTGCAAGCCCCCTCCCCGGCAATAAATAATTCGGCCGGCCCTGCGTTGAATATAAATAATATCTGACCCGAAAAAAAATTGCCAGCCCCCCGCCTCCCCCGGATCAAATGGTCGTCCCCTTACCCTACCAGAGAAGTTATAGGCACGCCGAATCGTTCCCAGATTGAAACGGTGAGTAATGAGCGCACTAAGATTCTGCTAAAAGATTGAAACGGTGAGTAATAAGCGCACTAAGTTCTGCTAAAACGACCATTTATATCTACACACCTGTAAAATTTTGACGAAAAGAGACGAGCAATCAGATGCAAGTCTTCATCACTCACTAAGTGTTCTGAGGGAAACTACATGGGACTGATAGATGCTTTTTGATAGTCTGGAATATTAATGAAATCAAATGGTGATATAATTGGAAGAACGATAAAAAGTCATAAATACCATATAATATCACGTATCTTGATCATAAAAAGACACGATAGTACGAGCGGTGTCGTTAAATTTAATGTAGAAAATCGACTTTCCACGATTGGTAATAACTTCACAGTAATTATGCTTGGAATTCAGTTCAGTTTGCAATTCTATGCTATAAAATATACTTGCTATGAAAGGAGAACAATGACCACAGGTGAAAAGAGAAAACTACACAAAGAAACAGATTTGACCAAAAAAAAAAAAAAAAAAGTCGGATATATGTCCGAGAATAGATTCTTGAAAATAGAACTTTAATTAGAACTGCCCTAAAGTGGACGAGTTTTACCCCCGTGGGACGTTTTTCTCTAAACGGATTCATTTATCATATAACAAAGAAAGCTCTTGTCTTATAAGGAATCTATATGTGAAATATCAAAGCCCTATCCCTTAAAGTTTAAAAAGTAGGTCTAGGTCAAAAGCCATGGTATCAAATGAAAGCTTTTGTCATGTAGAATATATATGTGAAATATCAAAGCCCTATCCCTTATAGTTTAAAAGTAGGCCAAAGGTCAAAGTCAAGGTCATGAGGTCAAAAGTCATGATATCAAATGAAAACTTTCGTCATGAGGAATCTATTTGTGAAATATCAAAGCCATATCCCTTATAATTTAAAAGAAGGTCAAAGGTCAAGGTAACTAAGTCAAAAGTCATGGTATCAAATGAAAGCTTTCGTCATGAGGAATATATATGTGAAATATCAAAGCCCTATCCCTTATAGTTTAGAAGTAGGTCAAAGGTCAAAGTCAAGGTCACTAGGTCAAGAGTCAGGAGCTTTCGTCATGAGGAATCTATGTGTAAAATAACAAAGCCATATCCCTAACATGCATAATTTAAAAGTAGGTCAAAATCACTATGTCAAAAGTCATGGTATCAAATGAAAGCTTTCGTCATGAGGAATATATATGTGAAATATCAAAGCCCTATCCCTTATAGCTTAAAAGCAGGTCAAAGGTCAAGGTCAACGAGTGACGAGTTTTTATCAAAATTTCTACCATAAGTTTTGGTGACGACTTGTCTGGTCAAGTCGTCACCTGGTTACGACTTGACCATACAACACGTCACCAAATGGTCAGGTTACGAGATGTCTTTTTTTGGTTACGAGTTTTCTTGTTACGAGTTGTCAGCAATCAACATCACAAGGTCAAATGTCTTGGAGTAAAACTTGTTATGATGAATGTCTATGCGAAATATTAATATCAATTCTCTGTAAGGACCAAAATATTTTGGAAACAGCATGTCATGGATTTTCATTATTTTCTCTATAAATGGTATGTATAATGCCCTGAATACAAAAGTAACAATTTTTTGAAAATAAATATTCCGGTTGCCATGGAAACGAGGTCTGTCTATTTATAGCACTTAAACAATGGTCAAATAAGTCATCTTTGGTTATGTTGCCATGGAAACCATTGTCAGAGTTAATTGGTATTAACAACTTATAATCTTTAAAACCTCTATTTTAAGAAAAAATAACAAATTTTTGACATTTCTTTCAATTAGTCGGATCCTATCAAATCAAAATCAGTCAAAAATTGCCATAAAATAAGGTCAAAATCAAGGCCTATTTTTGTCCAATTTTTACCATTTTTAAGCAAAAATAACACAAAATGTCAGGCTGATAACACCATCACTGTTGCCGGAACAAAATAGATTTCATGTGACAAATATAATCACTGAAAAAAATAAGTGGGACCTTGTTTTGTTTTCCTACATTTTGATGTCAAAAACGGTTGCAATGGCAACTTTTCATTTGACACATGATGACTATATCTTTTCAAATTGATTTTTAGCATGGTTTAAATAACTTATATTGCTTAAGCTTTATGTAGGGACAACAGAAGAAATTATTCTTTATTTGAGCACTTCCAAAATTTGTCAAGGTCATTGACTCTAAGTTCAAGGTCATTTTAAATTATAGGTTCCAATTTCAGTAAAATTTGCATTTTTGTTGTTATTTGTTGTTACTAAATTTAGGCTTGACTGTCATATATTTGTATCAAAAATACTTCTTTCTAAAATTAGGACCGATAGATGGAAAAACATTACAATTTTTTGTTCAGAACATTTCTCCTAAAAAAATAAGCCCCAGACAAAAATCATGATAATCTCACATTTTTTTTATATGTATGTATGAAATACTAGCTGAAAATCAAGGATGTCATTGATTTTGAGATTTTTGCAACTTTGGTCAATAAATAGGGGATATATCCAAAATCACTATGTATGTGTTTGTTTTACTCAATATCAAATGATTTTTGAGTTACTGCCTCTCATATTTTTGAAAAATCACAGAATTTTGCCAAATTTTGTGAATTACATTCAAGATGACCTTGACGTTGGGTCCTGTGACCTTGAAAAATTTTAAGGTGATTTTTTAATCAATAATGCTCTTTTAAATGTACTGATAAAAAAATGCTTAAAAATATATAACGGACAGCTGAAAATTTACCAGTAAATTACTCTATGTGTAATAGTACTGAACAGAATGTCACCATGGTAACCATTTTTTATACCCTTTTGAATAAAATTGTGAAGAGGTCCCACTCAAATTTTAACATTTTCTTAAAGATCGAGGATTAAACTTTAAGGATAATTGGCAGTATAAATCAAGTTAGCCTGACATTTCAGATTATTTGCCCTTAAATTTGAGCAAAATCATGTTAAATTAGGAGCTTTTTCGGTCTTAAAAAGGGCCTCTTCAAAACAAGTTTTTGCCTATATTTTGAGCATATTGACGAAGAGAATAGCGGGCAGAAACATACTTCTTGTGTAATATTTATACTATTAAAGATATAAAGAGAAAAATTAAGGAAATTTCAGTTGACTACAATAGCTGTTACCATGGAAACTAGCCTTGTGAAAATGCCATGTTACAAGTATTCTACTGATGCGTAAAATTTCAAACATGGTTTCCATGGCAACGAAAACTTAATTTGTAAAAAGAAAGTTTATTTTTGTCTCAGTACATCATATACACCTTCCACACCAAAAATCTTCAAAATTGGAGACATGCTGTTTCCACGTGCTATATTGAAATTATTTTGGTCCTTACAGAGAACTGCTATTAAAGCCTTATCACTTATACTTGAAGAGATATTCACTTTGAAAACATCTTAACCATAATATTAAGTTCAAAGTCAAGGTCACTAGGTCAAATATCCTGGTATCGAAATGTAGCACCTGTAATAGTAAATGACTGAGCCCTATCACTTATACTTGAAGAGATATTCACTTTAAGAACTTCTTAACCAAAATACTACTTCAAGGTCAAAGTTCAAAGTTAAGGTCACTAGGTCAAATGATGTAGTACTTGTTATGCTGAATGTATGTATGAAATATGAAAGCCCCATCACTTATATACTTGAAGAGATATTTGCATTAAGAACTTCTTAACCAAAATATAACTAATAGGTCAAGGTCAAGATCACCATGTCATATGTCTTGGTATCAAATATAGTAAATATAGGATGTTTCCTATATACCCCCCCCAAACTTTGTTTGCGGGGGGAGGGGGGGGGGGTTAAACATAATGTTGTTCGACGACTTAAAATCAATCTAGAGTCTGTATTCTGTCGATGTGATATAACTGCTCACCTAGGTATTGGTCTTTATTGTCTAGCCAATATGGGTCCATTATAAGGAGTATTTCCAATGTAAAATAGTATGTTTTTCCTAATTTGGAGCAGCAGACAATTTCTAATCCTCATAAATTGTCCTGCAAAACTTTGAAATTTGCAAAGTATTGGTAGTAAAGGGCAAACTTTATAGTAAAATGAAGCTGAATTTGATACATATGAAAAGATGAAGAAGAATGAATATTGTTTTTACACAAAGATGCGTGTTTCCTAAAACTTATTTATGATTTTGGATATTTGGAAGTTTAGGTTTTCAGTCAAAAATCTAAAGTTCTAAAATTGAAAACTTTTTATATTTTTGATAATTCACTTAAGAATGTAAACTTCTAAAGCTTTCAAAACTTTGATACTTTAGGTTCTTGATTAGAATGTCAAATATCTAAAATTCTAAAACATTTTAAAATTTTGAATTGTTAAGCTTTAGAATTTTAAACTGTGTACAAAAAGTGAAATATCTAAAACGGCTTTGAATATTTGAAAGTTTAGGTTTTTACTCAAAAATCTAAAATTCCAAAAGTTCAAAATGGTCTTGATTTTTGACATTACAGTCAAAAATCTAAACTTCCAAAAACTAAAATTTGATATTTTAAGTTTTTGATTAAAATATCAAAAATCTAAAATACTAAAACGTTTTGGAATGTTAATTGTTAAGAATTACACGGACCCCAGCGAGGTCATGACAGACTGACGGACAATAGATAACTTTAAGATTGTCTTCTGCATTTCAATATTTCAGTATTTCATGCACCTATATAGATTAGGACCCGGCATCATAAAAAAATCTAAATTTCAATATTCATGTCTCTATTAATTACAGTATCAGTGATAACGTGTACTTATGTCTTTGAAATATCTTTTCTTCGTTCACAGTAGAAAGGAATGGGCGAACTCAATAATTCAAATGTTCTCTGCTTTGTGAAATATATAGTAGTATTTTGAGAAATTGACGTGAGTCAATACTCAGTTTATTGTGCCGAGCCCAGAAATCAAATGTAGCGAAATGGAAATTCCCATTCGTTGACAATTTAAGAATGCTCTTTATCATAAGAGACGACAAATTGCACCGTAACTTCAGATCAGTGATAAATGAAGGTGATTTTTTTCTCCCTCTAGAGGTTCTGTAATGAATCAGGCAGTAAATTTTACATAAATAATCCACAACAGTGTAAAGAATAGGATTAAGGACAGTGCAAGACCATTTGTCAGCAGTGACATCTGCCGTAGACAAGACCAATGATAGTTCTGATCATTAGCTCTTAAGGAAGTTTTATGATGAAACGAGGTCTAGGAAATCAGGGAATCAATATGACCAAAATCGTCAGGACATTTCTCCGCTTGTTGACATTCATGCTATTTTCTCAGAATAAAAAAAATTGTATAAAAATAAGGATACGGCTCGTGAGATCAAGAATGATTTCCACTGAGGAAAAACGAAATAAGATTTTAAAGACGCACTTGATGGTATTGGTATGTTGACGTCCAGGGAACCAACTAGGCATAATCTGCTGCTTAAGATACTGGAAATAATATTCATTTTAGACATCAAAAATTTTCTGAAATCTATACGTTTTAGTTGTCCATTTTGTAAAAAGTTGTCCATTTTGTAAAAAGTTGTCCAATAATCCTTCTTGCGTGAAATAGTACTTGCTGAGTATGTACTATAATAAAGCATTTCATGCTTAACATAGACAATTCCATTTTATATTTCTGTTTAGCATCAATCCTATACATGTAACCTAAGATCGACCTTCACACTAAAACACAAAACGAATTCCAGGAAGGGCAGAGTGTGGTCTTCTGGACAAATAAAATCAAATGTGGTGCTTCAGACATGCATGCTTAAGACAATGAATATTATGGAAAAGGTCTCCAGCACGACTACACCGTATTGACCACAGCGGAACACACCCACATGATGCATGACAAAACCTCTTCAACAAACAACAGGGGACAACGAGACAACAAAGCAACAACAAGCATAAAGAACGGTCCATCAAGAAATCAAAGCAGACTTACCAAAGCTTGAAACAACAATAACGACATATAAATTGAGGAGACTAATGCTAACCCGGCGCCAATTTTGGACGGTCATCTGCTGTATAATAGCAAATGGCGTAGTTAACCGGATTACGCGCGCACAACTCCCACTTACCCAAATACACAGAGGTTATCCGAGACGTATCTATAGCTGTTGTAAAAACAAAACAAAAAAACCTTTACAATTGAAGGTGACAACACACATACGACAGTAATACACGGGGCCCTCGGTAATACAATAGTTATGTAAATATGTATCAAAGGCTGTGGGCATACAGAAACAGTCCATGCTCTTCTGGTTGAAGCGAACTAATGGATAATATTCCGAAAAGTCTGACAAACTTTCAAATAAGACAAGGGACCATGTCCCAGTCTTCCAATGCGAGTGGCTCAAGCAGTTTTAAAAAAGCGTTTGTATTCTACTGGATTTCTGGAAAGGTTCATGTGTTCGTTGGGAGGGCCGTTGATAAAGCTCTTTGTATTAATTAACATCAAATACGACTCCGGTTGGAACTGAAGTTTTACGTTATGTATTCTTGTTTTGTGTTTGGGCGTCTTGATGAAGACCACACTCTTATTTCCTCTTGAAATTTGAGAAACAAATACAAAGAAATTGTAGCTGCCTCATCCTTAGGTGTAGGTTGAACTGAATGATAAGTTTTTGAAGATACTTTCTTGAGACTATTTTTTCGTTATAAAGACACAATTGTGTAAGATTTTATGTAGATAAGGAAACAATTGTGTACGATTTTATGTAGATATTTTTACTTAATATAAGCACCATAATGAGAAAAGTTAATATTTTGCAAAAGTAGAAAATGTCATTGCTACAGTCCTGCGCAAGAGCAAATATATTGTCACTCAGATAACTTGAGCAGCATCTCGTTGTTACGTGATATTTACTCATAAAATCTTACGCGTTGATTTTATTTTTCATTTGATGCAATCAGTTTCGCAGATTTTTTTTTATTTTCTGTTCAGTACGATTTTTTGAAATAGATTCATTATTGCCAAAGCTGGCATGATTAGGGTAGCTGCGGTGAGAGGAAAATTGTATTCACCAATTTCATCAGCTATAACGTGCATGATGTATATTTTCATATCATGGTGTTGGTTATGTAAAGAGTAACCTTCTATGAAGATTAACATTTACTCTATGTCACTTTTGTGAATCAGGAAACTGTAACCAATCGAGTCTCGTTAATTACTTTAATAGTTTATTCTTCACGCCACTAACTCAAAAAAGATTCCGTGCCTCGAGAAAATGAACAAAGAACAGTCATAAGAGTCATTTCAGAAGCTAATTCCTACGTACAAGGCAATTCCATAAAGATAATTTACTTCTTCCCAAAGGAATTCATTTCTCACTGGTATATACTATAACCCACATGAGCGTGTCCTTGCTTATAGTTCAATTGTGTATGTCATCAAGTACAAATATAGTTATTTTTGCGATATAATCAAGAATCGCATGTATGTTCTGGTCATGTGAATCTGATATATAGATTGAAAAAAAATCAATTATTGTTCAAGATTAAATAATTATACATGTAGCTTAAAACAAAATTCAGTTAGCGATGAAATAAAACCCATATTTTTTTCATAACAAGACATGACAGATACCCGGCAAGAGAAAATATCTCCTGGTTCTTAATTATCTGGATGGATACTAATTACTTTTGTTCTGTAGAAATCAGGAAACAGACAAACTAGTAAAAGCAAAACAAAGGAAATGCATAGTTCGAAATGCAACATGCATTTCAATACATGTACTGGTCTATCAATTGTTATTTGGTTAAATTTTATGGTTTAAGCAAGATTTGGAATTCAAAGAAATCCAACAGTGATCCAGACCTGTTCTTTTCCAAAAAAATTGAAATAAAATTCTATACTCATTAGAAGACAAGTTTGTCACGGAGAAAGGAAGCACTTTACATACAGATACATTGATCAATTAGTAATAATACGGAAGTGTTCCAGCTCCACGCCTTCTTGAAGAAAATTTCAAACCAATTTTCATGCACCAGACACAAGTTTCGAATATTAAATTCTCATCAGTGATGCTTCCATCCAATTTTCATTCTTACGACACCCAAATTCCGGGGTTCCGGGGTTCGCAACCGTTTCGATGGGAATTCTCACGATTGTGCTTGCCTTCTCGACTTCGAGACTGAATAACGGTTAGGTACTTCTTTGATGTTTATTTCACAAGCGCCCTCTGGTAAATTTACAGAGAGTGCGCGGCTCCAAATTTCCTGTAGGGTCGATTCAGTGGCATATCCAAAAAGAATCAATGTTCAAAATAGCATTGGAGGGATGGTGCTAAGATGTTAGCCTCCTTTAATTTCGATGATATTTTTCGATGAAAGTTTCCGACATAGCCAAAAAAATATATATGATGTCAAGTTGATAGAGGACCAAAACAAAGCTTCTTTAAGAGGACAGAGCTGGAAATTAGTAATTAATACACTTAACAAACATCAAGTCACTGGGACGAAAATCTAGATTATGAAACTAATAAACGCATTTTTATTACTGTTCAGGACTTTATTTTGAAAACAAAACATTTTAGTTAGAAATATTCTTCAGTCATGTTCGCCCAAAATTCTCTTTCAATCAGTCTTTCTCATTCAGTCTTTTATTCTCATACTACATGTAGATAATTTATGTTGTAAACATTGAATATTTAATGATGTTCTGATATTTCAAATATGTACACTCAGAATAATAGTATTAATCTGTGTTTTTGAAGATTATACATGTGAAATCTAGACTTAATTATTTACAATTTTCTTCTTACTGTTTTTTTTCACTTTATACGATAAATGACTTCATTAGACAAATTTTGGTATATGTTAACAACTGTATTCGTACGATGTCCATCCATACAAAGTTAAGCTAATTTATTATTAATTAGGAGATGAATTAATATAAGCTATAAGTTTGTTTTCAAATCCTTTAACACATTATTGTATTGTAAAAGTTAATATTGCACTATATAATGAAATAAATACAGTTTAAACCAAGTAACGGGGAACGATTTTAACTGCTCCACACTGCAACAAGAAATAAGTGTTTCATATAAATAACACGTAAATAAGACAAGTTTTGCGGCGGATAACCTAACCATAATTCGGATTGTACACATGGATTTGAGAAAAAAGAGACCACTGAAAGTTACCTTCGACGACAATGGTAACACAAAATCCAAAACATCAAACTAGAGGGCGCTACTAAAATAAACTTGGCGGTGTCTGAAAATCATTTATAAAGATTTATATACTATTCGAAACACGTGTATGGTGCATTAAAATTGGTTTGAAATTTTCTTCAAAAAGGTAACGATCAAGTTGGAACACTTCCATATTATTATTATCAACTCTTATTTTAGAAGTTAGACTCGCTCCCCGCAATTGAATGTTTGAAGCGTAATAATTACTTCTCTCCAGTTCTGTTGCCCGAAATGCTTTGTTTTGGTCGGTGTGGATTTGACATCATAAATTATTTTGCAATTTTGGAAACAAGTCAATTTCAGCCTAAAATAATATCAAAATTAAAGGAGGTTAACACCCTAGTACTATAACTCAAAAACTATTTTGGTCATATATTTTACATGTATCTAACTCTTCTACTGAATAGACCCTACAGGAAATTTGGAGCTGCTCGCTCTTTGCTAGGTAGATACACAAAATTCAAAAAATCAAACTAGAGGGCGCTACTGAAATAAATTTACGAGGGTTAAATAACAGAAACGTGCATGTCTGGTCCATGCTGCAAATGCATCTGTTCTTAAATGATGCTATTGAATTTGAAGACGTTTAACATTTGCACCACTTTGTGAGTGACACTGCTGGTGGACCAGGAGTAACCGAGGGCACATGTAGCCAAGTTCGATCAACTTCGGTTGATCGTTTCTTCAACGCATTCTTAAATTTCTGTTATCAAAGTTGTTTGAAATTTCTAAAACGTGGGTCCTGTAGCATAATATCCCATCCATACTGCTACGTCTTTCGGTACATTTTTGGACGTAATAACTTTCACACATTTTGGCCATATTACATTGTTTTGATTGAGGATCACTGACGAGGGTTAAGGTCAGGGTGGCGACTTTTAATAGAAATGAGGTAGAAGAAAGATGGATATGTCCACATCAAGAGGAGCATCTCCTCGAACTATTCTGACCAAAATATCAAAATTTGCCCGTGTCGTTTTTTGGCTATAAAAGTTCATTTTTTGCCAATTTTACATTTTTGTCATTTTAGAGAATACCACATCATAACTTTACATACCTCTGAAATGCATGAAATTTCAAAAATTCATATATATCCTTATTTTTCAAGATTCTTACAGCTTTTAGATGGATTAAACGCTATTTTGAGAAATTCTGATAAAATAATCAGTTCGAAGGAGAGTATTTTCTTATAAAAACTATGATGCTGGTTGCCATGGCAACAACTCATTATTCTTATTAATAGCTAGAAGGTCGCCAGCTACACAATTTTTTCTCTACATATATATCTATGGTATTGCTTTATCTTAAAGCTGTCAAATCAATATGTACCCGATTTAGTTTTTGAGCAAAATGACTGTTTCTATTAATAGCACAGTGATTTATGCAAAAAATCAACATTTTGACCTAAAAACATAGAGTTTAACTTGAAGTTCGAATTTCTATCACTTTTAAAGGGTATAATGAATAGTAAATATTCTGATGTTTGAATCTTTGGTAGTAGAACTCATGCGAAAATGACAATTTTTTTCCTATTTTTGGCGATTTTTCATCGAAAAATATACATTTTTCCCAAACATATTCATTCAGCAATGAAAGTTTCAAGGATTATTATTTTTTTCTAAAACGATGTAACAATCTGAGCTTATACCATGTATCGTTTATTTCCGTTTCAAACATTATGTGATATGAAAAGAGTTATCTCCCTGTAGTCGCAACCCTAACCTTAAGTACCCGAAACGTGCATGTCTTGTCCATGCTGCTTAATCTGTTCTTAAATTATGCTATTGAATTTGAAGACGTTTAACATGATAGATCATTTTAACTGTTGGAAGTCGCGATTCGTCCGTCGTATCCCATGTAGACGATATATTGGTGGATTTATGTGGGAAAAATCAATGTCGAGAATTTTTCGATTTCGTTTCATTCCTGAGAAAATGGTAATATGACCACAGAGGCATGAGGTAGTGAACAATAATTTATATTCTCTATTAAAACGACAGGTTCCTATGGTAATATCATTTCAAGTGAGTATGCTTTTGCATATGCATCAGCTGAGAAATCATCTGTTTGTTCGGATAAGAGGGAAGGATTTGCGCACGTAATCAAGATAAACACACCATTCATCATTATATAGCGAATGACGATCCAAAGTCAGCTGAGTGCACAATGGTCTTCTTCGTGTTTTAAGCTTTGTTTTTGCCTTTTATCTAGCCATTTCACCGAGAAATATCATCGAAATTAAAGTAGTTTAACATCTTAGCACAATCCCTCCAATGCTATTTAGAACATAGATTTTATTAGGATATGCTACTGAATCGACCCTACAGGAAATTTGGAGCCGCGCACTCTCTGTAATGTAAAAGTAAAAATCTAACTTAAATTAACTGAAATTATTTTTGGTGGATCCGCTGAAAGCATCGCTGATGAGAATTCGTGTCTGGTGCTTGTAAATTGGTATGGAATTTTCTTGAAGTAGGTAGAGAGTTGAAACCCTTCGACATTAAATATCCAAGGGACCGTTTTGTGTTGTTGTTTTTGTTTCATGTTGTCCCCTGTCATCCGGTATGCTAGAGAATGTACTGATGTTTTGGATTTTCATAGTAGAAATTTACAAATTACCAAGAACCTTTTAGTTCAAGGTTATCGCTTTCACAAACTAGTAAAGACTTTTTGGAAATTGTACAAAAATATTGTCAACTTCTTTTGAAATTCGGACCCACCATACGAGCAACAGAGTATATTAATTTGGGTATTGCACAACCTGCATTTTATGATGATATAATAAACAAAATAAGAAGGATCAAAGGTAGGCAGAATTACCACCGAATTGTGTTAGAATCATCAAACGCCTTTTATACCGTAGATATGATCCTTCTGTCACAAGACGGACACTTGGCTTGGTACTGGACCAATCTACAGTCATGTACCAGCGCATTCTTAAGACTTGCACTCTGACTGACTGTGACGACGGGACTCCATAATGGGCCCTGTCCAAGCCTCTCATGAGAAGACAGGGCCCGACCGCCTGTCGTTTCTGGGTGTCGGCCGGACTCAACGGGTGATCACGTGCATAAGCTCGCTGCAGCCGGCGGAGCATGGACTGTTTTCCGTACGCCTTCTATTTTTATATCCATTTGTGTGTTCTTGGGTCCCTGTTTCATGTTGTCTGTTTTTATGTTCATCTTACAGTGAGGAGGATGTTTTACACCACAGTTGTGCGTTCTTCGATTAAGCGGAAAGATTAGAGGGTTGTGCGCACGTAATCCGGATAAACACATCGTCTGCTACTTGCGTGGCAGATGGGCATCCTAAGTTGGCACCCATTGGTCTCGTTGGTTTATTTGTAGTTTTTTGTGCTTTATGGCGAGAGTTGGTTGGTGTTTCTTTTCCATTTTGCGTCTTTTTCTTTCTGCTATGTGTATTTTCATTATCCAAATATGAACTGACTTATGCTGCTCTTTGTATTAATTTTAACGTAAGAGCATGTATTCATAGAAACACACCATACATTCATTTGAATGCAAACTTTAGATTAAACTAGGGAATTAATTTGAAATGTTAAATTTTCCTTGTTCATACGAAAGTTCAAAGATTGATTTTAAGTGTTAAAAATATGTTGAGATCGGGAAACCTGCCTTTATTTACCGGAACAACGTGACCAGTAAAAGTCTTTACACTGTATGTTACTAATGTGGTAGATAGTTGCCATTATCGGTAGTTGTCCATTAGTTTCGATGATTTATGTGTAGTCTTTTGTGTTTTGATTTCGTCTTTGATGATTCCACTTTGTCTTATGTTTGACTATCCTTCCCTATTCTAACAATGTGTTTCGGTGCTTTGCTGTGGGTGCTGCGACTGAATCCTTTTGAAGATATACAGATATAAATATATATGTACAAGGACCATATCCCTATATAGAGAAAAACAATGGAAAACTCGAAAATCATCAACCGAAGGGCATACAAAATCATGATAACAGGAACCAAAGCAAACAAACAAAAAATTTCCACATATGAACAGAAGCGAACTCCAAATAAGGGAGTGAGACCAGGTGTCCAAGAAGGGTCAGCATCCCCTGCTCATATACTTATATTTGGTATTGTGTCCAATGAAAACACTAGTTAACTTGGTATCTGCAATTCATTACATCCCAAGATAAAGTACGTTTACATAAAATGTCTCAGGTGGTGTCAGACAATATGATTTATTCTAAACCCGCGAGGACTATATTATGAAAGAACGCTTATGTGAGATTTGATGACTGTTGTCATTTGACCAAAAAAAAAAAATAAGTAAGGGTATACTTGCTTTTAGATTTTAGAAGAAACAAATGGAACCGTTTTCACTCGTGAAAAAGAAAAGAATCTCCAACCAGACACAGCAAAGCAATAACACTATTGATGCGCGGACAGAGTAGACAAGCACAGCAAGAGACGCAAAAGAGACATACGACATAGAAACATCAAACATGGAAGACTACACATCAACCGACGAGACCAATGGGCAATCGGTGCGATAGTAATGAATAATTTTGTCTTACTTGATCTTAACGTGCCACTAAGCCGGCTTAAGGCTAGGAAGAGCGAAGTTGCGAAGCAGAAAGTCGCGAAGAAGCAAATTTGAGAAGAATCGATGTTGAGATGAAGCGAAGTTGAGAAGAAGCGAAATTACGATGTGAAGAAGCGAAGTCGCTTCTTCGCATCGTAACTTCGCTTCTTCACAATTTCGCTTTTTCGCATCGTAACTTCGCTTCTTCGCACTGAAACGTCGCTGCGCTGTGACTTCGCTTCTTCGCATCATAACTTTTCTTCTTCGCTTCGTAACTTCGCTTCTTCGCTCCTCTGCGTCACAATTTGTTTACGCAAAGAAGCGATGTCCCCAACGGAACACCGTTGTTCTAAAATTGACGTTCCTTAGCCGTATAGTTGGGTCGTAATTGCTATCATGCACTTTGAATTAGACGTGGACAAATTTCGTCAACTATTTTCAAAGTGACGGGTTATTTCCTGAAGCAAAGTCCTTTTATTTTATGGTATGCAATTTATATTATTATTATTAAGCTCTTCTATTACCGATAAGCTTTCCTCAGTTCCCGTAATTAAGGCTTCGAACATTAACTAAAAGAATAAAGTGTCAAAAAGCAACAATTTGTCAATGGTTATATTATCGATCAAAGTCTTAAAGTATTTACAGGCTCTTAAGAATACGGAAAATTCTCTTTTATTCTTAAATAACAAGAAAGAAATATTAAGAATTGAAATGGTGATACATATGCAGGAGCACTACCAAAAAAACCCCAACCTTTCAAGCCATACAAGGAACCACACTTGCTGTACTTATGGGGTTGAACGTCTTCAAATACAATAGCATCATTTAAGAACATATAAATTTGCAGCGTGGACCAGACATGTACGTTTCGGGTACTGACAATATTTTACAACCAGAAATAGCCAAAGTCGTTTAACTAAAAGAAGGGTCGAGTATATCGAGGGTCATCTTCCAGTTTTATATACCTAGTTACCTGCTTGTTATTATTATTTGTTATCTTGTAAATATATGTTCTATGTCGGCCTAAAAGCTCAGTAGAGCTTATATTTTTGTACCTGTTATTGTGACATGCCGACTCTAAATAAAGCTTATCTTATCTGATCTTATCTTATCTAATATACCATAGTAGGGCTATTCAGGTATAAGTAAGGGTTATTCTACTGTCTCCGAGGGCGTAGCCCGAGGAGCAGTTGAAGAACCCACTTGTTGCACGGCAATTGCTGGGCCATCAAACAATTATCACCAATGAAAGGGTTATTCTTCATTGCTAGCTAAAGAAACTACTCATGGTAGTCAGCCAACGACTTATCAATCATTCAATCGTTAATGACATCACTACATTACTAATCATTGCTACACAATTAAAATTATTACACCGTCTGGAAGGGTGTTAATTACCGTCTACAACGTAGACTGTGCAACAAATCTAAGTGTCGTATCTAGATTACGGCTATTGTATCATCTAAACCTGACCAGTGTAAATTTTAATGACTTAGTTCATTAAAATGAATTTTTAAAGAGCTATTTTCCTATGTTTAGCGTCAAAATGCAAATCCGATATTACTTTCCGGCGGTGCTTTTTGAGTTGAACAATTTTCTTTATTTTCATGCATCCATCATAAGCATTTTCCCGTAAAATCAAAATTTCTGTTTTACCAACTCGCTGTTTGTACTTTTCACGAAAACCCGACATCGTCCTAGTTATGGTCTCCAGTATTACCATGATTATCAATAGCTTGAAATGTTACCGTTAACGTTTAATATAATCACATGAAACCAATAACTTTGATACGTAAATCACTTTGGTCTTCTCCGTCTGCATATATAAAGTCAAACAATTGAATTACTTTTAAAATATCGTCTGGGTGTTTTGTGTTAATGTCAGCAATTTAAAACAAAGATACTGTCTCGGATATTTGATCTAGGTCTTTGACTAGGAGAAGTCGTAGTAATTTTCCTTATTTTGTCTCAAGTGTATGCAGGTTTGAACAGAAGAATCTATAACATCATTTTAAGATGATCCTTATAGAGATTTTATTTTTGTTACGTAAGGGAATCGCCAAAGTTATCGTATTAACTTTAATCGAATTAGCACTTAGCAACCAAGCAGCATGAGAAGCCATATCCTATCTCTATTGAGATCGTCTTACATAGGATCGATCCGTAGATAGTGGCATCATCATCACCACAATATGGGATTGCTAAGAGACAGGGACCAACAAGATAAGCCAAACCTACAATCGTACGACCGTGTATTGTTCTTATTAACATACTACCTAGATTTAAAGGGGACTGTTTTGTCCATCAACAGATTTGCATCAAGTCTTAATCGAAATGACCACAGTAAGTAATTTTAAAAACGCTCGAAAGCACAATACAATTCGTACATGGAAATTAGTGGGACTTCTATGTAACAGAGAAATCAAATACACCTATAAGGAAAGAAAGGATGGGATCTCCAACAACACTCGGCACCAACAGCAAAACACCAACCGCAAAAACACAACACAGACACGCACAGAATGAG
Source organism: Pinctada fucata (assembly GCA_028142955.1). Taxonomy (NCBI): domain Eukaryota; kingdom Metazoa; phylum Mollusca; class Bivalvia; order Pterioida; family Pteriidae; genus Pinctada; species Pinctada fucata. The sequence goes on from AP027105.1 coordinate 58,033,185, forward strand.
ACGGAAATGGTACAATGAACGCCAAATCACATAGCAACATCAAACATAAATAACTACACATAAACCAACGAGACCAATGGGCAATCGGTGCCGACTTAGGACGGCCATCTGTCACGTCATTAGCAGAAGGTGTGGTTATCTTGGATTACGTGCGCAAAACCCTCCCACTGTTCCGATTACCCAGAGGTCTCGAAGAAGGTACAATTGTGGTGTAAAACAACCACCTCACTGTTAGATGACCACACACAAACAAGACCGCAAAACGCAGGGGCCTAAGCAACACAGATGAACATGTGAATTGATATAAAAAGAGGGCCTACGTAATACAGTCCGTGCTCTGCCGGCTGTAACGAGCTCATGTATGTTATCACCCGAGGAGTTCGACTGATATTCAGAGAGGACATGTGGTCTGGGCACTGTCCTCTCTAAAGAGGTTTGGACAGGGCCCGTCATGGAGTCCCGTCGTCACAGTCAGTCAGAGTGCAAGTCTTAAGAATGCGCTGGTACAAGACTGTAGATTGGTCAAGTACCAAGCCTAGTGCCGTCTGGTGGCATAAGGATCATATCCACGGTATAAAAGGCGTTCGATGATTCTGACGCATTTTCGATGGTTATGCTGTCTACCTTTGATCCTTCTTATTTTGTTTATTATGTCACCATAAAATGCAGGTTGTGCAATACCCAAAGTAATATACTCTGTTGCTTATATCGTTCCGAATTTCAAAAGAAGTTCACAATAATTTTTGTAAAATTTCCAGAAAGTCTATACTAGTTCGTGAAAGCGAAAACCTTGACCTAAAAGTTTTTTAGCAATTTGTTAATTTCTACTATGAAAATCGAAAACATCAGTACATGTTCTAGCGTACCGGATGAGCTGTGAAATGTAGATACCATATGACGGTAATCTAGGAACATCACAGTCAAGCCAGGGAAAAATTACTATGTAGAATCCAAAATCATCTCTTTTGTCATATACACTTGTATGAATCTCTCCATTAACAATTTTGATATTTAGGTCAAAAAACGGTGTTTCTGTGTTTGTAACGTTTGCCTTATTTAGAGTCAATTCTTGTTGATAAAAATTCTTATACTTTTCAAAAACAGGATTGTCGATAGTAAGAAAATCATCCAGGTACCTAGAAGTACCATTGAAACATTATGATGTTTTCTTTGCTTTTGAAGATTTTGAATAAATTCTTTTTCGTACGTGTATAGAAATATATCTGCAACAAGAGGCACACAATTGGTACCCATAGGGATCCCTACAACCTGGTTGCAGAGATTCTCACCAAATCATTCATAAATGTTGTCCAAGAGGAAGGACAAGACACATGTCCATGATTTGTATGATTTGCATTCTGTAGCGAAAAAGAAACCCTTTGATTCAGATGTACTAATATAACTTTTCCCCTCTTGATTAAAGCACCAATCGATAATTAATTTTGTCGTGAGGAAGCGTGGTATACATATTTGAAAAGTCGAATGAAGAAATCGTATTGGCTTGAAAATTTCTAGAATTCATTTTGTCAATCATATCCCTTGAATTTTTAATAGACGAAAACAAATTTACATCAGGAAATGTTATTTCATTCAAAAATAAGATCGAAATATCTCAGCACCATCCCTCCAACGATATTTTGGTCATAGCTTTCGTTTAAAGTACCATATGGTTTCGCAAGGATTAAACTGCCAATAACGAAGTTTTACCGTAAATGAGTTTTAAATACTTCCATTTGAACATCTACATATTACTTGCATAAACTTCCTCTCACATTTTTGTTTTATAGATGTTTTATTCTCGGTTACACACGGTGTCGGAACTTGTTATTTGCATATACAGTATGTAGAAATATGTCACGTATACTAAGGTCAGAGTGAGCACGCTATATGTACCACGATCAGCCAATCGCTTGAATGATTTTTACATCGTAGGATTACCACGTGTAAATATTTGCTTATTCAGCGTCTTTTAAAGTTCTCACAAAAAGAAAAAAATAACAATTAATTTACTTTAAGTACATGTAGTACTAATACATGTATTTCGTTAATTGCAACATGTATAGATATTATGTTGCGTTCAAATAACCATGTCGAACGTGGAGAATCGAACACTTTCAAATGACTTTCAGCGTGTATGAGAGCTTGAATGGAAGGCAGTTGTAGTCTACTATGTACATGTGCGTTTGTTTACAAAATCCTTAATGAAGATTCGCCTTTATTTAGCTATGATTTTAAGTTCTTTTTTAATATTTGATATAGACTGTGAATAGATATAATATATAAACACATATAAAAATGCCGTGTATATATATACACATCAAATTATATCTATACATTTCATAAATACAAAAAAAAAGAGAGAACTACATGTGTACATGTACACTGTAGCCCCCTTTGGCTATTTTCTCCTCCGAATTCACTTCCAATGTCACAGTCGTCCTCCAAGATCTATATATGTCAAATGTCAAGCCAAATACTATTTCTTTTCTTTTATGGTTTATTACATTTCTCTTCTCAGATTTTGATAACAGCGATTGTCGATTCCTTTTCGTCCCTCGTGTTATCTGTCCGTCATGCTGTTTTATTTTGCTACAGTACTAGTCTTATGCAAATAAGTGCTTTCACGTGTTCGCATTCGGTCTTCTACGGAGAAAAAGAAGGTTATATTAGTGTACCCATTTTATAAGCAATAAATGATCATAGCTCGGTAGCGAGGGCTTATGTGACTGTTGTAACCAGCTAGTTTCTAATTTCTAAGCATAATAGACCCGTTTCCATTAAAAATTTGACAAAAATAGTTGATTCATGGTTTGATCTTGACTAGATCAAGTGTAACTTTAACTATGCTACTGAATCGACCCTATTCAAAATTTGGAGACACGCACTCTCTGCAAAGAAAATACACAAATTAAAAAAATAAAACCAGTGGACGCTATTGAGATACATTTGGCCGTGTCAGAAATATTTCCGGCATTAATAAGTACCATTGATGAGGATTTATCCAAAAACACTTGTCTGGTGAATTGAAATTTGTTTGAAATTTTCTTCAAGAAGGCAAAGAGTTCGAACACTTCCGTATTATTATTATAGTCACTTGTTTCCTTTTGCAGTGTGAAGCAGTTGAACTTGTCCTTCGAAACTGGATGTTTAAGGTGTAATAATTACTTCTTTCCAGCTCTGTCGCCTTAATGATGCTTTGTTTTGGCCCTTTGTCAATTTCATCATATATGTTATGTTACTATTTCATCGAAATTATAGGAGCTTAACATTTCAGCATCATCCCTCCAAAATTTTGAGCCACGCACTATGCAAAGTATATGCACAAATTTAAATTTTCTTCGAGAAGGTTAAGTGTTGGAACTCCTCATTGTTTTTATCAGTGACTCGAGCATCAATTTTGGTGGAATCTATTTTAAGATTTTGAAATTAAACAAAAGGGTGGGGGTACTAAACTATTTTATTCCGTGACATAACTGAGAAAACAAAGACTACGTTTACTTCTTTACAATACACACCATCTATTGCTGACATGACATTGTATTGCATTACTATGTAAATACTTTTGCAGCCTTTGCGGAAAGACAATATTTCAAGACCTTGATCATCATATTGAAATAAATATTACTTTGGCTATTTATGAATCATTGTTAGGAGATGTAGATTTTGCTGTTTTTATTTCAATCTATCTTATACCTCTGATTTTGTGTGTACCTGTTTTGGGGGCTTCAACAGTTCTGAGGGTGCTGCAATTGCCCTTTATTTTCCCTCACCAACTACAGAACAATCAATTGATAAATGTCTTATTTCAGCGATAAGTTCATAGTGTATCGTTTAAATATCAAAGGGACTGAAAAAAATAAATTATCTCGATCATTGACTACTTGGCATGAAATAGTTTACTTAAAACATGTTTTATTACACTACAAAGAGAAGGGATTTTGCCACAAACTTTAATTACATAACGTATATCACTCTCCCTATAAATGTTACACAAAACAAACAGTCATAAAAACATTAATTGTTACGTCAATTCTTGTTCGTTAATGTAACATTTGCTCAGACCTTTGATGAAGCCTACTACTTTTAATGGTTTCTGTAATTAAGCAGGTAAACGGAAGTTGTTCCCAAAAGACTGCTAGGGTAAATATTTCAGCAGCAATATTTGTCGATCTAAGGAGAAAAAATCATTTTCAAACGACAACAAAAAGTTTTAATCCTTGAAAAAGATTAGAAACCTGTCAATATATTCCTTTTGTTCTTATTTAATCTGAAATACGGGACTTATGGGATAAACAGGAAAGGAAAAATACGCATTCGTCAAACAACCAGAAGAACAAGATTTGGATGTAGGAGTGAATTAAATAAAGCGTGAATCAATCATTATCATAAAGCAGGGTACCATAAGATGCCCTTTCTACATAGAGATTAACCAATATCGTAGTATTCATTTGCATATTCATATCGTTCTTGTTCTTCACGTTCTTGTTATTAAGGGGGGTCCCTACTCGTGAATTTAACGGATGAATTTTGTATTTTAAGGTTATTTTCTATACATAAGAGTCAAAATGACATAATGAACACAGACATAGATAGGTAATTTTGTTTTCATTAAAGATACAGTACATTAAAGAAAGGTACCCTAACACTTAAAAATTGAGAAATATCAAATAACCTTCATATGCTTTTGAACCCTCCAAATTCAGTGATGATGCGAATCTGTTTATTTGTTTTGTTTTATTTTATGATAACAAGTCATATAGAAGAAATACAACACATAAAATGATATTTTAACATAAATCTAAGTATGATATATCTCCAAACATTAGGGTACCCCCTTATAATTTCAGAACATTTTTGACCAAGAATATGTACAAATCCAACTTTTTGCATAAAAAAATCAGATGAATTTTTTTCATGTTGTAATATTTCATAAAATTATGTAATTAGATGAAGAAAAAATCAAATACAGGTACACAGTTTTTGAAATGATCAAGGTATGACAAACATCGGGGTACCCCCTTATAATGTTATCATATTTTCGACAAATAATATATAGTATATCACATTTTTGTGCAAAAAAACAACAGATGGAATTTCTTCAAATTGGATCATTTTATACGATAATGTATATAGATGGTGAAAAAATCGCATACAGGTATACAATTTTATAAATGATCAAGATATGGCTACAAACATAAGGGTACCCCCTTATAATTTCATCACATTTTCAACTAAGAAGTTATACTATATGATTGGTGTGGACATTGATAGATTGCACCATCTTTTGCTTCTTTTGGCATTTAAGATAATCTGTCTGTGTTTTTCAATGCGCTGGCTCGTCCCTCACCAGCCATTGTAAAACGTTATACGCAAACTGCTGCATATAAGGAAAAACCTATAACGGTTCGAGTAGGGAGCCACCTTAAGGAAAATAGTATAATATTCCCAGCTACAGTATACCTATTAAGGAGAAGATAGATGTGGTGAATGTGGTTAATAATTATCATTTATTAAATAAAGGTGATTGAATAACAATAATGGAATAGTTTAATGGTTCCTATCAGTATCCCTGGGAATATGCGGAAAATAACTTGGTCTGCAATTCTCTTCTAATAAATGTCAATTAACTTCATAATCAGGTATGACTTCTTCTTTTATTCATGTTGATGTCAATAGCAGGAATAGCCATAACTAACTTGCACAGGGACAGGGACATCCCGAAAGAGAACCAAAAATGCGAGCCGTGGACAACACACATTTCAAAATGAGTACTATGTTACAGTGTCCTAAAAAAGTACATATCATTAAATTATTCATACACACAACATGTATGACGCCTGAATACAGATTATTTTCTATAATTGGGCTCCACAAGAGTTTTTGTAGTCGTGTCTAGTGTTGACCGAAAAGAATCAAAACTCGTCTCTTTGTTTTGATGATAGAAATTGTTATAGGACAAATAGTAGAATTTTCAAGACTTTTTTTTACGTAAACCTAATGCCGTATCATGTTTCATTTATATTTTCAACAGTACATGTACGTCTTTCATTGGCTCAGATAATACGACGTAGTGGGAATTAATGACTGTTTTCACTTTCTGAGAATAATTTTTACACTTTTTAATTTAACGAACAATAAATTTTGTATGTAATAAACGCACAAATAAGGGCAAAATCTGTTTTGGTCTCGTCCTAACCTTTTTTTTCAATATAGCTCTACTCCTTGTCTCTCGATGCTAATTTTTTTCTGCTCTCCATAAAGAGAGTGAGTATTACAACAACAAAATTGAGCATTACATAATAAGAATACATTTATCATTGTTTCATTGATGTTTCATGCGGTTGACATATAGTATATCCCGTTTTACTTTATAAATATAAGCTTCAGTATACTTTCTTCTTGCCAGATACTTTTACTTTATAAATATAAGCTTCAGTATACTTTCTTCTTGCCAGATACTTTTACTTTATAAATATAAGCTTCAGTATACTTTCTTCTTGCCAGATACTTTTACTTTATAAATATAAGCTTCAGTATACTTTCTTCTTGCCAGATACTTTTACTTTATAAATATAAGCTTCAGTATACTTTCTTCTTGCCAGATACTTTTACTTTATAAATATAAGCTTCAGTATACTTTCTTCTTGCCAGATACTTTTACTTTATAAATATAAGCTTCAGTATACTTTCTTCTTGCCAGATACTTTTACTTTATAAATATAAGCTTCAGTATACTTTCTTCTTGCCAGATACTTTTACTTTATAAATATAAGCTTCAGTATACTTTCTTCTTGCCAGATACTTTTACTTTATAAATATAAGCTTCAGTATACTTTCTTCTTGCCAGATACTTTTACTTTATAAATATAAGCTTCAGTATACTTTCTTCTTGCCAGATACTTTTACTTTATAAATATAAGCTTCAGTATACTTTCTTCTTGCCAGATACTCGTTGCAAGTGTGATGTGACTAGTCAACGAATAAATGATTTCCACCTGATAAAAATAATTAAAACCGAACTGAGTACAATAAAGTCAGACGTTCCTTATTGCAAGCACAAACCAGTTCGTTCCCTGTAGGCGTCTTGTTTTCTTTGAACGTTCATAAAGTAATCAATGATATTAGTGTAGTCTTGTCTTTTATTTCCTTGAGTATTTCGTGTATGGCGAAAGTAATTCTTTTTGAATCTACATAATTTCTTGATGCCTTCATACCCATTTATATGATGTAGGTCAAGGGATACTACGTCGCAACGTCGTGTTTTAATTTTGGCGAAGACTTTTCATTGAAACCGCAACAAAGATTCTGTCGACACCTCTTTTTATAATACATGTAATTCAAACGGGCGAGTTTCGCATATGTAATCCAAATACCACACCTTGCTATTTGTTAAAAAAGTAATCGACCTAACTTTCTTATCCGACTCCATTATACACTGATTTCATCGGTTTATAATTTTCCCTTTATGTCTCTGTTTCGGGACTTGGTCTTTGAGCCTTCTACGTTCTTGGTTTCCCTTCTTTGTTTACTTGTCATACGCGCTGAATATTGGTAAGTAGATTTTATTGGTAATACTTTTCTTGTACTATATGCGCATTTTAAGAAATAAATCAAGTGACCTTGACATTGGTCACTTGACCTTGGATACAGGTGGTCTGAAACCTATGGATCATGAGCAACAACAAACTGAAATATTAGTGATTGGATACATGGTTCAAAACATATGGCCTGTGCATGATTAGCATATACATTTTCATTACTAAAGTAATAAGTGACCATGGTCAAGTGACATTGGGACAATGTGATGTGAAAGATTTAGTCATGAGAAACAGCATGCTAAAATATGAAACAATAGTAAAACCATTTACGAGATAAAGCCTAGACAAGATTAGCATGCGCAATTTCATTAAAAATAACTAAATTACCTAGACCTTAAACTCATGACCTTGGGTAAAGGTGATAAGAAACCCTTCGATCATGAACAACATTATACAAGTATGAAAGTGATCCAGTATACGATTCAGGAGATGTAGCCCAGACACGATAGCATGTATAATTTCGTTAAAAATGTACTGCGTGACCTTGACCTTGGTCAAATGACCTTGGTGGTCTTGGGTCTTCTGCATCGACATACAAAATATGGAACTTTAAATGATCCTGTGAACGATTGAAGAGATATAGCCCAGACAGTATGGCATGGACATTTTTCATTAAAAATATACTAAGTGACCTTGACCTTGGTCATATGATCTTGGATTTAGGTGATGTGAAACCTTTGGATCATAAGCATCAACATACTAAAATATGAAACTTGTCCAGTAAACTCTTCAAGAGATATAGCTCAGGCAGGATAGCATTTACAATTGAATTAAAATGTACTGAGTGACCTTGACCTTTATCACATGACCTTGGGTTTAGGCGATATGAAACCTTTAGATCATAAGCAACAACATACTTAAATATGAAAGTGATTTGGTAAACGTTTCATGATAATATGCACAATTTCATTCAAAATGTACTAAGTGACCTTGACCTTTTTAATTTGACCATGGATAAAGAAAATGTTCTCTTTTTGACGCCTTTGGGTCATAAACAACAAAAGGTCAAGGTCACAAAAATTCACGAAATTTCTTAAAAGTAGGTCCTGTAGCATCATATCCCACCAATCATGCTACGTCTTTTGGAAATTTTTTTTTGGACATGAATTTCATAGTCTTTGGCCATACTTCGTTGTTTAGATTCAGGATCACTGAAGAGGGTTAAGTACCCGAAACGCGCATGTCTGGTCCATGCTATAGACTTATCTATTCTTAAATGATGCTATGAATCTAAACGTGTAATATCATACTAAAATAAAGTTATCTGGTAACACGGTTGAAGAGATATAACCCGGACAGGATTATAAACATGTACAATTTCATCAAAAACGTACTAAGTGACCTTGACCTTGTTCACATGACCTTGGGCAAACCGTTCGGGAGATATAGCCCAGACACGATGTGACAGGCGACGGACGGACACGAAGGCAAAGCAATATGCCTCATCCCCGTTGGTGGGAGACATAATGACTCGTCAGAGATGATTGTGGCCGAAATAGTTGGAATTCAAAAATGGATTAAATGAAAAGTCCTTTCGATGCTTATGGTTTTATAAGCGTATGATTCGCTGTGGTCAGGACGTCATGGAAGAGGATTTTTTTTTTCATATTTATCATCTTAAGGTGGCTCCCTACTCGAACCGTTATAGGTTTTTCCTTATATGCAGCAGTCTGCGTATAACGTTTTACAATGGCTGGTGAGGGACGAGCCAGCGCAGTGAAAAACACAGACAGAGGATCTTAAATGCCAAAAGAAGCAAAAGATGGTGCAATCCATCAATGTCCAGACCAATCACATAGTATAATTTCTTAGTTGAAAATGTGATGAAATTATAAGGGGGTACCCTTATGTTTGTAGCCATATCGTGATCAATTATAAAATTGTATACCTGTATGCGATTTTTTCACCATCTACATACATTATCGTATAAAATGATCCAATTTGAAGAAATTCCATCTGTTGTTTTTTGCACAAAAATGTGATATACTACATATGATTTGTCGAAAATATGATAACATTATAAGGCGGTACTCCTATGTTTGGAGCCATACCTTGATCATTTCAAAAACTTTGTGCCTCTATGTGATTTTTTCTTCATCCTCATACATAATTTTATGAAATATTACAAAATGAAAAAAATTAATCTGTTTTTTTATGCAAAAAGTTGGATTTAGTACATATTCTTGGTCAAAATGTTATGAAATTATAAGGGGGTACCCTAATGTTTGGAGATATATCATACTTAGATTAATGTTACAATATAATTTTATGTGTTGTATTTCTTCTATATGACTTGTTTTCATAAAATAAAACAAAATAAATAAACATAATCGTATCATCACTAAATTTGGAGGGTTCAAAAGCATATGATGGATATTTGATATTTCTCAAATTTTAAGTGTTAGGGTACCTTTCTTTAATGAACTGTATCTTTAATGAAAACAAAATTACTTATCAATGTATGTGTTCATTATGTCATTTTGACTAATATGTATAGAAAATAACCTTAAAATAAAAAATTCATCTATTAAATCCACAAGTAGGGACCCACCTTAAGACCGGGTTTTAAAAATACTTCATTGTGTGGCCATCGGCTGTTTAAATCGGGACAGTGTGACGCCAGCATACTTATCCGGTCATAAGTACTAGTATGTTAACGTGTAAAGTAGAGTTGCTGTACAGGATCTTGAATTATTCAAGGAATAAATCACAACTAAATGCCCATTTAGGCTAGTAATTTAAGGTACTGGAAACATATGTGGCATTTTTCGAGTATTTCATATAGGGAATTTTCATTTTCGAAAATTCGGGGGAGAGAGAGAGAGAGAGAGAGAGAGAGAGAGAGAGAGAGAGAGTCAATCAAGCAATTGCAAGATGCTGTACCCCTGATACCGAAGAAACTGATATATAGTCCCAAGCCGGCCTTAAGTTTGAGCCGGAGAACCTTTGTTCTCGTCAAAGATGCTCTATTGTTTTGACATTTGCTTGCAGTCTTACCTTAATTCGGATAATTTCATTTAACGTTATAACAGTATTAATTCTCTGAACCGTTATATTGAGAGTAAAGCAGCTCATTAAAGACTGCTTAAAATCGATCAAAGGGATGAAGAAAGAGAGCTGCTTGAATTTCTCTTTTACAGGATAGCTTTTATAACGATTCTCTCTTATAATTAATGGACAAAAACAACGACACGGAGAAACCTTACAGACATCTAGCTGAAATATTAAGGTCTGGAGGCTGGGAATCCACTTATGGAAATTTCAATAAAAAGTTAACACACTGTGCCTTGCAATATGTTAGACAAGCAAGGACCATGAATATGGTGATATGTAAGATAACGATGATATGACCATACATCATTCTGGCTGAAGGATATTTTCTTTTCTTCCTTTGTTTTTCACTTAGTATGTTTAAATGTACATGTACGTTCTAAAATTTTGAGCTATATTGACATGTTAGATGGCCTTCTAAATTATGAAACCTTTTTAAGAAGGACTTTCCTATAATTCCAGTTTCTTCTTACAACTATTTAATGTGCGGGTACACAACCCTAGGCTCCTCGGAGGGTCTTAGAAAATTTGTGGGTTTCTCTTCAAGATATCTTCTGACAATGCAACCACATAAACGTCAAAGGCTTGCTTTTGGTAAATTACGTCACGCTGTGATGTCGAATGAGATGACAATTAATACAATTTTCAATTAATAGTATGTCCACGTATCTTTATTGCACTTTTTATGTGATTCTTGGTTTAGATGTATAATTCTCAATATAGACCAAGAATAAGATGAAATCAAAATATGAGAGGTATTCATTACGTTAATATAGGGAGTTAATAGAAAAAGATAATAGTACGCAAATTAAGTATAGTCGTCGCAGTGCCTTGAAGAAGTTTGAACGCAAGATATTTACCGTCGTTGATAAGCACCGATTGATGTCCTAATCAAATGAGGCATATAGAAGTAGTGTTTGCTTTTCTCCTTAGACGAAATGAAAACCCCACTCCATGTATAATTTGCTGTCACCAAGATCTGAAATCACATACAGACGCTATGAATAAACGACCTGAAAGCCATTTTCCATGGAAACTTAAGAACAGAAAAACCTTTTCGATAACGAAAAAGAAATGGTCAATATGTCACTCAGTAAAATCTTATTGACACTGATGTTCGTGATTTAGCAATACTTGTTACTACCCTTGTCAATCAACAAAACGCTGTTTGGTACTTGTTGACACGCAGAAAATGTCAGAGTTGTGTCTTCTGCAATATCAATTTCTCTTCTTTATATAACTTATCAATGAGTAAAAGTAAATGTAAAACCCAAGATAATTTCTCTTGTTAAATAAATGCCTAGATCTCCCTCTGGAAAAAAAGTTGCACTTAAGTGAACCAATATATAAGACGGTATTTTGCTATAGACCATTTGTTTCGAAGCTAACGACTAAGCTGATAAGTAAAATGATATTGAAATAAAAGTCAAAATATTGTATGAATATTTTTGCCCTTGAAAAGTTTTAAAATTTTAATAAATAATGTTTCTTTCTTGTTCATAATGTTCGATGTACATCGTAAAAAATCTATTGGAGATAAATTCTGACTGCGACCTATGTATTATGGGCCGAGTCTTGTAGATATCCCATCTTTTCTTCCTTACCTATGACTACAACTTATCTTACTTAGTTTTATATTCCTGAGTATGGTCCATTAATACTAATCGGTACTCTAGACTTGGTCATCTTTATGGGACAAGGTATCCCTATATATTTTACCGTGTCTACTTAAATCACATTCAAACAAAGATTTCCAATAAGACTCGGTTGCAACATCCACAGCAAAACACCGTAACCACCCATGAGAAAACTACAGCAAGATACACAAAAGGAAAAAAAACTAAACACGACATCCAAACACCAAGCACAAACGACTACATGTAAACCAACGAGACCAAAGGACAATCAATGCCATCTACCACGTTTGAAGAAAATGGCGAATTTAAAGGGTGAGAATAAAGCCATAGATTTGAGATTTAATCATACAGGGCTTAGTCTCATCACTCACATATGCTTTAAGATGTTCATGAAAGGTTTTGTTTTTTTCTGGGCTCTTACATAATAGAACTAAAAATACACAAGTCAATCAGATCTAAATTCCCATATTTGTTTAGGGATATCTGACAGAAGAGCTTGATTGCTACCTCTAAGATTTCAATTTGTTGTGTTCGGTGAGGTAAAGTGGAAAATGTGTCGTCAAATCAATTAGATCTATTGGTTGCCTTATTGGTAATAAATTAAGGTCCGAATGAGCTCACTGCATGACGTAAAGGAATGTAAACAAAACGAAAACGAATGTAAGCAAGAGTAATACATACAACGTACATGGAGAATTTGGCGGTAATATTGCTCAATTAATTAAGTGATCCAAGTTTGGATTAGAGGGCATTGCCCTATTGGGTAATTGTATATCAATTAAATGTAATGCTTAAGCTAACTTTCATTCCTATTGATAATTATAACTATTCATGTTGCAAATGATGTTCGTATAAAGAGGTTTATTTCTGAATCTAAAAGGAAAATATCTTGTCGCACACAAGGAGGATAAATAACGCAGACATAGCGCATCGAGCAGAGTACACTTACTAGATTCCAAGATTGCATGTGACGTGACACATGTATGAAAAATCCTCTTCAAATGGTTTGAACGGTATAAATACTTCCAAATACATTTTATTTTTGATGAGTTTTAAGCATATGATATTGGCGCTATCTTTCAAATAAATATAAGCAAAAAGGGCGTTATATTCCTGCAGAAAATTTATTAGCATTGCCAAGTATGATATGTTCTACAAACAACTGCAAAATTGTTTTTGACTACATAGACTTTTCTGACCAGAATAGAATAAATCATATCAATGATGATGATAGCTATATGAAATTCTAATGCACTGAAAGTAAATTTAGACAATATAAAACAGAGGAGGGGATCTCCAACAACACCAGGTTGCAGCACCAACAGAATAGCCTTAAAACACCCAATGCAAAAACAGAGCAGACAAGCACAGGAAGAGACACAAAAAGGGACAAGGAACGTCAACGCACAACACAGAAACATTAAACAAAAAGGACTACACATAAACCAAGGAGACAAATAGGCAACCGATGCCGACTTAGGACGGCCATCTGCTACGGAAATGGCACAAGGTGTGGTTATCCTGGATTACGTGCACACAACCCTCCCACTTTTCCGATTACCCAGAGGTCTCGAAGAACGCACAATTGTGGTGTAAAACAACCTCCTCACTGTCAGATGACCACACGCAAACAAGACCGCAAAACGCAGGGGTCCAAGCAACACAGATGAATATGTCAATGGATACCAAAAGAGGGCATACGTAATACAATCCGTGCTCTGTCGCCGCGAGCTCATGTATGTTATCACCCGAGAAGTCCGACTGACATTCAGAGAGGACAGGTTGTCGGGGCCTGTCTTCTCTAAAGAGGTTTGGACAGGGCTCGTCATGGAGTTCCGTCGTCACAGTCAGAGTGCAAGTTTTTAGAATGCGCTGGTACTAGACTGTAGATTGGTCAAGTACCAAGCCTAGTGTCCGTCTGGTGACATTAGGATCATATCCACAGTATAAAAGGCCTTTGATGATTCTGCGGCATTTTCGATAGTTATGTTGTCTATCTTTGATCCTTCTTATCTTGTTAATTATGTCACCATAAAATGCAGGTTGTGAAATACCCAAGGTAATATACTCTGTTGCCTGTATTGATCCTTATTTCAAAAGAAGTTGACAATAATTTTTGTAAAATTTCCAGAAAGTCTATACTAGTTTGTGAAAGCGAAAACCTTGTCCTAAAAGTTTCTTGGTAATTTGTAAATTTCTACTATGAAAATCCAAAACATTAGTACATGCTCTAGAATACCGGATGAGCTGTGAAATGTAGATACAGTATGACGGTATCTAGGAACATCACCGTCAAGCCAGGGTAAATTTACTATGTTGAATCAAAATCATCTCTTTTGTCATACACACTTGTATGAATCTCTCCATTAACAATTTCGGTATATACATGTACACTTAGAACAGTGATGCTTAAGCGCTATCAGTACAGAACTGAAAGGGGTTTTCTACTCACCAACACCCGGACTGCCCAGATGGCATTTACATCAGACCATAATGACATCCATGGATGCCTTCTTTTTAGTATGAGGAAAGAAAGTAATCGCTAGGTGCCAGGAGGAGAAAGCAAGGTGCGGCTCTAGCTCATACCCGTTTCGCTCAGCTTCATCCTTGGCAACTTTACAAGTGTGGACTCTCGCATTAATCTGTTTAAGAAATACGCCTTTAAATACGTTTATCTCGGCAGCTTTCATCTGATCAAGCAAATTTGCACAATGAGCCCAAGTTAATGTTTTCTCTTAGGTAAGAATGGCCTACATAATGACACCTTTTGAGACCCAAAATACTTTGGCTATCACGACTCAGAGCTTTTTTTTTTTACCTGGTTCATTTTGATGAATCAATGTGTCAGTATCACTCACTTACAGCAAAGAAATCATCATTTGACCTAAAAAGCATCAATAGTGCACTGCACACGGATGTCTTGATTGCTGTTTCCACATTGGTGAGATAAGAGCTGTTGGAATAACACGTAAAATCTGCCCTGAAAAGTTGAAATTTCAAAATGTAATATTTGAGAAAAATTTTCATCAGAAATGTCAACTAACTTGGTCCATATCTGAATCTGCTATCAGGATGGATGTATTATTCATAATAAGGTCGATATTTGGGTTAATAGATAAAAATGCTGATTTGTTCTATTCATCTAATGATTTTATTATACATTATTTTGACTGTAATTCGATGAAATAGACAACAGTTACGAATACAATAAACAATATCAAGTTGTCTATTTCATTACAAGGTGACTGTTAGTATAAAATAAGACGGTTCTAAGGTTCCGGATTGTGGAGTTCACCGATAATATCGATAACCAATCTTCAAAATTGAATTTTCTTTTTTTTTCAGTTTTGACATAAAAGAGGATCAAAACAAAAAAAGAAGGGAGGAGATCTCCAACAAGACCCCGTTGCAGCATCAACAGTAAAACACCAAAACACCCGATGCAAAAACACAAAAGACGAGTACAGCACGAGACGGAAAAGAGACACACGACATGTAAACATCAAACACAAAAGACTACACATAAACCGACGAGACCAATGGGTAACCGGTGCCGACTTTGGACGGCCATCTGTCACGCAAGTAGCAAATGGTGTGGTTATCCTGGATTACGTGCGCACGACCCTCTCACTTCTCCAATTACCCAGAGGTCTCGAAGAACGTACAATTGTCGAGTAAAACAACCTCCTCACTGTAAGATGACATCACACAAACAAGACCGCGAAACGCAGAGGCCCCATAGACACAGATGAATATGTCAATGGATATGAAAAGAGGGCATGCGTAATACAGTCCGTGCTCTGCCGGCTGTAGCGAGCTCATGTATGTAATCACCCGAGGAGTCCGACTGACATTCAGAGAGGACAGGTGGTCGGGCCCTGTCTTCTCTAAAGAGGTTTGGACAGGGCCCGTCATGGAGTCCCGTCGTCACAGTCAGTCAGAGTGCAAGTCTCAAGGATGCGCTTGTACAAAAAGAAGGGAGGAGATCTCCAACAAGACCCCGTTGCAGCATCAACAGTAAAACACCAAAACACCCGATGCAAAAACACAAAAGACGAGTACAGCATGAGACGGAAAAGAGACACACGACATGTAAACATCAAACACAAAAGACTACACATAAACCGCCGAGACCAATGGATAACCGGTGCCGACTTTGGACGACTTTGTACAAGACTGTAGATTGGTCAAGTACCAAGCCTAGTGTCCGTCTGGTGACATTAGGATCATACCCGTGGTATAAAAGGCGTTTGATGATTCTGACGCATTTTCGATAGTTATGCTGCCTACCTTTGATCCTTTTTATTTTGTTTATCATATCACCATAAAAGACAGGTTGTGTAATACCCATAGTAATGTACTCTGTTGCATGTATAGATCCGAATTTTAAAAGAAGTTGACTGTTTTTTTTTTTTTGTAAAATTTCCAGAAAGTCTTAACTAGTTTATGAAAGCGGAAACCTTGACCTAAAAGTTTTTTGGTAATTTGTAAATTTCTACTGTGAAAATCCAAAATATCAGTACATGCTCTAGCGTACCGGATGAGCTGTGATATGTAAATGGAACATCACCGTCAAGCCAAGGGAAATTTACTATGTTGAATCCAAAATCATCCCTTTTGTCATATACACTTGTATGAATCTTTCCGTTTACAATTTTGATATTTAGGTCCAAAAAGGGTGTTTCTGTATTTGAAAGGTTTGTCTTGTTAAGGGTTAATTCTTGTGGATAAATTTCATTCTTGTATAATTCAAAAGCAGGATTGTCAATGGTTAGAATATCATCCAGATACCTAGAAGTATTATTGAAACATTTCGGCTCATCAAATTTTCTTTGCTTTTGAAGATTTTGGATAAATTCTTTTTCATGAGTGTATAAAAATAAATCTGCAACAAGAGGCGCACAGTTAGTACCCATAGGAATTCCTACAACCTGCTTGTATAGATCCTCACCAAATCTAACATAAATATTGTCCAAGAGGAAGGACAAGGCATTACACAGGTCACTACATTTCCATGATTTGTATGATTTGTAGTCTGTCGTGGAAAAGAAACCCTTCGATTCAGATGTACAAATGTAAGTTTTTCGCTCTCGATCAAAACACAATTTAATGAGATTAGATAATCGATCATTAATTTTGTCATGAGGAAGTGTGGTGTACATATTAGAGAAGTCGTATGAAGAAATCGTATTGGCTTGGAAATTTCCAGATTTCATTTTTTCAATCACATCCCCTGAATTCTTAATAGACCAAAATAAATTTACATCGTTCCTGTTTAGAACCGTTTCACAATATCTAGTTATGTGTTCTTTAATAGCAGTAAGTGCTGACGTCAGATTTCTAGACAAAATTGTAGTGGAGCAGTTACTAGAATTAGCAATAAATCGAAATTTGTAAGGAGACTTGTGCAGTTTCGGTATATAGTGTTGGGAGATCCAATTTAGAAATAGAGATATTGAATGAAGACAGTTCACTGTTATGCTTGCCTAAAATGTTAGATGCACTTTCATTGCTTTTGATATATGTATTAGTAGACGAAAGTTCCGAAATCAAAGTTGATATGTAGTAACGTTTTCAAATGATAATGGTGTTGTTGGCTGCTTTATCAGCTGGTGCAAAGACATATTTTTCATGTAATTTACTTAGTTTGGATTTGAAATATCTTTCTGATTTGGAACGTGGATTTTGAAAAAGATGAGGGTTTTTATGGAAGTTATCTATTCGAATATCCGTTATATCTAAAATGAGGTTTTTCCAGTCATTCAGAGCATGCGGTTCGACTCCTTCTGATTTACACCATCTTTTCGTATAATTATCAGTGTATATGATTCACATCAAATCAATGTAAAGTAATGCATTTTTGCATATTTTTGTTGGTTATTTGACGTTTTCCGACATTGGTACCCCTATCCATTAAAACCCTAATATTAGAATTCTACAATAAATATTTAATAAAAAAAAAAGGAATCTTCTTAATACATTTTTTATCCTTAAAAATTAACCTACAAAGAAAGGACACAGGTGAGGGTTATGTACCCGGAAGGTTTGAGGATCACTGACGAGGGTTATGTACCCGAAACGTGCATGCCAGGTCCATGCTGCATAAATGATGCTATGACCTAGGTCCTGTAGCATCATATCCCAGCCATCTTGCTATATTCTTTCGGTATATTTTGAACATAATTTTCACAAATTTGGCCATATTTCATTGTTTAGATAAAGGATCACTGACGGGGATTAAATACCCGAAACGTGGAAGTATTATCCATGCTGTAAATTTATCTGCTTTTAAATGATGCTAATGAATCCGAAGACGTTTGACATTTGAAGACGTGTAACATCGTAAGAGAAATAATCAAATGATTTTAGGGCTAAATCAAGCCCTTATTCTTTCAGCCCCTTTTGGTACAACACAGACAGTAAGCATGCGCATGCCTAGACGGAAATGGCGAATATTTGAAACGCTACAATGTGAGATGCCGAATGTCTGAAATATTTCATCAACCTCAAGTCGGACTAGAAAACGGACCTTGCGAGACATTATTTCGTCGGTTGCATCCAGAGGGCTTTTTCTAAAGTTGTTTTACCCCGTTTGATGCCTGTACATAAATGGCGACGAAGACTCATAAACAAAATCTAAGTCGGTGTGAACCTCCTTTCATGTTTTATCTTTAGATGCAGGAAACAAATTACAATGCGACGCTCAAATTAAGACGGGAAACAATGAATATGAATTAAAAATGAGAATTGTGAAGGTCATTCGCTATAGCCCACTTCCAAAAATCCGTGACGCTCGCCGTTTTACCATTTAAGTTAAATATTCAGATTAGTTACCTTCGTTAAATTCGTTACCTGGGTACAACATATAATATTTACATTACTAGTAGATTCCCCATGTTAAACGCCCATTAGGCAACTAGAATTATATTCCAATAACTTGGGTTGCTATGGTGACGTCATGTGCAAATTTTGCATGTAGGGATAATTTTGTTTGTTTGCTTTGGTTCCTGTTTTGTCCTGATTTTGTATGCCTTCGGTTTCTGATTTTTGAATTATCGATTTTGTGCTGTATGCAGGGATATGGTCATTATCCATATTTGTCATTACCAACATTAGAATACAATTGACGCTATTACAGACAAAATGTGCGATTTGCATGCAAATAAAAATGATATTTAGAATACATGTAAATATAAGTAATGACTGTTTTACTTCTGGTGTTCATGGGAGTATAATTCTGGTTGGACACGTGCAATTTTTTTTTTCGAGAATCGCTTTGCGATTCAAGGAATTTGCACGTGACCAACCAGAATAATACACACATGAACACCAAAAGTAAGAGTCATTTCTTAAATAGATATAGGTTCATCGTTTATACCTCAGTCACACCTAGCCGGATAAGGCGAACGGACGAGAAACTGATCATCCGTTACTCATCCGTTAGTCGTCCGTTACATCTCCGTTTTATCCGTTACTCGTCCGGCATTGTCCGTTGGCAACTTTTGAGCATGCTCAAATTTGCCATCGGACAGATCGGACTAAGGCGTCCGTTGCTTATACGTTACTCATCAGTTTGTATCCGTTTTGTCCGTTACATCTCCGGTAGCTGCCCGTTAGGTGGCCGTTGATATCCGTTAGATGTACGTTGATGTCCGGTATACTCGAGTCACGAAGGGACATCTACCGGACGTGAAACGGATAAAAACGGAAATGTAACGGATAGCTACCGGAGGCCTACGAACGAGTAACGGATGTCCTTTCATTGTCCGTTTTGTTCGGTCCTTTTACGTTGCATTTCCGTTTTATCCGTTGCCTTTCCGTTACCAGTACGGTTAAGTGTTAAACGTCTTTAAATTCAATAGCATCATTTAAGTCCAGATAAATTTACAGCATGGACCAGACATACACGTTTTAGGTACTCAACCCTCGTCAGTGATCCCCAGTCTAAACAATGTAATATGGCCAAAAAGTGTGAAATTATTATGTTCAAAATGTACCGAAAGATGTAGCAGAATGGGTGGGATATGATGTTACAGGACCTGGTAGATCTCCGGTACTTGTACGCCACGTATCCGTCTCAAACTAACCGCTACCATTACTAATCTATTTGACGGCAAATATAGCTATTAAAGGTAATAATACGGAAGTGTTAAACGGAAGGGGAAGTTAAGGTAAGAATTTCGTCTAAAGTTGAGTACCCTGTTGTCATTTCGTTCTTGTGTGCCTCTTATTGCAGATTTATTTTTATGTACTTATGAAAAGATTTTTTCCAAAATCTTTTGAAGCAAAGAAAACTTGATGATATGAAATGTTTCAATGATACTTCTAGGCACCTGGATGATATTCTCACCATTGACAACACTCTTTTTGAAAAATAATATAAAGATGAAATTTATCCGCTTGAATTGACACTCAACAAAGCAAACGTTACAAACACATAAGCACCAATTTTGGACCTTAGTATCAAACCATTATCGGAAAGGTTCATAGGAATATGTATGACAAAACATGATTCAACATAGGAAATTTTCCCTGACTTGGTGTCTCAGGCTACGGTACTCATCCGGTACGCAAGAGTATGTGCTAACGTTTTTGATTTTCACAAAGGTAATTCATTACCAAGAAACTTCCGCATAAACTATTTAAGACTCTCTGGTAATTTTACAAAAATCTCGTAGCCTCTTTTTAGATTCGGACCTATACAGGCAACAGAGTATATTACGTTGGGAATTTAACAACTTGTCTTTTACGGTGACATAATTAGCAAAATAAGAAGTGTCAAGGTGGACTAAATTCATTCTCAGACTTGTATCAGCACTCTTAAAAATTGCGCGCTGACTGACTTGACAACAGGGCGGCCCGGTCCAAACCTCTTTAGAGAAGGCAGGACTCCGACCACCTGCCCTCTCTGAATGTTAGTCGGACTCCTCGGATTATCGATAACATTCATGCGCTCGCTCTAGCGAACTTGTTTTCGTATGCCCTTTATTTTTTATATAGAGAATGAATGTCTTAATTTGTGTTTTGTTACGGGTATGCAACACAAAGCAAGTGCATTTATCGTACATGTAATGCGCGTTAGCGCATTTTATGCGATAAATGCACTTGCTGTGTGTTGCATACCCTTAACAAAACACAAATTATGACATTTATTCTATATATATGTACCACAGTTGTCCGTTTCATTCTTGTTTTCTGAAATCGCGTTTTTCTAGAACAAAGGGGGATCTCCAACAACACTAGGTTGTGCAGCACCCACAGCAAAAAAAAAACCAAAACCAATGCAAAAACACATAGCAGACAAGCACAAAAAGAGACGCAAAAGAGACAAAGAACGTCAACGCACAACACAAAGACATCAAACACAACGGACTGCATATAAACCAACGAGACCAATTGGCAACCGTTGCCGAATTAGGACGGCCATCTGCCACGGAAATAGAAGAAGGTGTGGTTATCCTGGATTACGAGCGCACATCCCTCCCACTTTTCCGATTACACAAAGGTCTCGAAAAACGTATAATTAGGGTGTAAAACAACCTCTTCACTTTAAGATGACCACACACAAACAAGACCTTAAAACGCAGGGGCTCAAGTAACACAGATGAGTACGTAAATGGATATAAGAAAAGGGCGCACGTAATACAATCCGTGCTCTGCCGCCGCGAGCTCATGTTTGTTATCACCCGAGGAGTTCGACTGACATTCAAAGAGGACAGGTGGTCGGGGCCATGTCTTCTCTAAAGAGGTTTGGACAGGGCCCGTCATGGAGTCCAGTCGTCACAGTCAGTCAGAGTGCAAGTTTTTAGAATGCACTGGTACAAGACGGTAGATTTAGGTAACAAGGTGACGTTAACATCCAGGTCACCGCGGGTTCAGTTTGCAGGTTGGAACAGCCGTCGCGGCATGTTTCTTTATATCTTATGCATTGTGGCGTCACGAGCATTTTCGTGCGAAATACAAGCACGTTCCTTTCAATAGTTTCATCTCAGGGAATTACACTGGTTGTGATTATATATCCATTTACATGTATAAGCATCATTTTAGAGCCGATAAATTTACAGCATGGAACAGATATGCATGTTTCGGATATTTAACCCTCGTCAGTGATCCTCAATCTAAAAAATGTAATATGGCCAAAATCTGTGAAAAGGATGTCCTAAATATACCGAAAGACGTAGCAAGATGGCTGGGATATGATGCTACAGGACCCAGAGTTTAGAAATTTGAAACAATTTTGTAAACATATTTTTTTTCTATTTTGCTGTGGTCCATTCGCTTTACTTTCTTGTTTGTGTGATAATCTTACAGTGAGGAGGTTATTAAACAAAACAATTGTGCGTTCTTCGAGACCTCTGGGAAACCGGAAAAGCTGGAGGATTGTATGTACGTAATCTAGATAACACAATTTGCTACTAACATGGCAGAGGCCCGCCCTAACTCGACATCGATTGTCCATTAGTATCGCTGGTTTATGAGTGTTCTTTTGTGTTTGGTGTTTTGGTGTCGTGTTAGGTGTTCCGTGACTCTTTTGTGCTCTTGCTGTGTGTGTCTACTCTATGTTTGCTGTTGATGTTGCAGCCGAGTCTTTTTGGAGATCCCCTCCTTTCTTTTGTATCTGAAAGGTAAACATTTAAATATATTTCACTTTGAATGTGATGCATACTTTTAAATCGAATTTTTTTGTTGTCAAAATTTCTAAAGCGTGGGTCCTGTAGCATCAGATCCCATCCATCCTGCTACGTCTTTCGGTACATTTTTGGACATTATAACTTTCACTCTCTTTAGATTGAGGATCACTGACGAGGGTTAAATACTCGAAACGTGCATGTCTGGTCCATGCTGCAAATGTTTCTGTTCTTAAATGATGCTATTGAATTTGAAGACGTTAAACATCTAAACGTTACAGTGACTCATAGTGGCCAAAATTCTTTAAAAGAAAGGAGGGGTATCCAACGGTAATCGGTGTAAGCACCCACAGCAAAACAATGAAAAACCGAAATGCGAAACACAGAAAAGGGCAAACACAACAAAAGACACCAAAAAGACAAGGAATACCAAACATCAAAGAAGACTTCGAAACACAGAACAAAGAAGAATCAACATAAACCAAATTGAAAATCAGGTCATTCGTGCTCTGCAAGACGAAGGTGTTAAAGTATACAATTACCCAAGGAGTCCGACAACCTTTCAGAGAGGACAGGTGATCAAACCGCTGTCTTCACCGACGACATTAAGACAGGGCAAGTTATGGAGTCCCTATGTTACAGTCAGTCAATCTGCAACTCTTCAGAGCTGGTTCAAGGTTTTAAATAGGTCAAACACCATGTAAATTCCCTTCTGGTGACATCAGGATCATATCCACGGTAAATAAGGCTATTGGTGATTCTGAAGCATATTCGATGGAAATAAAGTTGTTTTTCTATAGTCATCATCAAAGGCAGGTCGTTAATTCCATGAATAATATAAGCAAATCCTTCATTATAGATGAGAGTAACTTTGTCAAATTTTCCAGAAAGTCTTAAGTAGTTTATGAAGCAGGAGCCTCTATCTAAAAGTTCTTGGTAATTTGTAAATTTCACTTGTGAAAATCCAAAGTATTAGCACATGCTCTTTCGTATCGGTTGAGTAGTAAATAAAGTATAATGGTAGTCTAGAAGCATCAACGTCAAGCCAGGAACAATTTACTATGTCTGATCCATTATTTAACACCAAGGAAAACCACATTTATAAATATTGCAGAAACATTTCAAAAATATAAAACGTCTTCTAGAAGTATGTCAAAAATTTGATAAATTAAAAATAAACGAATGTTATGTCGCCTTTTAATGTATCCAAAAAAAAAAGCTTCAAACAAGCATAAAAGACAGACAAAGAAATATGAAGTTAAAACGTGAAAGATATAATTTAAAAATGAAACAACGATGCCAACCGCCGAATTCAGTTACGTACCAAGTTTCTCTTCATACGTTGTAAAATTTATTCTTATGTTCATTTGTGTTCTTGTCCATGCTTATTAAAGAACTTTATGAACTCGCTATAAATACAGTAATGCTAAACGTCTTCAAATTCAATAGCATCATTTTAGAAAAGATACATTTACAACATGGATCAGACATGCACGTTTCGGGTACTTAACCCTCATCATTGATTTAAACAGTGTATGTGAAATTGACAAATATGGATAATATATCCTAATACACAGTACAAATTCAATAATTCAGAAAATTATAAACCGAAGGTATACAAAATCAGGATAAAACAGGAACTAAAGCAAACAAACAAAAACCTCCACCACATGAAAAGAAGCGAACTGCCAACATGGAAGCGCGACTAGATGCCCAGGAGCAGGAGTCAGTATCTCCCGCTTGCATGCAGCACGCTTCAATTCGGCAGAAATATCACGTCCGTTATACTTCCATTTCGGAAGATACAAATATATTCTGTGGTTTGATGGTTCAAATTGTCTAAGACAGAATATCATCCACCATTCTGGACAATGGTCATCATAGTGTGTGACAAGTTCCCCGTATCGACCGTAGAACTTCCCCAGTGAGTGACGATGTTAGTCGATTACAAACGTATCCTTGACTGAGAAGCTTATCCGAAAGATGCCCAGCTCTCAGAACAAAAGCTGTATATTTGGTACGCGTATAACGTATCAACTCAGATATGATCACGCCATTTGCAGGTGTTAAAGGGATGTTGCTATACAGAAAGGGAAAGTTTGTGATGCTGAAACTGAAGTAGTCACGTTTGTCATAGAGTGTGGTGTTCATATGACCATCAGTGTCGTAGGACAGCATTATGTCCTAATAGGATGCTGAATTATTTGTCTCTGTAGTTTCTTTGACTTAAAGCTCCGACGGATAGATTCTGCTATGGTAACCGCACATCATCTATATATCTGTGAGTGAAGTTAAAGTCAGAAGCTAAGTATCTTTTCCCTTCAAAGACCAAAGATTGAATGAATTCAGCTTCGCACGAGTAAAGGCCCCATCACACTACAGCGTTTAACAGCAGTGTTTGCCAGCGAGTAAGGTCGCTGGTTTACACACTGGCTGATCTTCGTTCATGCTCCGGGACGTTGGGAGAACGCTCTCACACGGAGTTATACGCCGTCGAACGCTATTGGTTTCGAAAAGTTTTGTGCCTGCACAAAATCGGCAGCGTGTGCCGATCGTGTTGATTACACGCTCCGCGATCGTTACTCAAACGCAATGCAGTCGTTATGAACACGCTGTCATACGTTGCATGAACGTTACTCACATGTACATACGCGTCCCGAACACGCTCTTAAAAAAAGCTTGACGATAGTCTAGCGTTCGCACAACGTATTTGTAACGTGTACGGAGCGTGTCTCTAACGACTGCCTGGCGTTCTCGGTGTGTATGAAACGTTCGAGTAGCGATCAAATCACTCCCACTAGACAAATTCAATACTGGAAAAAAGATTTTAAAATTCAAGTTGAATTACATAAAAAGAAAAAGAAACTATCAATTAATGATCAATTTGGTATGTTTATATCTTTTTTACAAATTGTTAAATGCTTAGTTACAAAAAGTACAAGAAAGTTTTATCATGATAAGCTGAAATTGTTCTGTAGTGAGATATTATATGTAATAAAATAAAGACAAAACAAGCGATGAGACCGATAAACCATGCAAGGCCATGGATTAGACATCTAACGTTTTTCTTATTCTTCCTCTGACATGGAGTTTCCACATATAAAACGAATGTTAACCACTTCAGCGCAAAGTGAATGAAAATTCTCATACAACGCTCCAACACGCTATAAAACGTTATACGAACGTTTCGCGATCGTTGGGCACACGTTCCGCGTACGTCGAGATCGCTGGAAAAGCTCTGGGTACACGATGTCGTGCGCTGACATACGTTATAAACACGTTACACACACGCTAAGTAAACGCTTTGCAGTCGCTATTAAACGTTAGTAGTGCGTTTGGCAAACGCTCAGAGAGCAGCTTTCTTTTGATCTTTTATAAATGACCTCAGCGTTCAGCAGCGTGATGTAAAAAGTTTGCATACGTTGTCAAACGCTATCCAGAACGCTGTAGTGTGACAGGGCCTTAACGAAAAATGTCGGCAAGGAGTGGGGCACAATTGGTTCCCATTGGAATTCCGACAATTTGTTGGAAGACCTTTCCTCCAAACACCACAAAAATGTTGTCGATTAGGAAGCTTAACATCTGAATAATATCTGTTTCAATGTACTTATTTTCAGAATCGGACTTTTTTACAAAGTAGGTTTTGTCATAGTCAATAACAATAGATTTATATTTGCGATTGCCATTCTTGTTTATAACGCATTAGTCATTTTTGCGAGACTTTCTTTCAATTTAGAATGAGGGTTTGTTGTGTAAAGTGTCGAAAAGTGTGTTGTGTAAAGTTATAATGTCCAAAAATATACCGGTTGACGTATCAGGTTGGTTGGATAATACGGGAGTTCCAACTCTATACCTTCTTGACGAAAATTTGAAACCAATTTTTATGCACCAGACACGTGTTTCGGATATTCAATCCTTCCAGCCAAAGTGATTTTCATAAGCCGCCCAAATTCATTTCAGTAGCGCCCTCTGGTTTTATTTTTAGAATTTGTTAATGTACATTTACTTTACAGAGAGTGCGTGGCTCCAAATTTCATGTAGGGTCGATTCAGTAGCATATCCAAATAAAATCTGTGTTAAAAATGGTATTGGAGCTAGGGATGGTGCTAAGATGTTAACCTCTTTTAATGTCGATGAATTTTTTCGATGAAATGGCAAGTTTCTGAAATAGAAATAGAAATAGAAAAAATATATATATATGTCAAATCGATAAAGGGCCAAAACAAAGCTTCTTTCAGGCGACGGAGCTGGAAAGAAGTAATGAATACACATAACAAACATCGAGTCACCGGGATTGATTTTAACTGCTCCACACTGCAACAAGAAATAAGTGTTTATATCAATAATGCTGAAATGAATTCATGCGACTTATGAAAACACTTTTGCTGGAAGCAACACTGATGAGGATTTAAAATCCTGTATGGTGCAAAAAAAAATTGGTCTGAAATTTTCTTCGTGATCACTTCCATATTATTAGGAAAATGACGGTTTCTTACTAAAGATAGTTTGATAAATACTGAAGAGTAGTCTTACGTGATTTTATCATAGCATTTATGTTTTTTTTTTTAATGCTTTGCTATTCAGATTATATTTGAAGTGTTAAATGGACTTTTTAAAATTCTCTTTTTTAAAGAACATGCGAGAGTGTTAGTTCTTTATATTTTAAAATAGCATACAAGCGTGTTACAAACGGGAAAATATCAGGAAAAAGCCCGATTTGACCTTTTAGTTGAATGGTTAATGTCCAGCCTTGGATTTTCAATCGTCGCGTGCCCTTAGAGTTATCTCCTATTCAGAAATCCTTTGAGTGTTCGTCTCCATAGTAATTTGGCCAATTTGTAAACGTAATTGGAGATTCGTGTAACTGAACATGATACTGATCATGCATATTCTTCTCTTTCTCATTTCGTTTCATTCAAGTTTTTTTTATATTAAGTATACATGGAATTGGCATGATGCTCAGATAGCCAAAGGGGATATCCATTGGATACACGATAGGCATTTCCATAGAGTACGTTATTCTAGAATCAATTAGGAAAACTTTCTTCTGATGCATTAAAGTGGAAGCAGGGATTTATTTACATCAAGGAGCATTTAATTTGAAGTTTTTTTTATCTTGGCAATCTTGTCGTATATGCAATACGGTACACAGTACAATCCTAAAGTTATTTAGTCCTGTGGTTAGAAAGCTTAGGGTAATTAATTAAACAATTATTATCTTTTAAACATTTCTACGCATATAAACACCATTTATTATACCTAACGATTGCGTACGTAGCAGCGTAACAGAGAAAAAGAATTATAAATGACAACCAGACCGTCCAACATTTGTAATAATGTCCGCCACATGGGGAGGAGACATATTTAGTCTTCATATTACTGTATGTGTGTTGCATTCTTTGGTTTTATGGGGGATGTATTGATTGTTAATCGATTGGATGTGATAATTTAAAATATCCCCGACAGTTATATTTACACTGTTTTTGTTTTAATGGTGGTCCGTTGCATGTACAACATTGTGATCTTATTCAAGACATAGCTTTTGTGAAAAAGTGTTTATCAATTAATTCATAGATTGTATTTATATGTAACGGTTAACTGTTTTTAATCCTACGAGGGCTGATTGATATGTTGTGAGCCTTGGTTTTCTGCGTTGCAGAAGGTATTCTGATGATAGATTATCTCCAAAAAGGACAATCAATCAATGGCACTTACAATGCTTTACTTCTAACACAGTTACAGGAAAATGTTAAACTTAAGCGCCGCGGAAAGCTCACTAGTTAAAGGTGTGTTGTTACATCAGAACAATGCTCCTGTTCACAAGCCACTACCATGACTGTCATTCATGATTGTGGTTTTAATTTGATTGAGCATCCGCCTTATTCACCTGATCTTGCTTTCATCTTTTCCTAAACTAAAACTGAAAGCAGCTCTTTCTTGCACCCACTTTCAGTCCGATGATGACGTCATACTTGCAGTGGATGGCTTTCTGATCAGTCAAGATAAAGATTTCTTTATAAGTGATATTGAGACCCTGAAACACCGTTGACAAAAGTGTATAGATACTGAAGGGGATTATGTCGGAACAAAAATATGCAAAATGTCTGAAAAAAATTCAAATCCTTAAATACGAGGCTCACAACATATCAATCAGCCCTCGTAGTATAGATATAGTAAATCCTTTCAATAAAACTAAGGAGGGGATCTCCAACAACACCCGGTTGCAGCACCCCAGCAAAACTCCAAAACACCCAATGCAAAAACACAGAACAGACAAGCACAGAAAGAGACGCAGAAGGGACAAGGAACGTCAACGCACAACACAGAAACATCAAACACAAAGGACTACACATAAACCAACGAGACCAATAGGCAACCGGTGCCGACTTAGGACGGCCATCTGCCACGTAAATAGCAGAAGGTGTGATCATCCTGGATTACGTGCACACAACCCTTCCACTTTTCCGATTACCCAGAGGTCTCGAAGAACGTACAATTGTGGTGTAAAACAACCTCCTCACTGTCAGATGACCACACACAACCAAGACCGCAAAACGCAGGGGCCCAAGCAACACTGATGAATATGTAAATGGATATCTAAAGAGGGCGTACGTAATACAGTCCGTGCTCTGCCGGCTGTAGCGAGCTCATGTATGTTATCACCCGAGGAGTCCGACTGACATTCAGAGAGGACAGGTGGTCGGGGTCCTGTCTTCTCTAAAGAGGTTTGGACGGGGCCCGTCATGGAGTCCCGTCGTCACAGTCAGTCAGAGTGCAAGTTTTAAGAATGCGCTGGTACAAGACTGTAGATTGGTCAAGTACCAAGCCAAGTGTCTGCCTGGTGACAATAGGATCATATCCACGGTATAAAAAGCGTTTGATGATTCTGAAGCATTTTTGATAGTGATGTCGTCTATCATAAGGTACATTGAGAACGAATATTTCATAGAAAGAAAGAACAAAACTATTTGATCAAGGACAGGACTATCTAACCAATTTAAAATACAGCAAACATAACAATAAACTACAAAAACCAAAGATAAGAGCACTGAAGAGAAATCTGGACATGAAATTCATTGTTTGGGAACTGGAACTGCCATACGACGGTTACATGTACGCACCATTTGAATTACAAATGGGTGTCTTATCAAACAGACAACACTTAAGCGTCTTGCGGCACCTCTATGCATCTGAAAAAATGTGCACGTCATCCAGATAATCAGACCATTAGCTTTTAATATAGAAGAAAGGAGGGGGTCTCCACAAGGACTAGGTTGCTGCATCCACAGCAAAATATTGAAACATCACTATGTAAAATCAGAGTAGACAGGCTCAATAGAGCTGTTCGAATAAGCGACGTAAACCTACCAACGAACTTCGTACTACGTATTGGTACGTAAGGGAACAAAATAAGGGGTGGTCTCAAAAGTACATTATTAAACATGCTAAAGAATACATCTCACTACAATGCATCGATATAATATGTATTCATAGAGTTGTGATGAACCAAAGACGGACTGACAGACTCTATAAACAAAATACCCTAAACCTTTGATTGCGGGGTATGATAAGTTGTTAAGGCATCTTTACTACAAAAAAAATGAATTGTTCTTTATTATATGACAGGTGCAAAGCTAGATTGGTTTCGACGTTGTTGTGAAGGGGAATAATGTGAAAGCCGGTGTATTCTACTTTGGAACGCTATTTTTCAGCATTATTTCTTCTTAATTTCATGCTACTTGTACTATGATATGAATTGATTTTCTTTAACGAACGTGTTCATTTATAAGTCTTCAGACTAGATACAAGACGCATAGGCGGATCCAGGGGGGAATTGAAAACTGAAATATCTGAACAGAAAATGGTTAAATTTAGTGTGTGCAGTTTTTAGTCGATAATGTAAGAAAAGGTAAGCAAAATGTTTCTAGACTATTCATATTCATCCTGGGATAATGACGCCTCTGTCATAACTTTTCTTCTTCCAAAACACCCTCTTATATAGACAAGTTTTGTCTGTTTCTCTAAATTCTCCTTTTTCGATCTGATCAAAGGGAAAGGAACGCAACCTATCATGCGCTTGAGACGATATGATATTTTGTAACATCAAAGTGGGTTTTGGATAGGGGTTTCTGGAGGACGTCCCTCCCTCCCAAATAGAAATTATCTTGCGGTGAATGACCGTATTGTAGGCTGCAGAAAGAACTGAAATAGAATTTCAGCCTTTTAAACGAAAGCTTGGAATTTGAATCTGAAATTTTGAAACAGATCAAGGGCGAATATAGTATTTCACTTGGGGGGGGGGGGGGGGGGACTTTTAGGACCATCAAAGAGGACCTAGGATGGGGGTTTCTGGGGGACGTCCTCCCTCCTACACAGAAATTATCTTGCGGAGAATGACAGAATATACTGAAATAAAATGTAAGCCTTTTCAACAAAGCTTGGAATATCAGTACACATGTAGTTGATAAACTAATCTAGGACAGAAAACTTTATGCCAAGTTCGCTATTAATGCTGCTAGATTTACCCTTTTGATTAATTATATAAACGATGTGGGGAACTCGTCATACACTATGATATCCCACTCTCCAGAATGGTGGATGATATTCTGTCATAGACCATTTGCACCATCCAACCAAAGATTGTACTCTATGTCTTCCGAAATGGAAGTAACCGGATGTGACATTTCTACCGAATTGAAGCGGCGGGTGTTGAATGCAAGCAGGAGATGCTTACTCTTCCTGGGCACCTGGTCTCACTCATATATCGGGAGTTCGCTTCTTTTCATATGGTGGAGGTTTTTGTTTGTTTGCTTTGGTTCCTGTTTTATCCTGATTTTGTATGCCTTCGGTTTCTGATTTTCTGAATTATCGATTTTGTGCTGTATACAGGGATATGGTCATTATCCATATTTGTCATAGTACGATATTTTGTAACATAGGGTTAAATACCCGAAACGCGCATGTCTGGTCCATGCTATATTTATCTGCCCTAAAATGATGTTAATGAATTTGAAGATGTTAAACATAAGTTAATAATGTGTTTTTGCGACCACCCCTTATTTTGTTCCTTTACGTACCTATACGTAGTACGAAGTTCGTTGGTAGGTTTACGTCGCTTATTCGAACAGCTCTAATAAGAGACGAAAAATGGAAAAGTAACATCCAGAACCAAAGATAACATCAAACTTCTCAATACAAAAGATTACACACAAAGCAACGCGACTAATGGATAATCGGTGCTGTTCAAATAAGATTCTGTCTGTCCGTTGATGTTTCTCATTTTAATGTCTCAACGATGATTTTGTTTCACTTATTATTTGTTTGTCCTTTTGATATATTTGTCCTCGTAGGCCCAGATTTTTATGCGACGGTCACTGTCATATAGTCTGGGATGCATGTAGTCTCAGATATTGATGGAGTTTTCCCTTATTTCATGTTTAAGTGAGCATCCCACTCACTAAAAGGCGAAATGACAAAGATCGGACAAATTGACCAATAAAAAATCTAGACGAATGCGCTGATGGTAAGTTGTCATTAGTACACGTCAATGAAACAATTCACAGGAAACATAATCATTTGGTCAAGATCAGTCTTTTTTAACCAGATTTATTTCCAGAGGCAGGAGTATTTATATGACCTTTTCCTTCCAAACATTAATGCACAATTGCTCATGATGGACTGATAATTGAATGAATAATTTAGCACAGAAAACGTCTGATTCCTA
The DNA here is from genome assembly GCA_028142955.1 of Pinctada fucata. NCBI lineage: Eukaryota > Metazoa > Mollusca > Bivalvia > Pterioida > Pteriidae > Pinctada > Pinctada fucata. The sequence continues at coordinate 58,065,823 of AP027105.1, forward strand.
TGCATAATTGACAACTCACCTTTGTTGTAATATATTATTGATCTGATTGGTGGAGACATATAGTTCCATAACAGCTTCTTCTATAAAGGCACTTGTGCAAAGGCGCTCTGTAAGGCTATCATAGGCTACCGACTTATCTGATTTGAACCTATCATGTAATTTAGGAGAACCTCGCCATGACTCTGGACATTAAACATATAGGACACAATATTCTAGGTAAGATTCTTAAATTCCTTGCGTGTGTTTGTGTTTTTATTTTTAGAGTTTAATTACTTGTAATATATTACATTCTAAACAGATAAAAATTTTTAAAAGTTAATAGAATTTGTTTAATCATGCTGTAAGAGGAAATAATATTTGAAAATTATTTTCTAATAAAATCGTAAGCTAACATTGTTTCATTGCTTCCAACGTTACCTGTATATTTTAAAAAATCTGAGTCAAAAAAAATATTTTAAAGTTTTGTTACTGTTTCCAATTGTTTTAATACACATTCCCTTTGATATGAGTATACATCACTTTCATCGATGCGAGATGACCAAACAAATTTCAAATTATAATAGACAACGAGAATTATATCCGGAACACATCCATTCAAAAGAGAATATCCGGAACTGATCCATTCAAAAGAGAATTTAGAAAACCTAAATTAAATATTAATCTTGATGTATGAATAATTCTAATATTAATAGTAATATCAATACAATGTATCATTATATAATAACCTAATACCAATATATCAATCTATAACCTAAAACCAAATATATGGATAGCAGATTCCACAAGTAATTACTGTGTTTGGCAGGCTTGGGCTTTGGGATGAACGTAATTACATTTTGGAAGTGTAGTGTACATCTAATTTCTGCATTGAATTTACTCAGGTTTGCGCCACTTTCAATTAGTTTCGGTATTATTCTAAAATCTGATACTGAAGTCAATGTGCGAACCCCTCCCCTTTCTTATTAAATAATACAGCGAAAGAAATTAAAATAAGCTTTACTTTAAGCTTCCTTTTTATCCTACTTAATCAGATAATATAACTTGCAATATACAGCGTATATGTAACATGATTCATGAGTCAGATAATTGAAACTTTTTAGAATGGCGCTTTTTTAACAGCGCCACCTACAATATTTTCCATCTCTATAAATTGTTCATTAGATAAAGTTGTCCTTCGTGTTTCTATGGAGCTGTTTTGTATTCTACGGGTGTTTGTTTGTCCAATGTATCTTTTCTCGTGAGAAAGTTCTGTTATATTATTTTTTCAAAGAATTACAAGACTTTTGATTCTGATTTTTGGATTCTGATTTCGCGTTTTGTGTTTGTCTTAAATTCACTGATTGAATAATGAAAACAACCTTGTCATCGCATCTCCTCTGTAACCAATCGATGGATTTCAATGAAACTTTACACAATGAAGTATCTTGATATGATTTGCATGCAGAAAGATTGCAGCCGAAAAGGTTAAACTAGAGTAGTGGCCCTTTGATTACTTGTCAAAACTTTGTCATCGCTCATCTCATTAGGCTAGCATATATTATAATCATTTTACATTTATCATATATATACTGAGTGTTTTATTCGATAAAGTGACCTTAACCCTGAATAATGACCTTGTATGAGAGAATATCCATTTGGAAAATTGAACGGCAGGTAATGAAATTGGATCAGCTCAGAAAAATTATCCTGCGAGAGATATACTCGTCCCTTTAGGGCAATTTTCATTTAAGTTAACATTTAAGCATAAACATTCTCTTAAGGATGCTTTCTTCTGAGATCTCGAATTCAAAAGCATCAAACTTTTTTTCTTACCATTATATTTCAATAGTACTTGACCCGATAAGTAATAAAACAAACAGAAAAGGATACCAAGATATGGACTTTATGTCAGATATTTGCCATCAAAGATACCCATCTTCAACCATCTCAGAATATTGGGGTGAAATTGAAAATTGGCGAAATATTACTCATAAAATCTGAATTATATATATTCTTACGGAATTGTTGAATTGGATTACTCAAATATATTAGAATACATTACTTTACTACTGTTGAATACAATTTTTATGACATAAGATGTAACTGAATGAAATTTTTAGCAAATTCTTACCTCATATGGCAATTTTTAAAGTAACGTAAGAAACAGATTTTTGGCACTAAAATGCTGATAAAAAATGTAATTCCATCAAACTTTTTTTAAAACTTCACAAAGTGTATCTAGGGACATTATAGCATGCTTTTATGAAAGAAAAAGTAGGGGGAGTTATGCATTGGGAAAAAGTTTTGGCCCATTTTGCTACCCTACCCCCTTCTTTCAAAATGATACAGGAAATAGAAAAAAAACCACCATATTGCCAACAGTACGTACAGGTTTTATTGATTATGTTTGGTTTTATATAGCTGTTCCATGTACTTTCATGTGAATATTTATATACATTCTAATAATCTGACATAAAACATATTTTTTTGCATAGCTAGGGGAAAGGGGGAGGGGGTTCAGCCCCCCCCCCCTCCCCCCCCCCCCCCCGTCTTGAACTCACCGAAGCATTTTTTTTTTTTTGCATATTAATTGATAAATATGTTTTAAATTTCCACAAACATGGCAGATATTTCACACGTAAATTAATCGTTAACAGACCTTTTATTATGGACCTTGACTTTCGATGTAGTGACCTTGACCTTTGAGATTGACCTATTTTTAACAAACCCGGCAATATCTCGCTACTGTATAAACCTTCACTTTTTCTACAAAATCCTATACACAGCGCGCGGCGCTGTCTTCTGACTATTTTTCTTTTTCTTTTTTTTTTCTTTGTCTGTTTTGTTCTTTCCTGTGTTTAATATACAATGGATACGTATGTAGACGAGGGAACTATCCGACCGCAGAATATATTCGATAACCTAGGACAATCGGAAAAGTATGACTGTTTCTGAATTTTTAAATCCACATTCAACGTTATCGATAAATATGTCTAAAGAACATGTAGATGTAATATACCCTCGCTCTCACACACCCCATGACACACGTTTAGTTTGTCGGAAGACGCTGTACGCCATGCAAGTTTATTTTTATCTTTCATAGCATTTTTTTCTTTAATTTGCGGAGCCCCCCCCCCCCCCCCCCCCCCACCGGATTATCAATATTTTTGTTTCAGTCCATGGGGTTACATGATTCGGGTTTTTTTTTGGATGAAAAATGCGTGCCTTATCTTTTCTTTTATAAAGTCTTCCTCTCTTATGACGCATGTCAGCCGTGAAATGCCCGTACGTCTTCAATGCGACAGTCGCACGAAAAAAAGTCTGTTATCTAACACTACGAACTCTTTTAAAATATTTCGTGCTGCATTCTTACGGCGGTCTCGAATAGTTATGGTGCAGCCGTACGGCGTGCAGGATCGCAGAGACCGTATGGCTGCAGTAAGGCTGATGTGAAAGGGCCTTTTTTAATATAAGTAATCAAACATTACATCCCTTTCCTGCAGCGTTATTTATCTGTTTTATTCATGGCGGGAAGACGAACGTCATTTTTGCTGCGTGACGTCAAAGATTCTAGCAGTGACGTAATGTTATTTGAACAAGGTTGTTTTAAAGCAAAAAGATAACATAAAATGTTTATACTTATGAAAATAACAAATGTATCCTCAAACAACTCCATTTAATCATGCTATTGAATTTGATGCAGTGAACAGAAAAAACAAATGTCGTACATCTTTCTTTTACGACATAAGGAGTTATCTCCCGTCGTCTAGAACGTTTTCTGTTCAGCTCGCCAGAAGAAAGCATCCTTAAATAAACTCGTCATACACTATGATGTCCCATTGTCCATAATGGTGGATTATAGCTATATTACATTGTTTAGACTGAGGATCACTGACGAGGGTTTAGTACTCGAAACGTGCATGTCTGGTCATTTAACATTTGAACTACTTGGTGAGTGTCACTGCTGGTGGACCAAGAGTCCCCGAGGGCACATGAAGCCAAGTTCGATCAACTTCGGTCGATCGTCTGTCTCTTCAACGCATTTGAAATTTTCTGTTAAAAATTTCTTGAAGTTTCTAAAACGTGGGTCCTGTAGCATCATATCCCACCCATTCTGCTACGTCTTTTGGTACATTTTTGGACAATCATAATAATTTTCATACTTTTTGGCTATGTTACATTGTTTAGACTGAGGATCACCGACGAGGGTTTAGTACCCGAAACGTGCATGTCTGGTCCATGCTGTAAAATTATCAGGTTTCAAATGATTCTATTGAATTTAAAGACGTTTAACATTTGAACTACTTGGTGAGTGTCACTGCTGGTGGACCAAGAGTCCCCGAGGGTACATTTAGCCAAGTTCGATCAACTTCGGTTGATCGTCTATCTCTTCAACGCATTTGAAATTTTCTGTTAAAAATTTCTTGAAATTTCTAAAACGTGGGTCCTGTAGCATCATATCCCACCCATTCTGCTACGTCTTTTGGTACATTTTTGGACAATCATAATAATTTTCATACTTTTTGGCTATATTACGTTGTTTAGACTGAGGATCACTGACGAGGGTTTAGTGCCCGAAACGTGCATGTCTGGTCCTTGCTGTAAATTTATCAGGTTTTAAATGATGCTATTGAATTCAAAGACGTTTAACATTTGAACTACTTGGTGAGTGTCACTGCTGGTTGACCAAGAGTCCCCGAGGGCACATGTAGCCAAGTTCGATCAACTTCGGTTGATCGTCTGTCTCTTTCAACGCATTTGAAATTTTCTGTTAAAAATTTCTTGAAATTTCTAAAACGTGGGTCCTGTAGCATCATATCCCACCCATTCTGCTACGTCTTTTGGTACATTTTTGGACAATCATAATAATTTTCATACTTTTTGGCTATATTACATTGTTTAGACTGAGGATCACTGACGAGGGTTTAGTACCCGAAACGTGCACGTCTGGTCCATGCTGTAAATTTATCAGGTTTCAAATGATGCTATTGAATTTAAAGACGTTTAACAATTGGACAATTTGAACCATCCGACCACTGAATATACTTGTATCTTCCGAAATGGAAGTAACCGGATGTGATGTTTCTACCGGATTGAACTCACGGGTGTTGCATGCAAGCAGGAGATGCTGACTCTTCCTGGGCACTTGGTCTCTCTCCCATATTGGGAGTTCCCTTCTTTTCATGTATTGGAAATTTCTGTTGTTTGCTTTGTTTCCTGTTTTATCCTGATTGTGTATGCCTTCGTTTTATGATTTTCTGAATTATTGATTTTGTACTTTTATTGGGATATGGTCATTGTCCATATTCATCATTATTAGGAGTTCAAAATATTGTTTCATTTTATTTAACACTTAAAAAAATAAATATCATAAAAGTGATAAATATTCATCATGACAGGATAAATATTGACCTTTCGTGTAAGGTTGGCTAACAATTGTTTTCTACAAATTTGTATTAAGATTTGCTTGAATTATTTACGAACCACACCTTTTGTATAACTTACTATGGTTTGTATGGTATGATTTATCACGGTTCTGCCATATTTCAGGCAATAGCAATAATTAATATGATTGAGTATCCAAACATCCCATATTGAGTTTGAAGACGTTTCATAAGAGCTGTTCGAATAAGCGACGTAAACCTACCAACGAACTTCGTACTACGTATAGGTACGTAAAGGAACAAAATAAGGGGTGGTCGCAAAAACACATTATTAACTTATGTTTAACGTCTTCAAATTCATTAACATCATTTTAGGGCAGATAAATATAGCATGGACCAGACATGCGCGTTTCGGGTATTTAACCCTATGTTACAAAATATCGTACTATGACAAATATGGATAATGACCATATCCCTGTATACAGCACAAAATCGATAATTCAGAAAATCAGAAACCGAAGGCATACAAAATCAGGATAAAACAGGAACCAAAGCAAACAAACAAAAACCTCCACCATATGAAAAGAAGCGAACTCCCGATATATGAGTGAGACCAGGTGCCCAGGAAGAGTAAGCATCTCCTGCTTGCATGCAACACCCGCCGCTTCAATTCGGTAGAAATGTCACATCCGGTTACTTCCATTTCGGAAGACATAGAGTACAATCTTTGGTTGGATGGTGCAAATGGTCTATGACAGAATATCATCCACCATTCTGGAGAGTGGGATATCATAGTGTATGACGAGTTCCCCACATCGTTTATATAATTAATCAAAAGGGTAAATCTAGCAGCATTAATAGCGAACTTGGCATAAAGTTTTCTGTCCTAGATTAGTTTATCAACTACATGTGTACTGATATTCCAAGCTTTGTTGAAAAGGCTTACATTTTATTTCAGTATATTCTGTCATTCTCCGCAAGATAATTTCTGTGTAGGAGGGAGGACGTCCCCCAGAAACCCCCATCCTAGGTCCTCTTTGATGGTCCTAAAAGTCCCCCCCCCCAAGTGAAATACTATATTCGCCCTTGATCTGTTTCAAAATTTCAGATTCAAATTCCAAGCTTTCGTTTAAAAGGCTGAAATTCTATTTCAGTTCTTTCTGCAGCCTACAATACGGTCATTCACCGCAAGATAATTTCTATTTGGGAGGGAGGGACGTCCTCCAGAAACCCCTATCCAAAACCCACTTTGATGTTACAAAATATCATATCGTCTCAAGCGCATGATAGGTTGCGTTCCTTTCCCTTTGATCAGATCGAAAAAGGAGAATTTAGAGAAACAGACAAAACTTGTCTATATAAGAGGGTGTTTTGGAAGAAGAAAAGTTATGACAGAGGCGTCATTATCCCAGGATGAATATGAATAGTCTAGAAACATTTTGCTTACCTTTTCTTACATTATCGACTAAAAACTGCACACACTAAATTTAACCATTTTCTGTTCAGATATTTCAGTTTTCAATTCCCCCCTGGATCCGCCTATGCGTCTTGTATCTAGTCTGAAGACTTATAAATGAACACGTTCGTTAAAGAAAATCAATTCATATCATAGTACAAGTAGCATAAAATTAAGAAGAAATAATGCTGAAAAATAGCGTTCCAAAGTAGAATACACCGGCTTTCACATTATTCCCCTTCACAACAACGTCGAAACCAATCTAGCTTTGCACCTGTCATATAATAAAGAACAATTCATTTTTTTTTTGTAGTAAAGATGCCTTAACAACTTATCATACCCCGCAATCAAAGGTTTAGGGTATTTTGTTTATAGAGTCTGTCAGTCCGTCTTTGGTTCATCACAACTCTATGAATACATATTATATCGATGCATTGTAGTGAGATGTATTCTTTAGCATGTTTAATAATGTACTTTTGAGACCACCCCTTATTTTGTTCCCTTACGTACCAATACGTAGTACGAAGTTCGTTGGTAGGTTTACGTCGCTTATTCGAACAGCTCTATTTTGAATTTGAAGACGTTTAACATTTGTACCACTCGGTGAGTGTCAGGAGTCAGCGAGGGCACATGTAGCCAAGGTCGATCGACTTCGGTTGATCGTTTCTTCAACGCATTCGAAAATTTCTGCTCTCAAAGTGTCTTGAAACTTTTGAAACGTTGGTCCTGCAGCATCATATCCCACTTATCCTGCTACGTCTTTCGGCATATTAAGGACATAAGGGATTTATCAATTTTTGGCCATATTACATTGTTAGATTGAGGATCACTGACGAGGGTTATGTACCCGAAACGTTCATGTCTGGTCCATGCTGCAAATTTTATCCGTTCTTAAAATGATGCTATTGAATTTGAAGACGTTTAACATGTATGTCTTCCGCATATTTTACTCATCTAGGTTCCAATTTACAGTACATGTATTAGTTTCGTATTTGAAGAATTGACCGGAGATGGGGTTTTCTTTAATGTTTAAGTGTTGAGACTCGAATCTTTTGTAGTATACATGGTAAATGAAAAAAATGGAATTTTGGTGTTCATACGAGTTTGGGCAAATGGGAAGAAGAGAACTGTACATATTTGTTCAGCCATTGATTCACATAACAAACAACAATAGAAGGTGAAGATGTAGCGAGTACCGCTCCTCCTGGGATCATGATGGCGGTCGTGCCGAAGGGTTTCTCACATTCTTCGAGATACATTGTATATCCGAAGATCAAGATGTTGAAAATTCAAATGAAAAAGCTACTGATTTTCTCTTTCAATTCACTATTAAAGAAAATGATGAAGGAACAGTATACGAGTATTGAAGCCATATGACAATAATCCGCTTTATGATAACAGACCAACAAAACACATATCATATCCTTACATACAATTACACAGACAAGGCGCAAACGGGATATACTGACTACAAGAAGAAGGTATGGAAAAAATCTCCAATATTACTATACTTCAGTGAACACAGCGGACCACACAAAGATACTAGAAAATGGAAACAAACAGACAACGAAAGCATTAGCATAATTGAAGCATGAAGAACAACACTTTATGTATGAATCAGTGAATGATAGTCAATTACAAAACCCGAAAACAGATTCCAAAAATTCTTGGAAAAAAAACCCCAGAACTTTCTTATCTGAAAAGAAAATAGGATAAACAAACGGAAACAAGAACACAGCTTCATAGAACCTACTCCAGTATAAACGCCATGCCGTGCTAATAAGTACAGTTAAAAACTAACGGATGTAAAATAAATATAAATATCACATGAATCATGTTACATATTAATATGATGCACGTTATAGTATCTAAGTAATTAAAACCAAAAACGAAAACTTAAAGTTTATTTGATATTCTCTTTTCGTATTATTTATAAAAACAAGAGGGGAATATTTTGCATAGATCATTCTATATAACAACTATGATACAAATTTATGTTGGCCGAAGCCAATATCCTGGATAAGAGAAGATTTGTACTGACAACAGCAGTTGCAACCAAACAAAAATGGTCATCAGACAATTTTGAAACAAATTAAACAAACAACAGGGGACAACGAGACATTCACATCAAATAACACACCGAAACATAACAGGACAGGAATATTTTCATTGTTTCATTTACGTTTATGCGGACGATAGTGCATCCCGGTTTTCTTTTTTCATGAATATGATCTTCAATACTTCCTTCTTGTTATTTATTACAAATGCGAGTGTTGGCAAGACAACGGATGATTATTTCCGACTGAAAAAATAATTAAAACCAAACTGAATACAATAAGATAAAACTTGTCATTTTGCACACTTCCTACATTCCCTACAATGGCCATGTTATCTTTGAACATTCATTAAGCAGCCAATAATCTTAGTTTAGGCTTGTCTTCTATTTCCTGCAGTTTCTCGTTTATGGCCAAAGCGATCTTTTGTAATTGATGTTGTATGATTCAACATTAATTCCTGTTATATCCATGATTGGTACATTGTAAAATAAGCATGCACGGCCAGTTAAACATGCTTGTTTTTGACGTTTAGTAGTTTTATGTCTAATCAATGTTAAGCACCTTCAAATTCAATAGTATCATTTAGGAACAGATAAATTTGCAGCATGGACTAGACATGCATGTGGATACTAAACTCTCGTCAGTGATCCTCAATATAAATATTTAAAAATACCCGAAACGTGCATGTCTGGTAAAGACGTTTAACATTGTAATATGGCCAGAGTAGGAAAGTCTGATATTACGTCACAGCGTCGTAATTTAATTTTCCACCATTGATACAGCAACGGGGATTGTACCATAATGTATATTGGTAAGCTATGTACATAATTAATAGAGGAACACTTATGTGCTCTCGCCACCGACTTTTGACAGCCATCCGTTACATACAATGACGAACTACAAGGTAATCCGGATTACTTGCGCGCTATTTATAAAGCATATAATATTACTTGTCTGGGGGGAGGGGGGAGGGGGGGAGGGGGTTTCTTTACAATGCAAAGGACAAGGGTCCCTGTAAAGAAATATACAAAACGGAACGAAACGTATAATGAAAATAATACATGTGTATCTTGTCTTCACGTGTTTATTCTCGGCAATTTGTTCTTCATGTGACCTGTGTAATGCCTTGTCCTTCCTCTTGAACAATATTTATGTTAGATTTGGTGAGGATCTATACAAGCAGGTTGTAGGAATTCCCATGGGTACTAACTGTGCGCCTCTTGTTGCAGATTTATTTTTATACACTTATGAAAAAGAATTTATCCAAAATCTTCAAAAGCAAAGAAAATTTGATGATCTGAAATGTTTCAATAATACTTCTAGGTATCTGGATGATATTCCTGCTTTTGAATGATATAAGAATGAAATTTATCCACAAAAATTAACACTTAACAAGCCAAAAGTTACAAATACAGAAACACTATTTTTGGACCTAAACATCAAAATTGTAAACGGAAAGATTCATGCAAGTGTATATGACAAAAGGGATGATTTTGGATTCAACACAGTAAATTTCCCCTGGCTTGACGGTGATGTTCCAAGATTACCGTCATACGGCATTTACATATCACAGCTCATCCGGTATGCTAGAGCATGTACTGATATTTTGGATTTTCACGGTAGAAATTTACAAATTACCAAAGAACTTTTAGGTCAAGGTTTCCGCTTTCATAAACTAGTTAAGATTTTCTGGAAATTTTACAAAGATTACAGTCCACTGTCTGTCCAAACCTCTTTAGAGAAGACAGTGCCCCGACCACCTGTCCTCTCTGAATGTCAGTCGGACTCCTCGGGTGATTACATACAGTCCGAGCTCGCTACAGCCGGCAGAGCACGGACTGTATTACGCATGCCCATTTTTCTATATCCATTTATATATTCATCTGTGTTTCTAGGGCCTCTACGTTTCGCGGTCTTGTTTGTGTGAAGTCATCTTACAGTGAGGAGGTTGTTTTACACCACAATTGTACGTTCTTCGAGACCTCTTGGTAACTGGAGAAGTGAGAGGGTTGTGCGCACGTAATCCAGGATAACCACACCATTTGCTACTTGCGTGACACATGGCCGTCCAAAGTCGGCACCTGTTGCCCATTGGTCTCGTCGGTTTATGTGTAGTCTTTTGTGTTTGATGTTTACATGTCGTATGCTCGTGCTGTACTCGTCTTTTGTGTTTTTGCATCGGGTGTTTTGGAGTTTTGCTGTTGATGCTGCAACGGGGTCTTGTTGGAGATCTCCTCCCTCCTTTTATATGGCTATTTTTCTCAATAATACGGAAGTGCTCCAAATTTATATTATATTATTATATATTATACCTTCTTGAAGAAAATTTCAAACCAATTTTCATGCACCAGACACGTGTTTCGGTATAAATCCTCATCAGTGATGCTTCCAGCCAAAATAATTTTCCTACGCCGGCAAAATTCATTTCAGTAGCGCCCTCTGGTTTTATATTTTGAAGTTAAATTTTTACATTTACTTTAGAAGGAGTGCGCGGCTCCAAATTTCCTGTAGGGTCGATTCAGTAGCATATCAAAATAAAATCTAATTTCAAAATAGCAGTGGAGGGATGATGCTAAGATATTTCTTCAGTACCTCAAGGTTTATATGGTTTTTATTTTCTTTTCGGACCGCCTCGGGGTTTTTGTTTTTGTTTTGTTTTGTTTTTGTTTCGATTCGATCCATTTCGTTTCTTTTCACGTTTTATAGAGAGGATATACATTTGCGAATGAAAGTAGAGATAATTCAAGTTCCATGTTTTCATTCCACTGCATCGTGCTGTTTTAAAGAGTTGAGTAATTGTAGTAAAAAGGGATTTCATAAGATGAAAATTAATTACATGGATTATTACTTCACGTTTCCCGGCTTTCTATCGACTACTTAATGCTCAATGGTATCAAAAAGACACGGCCTCTGAGATGATATACATGTACTTCTTATTACTCAGATAATATGAGATAGATTACTTCCGCTCTTCGTTTGCGCAATGCCATAGAGAATTCGAAAAAAGAAACCTGGGTATTTGGTTCACTACATTTGGCTTCATGTTGAACTGCCCATTGACGTCAGTAGGCACTTATCATTATCTAATGGTGTTTTAGGTTTATGTGTAGTATTTTGTGATGGTTGTTTTGTTAATGAAGTCCTTGATGTTTAATGTTTTTTCTCTCTTGTTCATTTGGTGTCCTTTGTTGTGCTTGTCAGCTCTGTTTTGGCATTTTGGTGTATTGGCATTTTCTTAAGGACGACGCAATCGAGTCTTGTCACTCCTTTTATACGCGGCAAACTATGCATGCACAATTCTATGGACAACCTCACGTCATGGATTTCGGGTTATAATAGGTGTGTAGAAACAGCACTGAAATACAATTCTTCTTTCATGTACTTTTATCGCTCAACCAGAATGCGCTTTACAAGCAGATTCAAACTAAAAATGGATTTGTTGACTTGCGATTTCTTCATTTCAAAGGTTTTTATCAATATCTGTGCACAAATATTCACTTTCTGTGAAGACGCATGTATTGATGCTCCCGTTTTGTAACCCTCTAAAGTGACATCATCCATTTAGCATAGTGACAAGTATATCTAGTAAGCAGGGAATGCTTACGCCCCCCCCCCCCCCCCCCCCCCGGCGCATGATCTCACTTTCCTTACTGGGGTTCATTTATGCTCAAAACACGAATGATCTTGTGTTATTTGATGTTTTGATCGTTGACCTGAGTTTATGAGGACTTGGTTCCCATGAGTTTTTGTGGTGTACACGTTTGAATGTTTTAGGGATTTAATCAACTTTCCATTGTGTCTTCTTGTACTTCTCTTTACATGCAAAATAAATTCTAAGCAATGATTTATGATAACTCTTTCCGATAAATTCACCATAACATTTCCAATGGTAGGTCGTTCTGTTAAACATCGACATGCTTGTTAAGAAAACGAATATTTGCTTTCAGAACAAAATAGATACTCCTAAGCGTATTGAATTCTAGAGTACATGTTTTTGTCTGTTTATCGGAGCAAATGGCACTGTCTCACTCCTGACAATTTATTAACAGAAAAGGCTTCTATAAGGTTTGGTAAAAATGTAAAGACGAATTATTCCATATGTGACTTGTACGTCGGAAGTATACGTTCCTTGATGACAAATGATCGATAATGCGCGGAAGTATTTGTTACGCAATTTAATATTCTCTTTCTATCAATCATTCATGATACAAGGTCTCATCGAAGTGGGAAAAAATAAGAATTGACCATAATAGATTGATACTGATTTAGCAAATGGTTTTGTTGCCTAGAGCTGCACTTGATAATGGTTTAAATCAATGAATAAAAGTCAGGAACAAAAGGCAAAAATAGAATAGATGCATCATATTCAGTGAGTATACAAAACCGTAAAAACACAAAAACAAAACAAATTTAAGAAAATTGGAAAAAAGATATAAATTCAACACTACAAGCAGTTTCGTTGTTTAATGAGAAATTTTAACAAGAAGCGTAATGAACTTATCAAGCAATATATAGGAATCTCATCAAGGTTTTTTTAACCAGTCAAATGAATGTCATCTCCTCACAGAAAATTCGTATGAATAAGAAGTAAACATGATACTTGTTTTACTTTTAGGTGATTTGTAGCAAGTTCTTAACTTTCTCATCTAAGGTTTGTAACGAGTGGTTGTATTTTCTACACTTGTTTTCTGTTGTTACTGTACAGTGTGATACAAATGTAGTTAATTGAATGTCTTTAATTCAGTGTTTAATTTATAGTAACGAATTGTCGATTAAAGGCTTTTCCTTACAGATGATTATTTGACGTCAGTTTAGTCAACACAACAAATGCCAAAACAGTAATACTGTATCCTGGTAACAGGGCAGCTAAAATATTCCCAGCAATCAATGCTTTTCTAACACATCTATTTTTACGACCTTCCTGACTTTATATCAGTTGTTATGTTCTCTCCGCATATCTCAATGTGTCTTTTGTTCACTAAATAATTGTGACCTGTTCTATACGTTATCTTTGACAAAGGTTCATGTCTAGCTATCAATGCCATTATGGAACGCCAAATTAACAGAAACTCAAATAATTAGAGAGCTCTTCAATTAATTAAAGAGCTCTTTAAAGAATAAGAGAGCTCTTTAATTCAATTAAAGAGCTCTTTAATTCTATTATTGAGCTCTTTAATTCATTCATTGCTCTCATAAATACAATTAGAGAGCTCTCTCACTCTTTTAAGGGCTCTGATTTGCTGACGCAGTTTCGACTTCTCTCCAACTGCTGCACAGAATTTCACGAATCCTTACAGGAAGCAAGTACTCAAGGTCCTATACGAAGTTTGTGTATTCGTGCCGATCGGTCAACTAACATGACCATTGAGGGCTCTGATTGGCTGACACATTTTCGACTTGTCCTCATTAAGAGCTGCACAGAATTTCGAGAAACCTTCGTAAACTTAAAGGAAGCAAATATCAAGGTCCTCCACCAATTTGTCCACTATCATTATTTTGTCTGCAACTCTGGTCTGCGATGTGGCCCCCTTGGGTCTCTTGTTCAAATACAGAACTGTTGTTTCAACAATGCACAGTTGGTAAGTTAGATAACCTGAATATTAACTCAAATGAAGTAAAAGGGTCATCTTGTGCCACTTAAAATGCTTACTTCCCTACCATGATGCTCTCTTGAATACTTATCAGGTCTCTCTGTTGTTTTTCAAACGGATAGGTTAATATGTTTCTATTGCTTGACCTGATGCTTAACTTAGGGTAGAAAAGCTGACCGCATTTCGTGAAACTAAATAATAAAGCTTATGTAACCTATGAATCATTATATACTTTTCATTTCTATTGCTAACAGTATGTTATATTTATGGATATACCTTTTTATTTTGTTCTACATAATACGGTATAATTACCGTGGTAACTGTATCCGTTTCAGGTCGGTGCTTCCCTAAAAAGATTATGTCAGCGATATATCTTTTAGTTTGTTTTTATTCAATTTACATGTTGCGTACTCTTGACTTCTCTAAGGTTGCGATGGGAAAACTCTACTTTATACTTCTATTTTACATATGAAACCAATTGCCACAAAAAAAGAAGAATTTTCTCGCTCTTATGTGACATTGTGCATTATAACTAGTATTTTGCTCCTAAGACTGAGAATGTCGCATCTAAACTCAGACTTTGATCCTATTGGAACATTTCTTCCATTGTTTTGACAAAAAGTTCAGCTATCTATCGAAGAAATATGCGCTAAATCTCAGGTTAACTTTGAACGAGAATGGTCACCTTAATTTGACGAATTCAACTTCAAATTGCAAAACTAAATAATTCCTATATAGTTACATTCATATCGAAATTGATCAGCTTCTCCAGAGCATGCTCAAACTAATGACAAATATGGATAATGACCATATCCCTGTATACAGCACAAAATCGATAATTCAGAAAATCAGAAACCGAAGGCATACAAAATCAGGATAAATCAGGAACCAAAGCAAATAAACAAAAACCTCCACCATATGAAAAGAAGCGAACTCCCGATATGGGAGTGAGACCATTTGCCCAGGACCATTAACAGATGATTTTTGGAATCTGATCCCGGCTTTAGTGTTTGACTTTTATTCACTGACAATAACACTATAACACATTATAACATCTTGTTGTCCTCAGTGGTGGAAGACATTTTAGGTTAGAACCATCCACATTCCGAATTTGACGCATTCATGTGTTTGGAATTGACGTGAGTGTTTAGCTGGACAACGCAGCATGTTTCTTGACTTTGTGTCATCTTCTGGAAACAGTTTCTAAAGAAATAAAATATCATAAGACAAAAGCTCATGATCATAAACTTTAGAGGATACGGAGATTCTAAGATCTACCATAGCTTTATGGCTATAATAGAAATAGTTAAGAAAAAAATGTTATGATCGCTGAGCGATATAGTCCCCTACCGGCGGCATATATTTATGTCCTGCAACTCTGCCTATGAATTACTCTTCAATTAAACATGTAAGAGTTTTAATTGAACTTACTGTCTGTGCAGCTCAGTCTGAGGTTTTATCTGCTTTAGCGATTCGAAAAAGAGGTCAAGTGTGACGAAAGTTGAACTTGCTCTGTAACTATCCAAGGCTAAGCTGAGTATCAAATTTCACCTGAATATCTCTATTTGTTGCAGAAAAAAGTATCGAAAACTGACAAAAACTGAATTGTGCAAGTCATCAAGGGGCAAAACTCCTTGAAAAATAGGTCAAGCATGACAAAAGTCGAACTTGCTCTGTAACTATCCAAGACTAAGCTGAGTATCACATTTTACCTGAATACAGTATCTCTATTTCAGTATTTGTTGCAGAAAGAAGTGTGGAAAACTGGCAAAAACTGAATTGTGCAAGTCATCAAGGGGCATAACTCCTCGAAAAATGGGTCAAGCGTGACAAAAGTCAAACTTGCTCTGAACCTATCTAAGACTAAGCTGTATATCAAATTTCATCTGAATATCTACATCCGTTGCAGAAAAAAGTCCGGAAAAATGACAAAAATTGAATTTTCCAAGTCATCAAGGGGCATAACTCCTCGAAAAATAGGTCAAGCGTGACGAAAGTCAAACTTGCTCTGTAACTATTCAAGACCAAGCTGTGTATCAAATTTCATCTGAATATCTCCATCCGTTGCAGAAAAAAGTCCGGAAAACTGACAAAAAGTGAATTTTCCAAGTCATCAAGGGGCATAACTCCTCCAAAAATGGGTCAAGTGTGACGAAAGTCAAACTTGCTCTGTAACTATCCAAGACCAAGCTGTGTATCAAATTTCATCTGAATATCTCCATCCGTTGCAGAAAAAAGTCCGGAAAACTGACAAAAAGTGAATTTTCCAAGTCATCAAGGGGCATAACTCCTCCAAAAATGGGTCAAGCGTGACGAAAGTCGAACTTGCTCTGTAACTATCCAAGACCAAGCTGTGTATCAAATTTCATCTTGATATCTCCATGCGTTGCAGAAAAAAGTCCGGAAAACTGATATTCGGACAGACGGACGGACAGACAGACCGAGAGGAAACTAAGAGTCCCCTTCGGCGTTGCCGGTAGGGGACTAATAAGGGGTCATTTCATAAAGGTTTTTTTTCTGTTGTCTCGCAAACTTCATATTTGTTGCAATGTTAATATTATAAAGAACAATTTATCATTAATGTGACCGCAGCTCTGTCTTGATATATATAAAAGTGTTTAGATTGATGTCATGCAGATGGAAAATCATATTAGAATTGAAGGTCAATAAGTTCGCTGCTGCATTTGTAAGAAAATTATCCAAAAATCAATCTGTTAAGTTACTTAAGGAGGATTTTTGATAATCCAAAATCAATTAAAACGGCAGCAGAAATTTCATCCTATGGTGACACACTTATGCATCTTTAAGTAGGCATATGTTGACATGAAAAATACTTACATCAATGTCAACAACCATGTCAACATTCGAGGGCTAATTGATATCTTGTGAGCCTCGTATTAAAAAATTTGAATTTATCAGGCATTTTGTATTATGTTTCTACATAATCCCCTTCAGTATCTCTATACTTTTGCCACCGGTGTTTAATTGCCTCGATATCACGTTTAAAGAACTCCTTATCTTGACAGGTCAGAGAGTCATCCACTGCAAGTATGACGTCATCATCGGACTGAAAGTGGATGCCAGAATTAGCTGTTTTCAGTTTTTGGGAATAGATGAAAGTCTGATGGAGCAAGATCAGGTGAATAAGGCGGATGATCCGCCCAATCAAATTAAAGCCACAATCATGAATGGCAGCATGGCGGTGACTTGTGAACAGGAGCATTGTCCCGATGGAACAACACACCTTTAACTAGTGAGCTTTCCACGGCGCTTAAGTTTAATATTTTCATGTAACTGTGTCAGAAGAGAAGTATAGTATGTGCCATTGATTGATTGTCCTTTTTGGAGATAATCTATCATCAGAATACCTTCTGCAACGCAGAAAACCGAGACTCACATCATATCAATCAGCCCTCGTAGGATTAAAAACAATTAAGCATTACAAATAAAATTGATCTATGAATAAAATGATAAACACTTTTTTCATTAAAAGATGTCTTTTCAGATTCACTGTACACAACAAAACGTTGAGTCATTTTTGTTGACCTTAACAATCTTGTGAACAATTGTTGTTGTCATTTTTGTCATTTTTGTCATTTTTGTTGACCTTAACAATCTTGTGAACAATCTTGTGAACAATCTTGTGAACAATCTTCTAAAACGTGGGTCCTGTAGCATCATATCCCACCCATTCTGCTACGTCTTTCGGTACGCTTTTTCGACATAGTAACTTTTACACTTTTTGGCTTATTACATTGTTTAGATTTGAGGATCACTGACGAGGGTTAAGTACCCGAAACGTGCATGTCTGGTCCATGTTGCCAATTTACCTGTACTTAAATGATGCTATTCAATATGAAGACGTTTACATTTATACCACTTGGTGAGTGTCACTGCTGGTGGACCAGGAGTCCCCGAGGGCACATGTAGCCAAGTTCGATCAATTTCGGTTGATCGTTTCTTCAACGCATTCTAAAATATCTGTTATCAAAATTTCTTGAAATTTCTAAAACGTGGGTCCTGTAGCATCATATCCCACCCATTCTGCTACGTCTTTCGGTACGCTTTTTCGACATAGTAACTTTTACACTTTTTGGCTTATTACATTGTTTAGATTTGAGGATCACTGACGAGGGTTAAGTACCCGAAACGTGCATGTCTGGTCCATGTTGCCAATTTACCTGTACTTAAATGATGCTATTCAATATGAAGACGTTTACATTTATACCACTTGGTGAGTGTCACTGCTGGTGGACCAGGAGTCCCCGAGGGCACATGTAGCCAAGTTCGATCAATTTCGGTTGATCGTTTCTTCAACGCATTCTAAAATATCTGTTATCAAAATTTCTTGAAATTTCTAAAACGTGGGTCCTGTAGCATCATATCCCACCCATTCTGCTACGTCTTTCGGTACGCTTTTTCGACATAGTAACTTTTACACTTTTTGGCTTATTACATTGTTTAGATTTGAGGATCACTGACGAGGGTTAAGTACCCGAAACGTGCATGTCTGGTCCATGTTGCCAATTTACCTGTACTTAAATGATGCTATTCAATATGAAGACGTTTACATTTATACCACTTGGTGAGTGTCACTGCTGGTGGACCAGGAGTCCCCGAGGGCACATGTAGCCAAGTTCGATCAATTTCGGTTGATCGTTTCTTCAACGCATTCTAAAATATCTGTTATCAAAATTTCTTGAAATTTCTAAAACGTGGGTCCTGTAGCATCATATCCCACCCATTCTGCTACGTCTTTCGGTACGCTTTTTCGACATAGTAACTTTTACACTTTTTGGCTTATTACATTGTTTAGATTTGAGGATCACTGACGAGGGTTAAGTACCCGAAACGTGCATGTCTGGTCCATGTTGCCAATTTACCTGTACTTAAATGATGCTATTCAATATGAAGACGTTTACATTTATACCACTTGGTGAGTGTCACTGCTGGTGGACCAGGAGTCCCCGAGGGCACATGTAGCCAAGTTCGATCAATTTCGGTTGATCGTTTCTTCAACGCATTCTAAAATATCTGTTATCAAAATTTCTTGAAATTTCTAAAACGTGGGTCCTGTAGCATCATATCCCACCCATTCTGCTACGTCTTTCGGTACGCTTTTTCGACATAGTAACTTTTACACTTTTTGGCTTATTACATTGTTTAGATTTGAGGATCACTGACGAGGGTTAAGTACCCGAAACGTGCATGTCTGGTCCATGTTGCCAATTTACCTGTACTTAAATGATGCTATTCAATATGAAGACGTTTACATTTATACCACTTGGTGAGTGTCACTGCTGGTGGACCAGGAGTCCCCGAGGGCACATGTAGCCAAGTTCGATCAATTTCGGTTGATCGTTTCTTCAACGCATTCTAAAATATCTGTTATCAAAATTTCTTGAAATTTCTAAAACGTGGGTCCTGTAGCATCATATCCCACCCATTCTGCTACGTCTTTCGGTACGCTTTTTCGACATAGTAACTTTTACACTTTTTGGCTTATTACATTGTTTAGATTTGAGGATCACTGACGAGGGTTAAGTACCCGAAACGTGCATGTCTGGTCCATGTTGCCAATTTACCTGTACTTAAATGATGCTATTCAATATGAAGACGTTTACATTTATACCACTTGGTGAGTGTCACTGCTGGTGGACCAGGAGTCCCCGAGGGCACATGTAGCCAAGTTCGATCAATTTCGGTTGATCGTTTCTTCAACGCATTCTAAAATATCTGTTATCAAAATTTCTTGAAATTTCTAAAACGTGGGTCCTGTAGCATCATATCCCACCCATTCTGCTACGTCTTTCGGTACGCTTTTTCGACATAGTAACTTTTACACTTTTTGGCTTATTACATTGTTTAGATTTGAGGATCACTGACGAGGGTTAAGTACCCGAAACGTGCATGTCTGGTCCATGTTGCCAATTTACCTGTACTTAAATGATGCTATTCAATATGAAGACGTTTACATTGATAAAGATCACAATGGATAACATGCAAAGGACCACCATTAAGCAAAAACAGTGTGAATACTGTCGGAGATATTTGCTGTAAATTTATCAGGTCTAAAATGATGCTATTGAATTTGAAGAGTTTAACATTTGAACTACTTGGTGAGTGTCACTGCTGGTGGACAAAGAGTCGACGAGGGTATTTGTAGCCAAGTTCGATCAACTTCGGTTGATCGTCTATCTCTTCAACGCATTGGAAATTTTCTGTTACAAAATTTCTTGAAATTTCTAAAACATGGCTCCTGTAGCATCATATTCCACCCATTCTGCTACGTCTTTTGGTACATTTTTGGACATAATAATTTTCATACTTTTTGGCCATTTAAATTGTTTAGACTGAGGATCACTGACGAGGGTTTAGTACCCAAAACGTGCATGTCTGATCCATGCTGTAAATTTATCAGGTCTCAAATGATGCTATTGAATTTGAAGATGTTTAACATGCAATCGATTTACAATCAATGCAACCCCCCGTAAAACCACTGAATACAACATAGATACAGTAATATGAAGACTAATTACAAATTCTGGACGGTCTAGTGGTCATTTATAATTTTTTTTCTCTGTTACGCTGCTACGTACTCAATCGTTAGGTATAATAAATGGTGTTTATATACGTAGAAAGGTTTAAAAGATAATATGTGCAAAATGGCAACCATGATATTCACAGACTTGTGAACAGGAGCATTGCCCTGATGGAACAATACAACTTTAACTAGTGAACTTTCCGCGGCGCTTGGTTTAATATTTTTCCCGTAACTCTGTCAGACGTGAAGCATTGTATGTGTCATTGATTGTTTGTCCTTTTTGTTGATAATCTTCCAGCAGAATACCTTCTGCAACCCAGAAAACCGAGGCTCACAACATATCAATCAGCACTAGTACGACTTATTTACAAAAATGTATATCGACATGCAAGCAAAATATGTAGAAATACATACAAGTTGCATGATGACAAAATAAGACACATATTGATATAATTATATTGTATGTTGACAAAAAACTTGCATGTTGACTGAAATAAAGAATACATGTATATTTAGAATACATATATACATGTAATAAAGGCAATAATATATAGTATAGGTAATAAACAATTTTAACAATAAGTATAATCAATAACTGTACTGTAAATATTGGACAAACTATTCTGAACATGTATGTTTGTTGGCCTGAACATGACTCTTTAGTTTTCTGGTAGCAGGAATACTCATTAGTAATCAATAGGAATCGATGCAACTGAAGAGAAAAACAACTTTTAAGACGAATTGAGTTTGAAATAAATACTTTAAACCTAATTGTTCCAATTTCCAAGACATCTTTCCTGAGTCCATTTGCCCCGGGATTACTTTTGATTGATAGGTTTCTTTGGAAACGTGTACTGAGAAGCTGCTTGATTTCATTCAAGAGCGTTAGATTACATCCTGATCAGGTTTTACTCTGGGTGTAATGTATATAATGATCTCTTGCTAATATGCAGTAAATTCAAGATATTACCCTTGACAGAATCAAAGATTTGATGACATATAGTCAACAGAGTCTTGTCTTAATTCAAGTTTAGATAGATTGGTAATGTAGCAAATTTGACATTCAATAACGTATTGCCGCTATCGAACATCGACCTACAAATGTCATTTGATTAAGAACAGAGACTAGCGACATTGCATATCATATTTCTTCGACTTATTTTCTATCCTTTTAAACAAAGTATGGTTTCAAATGTGAGTTAGCTAGAAGCCACGAAGAAACAAAAACTGAAAATAAAATAAACAAAATAACAAGATTGACGCTAGTAAATTGACCTAGTATCATCTGGGCTTTTCTTTTTTGCATCATTATCGAATTATGCCCATTAGAATATGATCGTTAGATTGCCTTCACTTAATATAATTGAAATAAAATGAATTAATGATACAAAATCACGAATTTCTATTGATTGATACAAACTATTGATTGATACAAAATAATGTGTATTTTCATAAACAAAATCATGACGGTTGCTGTGATTTTCGAATCGTACAAAAAGAAACTTACAAATCTTTCTAGTGGCAATATGTTTAATTTCTAATATTCGCAGGTTGATATATACAAATAATCAATCACTACATGTTTGTTATCGATTACACTCTTAGTGGTCATCAATTCATGATTGCATGCTTCGTGTTGATAGAATGCTTGAGAAATTAACGCAATTTGTAGGTGACATTTGTAAGTTGATGTTCGATTGCGGCAATATGTTATTGAATGCCAATGAAATGAAAATTTTTTTTGTTCTCAGCAGAGACAATCATGACCTTTTTCATCAGAATTAACATGTATGTGACCATTTTGTTACATAAAAGTACATTGGCATCTTTAATATAAGATGTGCTCCTCTGTTTTATCTCTTCTGTTTTCTATTCTTTTTGCAGTGAAAGACAGAACCTAATAAAGCGGAGATACCTACTTCGACATGAGTGAAGTCAGCAATACGTCAATTAACGAGACGTATCTCCAGAACGGATCGCATCTTGATCTCCCCAAGGACGACTATCAAGTAGTAATTGTCATTCTTTCGCGTCTTCAGAAATATACAAATCCAGTATTCTGTATATTAGGACTCCTTGGAAATGTGATTGCCGCCACTGTCTTTCTAAGTAATTCACAGAGGAAGACGTCTTGCAGTTTATATCTTGCCGCGCGATCGGTGTCTGATTCCGGCTTTCTGATAGCTTTATTCGTTGTTTGGCTCAGTGATATTGGTATACCAGCGTTCAATTATGACGTCATCTGTCAACTGATCATATTTTTGACATACTTCTGTGGTTTTCTGTCTGTTTGGTTCGTCGTTGCGCTGACAACAGAAAACTTCGTCCGCATTTGTCACCCGTTCTCGGTAAATAAGTACTGCACAACTAAAATTGCGAAAATAGTCATCTTTGCCTTTGTCGTAATAGCCTTGGCACTGTACAACTTTCCTCTTTGGACCAATAAAGTGGTGAATAACAATGGAACTATGGTTTGCTCAAGGATACCAAAATATGACGTTGTTCAGCAAGCCCTTAACTACACAGATACTCTCCTTACGCTTGTCATCCCCATAAGCATCATCATATGCCTCATGGTCACTATCACGGTAAATGTCATACAGACTTATCATCGACAACGACGCTTGAAAGGCAATCGAAGGGACATTAAGTCCAAAAATCCACAAGGTCAAGTGACTAAAATGCTCTTCTCGGTATCTTTGATTTTCATTGTTCTAAATTTACCCAGCCACGCCATAAGAGTGTACAGCACAGTATCCCAGTTGGTGTTCGGTATGACAGAAGTATCAGTGCTAGAAAGGTCAATGCATTTTGCATTTTACACATTATATTACATGAATTTTGCGGTCAATATACTACTGTACTTAGTGTTCGGACCTAAATTTCGAGAGGAATTTATGCGAATATTTCTAAGAAGGAGCAAACA
Organism: Pinctada fucata; assembly: GCA_028142955.1. Taxonomy (NCBI): domain Eukaryota; kingdom Metazoa; phylum Mollusca; class Bivalvia; order Pterioida; family Pteriidae; genus Pinctada; species Pinctada fucata. The sequence continues at coordinate 58,089,760 of AP027105.1, forward strand.
ACGTAATGAATTGACATTGATGGGTAGTGAAAAAAGAACTCTATTGGAGTCACCTGAGCAGGTCACACACTTATAACATCACTAGCTTCTTGAAAACATTTGTGTTACACGTTCACAAAATAAACAACTTTATAAAAAACGGAGATTTCGGCTTGGTTTCTTCTAGAAATAAATATATTTAGCTGCATGGAATGGAATACAAAAAAGAAAAAGAAAAAGGTATCCGACAAAAACAACTACTGCAGCGATACACGCATGCACAATGCAAGCACACAACATTTCAATGGACCAAAGATATAAAGGAAACAGATACAATGTACATGTATAGGATTGAATGCTATTGTCAAGAGTTCGCAAAAAGTCATTTACCTTCTTAAATGATCCTACCAGATACTGATCTAATTCTAGAGTTAGATAAGTAAACGTTAATATTCTATAACGTGCCACCTTAATCCGATCAGTATCATCACTTTATCCTCTCATCTACGATAGACAAAAAATAATTGTCTTTTTATTACTTATTCTAGTATGACTTGATTCTTTTTCCCTGTTAAGACAACAGACGCGAGCCGGGCTCTATTCTCCAATATAGGCCCTATAGCAATAAGCCACGCCTACCCATTTTCTGAAAGCAGATAAACCGACAGGAACTGGTTTTTACCAAGAATCGATGGTCATCATTAGAATAGAAATAAAAAAATGACAAGCCGGGCTCTATTGTCTCAAAATGCCCGAGCGTCCTCAGCCAATCACATTTATCACCTCGCCGCTGACGCGGCTCGGTAATAAATGTGATTGACTGAGGACGCTCGGGCATTATGAGACAATAGAGCCCGGCTTGTCATTTCTTATTTCTTAAGTATTACTTCCGTTAACGTCCAACAGGACTTGTAGACCGAAAAAAGATACTTTTTTTGTAATTTCCATTTGGGGGGGGGGGGGGGTGAGGGGGGGGGGGGCTTGTTTTGATTTCTGTCTATTGCAATACTCATAGATAGAACACGAATTTTATGCAATGCTTTAACCGTAAATTTAAATTCTTCTAAAATGAAAACGGAGAATCAACTATTTCAAAAGTAAATGAAAACAAAAAATGATATATTTATTTGGCTAATTTGGGTAATATGTAAATCCTTTGAAAGAGAGTTTAAAAATACGTAGAATATATACAGGCAACAATCAGAATGCCTACGAGTGATACCATATATGGATAGCTTAACAACCTACATCATAACAAATAATTTGATTACTGGTCAAAGAACTTTCTCCGTTATCAAGTCCTCCTTAATATCATTGGATTCATTTCGCATACTCCCCACGGCCTGACTTGATTATTATTACGGATGGCTTGAAGGCTTTACATTCCGTCATCAATTAATGAAGAAATACATTTTCTGTAAAGAAGTTCTCTTGATAAATACATGGAGTACAGAAGAAAGAGTTTGAATGTACCTAGGAAAAAGAAATTGAAATATTAAACGGACATCTGCACCAGACATATTTACTGGTTTTCTTTCATTTTTGGGAAGACTTATCAAGGAATAGATTTGGATATTAGATATTAGTGATTTGTTAGTTTAAATACGAAAATATCAAGCTGTAGAAGATAAAAATTGAATTAAATGATAGATTTTTTTTATTTTACATGTGTAGGTGAAGATAATATAATGAATAATTACTATGAAGATAATATGATGAACAAGAAAACTATTGATGCATAACATCAATGCGCCGGGAGAACAAAGATATCATGAAATCATAGACGTTTATTTGGCATCAAATTATTTTGAACTGAGACAGTCGGTCGGTGCAAGCTTTGTATCCTTGTATTGATTTTTACTATGTATTTCATTGTACGTTTTCTCAATATATCCTATTTTACAGAACAAATCGCTGGGTAGAAGACATCATACATTTTATAGACTAAATGTTTCATCTCCCATCTTTGAACAATTCATCATAGGTTATGTAAGAATTATCACTGTGCTTTTAATTTAATTTGTAATAATTTTTTTTTCCAAACACACATGTTTCAAAACAATATTTGTGTTTAAAATTACACTTCGCTCTGTTTTAATATTGTGTATCTATGGTAAACAATTTCACATAAATCCTGTGTTACATTTGATTGGTCCGATACCTCCACGCCCCCTTAAATGATGAAAATGATTCGATCATCTTCTCTTTGACTTAGAAATCGTTTCGTTTGACATATTTATGCTTGCGTGTCGTACAATTAATTCCGGTCTTTTGTTTAAAATTGCATATGACCAGTTCAAATGTCAAAACCTAATTTCTAAAATGTTAAAAGCACAGGACATTATAAGCTGTCTATACCGAGTGAATCGCCAAATAAAAACAATTTTCAATGCGATGAGTCTTGGACTTGACTTCTAAACCATATGAAGGTATGGAAACCTGTTTTTTCGTCCTGTGATGCATGGGCGGAAAAGCAAAAGGATCAATAACAAATGCCGGGCTCGTGCTCTATGGAAAGCCAAAGGGGTCAAAATTCTAACATTGCAACTCTGCATTTGCATATTTGTAGATCAAGATTTGTGATTTGTACTTCTGTAAAGTACATTTGTAACATTGCAACTCTGTAATTGCATATTCGTAAATCAAGACTTGTGTTTTGTTGTTCTGTAAATTGTACATTTGTAACGTTGCAACTCTGCAGTTGTATATTTGTAAATATGTCTGTGATTTGTCTTTCAGTAAACGGACATTTGTTCTCTGTTCATAATTGAACATTCACTATGTAAACACAACATGCATCATTCGTACTTCCAACATTCTTCATTCGTAACGTCGTATTATGCTAGTTTTGTATTATCACTACAGATGACGCTTCAACTATTCCTTCGCGGAAACAGACTATAAAAAATATTAACGTAGGGTACGAAACGAAACGAAATGGAAAGATTCAAATGTTTACAGCCAAAACAGAATAAAACAGTTCAAAAGAAAGATTTTATGTCTTTTTTATGTCTGTTTGGTGTCGTTTTTCGGAAATCCCTTAGGCAAAGAATTCCCTACCCTGTAAAAGAGCACCTTTACTTAAATTAGCATCTGGAGGGATTCCCTGTCAGGGGGCGGATCGAGAGTGGAAAACGGGGGGGGGGGGGGGGGTTCGACCCAAAAGGCCGATTCCAGACCCAAAATGCCGAGTGGGGAGGTTACGGGAAGGGGATACCCCTTCCTGTAGGGGCTCCCCCGGGAATTTTTTTCAATGAAATAAAATGGTATGTGTCACCAGGATCATTTATTTTTCATCTAATTCTCCTGAATGTCAAGGCATTTTTTTCACTCAGTAAGGTGACAAAGAAAGGGATCCCCTCCCCAACCTATAAGGGGAATCTGGGTAATTCACGATCTGGATTTTTTTTTATCTATTGTTTCGGTTTTTTTTTTTACTTTCATTCATCGAGTATCTGAAACAGTGTTCTTTTTTTTCGGTGGCGAACTTGAACATACCTACACTAGGGTGCATCCAGAACTTCAAGCAGGGGCGTAACCGGGTGTACAATTGTACGCAAAAAGTCCACATCGTTTTCGCAAAAAAAAAAAAAAAGAAAAGAAAAGAGGGAGACCAGCTCCCTTAAAGGGCGATAATGACATGTTTTGCAAACTACTGTTTAAAAATATCGGTAGTCCAAATGCACTCCAGAAAGCTCCGATTTAAGTACGTTTCTCAAACTTTTCTCAGGTTTATACATCGGCGAATTTACACACAAAGTACGAGTCGATTGTGAAGGACGCAGGGTTCTCATGTCCAATATCTATATATGTGGACGGATTTTAAAGCTGCAGCATACTCATGTTCATATCGAAAGTTTTACTTCATCTTATAGAAACGGTTCATTGTTTGCTGACATCGAATCATGCGCTTTATCCCTTCTAAATTCATCTTCAAATACGCTTCAGAGACAACAAAGCTGCTTTTTTTCCAAATGTTCTCGGGGAAGGCCTCTGAACCCCCCACCGACGAGAGGGCAAGACATCCTACTATGCCTCAACTCGGCCACTCGAGTCTCGCAAATCATCCTCAAAAAAAAAAAAAAAAAAAAAAAAAAAAAAAAAAAACCGGTCACCTCCCCCCACCCCTCGGATGTTAAGATTCTTGGTCCACCAATCTGCAGACGCCCACATCGAAAGCACATTATTCTAATATTCTACACTTGTAAGCACTTATATTTATTTGTCCGCAATTGACAGAGGATTTTCAAGAACTTCCCCTCAAACAGAAGGGGATTTGTTGGTGATTTTGAAAATTGGCCATGTTTTACCTGAATCTACACGAGTACAGGGTGATCTAATTGAATCGTAAATACTTAAGTACTAACAGCCAGTTAAGAAAACAGAAATTTTGATTTTATGTGAAAATGCTTTAAGATAGACACATATTAATATCGAGAGAAATATTCAACTAATAGAGCACTGATTGAAAATGAAATTTTATTTTGGTATCATTTTTGCGTTTCCTCTCTACACATATGAAAATAGTACGGTAAATCACCTTCAATGCGCTAAGTCATTAGAGCAGTTGCATTTATTTTACTTCTTACTTTACTTCTACTTTTACCTCACCTCTACGCTTCAGTGGTCACTGTTGTTAGGGATTAGGCCGTGGTATTTAAAATTCGTTTTCCATCCTGGTGTTTTAAAAAAAGACACCCTCCAGTTAGGCGAAAACACACAAACATACAATTTTTGTATTGTTGTCAATGACATGTATTATTCTGAAATTTTATTTAAGGCACATATCCACTGTACAAGTCAGGGGAGACGGGAATGTGAGCTCGAGCTATTATAGCTAAGTCTTGGTTTAAATAGATCCATTTGAGCCGTTTTTCATTTCGAGTAATAAAGCCGTAGTGGAACATTTTTTTCAGTATGACAGGATACCTTTGGCAATCTCGAATTAATTGTGAGTGTATGCTTTTTATCTGGTATTTTGTCTCGAAAGGTACCAGTCCGCACACGTTAAACAGAATACTTCACAGCCATGGCTTTACATTGTTCAATACACACCTGTCCTGAGGCGATCCAACTACAGTTACCTTTTAAAGCTGACCTATCACCATTTAAATGTGAAAGTATAATCATCAGACGCAGACGGAAAGATCATTTATTTATGTAGCAAAAATTACAATGCCTAATGTTTCTTCGTCCGAAAAGGGGAAATTTACATAAAATGTACCCGTAAGTTTTATGTCTAAGATATGAAATGTACCCGCAAAACGTCAGGGTAGGTCAGCTTTAAAAGTTAACAGTAGTCGTCAATATTATGTAACCCCTAACCGCAGTGACCACTGAAGCGTAGAGGTGAGGTAAAAGTAGTGGTAAAGTAAACTAAATGCAACTGCTCTATTAAAACCTACACTGGTCAAGTTTGATTAATGCAATAGCCATAATCATAGTTGTACACATAGATTTATGCCTGAATGATCAGTGAATATCTACCTGTATGAATAGGTATTGCCGTTTTATTTAACATACGCGACCCTTGTTTAGAAAAACGACTTGGACAATTTCCGAGCGTAAAATATTGCTATTTTCCTATGAGTACACCAAAAATTATGTCTTATATGGTTAAAAACGCTAGTTCTTTGAATAGTGCTTTTCCTTCTGCATTACCATTTAAATTTTCTAGTTATTATTTTTTGCCGTTTACAAATAAAAGGTAAATTTCCGTTTTCTTAAGAACCTATTAGTACAAGGAATGACATTTTCTAATGTTTTCATAGCTACCGAAGTTTTCTGCAACTTGAGTTTTCCTAAGAATATTTGAAAAACAATATTTTTTCAAATTGAAAACGGTGGATTCAATTCCTAATTTTATTATGTTTGCAGTATTTTTCAGAGTTCTGATCTGCTCTCCCCCTCCCCCCCTTAAAAAAAGAAATCAGAAACTTTGGGGGGTGGGGGAGGCTCTGAGTAAGCGTTGGGTCATGGATAGATGAAGAACATTTAAATTTGTCGATATTTCACGTGCTATAATATGATGAAATATTTCTGAACATGCTTATTTTGTTCTATTTCGTTTCGTTTCGTTTCCGTTTCCTACTTTAAAGAGACCCGTTAAAGCGCCATCTGTAGTGAAAATACAAAACTAGTATAATACGACGTTACGAATGAATAATGTTGGAAGTACGAATGATGCATGTTGTGTTTACATAGTGAATGTTCAATTATGAACAGAGAACAAATGTCCGTTTACTGAAAGACAAATCACAGACATATTTACAAATATACAACTGCAGAAGTGCAATGTTACAAATGTTCAATTTACAGAACAACAAAACACAAGTCTTGATTTACGAATATGCAATTACAGAGTTGCAATGTTAGAACTGCAGAGTTGCTATGTTACAATTAAATGTACATTTACAGAACAACGAAACACAAGTCTTGATTCACGAATATACAATTGCGGAGTTGCAATGTTACAAATATATATTTACAGAACTACAAATCACAAATCTTGATATACAAATATGCAATTGCAGAGTTGCAATGTTAGAATTTTGACCCCCTTGGCTTTCCATAGTGCTCGGTGTTAATAATCACTTAAATCAAAATATTATCATTACTTCTTTTTCTTAAATAGGTCAAATTACTAAAAGGGAGATAAAGATATGATTAAATCTATCTTACGAAGAAGCTTCAAAATGGAAAAAAAATATACGAATACCATATGAAAAATATTTTAATGTGTCTCACTCCTTACAAAATGTCTGCCTGAAATGAAATTAAAACGAGATATGTTGGATTCATTTTGCTTAAAAGATGTGAAAAATATGGAACTAACAACTAAAACAACAACGAAACAATGGTCATCAGACAAAACAACAACGAAACAATGGTCATCAGACAAAACAACAACGAAACAATGGTCATCAGACAAAACAACAACGAAACAATGGTCATCAGACAAAACAACAACATTGGTCAACAGACAAAACAACAATAAACAATGGTCATAAGACAAAAAAAAACCAAACAAACAATGGTCATCAGACAAATCAACATCAAACAATGGTCATCAGACAAAACAACAACAAACAATGGTCATAAGACAAAAAAAAAAACAAACAATGGTCATCAGACAAAACAACAACAAACAATTGTCATCAGACAAAACAACAATAAACAATGGTCAAAAGACAAAAAAAAAAAACAAACAATGGTCATCAGACAAAACAACAACAAACAATGGTCATAAGACAAAAAAAACAACAAACAATGGTCATCAGATAAAACAACAACAAACAATGGTCATCAGACAAAACAACATCAAACAATGGTCATCAGACAAAACAACAACAAACAATGGTCATAAGACAAAACAATAACAAACAATGGTCATCAGAAAACAACAACAACAAACAATGGTCATCTGACAAAACAACAACAAACAATGGTCATCAGACAAAACATTAACAAACAATGGTCATCTGACAAAACAACAACGAAACAATGGTCATCAGACAAAACAACAACAAACAATGGTCATCAGAAAACAACAACAACAAACAATGGTCATCAGACAAAACAACAACAAACAATGGTCATCTGACAAAAAATCAACAAACAATGGTCATCAGACAAAACATTAACAAACAATGGTCATCTGACAAAACAACAACGAAACAATGGTCATCAGACAAAACAACAACAAACAATGGTCATCAGAAAACAACAACAACCAACAATGGTCATCTGACAAAACAACAACAAACAATGGTCATCAGACAAAACATTAACAAACAATGGTCATCTGACAAAACAACAACGAAACAATGGTCATCAGACAAAAAAACAACAAACAATGGTCATCAGAAAACAACAACAACAAACAATGGTCATCAGACAAAACAACATCAAACAATGGTCATCAGACAAAACAACAACAAACAATGGTCATAAGACAAAACAATAACAAACAATGGTCATCAGAAAACAACAACAACAAACAATGGTCATCTGACAAAACAACAACAAACAATGGTCATCAGACAAAACATTAACAAACAATGGTCATCTGACAAAACAACAACGAAACAATGGTCATCAGACAAAACAACAACAAACAATGGTCATCAGAAAACAACAACAACAAACAATGGTCATCAGACAAAACAACAACAAACAATGGTCATCAGAAAACAACAACAACAAACAATGGTCATCTGACAAAAAATCAACAAACAATGGTCATCAGACAAAACAACAACAAACAATGGTCATCTGACAAAAAATCAACAAACAATGGTCATCAGACAAAACAACAACAAACAATGGTCATCAGACAAAACAACAACAATGGTCATCAGACAAAACAACAACAAACAATGGTCATCTGACAAAACAACAACAAACAATGGTCATAAGATAAAACAACAACAAACAATGGTCATCAGACAAAACATCAACAAACAATGGTCACCAGACAGAACAACAACAAACAATGGTCATCAGATAAAACAACAACAAACAATGGTCATTAGATAAAACAACAACAAACAACTCTGGACAAGGCATACAACACCTACGCGAAATGTTCAGTTTAATCAGGTACACCAAAACAGGATTAACAATATATAAATATATTGAAAGTGACATCAATAAAGAAGAAGGGTTCAAAATCTGGATAACTACGTAAGAAAAGTTGGTCTAGTCTATTAATGTATCGTCAGATTTTATTGTATCGCTGATGTTGAATGTTTAATGTATGATGTTCGATGTGCCGTCACGTTGACGGTAGTGTTTTCTCATTTATGTGCATGGTATTTTGGGGTTGCATATAAAACATGATGGAGACTCTCTCTCCAGATATTATGGATTCTGGAAAGTTACCTAGGCATTTTGTGACTTTCGCTATATAGTTCCTCCGTCCGTCTTTGGATTGTTCAGGGATATTTCCATTTATACCAAAAGGAAAGGAAGGTATCTCCGACAGACTCGGTAACAGCAGCCACAACAAAAAACCCCGAAAAACATGAAAAAAACAAAGAAGAGTAGTTGTCAGTAAGAGAAGCAAAGGGACAAGGAACATCAAAGGAACGACATCAAAACACCAAATACAAGACAACATATAAACAAACGAGATCAATGGGCAATCGTTACCGACTAAGACGGCCATTTACCAAGTTTGCAGCAAATGGGGGTCATCCTAATTACGTGCGCACAACCCTCCCACTTTTCCTGTTAACCAGAGGTACTGAACGAGAAACTAAAACTGAGAAGGAACAACCCACATACAGATGTTAAAATGACAAATCAGAATAAAGTATATATAAGAAATTCATATAAGTATATGCTTGTTAAAATCGTAAATTACAATAGGGAAACAGTTCCTGCTCTATGTAATGGAACACATGAACGCTAAGAAAACCATTTTGATAAAAGGATAAATTACTACATGCCATGCAGTAGAGTGGGGGCAAATTGCTACATGTATATCAAAGAATGGCTATTTAATAATCTGTGCACTAAATAAAGATAGTAACTCCGAAATACTTTTATTTTTCCTGCCTCGACGCAAATCTTTTTAAGGAGCTGGTAAGATAAGGCGTAAAATCTGCCCTGTAAAAGTGGAATTTTCAAAATGAGAACTTACAGAAAATTCTTTCACAAAATTGTCGCCAGTTCTTAGTTTCATCATACAGTACTGCAACCCACTTGTTTGACAATTCTATCCTATCCTATCCACCATCCTACATCCACCTCCTATCCATTCTATCCTATCCTATCATATCCCATCCTATCCTACAATGTATCTTATCCCATCCTATCCTATCAACCTCATTCCATTCCAATTCTATCCTACATCCTATCCAAACCAACTTTAACTACTTCTAATCACCTTAAGCAAGATTGTGATTAAAACTAAATGACTTGATACAAATTCATGCATAAGTAGTAAAGTAATAATGTCGAAGGATTCCAACTCCATACCTTCTTGAAGAAAAGTCCAAACCAATTTCCATGCACCAGACACGTGTTTCGAAAAAACAATCTTGGAGGTTACTATCATTATCGCTGTTTTTGGATTTTATTAAAATGAAAATTATTTAGATGATTGATATTAAATACCATTTTTGCACTTGTAGTGAACGAAACAAAATATCACAACAAACCTCCAAGATTGTTTTTAATTCAATTAAAATTTATATTACCCATTATGTCAAGTAAGAAATATCAATGAATCGAATTTAATCGAATGAGTATGTTTTGTCTGCTAATAACTAAATAATTAAAAAAAAAAGAAAGATTGGATTGAAGAATGAAGTGGATAGGATGTAGGATAGGATAGGATGTAGGACAGAAAATTGGTTAGGAATGAGGTGAATAGGATAGGATAGGTTAAGATAGGATAGGAAGGATAGGATAGGATGGGATAGGAAAGGATAGGATAGGATAAGATTCTATCCACTTTCTATCCTACATCCAGCATCCTACATCCTATCCCATCCACTTTTTTGTCAAACAAGTTGGTTGCAGGACTGTAATCAGCAGTTGGATAAGATTTATCATGCATTTTCCTAAATTTTCGGGCAAAATATGTTTTATTTCTTTAGTAATCAATGGAAAATAGAAAACATTGTTTCCCCCTAGCTACGGAACGCCACATTTACAGAAGGTTTGTATCACTTATACACATCTTTTGACAAAATCTGGTTTTGTAGCAAGGGTGAATGATGCCCAATGAAAAACTGAAAAAGGGAGGGTGGCGGCTTTTTACGAATCTGTGTTTTAGGCCATAACATAAGGAAATTTCATTTTTCCCTTTCATAATCATTCATTTATTTATTCTAAACATGTTCACATGAAATGCACAAGATTTTGGAATGAAATAAACAAGAGCGTTCTGTTTATTTCTACACAGTATGTATTTCGCGTAAAATGCCTACTATGTAGACAATGAATACAAAATACAACCGTGTTTCAGATTCAAGACTTTAAAAGTTATGAATAAAGATGAGACCAGTCTTTGAAATTTGATTTCTAGTATCTTGGATAGACAATAACTATGTTTTAAAGTTTATAGATATCCATATTAGCCACCAGGTAGTTCTTAATTTTCAACGTTTTTTGATCGATATTCGCTTCTTTTCAAAATCACTACCCCGTACTCTTTGAACTGTAATTTAAGTATCTAGAAATAAGTTTACCAAAATAAAAGTTGTATGAGGAATCTCCAAATTCATTACATTTTAGTAATGATCAAGTTTTCCTGCGTATAGATCATTGTGTAGAAGAAATACTTGATGAGATTCAGGGCTACATACAGCCCTTATCTTATCAGCTCCATTACACCGCGTGGGATCGAAACGTATGATGTTGTGATTCCTTACGGAGAAAATTGATGTTTTCTCATCATTTAAGTGATACTGCACAAAATTGTTGAGACGATGCAGTAGAGCAATGCCTAATAAGTAAGTCCATATCGCTTATATATCTAAAAAGTCTATAGTTTTTGCAAACACTTCATGAGTTCGTCAGAAGGAATGATTTCATGTCGTCGACAAACTATTGAAGTGTTTTGAAAAAAAAACTATGAACTTAACATATACTGGACGATAGGGATTGATATATTTGGTATTGCCCTACTGCAACGGCTCATCAGTTTTGTAAAGTTTATTTTAGAAAATGAAAAAATACCAAAAAAAAAAAACTACGTAAGGAATCACAACACCATACGTTTCGATTCCACGCGGTGTTTTGCAATGCCATGAAAAGGACGGTCGATATTGTGGAATGGTTTTAAAATTGTCCGTGTAATTAGGGCATCATTAGCAAATAATGAGGCAGAATACTACTAGCTAAATAAGAGTATCAAGAAACGGGCATTTCATTTATTGTGTTGGCACAATGGAATAACGAAGTGAATGAATGATCAAATATAAAAAGGACCTTTTCAACAAAATGAGACATTACTATAATTCAAGGGTTCTGTTATGGGTACATCATTCTCATTGATTGTCACTCATTTAATATCGTTGCTTTGACTAAAATGAAAATACTCCGCACGTGAATTGTAAACACAATTGCGTGAATTTCACGTGAACATTAGCTTGTGAAAGCTCATTTTGCAAAGTGAAAATAATGTTAAACGTCTTCAAATTGAATAGCATCATTTAAGAACAGATAAATTGGCAGCATGGACCAGACATGCACGTTTCGGGTACTTAACCCTCGTCAGTGATCCTCAAATCTAAACAATGTCATATGCCAAAAATGTATGAAAGTTACTATATCGAAAAAGCGTACCGAAAGACGTGGCAGGATTGGTGGGATATGATGCTACAGAACCCGCGTTTTAGAAATTTCAAGAAATTTTAATAACAGAAATTTTAGAATGCGTTGAAAACGATCAAACGAAATTGATCGAACTTGGCTACATGTGCCCTTGGGGACTCCTGGTCCACCAGCAGTGACATTAACCAAGTGGTATAAATGTTAAACGTCTTCAAATTGAAAAGCATCATTTGAGAACAGAAAAATTGGCAGCATGGACCAGACATGCACGTTTCGGGTACTTAACCCTCGTCAATGATCCTCAAATCGAAACAATGTAATATGCCAAAAAGGTATATAAGTTACTATGTCGAAACAGCGTATCAGAGACGTAGCAGGATGGGTGGGATATTATGCTACAGGACCCACGTTTTAGAAATTTCAAGAAATTTTGATAACAGAAATTTTAGAAAACAGATATTGAAATCAAAATCGAGAAATTCCAAATGGTCAAAAACGTTTGATAAGGAATCTCAGAATGGACGGATACAGGTTTGAGTAAGCTCAGGGCTCATTAAGAAATGTAATCGCGACGAGACCGCAAAAACAATCATATTTTAAAAATAATGATTTTTTTTTTCAGTTTTTGTGCTATTTATCCACAAGGGTGCTTTCGGTATTTCGTTCGTATATGATTATCTTTATGAAGTATATGATTGTATTGTTATATTGATATCTGATTGCGTCCTTTGTTTTTTTATCATTGAAATAGGAAAAATGATTCGTGAAGAGGATATAGTCCACATCTCAAGGGGCCAATGTTTTTTTTTGAAGATTAATACCTTAAGTACAAATAATCTCTTTGTGACATTTTAGGAATAAACATGATATCTTATTCAGACGCATCAGATTTAGATAAAAAAATTAAAAGATGGATTCAAGGTCACGACACAATTGCTAACCATTCTTGGAAGTAAATTATTTAAAATATTTGTTTTGAATATACTCCCTGACATGGTCGCCATAGCACTTTCTATATAGATATAACCTCAGACAGTGCGACGCATGTATTTTATATATTATTTTTATTTTCGTGCATGAACATCGACGGCGGGTGCGGCTAGCCAACAGGGAATGCTTACTCCTCCCGGGCATCTGGTCCCACCTCTAGCTTGCTAGGGGTCCGTCGATGCTCAATTTGGTGCTCTATTGTGAGTGTTGTTGAGATTATCGTCAGGATCTTCTTTAACTCATTTGTATAACACGTTAATAGAATAGTTAAGAATATTTCATGTGTTCATTTCCATTTTTAACTTTGACTTGCTCTGTTGTATGAAAGAAACTTTGTATTGGCACTTTATTAATCTGACATCATATACTGCTTTGCAATTTTGGAAATTTGTCATTTCATCCTATAATATCATCAAAATAAGAGGCGGTTACATCCTAGCACTATCCCTCCGATGTTCTTTGTTCATGGATTTTATCTAATTATGCAACGGAATCAACCATACAGTAAATTTGGAGCGTCACACTCTTCATAAAACGTATACAGACACACAGAAGTAATAAGTAAGGGATAAAAATGATGGGTGCTAATATATAAAACACGTGTCTGGTGCATAAAAAGTGGATTGAAATTGTTCAAGAAGTTTACGAGTTGGAACAATGAAATATTTGAGCTAAATACCATATGACAGACACATGGGGATAAGACACCATCATTGTACTTCTATTTTTTACTTTGATTATAATTTTGAAAAAAAATGTGGTTTGCTTCATATTTTTAAAACCTCTGGTTGTATGCTGCAATAATACGAAGAGAAAGCCTCATCAGATGAAGGCAGATATTTTGAAAAGAAAGCGGTCACCAAAAGGATACACTCAGCAGCAGAACACAGTGATACAAAAACTCATGTGTGAATTCTCAAACAAACAAAAGCAGCAACGACGGAGTTCAAATGAGTTAAAAAAGATCCTGACGATAATCTCAACGCAGAAAAGGGCACAAAATTGAACATCGACGGACCTCTATCAAGCTAGAGGTGGGATCAGGTGCCCGGGAGGAGTAAGCATCCTCTGTTTGTCTAGCCGCAACCACCGTCGATGTTCACGCACGAAAATGAAAACAATATCTGAAATGCAGAAAACATACATATAACGAGGTAATGTACATCAATAACATAAAACATAAAAAAGTGGTGAAGACTTTCTTTTAAGATAGTACACGTACATGACAAATATGGACAAAACCATATCCCTATTAATAAGAAAAGGTAATGATCTCCAGCATGACCACCCTGCATTCACCCAGCGAAATAAACCCACAAGTACAAAATCGTTCATTGAAAAATCATCTTACCAAGGGCATACAAAACCAGGAAAAAACAAGAACTAATGCAAAGGAACAGAAATAAAAAAAAATCTACCATATGAGGAGAAGTGAACTCTCTGCGAAGGAGTAAGACCAAGTGCCCAAGAAGAGTGAGCATCTCCTGCCTGCATGCAACACCCGCCGCCCCAACTCGGTATAAAGGTCACAATCGGTAGACAAACGTATTTATAAAGTGGAATGTCATGGCACACAAGGTCTACGTCAGAATACCATTTATGACTCTGGACAAGAGGACGTCATCGTGTGCTATCTTTTCCCTAAATCGACAATAAAACCTCCTCAGTGACGCTGTCAGTCGGTCACAAATGTAGCTAAACTAAAAGCCGTCTAGCTCTCTGAACAACAACGATTAATTTATAGAAAGTAATCCAGATAACGTATGAAAAACGTTGTTCGTTCTCATTCATTGATCTTATTTTTTCTCAGTCTTTTCATCGTTTTGCGTCAAATAAAAAGTTTTCTTTATGGTCGTAGGAAAGAACTTTTCGCGATGTTGCAATTGTGTGTTGACATGGACATGGATGTGATCCTAATGTCACCAGACGGACTAGGCTTGGTACTTGACCAAGCTACAGTCTTGTACAAGCGCATTCTTAAAACTTGCACTCTGACTGACTGTAACGACGGGACTCCATGACGTGCCCTGTCCAAACCTCTTTAGAGAAGACAGGACCACGACCACCTGTCCTCTCTAAATGTCAGTCGTGTGGCGCCCAATATGTTGGAGAAACAGGTCAGGCCTTAAAATCTCGTTTTAGAAGTCATTCGTATCAGATAAGAAACTCACATCACAAAAAACAAAGAAATTTCCTTTATAATCACTTCGTTAAATACAATCATTCCATTTCGGATATAACTATTACACCGGTTCAGTCTTTTTCTAAACTTAAAAATCTTAGTAAAACGGAAATTAAAAAACGCCGACTACAAGCTGAACTTGCCTGGATCACAAAACTCCAAACTGCGTACCCCCTTGGTCTTAACGATCAAATTTATGGACAAGGAAATATTTCCTCGACGTCAACTAATATTAATGTATTTTCAATCCGCCCAAACACTAAACGGAAGCATAGGTCTCACGGAAGACGAAGAAACCGAAAACTCAGAATAAGATCTAGATTACACCGTACCCTCAACGATCTTCTGATCATTGCTCGCAACGGCGGCAGACATGAACTGCTTCATGCTCTCTCATCAATTCCAGCAGTTCAATTGAAATCTATCTTGGATGAAGCACTGGTTGCATTCTTAAGAAATACTGATTGATTCAGACTTAATATCATTGTTGCATTCGCACAGAATAAACTTTATCCAGTTGTTAAAAACATCCCACCTAAAAAACGATTCTTAAAAATTTCATTTATTAACAAAGGATTCGATCTTCTTAACATCTCTAATATTTTTCGGGATCATCGTGTACAAAGTGCTATTCCTCAATATTTTGAAAATTTAGAACCTCCTCTTATTTGTTACAAATATAAGAGACCTATTCGAAATTTCGTTTTTAACTACAACAAAGTTACATCAGATCCTAAAATACTTGAATCATGTCCTGCTTCTTGAGAATGTGCAACATCTGAATATCTATATAAACCAGCTGGTCATATTATTACAGGTGACTTTTCAATTATCCAAGACAGGCAGCTCCGTGGTCTTCTCAAAAAAGGACCTAAGTATAGAATCCCATCCAAGATAGATTTTATTAAATGTCGCGAAGTACTAAAGGAAGCATTAGATAACTATACCAAACGATGGTGTAAATCGGAAGGAGTCGAATCGCATTCTCTGAATGACTGGAAAAACCTCATTTTGGACATTACTGACATTCGAATAGACAACTTCCACAAAAATCCTCATCTTTTTGAAAATCCAAGTTCTAGATCTGAAAGATATTTTAAATCCAAATTACGTAATTTACATGAAAAATTTGTCTTCGCTCCTGCAGATAAAGCAGCCAACAACACCATAATCATATGAAAACGTTACTATATATCAACTTTAGTTTCGGAACTTTCGTCTACAAATACTTATATCAAAAGCAATGAAAGTGTCACTAACATTTTGAGCAAACATAGCAGTGAAATTTCTTCATTCAACATCCCTATTTCTAAATTGGATCTTCCTACAATATACTGCATACCAAAACTACACAAATCTCCTTACAAATTTAGATACATTGCTAATTCTAGCAACTGCTCAACTACAAGTTTGTCTAGACATCTGACGTCAGCCCTCACAGCGGTAAAGGAACACGTTGCAAAATATTGTGAAACTGTTCTTAACAGGAATGATGTAAATTTATTTTGGTCTATAAAAAATTCCGGGGATGTGATTGACAAGATAAAATCTAGAAATTTTCAAGCCAATACGATTGCTTCATACGATTTTTCAAATATGTACACCACGCTTCCTCACAACAAGATCAATGATCAATTGTCCAAACTCATTAAATGGTGCTATAATCGAGAGGGGAAAATTTATATTTGTACATCTGAATCAAAGGGTTTCTTTTCCGCTACAGAATACAAATCATACAAATCATGGACATGTAGCGACCTGTGTAGTGCCTTGTCCTTCCTCTTGGACAACATTTATGTAAGATTTGGTGAGAATCTCTACAAGCAGGTTGTAGGGATTCCTATGGGTACAAATTGTGCGCCTCTTGTTGCAGATTTATTTTTATACACATATGAAAAGGAATTTATTCAAAATCTTCAAAAGCAAAGAAAACATGATGATGTGAAATGCTTCACTGGTACTTCTAGGTACCTGGATGATATTCTTACTATCGACAATCCTGTTTTTGAAAAGTATAAAGATGTTATTTATCCACAAGAATTGACTCTAAACAAGGCAAACTTTACAGACACTGAAACACCATTTTTGGACCTAAATATCAAAATTGTCAATGGAGAAATTCATACAAGTGTATATGACAAACGAGATGATTTTGGATTCAACATAGTAAATTTTCCCTGGCTTGACGGTGATGTCCCTAGATTACCGTCATACGGTATCTACATTTCACAGCTCATCCGGTATGCTAGAGCATGTACTGATGTTTTGGATTTTCATAATAGAAATCTACAAATTACAAAGAAACTTTTAGGTCAAGGTTTTCGCTTTCATAAACTAGTAAAGACTTTCTGGAAATTTTACAAAAATTATGATCAACTTCTTTTGAAATTCGGACCCATACAAGCAACGGAGTATATTACTTTGGGTATTTCACAACCTGCATTTTATGGTGACATAATTAACAAAATAAGAAGGATCAAAGGTAGACAGCATATGTATCGAAAATGCGTCAGAGTCATCAAACGCCTTTTATACCGTGGATATGATCCTAATGTCACCAGACGGACACTAAGCTTGGTACTTGACCAATATACAGTCTTGTACGAGCGCATTCTTAAGACTTGCACTCTGACTGACTGTGACGACGGGACTCCATGACGGGCCCTGTCCAAACCTCTTTAGAGAAGACAGGGCCCCGACCATCTGTCCTCTCTGAATGTCAGTCGGACTCCTCGGGTGATAACTTATATGAGCTCGCTACAGCCGGCAGAGCACGGACTGTATTACGCACGTCCTCTTTTTATATCCATTTACATATTCATCTGTGTTGCTTGGACCCCTGTGTTTTACGGTCTTGTTTGTATGTGGTCACCTTACAGTGAGGAGGTTGTTTTACACCATAATTGTGCGTTCTTCGAGACCTCTGGGAAATCGGAATAGTGGGAGGGTTGTGCGCACGTAATCCAGGATAACCACACCGTCTGCTATTTACGTGGCAGATGGCCGTCCTAAGTCGGCACCGGTTGCCCATTGGTCTCGTTGGTTTATGTGTAGTCTTTTGTGTTTCATGTTTCTATGTTGTGAGCTGGTGTTCCTTGTCCCTTTTGCGTCTCTTTCTGTGGGTATCTGTTCTGTGTTTTTTGCATGGGTGTTTTGGGATTTTGCTGTGGGTGCTTCAACCTAGTGTTGTTGGAGATCCCCTCCTTTCTTTCGGACTCCTCGGATGATAACATACATGAGCTCGCGGTGGCAGAGCACGGATTGTATTTCGTACGCCCTCTTTTTATATCCATTTACATATTCATCTGTGTTGCTTGGGCCCCTGTGTTTTGCGGTCTTGTTTGTGTGTGGTCATCTGACAGTGAGGAGGTTGCTTTACACCACAATTGTACGTTCTTCGAGACCTCTTGGTAATCGGAAAAGTGGGAGGGTTGTGCGCACGTAATCTAGGATAACCACACCTTCTGCTATTTCCGTGGCAGATGGCCGTCCTAAGTCGGCACCGGTTGCCCATTGGTCTTGTTGGTTTATGTGTAATCCTTTGTGTTTAATGTTTCTGTGTTGTGCGTTGACGTTCCTTGTCCCTTATGCGTCTCTTTCTGTGCTCGTCTGCTTTGTGTTTTGCATTGGGTGTTTTGGGGTTTTGCTGTGGATGCTGCAACCTGGTGTTGTTGGAGATCCCCTCCTTTGTTTGGCAAGGTAATTCTATTTACTTTCTCCATGTTTGTCTCACACATACGTGTTATACTGTGGTCCCTATATCGCTCTTATGCTCTTATATTTGAAGGAAAAAAATCCATCAATAAAGTCATATGTCTTCAGAAACAATGCGTTTTAGAAACAATACCTCTTGCCATCCATTCATGAATCACTTTCGTCCTGAAATAAATTTTTATATATGTCTGTCTAAAATTTCTTCATAATGCTTCTTTGAGTAATATTGTTTGATTTTCTTTTTATTGCCCATCTTCATTGTATGCCAGCTTTTCGTTATTGGTTTCGTCTGGTTTCTTGAAGAGCTGATGACAACTTTGGAAAAAGATTGCACCAAGGGTACAGTAACACAGATGCAAAATACTAACGATCCTGTATTCCTCTATCTTTATTTATTGTTGTCCTGCATTTGCACGGAGGATTTCCCTTTGTTTTATGAGTACATGGTAATTTCCCGTTGGCAAACTTTCCATCCATTCAGATTTAAATTGTCAAGTGAATACAGAGATGAGATTGTAATGTAAATGCTGTAACCTGCTTATTATGTAAAGATCGGGACCCATCATGTTTAAACGTATTGAAAAATATATTTCAGGTTTACATTACATAGGACACAATCTCGAGCAAACCTTAATTGCAGCATTCAGAACGAAGGAATGCCAGGAAAATGAAAAAAAAAATATATAATTGCGAAAACCGTTTATATTTTGCAATATGGTGCGAGTTCCTACTTATTACCCAAAGTATCAGAATATCTGTTGATATTTTGTCAGAACCATGAACCCTCCTACTTTTCTGGTTGTCAAGAGGTCTCGTAGCACGCACAGTTATTATGTATAATAATCTCCTAACACTAAGGTGATAATAGGGAGCAGTGCTTTTGTACACTCTCTAGGTTATGAAATCGTTCAGTACAACACCAGACATTTTTGTTCTAAAACACTTCGGATCTAATAAGACTTCACTTAAATAAAGGATTGTTTGTCAGCTTTTGCGCTTTATCGGTGTGTATTGGCAGTAGGGAATGCAAACAGAATATGTAAAGCACGAAGTGCACCATATGTGCATTCTTGGAAACTGGTTCACACCTTTTGCTGTTTTCACTAGAAAGTTTTCTTGTTGAAAACAACTCAATCTTAACTTCACGTCTTATCAAATCTAATTCTATTTCCAAAGACTACACATATGATTACATTTGATTTGCTCTAATATTGCTCTGATACTGTTATTTATATTCATGAGCATAAAAAAAACTTGTGATATTTCCATTCGTTGATGATCAAACGTACGTAAGAGTCAAAGATCGATCTACATTAGATACTGTATCTATCAGGATTTGATATCCGTTCATCAACCATCAATTCACCTTCCTTTGAAGCAGAAACTGTGTAACTTTGATTTACAATTTTATGGTAATAAATTACATCAAATAGAGAAAACGGACGAAATTATATACAACAGATGGCTTTGAAGTTTTTTATCAGATAATTAACATTATATCGTTAATGAAAATTTTAAATTCATGGCATAATTTCATAAAAAAATTCAACACTACATATTTTTATTGTCAACATAATATAATGTCACTACAAAACAGAATGGTTATTTAAGCTTAAAATGCATCACCGATGCAAAGTACCGAGTTGCAAAACTGGAATTTGCAATCTTACAAGAATCATGTTTGATACATGGGAAACATTTTTGGCAAGTTTCATGATATGTGAAGCACTCTCTAATATGATCCAGAAAACATTTTCAATCATCACAGTACTATTACCTTGACCTTTGACTTTTTGACCCCAAAATCATAAGACCAAAATAAATTATGTGTATTCCCACTTTCTCGACCGACCTTATATTTTGATGGGGTCTCTTTGGTTTTTGTTACCGAAACTGAAAAGAAAAACCGAGAAAATGTGAGTTCGAAATTTGCGCCACTTTTTCACGAAAACGAAAGTAGAACGCACAGTTTCTTGGGAGAAAGAGATTATGTTGAAGATGTAAAAATAAGGAAATAAGTAGTAACTGAAGCATTTTGGCAGTTAAAATTGAATTCTGTCAGTATCAACAAATTGAGGAGAAAAAGTTTATTAAAACACCCTTTCTCACCTCAAACAAATTTCATGGGATATTTGGCGATATAAGTGAAACTATGGGCTAAACAAAAAGAAAATCTTGATCTACCAGCCCTTCTTTTTCAGTTTTGAAGGTGGAAACACACATATCTTTTTTTTTTTTTTTTTGGCCATAGGGGTTATTCTTGACTCATGGGTAATATTTATAGCAAGTTTCATGATAAAAGGTGCAGTACAGTACACGCTCTAATAATGTCTGGAAACCATTTCAATCATTTTAGTTTTATGACCTTGACCTTTGCAATTTTGACCCCAAAATTGAAAGAGTTCGTCCTCCATTCAAGATAAATATTTCATCCTAGACTCATCTGAAATATTTCTGATAAGTTCCATGATCGTAGGTCCGGAAACCAATTTCAATTATCAGGGACCTGTGACATTAAACTTTGAACCCCAAAATTAATCATCTTTGCCTAATGGGAAACTTTTCTTGTAATTTTCATGATCATATCATCGGGCGCTAAACAATCGACCAGTAGCGATAAAAACCTACTGGTTGAAATTGTCAAGATTGTAGGATTACCAAACGAACAAGACAACAATTCAGGGACAGTAACTCCTGGGTAAATATTTCATTATTTTGCGCATCATATGCGATATATACTAGAAAATCGACACATCTACAGGATAAATCGAGCAAAAAATGTGAAAAACAAATGGGAATTTTACTCTTTTTGGAATAAGTTAGAATAGTAAATGACTGATTCTTTGTGTCTTTGAGATCCTAGTTACGTATTTTTTGTTTGACACCTATATGTTTATGAATAGAAATTCTTCTCTGGTCACTGACTTAAATGACAGGACTACATGACGGGCCCTGTCCGTACCTCTTTATATATAGTAGAAGATGGTCCCTAATATAAATTTCGCCTGCTGTTGTTGAACATAATAACTATTTTATAGAATAGTTCCTCCCATCAATTTTAGACTCCGTCTGCTACTGGCGAGGCAGATGGCCATCCTAAGTCGGCACCGGTTGCCCATTGATCTCGTTGGTTTATATCTAGTCATTTTTGTTTAATGTTTCTATGTGATTTGGTGTTCTTTGTACCTTTTGCGCCTCTTTCTGTGCGTGTCTACTCTGTGTTTTATTTGTTTCTGTTCGGTTTGTCTTTTCTTGTGTAAAACATAGTTTCATGAAGCTTTCATGGACATCTTGATACTTTACGGCCGTGTTGTATTAAAGGTACCTGTATTTTTGTTAACATCAATTTTGCGTTAGAAACTGGATACACCCTTTGTTTTTTGCAAAGAATTGGACTTTCCGATGTTTTAAAGTGGAATAAACAACTCTTTGTTTTTATCTTGATGTTAAGAACATTGAATATCATTTTGTTTTTCGGTGTGACACTAAATAAATGTCAATACTAGTTTTAATAAAAGACTGAAAGTTAAAACCAAAAGCCGAAATCAAATTTTTAAAACATCACAATCTAATGGCGTACAAATTATTGGGAAAATATAAAACAGAACATTCTCCCGAGAAAAGAACAATCGGACAAACAGACTGAGACAATAACACAGCTCCATAAAAGCATGAAGGACAACTTTATCCAATGAAGAATTCAAAAGAACTAAAGATGACTTTCACCCTTTTATATATACATGTAGTAGAAGATGGCCCCTAATATAAATT
Source organism: Pinctada fucata (assembly GCA_028142955.1). Classification (NCBI taxonomy): domain Eukaryota; kingdom Metazoa; phylum Mollusca; class Bivalvia; order Pterioida; family Pteriidae; genus Pinctada; species Pinctada fucata. The sequence continues at coordinate 58,112,684 of AP027105.1, forward strand.
TCGCCTGCTGTTGTTGAACATAATAAATATTTTCTAGAATAGTTCCTCCCATCAATTTTGAAATATTGGGTGTCTTACGTTTATTGTACGTCACTAATAAAGGCTTTTATTATTGATTTTCCTACCTCTGTGGTTCAGGATACCAGAATGATTCCATCCCTATAATTTAATCAAGTACGTTGCCTGAAATCTAATTAACGATAATAAGTAGGTAAGAATTACGTATGTTGACAATATACGGAGGCTGTAAACATTAGCTGATAGCATTGATACATCTTTTGTACCATTCTTAGGCAATGAAGAAGTCAATGGTATTATCTTACAATTGATTAAGTTTATATTTCAGGCATCATTTTTCAATGATTACTTCATGCAGATTAATTCACTTCAATGTTAAACGTCTTCAAATTCAATAGCATCATTTAAGAACAGCATGGACCAGACATGCACGTTTTGGGTACTTAACCTTCGTCGGTGATCATCAATCTAAAGAATGTAATATAGCCAAAGAGTTTGGAAGTTGTTATGAAAAAAATGTACCGAAAGACGAAGCAGACTAGAAATAGTGGCAGATGTTTTAGAAATTCAAAATTTTGTACGATAACATCAAAGTTTGTTTACCATTCGAGACAAAAGAACACGGGTAAGACCCTATCGAACTAAAGAAATAAAATATTACAGACTTTTTGAAAATGAAAACTTAAAACGTTTTTACATCGTTCTCAACAGGGTATGAAGACTTTTGTGTTTATGCTGTGTGTGTCCTCTCTGTTTTTTAACTTCAGGTGTTCTGATGTTTTCCTTTGGTTGCTGCAACCGATTCTTGTTGGAGATCCCCTCCTTTCTTTTTTGTGCTCAGACTTAATTGTCAACAACGGAACACGTGTAGGGTCCCTGTAAAGTGCGAAACGAAACAAAAACGAAACGAAACAAATCGAAACGAAACGAAACAAATCGAAACGAAACGAAACAGGTCGAAACGAAACGAAACGAAACGAAACAAAACATAAAACTTAAAGAAAATGAGAAAAAGAGGAAAAATCGCCGAGAACGAATATTTCAAGACAAGATCAGCATGTAATATTGCCACAATCCAAGAATTCTACATTTGTAACTAGTGCCGAGAGGGTTTCTTGAAAGAGTCAAAGTTGACAATTAAAAAATGTAAATGTCAAATGCCATTTATGTATTTAAGAGGAAGAAAAGGTAGGGGATAGAAAACCACGCTATGACACCGTAATGAGATCATAAAACGGGGTGGGGGCACATTAATTGTTCTCATTTTTCTGATAAAATTTTCAAATACACATAACGGAACAGTTCCGTTTCCTCTGCGCTAGACTCCTCCCTGCTGAATAATATTTTTCCGTCTATGACGAGGTTATTCATCCCATTCACTCTCCTTTAAAATGCAATTGTGCATGTTTTAATCGTCAACTTTGATTCTTTAAAAAACCCTCCAGCCACAAGAACTAACGGTTGAAGGCAATAATGAGGGGGTGGACATGGACAAAGGGAGGGGAGAGAAAGGGGCGGGAGGAGGGAAGAAGGGGGCGAGAGGAGAGAAAGATGATTGGGAGGGTAACAGTAACCCCAAAAAATTAGGAAATTACTTTTAATATAAATAATCTTGTTCTTATATGCGTTCATGTACATAATCTCAATTTAAAAAATTACCACGAAATTCATCTATATATACCTTAAATTTTTTTCCCGATCGCTTCGCTTGCTGCAATTTTCAATTCATTTTTCAAATACTGCAGGCTCGCTTCGCTCAACTTAGTTTTTCATCTAAACAGGTCTATTTCCTTTTCCAAGGTTTATAAAAGGAAATAACCCAAAATAACTTCACTATTGCACCAATTTACACTTTAAAGTTTAAACATTTGTCTTGACCGCCCAAGACCTCCTCTCCCCAAGGGGAGGGGCGGCAGGAGGAGAGTGGTACCCCCTGACCCTTCAATAAGATCAGTCTTGTCTTGAAATATTCGTTCTCGGCGATTTTCCATCTTTTTCTCATTTTCTTTAAGTTTTATGTTTTGTTTCGTTTCGTTTCGATCTGTTTCGTTTCGATTTGTTTCGTTTCGATTTGTTTCGTTTCGATTTGTTTCGTTTCGTTTTTGTTTCGTTTCGCACTTTATAGATACCCACACGTGTATTGTACATTACAAATAGGAAAATTACAACAGAAACCGCTTTCAACAATTAAACTTATAGTCATCCGTGGACAACGAGACAGAGCAATGTACCCACACAAACAGGTCCAACTAATGACTACTATGTCGAACTAATCGGGTGTTAACAAGCCAGAGATCCCTAAAGCCGGCAGAGCACGGACTGCATATCATACGCCCTTCGTTTTTACATTAATTTTTCATTTATTTCCACCTGTGCGATTTTCGAGACCTCTGGGTACCGAAAAAGTGGGAAGGCTCTAAACACGTAATCCAGATAACCACACCATTTGACACTAGCGTGGCAAAAGGCCGTCCTAAGTCGGCATCGATTACCCATTGGTCTCGTTTGTTTATGTGTAGCCTTCAGTGTTTGAAGTTTCTATCATGTTATATTTGGTGTTCCAGCCCTTTTTCATCTCTTGCTGTGCTTGTCTTATCAATCATAGAGTGTTTTGATGTGGGTGTGTTCGAGGTCCCCTAACATATAGACCAACCAAAAGAATTACAACTCATTGAAGAAAGCAGCTCAATGATCGCCGGAGTCGACTTTGATCGACTAACAGTTTTATCCATATCAAATTGTTTAATTATCATGGTTAAGTGCTCACATTCTTTAGACAAAGGTCTCATAAGACGCACAGTTTTTAAACAAAAATATTTACGCTTTCAGAAGACGCTACAAGCATGGACATCAGGCGCAAGGGGACGATCTCGGATAGGAAAAAAGGCAATATAGGCGGATAATTATAATGCTTTTTATAAATGAAAAGGAAACCAAATTTTTATTGTATCACGTACATATTAAGAACATAATGTGCACTATCAGCCTAGTAGAGTAAAGTGATTGCGGGCAGACATTCAACTACCTTCAGTAAAATCTTATCCGCTGCTTTTCATTTGACAATTTATACTTCGGCTTAGACGAGGATACTCTCTGTAAACAACTCTTGGCATGAACGTTTCATGAAAGCCGAACTTGTTTTAGATTGTGTTCTATAACTATTACAACTTTTAGAAACATATTAGACATTATAACTTTCACACTCTTTTGCCAAATTATTTACATATCTGGTCCATGCTGCAAATTTATCTTTTCGTTAATGATGCTATTGAATTTGAAAACGTTTAACATTACGTTATGGAATCTGAAAATTATCAATATTGAATAAACATTAAATTTTTCCTTATTATCTTTTCATGCTCTTTTTACCTTATGATTAATTGTAAATGATTTGAATAATGTAACCCAATTAGAAAAAAATGAAAAAGAGATATTGCAGATAAAGCCAGTCGAAATTACGTTCAATTATCCTATTAAAATTTAATATTTTACTCAGTGTAACTTAACAATAAGTGAAATATTGTTTTTGAGGTAATTCTGCCCAACTGAGTTATCAAAACAATGTATTACCATTACCGCCTCTGTCTTCTATTTTAAATAGCCAAAAACGAATATTCCTGAAACTATCTAAATTCTCGTGCACTTGACACAGTTTTGTGTTAACCATTCCCTGTAAACTAATTGCCATTACAAACTCATTTGATCTTTTAACATTATGTTCGGTCACCAAATTTCAATTAATGATATTACTTAGTGGAACTATTCAAGTGTAATAATTAAATGAATGTTTTTGAACTTATTTTGCTCTGCTGGGTTATTAAAACACTTTAAGAGAAAACCATGACAAAATCCGCCTCTGTGTTTCTGTTTGAATAATCATTATAAAGCATGTAATGTGGCTCTTGGTAATTCACAGTTACAGCTATCTTCTTTTGCTATCTATTAAACGACATGCCAAAATTAAACTAAGTCATTAAGGCTGCAGTAGTGTGCCGATCATTTATTGAGTACTCCAATGCTGTGTACACTCCGCTGTTTGGTAATGTATTGCTTGGGTTTCACATTTTCTTCAATGTACTATATATATTTGGTAATCAATAAAGTCGTTCTTTCTCCACTTGATAGTATTGTTGCTTGATATACGACAACTTAAGTTTAAGTGCAAAAAAAATTTAACATTTATACTCTATAATCCGTCTAATTATTCTCTATTTCTAAATTGGATCTCCCTACACTATATTGCATACTAAACCTGCACAAGTCTCTTTCCAAATGTCGGATACATTGCTAATTCTAGCAACTGCTCCCCTACAATTTTGTCTAGCAATCTGCCATCAGAACTAATGGCAATAAAGGAACATGTAGCAAGATATTATGAAACCCTCTAAACAGAAATGATGTAAACTTATTTTGCTTTTTTAAATATTCAGGTGATGTGAGTGACAAAATATTGAATAAATTAAATAAATTCATACGATTTTTCTAATATGTACACCACACTGCCTCACGACAAAATTAATGATCAATTGTCTTGACCCATTAAATTTGTGCATCTGAATCAAAGGGTTTCTTTCCCGCAGCAGACTACAAATCATGGACATATAGGGACCTGTGTAATGCCTTGCCCTTCCCCTTGGACAATATGTATGTTAGATTTGATGAGAATCCCTACAAACAGGTTGTAGGGATCCCTTTGGGTGCTTACCGTGTGCCTCTTGTTGCAGATTTACTTTTATACACTTATGAAAAATAATGTATCCAAAATCTTCAAAAGCAACGAAAACATGATGATTTGAGATATTTTGCATTCAACATTTCCCCCAGGTTTTTCAGTGATTTTCCTGCATTTACATCTCACAGTTCATTCCGTGTACTAGAGCATGTACCAATCTTTTGGATTTTTTATGGTAGAATTTTACCAATGACGGAGAAACTTATAGGTCAAGGTTTTCGCTTTTATAAACCAGTTAAAACTTTCTGTAAATTATAAAAAAAAATATTGTCATTTTAAATTCGGAGTCAGGCGACAAAGTATATTACTATGGACATTTCAAAACCTAGCCACATAATCAATAAACAAAATAAAAGGATCAAAGCTAGACATCGAAAGTCATTCAGTATCATTAAACGCCTTTTATATCGTGGATATGATCTTGCTGTCTCGAGACGGACACTTGACTTGGTACTTGACAAACCTGCAGTCTTCTATCAGTGCATTAAGAATTGCACTCTGACTGACATCGACGACTGGTCTCCATGACAGGTCATGTTCAAACATCGTATGAGATGACAGTGCCCCGACCAATTGCCCTCTCTGAATGTCAGTCGAACTCCTCCGGTAAATAATAAGCATGACCCACAATGTTCGATCAATTTCGGTTGATCGTTTCTTCAACGCATTCTAAAATTTCTGGTATCAAAATTTCTTAAAATGTCTAAAACGTGGGTCCTGTAGCATCATATCCCATCCATCCTGCTAAGTCACTTTCACACTTTTTTGGCATATAACATTGTTTAGATTTGAAGATCACTGACGAGGGTTAAGTACCCGAAACGTGCATGTGTCGTAAATGTTAGATATCAGAGTAAATTCGGGCTATTTTTTGTATTGGGAATTATAAGTTAATTTTGACACATAAGTTCACGAATTAGTATTAGATAATTGTCCTTATTTACTTAGATAATCTGTTCCTTTCTATTCATATACGTTTTCGGCATTTTTATGGGAAATTTCACTGTAAGTTTAGCAGACGCGCCGTTGTGCACTATGACGTAATGTAAACAAGTAAGCTAGTATATAAGGGGCGGAACCAGGGAACAACGGTAGTTGCAGATAGACATAAACGTAAGCATTTAGATCTGATAGGAAAACCGATAGGGGCTTAGGATTTTCATATTATAGATATATTTATATTTCTTCGTTAATATTGCATATATTGTTATTGTTAATAATTGCATTTAATAAACGTTTTAACTGTTTGTAACTTTTATTCATTATTCACGCTACCAAGATTTAGAATATTTCTCAGAGTAAAGGTTACGACATTTGGTGGCAGCGGTTAAAGAATGTATATTGTAAATTGAAATTTTATAATTTGATTTAATTACTGATTTCTAAATTAAATTTGTGCATCGGCTTTTAAGTGAGGGGAAGAGAATTCATAAAAGGAGACTAATCCTTGAATTTTCGCCGTTGTAATATTCATATTACGTCAGTGTTACGCACAATATTGAAATTTAACTACTGTAGATTTTAAATAAAATAAAGAGTTCATGAGAATTTACAAAAGGAGACTATTCCTTAAATTCTTGCTGACAAATACTTGATAAAAAAAATCTTAGAAGTATCGTAAACAAAGAAATTTTATCGAGAACCAAAAGATAATGTTTTCTTGAAAATTCACATTAAAGTTTTTAAGAATTCGTCAAAGGAATACAAAAGAAGACAAATTCTTATTCCTTGACTGAAATAAATCTGTTTCGAGAAGCTAGTATATCAATTTCTAGTTTTCGGTGACAATAAAAAGATGACAAAATCTTACTGTCACTGATTGAATAAATAAGATACGCAAAGTATTTACTATAATTTCGAGTGAGCCCCATTCAAAGGAAAACAAAAGAAAACAGATTCTTTTTCCTTGAATTAAATAAAATTTCTAAAATAATTACGTAGCGTTTCTATTATTTTACGATTCAGTGACTACAAAAGGTGACAAAATCTTTAGTCACTGTGCAATTTAATTTCATTAAGCCATATATTCGTATAAGTGAGTAGTTGTTTTACTAACCTAAAAAGAAGACAGATTCTTAGTTAGTAAAAACCCAAAATAAATAAGCTGAAAAAAATTAGGGTCAGAACCAGGGTGACAAAAGATAACAAATTCTTACATCCTGTTCACATTTTCACGGATTGCAAAAAAGACGACAAAGTCTTGCTTTCCAACGTTAAACCATGGAGCTAAGAAGCCGAGAACTTCCCAAACCAGTTTTCACATGGAATAGACAGACGCTTAACCAGGAAATGGCTGCATCACCGGAAATATCGAGGGAACCGGATGTCCAGCTGGAAACTCCACAGAGAGAAAATAGTACCAACTTACTCGAACAGTCACCGAGGGGTACACAACCGGCAGAGTCGAACACCACTTTCGTCAACCAATCAAACAGCGACGGCAACGCGATGCTGCAATGCATGACAATGATGCAGAGTTGCATACAGGGAATGCAGGATATGATTAAAGGCCTGACGACGCAAAACAACATAAACAACAGTGGAGTGAATGACACACTGGTGCGGCGTTCAGTTTCGTCAGATGTTCGTGTGTCCGGGAACAATCATCCAGACGAACCAAAACCTAGGCTCCCGATATTTTCAGGAAAAGGGACAACGTCATGGGAATCGTTTTGGATTCAATTTCAAATGTTATCGGACCGATTCAGTTGGCAAAGCCGTAAACAGGCCGAGCAACTTTTCTTCTGTTTAAAGGATGACGCCCTTACATTTGCATCAGAACTGAGTCAGGACGTACGGACGGACATTTTTGCTTTTCACACAGCGATGAAGCAACGTTTCGCGGACCATACTCTACCAGAGACGTACCGTGCAAAACTACAGAGTATGCATCGTAAATTGGAGGAGCCAATACAGGAGTTTGGAACGAGAATAAGTCTCCTGATGACAAAGGCGTATCCAGGACTCAATGACGAAAAGCTCAAATCGGAGTTGGCAATTGGACATTTTTTAAATGGGCTCAATGACCAAAGTATTGCATACCACGTAGCTACCAAGCGACCAGAAACCTTACAGAGCGCCATAGATATGGTCACATGGCACGAATGCTGTAAGAATGGAATGAAGAAAAAGACAAGCATTAGAAATGTAGATTGCGATTTCGATCAAAATCGTGAGGAGGATCGCATTGTTCAACGCGTAGGCCAGGATAATGACTTTGATTTTCGTGTCAACAAACTGGAAAACATGGTCAAAGAAATCAAAGCAGCCGTGATCGACCGACAAGCATCAGGTGGCAAGCAACAGAGACCGACATTCAATGGGACCCCAAGGAAACTAACCTGCTTTGGATGCAACGAGGAAGGTCACATACAAAGGGACTGTCCGCGGCAAAATGACAAATCGCAAAAGAAACAAGACAAAGGCGAAGTAAAACAAGGACCGAAGCCTTTAAACTCGACAGGGCTGGCACAGTAGGCCATGTCCCAGCCCAAACGACGTTAAGAACCGGTATCAAGGACGACAGTAAAAGAAAGGAGGGGATCTCCAACAACACTAGGTTGCAGCACCCACAGCAAAATCCCAAAACACCCATGCAAAAAACACAGAACAGATACCCACAGAAAGAAACGCAAAAGGGACAAGGAACACCAACTCACAACATAGAAACATAAAAGACTACACATAAACCAACGAGACCAATGGGCAACCGGTGCCGACTTAGGACGGCCATCTGCCAAGTAAATAGCAGACGGTGTGGTTATCCTAGATTACGTGCGCACAACCCTCTCACTTCTCCAGTTACCTAGAGGTCTCGAAGAACGTAAAAATGTGGTGTAAAACAACCTCCTCACTGTAAGATGACGTCACACAAACAAGACCGCGAAACGCAGAGGCCCCAGAGACACAGATGAATATGTAAATGGATATAAAAAGAGAGCATGCGTAATACAGTCCGTGCGCTGCCGGCTGTAGCGAGCTCATGTATGTAATCACCCGAGGAGTCCGACTGACATTCAGAGAGGACAGTTGGTCGGGGCCCTGTCTTCTCTAAGGAGGTTTGGACAGGGCCCGTCATGGAGTCCGGTCGTCACAGTCAGTCAGAGTGCAAGTCTTAAGGATAATCTAAATGAGGAAAAGCAGGATCATAAAGTAAAGAATGAGATGGGTGAGGTAGAAACTGTAGATGGATTGGAAGCAAACACTGGTGTGGTGACAATTCCTGAAAAGGAGGAGGTTGTCATCAGGAGGACTAAAACAGTCACCGTGAAGGTGCCATTAAGGGTCAGTACTTGCGAGGTCAAGGCAGTAGTTGACACGGGGGCATCAGTGACCGTACTAAGTGATAAAGTGTTTAACGCAATCCCGGCTACCAACAGACCAAAGCTGAGAGAAGTTGAATTATCTTTATGAGTCGCAGAGGAAAATAAAAAGATGACCACCATGGGGATGGCTGATGTAGAGATCACAATAGGTGACCAATGTTTCAAGTGGCCTGTGTACATTGCACCTATTGGTGACGACATGCTGTTAGGTTGCGATGTGATTGACGAAAAAGACTTTACAGTCAACACAAGGAGTAAAGGCGCAATCGAAATTGGTGATTCCTGGGTAAAATGTGACATTGAGAGAGTGAAAGACTTAACATGTCGGGTCCGAGTATCTAAAACTGTTATCATACCAGCGTCGTCTGAAGTTTTGATAAATGGTATTCCAGAGAATCAAGAAGTCTTGGACACTAGATATTCTATTCTTGAGCCAGTCTTCGAGGATCACAGAGATATTTTACCCGCAAGATCACTTGTAGAACCTTACCAAACGGAAGTCCCAGTAAGGTTTATAAATCTGAGTAACACTCATGTGAAATTAAAGAAAGGATACTTGATAGGAGAACTGCATCCTATTGAATCTATACAATGCATGGAGCAATTATCAAAGAGCGATCACACTTTGAACGAAAAGATTCCAGAACACTTAGAGGAGCTGTACGATAGAAGTTGCAAAAATATTGAAGGTACAGATTTGAAGAACAGATTGGCAGCACTCTTGATAAAACAAAAAGATGCGTTTGCGAGAAATAAAACTGACCTAGGAAAATGCGCAATCGTGAAACATAAAATCAACATTGAGAACTCAGTCCCAATAAGGCAACCACTACGGCGAACACCAAAAAGGATTCGAAGGCGAGGAGGAGCAACATCTCTATGAACAACTCGACAACGGGGTGATACAACCATCTGCATCCGCATGGGCCTCACCTGTCGTGCTAGTCAGGAAAAAAAGATAACACTGTGAGATGGTGCATTGACTACCGGAAGCTAAATAACGCAAGTAAGAAAGATGCATATACCCTTCCGAGAATAGATACATGTTTAGACTGCTTATCCACAGCAAAGGTATTCTCAACATTGGACTTACAGAGTGGTTACTGGCAATTGGAAATTGGAAGAGGATAGACATAAAACTGCCTTCATAACGAAATATGGATTGTTCGAGTACCGTAAAATGCCTTTTGGATTATGCAACGCACCAAGTACCTTTCAGAGATGTATGGAACTAATACTCAAAGGACTTCAGTGGAAAACACTACTCATATACCTAGATGATGTTATCATCTACAGCTCTGATGTACAGTCGCATCTAGATCAACTTGACGTTGTTTTAACTCGTCTGCATGGGGCTGGCCTGAAATTAAAACCTTCCAAGTGTGATTTGATCAAATCTTCTGTCCTTTACCTTGGGCATGTTGTGAGCAAAGACGGTCTTCAACCTAATCCTAAGATAACCGAGAGCATAACCAACTGGAAAGTTCCAAAAGACATGAAAGAGACACAAAGGTTCATTGGTCTATGTAACTATTATAGGAGATTTATAAAGGATTTCAGCAAGATAGCAGCTCCGCTACATAAGGAGGAAAGTAGTTTAGAAGAAGCGAGAAGGCAGAACAGGAAATTGGGAGACTACATTGAAAGGATGGAGAAGAGGATGGAGGAGATGAGGAGGGAGTTGAAGGAAACAAGGGAGGAATGCAGGAAAATGGAGAGATATGTACCAAGTGGTGCTGGGGATTATGGAATGCGAGAATTCGAAGAGGCATGGGAGGAAGAGGAGCAGAGGAAGAGGAAGAGGATGAAAAGTATAGTTCATATTCCAGGAAAGTAGAGGAAAATATAATTTTGAACTCTCAAAGACTTTCTTTTTATTACAGTGTGCGCGAAGTTTATTATTATAGACTGTATGTGATATTGGAAAATATGACTGTGACAAATGACATTGTTTTTTCTAATATTTGCATTGTTAACTATAATTATTATTTTTTAAATGTTGTTTGACATTGTCACATGATTTTATAACTTTTGTATATATACATATGACATGTCTATGATCACTTTTGAAAATAATTTCGAGGACGAAAATTGATGCAAGAAGGGGGGAAGTGTCGTAAATGTTAGATATCAGAGTAAATTCGGGTTATTTATTGTATTGGGAATTATAAGTTAATTTTGACACATAAGTTCACGAATTAGTATTGTATAATTGTCCTTATTTACCTAGATAATCTGTTCCTTTCTATCCATATACGTTTTCGGCATTTTTATGGGAAATTTCACTGTAAGTTTAGCAGACGCGCCGTTGTGCACTATGACATAATGTAAACAAGTAAGCTAGTATATAAGGGGCGGAACCAGGGAACAACGGTAGTTGCAGATTTTGAAATAGACATAAACGTAAGCATTTAGATCTGATAGGAAAACCAATAGGGGCTTAGGATTTTCATATTATAGATATATTTATATTTCTTATATATATATTGCATATATTGTTATTGTTAATAATTGCATTTAATAAACGTTTTAACTGTTTGTAACTTTTATTCATTATTCACGCTACCAAGATTTAGAATATTTCTCAGAGTAAAGGTTACGACACATGTCTGGTCCATGCTGCCAATTTATCTGTTCTTAAATGATGCTATTGAATTTGAAGACATTTAACTACAGCCGACACAACACGGAATGTATTTCGAATGCCCTCATATTTTATATCCAGTTACATGTTAAACGTCTTCAAATTGAATAGCATCATTCAGATCAGGTAAATTTACAGCATGGACCAGACATGCACGTTTCGGGTACTTAACCCTCGTCAGTGACCCTCAATCTAAACAATGTAATAAGGCCAATGAGTGTGAAAAATATAATGTCCAAAAATGAACCGTAAAACGTAGCATGATGGATGGGACTTGATGCTATAGGACACACGTTTTAGAAAATTCAAGATTTTTTATAACAGCAATTTCCGAATGCGTTGAAACAGTCGATCGACCGAAGTTGATCGAACTTGGCTAGGGGTCCATCGATGCTCAATTTTGAGTGCTGTTGAGATTGTCGTCAGGATTTTCTTTAACTCAATTGTGTCACACTTATGCACTTTGCCGTGTGGAGCTCTTAAAAAAGGTCCCCGCTAGGGGTTTGCCAGTAAGTGTTTTAAATATTTCACCCTGTCATTGCCGTCATAACGCTTTCTATACATACGTAACCTCAGACAGTGCATGTATTTAATAGATTGTTTTATTATCATGCGTGAACATCGACGGCGGGTGCGGCTAGCCAACAGGGGATGCTTACTCTTCCCGGGCACCTGGTCCCATCTGTAGCTCGCTAGGGGTCCGTCGATGCTCAACTTTGTGCTCTATTGTAAGTGCTGTTGAGATTGTCGTCAGGGTCTTCTTTAAGTCATTTGTGTCACACTTATGCCCTTTGCCGTGTGAAGATCGTAATAAAGTTTCCCGCGAAAAGTTTGACAGTAAGTATTTTAAATATTTTACCCTGACATTGTCGCGATAAGACTTTCTATATAGACTTAACCTAAGACAGTGCATGTATTTCATTTATTGTTTTATTTTCATGCGTGAACAACGACGGCGGGTGCGGCTAGCCAACAGGGGATGCTTACTCCTCCGGGGCACCTGGTCCAACCTCTAGCTTGCTAGGGGTCCGTCAATGCTCAATTTTGTGCAGTATTGTGAGTGTTGTTGAGATTATCGTTAGGATCCTCTTTAAGTCATTATGTCACACTTATGCCTTTTGCCACGTGAAGCCCGTAAAAAAATCCACGCGAGGGGTTTGACAGTAACTAATTTGAATACTTTCCCTGACATTGTCGCTATAACACTTTCTATATAGACATAGCCCCAGAAGGTGCACGTGTTTTATATATTGTTTAATTTTCGTGTGTGAACATCGACGGCGGGTGCTGCTAGCCAACAGGTCCCACCTCTAGGGGTCCGTTGATGCTCAATTTGGTGCTCTTTTGTGAGTGCTGCTGAGATTGTCGTCAGGATCTTCTTTAACCCATATGTGCCCTCAGGAACCCCTGGTCCACTAGCAGTGATACTCACCAAGTAAATAAAATGTTAAACGTCTTCAAATTCAATATCTATCTATGTGTTTCTTGGGCCCTGCAATTTACTGTCGGGTTTGTATGGTCATTGTACTGTTAAAAGGTTATTTTACACCACTATTGTGCATTCTTCGATAACTCATAGTAACCAGAAAAGTGGAAGGGTTGTGCGCACGTATTCCGGATAACAACGCCATGCCATATGCTACTGGCGTGGCAGATGGTCGTCCTAATTCGGCACCGGTTGCCCATCGGTCTCCTTGATGTTTCTATGACAAATATGGATAATAACCATATCCCTGTATACAGCACAAAATCGATAATTCAGAAAATCAGAAACCGAAGACATACAAAATCAGGATAAAACAGGAACCAAAGCAAACAAAGAAAAACCTCCACCATATGAAAAGAAGCGAACTCCCGATATGGGAGTGAGACCAGGTGCCCAGGAAGAGCAACCAGGAAGCCAAAACAGGAACCAAAGTAAACAAACAAAAATCTCCACCATATGAAAAGAAGCCAACTCCCGATATGGAAGTGAGACCAGGTGCCCAGGAAGAGTAAGCATCTCCTGTTTGCATGCAACACCCGCCACTTCAATTCGGTAGAACTGTCACATCCGGTAACTTCCATTTCGGAAGACATAGAGTACAATCTTTGGTTGGATGGTTCAAATGGTCTATGACAGAATAGCATCCATCATTCTGGAGAGTGGGACATCATAGTGTATGACAAGTTCGCCGTATCTTCCTCAGTGACGATGTTAGTCGGTCACAAACATATCCCTGACTGAGAAGCTTATCTGAAAGACGCCTAGCTCTCAGAACAAAATCCGTATATTTCGTACTTGCTCTGGCATAGCGTATCAACTGAGATATGAACACGCCATAAGCAGGCGATGAAGGGATGTTGCTACTAAGAAAAGGAAAGTTTGTAATGCTGAAATTGAAGTCGTCACGTTTGTCATAGAATGAAGTGTTCATGTGACCATCAGTTGTTGTCTTTTCGTGTTCCATATCCCTGTTGAGTCTTTTGACTTGCGGTTCTGTTCTGTGTTTTTGCGTGGGGTGTTTTCTTACTTTGCTGTGGGTGCTGCAACTGAATGTTGTTGGAGATCCCATCCTTTCTTAGCTGACACAGATAAAATCGAAATCGTTTACTTTTACAATGCAAAACAATCACCCATACCAACAGTCGAAGGTATTAAAAAACGATTCAATTCAAAACTCTAATTTCAAAGGAAAAAAAGCAAAACGCATGGTAACATGGATCAAACCATAGTTCACTTTTTTTTTATCTTTTTGAGCTACCTGAAGGTCATTGCTGTATGTTTTTGAGCTATCTGAAGGTCATTGCTGTATACATTGCAATATTGTGGATATTCGGGATTACACCTTCATGCCTCTCCGATAAACATGATCTATATATCAATTTTCAAATAGAAGAGAAGAGCGGTCTTCATTGATTGTTATTGTGCTACACTGGATGGAATATCTACCTTTCTTTAAATGAGTTTAATCTTCCTACTTATTTTGTAAATCCAGTCAAAATGAAATACAAGCAAAAACAATTCAAAAGATAAATCCATTATGTAGGAATTGAAGCGAATTCATACAAAGAACAGAATGACATGTGTTTCATCATATAATATCGTTCATTCGAAAATATGAACATTTCGGGCGTTCCCTCTTTTACCAAGACTCAACCCACATTGAATTCCGTACTTTCATTGAACTCTAGATATTGTTCATTCGATAAAATTGTCCTTCTTGTTTCTATGGAGCTGTGTTTTTGTCTCTGTCTGGTTGTCCCATTTATCTCGAGAGGAAGTCTTTTTTTTATTTTAATAGCATGATATCTTATTAAATAGTATTACAGATTTTAGAAAGGAGGGGATCTCCAACAACACTAGGTTGCAGCGTCCACAGCAAAATCCCAAAACACCCATGCAAAAAACACAGAACAGATACCCACAGAAAGAGACGCAAAAGGGACAAGGAACACCAACTCACAACATAGAAACATGAAACATAAAAGACTACACATAAACCAACGAGACCAATGGGCAACCGGTGCCGACTTAGGACGGCCATCTGCCACGTAAATAGCAGACGGTGTGGTTATCCTGGATTACGTGCGCACAACCCTCTCACTTCTCCAATTACCCAGAGGTCTCGAAGAACGTACAATTGTGGTGTAAAACAACCTCCTCATTGTAAGATGACATCACACAAACACGACCGCGAAACGCAGAGGCCCCAGATACACAGATGAATATGTAAATTGATATAAAAAGAGGGCATGCTTAATACAGTCCGTGCTCTGCCGGCTGTAGCGAGCTCATGTATGTAATCACCCCAGGAGTCCGACTGACATTCAGAGAGGACAGGTGGTCGGGGCCCTGTCTTCTCTAAAGAGGTTTGGACAAGGCCCGTCATGGAGTCCCGTCGTCACAGTCAGTCAGAGTGCAAGTCTCAAGGATGCGCTTGTACAAGACTGTAGATTGGTCAAGTACCAAGCCTACTGTCCGTCTGATGACATTAGGATCATATCCACGGTATAAAAGGCGTTTGATGACTCTGACGCATTTTCGATACATATGCTGTCTACCTTTGATCCTTCTTATTTTGTTAATTATGTCACCATAAAATGCAGGTTGTGAAATACCTAAAGTAATATACTCCGTTGCTTGTATGGGTCCGAATTTCAAAAGAAGTTGATCATAATTTTTGTAAAATTTCCAGAAAGTCTTTACTAGTTTGTGAAAGCGAAAACCTTGACCTAAAAGTTTCTTTGTAATTTGTAGATTTCTATTATGAAAATCCAAAACATCAGTACATGCTCTAGCATACCGGATGAGCTGTGAAATGTAGATACCGTATGACGGTAATCTAGGGACATCACCGTCAAGCCAGGGGAAATTTACTATGTTGAATCCAAAATGATCTCGTTTGTCATATACACTTGTATGAATTTCTCCATTGACAATTTTGATATTTAGGTCCAAAAATGGTGTTTCAGTGTCTGTAAAGTTTGCCTTGTTTAGAGTCAATTCTTGTGGATAAATAACATCTTTATACTTTTCAAAAACAGGATTATCGATAGTAAGAATATCATACATAAGTATGATATAAGTATGATATAAGTATGATATAAGTATGATATATAAGTATGATATCGATAGTAAGAATATCATACATTAGGACATATTTCTTACATTTACATCCAAAATTATACAAGGCTTTCACTCAATTTCAAAAGAGATTGCCCTCAATTTCAAAAAGGATAAGATATTATTAATTTCGTTTTTGTCTTTTCATTCATTTCTTTATAAAATCCAAGCCATGTTACTTCAAACGTAAGATACTGGCTTACTATATTTCACAAATCTTTTAGTTATACTACAATCAAATAATAGATGCTTTGTATCATCAACACAAGTACAAATTTCATATAAAGCAGAAACACCATTATTCCATTTACTATCATTTACTACATGTTTTACATTTTTAAAGAATTTGTAAGCCATTTGGTTTTGAATTTTGGAATCTGATTTCGGGTTTTGTGTTTGAATTTCGTTTTCTATGCAACATATTTTTAATTTGCTTTTTTGAAATTGTTTTTTTTTTTTCATATAGTTAAAAATATTTGATGCAATACTGTAAACCGTCTTTTATTTGCGAGCGTTTTATTTTTGCGATATTCGCGGGTCAGCTTGAGTCGCGAAAATTAAACGCCATGAATATGTTTCAATTAAATCAATATTGCGAATAAAAGACGCCGCGTACAAAAGATGGCTTGCAGTTTATACATTACGTACATGCCTTACTTATTACACTGTACCTTCTTATAGGTAAGCGTATTGAAAAACTGCATGTCTGAGTGGTAAATACTTTGCTATGATAAAGGTGGGATACAACAACAATAAATTGTAACAAATAAACAATTAACGCAAAAGTACGACCCGTAGAACAATTTGGGATATAAACAACACCGGAAATATATACCCCAAAAGGACGTACAAACAAGTAGAAAAAAGCAAAGATACCATCGAATAATGATAACAATACATTAATAGGGTTTTCTGAACGTACACAGAAACTTTTTTGATGACCATAATCTGGGACAATCTTGGTACCCATCACACATTCCGACTTATATGTTGACACACACATGTCTATCATCTGTGAACGGAATGTGGTATAGTATTACAAATAAATCTAAACATTTCGATCACGTCTTCATGAATGGTAATTATTAGAAATAGAGAGAGATGGATGACGATATCACCTCTTTTGTGTAATACATTTCTTATCCACAAAAACAAGTCTAATCAACCGCACCTTAGTCTTCATATGAAAACAGCCTTTTTAGTGTCAACTGTTTTGAGAGTTATCAAGAGTACATCAATAACAACCTTAACGAAGATGACAATAGATGTAAGAAACATTTCGGTTTTAATGATGAAAAGTATCGGAAGGCATCACGAGAATTTTAAAAATTAGTAATTCATATAAATCACGCGATCGGATATTCTACTTCGTTTTCTTTGAAGCTAATGGCTTGTTTTCTACAGGCCTAGGCAAAATTGTGTTTTTATTTTCTTGGAAAAAACACATCATTAGAAGTCGTGATAGTACTTCTTGACTTTTTCAAAAGCTAATAATAAAAGAAAAGCTTCAGAAATGCCTTTATGGTATAAAACATGTGTATAAATCCTTGATTTTGACATTCATTAAGAGGGAAGAAACGTGAAGCTTCATAAAAATGTAGATCAAAAACCGAAAAGACGCATGTAATTTGCACTTGCAAGAATTAATCAGCTTTGACTAAGCATTGAACACCTGTTGTTGAAACACTTCTTAAGGTTTTGAATGAGGTTGAACCAAGAGAACATGAACTTTCACTCTCTCGCTCCAATAATTTTATTCATTGAATATCAATTTATAGCGTTTCCTCATTGCACTCTATGTTACTGGGCTTGTGGATATTACAGTGGGAACCAACTGTGCTTCCTGACATATGAAGTATATTCTTTTGTTTTGGTGGGTGACCTCTCATTGAAAGATGCACACAGATAATGTTGTTATATGTCCTAACTTGTATATCCACTAACTCCTTCATCTGTTTGTAACTAACTAGTGAGAAGGTTGTTTTACACCATAATTGTGCGTTCTTCGAGACCTCTGGGAAATCGGAATAGTGGGAGGGTTGTGCGCACGTAATCCAGGATAACCACACCGTCTGCTATTTACGTGGCAGATGGCCGTCCTAAGTCGGCATCGGTTGCCCATTTGTCTCGTTTGTTTATGTGTAGTCTTTTATGTTTCATGTTTCTATGTTGTGAGTTGGTGTTTCTTGTCCCTTTTGCGTCTCTTTCTGTGGATGTCTGCTCTGTGTTTTTTGCATGGGTGTTTTGGGGTTTTGCGGTGGGTGCTGCAACCTAGTGTTGTTGGAGATCACCTCCTTTCTCTTTAACAGTTGCGCGTTCCTCGAGACCACTGGGATACCATACAAATGGTAGTCCCAATGAAGTCGGCACCGATTGCCCGATTGGTCTCATTTGTTTATGTGTAACCTTTTGCGTTGAGTGTTTTGTTGTTGTATTTTGTGTTCCTTGCTCTTTTAAGGTCTCTTGTGCTTATCTATTCTGTGTTTTCGCATAGAGGCATTTCGATGTTTTTATGTGGGCACTGCAGACATGACTTGTTGGATATCCCGTCCTTCTTTTATATTGCAATCGATCGGTATTCCAGAGCAAAACTTACAAAAAAATGTACATGCAATTATCAGCGGTTTCGAATTGAGGCTGAAGCGACTTACAAAAAAAAATGTCTAGATATATTTTGTTAAATAAACTTCAGCACTACTCACGAATAGGCAGATCATACAATAAGTTAATCCAATGCGGGTGTCCTTTTAATCTTTGATTTTGTGCCATCCTACGCATTCAATAAGAATTAGGTTTTTGGTCTTATATTTGACATTGCGGTTTAGTAAGAAATATTCTATTTGTATTTCTTTGTTTTTTGGTTACATTAAATTATTATTTTGACTTTCATTTGATGGTTTGCATGTTTCGTCAGGTTGTTGAGTCCTGTCTTGTATAAAGTATTTAGAAACTATGCTCAAGACTTTCTAACTGGCAAATCAATGCAAAGCATTTGCAAAGCTTTCTTAAGGTGGCTCCCTACTCGAACCGTTATAGGTTTTTCCTTATATGCACCAATCTGCGTATAACGTTTTACAATGGCTGGTGAGGGACAAGCCAGCGCATTGAAAAACACAGACAGAAGATCTTAAATGCCAAAAGAAGCAAAAAATGGTGCAATCTATCAATGTCCACACCAATCATGTAGTATAATTTCTTAGTTGAAAATGTGATGAAATTATAATGGGGTACCCTTATGTTTGTAGCCATATCTTGATCATTTATAAAATTGTATACCTGTATGTGATTTTTTCACCATCTATTACATTATTGTATAAAATGATCCAATTTGAAGAAATTCCATCTGTTATTTCTCGCACAAAAATGTGATATACTATATATTATTTGTCGAAAATATGATAACATTATAATGGGGTACCCCTATGTTTGGAGCCATACCTTGATCATTTCAAAAACTGTGTACCTGTATGTGATTTTTTCTTCATCTACATACATAATTTTATGAAATATTACAAAATGAAAAAAAATTCATCTGTTCTTTTATGCAAAAAGTTGGATTAAGTACATATTCTTGGTCAAAAATGTTATGAAATTATAAGGGGGTACCCTAGTGTTTGGAGATATATCATACTTATATTTATGTTACTATATCTTTTTATGTGTTGTATTTCTTCTATATGACTTGTTATCATAAAATAAAACAAAACAAATAAACATATTCGTATCATCACTGAAGTTGGAGGGTTCAAAAGCACATGATGGATATTTGATATTTCTCAATTTTTAGGTGTTAGGGTACATTTCTTTAATGTACTACATTTTCAATGAAAACAAAATTACCTATCTATGTCTGTGTTCATTATGTCATTTTGACTATTATGTATAGAAAATAACCTTAAAATACAAAATTCATCTGTTAAATTCACGAGTAGGGACCCACCTTAATATGATCTTCATGACCATCTCACTGTTGTCTCGAACTACATGTACCAACGGCTATATCATTACATGTAAATTGTGGTAATCATCTCAACAAAATGGAACACGATATGCACTCGTAGCTTTATATTCCTGCGGCCTTTGTAACATGAACTTTTTTGACTTTTTAGTCTTGAAAATGAAACATGCATTATAGATGGATTTTTGTTTGTTTGTTCGAAACCTAAAGAATTTTGAGCTAAGTATTACGAGAATATACAAATCTTTATGTATATGGAAATATTTTGGTAATTCAAATGCATTGCAAAAAGTAACAATAAAATCAGTTCATTTGTTTAGAAGAGACTGCTGATAGAGACGGACAAGAGGACCTCACAAATTTGTTTGCGAGAAGGTCATATACAACTTTTGCCGTGCCATTATTATGACTAACATTATTAACACGGTATCTTCCGGTACGAAGAATTCATTCAAACGAAAAATAAAAATAAAAACAAGCACTCAAGCATCATTAGAACTGGTATATTGTAATTGCTATATAGAACTTCCAACATCGTTAATTTCCTGCATCATTTAATCGTTGGAGACAAAGTGGACGTGATACAGGAACCTTTTCAGTCTCTTTCATTATTCCTCAATCTAGATTGTAAGAGGCTTGAAGACTTAATTAGAAGTCTGACTTTTTGATCAGCTAACTTTGTATACCTTTTTATTGCAGTTTTTTGTTTGACTTTCATTCACTAATCTTGACCGGAAACTTCAACGGATTCTACAGTGTTTGTTGTCAGATGTGTATTTGATTTTTAAAAATGTATATATGAAATGTGTATGTCTGGTCCATGCTGTTAATTTATCTGCTTTTAAATGATGCTGATGAATTTGAGGACGTTAAACATTTGTACCACTTGGTGAGTCACTGCTGGTGGACCATTCAATTTCAATTTCAATCAAATTCACGATATCAGGTCAATTAATTTTTTCACATTCCTCATCAAGAGTTGAATAACTATACAGATACATCTATTTGAGGATTAGTTGAGCTCCTACGATCCTGTTGGATTGGAAGAAAAAGCAGCCACAGACAGGAATAATGCATACACATCACGATATCCTCTGGTGATGACGTCAAGATGAACGCCTTCCTCAAAGACAAACGTGACGATTTTAATCTTAGCATTACAAACGTCCTATTTCTGTATATTGATTTCTCAATGAATTTGATGTGCAAGATCATATTCACACGCTAAGATTTTATTCTCAAATACATCTTATAGACAAGCACCTTTACGTTTGAGCACGTCTGAAAATGTAACATAGGAATTATCGTGTAGAATGCGGTCAATATATGGTTGAGTACTTCTTTCATCAGTAACTGTTACATATCGGATTCGAAATGCTTATTGTTTAAGCTCCTAATTGAACATCATTAATTTTACTTTTCCATGCACGTGATCCTGTTCTCCTCGTTAAGAATCTGTGTTACAAGAGGCCGCTGCGTTTAACTATCTTGTTTGTGATGTCACCTTTCAGTGATAAGTTTTATGTTCATACAACAAGTGTGTGTCTATGTAAAACTCTGTGTATCCGGATAAGTGGGAGGGTTGTGCGCACGTAATCCGGATAACCACGCCATTTGCTAATAACAAATGGCCTTCCAAAGTCAGCGCTGGGTGCATATTGGTCTCCTTCCTTTTATGTGTTGTAATCAATGTTTGATGTTTCTGTACTTTTGTTACGATTGTTTTGTATGATGTTCTAGTGAATATTGTTGTGTCTTTTTGCGATTTGTGGTTTTGTATGCTGTCATTGTCACTTTCTTGTGGGTTTGTTTCGCTGGGTGAGTGCAGGATGGAGATCATTCCCTTTCC
Organism: Pinctada fucata; assembly: GCA_028142955.1. Lineage (NCBI taxonomy): Eukaryota > Metazoa > Mollusca > Bivalvia > Pterioida > Pteriidae > Pinctada > Pinctada fucata. The sequence goes on from AP027105.1 coordinate 58,134,816, forward strand.
TATTTAGCTCGAAACATCGAAAGATGGCCTTAATATTCATTTAATTTGTTTTCAAATTGTTTGTTTTTCTTAAATTTGATTGCCCTTGGTTTCATTCATTCATGAAAGACAAACGTGTCATAAGTGTAACATTTTACGGACCATTGTAGCACTTGCAATTCAATTATTATTCTTAAGGATTCTTGAAATTCTTACCAACTTTCAGCCCTCAACTGATAAGATTCTTCTGAGACTTTTTTATCGTCACTATTTGCCTGGATCTGTTTACAAACCACTTATCCTTTTAGGTAAATGAGATAATTTAGGTAATTGTTCTACTTGCTGTGAACACGTATCACGATGCGCATCTTCAATATTTTCTATAATTGATTGATAACCATTGAAGAAACAATCCTTTTACATGTAGTGTCAGCTCTATAAGTAGATTGTGGAAGATAAGAGATATCTGTCTTCAGATACAGACACTGATAATGTGTTTGTTGAGTTTGCTTGTCTATGAGAGTCAAATGCATTAAAACGGACAAATTGTATTCAATGAAATTATATTGACTGAGCAAGTAGTACCATTCCTGTTCTCGTTCATTTGATTAGTATTTATAAGCTTACAATTCGTCACACATTACATTCATTTCACTATAGAACAGCTATACAACATGTATCAAGTACAAGTTTTTGACGTAATTAGCTTTTCGTAGTTATGTTGTTCTTTATTCAGAGACATATCATCAATTCAAGGTATCCAATGTACAATAGAGCATTTTCCAATGACTAGTAAAGTACTATCAACTTTATATTCTCTGAAAGGTTTGTAATGCCATTTTTCACTTTATGATATTTATTAAAAAAAAACCATGTTGCTCTTTAAATTCAGAAGCATCAGAACAGATAAATATGCATCATGGACCAGACATGCAAGTTTCGGATACTTAACCCTCGTCAGTGATCCTCAATCTGAACAATGAAATATGGCCAAAGATTGTGGAAGGTTATTATGTCGAAAAATGCACCGAAAGACGTACATGTAGCAGGATAGGTGGGATATGATGCTACAGTACCCACGTTTAAGAAATTTCAAGAAATTTTGAGAACAGAAATTTTCGAACGCTTTGAAGAAACGATCAACCGAAGTCGATCGAACTTGGCTACATGTGCCCTCGAGGACTCCTGGTCCACCAGCAGTGACACTCACCAGGTTATAAAAATGTTAAACGTCTTCAAATTCAACAGCATCATTTAAGAACAGATACATTTACAGCATCGACCAGACATGCACGTTTCGGGTACTAAACCCTCGTCAGTGATCCTCAATCTGAACAATGTAATATGGCCAAAGAGTGTGGAAGGTTATTATGTCGAAAAATGTGCCGAAAGACGTAGAAGGATGGGTGGAATATGATGCTACAGGGCCCACATTTTAGAAATTTCAAGAATTTTTTAGAACAGAAATTTTCGAATGCATTGAAGAAACGATCAACCAAAGTCGATTGAACTTGGCTACATAAGCTCTCGGGGAAAGGGCATCATTACTCTTTAGAAAATGTAAAGTTTATAATACCTTACCAGGCATAAAATTCACCATACTTTATTAAGCCCCCTTCACACTTTCACGGATCGGGCCATGGATAGCTACGGATTGAGAACATTTTTACATTCGTACCTATCCGTAGCTATCCGTAATAATCCGTAGCTCGATCCGGCACAAGTCGTGACAAGTCGTAGCTATCCTTGGCAATCCGTAGCTATCCGGGATGAGACAGAAAATTTTTGAACATGTTCAAAATTTTCCACGACTCCGCTACGGATAGATTTGTCGTAGCGGAGTCGTAGGGGAGTCTTAGCAACCCGTAGTGGAGTCGTAGCTATCCGTAGGGGAGTCGTAGTAACCCGTAGCGCATCCGTAGCAATCTGGGACCATTTTTGTGATAAAAATAGCAATACGACTCTGCTACGGATTGCTACGACTCAGCTACGGATTGCTACGACTCTGCTACGGATTGCTACGGCTCTGCTACGGATTGCTACGACTCTGCTACGGATTGTTACGACTCACCCACGGGTTGCTACGGATAGCCAAGGATTGTGTCTTACATAAACTTCAAATTTATTAGGTTTCTGTGCGTTTTTCGGTGAATATATGAGTTAATACTTCAACTATTCAATTTCAGGTCATGATATAATGGCATGTATAAAACCTCAATACTGTTATAAAGCAAGTGAGACCATTCAATTTGAAAATATTCGGTGTTTTAGTAAATAATTATGGATTTAAAATGTATAGGAAATTCACGCCAGTCCTACCAATCCGTACATAAGTCGTAGCAATCCTTGTGCGAATCGTGGCTATCCGTACTCGAGTCGTGGTAATCCTTAGCAATCCGGACCTATCCGTATCTATCCGTACACGTGTCGTAGCAATCCGTATCTATCCGTACGCGTGTCGTAGCAATCCGTAGCAATGTCGGGACGATATCCGTAGCAATCCTTAGCTATCCGTACTCGATTCGTATCAACCTGTAGCAATACGTACTGGAGTCGTAGGTCCATGGTTCATCGAACAATTTGCGTCCCGACTCGCCACGGATAGACCTTTTTTGGAGTCGTAGCGGAGTCGTGGCTCGATCCGTGAAAGTGTGAAGGGGGCTTTATGGAGACGACTAAAATCGCTATGTAAAATGACGCTGTTGTACAACGGATACCTTTGATACATGTATTATTTACAATCAAACACAACCATTATAAAATACTAGTAACAGAAAGAATCTAAAGCAAAACAAAACAATAAATAGAACAAATGAAAAAGAAAATGGAACAAAATAAATCAATCATATGCTATCAAGGGGTTTCGAATAGATACATAGATGATGAATCATAATAATTATGTGTTTACTTGGACTTCAGAAATTCATCACATACTGTCCTGCTTGCTGGAAAGACTTCACATCATATAATTAGAAATTTAGCACAGAGGTTTACCTAGTGTTCCCAACCACACTTTACATTTTGCCATGGGGGCAGGGGGTACCTCTTCCCCCTCCTTCCTCCCCCTTCTCCTCTCCTCCCTCCTCCCCCTTCATCCTATCCATTCCTCATTTTAATGTTAATTTCAATATTCTTTCATAGTGTATAACAACATAATCAAGCAAAATGTCACAATAGAAGATAATGATTATAAGGTTATGTTTCTGCTTGAATGGTAGTTACGTCACTGGCAAGAAACAAGTAATTTATTAAAAGAAAAACGAAATTAATTAATCGGTGGGTGTCTTCCTTCCTCCTCGAATTAAAAAGGATTCTGTTCATACGATACGAAACCGTACACCTCTACCGTTACCTTTTGTTGGCGCCTGGTATCTTCTTTGTAAATCTCAAAGTATCCGCTATGACTATAATCATGCAAGCATCTTGGTTATCCAAATGTAAAATTCATTTGCGGAGATTAGAATTACCTTCTACACGAATTGACCTTAGAACTTAAAAACACCCATTGACTAACTAATAGGTTTTCTTTGTTATCCAATCGTTTTTGCTCATTCCATTGTTATTCTTAGAAGATTTTGACATACAAAGACAATGGCAAATCAGACATAAAATTGCCATGTCTGGATGTAAATGAAATCGAATAATGTATATTGCCGAAGAGGGAAAACTACAGTGATCAAATGCAGTTTTATCTTGTACATGAGACTTTTATTCTCAAACTGAATCATGTTTTCCAATTATTTTCAAGATTGTTAGTCTATATATTGTGTACTTTCTTTATTTCAAATACAGTTTACACGTCAAGAAATCATATATATAACATGCTCTCATATAAATTTTGAAATTGTAAATCTACAGACATTTTATGTATCACGATTTATCTCCGTGCAATCCGTCCTTGCTTGGTATGGAAATACCAGAATTTTTTTTTTTCATTATCAAAGTATGATCTCTCATTCGTGGCTCTTTTACAAAACCATTATAATTTAAAAAAAATAGAAGCGCCGACGAAGACTTACAAGTGATGGAGCGAACTAAAAACAGACTTTTCAGAATAGAAGAGCTAAAAGTGTTAGGTCTTAAAGGTTTTGGGGTTTTTTTTCATTAATAAGGACCATGAAATTGTGTCAAGATGTCAATCTGCTTTCCATTTGAGATTATATGGAATTTCAATTCTGCTCTTTATCCGATTTCTTAGGGGATATAGTCCTGATTTCAGATATTCAAACCTTTTTAACTTTCTGGTATAATGTCCCTTTTTGTGGAATAAAGGGTTGGGAGTAAGGGGAGGAGCATAGCTTTAACTATCTTTGAAGATTAAGATGGTTCGATAGAAAATGTCAATGTTAATCTTGAAAATCCATACCGAAAATAAAATATGAGAGAGATATTTTGAAAGAAATATGTATCAGGTATTTATGTAAGTACTAGCTGTTAATCTGTTTTTGACCTTGACAATAAAATTGTTTACTTACATCAAAAGCAATAACGAGTTGATCGAAGAACCTTGCCCGTCATAGTGTATTAAATGATTTAATCTGATAGAGTAAGGGTGACACACAATACAAATGATGCACATAGGATTTTGAGTATTTACGTGTCCTGGCTTATAGGGCAAGATAAAGATGTATAATAATACAAGTGCTAAAGATATGTATGGTTTTGTTCTTTGGAGCCCACACAACGTTTCCTGATCAAGCCCATTTTCCCAATCTAAAGATGTAAGATTCCAACTTAGAAACCAGGTGCAATGAAACGACGTAAAAAAAACAGTATGATTCTTCCCAATGCCTTAAGCAGATAGCTTATCAGCCCATTTTGGATTTGCTCTATACAGGTGAGGCATTCACCGGCACCGGGCACCTGCTTTCACTTCGAAATGTTATTCACTCCGAGGTTCGCGACCGTTCCTATGGAGAATCTAACGATTTGATTATGTTAGGGTTAGGGGCCTTGCCTTCTCGACTTTGAGACTGAATAACTGATCGTTACTTCTTTAATTAATGTTTAGAAAGCTTATCCCATAACACATGGGGTTCTGTTGTACGTGTATTGCGGCCTATTTTCTTTCTGAACACGGAATAACATCGTATAAGAATGGTTATATGAAGAACTCATGTTCTGAAATATAAGGCTTGCAAATAGCACCGCATTTGTAAAATGTTTTAACATATAATTGCTTACACGGAAGTAGAGCTTAGATTCCTGCATTTGAAAAAAATTCTCAGATTATTTACATATCTCTCCTTTATATGTAAGCAGTAATTTGCAAAGAAAATAATACTTAGATTTAATAGTCAACAATTTTAATAACGTCATTAGAATGTTCCATAAAGACAATTGCCGCGCCTATTACAATTATTTAAAACATTTTACACAATATAATTTTCAGTTCACAAAGTTTATCTGCTCTAAAATGATGCTAATGAATATGAAGACGTTTAACATTTGTACCACTTGGTGAGTGTCACTGCTGGTGGATCAAGACAAAGGAGGGGATCTCCAACAACACCAGCTTGCAGCACCCACATCAAAACCCCAAAACACCCAATGCAAAAACACAAAGCAGACAAGCAGAGAAAGAGACGCATAAGGTACAAGGAACGTCAACGCACAACACAGAAACATCAAACACAAAGGACTAAACGAGACCAATCGGTAACCGGTGCGGACTTAGGACGGCCATCTGCCACGGAAATAGCAGAAAGTTTGGTTATCCTGGATTACGTGCGTACAACCCTCCCACTTTTCCGATTACCCAGAGGTCTGTAAGAACGTACAATTGTGGTGTAAACAACCTCCTCATTGTCAGGTGACCACATACAAACAAGACCGCAAAACGCAGGGGCACATGCAACACAGATGAATATGTAAATGGATAGCAAAAGAGGGCATACGTAATACAGTCCATGCTCTGCCGGCTGTAGCGAGCTCATGTATGTTATCACCCGAGGTGTCCGACTGACATTCAGAGAGGATAGGTGGTCGGGGCCATGTCTTCTCTAAAGAGCTTTGGACAGGGCCGTCGTCACAGTCAGTCAGAGTGCAAGTTTTAAGAATGCGTTGGTACAAGACTGTAGATTGGTCAAATACCAAGCCTAGTGTTTGTCTTGTGACATTAGGATCATATCCACGGTATAAAAGGCGTTTGATGATTCTGACGCATTTTCGATAGTGATGTTGTCTATCTTTGATCCTTCTTATCTTGTTAATTATGTCACCATAAAATGCAGGTTGTGAAATACCAAAAGTAATATACTCTGTTGCCTGTATTGGTCCGAATTTCAGCGGAAGTTGACAATAATTTTGTAAAATTTCCAGAAAGCCTTTACTAGTTTGTGAAAGCGAAAACCTCGTCCCAAAAATTTCTTGGTAATTTGTAAATTTCTACTATGAAATCCAAAACATGTAGCCAAATTCGATCAATTTCAGTTGGTCATTTCATCAAAAGCATTTGAAAATTTCTGTTTACAAAATTTTCTCAAATTTCTAGAACCTGGGTCCTGTTGCATCATATCCTAGCCATTTTGCTACGTCTTTCGTTATATTTAGGACATAATTCTCAAAGATTTTGGTCATACCAAATCGGTTAGATTGAGGATCACTGACGAGGGTTAAATACCCGAAACGTGCATGTCTGGTCCCTGCTGTAAATTTATCTGCTCTAAAATGATGCTAGTAAATTTGAAGATGTTACACATTTGTTCCACTTGGTGAGTGTCACTGCTGGTGGATCAAGAGTCCCCGAGGGCACATGTTGCCAAATTCGATCAATTTCGGTTGGTTGTTTCTTTTGTGTTTGATGTTTACATGTCGTGTGTCTCTTTTCCGTCTCGTGCTGTACTCGTCTTTTGTGTTTTTGCATCGGGTGTTTTGGTGTTTTACTGTTGATGCTGCAACGGGGTCTTGTTGGAGATCTCCTCCCTTCTTTTTAAAGGCATTCGAAAATTTCTGTTTACAAAATTTTCTCAAATTTCTAAAACCTGGGTCCTGTAGCATCATATCCCAGCCATTTTGCTACGTCTTTCGGTATTTAAGACATAATTCTCAAAGGTGTTGGTCATATTAAATCGTTTAGATTATGGATCACTGACGAGGGCTAAATATCCTAAACGTGCATGTCTGGTCCATGCTGCAAATTTATCTGCTCTAAAATGATGCTAATTAATTTGAAGACGTTGAATATTTCATTACTTCTTCATATACATATACACTCGAGAACCTAAATAGCTTTATCAGCATGCTTTGAGTGACAATTAGAACGCAAATCCCATACTGCAAGATAAATTGTCAAAAAAAGAAAAAAAGAGATTCGGATGTCCATCTACGTACATAGTAGATCCTCCAACAAAAGTTCGGCTTCTTTCTGACACATGTAGGAGCACTATGCATTGTCAAGTGGAAAAAGAAAGGAGAAATACTAGATTTACTTGAGTTTAATACGGAAAGTACGAAAATAAATCAATAGAATATAGTCAACCAACTCAGTTTCTATATTAAAAGGTACCGTATATTTTAAGACAATAAATTGGATCTTCTTTCTCAGCTTTGAAAATTATTAAAGTGTCAATCGATCAAATATTTTTCATGAATTGCAATTGTTATATAGATCTGTTGATATCTATTTCACATCGGAATTGTTATATGAGGTACGCTGAAATCTTTCTGCGAAACATAATTTCTGTTTCACCATTTGTCCATTTCATAATTATTGAATGCTTGACTACTTTTACATGTACTCATTTTTCAACTCGAGGTCGGTTTGGAACTTCGAAGGAGCCATCCTGTCACTTCGCGTTACAATTTGGAGAAAGCGTAGTAACTATGGGGTCCGCATCAAGACCTTGCGGTGAGTCAATAGTGAAATTGTGTTCTATGTGTTGAGGTTCAGGGTCAAAGTGTCAGAAGGTACTTCTTATCTTCTTTAATTATTTCGAAGAATCTTCTCCCTGTCTTCCTTTTCAGTCAGTATGAACTGGTGGACTGACGTTCATGTTCGGTCAAAGACTGCAAGGACATCGTCAGCTAAAGTAACAGTTGAAACATGCTTTTACAGGGAAGCACTAAGGTAATCCCAGAGAGAATGAATAAGCATCGAGGACAAAGTCTTTTTAAGAAGGGGTATAAGCCAAACGCCAGCCTTACTGACAGGCCACCTTTATAGGGAATGTGCTTAGCTTTTTACCCTTTGACCGAGCTCCCTCGTTGCTTCAATTTTTTGTCTCTCTCTCTCTCTGTTTTGGTAAAACCATTGTTTTGAAGGAGAGATCATGAAAATAGAAATGCTCGAGCTCATTTTCTTCAATTTCTGATATTGATAATATCTACCTATTCTCTCTATTTGAATGTAGTATTTATACCTCATAGCCATATTAAAGATAGCAGCGATCACTTGTATGTTTGATAAAAAAAACATTTTTTTAAACCCATGGAAAATGTTAAAAAATAGAAAATTAATGCTTGGATGCACGTATTCATATTTACATTCATCACAAAATAAATAAGGAGACAAGAGTTACTTTTAGTTTCAAAACTATTTATCCATAAATCATAAACAAGTACATGTTGACAGAACAAAATATGTACAGATACATGTATCAACTACAATGTACCTTTCAAGAAGGTAAAAGAGAATTTAAAATTAAGCACTCGATTTCAGTACATATAAAATCAATCATAGTCAAAATTACTCAAATTTGATCGTGCATAATATATTTCATCAAATAAAATCTTTGAGAAATGAGATGTACCACGCTTTGAAACATAAAAACAGCACTATTTTGTTAAAATTATTAAAGATACTCGAATTTCGTCAAAAGAAAGACAACTCAAAATCAGCAACATTTGTACCAGTGTATGGTTCATGGTCATCAATAGTGGCTTATGCTTTGTAGGACTCGGATTCGTAAGCTTTAAGGATATCCTTCTTGGCCATGACTTTACGTAGCAGAATGATAGAGGCGGATCCAGAGGCGAGGATACTAGCAATGACGGCTAACATACCTGCGATGAAAGCGGCTTTGTTCATACAAATTCCGTTATCTCCGTCATCCACTACAAAGGAAAGGGTCAGGTATAAATAATTTGGAAAAGATGCCCTGATTCCGAGTCATTTGTTTTATTTCAAGATACTCTAGAATTTGGAATAATAAAAATTATTAACTTAAAATCAGTCACAGAACATTCTATGGTTCTCTGTTGCGAGGGAAAAACTATCTCTTTCATGAAATAAAGTAATCTGCATCATATTGTGAATGTTATTAATGTATTATCCTCGATATGTCACATTACTGTGAATTTGAGAGTAATAAAGTTCTGTTCATTGAAAAGCAAAGGTAGATTACAGGAATAAACCTGTTGATAAAATGTACAAATCAAAGGACTGAAAGTCCTGCGAGTTGGCAAAAAGTAAAATTGAGAAGAACATACAGAAGAAAAGTATAAAACTAGCACAAATCAAACTCCTAATCTATGCCTCAAATGCTTGAATGAGTGATTCTCACAATTTAAGAGTTGTCTCAAATCTAAAAAAAAAAAGTCTGGAAATATATAAAATGATAGAACTTCTTAACCAAATAACTGCTTTTGAGGTCAGAGTTCAAGGTCATGTCAAATATGATCATGTCAAATTTGTTGCAATTGTTATGGGTGTATGTATGAAGTATATTTACTTTAGGAGATATTTACTTTTGAAACTTCTTAACCAACTTAAAACCAACATCTTAGGTTTATTAAGTATCAAAAAGAAAACCTTTTTTTCCTAGGTGGTAAATAGTTCATCATGTTGATTGTTATAAATATGTCTGACTTAAAAAAATATCATTGATTGATAAAAAAAATATCATTAATTGATTGATTGATTTATTTACTTGTCTTAAGTCTTCTACACATCCACAAATTTTAATATCTAAGGTCTTTTTTATCCTAAATACAATTCTTTTTACCTATTTATCTAAAAATGGGGTGCTCCTTATACACAGGAGGGAAGTACAAAGAAGTAGATGCGCCATATTTTAATGCACTGACATCAATAAGTGATCACTATTCCTAAAGCATCGTTCCTTGTAGCATTTTTTTGCATTCTCACAATGCATTTAACCCATTATTTACAACTTGAACTTAAACGTCTGTCGTCTAATATGTTCTTTTGTCAAATCATAGTGGTCCTATTTCTTACTGCGCCAGTAACATTGTGCGTTGTTTGGTACGTGCAGGGTTATCAAGTGCGAAGTTGAAAGTGATAGCAATGAAAGTTGGCTTTGCCAACTCAAAAAACCTTATTATATATACAAAAAGAATCGTACTTTGAACGACAACTTCGTCAGTGGTGATTCTAAGAGAAGAACCAACATTGATGTCCTCTAAATCGTTTCCTCCACCTGGGGCTTGTCGTTTCATTCTGACGTCATTTCCGGAAGCTGAGCCGGACACAACAAGTTCGTAAGTATCTCGCTTCTTCCTACCATAGCTGCTGGAGCCATCGGCGCATGTTGTCTGGGTGACAGAAAACATATTTTGATGCAAAATGTCCAAAACCAAATACAACATGTATACATATATAGAATAAATACTTATTAATCAAACGACGTGCTAAATGCACGGATCTACAAAGGAACCCATTACCTAGAATTCGTTCCATTTTGCGTAAGGCACGGTCCATTTGATATTCTGGGGGGGGCTTGGGTTTTTTTCGAAAAAAATAATTTTGCTCTTAATTTTGATGAAAAAAATAAATTTGCTTATGGTGTGACAGAAAAAAAATAATCTTGCTCTTACAAATAATCTGAATTTGAAGAATTACCATAAAATTTCGCTAAAATTCTTGAAAATTTTCCAGCTCGCTTCGCTCGCCGCAGTTTTCAAGTTGTATCAAAAAATTTTTGGCTTGCTTCGCTCGCCATAGTTTTCTATCAAAACATTATTTACTAATAGCAAACTTCATATATTTGAAGATATCAAAAGTTATACATGTATGTGAATGGAAAGGGGCTAAATATATTATAAATATTTATGTATTGCTATTTTTCCATGTTGCATGTATCCCATAGAGTCTAACTTTATGTTCTTGTAAGCTTGGAAGGAGAACTTCAGTTATTCACCAATTAATTTACAATTTTTAGCAACATTTAAAAATTTGTCTAGGAGACCTTCCCCTCAGACCCTTTTTTACATGTTATATACATGTACCTTATATAAAATATTGAGAATTGTATTGTAAAAATCTTTCATCTCTCTGTTTAAAAGGGAATTGCCTTGAATAAGAATAAATTAATATATTAATATTTAGAGTTTTGAGTTAAAATATTAATAATTTCTATTGATAAAACACAAACATTCTTAATATGCGCATCACCTTGTTAAAAAAAATTTCCTTGTTTCAACTTTGCAAGAAAAAAATAATTTTGCCCCGGTCCGGGGAGAAAAAAATAATCTTGCTCCGACAAAAAACCCAAGCCCCCCCCCCCCCCCCCTGAATATCAAATGGACCATGCCTAACTATTTCAAAGAGGCCAAGTCTGGACCCCTCCCAATGGAACCAACCCACCCCCACTTCCCCAGTTTCTTTTAATATTTTGTAGTTTCGTGTATTTTCAAGCTGCGAATATCATAGACTTACCGCGGCGCAAGATCCAAGACATACTTGCAGTGTACAAGAAAATGTCATTGTGACAGCCCCTCCACTAAGATCTGTTGTTCTGAAAGCTCCAAAAGAAGCTAGAATGGAACCTTGGGAAGGCTTCGAGAACGCTGGGAAAAGCTCGGTGTCTGTTGGGCAACTGTGAAATTAAAATACATATTTTCGTGAAAACATTGTAAATTGGATCCAATGACAAATATGGATAATGATCATATATCCCTGTATACAACACAAAATCGTTATTTCAGAAACCAAAGGCATACAACATCAGGATAAAACAGGAACCAAAGCAAACAAACAAAAACCCTCCAGCACATGAAAAGAAGATATAGGAGTGAGACCATGTGCCCAGGAAGAGTCAGCATCTCCTGCTTGCATGGTATCCAAGGTATGATTACTGGAGATCGATACACATTTTCATTCGTATGCAAAACTCATTACACTATTGCAAGGTGATTTTTAAGCGCCACCTACAATGCAGTCCGTACTTACACAGGATCTCTAAAGATTGTTCGTTAGATTAAGCTGTTCTTCGTGTTTCTATGGAGCAGTGTTACTGTCTATGTCTGTTTGTCCTATTTTCTTTTCTAGTGAGAAAGTTATGCTTACAATTTTTCAAGAATTTATGAGCCTTTTGATTGTGATTTGTGAATCTTATTTCGGCTTTTTTGCATTACTCACTAAATAGTAAGGTTATTTTGCTTTTAATCAGAGTCAATATTAATTGCTAATTAATTTCTAGACTGGAATTTTACCGAGATTGCGAAAAAATAGTTTTGTTGTATGCATATTAAAGGAATGTCAGATTCTTACGCACTGTGAAGTACTTATTGACTGTAATCAGCATGTAAACTAACATATCAAAGTACTTACGAATTCTCAATGACTGATATAGTTGATGCTGTGCAGGTCTTTGCCGTGATGTCAAAGTCATCTACAAATATTTAAAAATACTGAATATTATCTTTAAAATATTTCTAAACAGCTTCCTAAAATGCATTTTGTATTAAATAACAATGTCAATGAGAAGTGATTGGAAAAGAAGCTGAGATCGAAAGCAAATTTGAAACTCATAAAATGAAACTTGAATAAAAGTCGAATCCCCCTCAACTTACATTATACAATTGTAACTTCAGTCTCTTCATCATACATGTATAAAGAAACGAAATCAGCTTAGAATACTAGGTTTATCGGATTTTACAGTACTCGTTACTTCCTTAGACCCATATCCTTACCTACGAAATCTGAGCCGAGTTGTATGACCATACTGATGGTGTCGGTCAGCTGGACATTGCCGCCGCTTACGTCCTGATTGTTACTGTACAGGGCCATGATGGCTGTAGGCTTGACCGTCAGATTCTGGCCAGCGTCGTCATCCTTGTCCCTATGATAAGCAAAGACATTTATTGAACACACTACTCAATGTATACACTTGTTGTCGACTCAAGTCATTGCTTCCCTGTGTTGCATACATACATGTATTAACATGTTTTTGCAGGCCCAGTATTTCGTCTTTCTTTATATTTCTTTTAGTTCCTTTTAAATCAACCTCAATAAATGCTTTATCAAATAAGGAAACATTGAATTACTGAAATTTGTTAATGTAAATCAGACCGGGCACTCCCTTAGAAAATGTTTTAAGATTTGTTGTTGTTGTTGTAATTTAAGCTAAGCCAAAAAAAATCTTGAATGGGCAATGCCATTTCCTGACGTTTTACGGATAAACAGGGCCGATTAACAATGTTAAGATAGACTATATTCATACAGGGCGTTGAGGTTGTTGTCCACTGTTATGTCTGATAGGTCTGTGATACACATAATGGGAATCTGTTTGTCTTCTCCAGTCTGGTAGAGAGACTTCTTCTGTACAATAATCTTAAACGAAGACTCCTGTTAAACAAAAGAAAAAAAACGTTCAAAAAGCCCTAGTTTTGAATTTACAAGTTTCCATGTTTATACTTTATACTTAAAAGCGATCAAATCTCATAAATATATTTTTTCATTCTAAAATTCTTACCCATTGTATTCCACATGAGGTGAAGTCAAACTCGTGAGTGACAGCCCCAGTCTGGGTTGTTTGTTTACATGCCGCGCCCTGTCCCTGGATGTATATTATACCCCCAGAGGCCCCGTCAGTCAGGGTCAAAACCAGTTTACTCTTGGTGCAGCTATCAACAGTCACTGTAAGTATTTGGAGGAAAAATATAACAAATGTACTGAATGCGCCGTTTTCTGAAATATTTCTTGGTATGTGATTTCTACTAGTACATTGTATTTTAGAGCAAAAACGATCATTAAACTGAACTGATAACACATCTTTCTTGTTTTGTTGTCTTGATGTTATATATATCATCACCCAAAGCTCCACTTTATTATAATTTTTACATAAAAAACCAACAAACATTTACAATAAGATTTATCTATTACTTACAGAGAGGGTTGAATTGTGACTGGACATGGTTAAAAGTCCCGACTACCAGGAATAGCAAAGCGATTTGATGATAAAAAGCCATTTCTGAAAAGGAGCAACCAAGTTGTTCTCAGGCATCAGTAATAATTTCTTCAATGGTGTTTCATTTTTTTTATTTTCGATAATACTTTTTTATCGATAAGCTTAAATTTTGATCTAGAAGAAAAATTTTCGTAGGAATCTCACAATATACTTTGCCACTTTTCAATTTAGCGCAAAAATGATCGAAAGAAAACTTTATGTTGGGACTTTAAATCACATTATTGTGAAATAGATTTTCTATAAAATTTACATTCAGTCATATTTATATCTTCCTTTCATTATTCTATTGTTCAATCACGAGGTAATAAATAACGATACGCTGAATTTTCGTCAAAGTCAAAATTTCCTTCCAAACGAGAGTTATGTGACAATCACTAAAATGTTCATCCTCATCATCTGTAACTGAAATCTATGGTGGCATACTTCTGCCTCCTACAACTTATTTATGTTAACATGCGACTTATTTATGTCAACATGCAAGATACTTATGTTGACATGCAAGATACTTATGTTGACATACAAGGTACTTATGTTGGTGTGCAAGATAATTATGTCGCATGTTGACAAAATAAGTTGCATGCTGACAAAAATAAGTTGCATGTCAACATAATTATCTTGCATGTTGACATAAATAAGTTGCATGTTAACATAAGTAAGTCGCATGTCGATATATTCTAAAGAAAAATATCTTGCATGTAAGAGGCAGAAGTATGCCACCATACATATTATTATGCTGACAAGTAAGTTAAATATGTTGACATGAAACATAATTATGTTGAGTTGCAACTTATTTTGTCAACATGCAAGATGAATATGTTGACATGCAAGATAGTTAAGATGCATGTTACAATAATTAAGTTGCATGTCGACATAAATAAGTTGTATGTTGACATACATAAGTTGCATGTTGGCATAAATAACTTGCATGTAGGAGGCAGAAGTATGCCAGAAATCCTACATGATCCGATGTTTTCATTGTCCATTCCTTCATTGTTATTTGTTTGATATATTTTATTAATATTTCATAAAACAATTGTTGAGGTAAGTCATCAATTGAAACGTAAAAAAAACTTAGAATTCAAATTATAAACATTAAATTTCAATTACGAGAATATTTTTTAAAAGGGAATGACGAAAAATAAAAAAACAAAAAAAGAAATGAGAAGTTTAGGTCAATGATGACGGGGCTTCATTTAATTCATCTCGATTTCAAACAACTTTCCTAGTGTTACGGTGCGCAAAACATTTGTTTTAAATCGGACTGAAAGAAAACTTGGCCTTTTTCCCATAAATTGACACAAAAATGTATTTTTCTCATATAGCTTGCAAACATACTGGAAATATTTCGAAAAAGCCAACTTACCAATCCTGTTTGTCTTTTGGCGTTGACACTCTGCAATGTGTGAAGACAATTTGGATATTACTATCTTTTATACATGTTTTCTTTATTATACTTGCATTAATGAGCTTACTAATAAGTTTACTAGTCTTAGGTAGGTTCGGGCATATTTTCTTTGATCATAGTTCATTATATTACAATAGTCAGAAATCGAATCACCCTATAAGGGCAACATTAAATGATCGTATGAAATATTCATGAACACATGTAGGTGTGTAAAGAAGATTGTGTATTCTTTAATTGTTGTATCACGTTTTTGTTCTTATGACAAAATATGGTTTTGTAATCTGGAATTTTTTTTGTTTCATAAGTTGCTGTACACATTTATAGTAGAGGATCCATGGAAAAGTTTCCCGCCATTACCAGTGGTCAACTGTACAGTTTGATGAAACATTCATGCATTGTAATGATATCATAATTGCATGTCCTTTAAGGTCAGGATGGCGACTTTTAATAGAAATGAGGTAGAAGAAAGATGGATATGTCCACATGTAGAGGAACATCTCCTCGACTTATTCAGACCAAAAAATCAAAATTTGCCCGTCTGGATTTTTGGCTATAAACGTCCTTTTTTTTTGGCCTATTTTAAGATTTTCGTCATTTTAGAGAATACCACATCATAACTTTACATACCTCTGCAATGCATGAAATTTCAAAAAGTCATACATACCCTTATTTTTCTGGATTCTTATAGCTTGTGTATGAATTAAAGCCTATTTTGAAAAATTTTGACAAAATAAACAGTTCTAAGGAGTGTATTTTCGTATAAATACGATTTTGCTGGTTGCTATGGCAGCAACTTATTATTTTTATTAATAGCTAGAAGGTCGCCAGGTACACACATTTTTTTCTATGTATAGAGCTATGGTATTGCTTCATCCTAAAGCAGTCAAACCAATATGTACCCGAATTTGTTTTTGAGCAAAATTACTGTTTCTATAAATAGCACAATAATTTGTGCAAAAAAATCAACATTTTGACCCAAAAACAGAGAGATTTACTCCGAGTTCGAATTTCTTCTTCTCTCATTTTTAAAGAGTATAATGAATGGTATGTATTCTGATGTTTGAATCTTTAGAAGCAGAACTCATGCGAAAATGACAATTTTTTTTCCTATTTTTGGCGATTTTTTATTGAAAAATATGAATTTTTCCCAAAAATACCAATTCAGCAATGACAATTTCAAGGAGTATTATTTTTTCTGAAATAATGCAACAAACCGAGCTTATACCATTTATCGTCCATGTGGGTTTCAAATATTATGTGATATGAAAATAGAGTTATCTCCCTGTAGTCGCAACCCTAACCTTAAGAAAAACAAATGTACATACATTTTGTGTATAGAAGATTGTTTTTTTTTTCTTCATTAAAATCAATTTTAAGTAAAATCAATTTTAAGTTCGATTAATACTACTGTAACACTATTATAATTATGTCATAAAAATCGTAACCCTATTAACTTCACTCTGGTGTAGTTTAAGTGAAATTATCACAGGATTACGGACGGACATTTACGGAAAGACGTTTTATTAACAAAATGAATGTCTGATAATGAGCAAAAAAGACGAATAATTTTAATTGTATATAAATACTTCATGATGACTAGTTTTCAAAAAGCAAATACAGCGTTATAGGACACACATAATATACAATATAAAGAATAAATTATCATCTATGTTAATAGTATAATTAACTGGGGCTTCATATTTGTTAATAAAGTGTTTCAAGTATATACCCTCAGGGTTGACTGCATTTATGAGGTATAAATTGCACAAGCATTGCCTTTGTTTCTATGCAATACGATGCAAGATCAGGGATTCTTCCTCATCCGTACGTTGCCAACACGATCAGCTGAGCAGAAGTAGCCAGAAAAAAAAATCAAAAATTCATTCTATAAATCCAAACCTACCGTCTTTATGCGTGAATCTTGTGGATTTTTCTACATCAAGATAAGGATCGTTTCCTTCATTGCCTAAGCACTAGCCAAAGAAGTTATCTGTTTGCCTCTGCCTTTGAATCTTTTGCACTGTTTTCGTCAGAAATCCGAATGACGTCACTGTGACGACATGCAATACTAGCGAGGCATCTCGGGCTTTATCATTGCGTGAAATGGAGAAGGAAAATAGCGATGACAGCATGGTTATACCGTATATCGGGAATTTGTCGCGTGTGTCTAATTTTCGCTAACTTCGCGAGCATCATCAAATCGCGAAAAATAAAACATAGCGAAAAAAAAGACACAGGTCTTAACCCTTGATAATGTTAATAGATTAGCGAAAATAAGACTCAGCGAAGAAAAGACACACCTTTTTAGATCGATATACCCGATATACGGTATTGCAAGCCTGTGCCGCCTATGACCTTGTTTGCAAGTTGTGGTTTTATATCTAAATGTGTCGGGCATTAACACCAATTCAGTGTAAGCAACAAAAAGTTTTGGCCACGCATGATCTCCGATTTTCATGACATTTCACATATGGGTAGGGTAAAATGTCAGCAAAACAAAATCATCAACACATTGTTGCCAAGTGACTCGGTTGCCATGGTAACCAGCTAATAAGATACCAGGCCGGGTTAGCCAGTGTTAGCGCGCTCGCTTCTCATCTCTAAGGTCCCGGGTTCCAATCCCAGATTCGGTGAAGGGTCTTATGTGGGAGGGTAGGTGGTCCCCCACCCAAGCCTCGGCAGGAGGTTTTTCTCCGGGTTTCCTCCTGCTCCTCAGACTCTCACGCCAACATCTAAGCCAACGTGGGATATTAATATAAGTATCATAACTTGTTTGTTAAACGTTGAATATAAGTATGACTTGTTTATTAAACGTTGTAAAATTAATAAATCTTTGATTGCTGGGCGATATAAGTCCCCTACTGGCATAAATTTATGTCCTGCAATTCTGCCTTCAACACTTCAATTTAATATAAATTTAATAAAATGACCTGTACTTGCACCAAAAGATGAATGCTCACACATAAATCAGTTCATTTTCTGCAGAAACAGAAAAGGTCTGAAAAACTGCATATTGCTAAGTCAAGGGGTCATAAACATTGTAAAAATAGATAATTAAATCAAAACCAAACTTAAAATTTGATCTGTATCACACTAAGATGTATTCACATACCAAAAATCAGTTCAATATCAACAACAACAGCCAAGAAAAGTGCGGAAACTGAAAATTTCATGAAATTTGCTGAATCCAACTGCCTCTTGTAAACATATGTCAATCGAAACTAAACTCTAACTTAAGATGTATCTCCATACCAAAATCAGTTTATCTTGTGCTATAACAGCCAAAAATGTCCGGAAAACAAGAAAATTTCATGAAATTTCCTAAGTCCAAGGGTCATAACTCTTGCAAAAAGAGGTTAATCGAAAGCAGACTCGATCATGATCTGTATCACATTAAGATATATTCATATACCAAAAGTCAGTTCAATATCTCTAGTAGGACTGAATAAAAGTTTGACAACCTGTAAAAGTTCATGAATTTGCTAAGTCTAAGGGCCATAACTCTTACAAAAATAGGTGAATCGAAACAGACTCAAACTTGATCTTTATCACTCTTAGATGTATTCACATACCAAAAATCAGTTCATTATGTTTATTAACAGCAAAGAAAAGTGCGAAAAACTGAAAAAAAATTCATGAAATTTGCTAAGTCCCAGGGTTATAACTCTTGCAAAAATAGGTCAATCGAAAGCAGACTCAAACTTGACCTGTATCACATTAAGATGTATTCATATATCAAAAATCAGTTGATTATCTGCAAGAGAACCTGAAAAAAGTCCGGAAAACAGAAAATTTAATGAAATTTGCTATGTGCAAGGGCCATAACTCTTGTGAAAATAAGTCAATCAAACCCAAACTCAAATTTGATCTGTATCACACTAAGATATATTTATATACTAGATATCAGATTATTATCTGTAATAGTACCGGGGAGAAGTCCGAAAAAGTGAAAATTTCATGAAATTTGCTAAGTCCAAGGGCCTTAACTCTTGTAAAAATAGGTCAATCGAAACCAAACTCAAACTTGATCTGTATCAAAACTGAAAATTTCATGAAAATTGTCAAGTCCAAGGGCCATAACTCTTGTAAAAATAGGTCAATCGAAAACAAACTCGAACTTGATCTATATCACATTGAGATATATCCACATGCCAAAGATGAGTTCAATTTATGCAACGGCGAAAAAAGTCCGGAAAACCGGAAAGTGTGACAGACAGACCAACAGACAAACGGGGTGGAACCTATAAGTCTCCCCCGGCGAGCCGGTAGGGGACTAATAAAGTTTTATTTAATAAGATACCAAAATATGAAAATTGTTCAATTTTGAAGCCTTACTGCCTCTCATGCAGATGATTCAGAATTTAAATCTTCATAAAATTCTAAAATAGAGGATATAAGATAATCAACCAAATGCATTATATTTTCAGATTTTATCAATACACATGGTTACCATGGTAATAAATGTTGCTTTCTCTGACGAAATTCTATATATTATAAGATCTAAAATCTGAAGTAAAAAGAGTAGTTTTCTTTTGATACCGTCCATGTTACCTTGGCAACAAAGAAAAATTACATTTCATTGATTGCAATCTGATTTGTTTTAACTTTAAACATCCTAGAAACTTCTCAATTTACCTTTTTTAAGGTAAAATTATAAATTGATATCTTCATATAATAGTAGGTAACACCCTATTTTTAATTTTCCCAGTTATTGAATGGTTTTATCACAAAGAATTAGAATCCAACATTACGATTACATATACCATATGTCGAGAGAAAATGTGTTAACTAGATCCTGTGAGGCTTCAAAAAAGCTAAACATTGCACTTTTGAAGTGTTTACATCCTGTTTCCATGGCAACCAACATAAATATGAGAATAATTTTTTCCTCATTTTCATTATAGCTTATCATTTGCATACATATGCCGGGCCCCCATGCGAATAGTCTGGTGCTTACAGAGAATTGATGTTAAAAAAGCTTAAGGGGTATGGACAAACCGTTATTCGCCATATTGGATTTTATGTAGTGTGTTATTGAAAATCTGTCCTGACACCGAGTCATGGCTCCAACTTCAATTATTTTAATCCCAAGTATTCTCAACCCCAATAGCTACATTTTCCCATATTCTCTACGGAAAATTACATTGAGATTTTAGCTTTAGAAACTTTTTAAATTCATGCACCGAACTGCACAGCTGCACCTCAGAAGAATTTATGAATAATACTATAACTTACCTTAAACATTACATTAATACTATATCTACAACCATTTGTCCTTCGATTTTGAGTACAAGGTCTCATTATCATATAAATCTCTTGTTAATACAACACGGTGTCTTTTCGAACACGAGGTTTTACAGGTAGCCATTTTCACGTGCCGATCCGCCCCAACATAGGTAGAAAAAATAAACGATTTTAAAGTTTCTGGGGTAATTCACTAGAATTTCGACTGTTTGCGATTCAATTATTAATTATTTACATGATATATATTAGAAAAATGGGATAGTCATATGAATTATAGGTCACAAGTTATAAATGTGCAACATTCCGGGGATCCGCCCCTGGATTCATTTCTATGTTGATATGGCTACTAGCCCCTTGCGTTTAAAATGAAGATAATCGGTATTTTGAGAAAGTATAATCAAAATTGAAGGACAAATGTTTGTAGACATATGATGATAGTAACGTTTAAGGTAGGTTATAGTATTAATCATAAATCCTGCAAACCTGTAGCTGCGCAGTTCGGTGCACTAAGTTCAAATGATTGTCATGTAAAAATATTGATGCAGTTTTTGTTTAAAATGATGGGAAAATGACGATGCTGAGGTAAAGAAAACTTAGTATTAAAATGGTTTAGATTGGAGTCTTAATTCTGCAGAACGACAGATTTTCAAGTATGCATCACGTCAAATCCAATATGGCCGATAAACTTTTGTCCATACCCCTTAACCAGGATTTTTTTTACCCCTACGAGTAGTACACTCATCGACGAGGAAAACGGGAAAACTCCATGTTAACTTAACTACTCATGATGGTATGAATTTTCAAAAAAAAAATTCAAAAAGCAGCGGCCCTTATTGACTTTCGCATTTAAAGTTCAATAAATCAAAGTGGAAATGAAATATTAATGCTACTTGAAGATACATGAATGAGACCGAAGCATAATTAAAAAAAAGTGTCAATAATGTTAAAGTTGCTACAATGACATTGACTGTTATCAATAATGCAACATACAAACAATTTTTAGTTTCCAATTTGCTATATATTCACATACAAATATGTATATAATGAATCAATTTTTAATTTGCCTTTTTGTAGTATTGAAGCTTCCAGAAAACGATTTGTTATACTATGATTTTACTGAAAGCAATCATGGATTCCAAAGTCTATTGAACTTTTTTTGTTGTTGCAAAGAATGCTTTTATTTCAGTTGGAACACAGTGTTACCAACAGAGAAAATGACATTAGAGCTATATGTTCCCATGTGACAATCAGTGTTCTCTACACTAAAAACAACACATACATTAGATCTTATACAAGATTCAACACATTCTTTCAAGTCGCTACCGGGTAAAGTGGCAAATGGACCAACGAGGACTGCATTATCTATCCTACGAAAGTGCATACATCTGTTAAGAGGAGGTTCATATCCTGCAGTGGGTTGTGCTAAATGCGCGGTTACGCTTTTAGTTGTTGTTTGCCTTCGAACGCTTGTGGTAACAGTAGAAATCCATGTCGTTTGGTCCTTTATGGAGATTTCCATGTGGGCTGTATCTTCAGTTATCTGACTGGAACGTTGTGTATCAGTTGCTTGCTGGGTGGTGCTTGCTTCTACCTTTTCTGATATTAATATCTTCGAAGTCTCCGTTTGCATTGTAGTGGGAATAGTGGAAATAATTTGAAAAGTTGTAAATTTCTCGGCAAATCTCATCCCATCTCCTGAAACAAAGAGTTAAGACACAGTAAAAGAAAGAAAAATGACTACTCATTAACATACAAATGTTGGCAAAATGACATGTAAAATAAGAAAATAAGATGTTAGCTTTGAAACAACACATGAAATTAAGTTAATTTAGGGACGTGACGGCATTACACGCCGACGTAATAATGCATTACATGCCGACGTAATAATGCCGACGTAATAATGCCGACGTATTTTTCAGTGAAAGGGAAGAATACAATATTCATTGAAAATATTATTTCCATCTGATGCAGTATAATTCTCATTTATACATTTATACTTATATTGCTTTTTTCGTATTAGTAAGTCATTGGATTTGTTTCTTTGTTTTGTGTACATCTATTTATTTCTCTCCCTCGTTTCTTCATTGCACTTGAAACGCTTTTCCAAGGCGTCATAAATTTTTATTTTTTGGTTTATTATAATTATTTTTTTTGGGGGGGGGGGGGGGGTTGCAATCAATGCCCACTGCCCCTCAGGGGTAAAGTGCGGTTATGAATATGACGAGAAGAATAATTATGAGGTTACGAGTACATTTAAATTACTAGTACCAGTAAATCCTGGGTCCCAGATTGCTGGATCACACCATAGGCCCGATTCATAACTTGTTTTCTTGTAAATGCTTATATCATAAAACTGGAAACAAGACATTCTCCCCTTGAAGGAACTGTTGCCATGGTGATCTTGTCCTATTCTAATGCTCCCAACAGCGTCCAGTATAATTTCAGGCGCGTAACTTTTTGTCTCCATTATCGTTTCGTCAACTTGCTCAGACGATGGATCGGAAATGGTAAAAATATCAAATTCATAGTCCTTCCAGTTTTTGTTGAAATTAATGCCCACTATCCTCCAAACAAAGGGATCTAATTTGTCGTAAATGTGATGTTCAAACACATGACCTGATGAGGTATGGAGAATAGCCTTTAAACCTGTGTCTACAAGCCTCAGTTGAATCCCACCAACAGTTCCTTCGTATTCCAGAAGAACGGAGTCTTGACTTTCCTCATAATAGAGGTAGAATTCCCAGCACATGGCATTGGTTCCATTAAAGTTGTTGTCTGTATTGGGTATCTCTAGATATGACACTGAGCTGCCAGTAAACTGTAATGCTTCCAGAGGTGTTGCTCTAACAGTCGGACCGGATGATACTACACTAACACCATGCATCAGCACCGATCTATCCGATAAAGGTTATAAAACATCAAGTAAATAATTCTTTAAGATATATAAATAAAAGATATATTGAACGTCGACATTGAATTTTGCAAACAATATCATAAACTGCTTAATAGTTTTAGGGGAAAAAACACTCTGTACAAGCGGTCAAAATCTTATTACACTATGTAAAAAGAAGTAACGGAACCTATAAAATTTAATGGGAGGGTATAAAGACATCAGCTATTAAAAAAAAAAAAGTAAAAACACTCACGAACTAGAAGAATTGATGTCCTGCGTAGATGTCATAACTGGCCAAAATGTGTTTGGCTCGGTTCTCTCTTTAGAGTACATTAGATCCACCTTTTTTCGTGTCCCAGCACAGACGCTTTCTAAAACTAAAATTTCATACAAATAAGTTTAAAAAGTGAAGTTTTAAATTGAAGAAAGGGAAAATAATCATAATAATTTCATGTATCCAAAATATGGACTTTGAAATAAAAAGAATCATTGTCGATAACGACAATAAGGTTAACTGCAAAGTGAATGTTACAGAAAATAATGCAGAATGGATGATATCACACTCAGATATTCTATTCGCTTTTCTCGTACTATGTTGGAATACCATGAATTGAATGTTTCAGTGACAAGGTTTTGTATGTTTTCTAGTAAAATTGCATGAGAACGAAACGTAGTACTGTGATTCCTGGAAGTATTATGTTGTCATTCCTTATGGAAATTTAACGTGGACAGTGATACCAGGTATGTTCTTTCATTGATTTTTCTTCTCCTATTGGAAGTTTCACAAACTTATTAGCAATTGCAATAGGCCAATGCTCCAATCCATAAAAAATAATGTAGTCTTTGCAAACACTTCAAGAGTTCATCAGCGACATTGGCGTTGACTTACTCCTTCACACTTATGCCCTTTGCCGTGCGGAGCTCGTAAAAAAGTTCCCCACGAGGGGTTTGACAGTAAGTGTTTTTTAAAAATGTTTTTTCCCCTAGCATGGTCACCATAGCACTTTCTATATAGACATAACCTCAGACAGTGCATGTATTTTATATATTGTTTTCATTTTGTGCATGAACATCGACGGCGGGTGCGGCTAGCCAACAGGGAATACTTACTCCTCCCAGGCACCTGATCCCACCTCTAGCTTGATTGGGGTCCGTCGATGCTCAGTTTGGTGCTCTATTGTGAGTGCAGTTGAGATTATCGTCAGGATATTCTTTAATTCATTCAGAACTCTTGTCACGTCCTTCCGCATATCTTCAGAAATGACGTTTCGATCGTAGCCTCCCCAAAGTCCAAAACACACACAGAGCGGGTTGTCACCTGGAGCCTGTTTTACAAAAATACTTACGAAAAAGTTTAGGAATTTTCGTAAGTTTCATCATCAAATAAAAGCTTAAAATATTTTTCACCTAAGATTATGTTGCCTTTTCTACTAGCATTGATACACAACATCGCGATTTTTAGTTTTACGAAGTTCTAGGCGATCAGGAGTTACGAAAATTCCTTAAATATTTCTTAAGTATTTTTGTAAAACAGGCACCAGGTCTTAAGCTAGTGTGTTTTCTGCTTTTTTTTTTTTTTTTTTTTTTTTTTTTTTTTTTTCATCATTTGTGTAACCGTGAAACATTTCGTCGTTTAACGGCATGGATTTGTTCGAATATCAACACTTAGAATGATAGAAGTTAACTGTACTGTAACAATCTCATAATTCCAATCGAGAATTAAGCTTTAGATACGAGGGAAATGATTTCAAAAAATGGGGAAAAAAATGAATCGAAAAAACAAAACGGCAAGGTATTTACCTTACCATACGTTCCCTTCTTTCCAGAACACAACATCGTGCATTACTTTAACATCATTAATATTATTTTGTTATTTCGGGAACTTCTCATTTCGCTTAAAAATACCATCGAAATTAAAGGAGGTTAACATCTCATTACTATCCCTCCAATGCCATTTTGAACGTAGATTTTATCTGGATATCCTACTGAATCGACCCTACAGGATATTTGGAGCCTCGCACTCTCTGCAAATTCAAAAATTTATTTTAAAAAAATATATATAGGGGGCGTTACTAAAATGAATTTTGGCTGTGTCTAAAATCACTTTGGATGGATTTGAGTTAACGAAGATCACGTGTCTGGTGCATAATAAATTTGTTTGAAATTTTCTTCGGGAAGGAATAGAGTTGGAACATTCCGTATTATTCAGAATTTGTTGAATTTGCTTATGGCGTTTTTGTTTCACAGCTAAAACGGTACGCCAGGGCATGTTCCAAATATGAAGATTTCATCGTTAGAGCCAGACGGCTTGCAAATAAGCTACTGATTAACGATTTTGTACTTCTTAATAGGTTTTTTTTCTATATTTCTTATTGCACAACGGCTTAAATCATCATTGAGGAAGTTCTTATGGGAATTCTAATGATTTTGCATTGCCTTCTCGACTTTGAGACTGAATAATTGATAGGTACATCTTAAATGTTTATTGAATAAAAATAAACCGTATATGTCTTTCAAGCCAAGGATAATATGAAACTATGTTTTTCATTCCAGATTTTATTTTGACATTCATTGGATTATTTCTTGTTTTGAAACAAGGAAAATTGAATTGTTTGTTTCCTCAAAAACGCCACTGTTGCCTAGGAACGTGAAAGTGTTTACGAAGACTACATGCTTTTTGTACAATTTGAAAATTGTATGGATTGATTCACTGGGACATTGTTCTAATGCAACGCCTTATCAGTTTTGTTAAAGTTCCAATAGGAGATTAAAATCAATCATGGAACATACCTAGTATAACTGTCATAGGAATCACAACATCATACTTTCGGGAATCAGTACCTGCGTTTCGATCCGATAAATATATTGTAATCTAATGTACAGATGTAAAATTATTGTATGTTATAACTCTTGTTGGTTGTTTTGAAGTTTTTGATGCCTGGGTTTTGAAAGTTTACTTGTTATATTTCCACGTGCTCGACGTTATAATGTCTTCATGTTTGATGTATGAATGCCTTTTCTTTAGAATCTTTCATTTTCTTGTTGAAAGTTTTAATGTCCGGTTCTTGAATGGAATTACATGATTGATGTCTCTGCCGAATGCTTAACACTCCTATTGTTGTTTTTAAAATGATTTTATTTCCTTTTGTTGATCATATTTATAAATCATTCTTATGCTGAATATTTTATTTTTGAATGTTGCATCCTTTCAAACCATAAACTTGATATACCATACAGTAAAAAACTTTTTTCCTCACCAAGAGTACTCTTATCACCTCTCAAATTTAGACCCCACAGTCGTATTTTACACACTACTTCATCCGCAGGCTCTACATTCAAGAAGGAAGGAGATCTCCAACAAGACCCCGTTGCAGCATCAACAGCAAAATACCAAAACACCCGATGCAAAAACACAAAAGACGAGTACAGTACACGCGAGACGGAAAAGAGACACACGACATGTAAACATCAAACACAAAAGACTACACACGACGAGACCAATGGTCAACCGGTGCCGACTTTGGACGGCCATTTGTCACGCAAGTAGCAAAATGTGTGGTTATCCTGGATTACGTGCGCACAACCCTCTCACTTCTCCCATTACCCAGAGGTTTCGAAGAACGTACAATTGTGGTGTAAAACAACCTCCTCACTGTAAGATGACCTCACACAAACAAGACCGCGAAATGTAGAGGCCCCAGAGACACAGATGAATATGTAAATGGATATAAAAAGAGGGCATGCGTAATACAGTCCGTGCTCTGCCGGCTGTAGCAAGCTCATGTATGTAATCACCCGAGAAGTCCGACTGACATTCAGAGAGGACAGGTTGTCGGGGCCCTGTCTTCTTTAAAGAGGTTTTGACAGGGCCCACATTCAACAACAGACACAGAGGGTTCTCAATCATTTCAAAGTGCAATAGTAGACGATGATCTTTGTGTCACCTCATCAAATGCGACTCCACAATAACATCCAGTATAACTAGGCAAAAATTCAAAATCAAGGTAGACCAAGACATCGATTGATCGTCTCAAGATCTTATTTACGTTATGACTTGAAATGCCAGGGGATGTGGCGCACAATATGTAGGTGAGACAGGCCAACCTTTAAAATCTCGTTTTAGGAACCATTCTTATAAGATCAGAACATCACGTCAACAAAAACACAGAAACTTTCTTTATAATCACTTTGTTAAATACAATCATTCTATTTCGGATATCACCATTATCCCAGTTCAGACTTTTCCAAAACGTAAAAATGAAAGTAAGACCGAAATTAAAAAACGCCGACTACAAGCTGAACTTGCCTGGATCACCAAACTTCAGACTGCGTACCCTCTTGGTTTAAACGATTAAATCTATGGCCAAGGAAACATTTCCTCAGCTTCTACCAATATCAACATCTTTTCAATTCGCCAAAACACTAAAAGGAAATACAGGTCGCACGGGAAAAGACGAAACAGACAAAAAAGAAAACGATCCAGAATCTACCGCTCTCTCAACGATTTACTTACTATAGCACGCAATGGCGGCAGACATGAGCTGTTACATGCTCTGTCGGCAATACCAGTTATGCACTTGAAACCTATCTTGGATGAAGCAGAGGTTGCATTCTTTAGAAACACTGACTGATTCAGACTTAATATCATTGTCTCATTCGCACAGTTTAAACTTTATCCTATTGTGAAAAACACCTCCCCTAAAAGACGATTCATAAAAATCCCGTTTATTAACAAAGATTTTGATCTTCTTAACATCTCTAATATTTTTCGGGATCATCGCGTACAAAGTACCATTCCTCAATATTTTGAAAATTTAGATCCACCTCTTATTTGTTATAAGTACAAGAAACCTATTCAAAACTTTGTTTTTAACTATAATAAAGTTACATCGGATCCTGACATACTTGAATCGTGTCCTGCTTCTTGAGAATGTGCAACTTCTAAATATCTCTACAAACCAGCTGGTCATGTTGTTACAGGTGACTTTTCAATTATCCAAGACAGACAGCTCCCGACCGTGGTCTTCTTAAAAAAGGACCTAAGTATAGAATCCCATCCAAGATAGATTTTGTCAAATGCCGTGAGGTGCTTACGGAAACCTTAGGTAATTATACGAAAAGATGGTGTAAATCAGAAGGAGTCGAACCGCATGCTCTGAATGACTGGAAAAACCTCATTTTAGATATAACGGATATTCGAATAGATAACTTCCATAAAAACCCTCATCTTTTTCAAAATCCACGTTCCCAATCAGAAAGATATTTCAAATCCAAACTAAGTAAACTACATGAAAAATATGTCTTTGCACCAGCTGATAAAGCAGCCAACAACACCATTATCATTTGAAAACGTTTCTACATATCAACTTTGGTTTCGGAACTTTCGTCTACTAATACATATTCACATGGTGGAGGTTTTTGTTTGTTTGCTTTGGTTCCTGTTTTATCCTGATTTTGTATGCATTCGGTTTCTTATTTTCTGGGTTATCGATTTTGTGCTGTAAACAGGGATATGGTCATTATCCATATTTGTCATACATGTATATCAAAAGCAATGAAAGTGCATCTAACATTTTAAGCAAGCATAACAATGAGCTGTCTTCATTCAATATCTCTATTTCTAAATTAGATCTTCCAACACTATATTGCATACCGAAACTGCACAAGTCTCCTTACAAATTTCGATTTATTGCTAATTCTAGTAACTGTTCCACTACAATTTTGTCTAGAAATCTGACGTCAGCACTTACTGCTATTAAAGAACACATAACTAGATATTGTGAAACGGTTTTATACAGGAACGATGTAAATTTATTTTGGTCTATTAAGCATTCAGGGGATGTGATTGACAAAATGAAATCTGGAAATTTCCAAGCCAATACGATTTCTTCATACGACTTCTCTAATATGTACACCACACTTCCTCATGACAAAATTAATGATCGATTATCTAATCTCATTAAATGGTGTTTTGATCGATAGCGGAAAACTTACATTTGTACATCTGAATCGAAGAGTTTCTTTTACTCGACAGACTACAAATCATACAAATCATGGACATGTAGTGACCTGTGTAATGCCTTGTCCTTCCTCTTGGACAATATTTATGTTAGATTTGGTGAGGATCTATACAAGCAGGTTGTAGGAATTCCTACGGGTACTAACTGTGTGCCTCTTATTGCAGATTTATTTTTATACACTTATGAGAAAGAATTTATCCAAATCTTCAAAAGCAAAGAAAATTTGATGATCTGAAATGTTTCAATAATACTTCTAGGTATCTGGATGATATTCTAACCATTGACAATCCTGCTTTTGAATAATATAAGAATGAAATTTATCCACAAGAATTAACACTTAAGGATGCTTTCTTCTGAGATCTCGAATTCAAAAGCATCAAACTTTTTTTTCTTACAATTATATTTCAATAGTACTTGACCCGATAAGTAATAAAACAAACAGAAAAGGATACCAAGATATGGACTTTATGTCAGATATTTGCCATCAAATATACCCATCTTCAACCATCTCAGAATATTGTGGTGAAATTGAAAATTGCCGAAATATTACTCATAAAATCTAAAATATATATATTCTTACGGAATTGTTGAATTGGATTACTCAAATATATTTATTTAGAATACATTACTTTACTACTGTTGAATACAATTTTTATGACATAAGATGTAACGGAACGGAATTTTTAGCAAATTCTTACCTCATATGGCAATTTTTAAAGTAACGTAAGAAACAGATTTTTGGCACTAAAATGCTGATAAAAAATGTAATTCCATCAAACTTTTTTAAAAACTTCACATAGTGTATCTAGGGACATTATAGCATGTTTTTATGAAAGAAAAAGTAGGGGGTGTTATGCATTGGGAAAAAGTTTTGGCCCATTTTGCTACCCTACCCCCTTCTTTCAAAATGATACAGGAAATAGAAAAAACACCATATTACCAACAGTACGTACAGGTTTTATTGATTATGTTTGGTTTTATATAGCTGTTCCATGTACTTTCATGTGAATGACAAATATGGATAATGACCATATCCCTGTCCACAGCACAAAATCGATAATTCAGAAAATCAGAAACCGAGGCATACGAAATCAGGACAAAACAGGAACAAAAGCAAACAAACAAAAACCTCCACCACATGAAAAAAAAGCGAACTCCCGATATGAGAGTGAGACCAGGTGCCCAGGAAGAGTAAGCATCTCCTGCTTGCATGCAACACCCGCCGCTTCAATTCGGTAGAACTGTCACATTCGGTAACTTCCATTTCGGAAGACATAGAAGAAAGGAGGGGATCTCCAACAACACGAGGTTGCAGCACCCACAGCAAAATCCCAAAACACCCATGCAAAAAAACACAGAACAGATACCCACAGAAAGAGACGCAAAAGGGACAAGGAACACCAACTCACAACATAGAAATATAAAAGACTACACATAAACCAACGAGACCAATGGGCAACCGGTGCCGACTTTGGACGGCCATTTGTCACGCAAGTAGCAAATGGTGTGGTTATCCTGGATTACGTGCGCACAACCCTCTCACTTCTCCAGTTACCTAGAGGTCTCGAAGAACGTACAAATGTGGTGTAAAACAACCTCCTCACTGTAAGATGACGTCACACAAACAAGACCGCGAAACGCAGAGGCCCCAGAGACACAGATGAATATGTAAATGGATATAAAAAGAGGGCATGCGTAATACAGTCCGTGCTCTGCCGGCTGTAGCGAGCTCATGTATGTAATCACCCGAGGAGTCCGACTGACATTCAGAGAGGACAGGTGGTCGGGGCCCTGTCTTCTCTAAAGAGGTTTGGACAGGGCCCGTCAGAGTACAATCTTGGGTTGGATGGTTCAAATGGTCTACGACAGAATATCACCCATCATTCTGGAGAGTGGGACATCATAGTGTATGACGAGTTCCCCATATCGACCGTAGAACTTCCTCAGTGACGATGTTAGTCGGTCACAAGCATATCCCTGACTGAGAAGCTTATCTGAAAGACGCCTAGCTCTCAGAACAAAATCCGTCTATTTGGTACTTGCTCTGGAATAGCGTATCAACTGAGATATGAACACGCCATAAGCAGGCGATGAAGGAATGTTGCTACTCAGAAAAGGAAAGTTTGTAATGCTGAAATTGAAGTCGTCACGTTTGTCATAGAGTGAGGTGTTCATGTGACCATCAGTGTCGTAGGACAACATTATGTCCAAATAGGATGCTGAATTATGTGTCTCTGTAGTTTCTTTGACTTCAAGCTCTGAAGGATAGATACTGCTCAGGAAATCCGCGAATTTTGGATTATTGATGGACAACACATCGTCTATGTATCTGTAAGTGAAGTTGAAGTCAGAAGCTAAGTATCTTTTCCCTTCAGAGACCAGAGATTGAATGAATTCAGCTTCGTACGAGTAAAGAAAAATGTCGGCAAGGAGTGGGGCACAATTGGTCCCCATTGGAATTCCGACAATTTGCTGGAAGACCTTTCCTCCAAACACCACAAAAATGTTGTCGATCAAAAAGTTTAACATCTGAGTAATATCTGTTTCAGTGTACTTATTTTCAGAATCGGACTTTTCTTTTACAAAGTAGGTTTTGTCATAGTTCACAGCAATAAATTTGTATTTGCGAGTACCGTTCTTACTTGTAAACGCATTACTTATAATTTTTGCGAGTCTTTCTTTCAATTTAGAATGTGGAATTGTAGTGTAAAGTGATGAAAAATCAAAGGCTTTGATCGAATGAACTTTACTAAAATGAGTGGATTTCAGATGTTCTAAAAGTTCCTTCGAATTCTTTAAAATCCACATCTGGTTGATACCACTGCGAGAATATACTGTCGAACAATATTTTTGAAGCCCAGATTTGATTTCAGATAAAACTTTGTTGAGTAAGATCGATACAGATTTGGTAGAACATTTTGAGGAACCAGCGATGAAACGTTGTTTGTACGGATTCTTATGCATTTTAGGTATGCAGTATAAGTATGGTAAATCTAAATCTAAATTGTTAGTTTGGAAGCCAAAGGAAGCAAGAGCTGATTTGTGGTTATCTATTATTTCAGAGGCAGAAAGGTTTGTAGGGGTGTAAGTGGGATTTCCAGGTGTCGAATTTAAACCCAACTCTTTAACTAGACTGTCGTAATAGTACTTTTTGCAAGTAAATGTGTAATTATTTGAGGCTTTGTCCGCTGGTGTGATGACATAATGTTCTTGGAGGTAGGTGAGCTCTGTGATAACATCAGGGTCTTTAAATATAGACTCGAATCTGGTGTTCACAGTTGATTTTAATCGATTTATTCTAGATAAAAGTAACCCTCTGATGGATTTTATCCATTCGGAAAGAGTGTCGAGCTGTACATCCTCTTTCTTTGCCCAACGTCTTGCATATTCCTCACAAGAGTCCATGATAATTTTCAAATTTTGGTTCCATGTAAAGGACATACTTTCTCTGTATTTGGGACCCTTTTTTAACAATTCTCTCAACTTGTCGTTCTTGACTATACTAAGGTCACCAGTAATAACGTGTCCACAAGGAGAGTAGTTGAAATCCGATGAAGAACATTCGCAAGGAAGTGGATGTAGTGAGGGATTACTT
The DNA here is from genome assembly GCA_028142955.1 of Pinctada fucata. Lineage (NCBI taxonomy): Eukaryota > Metazoa > Mollusca > Bivalvia > Pterioida > Pteriidae > Pinctada > Pinctada fucata. The sequence continues at coordinate 58,168,102 of AP027105.1, forward strand.
AAATCAATACACTGCAGGAATCGTTTGTAATTGTAAATTTTAGATGCAACTGTTGGTGTGAAGCTATAGGAAATACAAGGAGTTTCTTTTCTTTTGAAATATGGTGGGATTTTTTCTGTGACAGTTTTGTGATTCAAAATTTGACCAAGATTCAATTTATCAATACCTTTGTTTGCAAATCTTACTTTAATGAAAGGGCGGTTTGTTTTCTCCTCTGATTTATCTGATCTAACTGCTTGAAATAAACGAAAAGTAGAAATGTCCAAGATGACTCCTTGTAGTCTGTATTCTGGGGAACGTGTATCGGTATATGTGAGGTCCTTCGTATATTCGTAGATTTCGTGTAACTTCCGTAAAGGAACAGAGTATAATTTGGTACGAATATAATGCAGTCCTAGAGGCTCATTCAAAAATGGAACCAAGTCATCGAAGGAGAAATTATGTATCTCAGGCCTATTATATTTTCGAATGCCATGACTTCGAGGTCTTCTTTGTGGTCTGTTGAATAAGCTAATAAGCTGTTGAATAAGCTAGTTAGAATATTTATATACATTCTAATAATCTGACATTAAACATATTTTTTTTGCATAGCTAGGGGAAAGGGGGGGTCAGCCCAGCCCCCCCCCCCCCCCCCCCCGTCTTGAACTCACCGAAACATTTTTTTTTGCATATTAATTGATAAATATGTTTTAAAATTCCACAAACATGGCAGATATTTCACACGTAAATTAATCGTTAACAGACCTTTCATTATGGACCTTGACTTCTGATGTAGTGACCTTGACTTTTGAGATTGACCTATTTTTAACAAACCCAGCAATATCTCGCTACTGTATAAACCTTCACTTTTTCTACAAAAACCTATACACAGCGCGCGGCGCTATCTTCTGACTTTTTTTCTTTTTCTTTTTTTTTTCTTTGTCTGTTTTGTTCTTTCCTGTGTTTAATGTACAATGTAAACAGCAAATAAAGAACAAGGATACGTATGTAGACGAGGGAACTCTCCGACCGCAGAATATATTCGATAACCTAAGACAATAAAAAAAGTATGATTGTTTCTGAATTTTTAAATCCACATATCGATAAACATGTCTAATGAACATGTAGATGTAATATACCCTCTCTCTCCCTCTCTCTCTCTCTCACCCCATGACACACGTTTTGTTTGTCGAAAGACGCTGAACGCCATGCAAGTTTATTTTTATCTTTCGTAGCATTTTTATTTCTTTAATTTGCGGAGCCCCCCCCCCCCCAACCGGATTATCAATATTTTTTTTTTCAGTCCATGGGGTTACATGATTCGGATTTTTTTTTTTTTGGATGAAAAATGCGTGCCTAATCTTTTCTTTTATAAAGTCTTCCTCTCTTATGACGCATGTCAGTCGTGAAATGCCCGTACGTCTTCAATGCGACAGTCGCACGAAAAAAAGTCTGTTATCTAACACTACGAACTCTTTAAAAATATTTCGTGCCGCAGTCTTACGGCGGTCTCGAACAGTTATTGTGCAGCCGTACGGCGTGCAGGATCGCAGAGACCGTATGACTGCGGCAAGGTTGATGTGAAAGGGCCTTATTTAAGTTTTCCTTTAAAAGATTAATTATTTGTCGGAAAAAATGTATGAAATAAGATGATAGCTGATGATTTTGTTATCGATATGTACCCTTACTAATGTAAAGTTCCTGTATTGTATCCATTTTTCAAATAAATGACGGAATTAATGAAATTGGATCATGTAAACAGAGATTAGAAAAAAGTATAAAGATAAAGCGGGAGAAATAAAAAAAAGTACGTGGCGATTTATTATTATTATATATTTTTTTAATAAATAGAAATCCAGAGACGAATCGCCATTAATACATGTTTCTTTGACACAATGACAGTACAGAGTTCAATTACTGGTAAAGTTCTATTTTCCATTATTCGGTGTATTTTACTTGCTTTTGTTGTGTCTCTGATTTGTTTCACACTGAAAATACAAATCTATTTCTTAAAAGTATTGCTTTTATTGTATTAATCTTCTCAATTGATGTAACTAAAAGGCAAATATAAGTAATCAAGCATTACATCCCTTTCCTGCAGCGTTATTTATCTGTTTTATTCATGGCGGGAAGACGAACGTCATTTTTGCTGCGTGACGTCAAAGATTCTCGCAGTGACGTAATGTTATTTGAACAAGGTTGTTTTAAAGCAAAAAGAAAAAATAAAATGTTTATACTTATGAAAATAATAAATATATCCTCAAACAACTCCATTTAACCATGCTATTGAATTTGATGCAGTGAACAGAAAAAACAAATGTCGTACATCTTTCTTTTACGACATTAGGAGTTATCTCCCGTCGTCTAGAACGTTTTCTGTTCAGCTCGCCAGGAGAAAGCATCCTTAACAAGGCAAACGTTACAAATACAGAAACACCGTTTTTGGACCTAAATATCAAAATTGTAAACGGAAAGATTCATTCAAGTGTATATGACAAAAGGGATGATTTCGGATTCAACATAGTAAATTTCCCCTGGCTTGACGGTGATGTTCCAAGATTACCGTCATACGGCATTTACATATCACAGCTCTTCAAGTACGCCAGAGCATGTACTGATATCTTGGATTTTCACAGTAGAAATTTACAAATTACCAAAAAACTTTTAGGTCAAGGTTTCCGCTTTCATAAACTAGTTAAGACTTTCTGGAAATTTTACAAAAATTACAGTCAACTTCTTTTAAAATTCGGATCTATACACGCAACAGAGTACATTACTTTGGGTATTACACAACCTTTTATGGTGATATGATAAACAAAATTAGAAGGATCAAAGGTAGGCAGCATAACCATCGAAAATGCGTAAGAATCATCAAACGCCTTTTATACCGTGGATATGATCCTAATGTCACCAGACGGACATTAGGCTTGGTACTTGACCAATCTACAGTCTTGTACAAGCGCATCATTGAGACTTGCACTCTGACTGACTGTGACGACGGGACTCCATGACGGGCCCTGTCCAAACCTCTTTAGAGAAGACAGGGCCCCGACCACATGTCCTCTCTGAATGTCAGTCGGACTCCTCGGGTGATTACATACATGAGCTCGCTACAACCGGCAGAGCACGGACTGCATTACGCATGCCCTCTTTTTATATCCATTTACATATTCATCTGTGTTTCTGGGGCCTCTGCGTTTCGCGGTCTTGTTTGTGTGAGGTCATCTTACAGTGAGGAGGTTGTTTTACACCAAAATTGTACGTTCTTCAAGACCTCTTGGTAATTGGAGAATTGAGAGGGTTGTGCGCACATAATCCAGGATAACCACACCATTTGCTACTTGCGTGACAAATGGCCGTCCAAAGTCGGCACCGGTTGACCATTGGTCTCGTCGGTTTATGGGTAGTCTTTTGTGTTTGATGTTTACATGTCGTGTGTCTCTTTTCCGTCTCGTGCTGTACTCGTCTTTTGTGTTTTTGCATCGGGTGTTTTGGTGTTTTGGTGTTGATGCTGCAACGGGGTCTTGTTGGAGATCTCCTCCCTTCTTGAATAAATGTATATCTTTACAGTGAAGAAAAGTAGGGGATCTCCAACAAGACTCGGTGGCAGCACCAACAGAAATTTTCTGTTAACTTTCCTTCTTTCTCATGAATGCTGAATTTCTAATTTGGAACTTGGTAAGTATTTGTTTTGAGTGTTAAACGTCTTCAAATTCAATAGCATCAGTTAAGAATATTTTATTTCTGCCTGCTTGGTGTGCAAAATTTGTCAATGTCTTAAAATGAATTTTAAGATGTGCTTGTCCAGTACTGTCGCCTGAAAGAAGCTTTTTTCGGGCCATTTATCAATTTTACATAATATGTATTATTTTTCTATTTCGGAAACTTGTCATTTCATTCAAAATATATCATCGAAATTAAAGGAGGTTAACATATTAGCAACATCCATCCAATGCTATTTTGTTCATCGATTTCATTTAACTATGCTACAGAATCGACCTTATAAAAAATTGGAGCCGCTCACTCTGCAAAGTAAACGCAAGTGAAACAAACCCACAAGAAAGTTACACAGAAATGACATTAGAAAAAAAACTACAAACCGCAAAAAGATGCAATATTCACTAGAACATCATGCAAAGTAATCGAAACAGACATACAGAAACATCAAACTTAAATGACATGTCATGGAGTCCATGCGTCACGGTGTGCAACGTTGGGAAAGACACTGCTACAAAACTGTAGATTTGTCCAGTACCATGCCCAGTGTTTTATGACTATAGGATCGTATTCTCGATAAAGAAGGTGACCGACTATTTTCTAACATATGTGGTTGAAGTTTGATCTGCCTTTGATCCTTCTGATTTTGTTTATTAGGTCACCGTAAAATGAAGGCAATGAAATTCCCAATGAAAAATACGCTGATCCTAGTGTTGTCCCAAATATGTTGAAGCCAAAGTCTTCTCTTGCGTCGTATATCTTTGTCTGAATTTCTCCGTTATTTTGATTTTGATATCAAGATCCAAAATGGTGTAGCAATGTCATCTGTGTTTGCTTTATTCAATGTTAAATCTGGTGGATAGATTTGATTTTTGTTATGGCAAAAATGTGGGTTATCAATATACAAAATATCATCAAGATACCTAGAAGTGCCGTTGAAACATTTCAAATAATAATAATAAGTACCACTAGTGAGGATTTACCATCCGAAACACGTGTCTGGTGTACTGAAATTGGTTTGAAATTTTCTCAAGAGTGTTGAGAGCTGGGACACTTACGTTTTATATTCTCTTAAGGTTCATGGTTACACCCTTTCCAAAACACCCCCAAAACACTATGAAACATCCCAGGTTAAGTTTTATTTATTTTATTGGTAGAGAGCAATGTAATGTATAGTATTTTAATGAAAAAAGTATATGTCATCGAGCTTCCAATTGATTTATGACCTTCCAAAGAAGTACATGTCCAATTTTTCTTTAATTTTCCCCAAATTTGCATCATATCATCAATAGACCCCCCTGTTATTTTTAACCTGATGCATGAATGTATATGGTCATTCTTTTAATAACGAAAGAAGGTCTGAAACAAATAAAAAATAGAAAATATATCAATGCTGGTAAGTCAAATTCTATGAAATAGTAAATATTATACCATTTTAGGCTCTGTTCTTGACGTCATTATTTTTAGAGTCCAACCAGTAAATGACGGGTTTAAGTACTTTGTTAACATGCCAATGAGCGGAAAATTTGCTATCTTAATCTAAGTTAAGATATCTTTCAACAATAAAAATAAATGTTGCAATCATCGAACAAAATTTTAAGTTTGATACAAAATTATGACCTTACCCCCCCCCTCCAGATTTTGTCACAAAATGCTGGCAAGATATCCCCTCCGTGCTCTATTTGGATTTATATCTCCTGAACCTTTCATCTAAATTACTCCATTTATCATCCATATATCAATTGGAAATAGAACTGATCAAAATGTGAATTCTGTAACCCATTTTATAATATTTACCCATTATATCAGTAATATTAACGCCTGCAACAGTTTTAAGCAAATGACGTCACGTGATGCATTTGGCCATTTGAACGTCAAATCAAGTTGATAAAGAAATAAAAACGGTCCAGAATGAAATGGGGCGATGAAAACAAGATGTATATCTTATGAATAGAATCATAAATAAATAGAATGTATTCAGATATAAGAATACGCTAAGAAAGTTACTAACACTTGAGAATGTAAGTGCAATTACACGTTATATATATAATATACAGGCTTAGTACATGTATGTTGCTATCCATTGGTTTTGGATGAGGAGAAAAGCCGGGAAGGGCTAAAATCGGCCTTGTGACAGAATATCATTTTGAAATAGTTTTTTCTTAATTCCTATATTTATGAAAAATCATATTTATTTCCGCATGACATTTGTTTTCTTCTAAGAAAGGGTAAACAATAGCACGAACAACGTCGTTTTGAACCAGGACGTCGCCTTATAATTGCTCGGCGTTTTGAAACCTATTTGTAAGAATCTGTGTTTCAAAACAGAAAACATCTACAAGGATTTTTTTAAAAATATTTTTAACAAAAAAAAAATCCATATAATGTAAAATGCAACTAACTGACTTCTAACAGTAAAACAGTGATGCAACTGAGTTCTATCTTCAATTAATATTATAAACGTTCCACACACCCCCCCCCCCCCCTCCTTTTTTTACTGGTCTACGTGCACATATTTCATTATAGGCGTTTATTGACAAATTCTTTCCTGATTGCAAAATAATTTGAGTGTACTTCAATGTAATACGATAAAAACAGTATTCCTTGCATTTACGTATTTATGGAGATCATATAATGTAGGTAAGTCGGCATTCGCATTTTTCATCAAACATGCTGGGATATTCAGCATTATGGCATCCAACGTGGGTCAAGGTCATCCTCAAGGTCAGTGTGACTTGTTCATGATCAAATATCCTTTAGGCAATCAGTGGCGGATCCAGCGCCCCCTTTGCTGGGGGTTGTCAAGGGGCGAAATTTGCCTATTTAACTGAAAATGTGCAAAAATATACCTGTTTTTGGAAAATTTGGGGTCATTGCCGGGGGGGGGCGCCCCCTCCGCACCCCCCCCCCCTGAATCCACCACTGGTAATTTTAAAATATGTATGTACTTTCCATTCCTATAATATTTAACGCATACCGGTAATAATAATTCACTGCCGGGGAGAGGGTTAAATTTAGGCAATAATCCTGAAATCATTTATTTATAACAGGTCCATGAATATTCGCATTGTAAGAAAAGGAGAAGAACAAATAATGTAGAAAAAGAGAACTTTTTCAAAAGGAGGATTCACTTTGAGAAGATTTGACTTATAGTACCATGTCATTTGTCATGAAAAGTCTTCTGTTCGATAAATTCAAAATATAATTATTACGGTTTGCTTATAATAAATGGCGAATCTTACACATAGCGGAGAGAAATTGCTACGTAGCAGTAATACTCCCCCCTCCTTTGCCCTTATCGTGATGCTTGCTGTTCTAAATATCACTACTCCTAGATATATAGACAAAGAAAAGTCCATTCATTTGTTTTACCCGAATCCCGCATGTAAGGAACGGTCCATTTGATATTCTGGGGGGGGGGGGGGGGGGCTTGGGTTTTTTTTTCGAAAAAAATAATTTTGCTCTGAATTTTGATGAAAAAAATTAATTTGCTTATGGTGTGACAGAAAAAAATAATCTTGCTCTTACAAATAATCTTAATTTGAAGAATAACCATAAAATTTTGCTTAAATTCTTGAAATTTTTCCGGCTCGCTTCGCTCGCCACAGTTTTCAGTCTATCAAAAAAAATTTTGGCTCGCTTTGCTCGCCATAGATTTCTATCAATCATTACTTGCTTATGTCAAAGTTCATATATTTGAAGATATCAAAAGTGTTAATAATACTTACGTATAACTATTAATACATGTTGCATGTATCCCATAGAGTCTCAATTTTATGTTCTTGTAAGCTTGGAAGGACTCTGAACTTCAGTTATTCACCATTTTACAATTCTACATTTTAAAATTTGTCTAGAAGACCTTCACCAAAGACCCTCTTATATTCATGTACCTTATATAAATTTTGTTTATTTAGAATTGTATTGTAGAAATCTTTTATCTCTCTATTTAGAATTGAATTGCATAAAAATAAAGTATATATTAATATTTAGATTTTGAGTAAAAATATAAATAATATCAATTGATAAAACACAAGCATTCTTAGTATATATGCTCATCACATTGTTAAAAAAATTTAGATTTTGAGTAAAAATATAAATAATATCAATTGATAAAACACAAGCATTCTTAGTATATATGCTCATCACATTGTTAAAAAAATTTCCTTGCTCCGACTTTGCAAGAAAAAAATAATTTTGCCCCGGTCCGAGGCGAAAAAAATAATCTTGCTCCGACAAAAAACCCAAGCCCCCCCCCCCCCCCCCAGAATATCAAATGGACCGTGCCTAAACTAATGAGTTGTTTCCTAATAAAATGTACAATTTTATGAGATGTTGCTCATTTAAACCCCGCGTGTAAAAAAAAAAAGCATCACACACATTTTAATTAGATTCAATTGCTATTTTAACCCCGGGTATAAATCAAACGGTTGTTTACAAATAAAACAAGCATAAAATTATTCTTTCGTGATTTTCTCGTAGAGGTGACGGCGAGCGGCAGAATGCGCTGTAAGCCTTTTCTCTGAATGAACATACCCATCAAAGAACTGTTTTACATCAATTTTTAATCAAGATTCAAAGGAAAACGATAGAAGTCCCAATCTTATCAAAATACGGCAGTTTTATTTAGCACAATCCCTAAAATACTAGTTCATGTTTCAGGACGTAGGTGAGTCAGCGTTAAATAATAAGAGTGCCGATGCAATTTTGGCGCGTTTTTTTCGTGACGTCATAGACAACGTGACGTCGATTTTGGCGACGAGAGAGACTCCGAAGTGATTTGTTGTTCGGATGGTGTATCCTTGAACCTTAATTTGTTTGCATTTCCTAAATTTCTGTGTAATTTTGTGTCCTCTTGTTTAAAGGACCGGTCAAAATTAATTAGAACATGGGACCGGTGCATGCATGCGCCCAAAAGCATAGAGTTTAACTCGACGTTCGAATTTCTAATTATCTCACTTTAAAAGAGTAGGGTTAGGGTTAGGGTTAGGGTTAGGGTTAGGGTTAGGGTTAGAATGAATAGTATATATTCTGATGTTTGGATCTTTTGAAGCAGAAGTCATGCGAAAATGACCATTTTTTTCCTATTTTCGGCGATTTTTCATGGAAAAATATGCATTTATCCCAAAATAGCCACCAGGAATGAATATTTCAAGGAGTATGAATATTATTTTTTAAATAATGTAACAAACTGAGCTTATACTATTTATCGCCCATATTGGTTTTATATATTACGTGACATGAAAGAAGAGTTATCTCCCTGTAGTCGCAACCCTAACCTTAAGAAATGGCCCATTGAAATTTCAGAAAATCAAAGAAAATGGCCCCTTCACAACAATTTTCTTCCCAATCACTAAAAAATCAATAAACTCTACAAAATACGTTTAAAGTCATATATTTTTATATCAAGACTTTATAAAAAAGCATGGGACACAACTTTTATTGTTAATTAAACTGCATATATGTATATTTTTTGTTAAATCATGGGGTCCTAAGTTTTTTCCATTAATTTATCATTCTGCACCGGTCCAATGTTACCATTGATTTAGACCGTTCCCTAATGTTTTTGCCGATTTGAACATTTTCAACTTGTATGTTTGAAAAATTAACGAGATAATTTTTATTGAAACGCAACAACATTAAGTAAATCAATGCAAAACAAAATAATGAAAATTGTGAAAATTATGAAATATTCAGTATCATTGTACATTTTTGCTGAACATCTACATTCCAGAGTTCTAGAACGTTAAACAGAAAATCTATAAATTTTTAGAAGGATACTTACGAAAAAACGACATCCAAATTTTGATGAAAAAGAGAGTCATTTTCAAGTATATCGTACTCAATATGTTTTCTAATTACACGTTTTTCATTCTAATTTTGAAGCACTTGACTTGGATACCATTGACTGATGAGAGGATCTTTAAAGGTGTCAATAATACAGCAATACGAACATAAACATGTTGTTTTTCATACGAAAATGTTTGTGTATCTAGAGCATTTAAAAATCAAAAAGTGTCCACAATTAAGAAAACCATTTAGCTTCATCAATTTGAAATAGAAGTAATGGATTAGATAAAGTGAAATACATCATAAGGCTGAAAGATATGATTATAACCAATATAAAGGCTCAATAAATTACGTAATAATACAATGATAATATCATACACTTTGTATAGTTCTCTCTATTCCTGAAAGGTATGTACTTTTACTATGTTCAGCATTAATACCATTGATCTGTGTAAATTGTACCTTAATCAAGAATAAAGCTATTCAACATCATTTACAATAATAGTTTATCAGATTTCAAAGATACCTATGTTTTTTTCTTAGGAACAGACATATAAAGTTTTCATCGTTTAAATGAAAAATGTCAAGATGAAATAATCGAAAAAAAGGTTAATGGAAAGGAGCCACAAGGAAGCGCTGGACGAATAAGTGAATTAAAGTCAAACCCTATATCCAAAATCAGAATCCAAACAAAAACGTTATCAATGGGCAAACAAAAACGTTATCAATGAGCAAACAAAAACGTTATCAATGAGCAAACAAAAAAGTTAGCAAAAGTTAATCCAAAACGGAGATTGGAAAAGTAATAATCTGCTTGTAAGGAAGTTTTTTAAAGGCTTGTGCTGAAAATGTCTAAACCAGTGAATGCTTTTTGGATGATTATGACTGAAATATTTTCCAACATTGTGGGATCAGCCATAGTTGATTTGTCGAGGACAAAATTGAGCAAGTCAATATTTGCTTGCATGAGAATTCATGATGCCATAATGGGATGAAAAATCGGCGGAACTGTTCTCTGTTGTTTACTTGATATTCATTTAAGGATACCAGTTTTGTTTTTATAAAATAATTAATCCTCATATGAAAAACTGTTTGGTTATTTGTATATATATACGTTTCACAGTCAAAACGTCACTGGTATGCAGTAAAAAAAAAGTTTGCTGGTTTTGTTAGCATTTTCTAAATATATGCTGTGTATAAAATGGTGAAAATTTATTGTTTAGACCAAAAATAAGACATACTAGTAAACCTTTTTTTTAAAACAATTATATCGGTCAACCGTGTTGAAGTCCTTTCAAAATGTTATGAATCGATACTGACCGAATCTTTGAATGACAATTGAACTTAGATGTTGCAATCTTTAAAGCAGATTTTTTACGACTTCGCAGTTTTCGCATAACTATTTATTTTAATTCATCTAAAATTATTCAGTTTGACATCATGATTATCCAATTGCTACGTTTTGACAATTCTTTGCGTGGGATTGCCGAAAAACATTCTTGAAGTATTGTTTTGTCAATATTCATCGTGCGTTTTGTGTATTCCGTAACTTTTCTTTACCAAGTATTATGTTCGTTTGTTTCGTACAAATTGACCAGCTAGTGATTACCTCCGCTTATAAATGATGGACAAGATACGGCATAGTCGTCGTGAGTAGTCATAGTCGTTTTTTTTTTTTGGTCCGAACATACGACAATTTTCTAAAGCAAAAATCCTGGTAAACTGTGTACATGAGACTTCAGGCATATTGCACCTCTTAAGCATTTGCATATTTTAAAATTTTTCTACTGTTAGTGAGCCAGAATGCCATATACAGAACTGAAGACATTCATGATTTCGATACTTAATCCTAATTAGTAGTACATCCCTTTTTATATCCATTTACATATTCATCTGTGTTGCCTGGGCCCCTGCGTTTTTCTATCTTGTTTGTGTGGTCATCTTACAGTGAGGAGGTTCTTTTTAAGAACAATTGTGTGTTCTTCGATACTTTTCGTTAACCGGAAAAGTAGTACGGTTGCGCGCACATAATCCGGATAACAACATCATTTGCTACTTAAGTTGCGTGGCAGATGTTCACTTTGGGATTCACCATTAGAATAAGTTGTCCTTCTATGGAGCTGTGTTATGTCTCCGTATGTTTGTCCTATTTTTCTTTTCTCTTGAGAAAGGTCTGCCATATATTTTTCACGAAATTGAAAGCCTGTTGATTGTGATTTTTAAATCTGATTTTGGCTTTTGTGTCTGACTTTCATACACTGTCTTATTCATAAGAAGAAGGAAATATCTCCAAACTTTGCAGTGAAAACTATTATTCACGCGAACACAATTACACAACCAACAGACGAAACACTTATTTAACTAAGTGAACTCAGGGCAGACTTGAACGGCTTCTGTTGTATCCGGATACCATGTGCACAACCCTTCCGCCCATTCCGATATATCACTGTTTGTTGTCGCCAAACGCAAAACCATCAGATACAATAATACGGAAGTGTTCCAACTCTATACCTCCTTGAAGAAAATTTCGAACCAATTTTCATGCACCAGACACGTGTTTCGGAGATTAAATCCTCATCAGTTATACTTCCCGCCAACGTGCAGACTTTTTTTCGCCAAAGTGTTTTTCATAAGCCCTCTAGTTTTATTTTAGAAGTGCCCTACATTTATGCAGCCAATATAATTCTCTGATAATTCCGACTAGATAAAGGATCAGGAACATTCTTTGGTGAGAGTCGGGCAGTACCCATTGTGTAGTTCCGTCTTTGGGGTGCTTGTAGTCCGGATAATCAAAAGAGTGTGTTCCGATATGATCAATGTTTTAGTCTTTTATATCTTAGTTTCTGTTGAATATAAAATATATACAGGTCTATCCTCCTCATTCAAATGGTTTCCATGCATATACTAGTTATACGTGTATTAGGAGAATCTGTGGCAGCTGACGAAGTAACGAAAAACGGTATTAATATGAGTAGTTGAATGAAAATGTGGCAATTGAAGGGATGACAAATATGGATAATGACCATATCCCTGTATACAGCACAAAATCGTTAATTCAGAAAATCAGAAACCGAAGGCATACAAAATCAGGATAAAACAGGAACCATAGCAAACAAACAAAAACCTCCACCATATGAAAAGAAGCGAACTCCCGATATGGGAGTGAGACCAGGTGCCCAGGAAGAGTAAGCATCTCCTAGCTTGCATGCAACACCCGCCGCTTCAATTCGATAGAACTGTCACATCCGGTTACTTCCATTTCGGAAGACATAGAGTACAATCTTTGGTTGGATGGTTCAAATGGTCTATGACTGAATATCATCCACCATTCTGGAGAGTGGGACATAGTGTATGACGAGTTCCCCATATCGACCGTAGAACTTCCTCAGTGACGATGTTAGTCGGTCACAAACATATCCCTGACTGAGAAGCTTATCTGAAAGACGCCTAGCTCTCAGAACAAAATCCGTATATTTGGTCCGGCTCTGTTATAGCGTATCAACTGAGATATGAACACAAAATGTCGGCAAGGAGTGGGGCACAGTTGGTCCCCATTGGAATTCCGACAATTTGCTGGAAGACCTTTCCTCCAAACACCACAAAAATGTTGTCGATCAGAAAGTTTAACATCTGAATGATATCTGTTTCAGTGTACTTATTTTCAGAATCGGACTGTTCTTTTACAAAGTAGGTTTTGTGATAGTTAACGACAATAAATCTGTATTTGCGATTGCCGTTCTCACATGTAAACGCATTACTTATAATTTTTGCGAGTCTTTCTTTCAATTTAGAATGTGGGATTGTAGTGTAAAGTGTCGGAAAATCAAAGGCTTTGATCGATGAACTCTACTTAAATGAGTAGATTTCGGATGGTCTAAAAGTTCCTTCGAATTCTTTAAAATCTTAAAAATGGTTGATACCACTGCGAGAATATACTGTCGAACTATATTTTTGAAGCCCAGATTTGATTTCAGATAATACTTTGGTGAGTAAGATCGATACAGATTTGGTAGAACATTTTGAGGAACCAGCGATGAAACGTTTTTTGTACGGATTCTTATGCATTTTAGGTATGCAGTATAAGTATGGTAAATCTAAATCTAAATTGTTAGTGTCGAAGCCAAAGGAAGCAAGAGCTGATTTGTGATTATATGTTATTTCAGAGGCCGAAAGGTTTATTGGGGTGTAAGTGGGATTTCCAGGTGTCGAATTTAAACCCAACTCTTTCACTAGACTGTCGAAATAGTACTTTTTGCAAGTAATTGTGTAATTATTTGAGGCTTTGTCTGCTGGTGTGATTACATAATGTTCTTGGAGGTAGGTAAGCTTTGAGATAACATCAGGGTCTTTAACGGTAGACTCGAATCTGGTGTTCACAGTTGATTTTAATCGGTAAATTCTAGATAAAAGTAACCCTCTGATGGATTTTATCAATTCGGAAAGGGTGTCGAGTTGTACATCCTCTTTCTTTGCCCAACGTCTAGCATATTCCTCACAAGAGTCCATAATAATTTTGACATTTTGGTTCCATGTAAAGGACATACTTTCTCTGTATTTGGGAACCCTTTTTAACATTTCTCTCAACTTGTCGTTCTTGACACAGTGTGAGCCTAAGCGCATGTTGAACGAAAGTAACCTCCCACACTATGAACCTAAGCACATGTTGTAACGAAAGTAACCTCCCACACTATGAACCTAAGCGCATGTTGTAACGAAAGAAACCTCCCACACTATGAACCTAAGCGCATGTTGTAACGAAAGTAACCTCCAACAATATAAACCTAAGCGCATGTTGTAACGAAAGTAACCTCCAACACTATGAACCTAAGCGCATGTTGTAACGAAAGTAACCTCCAACACTATGAACTTAAGCACATGTTGTAACGAAAGAAACCTCCCACACTATGAACCTAAGCGCATGTTGTAACGAAAGTAACCTCCAACACTATGAACCTAAGCGCATGTTGTAACGAAAGTAACCTCCAACACTATGAACCTAAGCGCATGTTGTAACGAAAGTAACCTCCCACACTATGAACCTAAGCGCATGTTGTAACGAAAGTAACCTCCCACACTATGAACCTAAGCAAGCCACATATTTACATTAGATGTCTTCATTTTAAGCCTTTATAGAAAATGATCAAATTCGGTTAGAAAATTGTGTCAGTGCCTGAATATATCGCCCTTTTACTACGGAACTTATATATACAGCAAGAAATAACTTCCTTAGAGTTATCTTTCTTTATATGCCCTTGGTAGTCACTGTGATTCAATATCAAAACGAATCAAAATAATATCATGCCCATGTAAGCTTCGGTGTATTTTATGTTGTTCTTCCATTCATTCGTCTATCATTGATTCATTCCTTTGACAGCTAATTGATATGTAGTAGTCTGTAGGAGATACGTGTTGATGTACTTTTAAAGTCATGTAAGGCATTGTACTGAAGTATTTGCTTTATTTGTTCAGTTTCTATCGACAAGGTATCACCCTGAAGTAAACAAGTCAGGTTGCCTTGAAGAATTGGTGACAGCGTAGTGTTACATCTTCAAATTTAATAGCATGATTTAAAAACAGATACATATGCAACATGGACCAAACATGCACGTTTCGGGTACTTAACCCTCGTCAGTTATCCTCAATCTAAACATTGTAATATGACCAAAAAGTGTGACAGTTATAATGTCAAAAAATGTACCGAAAGACGTAGCAGTATAGGTGGGATATGACGCTACGGGAATATTTGCTTACAAGGATATCCATTCATAAATATGTTTAAATGGGGCAAAATGCGTCCTTTTGTATAAATCCTAAAGTCAAAAGGTGTATCCAAGACTAGCTATTTCCCAAGTGCTGAGGGTCAAGATGTAAAAAGATGATATGATAATAAAGGAATCGCAAATAAAGTTTACGTTAATTAAAAATCAAGGACTTCATGCATCGAAACCTATGCATCAATTTATGAAAGTCAAACATAAAATTGAATTCCAAACATCACAATCTTCTTGATAAAAAATGTTTGTATATCCTACTGTCAAAAGAAATATCTCAATCTAAAGTTTTTTCGGTAACGAAAAGAAAGATGACATGGTACATCCTACAAATAAGGTTAATGTTAATTTCTACGGCCGATATGAGGAACTCGTCATACACTATGATGTCCCACTCTCCAGAATGGTGGATGATATTCTGTCATAGACCATTTGAACCATCCAACCAAAGATTGTACTCTATGTCTTCCGAAATGGAAGTAACCGGATGGGACAGTTCTACCGAATTGAAGCGGCGGGTGTTGCATGCAAGCAGGAGATGCTTACTCTTCCTGGGCACCTGGTCTCGCTCCCATATCGGGAGTGCGCTTCTTTTCATATGGTGGAGGTTTTTGTTTATTTGCTTTGGTTCCTATTTTATCCTGATTTTGTATGCCTTCGGTTTCTGATTTTCTGAATTATCGATTTTGTGCTGTATACAGGGATATGGTCATTATCCATATTTGTCATTCAATCGAAAATTTCATCGAAGTTTCGAAAGAATACAAATTTCGGACTTACTTTTATATGACAGCTTCATTTAAAACATAGAAGATCTCCAATAATACTACCTTGCAAATTACTTTGAAACACAAAAATCACAAGACAACAAATTATATTGCAAGGGGCTTTAGCTTTCATTGCAACGTTAAAGGAAATACTTCCCTTCGATTAAAAAAGGAATAATTTGTCTTGGTAATGATAGATATTAGCCATAATAAATTTCAAGAAACAAAAATCAATCAAACAAAATTTAAACATAATGTTATAAACATGATAGAAGTTGTAAGGTTCAATGGCAAAAATAGTTTTAAAATCTTTTTTTTTTTAAAGCACATTCTTTTCTTTTTATGCGACATAAAATCCTCACTGAGACTTTAAAATTCAATTACATATATTAGAATAAGGAGAGTCATTTCGAAGTGTGGTACTTAACTGTCAATTCAATATAAATTGTACACAAAAATTGCATCATGAAAAAATTTCATTCATCAACTGTTACATGTAGGTATGTACTTTTTCAAGTACCAATGTAGACTATGTCTCATTGAAAGTCTATGCATTAGTTCAGAAATAAACAATTACCTAAAATTGAATAAAAATTGAATTATTTATGATTCGAAAAGAAATATTGAAACAGTTATATATATTTCTTATTGCAGCTGATGCTCCCTTTCATACAAAATTAGAACATTTTTGTTTAATCCATATCGGGCTTCTGTTAAAACCCTTTGACAAGGGCCGATGGTGTCCACATGTCATTCTCGTCTCGTAAGATGTTTAAAGACATGACTAATGCGATATTAAACATGGTCTTCAACACTATCAATTGGCGGAGAACACAGGCCAGATTTGATAACTTTTCACCAGTTTGTTGTTTCTACGGATCCAATTCCACTTGACAGCGAAAAATTAAGCTAGGCTGCCTGGACAGATAATTAGTCCACCTAATAATCTGTTATTGAATTATAATTGGTTTGATGTAAGACATCTTTAGACAGAATCAAAGTCATTTCGCGGGCTAATTGGAGTTTTGATCTTGAAAGGGATTGACCGTGTCGGGTAAACAGATTTCTGTAAGCTAAGAGGACATGCGACAGATTTTGAATGGAATTCATAGTCCATACGATAATAAGTATAAAGGAGGCCAAGATCAGTCTCGCAATGAAAATATTGTTCGGCATAAGATAAGTGAAATAAATATATGATCATTGGACATTTACTAGGAAAAAATATTTCAGTGAGCGGAAAAATAGTATTTTATAAAGGAAAGAATATCCAAATCTTTAATTCAAAAGCAGATATCAAAAAGAAAGGAGGGGATCTCCAACAACACTCTGTTGCAGAACCAACAGCAAAACTCCAAAACACCCAATGTAAAAACACAGAGTAGACACCCACAGAAAGAGACGCAAAAGGGACAAGGAACACAAACTCCCACCATAGAAACATCAAACACAAAAGGTCATACATAAATCAACGAGACCAATGGGCAAACGGTGCCGTCTTAGGACGGCCATCTGCCACGAAAATAGCAGATGGTGTGGTTATCCGGATTACGTGCGCACAACCCTCCCACTTTTCCGATAACCCGAGTTTGGTAAGCTGATAAATAAGTGCGTAATTTTTGGAATCAGCAACGTTTTCAACACGTTTTCAACACTGTCATCTTTCCCAGAGGGTTAAGATTTCTTTATTTCATGAAGTCATATTTCTTTTTAATAATATCTATCTTTTCTGTATAGTTTATTTCTTCCATATTGGATAAGGGTGTATGAAAAATTATTCCCAAAATACTGAATTTCCGATTATTCTAATTTAGATTATAATTAAAGCAAAATCTGTTTATGCTATCAATTTTAGATCCAATCCATATTACTGATGTTTTCTCAAAGTTTGTTGTCAAACCAGAATATTTTGCAAACTGGAAGAGTAAATCTAAAGAGCTTTTTAGGGGGTTTGTTTCTGACCCGTCTAAGAGTATGACAGTGTCGACTGCATACTGAGAATAAAGAGGGTAAAAGTTACTATGTCCTAAAATGTTGCGATGGTGCTACATGTGTACAATACCTAACTTTAAGACATTTCAAGAAATTTTGATACTGAAATTTTCGAATGCTTTGGAGAAACGACAAACCAATGTTTATCGAACTTCGCTACACGTGCCATCGGGGACTCCTGGTCCACTAGCAGTGGCACTCAACAAGTGGTACAAATGTTAAACGTCTTCAAAGTCATAGCATCATTTAAGAACAGATATATTTGCAGCATGGACCAGACATGCACGTTTCGGGTACTTAACCCTCGTTAGTGATCCTCATGCTGCAGTCCTGTTGGGGATACCCTCTTTCCTTTTATTGTGCTGTCTTGTTCAAATAAATAAAACACAAATTTGATAGAATATATTTTAAACATAGACTAAAAATTTTAATAAAATAAATTTCGATACAAATTTGACTTGGGAGTGGAACAAAAAGTAACAACAATCCAGCATCTAGATCAAATGATTTTGTTTGTCAGCCAATAGCCTTCTACGTCTGGAATATGATTCTTTAGCGACGTAAAATGATTCACATGTCCAGCATTTTTTCAACATTACCTTACTATAGACATTATGACCAACACCAATTTATAAGTTCTGGTCAGTAATTTCACAGCAGCTCGCTTCAGCAAACCGAACAAGGGACAATTTATCGCATTTATCTCCGGATTATCATTATCTACATGTAAATAATGTTCTAGTTTTTAAACATATTTCATTTCAATATAGCGAATAGGGATTGGGCAACAAGTTTTAACAAAATTATGTAAAACCCTCTCCCTTTAACAATGTTCTATCGTAGTATATTGGTGCATCTCATGTGCATTGCAACAAACAATGTATTATCAGTGATTCTCGAGACCGAATCAAATGAAAACCAAATAGTAAATTTATGAAGAACGATATTCTAATGATGACCTACAATGTATGCCAAATGGTTTGCTTAGGACAGAGCTATGCATTCGTAAACTTTTCAAATACATTTCAAATCCGTGCAGATGCAGACGCGCGATATCCTCGGGGACTAACAGTTCACCATCAGAGATACCAGAGTGGTTGGAAATACATAGTCTATGGTAATATTTCTAACATCACTAATGAGACATAACTTGTTGAAATGCATATATAAAGCACCGCACTTGCACTGGACTCTGGAGATTGTTCAATAGAGAATTTCCATGGAGCTGTGCCATTGTCTTTGTCTGTTTGTCCGAATTTTCTTTTCGCATGAGATAGTTCTGTTTTATATATTTTTTTTTTCAAAAATATGAAAGCATTGCCATTGTGATATTTGGCATCTGCTTTCGGCTTTTGTGTTTGACTCTTATTTACTGATTATATTAAAATATCTATTTCAAAATTCAACTTGACAATTTCAACCCCTAGGTAGGTATCTCTGCAGGTGGATTGTTTAGTCCCTTAGAATATTGTTTGTCATTATTGACGGTGTTTCGGCATTTAACTTGAAATATATTTGTTAATTCTCAGCCACGAAAAAATAAAGTTTATACATTATGCCCTTACACTGGAGTATGTTCATTAAAAAGTGTTGTCCTTCGTATTTCTGTGGTGCCTAGTTATTGTCTCCTTCTCTTTGTCCGCTTTTTCTTTTCTTGTGAGAAAGTTTTTTTTTTATTTAGATGTGTATATTTTTGAGTTTTGGGATTTTTGTATTTAACATTCACTGATTTGATATTTATAAATATTCGGCGTAATCAATAATAGCGAGCGAAGCTCGCCCTTATGGTAACGCGTATACACATATCTTATTGAGAAAATATGCTGAATCAAAGAATGAGAATGTACTACTTTGCTTTCAAAAACTTTCGTCCCCTCGCAGACAGAGTTGCTGCGGAGATGCTGGATATTGCCATTAAAAAAATTTTTTGACTCCAAGTAGACGTATATGCTATACTCAATTTTTGTTTCTAAGTTAAATTCATTGAAAATATTTTTCGTAAATCAGGTAACGGTAAAGCATCAACAAGGCGGCGTAACCACGGGAAACACGGCAAATCCTACATTTCCGGTTTTAAACGAGACGTTTCGCTCTGATTGCTTTTCTCGTCTCGGGTGGTTTCGTACTGTCAGAAGTCGGAATATGTTGTTTTTTCTTTTGTTCTTAAGTAATTTATTTTCAGCTAGCCTAAACATTATTCTTACAAAATGAAAATGAATTATAAAGAACCATATTTTAAGCCCCCCCCCCCCCCCCCCCCCCCCCCAAATATTCATCTGCTGGTCTAGATCAATTTTACAAATGCTTCCGTGTTTCCACTCGCCTTATACTACCTTTTTGGGCAATCATCAAACAGAAAGTTTTGTAAGATAAGATAAACCATCATAGTCAAAATAAAAAAGAAAGTTTTTTTTTTATTTTATTTAATCATATCTTTTTTCTCTCCGCTGGCACAAAAAGGCTTTGCCTTGATTCATATTAAATGATAAATTAAGTTTTTACATTGGACTCTGTCTAGATTATTTATTAAGATAGTGTTGTCATTCGCATTTCTTCGTCTACGTCTTCTCATCTTCTGAGAATTCACAATCTTCGTTGTGTTATATATTTTTCAAGAATGTGTATTATTAACCATAGATTGTTATTTTTGGTTTGGATTCTGATTTTGAGTTGTTTGTTTTACTTTCATTTTGTTTTTGTTTTTGTTTTTGTTTTCGTTTTTTTTTTTTTCTTTTTTTTTTTTTTCTTTTTTTTTTTTTTTGTTTTTTGTTTTTTGGGTTTTTTTTTTTGGGGGGGGGGTTGGTTTTTTTTTTTTTTTTAGGTTTTTGTTTGTTTGCTTTGGTTCCTGTTTTTGAGGTTGAGGTTTTTGTTTGTTTGCTTTGGTTGAGGTTTTTGTTTGTTGAGGTTTTTGTTTTTGTTTGTTAAGGGTTTTGTTTTTGAGGTTTTTGTTGTTGTTTTTGTTTGTTGAGTTTTTTGTTTGTTGGGTTTTTTGTTGAGTCTTTTGTTTGCTGAGGTTTTTGTTTATTGATGTTTTATTTGTTGAGGTATTTGTTGAGGTTTTTGTTTGTTTGCTGTGGTTCCCGTTTTATCCTGGTTTTGTATGCCTTCGGTTTATGGTTTTTTGAATTATCGATTTTGTGCTGTATATAGGGATATGGTCATTATCCATATTTGTCATTTCATTTACTGATTGTGAATCACTGATGAATAACTATTTGCGTAGAGCTGAATTCCTCACATTGGAACACATATTTACTGAAGAGAATACATGTAGTTGGTACTACTGAGACTACACACTAATAATTAAATTAAATTAAATGCAAATGATTATACAACTGTTTGGTATTTTTAATACTACAAAAAAAATACTACAAAATAATTTCCCATAGAACCTCATATTTTTATAATCCCCCATAAAAAAACAAGATTCATATTTTAACCTATTAGTAATTTTCTATTCAAATATGTACACTCGCATTATATTAAGCTTCACGTTAAAACTTGGATGAACAGTACATCATTCATGTTGAAATCCATCCGACTTACGTCCAAACTCCGTACAAATGGCGACAACAAGCTAATAGGAACAAATATATCACAAACATGAATCAACAATGTATTATATACATAAATTTGTTTTACTTTGGGTCATTTTGAGCGGCAAGAATTTCACGTAAACCATGCATGGGAACCATTAGTGCCTTAATACCGCATACAATTATAAAAAAATCAATCTGTCAAACTTGATATGAATTTAGAAGTCATTATCACCTTCAATGAAACTGGAACTCGGTTTAAGCACAATAAATTTAAGACTTTTGAACTTGTATTAAACATTCAAATAAATTATCAGTCAATTACACTTAAGTGAAAATGTCAAAGCTTGCGTGAGACTGCGGTATTAATAACATATACGGTTTAATAAATTATGTCTAATTTGTAGTTTTCATTCCACAAAACTTAACATAATATCTAAAAGAAGACTTTAAACTACGCCCTTTTTATCGGAGCGGAGATTTTTGTCTCTGTTGAGTTAAAAAGGGCATGTATGGAGTCCCCATCCATTGATCCAAGTCCGTCTTAATTGACAGCTTGTATTTATCCACCCCAAACTTCCAATACATTTTAGGTGACATTGATTTAATTGCTATATTATTGATAGGGTGCAAATTTTGCATCGTTGTTTACATTTTTCGCATAATATGACTGAATACCAAAAATGTCCGTAGCTCTACCTGTACCATGTTTTGCATTATTTCTTAAATGAAATGGAATCAAAGAAAACATCGGAATTTTCAATAGATTCCCTCTTAAAGAAGTCTGAAGATTCTATAGGAACGACGAGGGCGATTTCACCTTATTCGTCCGACTCTTCCCCGGACTCGAGTCCAATACCTTGCCATGTATATCCACCTTTGGATTCCGGATGTGTTTCGGATGTTTCTCCAGATCATTTTCCTTATTCTCATTACTACGGACAAATTTCCGGCACTTTGCATTCACCCGAATCACATGAGAAACTGAATATTCATCGGAACTACTTCTCGTGTGTAAAACAGAGGGATGCATTCACAGACTATGGACTCTTTCCTGGAAATGTCTCTCCTTGGAATGGACGATTTCATAGGGACCATTCGACTTACTACGAACGAAATCCGCTTTGGATGATACAACAACGACACTTGTTTTCAAGCAGAGCAAATGATCTTACGCTATCTACGCGATTACCTGGTACGTACATTTAAATTTATACTAGTCCTGATTTGTATAGTTGTTTTCTTACATTTTTTCTTCAGAAAAAAATATGAAAAGTTTCTACAATGCTGTTTTTATTTATTTTTTTTATTTTTTTTTGCATTTACATAGAAGCAGAGGCAGGTTTGTTTCTTTCTCACATCAGAAAACCAAAGCGAGTAAGGACTGCTTTTTCACCAGCCCAGTTACTACAACTTGAACATGCCTTTGAGAACAACCACTATGTTGTAGGACAGGAGAGAAAAGAGCTGGCATCGGCACTTGGTTTGTCAGAAACACAGGTCAGTGTGTATTATTAGTCTTTTAAAATTACTTTTCTCTCTGTCCTCTATCAATAATGCGGAAGGGTTCCAACTCTATACCTTCTTGATGAAAATTTCAAAACAATTCATTATGCACCAGACACGTGTTTCGAATATTAGATCCTTATCAGTGATCCTTCCAAATTCATTTCACTAGCGCCCTCTTCTTTTTATTATTAGAATTTAAATTTGTGTATTTACTTTACAGAGAGAGCGCGGCTCGAAATTTCCTGTAGAGTCGATTCTGTAGCATATGCAAATAAAATCTATGTTCAAAATAGCATTGGAGGGATGGTGCTAAGATGTTAACCTCTTTTAATTTCCATAATATTTTTGGATGAAATGACAAGTTTCCTAAACAGCCAAATGATGTGTATGATGTCAAATTGATAAAGTGCCAAGAGAAAGCTTCTTTCAGGCGACAGAGCTGGAACGAAGTAATTAATACACTTAAAAACATCCAATGACATTACTTAATTAGTAATTAATACACTTAAACCATTCAATGTCAAAACATCATGAAGTCATTCTCATATTTAAAAAGGTTCGCTTTCTTTCCCCCCTACGTCCTTATATTATATTATACTAGAAAAGGACCCGCACAAGCGCGGAAAAAAATTGTCAATTCAGAGGCGTATATTCCGCATAGGCTTAAAAACTCAAGCCTACATATAAATTTTCCGGATTTTTTGTAGATAAATCATAAACCTAAAAATTGTCTATTAATAGCATTCGTAGATTTAAAAGAGGCGTATCCGACATCCTCCCACCCATCTAAAGTTTCCAAAGCTTGATAATTTTGCCTTGGAACACCATGAAAATCGTCAAGATTATAAGACAATTGTCAGATTTTAACAGTATATACATTTTGTATTACTTGGAAAATTCGTAAAACTTCTTAATTACAGTCTTTTAAGAAATCCAGGATGGAATAAATCAAATATCAAAACTGAGATTTCTTAATCATGATAAAGTACCATTAATTTTTCAGGAAAAGTGTATTATGTAGATTTATATGCAACTTTTTATGTCAATCTTCATAGCAAATAAGATTGTTAGATATAATAAAAAAAATGCAGCATTTTAAGTCTAAGTTTTCACAATTTTCTGGGGGCCCCCACCTGCGGGTAGGGCTATGCATTTTAAGTATACAAAAGTGAAAAATAATGATATACAACCAAGTCTGACACCGAGTCATTGGGAAACGTCATGGGAAGCGTGTGATTGGTCATTGAGAATGCATTGAGTGTTAAAGAAATAGAACCAGAAAACAGATTGGAGCAAGAAGACATATCACATTTGAGAACGTCCGCCCTCGACGGGATTCGAACCTAGACTCTTCTGAATGGTTGTCCGTATAGATGTCCGCCACTTTACCAACTAAGCTATGAAACCTTTTCTCGAAAGTTTTTTTTTTTTTTTTTTGTAAGATTGTAGGTCGTAAATTTCAGAAAACGAATTTGGAGTTTTGAATCAAATCAGCCTCCTACTAACATAAGAAATGTCTTGCAAGAATCGCCTTACTAAATCTATGATACTTAAAATGTCGGGGATTGGAAAGGGAGTATAAATCAGAGGAAAATATGAAGTTAATGGTTAATGTCCGTTGCAGGTTTTGAATTTTAGATTTTCTCAGATTTGATTTTAGGAAAACGGTGAGACATAATTAATGATTACACGTGAATTAGAAATCATTCCTTCTAAACAATGATCAATTACACATTGTCATATTATAGGCCATATATTTATCTCTGTCCTCTTCGTTTCGACGGAGAATCGGCTAATTCGTTCCTTTAGTAGTATAGATTTAATATTGCTTCAGTTGAAGCATACAATATATTATTGTATCTTTTATGCGTTTAGCTGATTCTAAGGATATTGTTCACTGGGGCCAAAGAACAGAACAATCATATTAGGTGCATGTAAATTGGTTTTGGAATTTTCTTCAAAAAGGTATAGAGTTGGAACCCTTCGACATTATTAATATAAACAGTTATTTCACGTTGCAGTGTGGAGCAGTTAAAATCGTTCCCCGTGACCTGATGTTTGTCAAGTGTATTAATTACTTCTTTCCAGCTCTGTCACCTGAGAGAAGCTTTGTTTTGGCTTTTTATCAATGTGACATCATATATATTTCTTTTTGCTATTTCGGAAACTTGCCTTTTTACCGATAAATATCATCGAAATTAAAAGAGTTTAACATCTTAGCACCATCCCTCCAATGCTATTTTGAACATAGATTTTGTTTGGACATGTTACTGAATCGACCCTACAGGAAATTTGGAGCCGCGCACTCTCTGTAATGTAAATGTACAAATCAAAAAATTAGAGAGGGCGCTACTTAAATTATTTTTGGTGCCCCGCTGGAAGCATCACTGATGAGAATTTAATATTCGAAACACGTGTCTGGTGCATGTAAATTGGTTTTGGAATTTTCTTCAAAAAGGTATAGAGTTGGAACCCTTCGACATTATTACATTTGGAAATGCCTTTGAATAAAAATATATTCCAAATATATTTATAGAGCGAATTTTCTCCGTCTAAAAGTAAGTTTTACCAGAGCTCATTAAACAACAATGGACAATGACGAATAAGGGAAAACCCAAAGTTTAAACATATACAAGCAGTGGGACATTCAATTTAAGCACAGGAAATATCATCCATCGAACACATGGAACGAATATAAGCAATTTAATAAAAACGCGCCATCATTTTTTCATTACATGTTCCTATAATGTTCACAAGGTTTTCGCAGCTGAAATCTCCATTACCTTGAACTCTAACATTGAAAATCTAGTTCATCTAATTTCTGATAGTATTCTACCACAAAAAAGGATAAGAAATAAAGAGACATTAATGAAGAGAAATCAATCGGCAACGAGCACTGACTTTAGACAACCATACGCATTATATCCATAGAAAAAAGTGTAGTAGTTATCCTGATGAAGTGCGCACAGAACTTGAACATATCTAAATACAGAGAGGTCTGTCAACATTTACAGATACATAAATGGAAGTGGTCCAACTCGTTACCTTCTTTAACAACATTTCAATCCATTCGGTATTTTTAGGACATAATTTTCACAGATTTTGGCCATTGTTTGGATTGAGGATCACTGACGAGGGTTAAATACCCGAAACGTGCATGTCTGGTCCATGCTTCAAATTTATCTGCTCTAAAATGATGCTAATGAATATGAAGACGTTTAACATTTTCCTTAAAGGAATTTTGTCATTACATGTATCTCTTTTGAATTTTCAAAGACTTTTACGAGTTCTTTATTTTCAAAAGGAAAACGAGGTATCCGACTCCCCTGCCACAGAGCAGCCTCCCAGACATAAAAATCTTAATATAATACACCAGACAAGCGTGTTTCGGATAATGATAATGATTCATGGCGCCCCCATATTATATTTCGTATCTCATGTATTCATTTTTTTTTTAAAAAACGTGAGCGGTTACAAATTCTGTGTAGGGTGTATACTGAAGCGTAACTTATGCTTATACTTTTCGGAGCATACATATTTTTTTATGGTGGATATTTGGCTCTATATATATTACGCACAGAACTTTTCATATTGGTTTCAACTAAAACATCGAAGTGTTTCCGTCTTTCATACTTATATATATATGATTTCTTATTTGAATTTGTAAGATGTCGACAGATGAAGAATATTTATTATTTATGTGATCAAAAGTAGCATCCTCTTTATATATCATGAATGTTAAAAAGTACCTCTTTAAAACATGGCATGAAAATCATTATGTAGAAAATAATGTCCTGTGTGATATAAAAGTATTCAAATCATTAATGACGGATCAGATAGGGTGATCATGCATAAGACCTTCCAACAATAGTCTTTCCCAATTTACATCATAACAGACTATTAGCAGTGGACCTCATGCAGTAATTTGGACACGGCTTTTGTCAGTGAGTCCTTATGCATAATAATTGATGAGGAATGTCATCAAACACAAAATACATGCATTGTAAAATGCATTGGCATTAATTGTTGAATGCTCATCATGATTTATGGGTTTTCTTGATCTTTGTGTAGTCATTTAAATCTGTTGCATAACTTATACAGTCATATATACTAATATATATACACATATGTCATATTTTGATAACTAACAATATTTCATCATGAAGATAATGGTTATAAAATTGAAAAAGAAATAAACCGAATAGTGCACATCGGTGAATGAATGTCAAACACCAAAGCCAAACCCAGATTTCAAAAACCATCATCGAAAGTTTTACGAATACTGGAAAAAAAATGTTCTCAATCGAAAAGAAAAATTGGAGAAACAGTCTGAGAAAATGAAACAGATCCACAGAAACACGAAAGACAACATAATTATCTAATGAACAATGTCCAGTAGAAATGCAGAAGGCATTGTAGAATACATGTAAATTGTCGGTGGCGCTGTTAAAACGCGCCGTACTAATTATATTCATACATCTTATGAATAATGTAATTATAGTTTATTTGTATGTAGGACCAAAAAGGAAGCCCAAAGCCCATCCCATTTTACCTCAAAACAAGGGGGAAGTTTCGCTCATTCGCCACGGAGTGACCAAAAATAATTGGATGTAGCGCCTCTTTGAATAAATCTGTTAAAGAAATATACACTACAATTGGTAAATACAATTCCATCCATCCCAAAGCCAGCCAATCATGATAATTTCTTATGGAATCTGCCATTACAAGATAGAAACACAGAAATACAAAAATAATACATTAATCAACTTAGACATTCTATCTTTTAAATATTTTTAAACTAATACCAAATTTCAGACCAACCAAAAGAGAATCAAAATATATATTTTTGTAATACATATTTCGAATCCTCCTTCGTCAATTCATTACTTTCAGCGCTTATAAAATGATTTTTGATGGTTCCGCTGGAAGCATCACTGATGAGAATTTAATATTCGAAACACGTGTCTGGTGCATGGAAATTGGTTTGGAATTTTCTTCAAGAAGGTATAGAGTTGGAACCCTTCGACATTATTAAGGTTAGGGTTTGCGGCGACTATAGGGAGATAATTCTATTTTCATATCACGTAATATTCGACATTCACGATAACTGGTAGAAGCTCAGTTTATTACATTATTTCAGAATAAATATTATTCCTTGAAATTTTTATTACTCGATAGGTATTTTGGGGAAAAATGCATATTTTTCAATGAAAAATCGCCGAAAATCGGGAAAAATGTCATTTTCGCATTACTTCTGCTACCGAAGATTCAAACATCAGAATATATACTATTCATTATATTCTTTAAAAGTGAGATAATTAGAAATTCGAATTTCGAGTTAATCTCTATATATGTTTTGGGTCAAAATGTTTTTTGCATGAATTATTGTGCTATGTATAGAAACAGTCATTTTGCTCAAAAAACGAATTCGGGGTACATATTGATTTGACTGCTTTAGGATAAAGCAGTACCATAGCTCTATACATATAAAAATATTGTGCAACTGTAGACCTTCTAGCTTTTAATAGAAATTACAAGTTGTTGCCATGGCAACGAGAAAAAAATCGTATTTATAAGAAAATTCTCTCCTTAGAACTGCTTATTTTATCAGAATTTCTCAAAATTGCCTTTATTTCATACACAAGCTATAAGAATCCCGAAAATTAAGTATATAGGATTTTGTTAATTACATGTATTACAGAGGTATGTAAAGTTATGATGTGGTAATCTCTTAAAAGACGAAAATGTTAAAATAGGCCAAAAATAGACGTTTCTAAGCAAAAAACGAGACGGGCAAATTTTGATTTTATGGTCTGAATAATTCAAGGAGATGTTCGTCTACATATGGATATATTTATCTTTCTTCTACCTCATTTCTATTAAAAGTCGCCACCCTGACCTTAATTTCAAATGAATCTCGCTCCTCATCTGATCTCATTCTTGCTAATCTACAAGTCATCCTTTCTTCTGCTACACATCGAACACCTAATGTCAAATAAATAGAACTTTTTCCTCTATTTTGAATAAGAAATAATAAAAAGCCACGCTGCAATGATGCATAGATCTTTTTTTTTTTATAATTGTCAGGATCTGTTTTCAAGAAAGTTGGACAATTTTGTGAAGTGTCCAACTCTACTGTCTTCTACCATCATGTATATCTGATCCATAGTGTTTGCTGTCAGAGCGCAGCCTTTATGTATGTCTGGTCCATAGTGTTTGCTGTCAGAGCGCAGCCTTTATGTATGTCTGATCCATAGTGTTTGCTGTCAGAGCGCAGCCTTTCTGAATGTCTGATCCATAGTGTTTGCTGTCAGAGCGCAGACTTTATGTATGTCTGGTCCACAGTGTTTGCTGTCAAAGCGCAGCCTTTATGTATGCCTGATCCATAGTGTTTGCTGTCAGAGCGCAGCCTTTATGTATGTCTGGTCCATGGTGTTTGCTGTCAGAGCGCAGCCTTTATGTATGTCTGATCCATAATGTTTGCTGTCAGAGCGCAGCCTTTATGTATGTCTGGTCCATAGTGTTTGCTTTCAGAGCGCATCCTTTATGTATGTCTGGTCCATAGTGTTTGCTGTCAGAGCGCAGACTTTATGTATGTCTGGTTCATAGTGTTTGCTGTCAGGGCGCAGCCTTTAAGTATGTCTGATCCATAGTGTTTGCTGCCAGAGCGCAACCTTGATATATTTCTGGTCCATAGTGTGTGCTGTCAGAGCGCAGCCTTGATGTATATAAATGTATTATTGTTCAATAGTGCTTGCTGCCAGAGCGCAGCCTTTATGTATGTCTGATCGATAGTATTTGCTGTCAGAACGCTTCCTTCATGTATGTCTGGTCCATAGTGCTTGCTGTCAGAGCGCAGTCTTTATGTATGTCTGGTCCATATTGTTTGCTGCCAGAGCGCAGCCTTTATGTATGTCTGGTCCATAGTGTTTGCTGTCAGAGCGCAGCCTTGATATATATAAATGTATTATTGTTCAATAGTGTTTGCTGCCAGAGCGCAGACTTCATGTATGTCTGATCCATAGTGTTTGCTGTCAGAACGCAGCTTTCATGTATGTCTGGTCCATAGTGCTTGCTGTCAGAGCGCAGTCTTTATGTATGTCTGGTCCATAATGTTTGCTGTAAGAGCGCAGCCTTGATATATATAAATGTATTGTTGTTCAATAGTGTTTGCTGTCTGAGCGCAGACTTCATGTATGTCTGCTCCATAGTATTTGCTGTCAGAGCGCTGCCTTCTTGTATGTCTGGTTCATAGTGGTTGAACATTTTCGTCCAGACACTGCTTTCTCGTGACAACAGTCTTGCGCTTTTTTTCGGAAAAATTTCAAATAAGCACATCTGATTAATCAAGTACATGTATAATAATGCAGAAGTATTCCAACTCTATACAAGCTTGAAGAAATTTTCAAACCAATTTTCATGCACCAGACACGTGTTTCAAATATTGAATTCTCATCATTGATGCTTTCAGCCAAAGTGCTTTTCATACTCCACTCAAGTAATTAGTTCATACAAATGATTCAGGGTTTGGATAAGATCTAACCAACATAAGGTAAAGAGTGAGAGTTTTGATTGTTACTAATGCATAGTTTTCACCCCCAAAATATGCAATCGATATTGTCGTGTTTTCCTTCAATCTTTCTTTCTTTTCTTTTTTTTTTTTTTTTCTTTTTTTTTTTTTTTTTTGAGGGTTACAGTTCTATCCGATAAAACTAGAAGTCTCTGATAAGACTGAAGCTCTCCTGGTTCATCTATGTGGTACACCCTTTTTCCAAGACCCTGGAGGTCAGGGTATCAAAATATCAGGTAAACATCTAGACAACAGACTTACTATAATGAAAAAAATAATTAATTCTCAATCAATTATACTTTCCGAAAATTAGTATTCAGAAGATTACATAAACTTTTATATAGGAGAAAATGACCACATTCATTTTCCAAGACCAAGGAGTCAATGACTCAAACAAAATATCAGATGCACAACTAGACAACAGACCCGTTATAATGCTATAAGAATGAATTCTTGATCAATAATACATTTTGAATTTTTTTATTCCAACGATAAGATTAAAATAGAGTTATATAGGTGAAAATGATCACACCCATTTTCTAATATCCCAAGGAGCATGGGGCTCAAACAAAATATCAGATATACAACTAGACCACAGACCTAGTATGATGCAAAAAGAATTCACTCTCTATCAATTATACTTTCCAAAAAGTAGTGTTCAACAGAATACATAGAGTTATATACTAGTAGGAGAAAATGACCACACCCATTTTCCAAGACCCAAGGAGTCAGGGTCTTGAGATTCAGATGCATGAAAAGACCACAGATCAATTATGTTGCAAAAAGAATTAACCCTCTATCTCTATCAATTATATTTTCTGAGAATGGGTGATATCAATATTATATACTTAGAGTTATATAGGAGAAAATGGCTACACCCATTTCCCAGGACCCTTGTGGTCAGGGGCTCAAACAAAATATAATGTGCACAACAAGACAATATTTCCTTCATAATGCAAAAACAATTTTTAAACTCTCTGTCAATTATACTTTCTGAGAATTGGTGTTCACAAGATAACATAGAGTTATAGCGAGCGTAGCTCGCATTTATGGTAACGCGTATACGTAAGTATGGGAAAATGCACGAGCAAAAGATATACATACTTCAGTTGGAGCTGAAAAAAGTATGGTAACAGGACCGAGGATACGGGTAAAAGTGACTCGATTCCCTTAAACGACAGAGCAGGAGAACATACCGTGACAAATTCGCAATGGATAGAAATCTTCTATTTTATGGCGCAATAAAACTAAGTAAAACTCGCTGAATTGTTCGTCTGAAAATCAGAAATTCAGCAGCAACTAATCCGCCATCTTTATCAATAATAACGACACAACGGTACATACTCTGCAGTATACTTGACGTCATTATTCCTCTATATGTGACGTCATTGTAGCAGTGCGCCCATTTTCACGTGCAAGAATGGTACACGATTGTAGTAATGAACACAAAACAGCCGCGATTTTCTGACGCTTTTCAGTGTATCATACAAACAAGATAGATATGATCGAAATAATTATTATGTAAAGAAGAAAGATTTGATTTTTTTCAATTGATTTCAAGGTCATTAGAGAGGAAAGGGGAGGGATTTCAGACTCCCTCGCTAATGATCTGTCCGCGCAGCTCACTTCAGAAATCGGAAAATTGAAGATTTCTCTACTTTGTCGGCAAATTTTGCGATTAAGATTTACATAGGGGATATATCTCGAACTCTCATAACTAACGGTGTATGATGTGTGTACCAACGACTAATACTACGCTCACGGTGGAAGAAAACAGTTTTAAATAGGGAGTTTTCTATGTTAATTTTAGCGCGACGTTGCCAATGTTTAACACTGAGTCTATGGCGAACGTCGACGACGTCACGCTAAAATTAACATAGAAATCTCCCCATCTAAAATTATTCTCTTTCACTGTGAGCATGGTATTGGTCGTACAGACATATATCATACACCGTTCGTTATGAGATTTTGAGATCTATCCCCCTATATAAATTTTAATCGGAAAATATGCCGACAAAGAAGAGAAACTTTCAATTTTCCGATTTCTGAAGTGAGCTGCGCGGACAGTACGTTTGTGTAAAGTACATGGGACGGATCCAGATTTTTTTTTTTTTTTTTTTTTTTTTTTTTTTTTTTTGCAGTGGGAAGGGGAGGTCCAGCTAGACCGGCGATGAGGGATTCCTTGAGTCCCAAGGTTATACTTTTGAAAAGTTTTCGATTTTGAGATCAAGGTTTTTAAGGTTTTAGGATTTTTTTGGTGTCTTTTTCCTCCGCTCGCACATAAGGCTTCGCCTTGATTCATATTACAGGAGAAAATGACCACACCCATTTTCAAAAACCCTTGGGTCAGGGCCATTCACAAATTTAGAGGATTCGCGTTCACGAGAAAAGTTTAACGGACGGACGGACGGACGGACGGACGGACAAACAGACGAGAATAATCACATGAAATTACCATCAAGCAAAGCACACACTATTAAAACATAAAAAAACAACACATAAAAGGAAGAAAATAAATTACTGCATTGTAAGGTCTTAAATGCATACCCAAATTCATCGCACTAGACATGTATTTTTCAGATATTGACATACAGGATCCATACAAAATTTGAAGATGAGTGTAACACATAGCACAGTTTACATGTTCATGGTTTGAAACTACCAATCCCTGATTTGTGTGGTCTGTTTACGTGGGTAGATATACATATATCTGTGACCGTTTCTTTTTTAAACATTAAATGCATACATTTTAGCGTCATATAATACGATGGTTTGCGTAAATTAAATTACCTAAATGAGGGAGAATTAAGATTTAAGTTAAAGCGCGGTCCTCTGTCGGGTAAACTCTATTGACCTTTTCTTTGGATATGAAATCAATCTTACGAAAATGGTGATATTTCGTTTGTTACACACGCAATCATTAGAACATGATAAATGGTGTTAATGGTTAGAGTCATACAAACTTATCATAAGAGACAAGTCGAAATAAACTTAATTTGAATCCCACTTAGTCT
The DNA here is from genome assembly GCA_028142955.1 of Pinctada fucata. Classification (NCBI taxonomy): domain Eukaryota; kingdom Metazoa; phylum Mollusca; class Bivalvia; order Pterioida; family Pteriidae; genus Pinctada; species Pinctada fucata. Next base: position 58,201,744 of record AP027105.1, read on the forward strand.
CTATCTGATTATATACGTACAGATCAACACAGCAGACTGAAAATTGTTACGTTATTTAATATATATCATATACGTATATCGCAATAAACACCGTGCCTGCTCATGTATGGTGCGAAAATTTCCCTGGGTCTTTATTCTTGTCAACCGGGTTGAAGAAGTTAGTCTTTTTGAACAAAACGTGAGCTGTCAGTATGATTGTTATCATCCGGGATATCATTTAGTAAAATATGGCAGCATAACATATCATTCTGAGTTTTGATTGGAGGAAATGAGGCGGAAGTTCGTCATGTTCATAAGATTATTGTGGAATTGCATTTTGTACATCTTGTGCGGGACTAGCTCGTTTAGTATTTCTGAAGCATTCAGAGATTTCAAGAGATAGAATTTACGGAGGTCTTGGGTCATCTTATATTGCAAAATAATAGAGGTCAGAGGTAATTCTAGAACAGAAATTTGTCATTATCGGCATGACCTGCTGATCTGGACGAGATTTTTTTAACAGATTTTATATCTGTTTGTCGTGTATTACTTGGCAAAGGTTGGTCATTAGCGCTAATTACTCTTAGTGGTTTGATGGTATCAGAAAACCTCTGATTTATTACCCTAAAACAAATAGTATTGCTCAGATATGTTTTCTTTATTAAATACATACGAATTAGTAATTAGGGGTCCTGATGGACATTTTATTTCTCTTCTCGTACTAAAGAAATACATATAGCTATGATCACCTCGCATTAAAGTGATAACTTTGCAAAATTCCAAAAAAAAATTTTGACATTATTTAATAACATGAATAAAGTAATAATCCCTGTCTTAATTTTAAGATTTTACGCCTATTTTTTTTTTTTTTTTTTTTTTTTTTTTTTTTTTTATTATTATTATTATTTTCTAGTACATCAGATAAATCAAAGGATAAAGGGATATATATCTTTATTCTTGCATGATGTTTTTATCCGTTATATTATCATTGAAGAGAACGACTGAAAGAACTTTTCGAATAACACCGACAATATTGGATAAAAATGAAATTTGAAAAAAAATAAACAAATTCGATGATAGAAATCAAAGAATTCTAACCATTTGTGTAAAGTTTTTATGAGCACACAAATATTATTAAAATACATAAGACTGATTAGATTTTTTTTTTCTGTTTCATATTAAAATCTATATTCTATATATTAAACAAATACCGATATTCTTAAAAATACTAGTACTTTTGATATGTATACAAAAATATAACCCACATACAAAATCTTTCAATGAATCAAGGTCAAACAAAAAAATTAGAATCCAAAAATCACAATCAATGAGCATACGCATTCTTGTAAACGTAAAATAAATACAAAAAGTGGAAAATCAGACGGAGGCAATAACACAGCATAATAGAAATACGAAGGACAACGCAATCTCAAGAAGACGGCGCACGCTATATATATTTATTTAAAAAAAAAACATAAAAAATCTTATTTACTTATCGATATTAATTTTGAAGGTAAGATTAATAATGCGACCTACATATTAATTCGACTTAACGAAACGTTTAAGACTTATTGGAATTCGATTTATCAAGAAGAAAGGAGGGGATCTCCAACAAGACCCAGTTGCAGCACCAACAGCAAAAACACCAAAACACCTGAAGTGAAAACACAGAGATGATATACACAGCGTGAGACAAAAAGCGGGACATGGAGCAGCAAACATAACATAAACACCAAATAAATAACCAAACATAAAAGACCACACATAAACCAATGAGGACAATGGGCAATCGGCGCCGGCTTAGGACGGCCAATGCATCGAAACCAATGACAGAGAATCGGAAACTCTTCGAGTAATGCGGGAACTCGAATTAAGCGAGTTTAAGTGAACGAGAGTAAACTGTGTATACCACAAGATACCATTATTCGAATTTCTTCGAGCGACTTGGTCAATTTTTAAATGAATATATACGTTTTTTGTGCTTGTTTTGCAGAGTGAAATAAGGTTGAGTTAGAAATATTTTATTAAAGCATATTTTAAAGTACTTAGTATTCAAGTTCAAATATCTTTGTCTTTACTTTCACAGGTAAAGGTATGGTTTCAAAACAGACGAACTAAATATAAAAGAGTGAGAGCTGAGGAAGAAATGACACGGAATCTTGTCGTCAAATTAGAAAGACGTAAAGCCATCGAGAAAAAGAGCAGACAACAAACAAGTGGGCATTCAAAAGAAGATTCTAAAACAGTCGACTACGATGCGGAATCAAGTACTGATGTAGAAAACTGATTATACTGTCTAAAGGAAGAGACAATTCTGGTGCTCGTTTTGCATATTAAGCATAAATCCACTGTTTTTTTTTCAATCCCCTGTTTTGTTACACTTGTTTTGTATGCCATTTTGTATGTTTGTATGTCCGAATTTTTTTACCCATACATTTTGAAAAGCGTATATACGTTTTTTAAAAGTAAATTTGTCCGCTGTCTAGACATATTTTGAATTGTTCAATGAATAAAGAATTACAACATATTATGTGGTTAATTCACTGTTTTACTTTCGTTGTTTTTTTTAGAATTTTGGCATCCAAAGATAAATCTATTTTCAAAATTTCTTGAAATTTCTAAAATGTGGGTCCTGTAGCATCATATCCCACTTATCCTGCTACGTCTTTCGGTATATTTTGGGACATAATAAATTTCACACTCTTTGATTAGATTGTGGATCACTGACGGGGGTCAGTACCCAAAACGTGCATGTCTGGTCCATGCTACAAATTTTAATCTGTTCTTAAATTATGCTATTCAATTTGAAGACGTTTCACATTTGTACCACTTGGTGAGTGTCACTGCTGGTGAACCAGGAGTCCCAGAGGGCACATGTAGCCAAGTTCGATCAGCTTCGGTGATCGTTTCTTCAACGCATTCAGAAATTTTTGTTTTCAAAATTTCTTGACATTTCTAAAACGTGAGTCCTGTAGCATCATATCCCACTTATCCTTCTACGTCTTTCGGTACATTTTGGGACATAATAACTTTCACACTCTTTGATCATATTACATTGCTTAGAATGAGGATCACTGACGGGGGTCAGTACTTAAAACGTGCATGTCTGGTCCATGCTACAAATTTATCTGTTCTTAAATTATGCTATTCAATTTGAAGACGTTTCACATTTGTAACACTTGGTGAGTGTCACTGCGTGTGAACCAGGAGTCCCCGAGAGCACATGTAGCCAACTTCGATCAGCTTCGGTTGATCGTTTCTTCAACGCATTCAGAAATTTCTGTTTTCAAAATTTCATGAAATTTCTAAAAAGTGAGTCCTGTTGGGTCATATCCCACTTATCCTGCTACGTCTTTCGGTACATTTTTGGACATAATAACTTTCATATTCTTTGATCATATTACATTGTTTTGATTGAGGACCACTGATGGGGGTTAACGTATCCAGTGTACAAATGGAGATCGATCTCGCGGACGTCTCGTCCATTTAAACAGTGTTAAAATTATCTCGGTAATCTTCGGCAGTGTCTCGATAGTTTCCGTGGATTGAGCGAAGGTTGGCATGTTGACCTTTGATGATAGAAACAATTTTTAATGTTGTATACGGTATATTTAGGTAAACATATTCAATGATTCTAACTATGTAATACACTTAATATCTATTTGTACAACGGATACCTTAAGTGAGTTAAAGAAGATCCTGACAACAATCTCAACAGCATTCACAATAAAGCACCAAATTGAGCATCGACGGACCCCTAGCAAGCTAGAGGTGGGACCAGGTGCCCGGAAGGAGTAAGCATCCCCTGTTGGCTAGCCGCACCCGCCGTCGATGTCCATGCACGAAAATAAAAACAATATATAAAATACATGCATTGCACTGTCTGAGGTTATATACCTTAAGTACCCAAAACGTGCATGTCTGGTACATGCTACAAATTTATCCTTCCTTAAATGATGCTATTGAATTTGAAGACGTATGACATTTGTACTACTTGGTGAGTGTCACTGCTGGTGAACCAGGAGTCCTCGAGGGCACATGTAGCCAAGTTCGATCAGCTTCGGTTAATCGTTTCTTCAACACATGCTCAGTTTTGGGAACATAATGTCATTTTGAGGCGTTGATAATTTCACTTCTTATTTTACTGCTGACGGAATCAAAGTTTGTCAAACTACATCTAACCTTTGTATTTATTAATGAGCTTCGAAAACGTTGTCGAAATAAACTCAAAGAAAATGGAGGCAGATTAAACGAGACTGATATTGTTTTTATTCGTAACCTCTCTTCTCGCCCCTTTTAAAATATCTACCCAAATACCATTGGAAGAATTCAAAGGGAATCCATATTTAGTTGTTAAGGTCTGTGGACAACTGTAAAACCAGTGGCATTTGTTGTCAACCTGGATCAGAAAAAGAGAGGTAACTCAAAGGTAATCAGGATCAGGAGTTTTTAATATATATATAATTTTTTTTCAAAATGTCATGTTAAGACAAGATGATTTTTTACACGAAATCAAAATCGAAAATCACTGTAATGATGCTTATCATTGAGAGTCCATTTAATATTTAAAATGTGAATCAGTATTTTATTCCAAGGGCGCAACAATATTCCGCCCGTCATTTTGTCACTGATTACCAGCCCAATTATCTTCCATATTGCAATTTCTCCATGTCGATTTACAATAAATACAATTTTAAAACGTGTCAAAAATAATAATTCTTAACCTATGTCATGATGCAGCATTTTTTATATTGTTCCATTGCTATTATTACATAACCATGGCAGAAATGATTCTATATAACTGAATGTTGCACTTATTTTTAAAGTTGTACCTTCGAGTGTGATGTTTGATGGTTACTCGAAGATAAATAACGTTTTGGGGACTCGTTGCCAACGACCGAAATACAAAATACAATTATATCTTGGTTATATTTTATTGAAACTCGATTTCCATTTCGAAAATTCCCAGATCAATTCTAGATATAGAAATATACCATTCTGATTGTTTCGAACAATTTTCGCTCTTGTTTCTGCAGATCATTTCGGATCGCACGTCGACCGACAGCACTTCATGTTTTCAAAGGTGTTTGTCGTTTTTTGTACATGTATGGATTATTGTTTTTATTTATGTTCATATTAACGTTGAAGTTTCTGTCTGTTTACCTTTTTCGGTGGCATCACCTTCAATGAAATCCGTTTTAATTAAATCCAGACCGTTCAAGATATGACTGTATGTGTTTATGTTGTTCTTCAATTTTTTTTGTACGTTGTGTCTTTTGAAATCTCAAAAAGTATCTCGATGGCGTTAAACCATCATGTCGATTTTTATTTATATAGAATGTTAATCGTCTTCAAAGTCATTATCTTCGAAATCACATTATCTTCGAAATCACACAAAAAAAAACGTTTATCATTTTTGCAATAATTGCCAAAATTACAATTTAGAAACTACTAATACTTCGTTTGGAACTTTTTATTATAATCTCCTAAAGTCGGCACCGATTACTTATTGGTCTCTTTGGTTTATGCGTAATCGTATGTGTTGTAAGGTGTTGTTATGTCGACTTTGCTGTTCCTTGTCCATTTTGCGTATCTTCCTGTGTTTGTGTACTCAGTGTATTTACTTAAGAAATGACTGTCTTACTTTTGGTGTTCATTGGTGTATAATTCTGGTTGGTCACGTGCAAATTCCGTGAATCGCGAAGCGATTCTCCGAAAATTTGCACGTGTCCAACCAGAATTATACACCCATGAACACCAAAAGTAAGACAGTCATTACTTATATTTACATTTATCCTAATTATCGGTCATTTTTTTTTGCATGAACATCGCACATTTTGTCTGTAACAGCGTCAAATGTATCTTCGCTTTGGTAAATTCTCCCTACATGCAAAACTTGCAAGTGGCGTCACGATAGCAACCCAAGTTATTGGAATATAATTCTAGTTGCATAATGGGCGTTCAACATGGGGGATTTACTAGTAATGTAAATATATAGGGATATGACAAATATGGATAATGACCATATCCCTGTTTACAGTACAAAATCAATAATTCAGAAAATCAGAAACCGAGGCATACGAAATCAGGATAAAACAGGAACAAAAGCAAACAAACAAAAACCTCCACCATATGAAAAGAAGCGAACTCCCGATATGAGAGTGAGACCAGGTGCCCAGGAAGAGTAAGCATCTCCTGCTTGCATGCAACACCCGCCGCTTCAATTCGGTAGAACTGTCACATTCGGTAACTTCCATTTCGGAAGACATAGAGTACAATCTTGGGTTGGATGGTTCAAATGGTCTACGACAGAATATCACCCATCATTCTGGAGAGTGGGACATCATAGTGTATGACGAGTTCCCCATATCGACCTGTGTATCCCTGTGTATTTACATAGGGAGATTTCTGTGTATGTGTACTCTGTGTATTTACATAGGGATATTTCTGTGTATGTGTACTCTGTGTATTTACATAGGGAGATTTCTGTGTATGTGTACTCTGTGTATTTACATAGGGAGATTTCTGTGTATGTGTACTCTGTGTATTTACATAGGGAGATTTCTGTGTATGTGTACTCTGTGTATTTACATAGGGATATTCCTGTGTGTGTGTACTCTGTGTATTTACATAGGGATATTCCTGTGTGTGTGTACTCTGTGTATTTACATAGGGATATTTCTGTGTTTTGTTGTGGGTGCTGCAACCGAGTCCTGTTGGAGATCCTCCTCCATTCTCACAAATATCGCTAAAAACCATAGACATCAAACAACGACTGGAAGCAACAAAACTACTAGTAACTAACCGAAAATAGACCGATAAACAAAACAGAGATCGGCACATGTAGCCAAGTTCGATTAACTTTGGTTGATTGTTTCTTCAACGCATTCGAAAATTTCTGTTATCAAAATTCCCTGAAATTTCTCAAAAGTGCGTCCTGCACCATCATATCCCACCCATGATACGTCTTTCGGTACACTTTTGAACATAATCAATGATAATAACTTTCACACTCTTTGGTCATAATACATTTTTTAGATTGAGGATCACTGGCAAGAGTTAAATACCCGAAACGTGCATGTCTGGAATATGATGTAAATTTATCAGTTCTGAAATGATGCTAATATGTGTATTGAACTTGAAGGCGTTTAACATCGAACTGAAACAAGTATGACGCTACACAAAAAAGGGAGATCGCCAATTCATTTCGAAAACGGGTAATGATCAACAATAGATTCTTCTTACACATTCATGTATGGTACTTCCAGAGGGGAAAACTTATATTTGTACATCTGAATCAAAGGGTTTCTTTTCCGCTACAGAATACAAATCATACAAATCATGGACATATAGCGACATGTGTAGTGCCTTGTCCTTCCTCTTGGACAACATTTATGTAAGATTTGGTGAGAATCTCTACAAGCAGGTTGTATGGATTCCTTTGGGTACAAATTGTGCGCCTCTTGTTGCAGATTTATTATTATACACATATGAAAAAGAATTTATTCAAAATCTTCAAAAGCAAAGAAAACATGATGATGTGAAATGCTTCATTGGTACTTCTATGTACCTGGATGATATTCTTACTATCGATAATCCTGTTTTTGAAAATTATAAAGATGCTATTTATCCACAAGAATTGACTCTAAATAAGGCAAACGTTATTGACACAGAAACACCTTTTTGGACCTAAATATCAAAATTGTCAATGGAGAAATTCATACAAGTGTATATGACAAACGAGATGATTTTGGATTCAACATAGTAAATTTCCCCTGGCTTGACGGTGATGTCCCTAGATTACCGTCATACGGTATCTACATTTCACAGCTCATCCGGTATGCTAGAGCATGTACTGATGTTTTGGATTTTCATAATAGAAATTTACAAATTACAAAGAAACTTTTAGGTCATGTTTTCGCTTTCACAAACTAGTAAAGACTTTCTGGAAATTTTGATTAACTTCTTTTGAAATTCGGACCCATACAAGCAACAGAGTATATTTCTTTATGTATTTCACAACCTGCATTTTATGGTGACATAATTAACAAAATAAGAAGGATCAAAGATAGACAGCATATTTATCGAAAATGCGTCAGAGTCATCAAATGCCTTTTATACCTTGGATATGATCCTAATGTCACCAGACGGACACTAAGCTTGGTGCTTGACCAATCTACAGTTCGATCAACTTCGGTTGATCGTCTGTCTCTCCAACGCAATCGAAATTTTCTGGTACTAAAATTCTTGAAATTTCTAAAACGTGGGTCCTGTAGCATCATATCCCACCAATCCTGCTTCATCTTTCTGTACATTTTTTGACATACTAATTTTCACCCTCTTTGGCCATATTTCATTGTTTAGATTGAGGATCACTGACGAGGGTTGAGTACCCGAAACATGCATGTCTGGTCCATGCTGCAAATTTATCCGTTCATAAATGATGCTATTGAATTTGAAGACGTTTAACACCTGTACGAGCGCATTCTTAAGACTTGCACTCTGACGGACTGTGACGACGGGACTCCATGACGGGCCCTGTCCAAACCTCCTTAGAGAAGACAGGGCCCCGACCACCTGTCCTCTCTGAATGTCAGTCGGACTCCTCGGGTGATAACATATATGAGCTCGCTACAGCCGGCAGAGCACGGACTGTATTACGCACGTCCTCTTTTTATATCCATTTACATATTCATCTGTGTTGCTTGGACCCACGTGTTTTACGGTCTTGTTTGTGTGTGGTCGTCTAACAGTGAGGAGGTTGCTTTAAACCATAATTGTGCGTTCTTCGATACCTCTGGGAAATCGGAATAGTAGGAGGGTTGTGCGCACGTAATCCAGGATAACCACACCGTCTACTATTTACGTGGCAGATGGCCGTCCTAAGTCGGCACCGGTTGCCCATTGGTCTCGTTGGTTTATGTGTAGTCTTTTATGTTTCATGTGTCTATGGTGTGAGTTGGTGTTGCTTATCCCTTTTGCGTCTTTTTATGTGGGTGTCTATTCTGTGTTTTTGCATGGGCGTTTTTGGATTTTGCTGTTGGTGCTGCAACCTAGTGTTGTTCGAGATCCCCTCCTTTCTTCTAGATACCTAGGTGGTATTCTGAATATTGACAACCCTGTTTTGAAAAATATAAGAATGTTTATCCACAAAAATTGACACTCAACGAGGCAAGCATTACAAACATAGAAACACCATTTTTGTACCTAAATATCAAAATTGTAAACGGAGAGATTCATAACTGTGTATGCCAAAAGAAATGATTTTGGATTTAATAAAATGCAAATTTCCCCTAGCTTGACCGTGATGTTTCTAGACTACTGTCATTTGGTGTTAAATATCACAGCTCATTCGGTACGCTAGAACAAATACTACTGTTTTGCATTTTAATAGATGAAACTTACAAAAAAGAGAAACGTTTAATATCAAGGTTTCAGCGTTCATAGACTACTTAAGATTTACACAAAATACTGTCAGCTTCTTTTGAAGGTCGTACCTACACAAGCAATAAAGTTTATTACTTAAATTATGCTATTGAATTTGAATACCTTTAACATTTCGAAACTTCACGACCAGCCTTTTATGGTGACATATAAGCAAAAGACTAGTATGACATGAAAGGTAGACACAATTACTATAGAAAATGCGTCAGAGCTGACTAATCTACAGCATTGTACATGTGCATGATTAAGAATTGCACTCTGATTGATTGTGAAGACGGGACTCAATAACGGATCCTACTAAACCTCGTTAGAGAAGTTGGGGTCCCGACTACCTGTCCTCTTTGAATATCGGTTGGACTGCTCGTGTGATTACATGCATGAGCTCGCTACAGCCAACAGAGCACGGACTGCATTTTGTACCACCTTTGTTTGATATCCGTCTACATATCGATATGTGTCTTGCTTGGGTCCCTGCGCTGTGCTGTCTTATTTGTGTGATCATTCATTACATTAAGTTGTCATCCGTGTTTTGTGGGGCTATGTTGCTGTTTCCATCTGCGTGTCCTTTTTCTTTTCTCCTGAAAAGTTTTCAAGAATTTTTGAGACTTTTGATTGTGATTTTTGGAATCTGACTTTGGGTTTTGTGTAAATGACTTTCATTTATACTGATTAATGTGAGGAGGTTATTTTTCACTACAACTGAGTGTTTTCTTCAAGACCTCTGGGTAACAGGAAAATTGGGATGTTAGTGCGCACGGAATCCGGATAATCACACCATTTACTACTGGTGTGGCAGATGGACGTCCTAAGTCAGCACCGATCGTTGGTTTCTTTGTAATGTTTTCTGTCGTATTTGGTATTCCTTGTACCTTTTATGTCTCTTGCTGTGCTTGTCTACTCTGTGATTTCGCATACGGTGTTTTGCTTTGAGTGCTACAACCATTCCTTGTTGAATCTCCCCTCCTTTTTTGTGTCTGCGTTATTATGACTTTGTGCCATATGATCTTTTATTGTATTATATAAGACAAGCAGCAAACGAGCATTTTTGAGAATCCATCATGGCAAGAAATGCAATGTACGTAGATGAACAGATTTAGACATATCATTGAACGAAATTTCTTTTCAATCGTCTAAGAAATATTCTACCGATATTCCTGTTTTCGAAAGGATATCAGTGCTTCCAGAATATATTTTATAAATTTGAGTATTGACTTTTGGTATCAGTATTTGAGTATTGACATTTGGTATCAGTGCTTCCAGAATGCATTTTATAAATTTGAGTACCTTTATCATTACATGAACATACATAGTTAAATGAATGCAATTAAACCTCTTAATATATCTCTCTGTTCTGCCGTGACCTTGGTTTAGCTTGGTACATATTTGCTCAAATCCATTGCTTAGGTCAATGATGAACAGGGTTTATTTTAGATGGGCATCAGAAAAGAATTCTAAAGTGGAGACAACGACACTGTTGATATTGCAATGCAGAAAAACAAGGTATTTACGGTTGTTACAGTTCTTAAAAGGATCAAATACGAAAAAGAGTTTCCATGGTAACGACTGCTGAATACAATCATATTCACCATACGGGGTAAATGAAACAAAAATAAATTGACAGGTGAAAGAAGTAATAGAGCTAATTGCGACGTTTAAGTGTTTGTGATCTGTTTAATGTGTCGACAGTTTTATTTTGTAGGTTCTTCTCACATTTCACTAACTTTGATGACTTCTTTATTCATTCCATTATTTATGCCACATGGATAAGGCGAAAATAATTTGATAACAAGGGACATCACCCTGCCACAGGTGAAGGTATTCGCAGTTTTTAATTGTCCCATCAGAAAAATGAGAAATATGAAGCCAGACTGTATCAGTGTCGGTGATGGAAATATTTTGACACTTTAGATTGAATACATAAAGAGAAAGAATCTGAATAAAGCGGAGATGCTAATTTGCAACCAACTGTCTATGATCAAGTTACTGGATACAAACACATTTCATTGCCTTATGAATAACAATCAACGACTCTGTTTGAAAGAGAGCGTAAATTGGAAGATACTCACCTCAGAACTGGACCCTTGAATTAGACAGATGAATTCTCCGTTTTATAGTTAATTCCTCCCCAATTTGATTTCAATTAGGTGCCAATAAAGCCATCATAGGGGCGTGTGGATTGCTTTAGAAGAAAAAAGCAAACGTTTTATCTAATTATTGGCTTCGAATCTAAAATCGTATAAATTAAATTTAATTTAGAATATCTCATGATTTTTCCCTTCTTGAACAGAACAAACATATTCAAATGTGTTTAATCCTCAGTTTAAAATGTAAAAAATCTCAGCCAAAAAGATACGAACTCCTTACGTGATTCTCTTTCTTGGTGAAAATATTTTTGTGGAGTGTTTTAAATATTCAGTGACAGGGGGTAGTGATCTGATTCTACTGAAGTGATTAATATTGTTTCTCTTTCGTATTTCAATAGTTATCTTATGTTTGGATTTTCTTTCTTCTTATCTTTGTTAGTTTATTGTGTTTTCGCATTTTGGTGTCTTTGTGTATTGCTGTGGGTACTGCAACCGAGTCATGTTGAAGATTCCCCCTTTCTTAAATCTGAAAAATAAGACAGCTTTTCCACATGTCTGTATTTTTATTACATTATTCTTTTTATTTTTGTTTGTTATAGTTGTGTCACGATTTTGTTTTGCTGATGTTTTTTCTTTCTTGCAAACAGACATGGAGTTGTCATAACACTTTTATAGAAATTGTAATCGAAAAAGAAAAAATTCGTATATTTTTTTTAATTGTAGGAGATCCATCGTTTTGGGTTACAACTTCTGCCATTATACCAGCTTGTGGATCTGTTTTCATTAAGCCCGACCAGTAAAGGTCGTCCCTAGCATCGGCTTCCTATTGACGGCCAAAGATAACAGTAATGTCTTATAATGTGTTTTCTGCAGAATCATTAGATAAAGTATTCGGCAATTATTTTAACATTCTAACGACGAAACTGTCACCGTCGGCCGTCTTGTATTACACCCTGTTTTTAACAATGACAAATTAGGATGTCGCATGATCAATTAACTTACATTGCTTCCACGAGGATTCTGAGCGGATCAACATTTGCCTCAATTAGACCTGTAATTTATAAATTTGTCAGCCACTCCGATTTCTGATCTCAATATGCCGTAGTCATCCATCTTCTGAACCGAAGAAGACAATGAAAACTGGGAGATAACACCGTCATAACGCCATACCTTGTGGAAAGTCAAGATTCTATATATTAAAATGAAATCAGAACCATCAAACGAAATTAGAACAAAAAAGAAGAAAAAGAGTTATATAAATAGCAATGGAATAATAAAGTCATGAAATAATTTTGAGCTAAACGAAAAGATGATACATTTCATTACATAATATACTATACAACTATATGTGTATTTTTCATAATTTTCTCATTAGTAAAATGTTATTCCTTGTCATATTTTTCTATTGTAAGTTTTCAGCAAGGGACCAAAATGCCCTGACAACTTTTGAGATGAAGTGAATGAAATAGAAATTTTAGGGTTCTAGCTAGAGTTTATATCTGCTACAAAATCACAGCTTGGCATCTAGAGATTTGTTGTGGATGTGAAAACAATTCTTATTCTAAGTATTTCATAAAAATACAGAAGGATGGAACTCTTAGCCGGACGAGTGAAAGGGTTGTGCACACGTAATCCAGAAAACTACACCATTTTCTACTAACTTGGCAGATGGCCGTCCATAGTCGGCTGAATCGGCTCGTTGGTTCATGTGTGGTATTATTGTGTTAGTGTCTTGATGACGTCTTCGGTGTAATTTGTCCCTTTGGTGTCTCTTGTTGCACTTGTCCTTGTGTGTTCTTGTGTTTTGATATGGGTGTTGTAACTGAGTCTTGTTGGAGACCCCCTCTTTTTCCACTCGTCTGTACTTTTATAATATTTCAATCATTTTTATACTGTGAGGTATCGTTACATGAAGAATGTTTTAATGAACTTATTAACATGTACTGATATCTTTGTTTTCTGTGATAGATTGTTATGTGTTTCAAAATAAATGGTAGTTATCTTAAAAAAGAAGCCTTTTACGATTTCCATATCTGATTATCAAACCAATAAATATAATATTTGCCTTAAATGAATACCTCTCCCTGATGCGCTCAGCCTACCTGCTCATATCTCAACAAGATTTTACACTCATTACCAGTGATAATTTGTTTGATATCAAATGATCAGGTACGCGTGATTTGGTCTATTAGCTTTAATTGGTCCACTTAATTTGCTATTTGTGTAGAGAAATAGCCCTAATTTTTTACAGGAATACCCCATCATTTTAAGAAGTTTTTTGACTGCAGGCCGTAAATCATTCAGTAGGATGCCTTCCCCTCAGTGGTCTAGCGATATCCGATGCCGACATTAATTTGGTCTCCATAAAATAACCTCTTTGTAATGTAAAAAAAAAGACATCGATTTAAATAATGCAGGGACGCTCATTCTTTAAAACTGTCATCTTGGCACTAAAAATCTCCTTTTTGTAGAACGAAAAAGGTAATTTGGATGTCATCTAAATAGAGAATATCAGATGTATCGTGGAGATTGTTTAGATTTGTATACGGTCGTTAATAAAGGACAGTGGAGGGAGTGATTACACGGATCATTATATGGTTAATTCTCACCCCGCGGTCTGGCCCAGGTGGCTCCGAGGACTAGAACAGTCTACAATAATCTCACTTTTGAGATAGATATACATGTTATTCTATGTCAGTGAAAAGTTTAGACAAGTCCCCTTGGTACGTTTTTCTCTATTTCTCAACGTCACATTTGCAGACCAAAGTTGTATTACTTGTTCGAGGACAAAAGAGATCCACATAAGAGACTACTGTAATATTACAGTCACACAGTTGCACAGTGTACCGTCTTTTTCACAGCATGCTGAATTACATCTCATTACTGATTACTTCGTATTGGACACACATTCTGTACTGTTTAGTGCTTCTGAACATTTCGAACCGCTTACAAATGGAATTTGAAATTTAGAAAAAATAAAATGAAAAAGATTGATTTCTCTTAGTTCTTTCATACAATACAATACAATACAATAATGCGGAAGGGTTCCAACTCTATACCTTCTTGAAGAAAATTTCAAACCAATTTTCATGCACCAGACACTTGTTTTGAACATCAAATTTTCATCAGTGATGCTTCCAACCAAAGTGCTTTTCATAAGCAGTCCAAATTAATTTCACTAGAGTTACAAGTACCACTGATTGGGGTTTAATGTACGAAATATGCATTCTTACATGTAAGCACCGATATCGCATTTGTTTTGTGCTTATTCTGGAAACTGCGTAAAATTCAAACTCTTAAAAGCTTCTGTAAAGAAAAAAATCTTTACTTGATCTGGGTCTTATGAATAGATTTAGCATAGTATACATGTACAATGTAACATATACCTCTTACGTAAATACAAGTTGGTAGATGTTTCTTATTTTTGTATCAGGTCAAGCATTATCCTATTTTAGCATGTCGTACTCTTGTAATATGTTTTCGATTCCAAACTTGAAACCTCAAGGCTAGGCGGACTCTCATGGATCGTTTCAACGTCTCATGATAATTAAATTCACTAATATCTTTTAATGGTCTTTAAACATCAACCTTTTACCCTTCCAAATTGTTAAGTGTCAGATTAGAATTTCCGATTAAGTAGATATGTAAAACTGGTAGCGTAAATCACTGGTGGGGGAGCGACTGAATGTGATATAATACAAACTCTTAGTGACTTTACATAAAAATGTGTGTACAGGAGACATAAATTAGCACGTATAATTAGCAACCTTGATCCAAAGATACATAAAACTCGCAAAATAAGAGATGTCAGTTCGTGATGGGGTCTAAATAGGTCTCTACATAATAGAACAGTTAAGGCATGTTGTCGTAAAGCCAAAAATGGTAAAAAAAATTAAAGTCTTTGCAAATGAGGTCTCAGTTCATCGGGGGACCTAAAGTCGTCATCAGGAAGTGTTTTTTTTTGTGTGTGTTTTTAGTTTTTCTTTTTTGTTTTGTTTTGTTTTGATTTTTTTTTTCTTTGGTGGGGATTGGAGGGTAGTTTGTTTGTTTATTTTGGGGGTTGATCTGGGGGGGTTGTTTGTTTTTTTTTTAGGGGGGGGGTTATTTTGTCTTTGTTTTTTTTTTTAATAATCTTTTTTTTTTTCGAAATAAATAAAGACACTGGTTTAAACGGTATGAATTGGAAATTCATATATATAATAAATCTGAACAAATATAGAAGTTAAAAATTGAGTGACAAGGGGTACTTCATATATTTAAAAATCAACTTTAACTTCATGTTATGATGTATATTGAATGATCAGTTTGATTTATAAATGAGCATCTCGAAAACTCAGCAATTGAATAAAGCTAAACTTATACCTCATTCAGACTTGCATGTGTCATAAATATTTTATTGGTATTATAAAACCTTTTACATGAATAAATGGTGGGCCTCCATATTCAAAACATCATGGCTTGTATGAACATTTTCATAAAGTGCAAAACAGCAGCGATTCCAGACGGTAAAATATGAATAGGATCCATAAATCTCCCTCTTGATAATGCTGATAAACAGAAATACACGTGGTGATACTGGGCCTATCGTATTTCTTTTTAATGAATAAAAATGATCCGCCTTTCAATTACAGGTTGCAAATTATCACAATGAATTAAGCTCTGTTTCTGTATCAATTTGGTTATTGTACGCTGTGTATTGTAAACTAATATCCTTTTTACCGTCAATTCAGATAAAAATGTGATTGTGCCTTCAAAAGTAATGTTTTAATGATGAACTATGGAGCAGAGATCGTGGTGTATTAACCTTCATTGCCACTTACTGGCGATTAGACTGTCCACATGGCCAATAATTCTTCCAGAATTGGACCTTTTGTGTAGGGTTTCCACTTCATCTCCCTACCTAATGCCGACATTTTAGTTAAAAGTCAGATGCATTGGATTTTTGCATTTCTACCCTTCTTCTCTTTGATTTTAAGTGGTGCCATCTTCATTTACTTACGTTTTTATAATGGGACTTTGTGGAGATTATTCATATATTTAGTGTTGTCCTTCAATCTTTCAATGATGTGTGATAGTCCTCGTTCTCTCTGTCTGTTTGTTCCTTTTTTCTCGTCCCACATGTGTGTGTTCCGCTGTGATCACTGTAACGTCACCATTTTGATTACACGTTTTATCAACAAGACAAAACCAGCCGTGTTCGTGTCCATGATACCTGGCTGCACACGATACTAGTACTTCATGGTAGTTCTCAATCGCATAATTCTAAACAGACCAGCAACAGAATCTCCCCATGTCCTCATTCTAATATACTGTCAAGCTCTATGGACTTATTTCAGAATATGCCAGACCAGGATATAAAGGCTAACATAGAGTTATCTATACCTTTGGGTTCGGGCTGAAATGGTGTCTTTCCTTGTACCCGCACATTCTTAAAATATAGCACATAGTGACTTAGTGTCAAACATGTAATAAATGAGTCTGCAAAAAAGAACAAATGAAAATGTAAGAAAAAAATGTTTTGGTCAAAAATGTAATTAAGTTATTCAGATGATTTAAAAGTGCATAAAAAGCTGAAAAATGAGAAAAAAATGAAAAAGGAAGAAAAATTTTGGGGGTGCCGGTGCCGGGACTTGAACCCACAACCCTTGGGTGCATGTGCACAGTAAACTTTTCTATTATTCATATTTTAAAAAATCATAAAAAATAATAATAGAAAAATAAGGTTATAAAATATGATATATAACAAAGCATTAAGTATCTTTTAAAAATGTAACAAATATGCAATAAATGAGAGCAGAAGATCATACATTTATTTAGTTAGTTTAATAGTGAAATAGTTTAAAGAAAATTACATGTAGCATTGTTAACAAAGTCCGAAAAGATGCCAAAACGCGGTCAAAAAATTGACTTCCAAGTGGAACCAAAAATAACTACACTTCTAAAGACATCTCTCTATATTATCCTGATACTTTCGGCTTGTCCATATGTACTTCAATTCTGAAAAAAAAGATGTTTGGCAAAGGATGGTACCCTCCATGACGTGTAATATACTCTGTTGCTTGTATGGAGCCGAACTTCAAAAGAAGTTTATAATTTTGTAAAATTTCCAGAAAGTCTTTACTAGTTTGTGAAAGCAAAAACCTTGAACTAAAACTTTCTTATTAATTTGTAAATTTATACTATGAAAATCCAAAATATCAGTACACAGGGGGCCTAAATACTAAACGCGAAATTGTTAGGGTGGGAGAAATAAGGTATAAACATCCGCTTTGATGAGAGGGTACGTATGTTTTTCTTTCTCATACATGTACGTAGCTTTTTATTTCCAGGTAAACATAGTTATCATTCGCTAAGCTATTGCCATAAGTATTTCCACAACATTTAATATTGAACATACATCATACCAGTTTTGCTAAAACGCGACCGAAAGTTGGCAAATGTGCGTCAGAATATTGCTTTGACGGTGTATTTATTGATTTTTTGGCCTATTTAGATGATTTCAATGACATTGGACGTCCTATCATGACAAAAAATGAGAAACTTTGTCATGGAATTAGTCTCTTTAGCATTGAAATATACATCTGATCGCGAAAAATGGTAATAAATACAAAATGGTAAGATAGGATCTTAATAAAGCCGATTTGTTAAGGGTGTAACCAGAATGACTCTTGCCTTGGTACTTGACCAATCTAAAGTATTGTAACAGCGCTTTCTTAAGAATTGCTCTCTGACTGACTGTGACGACAGGACTCCATGATGTGCCCTGTCCAAACCTCTTCATAGCTGACAAAGCCCCAACAACCTGTTCTATTCGACTTTTTGGTCGAATTCCTCGGGGTGATAGCATGCATGAGCTTGCTACAGCCGACAGAGCAGGGACTGAATTTCACACGCATTCTGTTTTTTTATATACATTTACATTGCGTTTGGACTCTTCTTAATGTTGTCTGGTTGTTTAGTCATCTTACAGTAAGGATGTTATTTTACACCACCATTGTATTCTTTGAGACCTCTGGGTAATCGGAAAAGTGGGAGGGTTTGTGTGCGCACGTAATCCGGATAACAATACCATCTGCTACTTGGGTGACAGATGGCCGTTCTAAGTCGGCACCGATTGCCCCTCGGTATCGTTGGTTTAATAATATGTGTAGTCTTTTGTGTTTGACGATTCTACATTTGTGATTTGGTGTTACTAGCCCCTTTTGCGTCTCTTCCTGTACCTGTTTGATCTGTGCGTTTACATGGGGTGTTTTGCTGTGGTAGCTGCAACCGAGTGTTGTTAGAGATCCCCTCCTAACTGACAAATTTACTTAAATCGTGGTTTATGTGTTTATGTGTTGCATTCCTGAACATCTGTTCAAACAATAGACAACATATTACCGCAAATTCACAGTCATTGGGTCAAAGGTCTTTGTAAGAAATTTAAGACTTTGTCATAAGGAATCAATATATTTACGATATATAGATATACCATTTTGGTTTAGCCTTAAATAAATTTATATAAAGTGGTTTTAGGCAGTAAATGTATTTTCGGATTTCTTATAGCTCTACAGTGCTCCATTTTGGCATATTTTCGTGGTTTTCAGACTTCATTGCCATGATAAGAAAACCCCATTAGATTTTAAATAATTATATTTCACTTTCACTGAGCTTTAAATCTCCCTCTAAATGTCAAATTGACTAATAAAATAGAGTTTCAAATTTCCTAAAAATTTTGCAGCGCCGCATTCATTCATCTGAGTGGCGCCACCTATAATTATTCACGCATTCATATATGTTTTCATAACGTGATGTTATTGTTCGCGTATTGTCCTTCTGGTTATCTTTTTTTCTCATGTACATGTATATCCTTCTGTACATAATCACTGCACCGTTTTCATTTTGGTTATCTCCTTCTTATCTAGTCCGGACAATCAGGACTCTAAACAAAATATGTCGGACAAGAAGAAAAAAAAATGTAATCAGTTCTGCTCTCATGAACTACTCCTTGTCATAACATTTCTCATTACTATCCTCCTATTTTAACTTTTCTTAATTAGTATCAAATATTTAACGATAAAGAAAAGAATATGTAAAAAGAGAAATGTTATTCGCTTTCTTGATAACAAATGAAAAAAATTATATGAGTAACATGTATGATATTCGTTTTAATATGGAGAAATATTTCGATTACCATACTGTCCTGCGCTGTCTTGATATTGAACTCGGTACTTCTGCAGCTTTGTACAATGTAGGTTGAATTACACCGATACAGGACATCAAAGTATGCTAGCGAGAGTTCGATTAGAACGTATTAGCGAATGGGATATCAAGTTTAGACATAAGACGAAAATTAAGGGAGATATTTAAGAAAATGTAATATTTTTGTATCCATTTTTAACATTTTGGAAGTATTAAAATCCTCGTTTACGAATTCTTCATTAGTATTTAGCCCCCCCCCCCCCCCCCCCCCTGAGTACAGCATTGTCTGATTGACGGAACTCCAGAACAGGCCCTGTCTAAACCTCGTTAGAGGAGACAGGGCCCCGAGAATCTGTCCTGTCTGAATGTCGATCGGACTCATCGGGTAATTGCAAGCATGAGCTCGGCAGAATACGGAGTGTTTTGTGCGCTCTAAGTATTTGATATCAATTTTCATAACGTACTTGAGCCCCTGCGCTTTTGTTTTGTTCGTTCGGTCATCTTACAATAAGGAGGCTTTTTAAAAAAAAAATGCGTTCTTCGAGCGTAACCTAACAAGTGGGCGGGTTTTGCACATGTAATATCGACTACTAACGTAGCAGATGGAAGTCCTAAATCGGCAGCGAATGTCCTTTGGTCTTCGTGTTTATGAACAGTCTGCTTTGATTACGTACTTGGTGTTCATTGTCTCTTTTGCGTCTCTTTTTGAGCTTGTCTTTTCTGTTTTCCCATAGGGGTGTTTCGATGTTTTGCTGTTGGTACTGTAACCGAGTCTTGTTGGAGATCCCCTGCTTTCTTTCATTTGTATTTTTAAAATAGGCAACATTTTTTTCGTTTCTTGTAGAATTACAATCGAATTGTGTTAGAATTATCAAACGCCTTTTATACCGTGGATATAATCCTTCTGTCATCAGACGGACACTTGGCTTTGTACTGGACAAATCGACAGCCGTGTACCAGCGCTCTGACTGACTGTGACGACAAGACTCCATAACGAGCCCTGTCCAAACCTCTTTAGAGAAGACATGACCCCGACCACCTGTCCATTCTGAATGCCAGTCGTACTCCTCGGGTGAAAACATACATGAGCTCGCTAAAGCCGGCAGAGTACGAACTGTATAACGTAAGCCCTCTTTTTATATCCATTCACATATTCATCTGTATTGCTTGGGCCCTTTGCTTTGCGGTCTTGTTTGTGCGAGGTCCCTCTAACAGTGAGGAGGCTGTTTACAACAAAATTGTACGTTCTTCGAGACCTCTAGGTAATCGGAATAGTGGGAGGGTTGTGCGCACGTAATCCAGGATAACCACACCGTCTGCTACTGACCTTTGCAGGTGGCCGATTGCCCATTAGTCTCGTTGGTATATTTGTAGTCATTTGTGTTGGGTGTTTCTCTGTGATTTGGCGTTCCTTGTCCCATTTGCGTCTCTTTCTGTGCGTGTCTGCTTTGTGTTTTACAATGGGTGTTTTAGGGTTTTGTTGTTGGTGCTGCAACTAGGTGTTGTTGGAGATTCCTTTCTTGTAGATTCTTGGCATATCGATTGAATCCTCAGTCTGTTTTAAGCAATAATTTTTCTAGAAGGGGGTCTTTACTTATAAGTTTTGTCATTTCAATTTCCAGAATGAGCTAAATTAAATTAATTATCGTCAAATCATTCATATTTGTACCCAGAAATTAATATATTCTTTTAATATTAACATAGTTATTTACTTTATTTATTTATTACATTTCTATTCAGATGATAAGTATTGTGACCCAAAGTTATCTTATGATATAAACACTATCATAACAATGTCTTTGATGTTGACATGTTCATGAAAATTGGAAATTGCTATTCGCTTCTTAACTGCTTTTTCATGACAAAAAGTTGACGTTATCATCAAGGTTAACTGGAAAGGGCTATTTCCAAACATCTTTGAAAAATATTGACGTCCTCTCTATTAAATCATTTCTAAAGTAAAATCTACATGATTTATCTAACATATACCGGACTAAATTATGAATAATTAACCTTTTAATTTTATAAAATAACACTTATTCTGACACTAATTCTGACAGTTGTCTTGTGTGCATCCGACTTTTCAAATAATTTACTATACATCGTGCATATGTACAAAATGTAAATCTTTGTACGTTTTGAATATTGTCCCTGACATGGTCGCCATAGCACTTTCTATATAGATATATCCCCAGACAGTGCAGTGCATGTATTTTATATATTGCTTTTATTTTCGTGCATGAACATCGACGGCGGGTGCGACTAGCCAACAGGGGATGCTTACTCCTCCCGGGCACCTGGTCCCACCTCTGGTCCCACCTCTAGCTTGCTAGGGGTCCATCGATGCTCAATTTGGTGCTCTATTGTGAGTGATGTTTAGATTATCGTTAGGATCTTCTTTAACTCACGTGTTTATATAATTTAACTCTTCACATTTCATAGCCTTTGTCTTCCTTCTCTTTTTTATTAGAAAATAAAATAAATGATAAAAATTGACAGTCATCGGTCATATCAATGCATCAAAAAGGTAAACAAATTATTAAGGGACTACACAAGAGTAATATAATACATAAGAATGTGTGGTACAAAATCAAACCCTTTGAAAACGAATTACAAGAATATGAAATCTGTTGTTTTACACGTTTGTTGAGAATCTTTCCAAATCAAGCAATTAACGTAGACTGAAATGGTCAAGTCGACTCAATTGTGTTACATGATTAATAAAGGACGGAACAGCCGGAACGCCAATCCCTATTTTGACGGTTGGAGCATTGTTTCTAAAAGGGGCGGATAACTCTTGACACACAAAGTAGCGAAATAAGAATAAATTGGGCTAAACGATCTTAATTGTTTATCTCAAATTTTGAATATTATTATAAAACAAATACTACTCAGGTATAATTCACTACATATAACTGAAATTCCTCTGAAAGGGAAGATCCAACGAAAATTGTGCATACACCGTTGGTTTTAAAAGCTGACACAAATGCTTCCCTTTGCACTTCTGGTCAAAATTCAATAATAATCTTTTCAACAGAATCCCAATTATGATAACTATATAGAATTTTAGTCAGTAAATACTCTATAAATAGGAATAAAAACGCTATAACGAGGACCAGATTTTAATTAAAATTCATCATTACGGACTCAGAATACACCAAATTCGAGTGGCAATGGAATTTTTAACATTTGTTTGATGGTTTGATACCTTGTAGATGATTTTGTGCCAATGTCATGTTTCATTTTGGCAAATCTAACCACTTTGCAGCACCGACTTTGGTACATGTGTACCCGTGTACTCTCTGTTTACAAACGAGTTTCCATACGTTGACATGGAAGATGGACGCCCGAACAGCATATCGTAGTTTGAAAGGTGACACAAACCCCTTAAGGCAAAGATCGGCATACTATTTTTGGTTTTGGTGACTTCGGTGATATATAAAGTTTACATCAGATTGTTCCCAATAATTCCCAGCCGGGATTTTAAAAGAAAATAAGCAATAAAATGCAGGTAAACAGATCGTTGGCGAAAAACTGCCCTTGACAACGCCCGATTTATTTCAAAATGCCACAAAATTTACCTGGTTAAGTGTTATCACTTGAAACGGAATCTCTATTGCCATCAAAATCACCTGTGCCATTCTTGTTTACACATGCAGCACAGTCAGTATGACGCGTTTTTGATGACGTGGTACAATGTCGTCATATTAAAAACATTTGTCACGTGACTTCGTTTTTAAACTTCAAAGACAAGTGCCGACTGGCGGTCCGGCTGGAAGTGCTCTACGACATAAGAGATGAGACTCACTGACGGAAGTGCGGTAAGACATGAGTGACGAAACTCACATCATCACCAAATACGTTAACATTAAAACAAAAAACACGTCAGTGTGAAAGCAAACTCAGTGACGTAGAGATTAAACATATAAAGGCCATACTTGTACCAACTTATGGAAGTCGTTTGCTTACAATGGTAAATAGATAACAAATGCATATTCTTACATGTTTCCATATTACGTGCGCACAACTCTGCAGTTTATCCATAAACCAAGAGAATACAAATCTATTGTGTATAACTCTACAATAAAAACGACAACCAGATGGAATGTTCCAAATAAATGAATAGGACTGGATATCAAAGCTGTATAAAAGGCATGTGGAAAAAACTTGCGCTGAAAGCGTGAGCTAAATGTATATGTAACCCAAGGATTCCGAACTTCAAAGTAGATATATAATCAACTCCTGGTATATCAAAGATATGAGAATTTGTATGTTTGTAGAACCAAGTAAATTGCCATTGAATAGCAACAACATCAAACCCTGTGTATGGTTGCTTCAAATTCCATATGTGAAATCTACATTGAAAATTCCCATATAGCAATAGGGAAAAATCCCTAACAAGATTACGCTGTGCACAGTTATAGCAGTGGCACACACATCAAATATAGCAACAAACAAGAGGCACTACATAAAACACACAAACAACCAGAGGCAATGACACAAGCAAGAACATTTCCACAAGACCAACTTAAAAACCAAGTAAGCACAAAATAAACATGACTGAAAATATATACATGTAAAGATAGGTTTTTCAAATATCCATATATGTACTGTTGACTGCTGTCGTTCTCAGGTTGTAATCTTAGGCCATGGTAAGGGAAAAACCAAATATACAATTTGCTATCTAGAAAATGTACAAAATGTATTTCAAATCAGATGAAATTCCTAAAGTGAATAACCATCGAAAATGCGTCAGAATCATCAAACGCCTTTTATACCGTGGATATGACCCTAATGTCATCAAACGGAAACTAGGCTTTGTACTTGCCAATCTACAGTCTTGTACAGCACATCCTTGAGACTTGCACTCTGACTGACTGTGACGACGGTACTCCATGACGGGCCCTGTCCAAATCTCTTTAGAAAAGACAGGGCTCCGACCACCTGTCCTCTCTGAATGTCAGTCGGACTCCTCGGGTGATTACATACATGAGCTGGCTACAGCCGGCAGAGCATGGACTGTATTACGCACGCCCTTTTTTTTATATCCACTTACATATTCATCTGTGTTGCTGGGACCTACGTTTTGCGGTCTTGTTTGTGTGAGGTCATCTAACAGTGAGGAGGTTGTTTTACACCACAATTGTACGTTCTTCGAGACCTCTGGGTAACTGGAGGAGTGAGAGGGTTGAGCGCACGTAATCCAGGATAACCACACCCTTTGCTACTTGCGTGGAAAATGGCCGTCCAAAGTCGGCACCGGTTGCCCATTGGTCTCGTCAGTTTATGTGTAGTCTTTTGTGTTTGATGTTTATATGTCGTATGTCTCTTTTCCGTCTCATAGTATGCTTGTCTTTTGTGTTTTTGCATCGGGTGTTTTGGTGTTTTGCTGTTGGTGCTGCAACGGGGTCTTGTTGAAGATCCCCTTCCTTCATTAAGATAAGAGTTTCTAAAAAAAACAGCCAAAGTTAATGGAAACTGTTGTTATGAAATTTGAACGTAATATAGCTCTTTTCGAAAATCTTTTTTAAATTATTTTCCTTTTATCTTTTACAATTTGTGAAATTTCTTCTGATACTGTATGTGTTTTCTGGTCTGCCAGGAGGGTATTTTTAGAAAAATGAAAATAAATGATTACATGGTCTAAGATAAATCAGTGAATGATTACATGGTCTAAGATAAATCAGTGAATGATTACACGATCTAAAATAAATCAGTGAATGATTACATGGTCTAAGATAAATCAGTGAATATAAGTCAAAATAAAACTAAAAATCACAATCCAAAAATCACAACCAATAGGCATATATACAAATTCTTGATAAATATAAAACATAACTTTCTCACGAGAAAAGAAAATACGGACAAACAGACGGGGGACAACAAAACAGCACCATAGAATCACGAAGGATAACAATATCTAATGAACAATCCCCAGCAACAAATGCAAAAACGAAAATTGTATGTGGCAACATTAAATACACATGCTGTATGACTTCTTGATTTAAAAATTTTATTCAAATATCACATAAACCATGAAAATAGTTTATAGTATATTTCTTTTGATATACCGTATGTTGGTATTATTGTTGATGGACTGACGCCTTGTTTCTAGTGTTTTAGTATTTTGCACCGATATAAACGCAGAGTTCATTGAAAGTTACCCTATTTTTCTTATTGAAAAACTGAAAAGCGCTGTTTCTCCTCCATTTTCAAGTATGAGCTTATCCTTCAATTTCAATTAACCTCGTCTGGAAGAAAAATTTGAACAATTTAGTTTTTTAGTTTCATTTCTCTGTGCATCTAGAAGTAAATTTTCATCTACAGAACTTGAAGTACATTAGGTTGCCAAAAGCGTATCAATGGCTTTGCATGGGTCGACATTTGAGAAAGACTGCTGTATGGAATAATAATAGGGAACTTATTTGTATCCAAATTGCCTGACAAATTGTAATTTTTGTGTCCATGAATGGCTGAAGTAAAATCGGAAATTAATTAGGGAATTATATGATTGATTGAAACCATTTTATCGCAAATTACTATTGTACTTATTCTTTAAACGGCTTCATTACTTGCCACATATTAACAAAATTGATGTGCATTTAACATAAAATGTTCATTTAACATAAACTAGGTATTATGCCTCCAGACCCATTAACGCTGGTTTATTTATTTTATGGATTTTGTTTTTTCGATAATGAAGTTTCTGCTCAATTAACGGTAAATAAGGATTCAAATATCGTTGCGCTGGATTTTAGGTTATTGTCTTTATTTGTAAAGAATATATCGATTATATTCAAAAACATATAGATACGAATCTGCACTTAAATGATAAAGAGTAAATTAAACAGAATTTTGATATGGTGAAACATTAGCTGTAAAGCTTCCTAATTACGGCAAGGAGAGCAGCTCTCCAACATTTCCAGGAGCGTTTGTTTTATTGCTTTACGTTTCCGCTCTTTACATTTCTCAAACAACCCGAGACATGATGGAGACTGGTTCTTTATACTTCTCTTAATGGATTGTTTTAAAATAGAATTGAAATGAGTAACTCTAAAAAATGGTTTTACCACACACCTTTAATCGATTTGTGAAATTTTTGATACGAAATGTTTTGCGAAGCTATTTAGTTAACAAGTGTTTTTATTGATGTTTGAATTTTGATACAGTGACACCTATATACATGTAGCGTTCAATATTTATTTTCTATGTTGTACGTCACATTGTTTAATCAAACCTTACTCAAAGCAAACAAAATTTAGAACTAAAAACCGGAACCGATCCCAAAAGCTACACAATCATCCTCTGCATCTTCTACCATTTTTTTTATTTAATGAATAAAAGTACACTTGGGAATGGGGATCATGCTATGTGTCTGCTCTTTTTAATATTAGGATATTTATGAATGCGCACTGAGTTGTGTTCATATTCAACGAACAACATTATTGTTAAATAATTCTATTTATGTCTGATGAATTTCCTGTTGATCGTTTATGTATGTAAATCTGCTTAGTTTTCGACAAACTTATTTCTCATGTTTTCATTTATGCTTGTCAAGTTGGAAATGAAGAGGAGACATACAAATAATTTCGGAGTACAATATGATTATATGTCGACAAGGACATTCAAATGTTATGTCTTCAAATTCATAAAATCATTTAAGAACAGTTCTATTTGCAGCATGGACCAGACATGCACGTTTCGGGTACTTAACGTATAAAGTACACTTGGGAGTAGATATCATGCTATGTGTCTGCTGTTTTAGTATTGGTATTCATAAATATACCACTTTTAGTTTAGCATTCATAAATATGTCGAGAATTTGAATTGTCTAGAAAATCATAGTGTTACTCCCAAATTCTTTCGTTGAATATCGACATAACTCAATGATGTATTTTAGTTTAGCAGTCATAAATATACCAATATCAAATTTGACCATACCAAACAAGAAATAAAAGCAATCAAATGTAAATTTCAGCTTATAAACGTGTTTCGAATAGTAAATCCTCATCAGTGGTACTTATATGAAATGCCGAAGTGATTTCTGACACAGCCAAATGTATTTCAGGAGCGCCCTCTGTTTTTATTTTTATGCATTAACATTGCAGAGAGTGAATGTACGGTCCCGAATTTGCTGTAGGGTCGATTCAGTAGCGTACATGTAGTTAAATGAAATGTATGACATTGGAGGGATGGTGATAACATGTTAACCTCTTTTTAAAACGTCGATGATATTTTTGGATGAATCAGCCGGAACGCCAGTCGGCACTTGTCTTTGAAGTTTAAAAACGAAGTCACGTGACAAATGTTTTGAATATGACGACATTGTACCACGTCATCAAAAACGCATCATACTGACTGTGCTGCATGTGTAAACAAGAATGGCACAGTTGATTTTGATGGCAATAGAGATACCTTTTCAATTCATAACACTTAATCAGGTAAATTTTGTGGCATTTTGAAATTAATCGGGTGTTGTCAAGGGCTGTTTTTCGCCAACGATCTGTTTATCTGCATTTTATTGCTTATTTTCTTTTAAAATCCCCGCTGGGAATGATTGGGAACAACCTCAATGTAAACTTTATATATCACCGAAGTCACCAAAACCAAAAATAGTATGCCGATCTTTGCCTTAAGGGGTTTGTGTCACCTTTCAAACTTCGATATGCTGTTCGGGCGTCCATCTTCCATGTCAACGTATGGAAACTCGTTTGTAAACAGAGAGTACACGGGTACACATGTACCCAAGTCGGTGCTGCGAAGTGGTTAGATTTGCCAAAATGAAACATGACAGTGGCACAAAACCATCTACAAGGTATCAAACCATCAAACAAATGTTAAAAATTCCATTGCCACTTGAATTTGGTGTATTCTGAGTCCGTAATGATGAATTTTAATGAAAATCTGGTCCTCGTTATAGCGTTTTTACTCCTATTTATAGAGTACTTGTACACTAAAATTCTATGTAGGTATCATAATTGGGATTCTGTTGAAAAAATTATCATTGAATTTCGACCAGAAGTGCAAAGGGGAGCATTTGTGTCAGCTTTTAAAACCAACGATATATGTACAATTTTCGTTGGATCTTTAGCAGGGCTGATAGATATTATAAATCCCTTTCAGAGGAATTTCAGTTATATGTAGTGAATTATACCTGAGTAGTATTTGTTTTATAATAATATTTAAAATTTGAGATAAACAATTAAGGTCGTTTAGCCCAATTAATTCTTATTCCGCTACTTTGTATGTCAAGAGTTATCCGCCCCTTTTAGAAACAATGCTTCCAACCGTCAAAATAGGGATTGGCGTTCCGGCTGAATACGGAAGATCGCAAATACTTCTAACCAAGACTATACGAATGTTCTCGCGCACTCTTCGATTGTTCTCAATTGTTATGACGTCATCAATTTACTTGGGCAGAAATGGTGCCCAAGTTTTGAGCAATGGTTTAGGTAAGTGACTAAATGAAAAATCAGAGCGGACACGCTGCACACGCTGCACGCTCTGCATTTGCGACCTTGCGTATTGCAAATTTCCGAAATAGCAAACTAATATATATTATTTCAAATTGATATAGGCAAAAACAAAGCTTCTATCAGTCGGCAGAGCTGTGAAGAAGTATATAATTATTACACCTTAAAGAACCAGTCACGTTAAAGTGTTCCATGCTGCAAAAGGAAATAAGCATGATAAGTGTTTATAATAATAATACGGAAATGTTCCAACTCTTTACCTTCTTGGGGAAATTTTCAAAAGGTTATAATTACTGTGTCATCATTTATAAGACTCGGCTACAGCGGCCACAGCAAAACGCCAAAATACCCCTATGCGAAAACACAGAGCAGACAAGTGTAACAAAAGATGCAAAAGGGACACGGAATACGATACACAACACTAAAACACCAAACATAAAAGATTACACATAAACCAACGAACCAATAGACAATTGCCGGCTTTCTGCCAACGTTTGAAGGGAATGTTGTGGTTATCAGGATTACATGAGCACACTCCTCCAACTTTTCTGTTAATCAGCGGAATCGATGAACGCATAAATGTGTATAATAAACTACTCACTGTTTGAAACTGTATTCATTATAAAATCAGATCAGACGAATTACTCTTGATTATGATGCAAAATAAACCATTCCATGAAGACTAATTTAGAATTATAAGGATTATTCCTTTACAGTGTAAAGCAATGGCCAAATGTCAATTGCAGAACAATTACATAAGTGTAGTTATGTTTATATTGATTGAAGGTGTTATATCTTGAATTATCAATGGACTTACAGTTCAGAGGAACTTTTCGTAACTTGGTTTCCTTATACATAGAAGGGAGGAGATCTCCAACAAGACCCCGTTGCAGCATCAACAGTAAAACACCAAAACACCCGATGCAAAAACACAAAAGACAAGTACAGCACGAGACGGAAAAGAGACACACGACATGTAAACATCAAACACAAAAGACTACACATAAACCGACGAGACCAATGGGTAACCGGTGCCGACTACATGTACATTTATATGTGTTGAACTCCGTGTATCTATGGTGTTCTAACGGGTCTGTTTGTTGTTTTCTAAAATTGGTTATTTGTCATTTTTGTCAATCTATTTCTTAAATATTTTGGTTCTAGTATTTTCATGCGTCGTTGTAGGATCAGAAATCTTTTTCTACATTCACCAATGAAATTGGTGTTTGTCTGACCTCCGCTGTTCATTCAAGTCATCGCTATCAACTTATTTCTTTATGTCAATCTTCCTTCGTATTATTACGAAGCTTTGTTGTTGTCTCCATCTGTTTATCCTATTTTCTTTTTCTGTGAGAAAGTTATAAAAAGTCAAACACAGAAAAAATATCACATTCAGAAAGCTTACAAATTCTTGAGAAAAAACACAGAATCATGAGAACAGAAAAATCTAACAAAAAAAAATTGCAAAAAGTCAAATATCTTGGATTCATTTCGATGTTTTGGGGATAATGTTGTAGCTGCAGTGATACATTCCTCAATAATTACGAATGTTTGAATCTCTTTGA
The DNA here is from genome assembly GCA_028142955.1 of Pinctada fucata. Lineage (NCBI taxonomy): Eukaryota > Metazoa > Mollusca > Bivalvia > Pterioida > Pteriidae > Pinctada > Pinctada fucata. The sequence goes on from AP027105.1 coordinate 58,232,470, forward strand.
ACACTGTCCTTTTGTCTGGTTGCTAATCAGTGTTAGTGTTATATGATACATGTGTTGTTCGTTTTTTCGTTTGATGTGGGTTTTACTATACTGGTGATTTATTTGTCTTTCCTAGTATTTTAGCGGCATCAATCGCAACATGAATATGAATGTTATATATAGGGTTGTCACATGCAGTGCCCCTACCTAGTGAAACTCAGAAATACAGCAGGCGTAATACCGTAAGGAGGTAGGGACACGAAGTCTGATTCTAGCAATATTGCATCGTTTAGATTGAGGATCACTGACGAGGGTTAAATACCCGAAACGTGCATGTCTGGTCCATGCTGTAAATTTATCTGCTCTAAAATGATGCTAATGAATTTGAAGACGTTATACATTTGTACCACTTGGTGAGTGTCACTGCTGGTGGAACAGGAGTCCCCGAGGGCACATATAGCCAAGTTCGATCAATTTCGGTTGGTCGTTTCTTCAAACGCATTTGAAAATTTTTGTTTACAAAATTGTCTCCAATTTCTAAAACCTGGGTAGCATCATATCCCAGCCATCTTGCTACGTCTTTCGGTATATTTAGGACATAATTTTCACAGATTTTGGCAATATTACATTGTTTAGACTGAAGATCGCTGACGAGGGTTAAATACCTGAAACGTGCATGTCTGGTCCATGCTGTAAATTTATTTGCTCTAAAATGATGCTAATGAATTTGAAGTCGTTAAACATTGCTGCAAATTTATCTGTTCTTAAATGATGCGATTGAATTTGAAAACGTTTAACATTTGTACTACTTGGTGAGTGTCACTCCTGGTATACCAGGAGTCCCCGAGGGCACATGTAGCCAAGTTCGATCAATTTCGGTTGATCATTTCTTCAACGCATTCTAAAACTTCTGTTATTAAAATTTCATGAAATTTCTAAAATGTGGGTCCTGTAGCATTATATCCCACCCATCCTGCTACGTCTTTCGGTACATTTTTGGATAGAACTTTCACACTCTTTGACCATATTACATCATTGTCACGTTATGTTCCAGTGACAAATTAGACATTTGTATTTTCAAATTGATTTTCGTTTAATTCATTTATAATCCTCTATTTATTCTTAGTTTTCAAAGGAATGTGACTTTTCGGACTATACTCAGACACTTTCCTAATAGTCAAATAAGTCAAAAGTAATTTGTTTGTCTACGTTTTCTTCAAAATGTTTATTTAATCATTTCCTCAAGCAAATCTCTCATTGATGTCATTTTCTTTATAATGCCGCTTGCCTTCATTTACTTTGTTATTTGTTACTTTTAATCCTTTAATTGTTTGTATTGACACTTTCTTTGTTCTTGTATGTGTCGGATTGAGTGAAAGTGAATCGTGTGAGAGAATGAGAGATCTCGGGGGTGAGTTGACCGCCACGGAGCAGACCGGGCGTGATTTGCAGTTGTTCCGGAATTTCCGACTTCTGAAAATTAACTGTTTTTACGTACTGCGGACTTTCCAAGTACAATCAAAATACTTGCATTTTATTTTATGGAGTGAATGTGTGCGTGGATGCAGTTTCTATGTTATTTCATATTTCGGACCATAATAAATCAAATTAACTGTCATTGCTAGCATCTTCCATTATTTAACATTTTTGAACGATCACACGTAAAAACGTCGTTGTGATTATTTTCCATTGTCACGTTATGTTCCAGTGACAAATTAGACATTTGTATTTTCAAATTGATTTTCGTTTAATTCATTTATAATCCTCTATTTATTCTTAGTTTTCAAAGGAATGTGACTTTTCGGACTATACTCAGACACTTTCCTAATAGTCAAATAAGTCAAAAGTAATTTGTTTGTCTACGTTTTCTTCAAAATGTTTATTTAATCATTTCCTCAAGCAAATCTCTCATTGATGTCATTTTCTTTATAATGCCGCTTGCCTTCATTTACTTTGTTATTTGTTACTTTTAATCCTTTAATTGTTTGTATTGACACTTTCTTTGTTCTTGTATGTGTCGGATTGAGTGAAAGTGAATCGTGTGAGAGAATGAGAGATCTCGGGAGTTAGTTGACCGCCACGGAGCTGAGTGGGCGTGATTTGCAGTTGTTCCGGAATTTCCGACTTCTGAAAATTAACTGTTTTTACGTACTGCGGACTTTCCAAGTACAATCAAAATACTTACATTTTATTTTATGGAGTGAATGTGTGTGTGAATGCGGACATTTTGTTAAACATCATTTTGGACCTTTATTAAAGCAAATCACTGCCATATATCGACTTTTCATCATTTAACATTTGAACAATCGCACGCAAAAACGTCGTTGTGATAAGTGGTGGAGAATCCGGGTACCTTGATTCCGTACCTCAGACTCTACCAAATTATTCCCCAAGTTATTCCCCAATTTATTTATTTTCACGTGGAGATATGGAATTACATCAAACTAAGTGCTATCGTTGTGGAGAAGACTTCGGACGCGGCCATCTTGGAGTCTGCAAAGGAATGAATAGGTGCTGTTTTAACTGCAAGAAAATTGGACACCTATCAAAAATGTGCAGAGCCGTCAAACAACCAACAGTGAGTGTGAGTGTGATCAGAGTGGTAGCCCGTAAATCCGAGAGGAAAAAGGAAAGGGATCAACTACGATGGACGGAATTTCACTCGAGGAAAGCTCAACTTGCAGAACTTCCGTTCAGTGGCCTCACGGAGCCAGAATTCTTTGCTCTGGAGCTTTCCGATCCGACACCGATTCCTTTTTACCTGAAGTCCAAGCACACATCGGTAACAGAAAAGGTAAATCAATTCACTGAGAAAATTCAAAAACTGAAAACGAAAAATGAAGAACATTTGGCAAAAATCGACAACTCTAAAAAGAAAAATGATTCCCTCGAAAAGAAAATTCGGACACTCAGCGACAAAATACTTTTCTTTGAATCCGAGCTACCTTTGACTCAAAGACTTGTAGAGAGGAAAAATGAAGTAATCGCAAAGTTGCGTTTTGAAAATGAATTATTGAATCAAGAAATTTCAAAATTGGAATCGGAACGTAAAGAAAAAGAAAGAAATGTTATTACTGATTTGAGGAAATTGCTTCAAGAAAAGAATGAAGAAATTGCGAGATTAAGAAAACCAAGCGCAAAACATAAAGTGACTTCAAATGGCCCGAATCCAACGACTCGTCAAAACCCGAGCGCCTCGAATCATCGGGGTAATCGGTCTAGGAACCGTGGAGGATTGAAGAACCGAATCCCGAGTCACCAACGCCCGGTGGATACACAAAGTTTTTCTGCGGCCACAAACCAATCTTGGTATTTTGCCGCCAATAACTGTGCTGCCAATGGCATTGTGGGTCAGGGACAACCGGTCTCGTATCCTTGGCAACCAAGACACGGACATAACATGTGATTGACCCTGGGGTCAGGGTCTTCCGGGAGAAGGGAGGCATTGTCACGTTATGTTCCAGTGACAAATTAGACATTTGTATTTTTCATTGTTTAAATTGAGGATCACTGACGAGGGTTAAGTACCGCAAACGTACATGTATGGATCTTGCTGCAAATTTATCTGTTCTTAAATGCTGTAATTGAATTTGAAGACGTTTAATATTTGGCCCATTTTTGTACTTTAGGGATACTTATTTGTAATTTGACACTTTTATACCCTCTCTACTGAGTATTGAATCGATATTTTGTAAACAATATGTTTATCATTAGCTTTTAGTTTTCTAAAAACTCCAAAGTCGGGAATACTCTGCGAAATTGCTGAAAAATCTACATTATATATTTCAATAAAATTAGCAATGGTCGCATGCATTAACAAACGGGAAAAATTTATATGTTATAGAATATTTCTATATATCTTCTTGACATAAAACTTTTATATTAGTAAACGAATGCGATCATATCAAATATTTCCACTACAGGCAAATTCTCCAGCAATTTCTGCCATCTTTGGCCATAACTTCAAAATGACGTCACTTGTTGACGACATAACACTTCCAATGTTGATTACACTGTACTTGGAATCATTATTTTTTTTTCATTAAAAGCGGGAAACATTCATGAATTTTGATGAAAAATATCAAATATTTCTCATAGAATTTAATTCTTAGGAAAGTTGTAGGGCCGAATTAGAGGTCTGGTGGCCCTACCCCTTTCAGCATGCAATTATCCCCATAACTGAATAAGTTTGGTAAAGTCGCTTTTAAAACTATACTCCACCCAGACTGCCCTGAACAAATCAGTACAGATACGACTGATAGTATCAGTACAGATACGACTGAAAGTATCAGTACAGATACGACTGAAAGTACCATTCACAGAAATCTAAATCGGAGAAGATAGGTCATGCGTTTATCAAAATTATCAATTGTTAAACGTCTTCAAATTCAATAGCATCATTTAGGAACAGATAATTTTTCAGCATGGACCAGACATACACGTTTCGGGTGTTCTATTGTAATAATCTAAGAAAACTATATGCGCATTTTAAAAATGTATGCCTCATCAGTGATGTCAAAATAGAGGAAATCAATATAATGAATATCTATTAAAGAGCAAAGTTATGAATATGACGTTTCATTTATGCCAACGAACCAAATATAGAGCTATGCCATCAGGGAGATACACCTTAGCTTTAGAATAATTTCTCAATTTTATGTAGGAAGTTCATTCAAGATAAACTAACCAAAATGAGATGAAATCTTCAAGTATTTCTAAATATTGAAAATTACTTTGATTTTGCTAATTCAGTAATCGTTTTCTTAATGATTCAAAATATCTAACTCCAATTAAACCATCTAAACACATTGCCCTCATTGCACGATTGTCTTTTCAATGTCATCAAATTAAGGTTAAATGTTTTCAATTTGATAATTTAGAAACGATTTTAGGTCTTTTACTCAGTCATATTATATTATATGGCTGGTGATACCATCCTGCACTAATGCTATCATTGAACTCTCGGTATTTGTCAACGATCAACCCGTGGTCAAAATGTCTCGTTTTACAAATAGAAATCAACGATTTGCTTTTTCATTCCACTTTAAGGGGTATCATATTCTTTATTTGGCTCTGATTGCCCATACTAATGTGTTATAATTGACTTATATTCGCCCATTTAACATGTCAACCGCTCTGGTTTCATGACATTTGCGTTGCATGATGGGACGTAATCCGATATTCATTCCTCTGACTAAAATGCTAAAATGATTGGATAATTAACGTAAAATGTTTGTACTACGTGAAATTGAAATCGTTAATCCATCTTCATTTTTTATATTAGAAAGGGAATTTTGAGCTCTGGTAGGCATTAATTATGTTTTGTATATCGATCAGGTCCCATTAACACCACTTTGTTCTGATAGTGTTACAGACAAACACGGGCAATACAATGTCATCTATAATGGAAATCAGATCTCGATTTCAACGATCTTAACGACGATGAATCCCTTGTCTGGTGCGCTCACGTATCAGTCCCAGTTTTATCCTTTGTAAAGGGACGTATATTTCTTGTGCACTATTAAAAAAAAGCTTATATTGGTTTGGTATATGTAGGTTGATATCTTTTTGGATTAAGGGATTGGAATAATTCAGGTGTTGCATAAGTACATGGTTATAGATTATGCTTCCTCTGTATTCTTTGTTGATATCTTTTTGTCGCAGCCTATATGCTGTTGCTTTTTACATGTTTCGTTGACGCCATTTACGGTTTCTACGCCATCTACAATGAGTTCAGATTTCAGGGAAACCGACATTTGATATCGGAATAGTGGGAGGGCTGTGTGCACGTAATCCGGATAACCACGCTGTCTGCTACTTGCGTGGCAGATGGCCGTCCAAAGTCGGCATCGGTTGCCCATTGGTCTCGTTGGTTTATGTGTGGTCCTTTGTGTTTGATGTTTCTATGTTGTGCGTTGGTGTTCCTTGTCCCTTTTGTGTCTCTCTCTCTCTGTGTCTGCTCTGTGCTTTTGCATTGAGTGTTTGGAATTTTGCTGTGGGTGCTGCAATCTAGTGTTGGAGATCACTCCTTTGTTTTGCAATATAGAAGTGTATTCCTCTCGCTCCTTTTCATCTAACATCTTTATCGTCGATGACTTTTAATGACAACACGATGACTTTCAATCTGTTGTCCCTTTCTATACTATCCTGCCTTGGTTGTCAATCTGTTCGGGATTTGCTAGTTTAACTTTACGATGTTCGAATTTGCGTTTTCTATTTCGGTGACTTAAACTACTACTGTCCGCGCAGCTCACTTCAGAAATCGGAAAATTGAAAATTTCTACACTTTGACGGCAAATTTTGTGATTAAAATTTACACAGGGGAATAGATCTCGAACTCTCATAACTGACGGTGAATGATATATGTTCCTACGACTAATAATACGCTGACAGTGACAGAAAATAGTTTTAGATAGGGAGTTTTCTATGTTATTTTAAGCGCGACGTTGCCGATGTTTAACATTAAGTCTATGGAGAACGTCGACGATGTCACGCTAAAACTAACATAGAAATCTCCCCATCTAAAACTATTTTCTTTCACTAAGAGCATAGTATTAGTCGTACAGACATATATCACGCATCGTTAGTTACGAGAGTTCGAGATCTATCCCCCGATATAAACTTTAATCGGAAAATATGCCGAAAAAGTAGAGAAAACTTCAATTTTCCGACTTCTGAATTGTGCGGACAGTAGTATCTCTCATAGCTACCGACCATAGATCTTCCTCACTAACATCCTCAGACGGTTGAAAAAGTCTTGTTGTGGTACTAGGATAATATTAGGGAGAAAGCCAAAATATATCCATTTTGTCAGAGAAGGTAGAGATCGTGGTCCGTAAGTGTCGCGACATACTCTCTGCCATATTGGATACATTGAGGTTTTTCTTCCCATTTAGAACATGACATCTTTTGTTTTAATAATGTACAGTCACAAGTAGATCCTTTCACAGAATTGGACACTTCAAAGTCGTTACTTTTTTGGAAAATGGTCAATTCATCCTAAAATATCATTGGATATTAAATGTGGTAAATATCATAGCCCCATAAAGGTAGGTAACGGTAGGAGTAGTCTCGTTCGTCTGAGCCTCACGCGAATTCTACAATATTACCTCCCTGTACAATCCAGAGCATTCTCAACTCCCTTGGGAGTATACAAGCAGAACTGCCGTTTAGACGCTTATGCTTTTCATTCACATGACCAGCTCGTCTCATGTGCCAGGTACCCTGTTTACTCATGGGTGAAGAGAGTGCAAGGTAGTGTAAAGTAACTAGCCCAAGTTTTGCAAGGATCGGCGACGGTGAGATTCGAACCTACGACCTACGGATCCATAGTCCACCGCACTAACAACTACGCCACCATCACTCCAATGTTGTTGGAGATCCCTTCTTTTGTCTTTGGTCATCGATTTTATTTAATCCTGCAATTTGAATCGATCCTAAAGGAATTTTGTGTTGCGCACTCTCATTAAATTATATACACAAAAACAAAACAAAAGGGCGCTACTAAAATAAAGGATCTCGGAGCTCAAGGCTCAATTTTTGTCTTTCATAAATCGAATAATTCAATGCAAATTCACATGAAATGACAAACTGACCTTACGTGTCCTAAGTAATTATTTCAGTTCCCCTTGTATTAAAAGACGTTACTTGTTCCCCTTGTATTCAAAGTTCAAAGTATTCTTCGGTTTCTGATTTTCTGAATTATCGATTTTGTGCTGTATACAGGGATATGGTCATTATCCATATTTGTCACTGTACGTTACGTTGCTGGACGTTACTGTACTGTTACGTTGTTGGAGATCCCCTCCCTTCTGGAATATCCGAATAAACCGCCATCGATTAGGCCTTGAATAATGTTCTTTCAATACATATGCATAAGAGAGGTCGTCGAGAGTAAATTGTCACATGATGACATTTTTTTTTTAACACGGCCACTCAGGTAAAAACCAATACATGCTGTCCGTTACGTCATATTAGAGGTGTGGCTTTGCATGTTAATCTGTACTTTTGGTGCTAATTTCTTCTTGGTTTTTCTTAGAATTTTTAACACGGCCCCTCGGGTAAAACAAACATGCTAATAAATCGATACTGCCCGTTACGTCATATTAGAGGCGTGGCCTTTTACGTTAATCTGTACGTTTTGTGTTATTTTGTCTTGGTTTTTCCCCGATTCAAACATGGACGCTTATTTTTAAGGCTAATTCCTTTTCAGGGTGAGTCTCTGGTTTTTGTGTCGCCTGCGAAGCATAGCGATACTTTGGGATATATTTTCTATGAATTCGCCATAAAAGCTTGCGTCCATACCTTATTTTGTGGACAATAATCATAACTAGTTGAGTTATGAGTTCACAGTTCAACCATAGCTTGCGTAGAGTAGGAACATTTTTATCGATTTTGCCCGTCTTTAGTTTAAAACAGAAATTTATAAAGCAGATTTTTTTTCTCTCAAGAGGGAAGGAATGATATATTTGTACCACTTGGTAAGTATCACTGCTTGTGGACCAGGAGTCCCCGAGGGCACATGTAGCCAAGTTCGATCAATTTCGGTTGGTCGTTTCTTCAAAAGAATTAAAAAATTTCTGTTTACAAAACTCTCTCAAATTTCTAAAACCTGGGTCCTGTAGTTTCATATCCCAGTCATCTTGCTACGTCTTCCGGTATATTTAGGACATAATTTTCACAGATTTGGCCATATTATATTGTTTAGATTGAGGATCACTGACGAGGGTTAAATACCCGAAACGTCCATGTCTGCTCCATGCTGTAAATTTATCTGCTCTAAAATGATCCTAATGAATTTGAAGACGTTTAACATTTGTACCACTCGGTGAGTGTCACTGCTTGTGAGAAAGTTCTGGTAAACATTTTTGCAAGAAATTGGAAGCCTTTTGTTTGTAATTTTTGGAATCTGATTTCGGGTTTTGTGTTTGACGTTCATTTACTTAATATGCCAATGTTTCCGCTCTCATAAACTAGTTAAGAACTTCTGGAAATTGTACAAAAATTGCTCTCTATGACCTATAGAAGGAACTTATATTACTTTGGGCATTCCACAACCTGATTTTAATAATGCCATGATAAACAAAATAAGAAGGATCAAAGGTAGACAGAATTTCTATCGAAAATGCGTCAGAATCATCATCGTCTTTTTGCCATGGATATGACCCTGCTGTCACCAGATGGACAATTGGCATGGTACTTGATCAATCTACAGCCTTGTTCTCACTGACTGTGAGAACGGGACTTCATAACGGGTCCTGTCCAAACTTTGTACGAGAATACAGCCCCGGCCACCTGTCCTCTTTAAAACTCGGTTGGAATCATCGGTGATTACATGTATGATCTCCCTCCAGCCGGCAGAGCGAGGATTGTTTTACTTACTCCCATTTTTTATATTCATTTACGTATTCATTTGTGTGTAACATTGGTCTCTGTGTTTTGCTGTTTTTTGTTTTTGTTTTTTTTTTTGTCGGCATCATACAGCGATGAGGATATTATACACAACAACTGTTTGTTGGTCGGCGCCGTGGTCTAGTGGTAAGGGCGCCGGGCCATAAGGTCACTGGTTCGAACCTCACTAGGAGCACGGGTCGGCCGATATATACTCCTGTATACATGTACGTATGTTCTGTGTTCAATAGTAAAAAAAATGTCCTTGTCTGTGTTGTTTACATGTCTGTGGTGTTTAAAAAAACAAATAAAAAACAATTATTTGTTCTTCGAGACCTCTGGGTAACCGTATAAGTTTGAAGGCTGTGTGCACATAACCAAAACATTTTCTACTAATATGGGTGATGACCGTCCTTATTCGGCACAGACTCCTCACTCCCGAATGGTCTCGATGCTTATAGTGTAGTCATCGGTATTTGGTATTCCTTGTCCATTTTGCGTCTCTTGGTGTGTATGTATACTGTGTTTCCACATAGGGGTGTTTCCGTGTTTTGCTGTGGGTACGGCAACCTTGTCTTGATGGAGATCGATCTCGTCCTTTCTTTCTGATATTAAACCTTCATGCTTTCACATGGAGAATCTAATGCAAAGGGATAGGGCCACGAAACCCCTAAATCGGCCCTCGATTTTTCTCTAGAAATAAATTTCATGAGAAATACTTGATATCTCTTATGAAAATACACAAATGTTCACAGCTTTTAATGAAAATAAAAATATCACCAAACTAGGTGCCATTTAACTGTAATGACGTCATGTAATGACGTCATTTTGACGTTATTGACAAAATATGGCGAAAATTGCTGGGAATTTTGTCTTTTGTGGAAGAATTCAATGTGGCTGCATGCATTAACTGAGATAAAACGTTTATTACAAAAGAATATTATAATGATAATCTTTCACATATAAATTTCTCATCTTAGTTAATGCATGCGGCCATTGCTAATTTAATAGAAATATGTAGTTTTTGCATCAATTAGCGGAATATGACCTATTTTGGTGTTTTCAAAGGGCTAAAAGTTATTGATAAACGATAGATTCGTGATTCAGTAGAGAACGTTTCAAAATGTCAAATCACAATTAAAAATTCTATGAAGTACAATGTTCAAAATTAGGGCCAATATCAGGCTTCATGGCCCTACCCCTTTTATTAATTCGAATCAGATTTAATGCGCATAAGACATTGTCTGTGAGTGAACCAAAGAAACATTATCCATGTTTATCAAAATCAAAGATATAGTTTAATTAATTTTGGATATCTAGATTCCATGAGCACAAAGAAGAGAGTTACTGAGATGAAGGAACACTTTGATTTAAAAATCATTCTTTAAATGATTAATCCCAAGCAAAAATACATTGCAATTGCAATACCAAACAAGTACAAGTGAAAGATATATCTTCAATGAATTACTTGCGAATGTCAAAATGTTATCATAAACTAATGAACTGTCATTAATTTCGTCACTATCAATGTCCATAATAGTAATAATTACCACTTGGATTTGTCTGATAGTTTAAATTGTGTGTATGACAACTTCATAAATATCTTTTCATAGCTCCTTAAATGATTTAGGAGATAATTATTTGATCCAATGCAACAGTCTCAGACCTTTCTGGTTTTTATTGTTTATGACTTTTACTGACATCGTTACTCTCTAATAATTATTCATGCGGAACTGGAGAAGCACGCACATGATGTCGTAAAAGAAGAGTTACATTCTTAAAATTGATTCATCACATAAAAATGATCTTCCTCACAAAAATGATTATCAGTATGTCAATAAAATTACAACAACACACTTAAATTTTTAAACAACTGGACAGCATGTAATTAAGGATTGTTTTTCAGCTTTTGCGCTTTATCGGCGTGTATTGGCAGTAGGGAATGGAAACAAAATATGTAAAGCACGAAGTGCTTTTCATGAATTTTGTTTCCATTCCCTACTGCCAATACACACCGATAAAGCGCAAAAGCTGAAAAACAATCCTTATATTTACATTTAACGTGTTAACTAAGTTATTTCTGCCAATTTTTCAGCCAGTTTCTTTACATTTGAAATATCATTGCGGAGGGAGAACGCCATTTGACGTAAGAGCAAACGAACGTTCGACGTTTTTCGCTTGATTCGAAGTAGTACCTTCTGTACGGAAACGTTGTTGACAAATGAGAAACTGAATTTTGTCCTCATGCTGTATTTTGAACATTTCAATTAAAACTGAAGAAAACTGAATCGTGAAAATTCGTGACTTTTGACTAACATAATTCAGACATGGCGGAGAGTTAAACTGGATAAATTTCACAGAACTGAAGGGAAAACTTTTGAAAACTCTTTCTAATACACTGTTAAACTGCTTAGACATATGAAATCAATCGGTATTATTGTATGCAAACTTCTGTAAATACCCTATTTCATCTGGAAGTAATTAGATAATGCAAAAGTCGAGTACAGCCGTCAAAAACGCGAAAACTTTCGGTATTTTCATGACTTACCTCAACATCATGGCTAAAGATTCGCTGATACTCGAAATATTTCTGATATTATGAATCCATAAGAAGCAAAGATAAATTCACTGTTGATAATGACACAAGTGAATCAAATCCTCATCCTAAATACTGAATATTTGATCCACTTATGCCTGAATATTCGCTCATTCAAACACGGCATCTTTCTGCAGACAACAATGCAGTTCGTCCTTGAACTTCGTCTACTGACGCGTGATCGACTTACTACGTCACACTTCTGGGAAGTGTACATGTGGGTGACCTAGATTTTGACACATTTAATCACTGGGGGTAGACGGCGTCGTTTGATAATGGATACATGTTTTGAATCTGTATTAAAGCAATAAATAAAATGGGCATTTTATCAGAAATTAATCCGCGTAAGTTCTAAAGTCACGTGATAGGCTCTTGCGATTATCGAGAAATAAAGCAACAGTTGGTTTGGTACCTTTATATAACGGAAACGCAGTAGGAATGTAAATATTTGTAGATGTTTTCTATGATAAAGCAAGCGCAGTATTTCGGTATGGAATAAATATGATTTTTTTTTCTTTTTGCATTTAGGTAAGAAGGTTATCCCGAAAATACTATATTTGAATAATCACAGCGGAACACACACGTGAGACGAGGAAATGAAAACAGCACGTAAAACTGCCACGTCAGCAGACAGACGGGGACGAAAATAACCCCATCAAAGCGACCTACAAACAAGGAATACCACTAAGAATGACGTACAACACATAACAAAGGAATGAGACCGATGACAACAGTATACGGCCTGAAGTAGAGGGCACCACCGAAGCAGATCATACAAGCAGCAATGTCTTGAATCACAGATGATTGCTTCTCAAGAAAACAAATCATTGTAGAGGGCTCTACCGAAGCAGATCATACAGCAATATGCTGCCTTCTCGTGAAAACAGAATTCATTGTAGAGGGCGCCACAGAGGCACAACCAACTTTAAATGCTGTCTGATTATGACCCCCGATTTAAACGTAATAAAATAACTTACAAAAATGCTCTGAATGTGTGCAATTGTTCAATCTATGCAGGTTGCAGTTTGTCGTTTCAAGAGTAACAATTGTGCATCTACACTAGATATAGATCGGGGTTGACTGTTGCATTGTGTTTTGTTTATCATTTTATCGGTTTTATTGATTTTTGTCACTTTGTTTTGTTGTTGATGGGGGTTGCGAGGGAGTCTTTTTTCTGTTATGAAAAGCCGAATTATTTGTTGTTTCTTCATTGTGAAAGTAATATTGAGTCGTTTCATTTCACCTTGATTTCATAATGTCATGAACTTTTAAAAGTTGTTGATTTTTCGTTCAGGATTTCTCTCGGAACCATTGAATGGCACATAATATCAAAAGAAACGTTTTGTACTGTTCGACATGGTGTTCAGCATCTTTTCATACCTTACACATACATGTAATTCAAATCAAAACGTCCTCAATGCGTTCTTTTCATTCTTTTAAAACGTGTTTCAGATATCTATCATCTCTATATAATACAAAATTTGACAATACATGTAGATAGTCATGATAAATAGGTATAAACAGGCGAAGTATTTTAGATCCGAGTTTTTCTCCACAAAATCTTACCGTGTTTACAACGTTATCCTGTCAAAAACTGATACCGTTCTTTTATATTTTACCATCCTTTCGGTATTCAATTAACTGCTTAGGATGGGCCCAGCTGGTGCTTCCTAAAAGCAGGGTCGCGTATCACCCTAATTTAGTCTAATTATAAAAATGTAAATAATAAATAGTTTCATCGTCTCTCAATGGGATCGATTTAATTTGAATCATGTGGATCCATTACTTGCCCACATTAAAATGGTAAATAGGCTTTAGCAAACCGTAGGTGTAGTGAATCAAATTAAATTTAAAAGATATAAATTAGGCGATAACTTAATTCGGATGTCGTGATTTGAATATAAACTCGATTACCGGAGACAAATTGAAGGGAAAACATTGTTTATCAATTTCTTCTTCTTGCTATCCACCCAGGTATCTTACGTTGTAACACACGAGTTGTCTTTCGTTGCTCAGTTTGCACCCATTGGCAGGTTCCTTGGGTGAGTAAACAGATCAGCCTACATGTACCAAAACATAAGCAAAAACATTCGCCAATTTTATAACCAGTTCATAATGACAATTGAATGATGAATGGTACTACACCCATTATTTTTGTAATGGTTGTAAAATAAATATTTGCATCTTGGCTGCTAATTACAAATGTATACGTACATGTACATCTATCTTTCCTTCTTTTTTTTTTCCTTTTTTCTTTTAATTACAGAGGAGTATACAATTATTCATATTATTCCATGTCGTTATTGACCAAAAAAAAATCATGGATTCGATTTTACTATCATGATTTGTTCATAAATTCGTGTAATGACGTTACTTCTCTCGACTTACCTTATTTCTTTTGTTGAAATCCGTCGAATCATTGCATGATGAAATATTAGTTACTTTACTTATATAAATACGGTTATTAGTCACTTTAAATATATAACTACTGTTATTAGTTTCTTTATATATATTACTACTATTACTAGTTTCTTTATATATATAACCACTGCTATTAGTTACTTTATATATATAACTACTGTTATTAGTTACTTTATATATATATAACTACTGTTATTAGTTACTTTACTTAAATATAACTTCTGTTAGTAGTTTTTTTATATATAACTACTGCTATTAGTTTCTTCATATATATAACTACTGTTATTAGTTACTTTATATATATAACTACTGTTATTAGACTTTATACTTATAACTGCTGTTATTAGTTACTTTATATATATAACTACTGTTATTAGACTTTATACTTATAACTACTGTTATTAGTTACTTTATATATATAGCTACTGTTAGTAGTTACTTTATACTTATAACTGCTGTTATTAGTTTCTTTATATATATAACTACTGTTATTAGTTACTTTACTTAATATACAACTACTGTTACTAGTTACTTTTTATATATAACTACTGTTGTCATTTACTTTATATGTATATATATTTGTTATTAGTTATTTTAATATACATAAGTGCGATTTACTTTACTTATATTACTACTATTATTAGTTACTTAAAAATATAACTACGTTATTAGTTACTTTTCTTATATAACTACTGTTATTAGTTACTTTACTTATATAACTACTGTTATTAGTTATTTTACTTATATAACTACTGTTATTATTTACTTAAAGATATAACTATGTTATTAGTTTCTGTATATATATATTTATATGCCGTGCTTTGATTTCTGAAAGTGTAGAAGAGTAGGAGTAGAGGATTTTTCCAAAGTTCTTTGCTTCAGGCCTTCATAGGGTCTATTCTTTCTAAGAATTTCATGAAAGGCAAACTTCATTTTATTTCGTTTAAGTTGCTCATCATAAATGTATCTTTTTTCGTATCTATGAGCGCATAGAAAGTCAGAAAAAGTCAGGATCCAGGTCAAATTAATACTCCCTTAACTAAAGTGTGACTATATTGCATTCATGCAGGAGATATTTAATCCTCC
This sequence comes from Pinctada fucata, assembly GCA_028142955.1. Taxonomy (NCBI): domain Eukaryota; kingdom Metazoa; phylum Mollusca; class Bivalvia; order Pterioida; family Pteriidae; genus Pinctada; species Pinctada fucata. The sequence goes on from AP027105.1 coordinate 58,247,942, forward strand.
TGGGCGATATAGTCATGTTCGCTTCATGGACGTTTCCCTCTGTTCATTCATGCATGTGTGTATTTTACATAAATTTAATTTTTTTTTCATAATTTTGCATTGTGTTCTGTTTTAGATTCTTGAAGTGACGCTGTATATTCATCTTTTTTTTTCTTAAAAGAGAGAGAGTTTCTAAACGTCTTTATCAAAGAAAAATCGTTCGTTTTGGACATCATTGATTGTTTCTACAATGTAAATTCCATATACAGACTACTGTTGAAAAAGTATGATTAATCTTACTATCAAAATTATTTTAAATATGCACATTGTTGTGTCTAATTGTAATATCCTTTTAATCTTTCATGATGCATATATATAAAACTGAAATCAGAATAAGAAAAAAATACATCGATATATCAAATCATTGATTGCTTATTGTTTTTTCGTCGACGAACTGTGGATCAAACTCGTTATTTTATCTTATATAATTCTTAAAAGCAGACACCGAAGAATATACCAAGAACGAACGGTGAATCATGAAAACGGACAAACTGTCTGTGGTTTTAACAGAATTTCAAGTCCCCAAATCTTAGGGGAGTTAGACCAGTTCCCAATTTCACAAAAGTCTTGTGTTTGGAGATTTTATGTCGTGTTCCGTGTTCCTTGTCCCACTTGCGTCTCTTGTCGTGTTTGTCTAATACGTGTCTTAGGGATGTTTCGGCGTTTTGCTGAGGGTTATGTAACCGAGTCTTGTTGGAGATCCCCTCTTTCCCGTTACGAAAATTCATAAAAAATTGTTCGTAATAAACAGGGTACAGATACTCAAGTAGGCTAAGCGCCTTGTGCTTGCATGCTGTGTTCCCTTAAAAAGCCAAATTTGGTAAAATCCAATCATGGACAATGACAACTCATGACAAGACTTCAAATTGCATATTGGCTAAAGTCTCAGAGAACATAATTGGACTTACTTAATCAACGATAGCTTATAATGTTTAAGAAGTTCAATTTTGTGTCGTTCTTGCTTTCATTTCAATACAGTGTCGGAAAATTTCTTAAGATACTTTTATTGAACACTGACTGTTACAAGTTGTCTATGATAAGAGGTTACGTAGAAAGTATTCTTTAATAAAGAAGAATTAAATCTCAAAATAAAATTATCACTCTGTTTTCATCTGATATAGAATGAAAGATATGATCATTTACATAGGGATTCAAGTCCCTGTGTTCTGACTGTGTTTAGTCCCAACTCGCTCCAAATACAACTTAGGAAATAATTTGTTGGATACGTAGATACATTGTACAAGATTTCTTTCCTTTGAGATCAATTCAATGGAAATTATATATACTCAATGCATTTATTTTTCGCAACGTTTTTTTTTTTCTGGTAAAATATTATCAATTTCTATTAACTTGTATTTGCGAGAGAAAACAACATAATCATAGACATTAAGAGGTATTTTCATTTATTACAACGACAAAATAATGATAAATATGATGATTTCACAAAATCACATGACATTATAGGTGATATGTAGCACTTCAATTTGTAAAAGGCGAAATAGGTTATAAAACCTATTTATTACTCGTAGAAGTAATTTAAAAAAAAAATGATTTATTGCACAGTTGTAGCTTTTGACAGTAATCCTGCTGTCCAAAATATGAAGATAACGACGTACATATTGATCATTTCAAATATTTCTATGACGGCGAAGTGTGTTGCATTAAAGAAATAGGATCATTGTCACAAATATCATCAATGTCGCTTATATCACTATCAGAATCTTTGCCTTCTACGTCACTTCCTGTATATTTGGAGCCGCCATTGTCTTGACTAGGATCGTCTCCATCCTCGGACTTTATCCTCTTGTGCTTTGTCCTGCGGTTCTGGAACCATACTTTCACCTGCATAAAATACGAAGTGTTTCTTGCGTTAATTTTTTTTCTCGAGTTGTTTTACTCTTTTCAATGTATTTGTTCAATTGTTTACGACTGTTACTAGTGTACATGTATTCATGATAATTACGAGGGAGGTCTAGTTGTTTTTGTTGTTGGTGTTTTGTTCTTGTTTTTATTGGGGTTTTTTTTCAAAACTTTGTTCATTTTAAATCTTTTGGAGATCATCCTTGCGAAGTGAACGGTCATATTTCAGCATGTTTTATTGCATCAGTTTCAGAGAACGTATTTATTTCATGGATGATGAATAAAGAGGCAAATATGTTGTGCGTTAATTGGGTGTTACATCCTCACTAGTCCCCTTACAAACTCATGGAAACCCCAGTTGACCGATTAGCCCGTGGCCCGTGACAGATTTAAATGCGAAGGCAACCCTTAGCGTGTAATTTAATTCTAGTGTCGGTAAAGTTCCCTTTATTTGCGGATATGGGACACTAATTGAGTTGGTAATCTCGGCAACGCTTATTTCAAATGTTGTGATTGCTTAAACGAACACGCGATAAGAGAAATTTCAAAGATACTCCTATCTATCGGTTCATAATTACAGCAATAAAAATGGCTGCTGTTGTAGGTCTTCTATTCCCATTTCGGATTTATATTCTGGGCTTTTCACACGACTTCAGTCTACCAGATTAATTATTTCTTAATAAGTTTTAAATTCTAAGTAAATTATCCGATTCCAGTCATCCCTGTGTATGACTTTTGGCGCGCTTAAAGACCTGAAAGATATCTCGTGTGTCGGCCCGGCGTATACATTTAATCTTATGTCACGAAAAAAGGCGACCAAAATAAAAGAAATCCACTTAAAACATGCTTTACCATGTCTCGTCGCAATACAAATTTCCGAGTTAATTTCCAGTGTACACGGGACGTGTAAGACGCGCGCTATGACACTGCCGATGCTCTTTGTTCAGTTCCATTTCAGCACGTACTTCATATTTTATTTAAACAAGGAATGGATTACTTTCCAATGACACTTAATTGAGGAACAAAATGTATTGAATCACTAGTAATAAATTTCAGATTAGTATTAATACCTTTTATACACATCGGCGAAAATAAGTAAATGATGGCAAACATTTAAGTAATTAATGAGATATCAGGTCTGATATAATCCCTGAGTGAACGTGACTAGAATGGTGATGTATCCTGCCTCCCCATGAAAATCTCAAAAAATCCTCGATCTCCCTATGTTAAGCATTCAATTTGCACCTATTTTAATTCAGTTCTTCAAGTAATTTTTAATTAATATTTATATAGATAATTTCGTTCGTATGGAAATTGAATATAATATCTATAAATGTTTAAAGAGTTCTCTTTTTAGTTTTCGATATCATGTCATTTCAGTTCGGAAGCTGAGTGGGGAGGGTTAAAACATGAAGTAAAATAGACAAATCCTGCAATATTTTCTTTCAAACGTAAGTCATATCATATATCTATACTTATTTATCACAGTATCCTATGACATATTTGAAGTGTTTTAAAAACATTTAAACATGCATTGTAGTCACAATGCATGTTTAAATGTTTTAAGATTCTAAATATGTCATAGGACAACAGCGTTCATTTGTGCTAAAACAAAAAAATAATAATAATAATATCGGTTTGTCATCTCGGTTTTATGAGATTTTAAACTCTCTCTCTCTCTCTCTCTCTCTCTCTCAGGAATGATCAGAGGGGTATATCATGTAATAACCCACCTGTGTTTCGGTAAGCTGTAGTTCTGCCGCCAAGTCCTTCCGCTCCTGACCTACCACATAATGACTTTTCTCAAATGCTTTCTCTAACTGTAACAACTGGGACGGAGAAAATGCTGTTCGAATCCGCTTCGGTTTCCGATATGGTTGGAAAAGGAATCCCGGGGCTGAAAATGAAATGAAAGTAACCTTATCAAAACCAGAATTACTTTACTTTTGAGAACAAATTCATGGCAAAATTGTCCTAAAAATTTCATCAAATTGACTGATAAAGTTCCAGAATTCTTTTTCAATGGTAGATTGGATGACTCATTAATTTCTTTATGATTTTTTTCCAAATTTTATTTTGTTACTTTTGTTTCTTTGGAAGGTGATTTATTTTTGCCGGATGTTATTTACGTCTAATCTAGGTTTTTCTTGTCATTTATCAAAAGTAATGCTTTCTGCGCTGTTTTATATTTCATATTTTGTTTATCCTCATCACAGACATTCACTTTTTTCCAAAAGGAATAGGTCAAACTAGGTATATTCCATTTACCATGTAAAGATTTTTGCACCTATTTTACCTGAGTTGACACTTTCATGCTAAGAAAGTAAGATTTATAGTTATTAATTAGCCAAGATGTCATTTTCTAAATGCTACGACCTAGTACACATTTAAAGTCTGGCAGCATTTCGTTTTCCGCTTCCAGGCACGGTATATTTGTGAAATTTGAGACGGTGGTCATGTTTTATTGTTTCCAACTGTCTTATTAAAAGTTTTATTATTACTAATAAGTTCATTAACAAATTGACTGTCCTTGGGCTGTCATCTTTATCTATGTACTTAATTTTATACACCTTAGACTCTAAGAACCACAAATTGTATTTTAAAGTATCGTTCATCATTATATTAACATTTGACAGATATTTCTTAACTTTCCGGTCGGGGAGGGAGGGGGGGGGGGGCTAAATTGGATTATTATTATTATTATTATCAACATTAACTCTGTATCCATGACATGAGAGTTTTGGTTTGAAAGAAAAATTTTCAAAATGTACAATATGTTTTACATGTAACAAGCAGCATCCTCCAATTTACAAGATATTTCTTAAACAATTCAGTGTTCCTATACATCACCCGTCTTAGTTAGCATTTATCACCAGCGTTGTGACATTTTTATAAGCCTATTTAAGGTGTTAACACTGGAAAATTGGCTCAAAATTAATGAGCCGCCAACTAGACGAATGTTTTTTCACAAACCATGTAACTTTACTGTCATGAAATTCATAAAGATCCTTGGCTATCTGCGCTCCGTTCACTGTATGGTAGCGAGTGTCAGGACTAAATCTCCCATACTGCTCTACCATTTTTCTTACTATGTGCTAATAAATGTCCAAAAAGATTGCCTGCCCAGATTTTTAATTATATTTTCCCTAATTTAGGTAACATTATATCTAATTATCCCTCTATTCCTCAAAAGTGGCATAAAGTAGCAATTATCTCAACTTGTCAAAAGAAAACCAACAACACTACCGTGTAAGGTCATACATTCTAATACTATTTCTCTCTTTATTCTATGTTGATGATTTGGTGTTCTAAAAAGAAGGTCTCCGCAAGGTTCAAGATCCAAAGCAAGAAAACACATCTACACCCATTTACACAAAGGCACAGTATTTAGTACACAAAAAAACCGCTTTTTCCTAACTCTGTTGCCAGATAGTACCAAAAAGAGTCAGATATTTGAACATTTTATCAGAAGAACAACTTATTATCCAGGGTGACCAAACAACATCCGTAAGCTTTACTAGTTACATGTACCTTTATCGCAAATGGTGTAGTTAACAGGATCGTGTGTGTACAACTATCCCACCTACTCGGAAGCAATGAAGTTTAAAGTTAAACAAAGATACCATCACAAAGCCGAAATATTGTAAGGTATATGGTAACAAATTAAAGAACAAAACGAAGTAGCGTAATAGAGAAAACAGAAATATTCCTATCACTTTGTTTCACAGCATTATGGAAATCCGTGCATAAGTAAAACCTTTTATTTCTCTGACGAGTTGCGAACAAGTAGAGGTTACATAGCCTTTAAAGGCCGCATGTAGAATCTATTTTCTTGTGAATGCCATTTCTAAACATTATATTCTAGAAAAAATATACATGTTGTTGTTGTTCACCCTCTGCTGACAGAGAGAAGCTTTCTGAAGATAAAAGTCATAAAGTCATGTAATATCGCAACAGGATTATAATGTCTGTGCAATCGTGAATGATAGGACCTGTAAAATTTGTCATTTTGAGTAGCAGCGTTGTATCTGATTCCCTTTGCTAAGAACTTTTTATATATTCTATTTTGTATACGCGCCCAAGCCAGCGTTTTGCTAGAATGATAAATATGACCTCTCTCTCTTTTACGACATGGAAGTTGGGATAATATTTTTTTCTATTTTGAAATTTAAAACAATATTTGGGACAAAGGGTTTCCTTTTCGCCCTTTTTTTTAAAGAAATTTGTTACATATACATGTATGGCAATGGGATTGTCTGTAGTACATGTATACTCCCGTTACAAAACGGACAGAAGGGCTACTGTATAACAATTTACACTCGATGTAAGGGTTCACACCTGAAAAGTCAAAGCCCGAGAAAGAATGTATAAAAAGGTGACAACAGGACGATGAAATATTCGAACAATATTTCTCTGTTGTAGCAGAGTAGGGAGACTTTTTTGTTTTGGGAAGAGAATTTCAAAACTCGGAGACCAAATCTAAGAGGAAACAAAATTTTAGGTTAAAGAGACCTAAAGCCAAACAATGTATCTACAAAAACACCGTGTTCGCTAAACACGAGACGGCGTTGTAGAATAAACACAGAAACTCAATCGTGTTTCTTCTCAGAGTAAATTTATCATGTATGATCTCATGCAAGGACGTTTATGCATTTAAAAAAAATTATAATCGAAAAACACATGTTTAATCATTGATGATAAAAAGGTACGGGGCAGTTGGTGTTGGGTTTTTGTTTGTATGTATGTTTTTGTTTTTGTGTTGTTTTATATATATATATATATATTTATATATATGTTTTTCGGGGGAGGGGAGGGGGTTAATCTTTTATCTTTTTACTACTCCCACTTTTTCATTCTGATCAGCAATTGTTTTTGTTGTTCTACTATTATATCATTTTACTTTCTATTAGACCCAGATATTTCCTTTTCAATTTACCATGTTTACGTTTTAAATTTAATATTGGGTTGACAAAAAATATATTCTCTATTTTTCTTTTTAAATTGGTAAGAAAGGCCAAGTGTGCCAACTCTGCTGTCAGAGCGCCTTCTGGACGAACATTTCTAAACACTGTGATCTAGACATGAATGTCTCCATGGTATTTTTAAAGAATTCCAAAAAAAAAAAAATGATTCAAGGAACCCATTACAATTTAACGGCACCCTCTTATTCCTGGTACATGTATCTATTTTCTTGTTCGGAAAGGCTCCTAAATGAAATGAGACCAATACCCATTGTCAGAATGGTCAATTTTACCCGTTATATTATGATAAACTATACACCACAAAAAAATGTGAATTTGATTTCATTTTATTATTGCTATAGAAAATATTTATTTAACAAGAAAATAAATTGTTACTTTTCATTTTTATACGTTAATTATTTGAACATTTTGAATTGAAAATGAAATGCTATAACTTAAATGAAAATGAATCAAAATAAAAGTTTCTTTTTCTTCAATTTATCACCAGATATTGATTCAATAAGCTGAATTAGTCATCCATCGTTTCCCCATATATAAACACAGATTTTTAATACCAATGTTTTTTTTCTAGAATTCCAGATATAAACGAAACTAAATCAAAACCGAAAAATATTAAATTGCCCGGCCACGCCTTCACAATAAATGAACATCATATTATTTACCGAAGTGAGATAATACTGTTTAAAAATGTTGTAATTCTTATATTCTACTTCCCTATTTTGTTCAAATAACCACAAGTAATTGTAGAAAATCAATGTAAATATAACACATTTTGTATGAATAACATAAATTATTACTTTCATTACGTATCATTATTCATATGCATGTATCATTATTTTGAATGGCTGATTTTGTTAAAGTCATTGTTTAAAATTATTTATTGCATACATACATCTATGTAGTTAAATCACAAAAGTGATAAAAATTGTTGCGTAGGGATTTCCTTTCATATTGAGTTATAAGCATCCATTCACCTATATATAGTCGGGTTAACTTCTTTGAGTGTGAGTGACAGGCGGATCAGATTTTATCTCTATAGTTGCATCGCATTAAAGTACAATCTTGTAGCATGATATCAAAATTATTTCATTATCTGTTGAATTATCGCCAACTTAGCGTTCAAAAATACTTAAAAATCCTCGCCCTTGCACGAAATTTTGTAATACATAACCAAGGCTGTCGATTTCTTCAGAGGGTAATTTATTCTGGCCAAAGAACCATCGCCAAAACGCACAAGGGACACAAAAAACAAACTTAGACTTTCCTTTCACGACTCTCAAATTACTGTAAAATCAAAGCGAATGTTTAAAATTGACCCTTAAATGACTTAAAAATCCTGCAGATGATTTTTTTATCCTTATTTCATTATTTGGAATTCAAGTTTCACAACTTTAAAGAAATCTACTCCAAATTAAATGAAATTAAGATCACCAAATGCGTTTAGGTGTTCTTAATGATCGTTATGAAGGATAATGTTTCTTTAAAATTTGTTCTTACTTAATGCGCTGGAAAATGATACTCTTGATAATATCAATGGATATATTTATATAAAAGATCGGTTGTCCAGACTTTACAAACAGTAAAGTTGTGGTCACTAAAGGGCAAGCAAATAGCCTCCACGCCCTGATTGGTCCCTGATACGAAAACGGCTTATGGTAAAGAGAAGAAATAGTAACATCGTTTGTGGTAGGGATTTTCCCTGTGTAGAAATATAATGAATGGTTGACTTTTCAGTCTTTATAATTTTATGACATTTGATTTTTCCGTTAAATAGATTCGATATGAATTTTTTTCTCATATTTTTTTTTATTATTTTCAAATTAGAACTCGAGAAATTATTATGATGGTCTAATATTCTAGAACAGAATAAAGATGCTATTAGGCACATCAATCATAGTAAAATGCGTCGATTTTAGATTGCCTATAGAGAAAGATATTGACAAATAAATATATTTTCACCTTTTTTGCAATAAGAATAAGACAATTAAAATGTTCATTATCTTGATATCACAAAGTTACAATGTACTCATATCACATGATTATATCATATGTATTATTAGTCAGAAGAGATTAATTTTTTTTCTAAACTAATTTTTCTACATGAACCAAATAAGTTTTAAAAAAGAATCACGCGGTTTTAACTATACCATTCTTGTGATTTATTTACGTATTTACTAGAGAAAAATATCAATTACTAGTATATAAATTACATTCAGCCAAATCAGTTTTATGTCTTGGTGAACTCTGAGCGAAAATACGTAGCTTTGAAGAAGTAAATTCTTGCAATCCTTGATTAACATGTATAATCAACTTGAGTGCGAAAAATTGTATCAACAAACTGCATAAAGCATAATAGCATAAATTATATATATCAATAAAAAGAGAATGATTGATAAAAAAAGGATCACTTTTGCTGTGGTATATTAAAAGATATCAAAATAAATTACCTGGATATCTGGGATAGAAGTATCCTGGATATCTGTCTGCCATCCAGGGATGGAGGGAACGGATATCCCGGGAGGAGTTCAGCACCAGGGGATGAAGGGGTGTGGTCTGAGGAAACTGTGACTGGTACATAGAATGAAGATTGATACTGGACAGGGGGTGCCGGCACACCCGGGGAGGGAAATACGTCCCCGTCCCTCCTGAGGTTTGTGACAATACATCATGTAAATGTTTTAATGATTCAGAAGCACTATGTAGTCCTGAAAACGTCTCAGAGTCTCTTTCTCTTCTAACTGGTGAAAAGTCTGAATGAAGTCTCCTTGAATCGTGTAATGAACTAAACGGTGGCAATTCTTTACGTTGTTCGTGTGAACTTGAAGGGACATCGCGTCTGTCACGGGACAAAATCTTCAGTCTGTCTTTCCTGTGTACGTCCGTGGATTCTGGTAAGGATAGTGATTCCTTAACTTGTCTTTGATGTGGGGTCTCGGACCTGTCCGAACTATCCTTTCCTATAAGAGAGTCTATTGTAAAACCTGAAGGTTTCCTGACACTTTGCTCCATAGATGCGGTCATCTTCAATGAGGACACTTCAGAGTTCTATTTCCATTTAGATCACATGATGATTATAAATGTTTACAATAAATGTCCTGTTCGGCTCATTGGTTTAAGTCGATGAAACTGGTACAGATGCTTTTTGAACGATGACAAAGTAAAGTCGTTTGACTGTCATCATTCTGTTGTTGGAGTGTTTCGGAGGCGGAGCACTAACAGCAAACCACGCCTTTTCATCAAGCCACCAATTAGAAAAATGGAATCGGAGAGGGCGTGAAGCAAAAGATAAAGCCGCTTGTCTAAAATACATAAATGAATGTATTTTATCAAATTATCTTACGATGAAAAAATCATTCTGCATCTATTTTTTGTTGTTCGATGTCAAAGTTTCAGAAATACCTGAGAGTTATCGCAAAATGTAAAGACTAAATATTTGAAATTACACAATCATGTAAGCGAATCAAGAGTAAAAAATATAATCAAAAGATAAACTTCGATAATATTACATGAAAGATTTTCCGAAAAAGATGCATATAGTAAAGAACGTTTTAATAGTATATGTACACAATGTAAGTGTTTGTTTGTTACTTCCCATTCCATAATTAAAACATCGTTAATGAACGTATCATCTGATTCACATTAATCTGACATGTAAATCCAAGAAAAATTTGTCCTAAATTTATTTATTTATTTATTTATTTATTTATTTATTTATAAATCATTCGTTTAATTCTTTGGTAATTTATAAAGTGTATAGCGATACTGCCTTATTTTACATATTTGCACACTTTAATACATATACTTCTTATCTTTCATTTTCATATTTATTTTATTCTTATTTCTTGTTATTTATCCGTCTGTAATCTTTTATTCTTGTGTTTATGTGTTTACATCATTTCACAAAAAAATAAACATATCAGTTAATTGAAAGGATCAATAAAGAATCAGGTTTTTTATGAGAAAAAAATAGGTTTCTTTTCATAATTTTTTCTTCGTTTATCACTATCGTTTTCCCATCATGATAAGCATAAGATGTACTTAGACATATACTTATATTTTTGTAACTTTCAACTTGTGTGATCTTGCTTCATTTAATTAGAATGAGATGGAAACAACTAAATTGTAATAACTATAATTAAAAAAAAAAGATGTTGCTATGATTTTTGGCTCGAAATATTGAGCATGCAAACATGACTACATGTATATGAAGAATAAATTATGTATGACAAAGAATTAACATTAAAAAAGTAGAAAGTACTTAATGAGAAGTAGGTCGTCAGCGATGTTAATTTCATGCCTGCTTATCTAACAGGATGGCCATTCTGAACTTACGTTAAATCTGATGGCCGTTTTGTAGTTTTTCCAAACACACAATTTCTTTATAATGCGATCACAGTGGTCTGGTAATTTCCGGCGCATTGTAAACATATCATGGCTAGCACATATTTTATTATTAGTTAACCGTAGGAAGGAAGACCATTTGGGAACATTTTGGAAAACTTAAGCAACAATGATTCTGGAACTAATTTGTTAAAAGGGGAATACTTTCGAAATTGGGGAGAAAATCTGTTTGCTTCGTATGCTTGATTTGATGACAATATTTTCAATTTTGGATGTTTGCTTTCTCACTGCGAGGATGTACATGAAACCGCCATCTAGCTGCGGAATCGTTTAAATACATAATATAAAATGTAAAATTCCCATTATCAATCGGTTATGGGTATTTCAATATAACACAGGAGGACTCTGATGCCCAAACCCATAACGATCACGCTGTTACCAAGGGGTCATCTATCTTTCTATTAAGATACATTTAACTTTGATCGCCGCCCGTCAGTTTCAATGGTGCAGCGAACACAGGCGATTAACTGTTGACGGTACGCTTTGTTATCGCATTAAAGTCGGGATCATCTTGTATTGCCGTCCACAGAGAGTATGATGATTAGCTATTGACTCCCAAAACATTATTGATAATGTCCATCTTAATCCAGTGCTATCATTTTGTTCTGATCTTAATCAACAACTGAAATGAAAATCTGCAGGGCGCGCGCAGAAGGACCATTCATAGTATTATGTCTTTACGTATTGCAGTAATATGCAACAGCGACAGATATAAATATTTTCATTTGATCTGTATAACAATTGTAAAGAATTGATAAATTGGTATCCTAAGAACGATTTATGGTAGATTTGTGTTGATGAGAAAATCCCAGATTAAGCCAAATAACACGTGTTACTTAGCTGAATATGGCAAAATAGGAAAACAATGTCACGGATGAATCATGCCTATATCATATTATTTATTGTTTTCTTTATTTTTAAGTTTTCGTTCAAGACATTAAAAGAAAGAACTAGATGTCCTATACTATAGCTATACCAGGAATTTTTACGATTTTATTTCAGTTTAAGTAAAACAGCTTATTTCTAAATGTACGAGAAGATTAAGTCGGACAAATACTACTATTACATTTGAGTGGTTTTTATCTATTTCACAAATGCCTTAATTTTTTCATTCTCTTTTATTTTTCTCATTATTAAATTTCAACCTTGTTCTTTTTGCTCATTTTGTAAAATGTAATTTCTAAAAACGCAAAAGTACCATATTGACTTTGACAGAGGAAATGTGATGGACCAAAAACAGCTTGCAGCGTATCAGATCATCCGCCTGGTTCTCACAAACTATAATGATACAGCGAATTTAAAATCATTCTGACCCAAGAGGTGAACTCTGCAACAGAGATACACCATATTTCACCATCCCTGTCTTTGTCTACCTTTGATTATAACTTCATCTGGCTGGATGTTCATAAATCACACATAAGTACCCCTAAATACCCATGAAATTGAACTTACAGAGTGCATATCATTCATGCTAAATGTGCCCTTTATTTGTCTCCGCTAGGAAAATTAATCCCTCGGAATAATAGCATATTGAGTCTTAGCCCAAAATTACAAGTAATAAATAGCCGCCAATTGGTCAAAGTGACGTCTGCTTCCCGCCTTTTTGTAATTATTGGGGAGTGATATATTCATTAAATGTAATCAGGTCGGTTTTGTTGAATTTCATATGCAAACTACCACCTTAGAACATTAATATGCCATTAAATTAAGCAGAAAAAGGATTGATATTAAAGTCACGGAGACCTGCATCAGCGGGCCTGATACGGCGCTGAAAAAAAATAACAATCAGAAAAAAGTAAAAATAAAAAAAAAATAGACATAAGGTAAATGGTATAAACATTATGTTTTTACACGTAAATGTGCATTTATCACAATGTGTCCGCAACGCAAACATGTACGCTGCAATTTCTCTCACACAAGGCGCTACAGTCGCCTAAATTACAAGATTCTTGTAAAACAGATTTTTATAATAAATTGAAAAATCATTAGGCCCATAAAATTTTCGATTGTGAGGAGCAAATCATCTCATAGATAGAATTTGTCTTGATTCCAAACATACCGACTCGTGAAAATGATTTCAAATTGTAGACTTTTCTCTTTTTTTTAAAAATTACTGACGAAATAAAATTTCATCTTCAGAGCTGGTATCTTTTTAAAATGCTTCGTCTTTATTACGTAGAGTAGTATTTAAGCAGAGTAAAAATCTTTGTACATGTACCATCCCTGCTACGATTTTTGGTCATATATTTTATTTCATCCACTGAATAGCATGAGAGAAGGGAGGATATCTCCAACCAGACCCTGTTGCAGCACCAACACCAAAACACCCGATGCGAAAACTTAAAGACGAGCATACTAAGAGACGAAAAAGAGACATACGACATATAAACATCAAACACAAAAGACTACACATAAACGAACGATACGAATGAGCAACCGGTGCCGACTTTGGACGGCCATTTGCCACACAAGTAGCAAATGGTGTGGTTATCCTGGATTACGTGCGCACAACCCTCTCACTTCTCTGATTAACCAAAGGTCTCGAAGAACGTACAATTGTGGGGTAAAACAACCTCCTCGCTGTTAGATGACCACACACAAACAAGAACACAAAACGCGGGGGCTCAAGCATAAACAGAGGGCGTACAGTCTGTGCTCTGCCGGCTCTAGCGAGCACATGTGTGTTATCACCCTAGGATTCCGAGTGACATTCAGAGAGGACAGGTGGTCGGGGCCCTGTCTTCTCTAAAGAGGTTTGGACAGGGCCTGTCATGAAGCCCCGTCGTCACAGTCAGTTAGAGTGCAAGTCTTAAGAATGCGCTGGCACAAGACTGTAAATTGGTCAAGTACCAAGCGTAGTGTCCGTCTGGTGACATTAGGATCATATCCACGGTATAAAAGGCGTTTGATGATGCTGACGTATTTTCGATGGATGTGCTGTCTACCTTTGATCCTTCTAATTTTGTTTATCATATCACCAGAAAAGGCAGGTTGTGTAATACCCAAAGTAATGTACTCTATTGCGTGTATAGATCCGAATTTTAAAAAAAAGTTGACTGTATTTTTTGTAAAAAAAAATCCAGAAAGTCTTTACTTAATGGAGGAAGTGGAAACCTTGACCTAAAAGTTTTTTGGTAATTTGTAAATTTCTACTATGAAAATCAAAAATATTAGTAAAAGCTCTAGCATACCGGATGAGCTGTGATATGTAAATGCCGTATGACGGTAGTCTTGGGAGATCACCGTCAAGCCAAGGGAATTTACGACATTGAATCCAATATCATCTCTTTTTCCATATACTACACTTGTATGAATCTTTCCGTTTACAATTTTGATATTTAAGTCCAAAAATTTTGTTTTTTTGTGTTTGTAACGTTTGCCTTGTTAAGTGTTCATTCTTGTGGATAAATTTCATTCTCATATAATTCAGGAGCAGGATTGTGAATAGTTAGAATATCATCCAGATACCTAGAAGTATTATTGAAACATTTCAAATCATCAAATTTTCTTTACTTTCGAAGAATTTGGATAAATTCTTTTTCGTAAGTGTATAAAAATAAATCTGCGACAAGAGGCGCACAATTAGTACCCATAGGAATCCATACAACTTGCTTGTATAGATCCTCACCAAATCTAATATAAATATTGTCCAAGAGGAAGGACAAGGCATTTCGCAGGTCACTACATGTCCATGATTTGTATAATTTGTAGTCTGTCGAGGAAAAGAAACCTTTTGATTCAGATGTATAAATGTAAGTTTTCCGTTCTCGATCAAAACACCATTTAAGGTAGAGTATCCCTCAGGTCAGAATTTTGAAAATTTTATGCCTGGATACCCTTTCTTTTCTCTTTAGAATATTGTTCAGAGTATCAAACTTACATAGTTTTGGGAAAACAAAATTTTATAGTTACATTTTATTACCTCTAAAATTGGTATTTTCTTATTTTTCCCATAGGGTCCAATGTTAAAGTTCAGACTCCTTACGTTCTCATGATGATCATGAAACCACAAATTTTATTTGGTTTGTATATCAGATCTAGTTGAAATTTTGGAAATATTAGCATCTGAGACCTGAGGGATGCTCTACCTTAATGAGTTAAGATAATCGATAATTAATTTTGGTGTGGTGTACATATTAAAATCGTATGAAGAAATCGTATTGGCTTGGATATTTCCAGATTTCATTTTGTCTATCACATCCCCTGAATTCTTAGCAGACCAAAATAAATTAAATTTTACGTCGTTCCTGTATAGAACAGTTTCACAATAGCTAGTTACGTGTTCTTTAATAGCCATAAGTGCTTACGTCAGATTTCTAGACAGAATTGCCGTGGTGCAGTTGCTAGAATTAGCAATAAATCGAAATTTATAAAGAGACTTGTGCAGTTTTGGTATGCAATATAGTGTTGGGTGATCCAATTTGGAAACAGAGATATTGAATGTTGACAGTTCACTGTTATTCTTGCTCAATATGTTAGATACACTTTCATTGCTTTTGATATACGTATTAGTAGACGAATGTTCCGAAACTAAAGTTGATGTGTAGTAACGTTTTCAAATGATGATGGTGTTGTTGGCTGTTTTATCAACTGGTGCAAAGACATTTTTTTTACATGTACTTAACGGAACGTTGATTTTGAAAAAGATGAGGGTTTTTATGAATGATATTGATTTTGAAAAAGATGAGGATTTTTATGTATCATCTAAGAATGCACGACAAATATAGTCCATATTCTAAAGGCTGAAGTAGTGTGAGTTATTTATTTTTCCCCTTTATATTAGCGCGTATGCACAAATAGCTTATTCGACGGATTTGTTTCTGGAATTTTACTAAATTATTCAATGAATGCAGGCTCAAAGTTTTCTCCCATTATCGCGAAAATGTGTTTTTAATTCAAATGTTTGTGTTTCCTTGTACATGTACTTACTTTTTACGTGTTGCACATATGATGATACCTAATGGTCAGTGCCACATGTTCTTATTATTTTTTTTATTTCTTTATTTTTGGCGAAAACGTTTATCCAACACAAAGACAAATATACTTTTTTATCATCAGATGAATGTTGGTGGAAATTTGTCAATTCATTTACCATTGTAATGTTTTAGATGAAACAAGAGTAACATGCATGTCCAAAATGACATAAGAAACATTACTTGAGGAATACCCTTCTTTATGGCTAATATATTTCTAACTTACGAAGATATGATATTTATTATTTCCCATCTTTCAAACTTAAACAGGGTACATAGTCAAATTATAGTTGCGGATGGGTTGGTTAAGTACGCAAGACGTCTCGATGCTCTTCGTGGCATGACTTGGGACCATTTTCCACCATTAAACCATCATTTGTTGGTAATTATGTGTGTTAGAAATAGCAGAGACTTATTCCTGCCACCTGTACTCGGTGCCTTACCTGTAAATTAAGATAAACACCAGTTATTAGGCGCGGAATGGAGACTGCAGAAAAGGCTGGGGCGGGGAGCTGTAATTTAGCCGTCAAGATAAATGAATTGCCCCTCTAACAAGACGTAGACTCGGGCTCTTCCCTTACACACAGGTGTGATTTTGAATTGTTCGGAAAAACGAAATTTTTCATTTTCAATCAAATTCAATTGGAAAGTAAAACAAGGCGCTTTGATGACACCGTTCGTGTTTGGACACACTAAATGATTTTTTGTGTCATACTAATATACAACTTGTTATATATATACTTTAAGTCGTTTTGTGTTGTTTCTCTTTTCAGCCTTTTTTAATTGCCTCATGAAATAAAATAGCCATTATTGGGTTAGGTACTATACAAACATATAGTTTTCAGGTTAGAGCATTCATGTTAAACATTCGATGAACATACCTGCATGTTGATTATTATTTGTTCAAAGTAATACGTAGCAGATTAGTAAGATCAAGACTTACAGTCTGTTTAAAGGCATGGACCAGAGAAGTCTCCAAGGTAGAGCTTTGTATTCAATATAGAGGATAAAGATCATGAGGAACTTGCCTGTAAATGTTGAGGTGTCAAGGTCAAATGTTAGATAATTTTAAGGTTGTCAGGAGATTTTATTTACATATTGTATCAGAAAGAATGAATGAAAGAGAAAGGTGCATGGTTTTCAAGATAGTCATATAAAATTAGTCAAAGAAAATTGATAAACAATACACCTAAAAACAATAAAGTATGGAGCATGCTTATGAATTTTGAAATTCCAAGGTCAAACTTAGGACAGTTTTAAGTTTGTCAGGAGGCTAAGTCATTCACAGAATATCTCTGAAAGAATGAATGAGAGAGAGAGAGAGAGAGAGAGAGAGAGAGAGAGAGAGAGAGAGAGAGAGAGAGAGAGAAGTGATTCTATTTAGATCTGATATGATGATAGTATATTTTCAAAATATCAATACAATTATGTTTTGAGACTAGAAGGTCATATTTTTTCCTACCGTTTGCTTAGGTTTTTTGGAACATTGAAACATAAAAGTCTTCGGAAGGGCAAATATTGATATTACGGAAACATCAGTTATTCAGCCTCAAAGTCTGGAAGACAAGGCAAAATTATAAGAATTTCCATTGGAACAGGTTCACAACCAAAAACAAAAGAAGATTCAAGGGCAGATTGAACTTGAGTCACTGAAACTTTTAAAAAATAATCATTTTACTTTAGTCTTCATTTTTCTATACCGAGCATATGAACCTGGTGTTATCATTAAAACAGTATGCATGGTACTTTAAAACCAATCTTTGGTTTTACGCCGCATTGTACACTAAATAATGTAGAAAGGACTCCATAACGCGCACTGTCAAAAATCGTCAGAGAATATTGACCGAAGACTGATCCGTTGCCCAATTTAAAAGTTGACTTCTTGGGTGACCAGCAGCTAGCTTTAGGGCAGTGCATGGCCTTTTTGTAAGCACAACGTTTTGATATCCACTAGCAAAGTTTAAGTGTAAAGTACCATGACACCTTACAGAGAATACAAGAAATGTGCGTCTTGGCAGACACCTGACGTGCACGTATATAATCTGGATAACTAAACCACTTGTTGTGAATATAGTAGGTGACCGTCCGAAGTCGGCATCGATTCATAATTTGTCTCCTCTTTTCATGTGTTGTTATGTATGTTTACATGGTGTCTTTGTTTCTATATTTGTTTGTCCATATGCCGGTCTCTGATTGCTGTTGGTATGTTTTAATCGAGTCCATTGATTTGTTGCGATCACGCGTCTTTTCCGCCGTGGTCACAACAACGTATTTTTGTTGAAGATCTTCTTCAATAGGCATTTGGTATATATGTTCTATGTAAACCATTGTACAGAGGGCAAAAACGTCTTTAAATTCATATTTTCTTTGCCTCTTTTTACCTTACCTGTTTGTACATATTTTGCTACTTTTGTCTTTCAATGAGGTTTTGCATGATATCTGTTCGTCTCTTTTTCAGGAGATGAACAACAAAAGTAATTTATTAAACAAAAGTGGCTACCATCATGAGGTAAACCTTAGGGATAGAGATGTGATATAACTTTCTTGGTGATTAAGACATACAAATGGCCATTACCGCGTTATGTACTCACATCTGCCGGGTCACTTCCATTCTTGACATCACGTTCGTTTCAGTTTAGTATTTTAAAATAAGACAGTAAAAATCTCAAATATAACAAAAAGAAACAACAGCAGCTTGTGGAAGCATGCGGACTTACCAAGTCTTACGGACAGTGAATATGTAAATTTCTATTCATATGACGAATTTACCTATGAAGAGATTGAATTTCACCAAATGTGCCGTGTAATATACATGTGAACTAATGTAGTGTAATAGTTGTAGACTTAAATACACAGCTTTGACCAATAATCTCCTTTGTTCGGCAAATGTTGTGGAAACATGGCCATTTGTGAAGATTAAACATGAAACAGCTTTCCTAGCTTTACTATATGTCACAAGAACTAATTACCTGTATAAGTGAATATAGCCTGAATGCTGCTTCCTTCAGAGTGACGCAGGTTATTAAGGATGCATACATGGAATGTATGTTTCTTTGGATTTCCAGGTTGTTTTCCAGCTCTCTTGACGTAATTTATACTTTGTTTTCTTTCTTCCTGAAAAGAACCCCATCTGTATACTCCTGTAAGTCTTTTCGAAACAAAGTGTCCAACTCTGTGAGCAGAGAGCAGTATTTCTAAACGCTGTACACCAGACATACATGGTTAGGATCATGAATCCTCACCAGTGGTACTTTTAAGCTAAAATGATTCAAAATGGTAAAATAATTTAGTGAAGCGCCCCTAGTTTATTTTCCAATTTTCATATATATCTATTATGGGTAACTTAAATGAAAATTTAAGTTTTTTAATATACAGTATTCTTTTGCATGGGTTTCTTCTCTTTGAGTCTTTTCCTGGGGGGGGGGTAAATTGATACAAGTTTTTACTTTGTTTGACATATGTAATTTTGATACAACTTTTTACTTCGCTTGACACATGTAATTTTCTTCAAATATAAAATCATGGATGTAGTATATTCTGCAGATTTCTCTTTGCCAGATCAAAATTAAATTTCTTATTTCATAGAAAAATAATTTTTCAAAAATCTTAAATCATATCCATTTATATTTCATTATATATGAACAAATGGTAATAAATTTCATTTGTCTGCGAAATTCGTTGTAAGTTTGGTGCACCTGACACCGGTAATCCTGTTAAACATACCCATAATTCTTTTAGCCTTAGACAGCACTGGACATAATTTTTCTTTTGTATTCTTCATTTGTTATCAATGGTATATGTTAGCTCTATTTTGTCTTTTTTAACTTTGTATGAACAAGGTACTTGCTGATACCCAAAAAAATGTACTATATGGAGAGATTTTACTGGTTCCGTCACTACTTATTTTTCTGTTACATAATGTAGCAACATATGTGGTACAACATGCCGTAACCTTTAACCTACCCCGGGATACAGCCTTGTAATATAATCAGTAAATCTCACTGTTCAGATTATATCATTCAGACCAAATCAAGGGTAAATTATCTGTTTGATCACTGTAGAGGAAATGATATTGAAAGCATATTTCTAAAATAAATCAGGCTTAAGACTGTGTACAAACTTGTGGCCACGTAACCAATGACTGCATGGGGAGATGACGGTGTCCTTGAATCAGGGAAATGTTCATAATAAACAGAATATAATACAATAAATGAATAAGGAATTGCTGTATGAAACCCATGTGGTCACGTCATTTTGCTTTAGAATTATTGCTTTGCTTACTTGCACCAAAAGCCCAAACCAGTATTGCATAATTCCATCCCATGGGCTGGATTCTTTATTTCAAGCTTGTTTTAGATTAGATTAAACATATTTATTGCAATCAAATATAACATTGCATCGGATTGGGCACAAGTTGTCCAACTTAGATTTGCCCTCTCCGTTTAACATTGACAAAACAAAATTGCGCATGCAAGCTTGTCGTACCCTTTTGCATGTTTATTTATACAATTCAAAGTATGATCATCAGCAATATACTAGCATATAACACATAGGTATCGCACAAAATAGACGAAGATAAAGAAATAAAACTCTGTTGCATGGCCAACATCAGGGAAGAAAATTCAACGATGTGTAACAAATAAAAAGTCATATGATATTTACGTATACACATATCGTAAGTACCTATGGACAATAAAGACAGAATGCACACTGGAACATAAAATACAACACATGGATTGTGTTGTGGCGGTGCCACTGATTTTGATTGCTCTGGATGCTTCTTCAAGATACCAGAAATAATACGCAAGAGTTCCAACTCTTAATCTTCTTGAAGAAAATAATGCACCGGTCTCGTGTTTGGGATAGTATGCCGAAGTGATCTTTTGCCACAGTCAAATGTATTTCAGTAGCGCCGCCCTCTTGTTTATTTTTTTGATACAAATTTATACAGAGTCCGTGACTCCAAATTTTGTATAGGATCGATTCAGTAGTATATTGAAATGAAATCTATGACCAAAATAGCATTTGAGGGATGGTGCTAAGATGGTGATCTCCTATAATTTCGATATCTGATATTTTTGGATGAAATGACAAATTTCCGAAATATCAATATAATATATACATGTGTATAATGTCAAATTGATAAAGAGCCCAAGCAAAGTTTCTTTCGGACGACAGAGCTGAAAAGAATTAATTATTACACTATAAACGTACAGTCATGGGGAACAACTTTAACTGCTCCACACTGCAAAAAGGAAATAAGTGTTTATTCCAACTCTTTATTTTCTTGAAGAATTTTTCAATCCAATTTTAATGCACAAGAAACGTGTTTCTGATGATAATTCCTCATCAGTGGTACTGATTAAATACCGAAGTGATTTTCTGATACAGCCAAATTTATTTCAGTAGCGCATTCGCATGAAATCTTTAAATGACAATATCGGTTAGATTCGAATTTAATATGAGAAAAAGAAGTACAATGTCATGTAAATAATGTAAATGAAAAAAATCACAATCATACAGACTCATTAGTAACAGTAATTAAAAGGAATGGTTCGTGCAAATACCCAAGCTGAAATTCAATTTACCTTTTAATTTTTTGAGTAGTGAGATTTGCTGTCGTTTTTATAAAAATTAGTAAAATTGCTACATGTATAGTAAAACCAAAAAAATAGAAAAAAGAAATGTGTCCAATATAGCTTTATTTCCAAGATTAAACTGATAGGTCAAACTGAAAATAGTTTTCAGGATACTTCCTTTCAGGAGACTGTCTCCTTATGTTATCGTAATAGTTGAGACAATCCCGATTTGCAACATATCCATACACCTCAAAATATAGTGCTTTTTCTAATTTAGGAATTTGCTGTCTGACACATGCAAGATCAAGATTATCCTACTTCTTGAATAAAGTTTCAATTGCATATAAAGTAAATGCATCACACAAAAATCAACTACTCATTTCTTGCTTTCACTGTTCGCCGGTGGCGTAGTAATATAGTACTTCTTTTAACTTATACAATGTAAGAGTTGTCTTCCCTATGTACATGATGTACCCGACGAAAGTAGAAACGAAGCATGATCTTGTTGAAAGAAATAGGAAATTCTGGTAATTGAAATGAGAATTTTTGGAAATTACCAGTGATAATAAACTTAAAGTTACGCTGGAACTACATGTAACCGCTCTTTTATCAGATATTAGATTGTAAATAATTTTAAACATGCATGCATGGTCTTGACGTCTTTCTACATAATTTTAAGACACTGCTCTGGGTTTAAGTCGTCAGAATAAAATGTTATTTAAAGTATACCACTTATAGTAAATATAAACAGTTCATAAATTATGCTGTTTATAGAACACGATGAGCTCATAGAAATGAACATTATTAGCTTCACATTCATATGCATCCTATGTATAAAAAAAATCATCATCAATTCATCATTACATAAACAATAAAATTATTCAACATTCATCTGCTGACTATAAATTTTGAATAGAAGTATCGTTCAGGACCTTCAGTCCTTTGATTTTTTCTACAATTACCAAGAATAAGACAATCAAGAAAAAAAAAGTTTCTTTAGAGGTATCTTAGTATTGTATCGTCTTTTTTTTTTTACATCGATGTAACCTCCTTTCCTCTTTACTCTATCGATAGATAGAATTCAAATATTTCGACAGAGGCCAACAGCAATAAGCAAATTTAAAGATCATAGTTTAGCAACTTAAAAAAAGACGTGTTTTAAAGTCGTTGTTATATTCATCATCGTTTCTGAAGACATATTTTATGTAACTATATGCGGAGTATTCGGTTTTACCAATTTAGCTCTCAAATGAACGTGAACGTTGCAAAATTGCGCTGATCATTTACAGAGACATTTATTTTGATTTATTGTCAAGTGCCCTATTGAAAATGTTCGAATTTAGTTCCTCTTCAGTAGCTAAAATGATGGCTTAATTAAAGTGTCATCAAAGTTAATAGTTGGCTCCCCTATAGGACATCGGGACTGCTTGTTTTTCCCTTGCCTGATAATATTGTATAATGGCGTCCGACGCAAGCATTTGATCTCGCCAACTGATTATATTTTCCGGAACTGTTTCCGGTATGAGGAGCGGGAATATCTAGTCCCTATACAAACTTTAATTCAGCTCCCATGTTTCTCAATTAAACAATCTAGTTAGCGAGATATATATCTAGTTAATTACTATTATTATTGCCAACGTATAGAGCCATTTTGGGTCAAATGGCTATTTAGCTCTTCGCGCAAGAGTTCATACTAAGAAGTTGGTTTCATGTTAAAGCAATTTAATAAACTGTTTTCAGCATTCAGGGGCTTGTTGTAAGCTGATTTACGATTTGACAGAAATGTTACATGCTATATAAATATGGGGCTGTGGTAACGTTTTAATGCACGTGTTTTTATTAAGATGAGTTGGTGCGTGTTTAAACCATTATTCTTAGTTTTTCTTGTGTATCTTTCACTTGCTTTTATGTCCTATAACCTTCCTATTCGCAGGATCACAAAGTGCAAAAGGCATGTCATATGTGAGATACCACATGAAGGAAAAATAAAAACCAAAAGGGAGGAAAATGACCCCGTGTCAGGCTATTATACAAATAACCTATTGTACCATGCATTAGTAGAAAGAAACATTGACTAAATATAAACACCTTCCTAAAATTGATACTGCACAGTTTAAATTTCGCGTTGACTTCATTCGAGAAAAAAACAGTTAAAACTTTGTACTGGATTATGTGCTGGAATACGCAGTACAGCGTATGTCATGGCAACGACTGACGACTCACGTTGACTTTGAATGACTGGAAAATTCTCAGATTTTTCAAAATTCCCATATCTCAGTTGATACGCTTTGCCAGAGAAAGTGCCAAATATACAGATTTTGTTCTGAGAGCTAGGCGTCTTTCAGATAAGCTTCTCAGTCAGGGATACGTTTGTGACCGACTAATTTCGTCACTGAGGAAGTTCTACGGTCGATATGGGGAACCCGTCATAAACTATGATGTCCCAATCTCCAGAATGGTAAATTCTGTCATAGACCATTTGTACCGTCCAACCAAAGATTATACTTTATAACTTCCAAAATGGAAGTAACCGGATGTGCCAATTCTACCGAATCGAAGCGACGGGTGTTGCATGCAAACAGGAGATGCTGACTCTTCCTGGGCACCTAGTCTCACTCCCATATCGGGAGTTCTGTTTGTTTGCTTTGGTTCCTGTTTTATCCTGATTTTGTATGCCGTCGGTTTATGATTTTCTGATTTATCGATTTGTGTTGTATATAGGGATATGGTCATTATCCAAATTTGTCATTTGATATAACAGATATTCGAATAGATAACTTCCATAAAACCCTCATCCAATCAAAATCCACTTTCCAAATCTGAAAGATATTTCAAATCCAAGTTAACTAATAAACATGAAAAATATGTCTTTACATCTGCAGATAAAAACAGCCAACAACACCATTGTCATTTGAAAATGTTACTAAATATCAACTATAGTCTCGGAACTAACGACTACAATTACAATGAAAGTGTCTCTAACATTTTAAGCAAACTAAAGTGAACTGTCTTCATTCAACATCTCTCTTTTTAAATTGGATCTTCCTACCATATATTGCATACCAAAACTGTACAAGTCTCCTTACAAATTTCGATTCATTGCTAATTCTAGCAACTGTTCCACTACAATCTGACGTCAGCACTTACGGCAATAAAGGAACACGTGACAAGATAAAAAAGGAAGTGTTCCAACTCTATACCTTCATGAAGAAATTTCCAAACCAATTTTTCCTGCACCAGACACGTGTTTCGAATATTAAATTCTCATAAGTGATGCTTCCAGCGGAGCCACCAAAATTCATTTCAGTAGGGCCCTCTTTAATGTTTTGAATTTAGATTTGTACATTAATTTCGTTGATAGTTTTGAATGGAATGACAAGTTTCGAAATGCTAAAATAATTTCTATGATGTCAAATCGATAAAGGGCCAAATCAAAGCTTCTTTCAGGCGAC
The DNA here is from genome assembly GCA_028142955.1 of Pinctada fucata. Classification (NCBI taxonomy): domain Eukaryota; kingdom Metazoa; phylum Mollusca; class Bivalvia; order Pterioida; family Pteriidae; genus Pinctada; species Pinctada fucata. The sequence continues at coordinate 58,273,228 of AP027105.1, forward strand.
AGAGCAGGAAAGAAGTAATTAATGTACCTCTAAACATCAGGTCACGGGGAACGATTTTAACTGTTCCACACTGCAACATGAAATAAGTGTTTATAATTATAATAAGGAAGTGTTCCAACTCCATACTTTCATGAAGAAATTTCCAAACCAATTTTTCCTGCACCAGACACGTGCTTCGAATATTAAATTCTCATTAGTGATGCTTCATATAGTGACGTTCGCTTGAGCCTCACGCGACTTCTACAATTACCTCCCTGGCGAGACCTGTACAATTCCCTGTACAAAATCCCTGTACTTTTCTGTACAATCTAGAGCATTCTTCACATTAGCAGCTCGTCTCATGTGCCAGGTGCACGGTTTACTCTTGGATGGAGAGAGTGCAATACAGTATAAAGTAACTTGCCAAAGGTTATAATGGTTTTGCAATGATCGGCGACGGTGAGATTCGAACCCACGACCTATGGGTTCGTAGTCCACCGCGCTAACCACTACGCCAGCAGCATTACATATATTGTGAAACTGTTCTACACAGGAACGATGTAAATTTCTTTTGGTCTATTAAAAATTCAGGGGACGTGATTGACAAAATGAAATCTAGAAATGTCCAAGCCAATACGATTTCTTCTTACGACTCTAATATGCTGCAAATTAATGTATCTGTTCTTGATGCTATTGAATTTGAAGATATTTATCAGAAGAATTACATCAGGAAGAGTTAAAAATCTTTAATATATATAGTTTACATGTGCGTCTTAATTCTGCCAAATAGAAAAAAAACATAAAATGGAAGAGAGTGATAACAGTTAAAATGTGCGGCGCCGCACATATTAATCTTAGTTGCGCCACAAACAACGAATTTCGTTTTATGCATAGAGACGAAGAATTATACATTTGCAAATTATTGTCATTTTTTTGGTCAATTTTCATTGAATATTTTGTCCTAAATTTTTTTTCAGATTTTTAAGATTTAACTATACCTTTCTATTAAGAAAAAAGTTCGTAATTATTTTTTCAGCCACGGAGAAACGTGCTACTTGAAAGCAAGACATATCCTATATAGATATACCGATTCTATGTTCATGCATGGAACATGTGTATCTATGGAAAAGGTTATCAAAGACAGAGTGATACAGCCGACTTTGTTTCTGATTAATCGATTTTAAAAATTCCATTTATCACAAAGTTTGTTGAATGATAAATGCATGTAAAACTTTTTAGAAGAAAACTCAATATCAATATACACAGAAATAGAAATATTTGAGAAAATTCAAGAGAATTTTATGAGTGATATTTGCCCAACAAGTAACGAACCAGCCAACAAGTAACGAAAAAGAATAGAAAAGAACACCTTATTATAGTGTTGTTGTTTGACTTTCATGCTTTTACCGGTGGCGTTTTGTGGAAAATTACAATATCACTGCTCTTCATATTACAAATGTTATTTTATTAAAATTGATCATTATTTGATAATATTTTGTATTTACCACACAATGATAAATTTGTTTGAAAAGGTTTTGGTGTACTTCATTGTAGTTACAATGTGCTATATTTAGTATCACCATATTTGTAGTATAGTGCATGTTAAATTTTCATATATATGCTATAATTCTTAAGAAATGACTGTCTTACTTTTGGTGTTCATGGGTGTATAATTCTGGTTGGTCACGTGCAAATTCCGTGAATCGCGAAGCTATTCTCGGAAAATTTGCACATGTCCAACCAGAATTATACACCCATGAACACCAAAAGTAAGACAGTCATTACTTATATTTACATTAATCCTGATTATTGGTCATTTTTATTTGCATGAACATCGCACATTTTGCCTGTAACAGCGTCAAATGTATCTTCGCTTTGGTAAATTCTCCCTACATGCAAAACTTGCACGTGGCGTCACGATAGCAACCCAAGTTATTGGAATATAATTCTAGTTGCCTAATGGGCGTTCAACATGGGGAATTTACTAGTAATGTAAATATTAATAATTGAATAATATAGATATGTAATAAACTAATTTTGTACTATAAATACAATTCCATCATTTTGAACAAATAATTTGTATTTCATTATAAAGCCGCTTCCTAACAAAGGTATTGAACATTGATTCAAATTTGGTAAATCATTAGGTTATATATCAAAGGAGAGAGGGGATCTACAAAATGTTACCATCCCTTATTCATTTCTACATTAATTACCAGCTCAGAAATGAGATCAAAATTTTCATCTATCATTCCTTAATTCGCAAAGCAGTGCACAATTCATGCAGTGTATTAAAGCAGTCACAACAATGTAGGAAATCTGATTAACTGTGAGTAATGTCATCTTCTCTATTGTCAATATAACAGAGACAATTTGGTAGCATAACTTTCATCCCGCCACAATGTTCGGATTTCGTTTATTGCCTTGGTGACACCTTGCACTAATATCGAGCATCCTATTGTTCGTTCCTTTGTAGACTCCTATCCGCAACATCTGCACTTTTCTAAAGACATCATTTTGCTTATTTCTATAACTATATCTTAACTAATATATTATTCCTATTGAGCTGATGATCATTAATAATAGTTCATTAATCCAACCGACATAAATCGCACGCACCATATTTCTATTGGTCCTACATAAATGTTCCCCCATTGACGGAATAAGGGGTCCTTTACTTCCTTACATCCGTCACATCCGGGCGTTATGGAGATTGGCATTCAGGTAGATCACAATGAGATCATGACAAATCACGTGTATTGTATATAAAGACTTTGGCGTAAACTTTCGTCTTTAGAGAATAATTATCAAATATAACGGACCGATGATTTTACTTCATAATCTTCAAAAAGATTCAAATATTCTTGCACGAGATGTCTCTAAAGTTGAAAATGTTGCTCTATATCTTTTTTAAAAAATCCAATAAGTTTTGCTAGTTTTTCTTATTTCACGATGATCATTTCCCAGTAGAAGAAGCTGAAAAATCTCCATCAAGACCACGCTGCAGCAAAAACAGCGAAACAAACGACCATGATTTCACACACAACACCCTCAACATCAATAACTAGTATGAGGAAATGAGGGGATCTCCAACCAGACGCGATTGCAGCACCCACAGCAATATGGAACGCCAAATTAACAGAAACTCAAATAATTAAAGAGCTCTTCAATTAAGTAAAGAGCTCTTTAAAAAAATTAGAGAGCTCTATAATTCAATTAAGGGGGTCCAGAACAGTATCCGAAAGAATCCCATCGGAAAGCTCTGGATCAATTGTTACGTCACAATAGAAACAGCGACATTGGCGCGTTTTTCGCAAGAACTTCAGTATTAGGTAACGTAGAAATAAGGGGGAGGAGGTAACAAAATCACTATATTTTAAACACTGACGGACACATTTCAATAGGAATTTATCGGTGTTTCACTTGACATATGAAGAAGATAATATCAAGTTTTTACGGAAAATAAATGATAGAGTTTTAGATAAACGGACAAAAATTTGCAACTCAAAGACATTTTGAAAATAGACATAAATTTATCTCCTTTCGACAATTTCTTTTAAAAGTCTTAGTGATCATGTATACATATCCGATTGCCCACATCATATCTAAATGAAAAATACAGAACTTGTTAATATTCAGCCTCTACAGAAGATTTGTAACAGGTTTTCATTACCTAAAGTGTGTTAATTTTAACGTCACATTTACGGCCCGCTTTGGGGCTTTCAATGGGTATGTATGTACGTTCGTAGCATCAAAACTAACGGTAAAAAAATTGATGAAACTTTGCGTGTAGAAAAAGTATGTTTCAATTATTAACATTTTTATTTTTTAGGAAAATTAAATGATAGGATCAAATTTAAGTCTGGCTGTCCTGGACCTCCTTAAAGAGCTCTTTAATTCTATTATTGCGCTCTTTAATTCATTTATTGCGATCATAAATAAAATTAGAGAGCTCTCTAATTCTTTTAAAGAGCTCTTTAATTCGCATCATTTATTGAGTGCAATAAATGAATTAAAGAGCTCTCTAATTTTATTATTGAGCGCAATGAATGAATTAATTAGCGCAATAATTGTTTTATTGCGCTCAATAATACAATCAGAGAGCTCTTTAATTCTTTTAATGAGCGCAATAAATATGTGAATTAAAGAGCTCTTTAAAAGAATTAAAGAGCTCTTTAAAAGAATTAAAGAGCTCTTCAATTAATTAGAGCTCTATAAAAGAATTGAAGAGCTCTGTAATACAATTATAGAGCTCTTTAATTCATACAAAGCCGATTTTTGTAATTAGAGAGCTCTTTAATTCAATTAAAGAGCTCTTCAATTGTTTTACAGAGCTAATTAATTCTATTAAAGAGCTCTATTATTCTTTTAGAGAGCTCTTTTATCATAATATGGATATGTACCTTTTAAAGAGCTCTCTAATACAATTAAAGAGCTCTCTAATACAATTGAAGAGCTGTCTAAAAGAATTAGAGAGCTCTTTAATTGAATTGTAGAGCTCTGTAAAATAATTAAAGAGCTCTGTAAAAGAATTGAAGAGCTCTCTACTTACAATAATCGGCAAGGTATGAATTAAAGAGCTCTATAATTAAATTAGAGAGCTCTTCAATTCTTTTACAGAGCTCTATAATTAATTTAAGAGCTCTATAATTATTTTAAAGAGCTCTTTAATTAATTAAAGAGCTCTCTAATTATTTGAGTTTCTGTTAATTTGGCTTTCCATACAGCAAAGCACCTAAGACCTGATAAGAAAATACAGAGTAGACATGCACAGCAAGAGACATGAAAGAGACATACGACATAGAATGACAAATATGGATAATGATCATATCCCTGTATACAGCACAAAATCGATAATTGAGAAAATCAGAAACCGAAGGCATACAAAATCAGGATAAAACAGGAACCAAAGCAAACAAACAAAAACCTCCACCACATGAAAAGAAGCGAACTATACAAAAGACTACACATAGACAAGCGAGATCAATGGGCAATCGGTGCTGACATAGGACGGCCATCTGAAACGCAGGTAGCAAATGGTGTTGATATCCTGATTACGTGAGCACACCCTTCCACTTTTTCAGTTACCCAAAGGTCTCGAAGAACGCACAATTGAAGTGTATTATACCTCCTCTCTGTAAGATGACCACACAAACAAGACAGCAAAACTCAGGGGCCCTAACAACACAGATGAATATGTAAGTGGGAGGCATACAGTCCGTACTCTGCCGGCTGTAGCGAGTATCCATTCACCAAAAACGATGAAGGCAAAATACATGCACCTAAATGAAACTTACTCTGATGCTGGAATTTGTTCAAAAAGTTTATGTAATGAAGACATCTAAAAAAATTTTATAATTACAATTAGTTTTTTAGCCTCAATTCTTGTGTCTTAAATCTGATAATTACATTTGTATTATTATACATGCTGCATGTTAAATCTTTTATACATTTATGATATTTTGATTTTGAAATTGGTAATGATTTCAAAAAATGAAAAAAGGTAGCGGTTTATAGTCTCGTATAGCCTGAGCCTCACGCGACTTCTACAATGATTATTTATCTATTTATTCTGTATGTATTCGGTGTACCAGAAAAGGGAACTGAACTGTACCAATACAGTTCCATAATTATAGTATGAAGAAATAATTTGTATCTAAGCCTAACAAGGATATTTGACTTTGGTTTGTTTGTTTGTTTGGTTAGTTGTTTATGTAAATATGCAAGCAAAAACTTCCAAAATGATACATTTACACATCAAATTACATGCATCTTCTCCCCTACAAAACAGATCTATGTTAAACGTCTTTAAATTCAATAGCATCATTTAAAACCTGATCAATTTACAGCATGGACCAGACATGCACGTTTCGGGTACTAAAGCCTCGTCAGTGATCCTCAGTCTAAACAATGAAATATGGCCAAAAAGCATGAAACTTATTATGTCCAAAATGTACCAAAAGACGTAGCAGAATGGGTGGGATATGATGCTACAGGACCCACGTTTTCGAAATTTCAAGAAATTTTGCAACAGAAAATTTCAAATGCGTTGAAGAGACAGACGATCAACCAAAGTTGATCGAACTTGGCTACATGTGCCCTCGGGGACTCTATCTCTATCCAGATTTCCAGATGTGCCCCTCCACTTCTCCTGTCAGAGCGACGCCACTGCTTGGTTTTCCTTTTATGGAGACTTTTAAAAGAAAAGGACGAATAAAAAGTAGATTGAATTTAATCAATGAATCGTGTCTTAATCAATGAATTATGTCTTTCCCTGACATAGTCGCCAAAGTACTAAGCGCGGACAGTGCATGTTTTGTAGATATTGTTTTCAGTTTCGTGTATGAACGTCTACGGCGGGTGCGGCTAGCCAAACAGTGGATGCTTATTCCTCCCCGACAGGTCCTTCGATGCTCAATTTGGTGCTCTATTGTGAATGCTGTTGAGGTTATCGCCAGGATCTTCTTCATCTAAGAATGATAAGCATCGCATTGTATGCTAGAAATAGAATTCCTAGGCCTATCCTTTTTAAAAAAAAAGTATTCTTTTAAACTTACTAAACATGCATTGATCAATGGTACTGCATCTTTCCCAACATTGTATATCGACAAACCATGGCAATGATACTCCATGACGGACAATTGTTTATTGGTAATTGGTCCAATCTGAAAGTTTAACAGGCTTTATGGACGACTATAACACGAATTCATAAACACGAGCTCGTACATGTACCAATCGACAGAGCACTGACTGTATTAATAATACCGCACATCCTGTACTTATTATATTTATTTACAGAATGTTTGTGAAGTATTGGGCCCCTTTGTCTTATTTATATATCTTGATATGTGTTTTAAAACCTTTTAAACACTTGTGCTATGTGTTAATAATTATTTAAAATCTTGGTATGTAATTTGAAAGTGTTATTTATTATATGTATTATGTATTTTTAAACCTTGTTCTGTGTTTAATAAACCGTGATATTTGTTTAAAATCTTGTTTTCTTTTTAAAAAATTGGATATGTATTCAATAAATACATCATATATGTTTGGAATAAAATCTTGTTAAGAATATGTATTCAATACATCGATCGAGCGCTTTTAGTTTGTTTGTTTTTATTTTTGCTGTTGTCTGTTTATTTGTTGTTTGTCTGTTTATTTGTTGTTTGTCTGTTTATTTTTTGTTTGTCTGTTTATTTTGTAATTCAATTCTACCAAGTCATTTTAACAAATTATAATTTCTTTTACATTATTGACCTAGTGATACATCAAAGGAGGTCAGGTCAAACCTATAAGTACAAGATACAATACGATTACTGTAATTCTAAGGAAACAGATTGCTAAATATCCTAGCATTGACGCATATTTCACCTTCATAATTTCTTTTACTTACGTTTATCATGTAAATAATATCCGCTTTTAGGTGGGACTATTTGATACTGATATCTTTCTGCATATTTTGACACTTTATCAATTTGACATCATACATATTATTTGGTTATTTCGGAAACTTGACGTTTCATCCAAAAATATTATCGAAATTAAAGAAGGTTAACATCTTAGCACCATCCCTCCAATGCAATTTTGAACATAGATTTTAAGGTATTAATGAGAAGTAATTGGGCCACCCATTTATGGAATCATGAGACCTAAAATCACAGCATAGTTATAATGTAAAAATTCATTGAAAAGTTTTGACCAATTTAGATATTGAAAAAATCGGTTACTTTAAGAGTTACGGACCCTTACAATTTACAATGAACCCTATGGTAAAAAGTTAATTTTTCCTACAATTTTTAACAGAACGATGGGGCATCAGATATCGATTGGTAAAAAATTTCTAAAAAATATATGTCATCAAATTTCGCTGAAAAAATCAAAAGTTCACCAATTAGTTTTTTCTGCAATTAATATTTTTCTATAATTTCAACAAGGGGAGATAACTCCTAAAATGACCCTTTTCAAAATATTTCTTATTTTCGATATCTACTAGGCTAGTATAAAAATTGTTATTAAAGATATCATATGACACAGAAAGATATTCAGTGATGAATAAATTAATTTCAATGTTTTGGCATAATTTCCTTCATTATCATTGAATACCTTAAACAGTTAATCGACCCAACAGGAAATTTGAAGCCGCGTACTCTCTGTAATTTAGATTCTAAAAACAAAACCAGAGGGCGCTAACATGATTACAAAAATAAAACCAGAGGGTGCTACTTGAAATGAATTTTGGCGGCTTATGAAAAGCACTTTGGCTGGAAGCATCACTGATGAGGATTTAATATCCGAAACACGTGTCTGGTACATAAGAAATTGGTTTTGAATTTTCTTCAAGAAGGTATAGAGTTGGAACCCTTCCGCATTACTAGTATTATAAAAATTGCCTAGATATTAGAAATGAACTTTACTTTGAAGTGTAACCCAAATGTTTCTTACTTAGATCCCCTCATTTCTTTTACTTCACCACAAGGTAACATGCATACATTTACAAAGTACATTGTTGGTAAGTCTGAGTCTTTTTGAATTGTTGGTCAGTAACAAAATGCATTTGCCATAGGCATAACTTTTGACAAGTTTGTGATAGCGCATTCGTATCTCATACATGTATCCCTTGTGTCGATATAAAAATGTTTTATCATAACCAACCAGAAGGAAGACGCAAAACTCAGAATAACAACGAATTGACCTTTACATCGGTACCAAGAAGCAACTAACCCCTGATCATGAAAAAACATTTCCTATTGATTTTCGCTCTGAGTGATACAAAACAAAGTATGAAATATTATAATTTTAATCAGAGCTTCTTGATTTCAGTTCAAGATGAGGTGAACTGTGATCAAATCTTTGTCTTACTTTATTTAATAAGTATAAAGACATTAGGAGTCATCAATCATTGACGATCACTTAAAATCGGGTTATACCGATCATGTTGTAACGTACAGATGTTACTTACATGAATTACACAGGTAGGAATTCTGTAACCTTTTGAATTCCTGACATAATCTTTTTGGTAATTTGGGGCATTTTAAGGTGCATGTTCGTCATACTTGTTTTCTTCTTGTTGTTGTTGTCTTCAATATTCCGCGCTTGCACTGGAGATAGTTCATAAGATAAGATGTCCTTCTCGTTTCTGTGGAGCCTGTATCTCCGTCCGATTGTCAAATATTTCTTTTCGCGTCTGAAAGTTCTGTTTTGTATTTTTTTTCCAGAATCTGTAAGCCTTTCGATAATTATTTTTGGAATCGTGTTTCGGCTTTCGTGTTTGACTTTCATTTATTTATACGAAAAAAATTCTTTTATATTCTCAAAGATAGGCCTGTCATACGTTCACCATAAGTAATACTACATTTTGTTACTATGGTTGTATATAGCACTTAGATAAAAAAAATGAAAATATAGTTCTTTCATATTCTTCGTATTTTATTCACAAATTTCCAATAAATAGTACAGCATTTTGTAACCATGAATTTTGGTCTACCAGTAGTGACCTTGATCTTGCTTTTGGGCCTTCACTTGAATCTTTTTTATCAGTGTATAATTCATAACTGTAATTGAAAACATTCATATAAATGTAGGTATGACACATATAAACAGAAGTCTGCACATGCGCTAAAAGGAGAATTATTCCGTTATCGCGAATTTCAATATTATTTCGTTCCCTCGAAATAACGAGGGAATGAAATATAATTCGAGGGATTTTAATGAAATAATTTTATTTTTTACACGGCCCTTTACGGCCATCGTACGGATCAGTAAATATATCTGTTTGAAAAATAAATACAATTTGTTGATTAAGGAAGCGTAAAATTTAAATATCATATCTTTTATTGAATTACTTATTTTGACAGAGTTTTCATTCTTGATGTTCCAGAGTTATGCTCATATATAATTGTTTATTCTTTATGCATTTTGCCTTCGTAATGTTTCTCTCATATTTGTGTGTGTCGTCATCATCATATGAAATGGAATGCACACTTCTTTAATTTAATATTGTCTTGTCAGTACATTATCTCACAAGTATATCCTTTTTTTTAAATACATTTTCTATTTATTCTTTGCTGGTAAATCATCCTAATATGTCTTCCTGACAATGCAGATTTAAACTAGAATGTGTTTTTATTACATGTACGTGTAGCTTAAACAACCCCATACAAACAACGCTTTACAGCTGGATCGTCGATGTGTACATCGATTATTTTCACTAAAATATTCTCAGAAATAAAAACCAGTCTTCAGAAGTACTGACAAACAATCTACTCTAGAAGCGATATCAGCCAAATACGGATATTTTCGATCTATCATTTGATTTTCGACTCTTTATAAAACCTTTGAAAGAAAAAAATCTCTAATATAATTAGAATGCCTTACCAGAAAAAGAGACAATCGCATATACAAGGATGTGTGGGAAATTTCTGGCTTTAATAATCGATTAACATATTTGTAGTGTTTTGAAAATGGTCTTTCAGCAAATTGTGAGAATTTCAATTTCAATCAAAAAATAATATTTTTCAGAAAAAAATTCCCCTCCCTTCTCTCTAAATTACTTTGACCTTGGTCACATGACATTCATTTGTTGAAAAACCTTTGAGTCATGAACAACATCATACCAAAATATGAAAGTGATACATTACACTATTAAAGAGGTATAGCCCGTACGTGATTAGCATGTACAATTTCATTATAAGTAGATTAAGTGACCTTGACTTTGGTCACATGACCTTGAATATAGATGATCTGAAACCTATGGATCATGAGCAACAACAAACTGAAATATTAGTGACTGGATACACGGTTCAAAAGATAAAGCCTGGGCATGATTTGCTAAAGTAAGAAGTGACCTTGGTCATGTGACCATGGAACAATGTAATGTGAAACATTTATTCCTGAGAAACAACATACTAAAATATGAAAACAATTGTAAAAGCGGTTCAAGAGATACAGCCTACAAGCAGACAGGATTAGCATGTACAGTTTTATAAAAAAAAAAAAAAAAAAACATTAAGTGACTTTGACCTTGGCCACATGACCTTGGGTGATAAAAAACCTTCGATCATGAACAACACAATGCAATTATGACATATACCCAGTATAAGATTAAACAGATATATCCCTGACATGATATCATGTATCATTTCTTTAAAAATGAACTAGGTTGCCTTGACCTTGGATAAAGGTGATGTGAAAACTTTGGGTCATAAGCAACAACATACTGTACTAGGATATGAAAGTGATCTGGTGAACGGTTCAAGAGATAAAGCCCGAAAGGGATACAAAAAATGTAGTACAATGTATGTACAATTTCATTATTATTTTATTTTTTTCAGTCATAAGCAACAACATACTGAAATATAAAAGTTATCAGGTAAATGGTTCAATAGATATAGCCCGGACAGGATAGCATGTACAATGTCATTAAAAATGTACTAAGTGGCCTTGACCTTGGTTACATGACCTTGGACCAAGGTGATGTGAAACTTTTGGGTCATAAGCAACAACATACTAAAATATAAAAGTGATCGTGCAAACGGTTCAGGTGATAATTCCCGGACACGATGTGGGACAGACAGGCGGACGAGAAGGCAAAAGCAATATGTCTCCTCCCCGTTGGAAGGAGACATAGTTGATATACAAAACACTTAACAAAACACTCAGAAAAAGGAGCTAGAGAGATTCCCTAAGGCAAACAGAATCAGTTTCCCATCTCCCGCTCGCTAACAACATCCGTGACTCGTTATATTATCCTGGTTTATACCTTTATATAACTATCCGTCTATTTTCTATGCACTTTTTAATCATCATTTTAGTTTTTTCTTGTTTTCGCGTCATTTCGTTGCGTCTCCGTAACTTTTTAAAAAGTCTTCAGCTCGGTATGTATCGCAATAAAGCAGAGACCAAGCGCGCCTGCAAATGTTTTGCATTCAATATATAGTGAACAGGGCAGACTCCACGCAACCTTATTATACAGTATCAATAATAATTCATAAATTTAAAGAAAAATGTTGAATTTCTCTGAGATTTGTCATAGAATACAACTTGAACATCGTCATGGAATATTTTCCTTTTATCCATCATTTTCTTATTTTTATATTTTACAAGAATGCACGAGATATTGCTTATACCATCTGTGGGCCCGTAATCGTTTTGATAACTTTTGCACCATTAGACTTGTATTAGATTTGTTTAATACGTTGCTTCAGAGAGCTAAAGCTCTATTACTCTACTTCTTGTGCAGTGATAGAACTTGTAACACATTGCGATGAAAATTGATCACGTGACATGGGATGGGACATCCATTCAGAAGCTTGGTTATTCCTCTCCCCAGTATGTGAATGAAATAAATGTAGCACATGTATTTTGATCCCATCATTATAAAAGAATTTTTCATTACAGATTGATGAACACAAATCAATGAGTTACAAGTGGTTTCCGTTTCAAAGGGTTCCAAATACATCAAATTTTATCAACGAGTACCTGTCCCATCGACATATACATGTTAAAAACAATACTTCAGCATTCAGGCACGGAAATATTGTTTTTTTTTTAAATGCTTGGTTTGAAAATAAAGAAAACAAAAACTTTAAGACAATGTAATAGACATGACAGTTCGACGAAAGCAACGAAAAAGGGAATTTCCTTAAATTTAAAACCTCATTTTCACGTGCATTAATATGTGTGAGGTCAATTGCATGTGTGCATGGCGTCATATTTAACAAATGTAGAATTGTCTTTATGTTTTAGGATGAGACAAAACAGCTCTGCATTGACCAAAGCTTAAAACACACGTGCTCATAACAAAACAATGAACCTCCAACAACCCGTGCAAACAAACAATGGACCTCCAACAACCACGCAAACAAACAATGGACCTCCAACAACCCATACAAACAAAAATGGACCTCCAACAACCACACAAACAAACAATGGACCTCCAACAACCCATACAAACAATGGACTTCCAAAAACCCATACAAACAAACAATGGACCTCCAACAACCACACAAACAAACAATGGACCTCCAAAAACCCATACAAACAATGGACCTCCAAAAACTCATACAAACTAATAATGGACCTCCAACAACCACACAAACAAACAATGGACCTCCAACAACAACACAAGAAATCAATGGACCTCAAACAACCCATACAAACAAACAATGGACCTCCAACAACCACGCAAACAAACCATGGACCTCCAACAACCCATACAAACAAACAATGGACCTGTTAACAATTGACCTCCAACAACCACACAAACAATGGTCCTCCAACAACCCATACAAACGAAAAATGGACCTCCAACAACCCATACAAACAAACAATTGACCTCCAACAACCACATAAACAATGGACCTCCAACAACCACACAAACAAATAATGGACCTCCAACAACCTACAAAAACAATGGACCTCTAACAACCACACAAACAAACAATGAACCTCAAACAAACACATAAACAATGGACCTCAAACAAACACATAAACAATGGACCTCCTACAATCACATAAACAATGGACCTCCAACAGCCACACAAACAAACAATGGACCTCTAACAACCGCACAAACAATGAACCTCAAACAACCACACAAACAATGGACCTCAAACAAACACATAAACAATGTACCTCCAACAACCACACAAACAAATAATGGACCTCCAACAACCTACAAAAACAATGGACCTCCAACAACCACACAAACAAACAATGAACCTCAAACAAACACATAAACAATGACCCTCAAACAAACACATAAACAATGGACCTCCTACAATCACATAAACAATGGACCTCCAACAGCCACACAAACAAACAATGGACCTCTAACAACCGCACAAACAATGGACCTCTAACAGCCACACAAACAATGGACCTCCAACTACCACACAAACAACCGATGACAAAGACAATATCCAAACAAAGCAAAGAAAAACACTTTAAAATTGCATTTGATGACTATTTTTATTGGATCTTTGTCATTTTTAATACACTTACATATTCAAAGGTATATAAAGAAGAACCCAGGTGATTCTCAATGTAAAAGGTCAATGTCACATACTGAAAATCCTACATCGTAGAGGGCACAGTTGTCAAAAAAAAAACTCTGGGATCAAATTCACAAGTAAACTCTTGTGGTATTTGATTTCCATTGGATCTTACTCTTTGTGTTGTCTCATTTCAACGAAGCAACAATTTTCTTGGATAAACATCAACGATGGTATGGAAGCTTTATGTTGGTCTTATTTTTGTTTGTTGGGTTGGTTTTTGGTTTTGGTTTTGCTTGTGACTATCGGTACATCTATGTATTTTCTTCTTCTTTTTCTTTTTCTCAATACGAATATTTAGATTACATTCATGTTTGATGTCTGATTTATATGTACATGTTAAGCCAGATCTAAATTAGGAAGTATATTTAAAACATCTTTCAGACTAAATGCGTAACTTTTGATCTGTCTCATTCAAGAAATATGTAGAAAAAATCTTTGAACTAACAATTTGTAAAATGTGGAATCAAATCAAACACAGCTAATTACGTATTTTCCTTTAACAGAAGGCGTGACGATTCCATTATCAGTAAAAGAAAATAGATTTAAGTCAATATGTAATCCATTTTTCTATCCAATGCACACAAGATTAATTCGGTTTTCTCACGTAGGATATTTGCTCACGGAGTTCAGACGTGAAACCTATAAGCCTCATGTCCATTTGAGTACTTAAATCTATTTGAATAGCCCTCATATTTGTCATTTTTGTTGAAAGTTGTATAAAAAGGTATGTAATTACGATTACAAATGTAGACGAAAATGATCAATTATTGTAACTATAAAATATCAATTAACAATGGAAAATTGTCTGTCTTGTTAAGCAAGAGCATAAAGCTTTGATGTTTGCTTTGTCGCTCATTACATCTTCATCTGGCTCACCAAAATGTTTGATTAATATCAAAATTTAAACATTAAGATCCCCAGTACATATTTCTGTCAGTTGCGAAAATGCCAATAAAGTTCAATTTTGTTTGATGATCATTTCCAACAGAGTTCGGTTAATGCATTTAATATTGACCTGAGTGCTTATTTCCTTCTCCAATTTCCGCAAACATTTTAGCGCTAAAAGATTTAGATTTAGTATAATTGTAATGAAATTTGTTTTATAGATATCCAATTAAATGGCTGTCTATTGAATAACGATACATGGCGGGAAAGAGTTCGGGTGTGAAAATTTGTCTTTTAGATTTTAAACAAAAAAAGATTTGCCAATTTCCGTGAATCTTTTCGGTTTAGTTTTAGGAAATTTTACAATCTTGTTATTGTAATAAAGGTTTATTTCATAAAGAACTTGTTTTTGTAGGAACGTATTGTCGAAAGGATTCATACTCCCCAATAAAAAATGAAAAACAAAAATAATAGGATGATATATACAATAAAAATAACAGATACAAATACTAGAGATTGTAATTCTCATCTCGAATGAACGAATATATGTCGTTCACTTCTCCTCTTATATTTAATTCAGATTAGTACATTCAGTTTGTACATCATTATGTCGTAGATTAGTTTTAAAAGTGTTAATCTGTGATTATTTATTAAGCAATGTGGCTCTATGATCTAGTTTTAAAAAATATCCTTTGATCGATTGATATCTGAATTAATCCTTTTTCGAGTTTCTTCACAATGTGTCAAAGGAATAAAAAAGAATTATTGTGAAATTCGAGTATGTTTCAAAGGAGATTGTTGTAAAAAATAGTATGATCTAAGCCGTGCTTATGCTGTTGTTGAAAAAACGAAGACCGTATGTCTGTCTTTAATGTACGTCTTTTGTTTATTTGTCTCTCGAGTTCACTAGCTTGATCAGTGATTGAAAGTCAAACACAAAAGCCGATATCAGGATAAAAAATAACAAATATTTGAAAAAAATATAAAACATAACTTCTCACGACAAAAGACAAAGTTTACAAACAGCCGGAGACAAATAGTGCTAAATTGTGGTATATTTTCCAGTTATGTAAAATACGAGACGATTTATCCTAAAAAGCTATTCAAATATTGCATTCAAGAACAACAAAAGGTTTGAGATGAATTAAGAATTACGAAAACTCGGCACATGATATAATTCTGTTCGTACGACGACTAACTTGTATTTTTTTTTTTCATCAGTTATTTTTTATATAGCTATTATTTGGTTTTCATAGGCCATGTAGTTCTCACCTGTCGAGTTTATTATTCGGTCCAACAACCTTAACTTGTGCTAATTAATATTTGTAATTTTTATCTCACCTTCACTTAAAAAACTTAAATCCCTGTCTGTGTGGCCATGTCTCTAAAAAAGAGCAATACGTTTCTTCTGGAAAAATAGTCATATTTCAAATACATTTTCCCCAAATTCTTTACTCACCGACCCATGGCTCGTGTGATACATTTGACCTGATGTCGTAACATCTTTTCATTCTGTTATTAGTTATTGTTATTTATTAACTTCACTTGGTTTTTAATAGGTATTGCATGCGTACTAATAATAATTTTCACCTCCACCCCCCCCCCCCCCCATAATAATAAAATATTAATTTATGATTCAATCACATGTAGCCAAGTTCGATCAACTTCAGTTAATCGTCTCTTCAGTCTGTTATCAAAATTCCTGGAAATTTAAAACTTGGGTCCTGTAGTAGCATCATATCCCACCCTTCCTGCTTCGTCTTTCGGTTATTTTAGGACATAGTAGCTTTCACACTCTATGGCCATATTACATTGTTGAGATTGAGGATCACTGACGAGGGTTAAGTACCCGAAACGTGCATGTCTGGTCCATGCTGCAAATTTATCTGTTCTTAAATGATGCTATTGAATTTGAAGACGTTTAACCCTACCTGCTACAAGTATCTTGCAATAAATTTCTCTAAATTAATGTTAGTTGTCTCAAACTAACGCTGTGTTCCTATTTTGTAATGGCATATTCCATAAGGCGTCATTCTGTTTGGCAGGCTGGCGTTTGGATAATTAGAATTACATTTATCAATCATTATTGTAGTTTATCTTTATCGAATTATTTCAGGGTGGCGCTTCTTATAATGAGCAAACCTTAGGGTAACACTAAGACAGAAATTGGGATGGGCTTTGGGTTTCCTTTATGTGATATATGCAATAAATTAGTACGGCGCGTTATAACAGCGCCATTTACGATGCATTCTACAATGTACTTGGATGAAGATACTTTATTAGATAAGTGTTTCTGTGCCGCTGTGTAATTGTCTCCGTCTGTTTGTCCAATTTTTCCTAAGTGTATTTTTTCCATTGATGATGGTATTTTGAAATCTGGTTTCGGTTTTTTTTGTGTGTGTGTGTTTGACTTTCATTCACTGAATCTTTAGCTGTAATTTCCCCTTTTTATTCAAGGAAATAACTCAGTATTTTGTGTTTTCTGCTAATGTTTCAGATATGTTTAAGATCCTATACAGAATTCAGTTAAAATCAGAGACTTCATAGTGAATGGCGCAAACGAATAATAACCAAACAAAACACTATCTTTTTGTATATCATTCCAAACATAAGAATCTACTGAAATATCTTTTTTCACGAAAACGTATATATATGCTATTGCAAAACAATGTAAAATTCCTAAAGATATCTATACTTGTTTTATAATGAATGTGATAGGAAGAAATCACAATAGATATCATTTATAAAGCGGTTGGTAAAATTCTGCCACGTACTTCAGGACGTAAAAGCGGATTGAGATTTTTCGCACAACTATAAAAGTGATAAAATAATAGTGTAGTGTTAAAATAAACGTGTCTTCATTGACATTTCATGAGAATATTACACGGTACGATAACAAGCGAAGGAGGAAAGCTCCAATACCACGCCGCAATAGTGATCACAGCGGGACACACACGCACGGGACAAAAATGGGAGAGACGGAGGCATCGGAGAACTTTCTCCGAGACAAAAAGACTAGTACTATACTAGTATATAGTATGAATCTTCACGGAGGTCCTTTGTCGAAACGAAAGACATTGTAGAGGGCGTCACTAAATGAATATTGCGACGATGCGCTGATTTAAGATTGTTGAAATAAGTATAAATAAAGAAATTCATGCTATCGTCGTATGGCCTTCGATCGTACCAAACTTTAAAAAAATAGATCTGCGAAAATAAATTCGATAAAAAAGGTTCACAGTGTTTATACGGAGCTTCACGTTTAGATTAGGGTAAACAGGTACATTGTACTTGTTCCAGTTGTTTTCCATTTGACACTCCTATCCTTCTTCTGATATATATGTAAGCTTTTATAAGCTCATTAAGGTTTTATTGTCAAATTGATCCCTTTTGATTTCTTGACCTTACAAGATAAAATCCATGAACCTTCTTGGTGCATCAAGGTTAAAGGGGGCTTGTAAACATAGCATGGAAAACAACGTTGTCGCAAAATGAGATCAAGAGTAAAAGGACTTAATCATACACCCATTGATAAATATAATTTTCATACACCCATTGATAAATATAATTTCATATCTTCATTAATTACACTATAAACAAAAAAAAAAAAATCGCAGGTATTAAGCATTTTAAACAATAAATATCTAGAACTACATATTTCTGCTTTTAGCTTTCTGGGGAAAGGCAATGATCGTTTGGAGATCTGAAGAATTCAACATGAAGGCCAAAGTCACTTATTTCACTAGGTCATTTTTGGAGTATAGTTGATAGTTATATGTATAGTGTTAAGTTTGTGTATTGATGTCCCTGTAATAATTTGTTCCCACTATTTCATACATGTAATAATATATCTTTCTTTTTGTGATAACGTTTGCCGCAATGCACATTGTGTAAGTTTATTGTTCTTGTAGCAACACATATGAGTGCCTGAGTTAATGAAAAAAATTGTCTTTTCTCTTGAAATGCACGAATACTGCTTTGAAATGATTACAATTGATCATATATTTCAATATCAGTTAAGCTTGTTCCCCGTGACTGAATGTTAAAAGTATAATAATTACTTCTTTCCAGCTCTGTCGCCCGAAAAAACTTTGGTTTGGCTTTTTATCAATTTGACATCAAATATTACATTGCTATTTCGGAAACTTTTCATTTCATCCAAAAAATCATCAAAATTAAAGGAGGTTTATATCCTAGCACCATTCATCCGATGCTAATTTGGACATAAATTCGATTTAGCTATGCTACTGAATCGACCCTTTTGTAAAATGCACGAATTGAAATCCAAAAAATAAAACTAAAGAGGACGTTAGTAAATACACTGGCTGTGTCTGAAAATCACCTCGGCATTTCATTAATAATACAGAAGTGATCCAACTATACCTTCTGGACGAGAATTTCAAACCATTTTGTTATGCATCAGACAAGAGTTTCGGATATTTTAATAATCCTCATCAGTGATGCTTACAGCCAAAGTGATTTTCAGGAGCCTGAAAAATTCATTTCAGTAGCGCCCTCTGGTTTTATTTTTTGAATTTAAATGTGCATTTAAATTACGGTACAAAGAGTGCGCGGTAAGTACATTAAACTACCACTGATGAGGATGTACTTTCCGAATCACGTGTCTGGTGCATTAAAATTGGTTTGAATTTTTTTTTTTCAAGAAGGTTTAGAGTTGGAGCAGTTACACTCTGTAGCACCCATTCAAAACATTTTAGATACACTTTTCAAAATAAAGATAGGTTCCTTGTTCTATTTTGGGACTCCCCGGATTTGTATCATAATATGCTTTCTATTTGATAAAATATTCACTACATACAATGTATTTATAGTGCCATTATCCGTCAACTTTTTCATCTAACGAGCCAACAAAATCCGAAGTTATTTTCTTCGCTTTGTTATTTTGTTTTGTCTCGAATTTTTCTCGGTTTTTGTTTTATTTTTTTATTTTTTTATTTTTTTTTTTTTTTTCTATTTTTTTTTTTTTTTTTTTTTTTTTTTTGCCCATTAGTTTTAATCTTTGGATTCTGATTTTGGGTTGAGTGTTTGACTCGCTGATAACTTTACACTTACTTTGTCATTACTTTGTCAAAATTTTGCATCTGGTGTATTAAAATTTAATTCCATGTGTTTTCATGTTCATTGGGTAATTTTAAAAATGTTTATGAGAACTCAAACTACAACGACGTCGTTCTTATAACACTGCGACTAAAGGAGAAACTTTAATTTTGAGCGTCTGACTTAGTCCTTCTATTGATTTGACGAATTAGCGATTCTATAAGATACATGTATACAACACAATAACAACTCTTTATTCTTCCCCGGAAAGTTGATTTTCTTTCGATTGAGTACTCACTTTTGTTTTTGTTTATGCAAATTATAAACAAGAAATTATTTTGTTTACATTTGTATTTTCATTTTCTACAATGAATTTTGATAGTTTTCTTATCTGAATTTTGGGCCAATATGCAACCCCCTTGTTTGAAATGATACAGCGAGAGAAATTTGAATATGCTTAAAGCTTCTTTTTCAATAACATTAACTTATATACTATAACCTGTATTATAGATAATTATGTAACACGGTTAATGTGATAATGAATTATATGAAATATCTTTAATCTTTACTTCTTGATATGTACAGCGCGATATTTTACAGCGCCACCTACAACACGTTCAGTATTTGGACTGGACTCTGGAGAAATTTGTCCCTCGTATTTATATGGTGCTGTGATATTTCTCTATCTCTTTGTCCGATTTTCTTTTCCTGACAACTCAAGACTTTGTATGCCTTTTGATTGTTTTTTTTTATTATTATTATTCTGATGTCCGGTTTTGTGTTCGACTCTCATTTACTGATTGCATGTATATTCGTTATGAACAGATGACAACGAACTTCTCAAGTTATTGAAAATGCCTTCACAAAACTGACAAAAACAAGTACAAATGTACAATGTTGTGGATTACGATAAATACACGGAAGAAAAGGTAATCAAAATGTTGAATTTTCTTATAGATACAATGAACATATTTGTGGTGTTTGGAGGCATGCAGGGTCTTTCGACAAATTGTGGGATATCCAATGGGAACAATTTGCGCTCAACTTTTTGCTGATATTTTTCTTTGTTCATCTGTTAAGTCTTTGTTCTCTCATGGAAAGAAGCACCTAAAACTTAAATTCAGTTTCATATGCAGATATATCGATGACGTGCTTTCAATTAATAATCCAAAGTTTGCGGATTAGTATTTAACCATCTCTAGTGCGGAAGGCCTTGTTGAACTAGCAATTACTAATTACATGTATTTTCATATATTACAAGAATCGTGTAACATATCTAATGTAAGTATAGTATCCAAGAAGTTAATACCAAAAAGGAAATCCATCCCATTTTCCGTTTTAGTGTTAATCCAGTTTCGCTTATTTGCCACGGAATGACAAAAACAATTGTAAGTAGCGCCGCCCTGAATAAATTTGATGAGGAAAATAGATGAACTAAAATTGATGAATGCAATAAAGCAATGTTTGATTTGTTTTTCTTAAGGTGTAATGGATTAAAAAACGTACATTTAACATTCTCTAAAAGTGTTCACTAAAAGTTTGCATTATATAGTTCAAATTAAGTTCCAAAAAAGGATAGGTTTAAATTTGAAAACGTTTAATATTTGTACTACTTGATGAGTGTCTCTGCTGGTGGAACAGGAGTCCCCGAGGGCACATGTAGCCAAGTTCGATCTTCAACGCATTCAAAAATTTCTGTTACCAATTTTTTTTTGAAATTTCTAAAACCTGGTTCCTGTAGCATCATATCACACCCGTCCTGCTACGTCTTTCGGTAGGTACAATTTTGGACATAATAATTTCCCCCTCTTTGGCCATATTACATTATTTAGATTGAGGATCACTGACGAGGGTTGAGTACTCGAAACGTACATGTATGGTCCATGTTGCAAATTTATCTGTGTATAAATGATGACTATAAATTTGAAGACGTTTAATATTCAGACTTAATGTATTCAATTGATGATAAAGAGAATTATGCCAAAACATTGAAATCATGTAATATTGTTTCTATGTTACATGATATTTTAAAAACTTTTGTATTAGCCTAGAAGATATCGAAAGAAAAGAAATATCTAGAAAACGGTGGTGATTGGATGAAAAATAAAGGAAAAAATATTGCAGGAAAACTTAATGGTGAACTTTTGATTTTTAGTGAAATTTGATTAAAGATATTTCTTAGAAAATCTTTGACCAATCGATATTTGAAACGCCATCATTCTTTTGAAAGTTATAATAATAAATAACTTTTTCCCATAGAGTTTAATGTAAACTGAAGAGGCCCGTAACTCTTAAGGTAATCAATTTTTTAAATATCCACACTGATAAAAAAAAATCTTAATAGATTTTTACATTATAACTATGCTGTGTTTTTAGGTCTCAGGATTCCATAAATTATTTCTCATTACCCATTGAATGGCTTTTCAAAAAATAAGTCTTTCTAAATTCAATAAATAAAATCCTTAAATATACATTGCAATGAAATACGATTTGGCTTTTTTTTTGTGAAATAAACAATTAAATAAGCATCTCTACCATTCGTTTCTGAGTGACGCAATTTGTGCATACAAAAAGGTTTCGGAGGCTTTTTTTTATTATTATTAAAAAGCACATTTGTTCCAAAACAACTTCCATACAGTTTATTCTGATTTTCTTCACATACTCTGATGGAGAAAATATGTTATGGATGTAATGAGTATGTCTCATGTGTTAATGGCTAAACATTTCATATATTCAAAAGAAACCCAAAAAATAAACAATTCTGAAATGCATGAAAGCTCGGAACTTCAGAACATTACAATGACAAATATGGATAATGACCATATCCCTGTCTACAGTACAAAATCGATAATTCAGAAAATCAGAAACCGAAGGCATACAAAATCAGGATAAAACAGGAACCAAAGCAAACAGAAACAAAAACCTCCACCATATGAAAAGAAGCGAACTCCCGATATGAGAGTAAGACCAGGTGCCCAGGAAGAGTAAGCATCTCCTGCTTGCATGCAACACCCGTCGCTTCAATTCGGTAGAACTGTCACATCCGGTTACTTCCATTTTGGAAGATATAGAGTACAATCTTTGGTTGGATGGTTCAAATGGTCTATGACAGAATATCATCCACCATTCTGGATAGTGGGACATCAAAGTGTATGACGAGTTCCCCATATCGACCGTAGAACTTCCTCAGTGACGATGTTAGTCGGTCACAAACATATCCCTGACTGAGAAGCTTATCTGAAAGACGCCTAGCTCTCAGAACAAAATCCGTATATTTGGTACTTGCTCTGGCATAGCGTATCAACTGAGATATGAAAACGCCATAAGCAGGCGATGAAGGGATGTTGCTACTCAGAAAAGGAAAGTTCGTAATGCTGAAATTGAAGTCGTCACGTTTGTCATAGAGTGAGGTGTTCATGTGACCATCAGTGTCGTAGGACAACATTATGTCCAAATAGGATGCTGAATTATTTGTCTCTGTAGTTTCTTTGACTTCAAGCTCCGAAGGATAGATACTGCTCAGGTAATCCGCGAATTTTGGATTATTGAAAGCAGACAAAGGTAAAAAAAAAAAACCTTTTGAATCACTCATATCAAATTAATTATCGTTTTCTAAGAGAATGATACTGCACTGTTTCTACGGGTTGTGAAAAGATACACTTTGTACTTAAGGTATTCAACCCCTAATGCATTTTCAATGATAAATACCTGCGATAAGACTTTTCATTCTCTTCAAAAAGAATGCTATACAGTCTTTTCTAGCTAAAGTTAGAGATAACACTTTTCATACAATGATTTGCTCTGTCATCCCGAAGATTCCCGATCATGAAATCTTCGGTATATGTCGGGAAATTGTGAAAATGTGCATAAATTTTAACCGGAAGTACCCTATTAGGGTGCGGGATCCTTAACATTGACCTTTCCTGAATATATATTGCATTTTGTTTCTGAGTAAAACAAATGACATTATTTGTCTTCAGATATAAAGCATGAAATTAAATCTCCATTCAATCTTATTGCATATAGGTATCAGACCCCAATTATTTTTTCCTATATATTCCTTTGTAAAACGTACTAATATGACGATTAAATACTCGAATCGCACCACCATTTTTTGCTTGAAACTTTTATATCTGCTAGATAGCATCAAAATAAGCTCAGAAATGGATTCATGCAAAAATCTGTCGCTTAGTAGACTTTTAATATCTTTTTAAACCCGAAAGGGGGTATCTGTGGCTCTAATGTTCTACAATCTATCAATTCTAGAGCCTCATAACACATCTGTCATTCCGCGATTAGAATGATGCAGTATCATTCAACATGCTAGAATATTTTTTTTCAACTCATCTGCGACTCATTGACGTAAAAAACGAATCATCTAGTGTAAAAAGAGTCGTAGAAATTAAATGTAAGAAGACGAGGGATTGAAATAATCAGGAACTATTTGCGTGGTCAACGAACATTTAAAATTAATTGTGATCTGTAATCTAAAACAGTCAAAAATTTTAATTGAAAGTCAAACTTTTGCATCAGAACCCTTCCTGGGTATCTTTTGATGTTATCTATCAAGTTTCAGCTCAATACTTTCATTATTATTCAAATAGTTGCATTTTACAGGTAGTCTATTGATGTCCCCAGAATCAAGTTTTTGATAAGAATTATTTTCAATTACGCTAATTTCAAATTTCTGTTATTTCCGCAATTCTACAGATATGTTAACAAAATGAAATGTGACTCTTTCAGATGGCTGGATTCTCATAATTTATGGTGCTAAAAACTGCAAATGTACCGTTTTCGAATTTATATGAATTTTCGTTAGGCCCTCTTAGTGTACCGACAAAAAAATAAAAATTAACGTTTAAAACGTCAGAAAACTTATTCTTTTGCAATTTCAATAATATTTTTAGTGCAGACCGCATGAGATGTCATATAAAAACATTATTCCAGCAAATAAAGTTCAGCTGTACATGCGAACTACGAGCGGAGATCGAAAAACGGAACCCCCCCCCCGATTTCTTTTTTTTTGGGGGGGGGGGTTGGAGCCAGGCAATGATTGGCTATTGGATGAGATCATATTTATAGTAAAAGTAACAGCATGACACACAGCTAATGCAAGCATGTCGCAGTGATGAAAAAAAAAATCACGCTATGTCCTTACCTAGGCCTCCTTTCCAATTTAAGCACACGTTCGCTCGCCCCGAACCCCCCCCCCCCCCCCCCCCATTTTCGCCAGATCAGTCCTGATAACCAACGAATTGGCATCTAGCAGTATCATGAAAATGATATTTTCATCCTACATGTATCATATTTTCTCCTTTTCCCCTCGTCTGGTCTCTATTTAGTTACACACGTGATATCACTGCGCGCGCTTATAGGTATCAGACCCCAATTATTTTTTCCTATATATTCCTTTGTAAAACGTACTAATATGACGATTAAATACTCGAATCGCACCACCATTTTTTGCTTGAAACTTTTATATCTGCTAGATAGCATCAAAATAAGCTCAGAAATGGATTCATGCAAAAATCTGTCGCTTAGTAGACTTTTAATATCTTTTTAAACCCGAAAGGGGGTATCTGTGGCTCTAATGTTCTACAATCTATCAATTCTAGAGCCTCATAACACATCTGTCATTCCGCGATTAGAATGATGCAGTATCATTCAACATGCTAGAATATTTTTTTTCAACTCATCTGCGACTCATTGACGTAAAAAACGAATCATCTAGTGTAAAAAGAGTCGTAGAAATTAAATGTAAGAAGACGAGGGATTGAAATAATCAGGAACTATTTGCGTGGTCAACGAATATTTAAAATTAATTGTGATCTGTAATCTATATTGATTTTATTTCAATTTTGTAAACAACAATTTGATAGAAGATTGTTTTATATCTATTTCCTTCAAGCTTCTTCAGTAACTATATGTGTGCGTGATTTTGTGATCATTATATATTTCATTATGTATCAGATATTATAATTAAGGAAGTGCTATAAAAATGCATCAAGAATGGGAATTTAAACCCTTGCAAAACATAGTTCGTGCAATAAATAATCAGTAAAAGTTAAAGAGCCTTTTAGTAATAATAATGAAAAAAATGAATCTGTAATCGTATTTTATTATTTAGTACTTATGACAAGTATGGATAATGATCATATCACCACACACAGTACAAAATTGATAATTCTAAAAAAAAATCATAGACCGAAGGCATACAAAATCAGGATAAAACAAATGAGTTAAAGAAGATCCTGACGACAATCTCAACAGCACTCACAATAGAGCATAAAATTGAGCATCGACGGAACTCTAGCAAGCTAGAGTGGGAGCAGGTGCCCGGGGGAGTAAGCGTCCCCTGTTGGTTTGCCTCACCAACCATCGATGTACACGCACGGAAGTGAAGAACCAAAGCAAACAAACAAAACCTCCACCACATGAAAAGAAGCGAACTCGCAATATGGGAATGAGAGCAGGTGCCCAGGAAGAGTCAGCATCTCCTGTTTACATGCAACACCCGTCGCTTCAATTCGGTGGAATTGTCATATCCGGTAACTTCCATTTCGGAAGATAGAAGCATATTCTATGGTTGGATGGTTCAAATGGTCTAAGAGAGAATATCATCCACCATTCTGAAGCCATCCACCATTCTGGACAATTGGCATCAAAGTGTATGCGTTCCCCGTATGGACCATAGAACTTCCTCAGTGATGTATCCCTACTGTCCTGTTCACTAATTCCAGAGCACCCTGTTTTCCCAATTTTCTCTTAAATATGATAATGTCATCATCCAAAAGGATATCTGTTTTATAGTACTCCTTTAGTCGTAATAGAAAATACCATTGTTTTGACTGAACGTCAGTTAAGTTAGAAATAGGACGGAAAATAAAAAGTATTCGGGGACTTTAGTAAAATCGCTGAAAATGTGTGACGTCGGAGGCTTTGACGTCACTGTTTACTATTGTTGACACGGAGAACAAGATGGCAGCGGCTTGAAATTAACATGGGAATTTCCCGTAGACATTTATTTATCATATTGCGGTTTGAAGGCAGCTGATAGGGTGAGTTGAAGTTAATTTCCAGCTACGACTAAAGGAAGTCAATTCTCGGAAACAATAATTTACAGCAAAATTCTTCAGACGACAGAATAAATCGCCAAAACAGGGTGCTCTGGATTTAGTGAACAGGACAGTAATTGAGACGTTTACTTGAAAGACGACTAGCTCTCTGAACAAAATCTGTGTATTCGGTTCTTGCTCTGGCATAACGTAGAACTATAGAGATATGTACACGCCATAAGCAGGCAATGAAGGGATGTTGCTACTCAGAAAGGGAAAGTTTCTGATGCTGAAATTGAATTCATTACGTTTGTCAAAAAGTGAGGTGTTCATGTGACCATCAGATTGAATGAATTCAGCTTCGAACGAGTAAAGAAAAATGTCCGCAAGGAATGGGGCACAATTGGTTCCCATTGAAATTCTGAAAGTTTGTTGAAAATGTTGTCGATCAGGAAGTTTAGCATCTGAATAATATCTGTTTCAGTGTACTGTTTTTTAATCGGACTTTTCTTTTACGAATAATACGGAAGTGTTCCAACTCTATACCTTCTTGAAGAAAATTTTCAAGTACCATACACGTGTTTCGAATATTTAATTATATTCGGTGCGGCTAGCCAACAGGGGATGCTTACTCCTCCCGGGCACCTGGTCCCACCTCTAGCTTGCTGGGGGTCCGTCGATGTTTAAATTTTGCGCTCTATTGTAAGTGCTGTTGAGATTATCGTCAGGATCTTCTTTAACTCATTAATTAGTGATGTTCCAGCCAAAGTGCTTTTCATTAGCCGCCAAAATACATTTCACTAACGCCCTCTGGTTTTATTTTTTAAATCAAAATTCATGCATTTACTTTACGGAGAGTGTGCGGCTCCAAATTTCTTGTAGGATCGATTCAAATAAAATCTATGTTCAAAATAGCTTTTGTCGAAGGTAATAAAAATAGATTTATATTTGCGATTACCGTTATTAACGTGCATGTCTGGTCCATGCTGTAAATTTATCTGCTCTAAAATGATGCTAATGAATTTGAAGACGATAAACATTTGTACAACTTCGTGAGTGTCACTGCTGGTGGACCAGGAGTCCCCGAGGGCACATGTAGCCAAGTTCGATCAATTTCGGTTGGTCGTTTCTTCAAGCGCATTTGAACAT
Source organism: Pinctada fucata (assembly GCA_028142955.1). Lineage (NCBI taxonomy): Eukaryota > Metazoa > Mollusca > Bivalvia > Pterioida > Pteriidae > Pinctada > Pinctada fucata. The sequence goes on from AP027105.1 coordinate 58,301,408, forward strand.
TTCTGTTTCCAAAATTTTATCAAATTTCTAACACCTGGATCCTGTAACATCATCTCGCATCCATCTTGCTACGTCTTTCGGTATATTTAGGACATAAATTTCACAGATTTTGGCCATATTACATTGTTTAGTTTTGACGAGGGTAAGATACCCGAAACGTCAATGTTTGGTCCATTCTGTAAATATATCTGCTCTAAAATGATGCTAATGAACTTTAAGACGTTAAATATTGCTTGTAAGCGCATTGTTGAAAAAATTTGCGAGTCTTTCTTTCAATTTAGAATGTGGTATCATTGTGTATGAAATGTCGAAAAATCAAAGGCTTTGATGGAATTGACTTCGTTGAAATAAGTGTATTTCAGATGTTCTAAAAGTTCCTTTGAATTCTTTAAAATCCATATCTGGTTAATACCGCTTCGAGAATACATGTTTACTGTAGAACAATTTAACCTTTGTGTTAGAACTAGGTTCTTCGAAAGAAAGAAGCCGATCTCCAACAACACTCGGCTGAGCACCCACAGCAAAACCCCAAAATACCCAAAAACAAAAACACACCACAGGCATGCACAGAAAGAGATGCAAAATGATAAGGAATACCAAATCACTTTATACGCTATTACGGTTCCAGACAGGTAATATGGTCTGATAGACCTTGTCTGCAATATATATTTCCCGAGCCAAAGACCATATTACCTGTCTGGAACCGTAATAACATTCGTCCCACTGCAAATCATTAATAAATTGTAATTTCAAAATGGTGTCAAACAGTAAAATTTCTAGCTTTTTTATTTGTCGATGGCTTTATTTAATATGTTATATTTATAAATTGCTCGTGAAACCTTGAGAAAAAAAAATCATTTAGCAACTTTAATCTGAGTACTTCCCCCTTTTTTCCCCTGAAAAAAAGAAAATGACATAAATCTATGTAAAATACATTTGCTTACCTTCATACGTATTACGAGGATATATATTTAAAATATACTTTAAACTAGATGGCTACTGTTGCAAGCAACAGACGGATTCCTCCTTTATTAGACCTTCCTCGGAACTGAAGTGTTAAAATCCGAATAAAGAAGATGGAAAAAAAAGAATAGTTGCTTTAGTACCTTATTCCCTTCAGCGAATGAGTCAAAAGAGCTTATGTCTAATTTGGGACTCTTATCTATTTATCAACAAAATAGAAGAACACAAAATAATAAATACCTTTCATGTTTATGAAAGCTTTAAACTCCATGCTCTATCAATATCAAAATCCTTTACAATTACTTTCTCAAAACAGAATTGCACAATGATTTTCCAATGAAATAATTTCTAATAATAGAAAATGACAACAACATGGAAGTACAGATATGTATAATGCTACTAAGAAAAAATATAGAAACAGAACAAGAATAAAAGAGTTATCTTTCTTATACTATGTTAAGTTCAAATAAGAACGACCACTTGTGTAAAGAATAAATAGTATAGGACAAAAAGTGTGAATTCAACAAGAGTTAATGCTTGTTATGACATTGAGAATAATTATTTGACCTTGAACAAATTTCTTGGATGAAAGATGAGTATTGTGATCATTCTCATCACGATTTATCTTAATCTGAGCAAAGCTTAATATCTAATCAACCAAAGTCTGTTGTGACCTTGAAATCGAACAAATGACCTTGAGTCAAGGTCAGGGTGAAAGGGTTTGATGCAAGGAATATTTTTGTGTACAGTTTGAACTCACAAGGTCAAACAGTCTTTGTTATATAGACTAAAGTTTGCTTTGACCTTGAGAATGTGAATTTGACATTGGGTCAAGGTCAAGGTGAAAAAAGCTTGACTGAACTATCATATGTGTGAAGTTTGAACACTGAAGGTCAAATAGTCTTTGTTCTATAGGCAAAAATTTATTGTGACCTTGAGAATCAAAATTTGACCTTGGGTAAAGGTCAAGGTGAAAGAGTTTGGCTTAACGATAATATGTATGAAGTTTGAACTCTGAAGGTCAAATAGTCTTTGTTCTATAGTCAAAAATTTATTGTGACCTTGAAAATCAAAATTTGACCTTGGGTCAAGGTCAAGGTGAAAGAGTTTGGCTAAACGATAATATGTATGAAGTTTGAACTCTGAAGGTCAAAAAGTCTTTGTTCTATAGGCAAAAGTATGTTGTGACCTTGAGAATCAAAATTTGACCTTTGTTGAAGGTCAAGGTGAAAGAGCTTGGCTTAACGATAGGATGTATGAAGTTTGACTTCGGAATGTCAAATAGTCTTTGTTCTATAGGCAAAAATTTGTTGTGACCTTGAGAATCAAAATTTGACCTTGAAAGTAGGTCAACATTAAATGACTACCTATAAGTAACCTACCATCCAAGTTTCAACTCAAAATCTCAAAAACTGTAGAAATTGGCACTGTGCCAATTTAAAGTCCCATTTTCAACTCGGAATAGCGCGAAAACCGTAAATATTTTATCGAGCATGTAAGCGTATAAAAGTTTGCAAATTTCCCAAAGAACAATATAAAACAAATTTCGTTCAAATCGTACGGTTACTTTAGGAGTTATAAGAGTTTAAAGATTTGACCTTTGATGACCTCTAGCGGGGGCATATGTTAACTTTTCGACAAGAAAAAAAATTTAAATGAAGATCTTTATTTGCTCTTTCACATGATACTTTCCATTTTATCATATGATGCGGTACTTTTTTGTAAAGTGACCGGAACGGTTTGTGGGTAAGAATAATAATAATAACTAGAAAGGTTTCTTGTTGCGGTTGCAACAAGAGTGTCTTCCTCCTATACAATTTTTGGTTTGGAAATATGAAGGACGTCACATTACATGTATTTATATTATATATTTAAGTTTTCAAATAGCAGTAACATTAAATTTTCAAACCGATAATTGTTGGTGAGCAACCATTTGATTTGGGGGGGGGGCAGGAATTCTATTGCCAGCCGGTAAAATTTTTTCAGCAATTTTCTGAGCAGGCCATTTTTTTTAGCCATTACCAGAGTCGGAGAAAAATGTTCGCAGGTTCTTCGGGCCGGATTTAAACAAATTGTCAAATGTTGTGAATGTCTGTGTAAGTTAAACTCCCCGCTGTTACAGAGTATGAGTTAATAACCGTTCCTTCAGATGTCTCTTTGCAATTAGCGAATTTCAGACAGATTGTATGATGTTTAAATAGAACCTTTTCTAGATTTTTGTGCCTATGCGTATTAGGTCTCTGGTATATACAGCTATGTGAACAGTTTGTATTTATATTAATTAATTTTTTGACTTTAAATTGTCTGGCACAAAGGGCCAGCAAAAATTTCCATATCATGCAATGTATCCTTACTTTTGCATGGTCCGGGAAAAAAATTGCCGTCCCTTTGGGCCGGAATATTTTTTTCAGCATTTTTCAGAGCCGGGAATTTTTTTTTGCAAATTCTTCCTGCCCCCTTCCCCCATAAAAAAGGCGAGCTCGTAGCTGTAGAACCAATTTTCTTGAGAAGAGAAATGGTAATAACAAGTTACGTTCAATATATATATATAAATACCATGAGGTTCTCGCTGTGCAGGTTCAAATTTGGACCCCCCCTTCCCTTTTTTCAAAGTTTATTTTGAATTTCCATCATGGCGACATCGTTCAATATAAACAGAACTGTTTTCGAAAAACGAGGGGAGGGAAGAATGTTGGAGAAATTGTTCATCAATTTGTAAATAAACCAACCGAAAATTATGTTCGAACGTTTGCTAGAATTAGAAATTAAACTTGATGTTCAAAATATAGTTATTGAAGTTTAGAAACAGGTTTGTAGGTTAGAAATTGGAATCAAACTACCACTTTTTGTGTGTAAATTCTGGTTTGTAGCTGATCTCTTCGAAATTAATCAACTGTTTTAAAATCAAATTGTGTATATCGAAATGTATTTATGAAATGCATATTCATCATTGCCGTGAAATCGGAATTTGAAAATCTCAACACTGCTTTTCTCGAGTCGGACTCGGACTACCAATTTTAGTGTGCGCCCGATCTGTTGGCGTGAAGGTGTATCGAAATACCCAACTCAAAATTTCGATGCTCATATCTTTTCAACAGTAAGAGATAGGAAAAATCAGAAAGACTAAATAAGACAGATATATGGATAAAAAATAATAATACTGAAATTTTTAGGAAACTTCATAAGCTTAATTTTTGTTTACTATTATAAGCAAAAAAGTGTCTTCCTCCTATGAACTTCTGAATTTGGAAATATGAAGGACGGTGAAGGACGTCATCGTAATAAATCGGTACAGTGTGCATCTAGCATTTCATATCTTGCATGGCTGTCGACTTTCAAAAAGAATGGAAATTGTAGATAGCAAAATACGAGATATTTAAGCTTACAAATAGCAAAACATGAAATTTTCGGTCCTTTTGAGTAATTCGACGCTCCCGTCAAATATTTGAATCTACTAAAAAACATGATAAAAAAAATAACAGAGACCAAAAATAAAAAAGACCAATCTAGCTTTCACTCCGAACGTAACGTTGGAGAACTTTCATTGTCCTAGCTTACAGGGTTCTTGAGAAATCGCTGATCCAATTTTCCACGGTTACGAAAACAATAGGTCTTCCGACGGAAGTCGGAAGACCTAATAAGAATAATAAGAATAAAGAAAAGACAATACAATAACAGAAAGGATTCCGACGGAAGTCGGAATCCTTAATAATTCAATATAAAACTTTAATAATTGAATATGTTCTACTCGATCATAAGAGGTATGCAGGTCCCTTGCAAAATTTTCTAGTTTAACAATGCCATCCGACCTTATGAGAGCAAAAAAAAAAAAAAAAAAAAAGAAATTAAAGTAAAATGAAGATTCGTCAGCGTCGTTGATTATGAAATTTGCGAGCAAGGTGAGACGATTTACTTGCTGCAATTTGGCTGATAATTCTCCCGATGAGACGAAAAGGAACATCAAGCCATTTCTGAACAAAAAAAATAATGATGAGAAAACACGTGTTTCCGTGCCGTGCATATGACTAGCTAGCAACCCCCCCCCTCCCCCAAAGCATTGGGATTATGATACGATGATTTATGATGCAAAATAAATATGTGTACATAGTATCAGGAAAGTACATGTTGTTGTTGTTGGGTTTTTTTTTTTTTTTTTTTTTTTTTTTTTTTTTTTTTTTTTTTTTGTTTTTTACAAAATTAATGAATTTAAAATTGTTTTGATCGATGAAGTTATATTTATTTTTCTATTTGTTTCTCGTTTTTTCTAAAGGCCCCCGTTATAGAATAAAATAACTATTTAGTGAGAGGAGGTGCACCAAATAATGATAATATTAAAAACCTTGAGTCCATCCTAGTCTGACGATCTCATCATCTAACCATGCTTTGCATTAATCTTCGTTTATTACGAACATACACAGATTACTAGCCTATTGATTTTTTAGCGCGGCGTTAAATGCTTTGTCGCGTCATTTGATTGTGACGTCATAGTATGACAGTGCGTTAGGTGCGATGTAGAGATAAAAGATTGAACCGGTTACGGGAATGCGCGAAACGATGCGCACACGTTTTGTCCAGGGCCTCGTTAAACTCGTATGTCTGAACGTTGATGTGATCAAAGAAGATAAAAAGGAAATATAAAAAGAGAACCAAAAACGAATTAAAAGTTTAGGATTTTATTTTCTTTTCAAATGTATTGAAAGTATCGATACTCAGCATTTCTGTATCGATACGTATTGAAAATCTCAAAGTATTGATACTCTTCGATATTCCAATATCAATATACAACACTATCTTTATCGAAGGCTTTTGAAACCCTAATGAAGTATAAGGAACTCATTAGGCTGTGTATCTCATTGAGGAGAAAATATTTCTATGTATATGTACAATGTACTGAAAATTATTCATTAATACAATCATGTTTCTAATAGTCTAGACTAACGCTTAATTTTAACTTAACAACAACCATACTCTCATTTATTTAATGCCTAATTATGTATAATTGATATGGATTACTTTTACAATAAACAATACAAGAGATAAAATAAAAACCTTTTATGAACGGTTATTGAAATATTTTTCCTTATGATATTCTGTATATATAAACAATGTAGATTGTCTAAATTAGATCAGCTACGACAATTAGTGGTTCTCAAAGACAGAATTTGTCGTCTTTCTCACAATAATCCAATATTTGTGAATAAAAATGAAATTCTTAAAGATATATACCAACTCAATTTTCAAATTATTAATTTTTTAAGGTAGAAAACCCATAACTACGTACTGCCGCTCACAATTACGCCTTTCGCCGATACCTAATGATATGCTAATGGTGTGCTGATAGTCGGCAACATTGATGCGCCAACAAACTCAGCTGAAAAATACAAATTGTTTATTAAAAAAACAGTTTGCATTTTCATTTCATAGCCATACACAGAACTTCATTGCAATTTATTTGATACGAAACACGACTTCAATACTCCAGTTTAAAGCTTAGAAATAAATTCACAAACAATCATTTTTTTAAATCAACAAAGTTCTTTTTTTCTAAGAACTTTTTGTTTCAGGTCCGATTTTAATGAAACAAATTTCAAAATGACCGTCTCGAAAGGACCTTTTCAAAAATATGTACATGTATATTAATGAGGTTATCTCGAAAATCAGTTAAAGTAAATTCATATAATTTCGAAGCCACTTTTTGGGAATGTCGTCAACTTTTGTTACATCGATGTAACGAATTATAATATAATGGAAAAAGTACTGGCGCACTTATGGGTCGACCACCTTTAGAATTACTTAGGCACTGACATTCGAGTTACGTAAAAATCACGTACGACATTTAGGCCCAATCTGAAAGAATCAAGAGAATTGTCCACGTTTAAAAGCTATAAAGTGGTTTTCTTCGTAGTTCAGTTTTTAATATAGAATTTAGTAATTAACCTTACTTTCTGTCACATAAATTCTTAAACTTTTAATATACTGAAAGGATTTATATATAAATTGGCAACCGTGACAAACGTTTATTGAGTCTTAGTAGAGAAGTAATTTTTCATCTCATTTCCGTTATAGATTAAAACACTCTAAATTTATGATTTCCATGTCGTTAGCAAAGTCATTATAATTTCAAGTTTGATATATATACCATTTGAAAATTGAATACCGAAACAGTAATCATGATAAAAAAAAAACCTTCCTTTCGATTATCACCTTCAACTGCCCCACTTTCAGCATAGGGGTAAAGTCGTGTCGATTTGATTTCTATCTTTTCCGTGTAAATTATCTCCAAACATTTCAATGACTATTTCACCCTTTTTCAAATTTGAATTCTAATTTCACACATAATGTAGACTTTGTAATCATTTTGGGTGTATTTTGTGTGGCCCTTAATGCGCATTAGTGTCACACTCCGTCTGTTGACGTACTTTATTCTTGTGCATCCTCTCTCTTCAATTGCAAACTGGATTAATTCCCCGAAGTCAATTTGAAAGAATGTTTTTGTCCAGTGAGTTGTAAGAAATGCGCTTTTCTCCTTATTGATGTAAAATATTGTGATGTGTACAGGTAATTATGTAGAGGTACCCAGCGTCACAGCTTGATTATTTAGATTATTTACTTGTAAATCCTCCTGTTATTTACACAAATAGCAAAGAAAATGAGTGCAGGTGCTGAGTGGAGGGATGATATCCGTAATCCATGACACTTGTATGCATCGATATATGGTATGCACTAGTTGGCGTTCTTATGAATTCATATTAATTATTCACGCCAACACACATTTTCCTCTTCATTTTGAATTCAATCGGTAACTTTTCGATACGTTGACATACTCTTTTTCTTATCTAAAAGTACAGCTATTGAAAATTCATTGCCTGCTCTGCCTGCGTTACCGTAAAACGCCGGTAATTCGGTACATGATGTGGGTTCTGATGATTCATGCGAATTACATAGAAATTCATAGGAATTCAAAGCCAAAGAAGAGCTCACTAAATTGCCCCTTAACAAATCACACAGTCGAAAACAACGCAATAGACGGACCATGATACTTAAAAAGGATGTTGAAATTGAAATAGTCATGCTTATACAGAGATTTTGCTATAGAATTACTCTCCGTAGTTCCTTTACCTTCTAATTCACTAATGTTGATGGCTCTATGATGATATGCGTTGCAGCATTGCTTATGGAAAGCAGTTCAATTTTGAATCAATATGAAGAAGATACATGTAAAGTAAATAGCAAACAGCGATTTCCTTCTAATGGATAAACAATTGTATGAAATCGGCTTAGAAAGTTAATATCAATATGACGGTTAGGAGGGGCATAATTGTTTCCCATATGAAAACCGGCAACGTGTCTTTAAATCTTCTTTCTTGTGTTTGTCTCTTTTGTTTCTTCTGACCAAATGAATGATAGAATACATACCCGTGACAAAACACAAATTAAGACACTTATTCTCTATTTATTATTATCTCTATCTATTGACTTTTAAAAATTTTGATTTCAAAACTTGTTTTTGACTTTATTCAACTGTGCCACAGTTATAAACTATGAAGCTCTGTATGGATTGTTTTAATTTATGTAGAACCAGAATTGACTTGGGAAGGAGCAGCTTTGGTACTGGATATTTGGATTTCCCCATCGGTTTACAGCACTCTATCAAGATACGAAAATTATACGATGTTTGACGGTTCATTCTCTCCTATTATTTAATATCCAAATGTCTGCCTACTTGTATGTATGTTACAACTGTCAATTTCACCGGAAACATTTCTGGAATTTTATTTTTAAATTTTCCGACATGATTCAACAGCAATTCGCAAGATATCCATCAATTCAAAGTTATGTTTATTCATTGTTAATTAAGAGATGAATTGATATACACGTACATTGTAAGCTATAATCTTGTTTTCAAATCCTTAACTTATTCTTGTATTGTAAAAGCAAATGTTGTGCTTCTTATCGAATAAATATAGTTTAAAGCAACAGCAATTCAATTACTATAATTGGAACATCCTTCTCGACTTATATGAGCAGCATGAACATTTGACATCCAATATGTTTGACGTTACAACAGTGTGGAATGTATTATTACACAACCATGCAATTCATAACACCAAAAGTAAAAATAAGTAACAACAATGAAAACATATGTTTATACAATGCAGTGGTCACTTTAATATTTCAATGCATGACAAACATGACGACATGAACCTCGAAAATGTATAATTTCCCATCGGTGAGTAGTAATATCTCCTGAACCCCTGCCTATACTGTATTATTATTGCAATCTTTACGTCATTCCAAAACTATCTAACATTACAAGTATTTCGTACTGAGGACAACCATGGGCAATGTGTACGATTGACGAGTTACTGCAATCATTTCCGGAACGAAGATACCAATTTAAAACACTATAACCTTCATTGTCCACAATGTTGTAAGATAGTTCAAACTACTGAATTTGATACAATAGATGGATCTCTGCATGTCGTAAAGGACTGGCGTTGCAATATGGCAGGAGATGCTTACTCTTCCTAGGCACTTGCTCTGATCTCCTTATAGAATTACTCTTCTCCTTTGAAAATGTTTTTTTTTCTTTTTGTTTTAGTTTTTGTTTGCTTGTTTCGTTCTTCGAGGGGATTGGCATTTTCGTTGTTTTGTATGCCATTTAATTATTATCTCTGACTGTATTCGGATTATAGTTTTTGTCTTCGATTTCACCCAATCATTATTATTATTATTATTATTATATTTGATTCCCTACTGATAACATTAGAAAAGATAGATAGATATTTCTGTTTACTGATATTTTAATTTTAATTTCAGCTTTTGTGAGCATAAGAAAGTTAACCCAGGTTTTAACAATTCATTGATTTCATAATGAATGTGGTTTCATGCTTCAAATAACGATATTTTTTTTTACTTGATCAATTTGTTTCTTTCATTACCTGAATTAAATTCTTTAAATGAGCGAAAGTTGACGAATTCATTTTGTTGCTATTATTACGCATTTGCTTATTTATAAAATACGTTGTTCTTGTCAACCAACAGCAAATATATACTTTCCCACGGAGGATGTCTTTACGGCATTATTATCTTCACTGAAGATCTGTCAATTTTCCCTGTTTTCATTAGTAACATTAGTCTAACAATGATTTTCAATACAGTATCTTGAAGATCTGACTTGTCCATACATTTGACATGAACGCTTAATTCTATTATGAAAATTCTGTTTTCCATATCTCCGACTTGAACTGAGCTTGACGTCCTGTTTAAGTATTGTGTTCCTAATAAGTTGATTTATGCATTTAAAGTCAATTAAACAATAATATATCAAACCTAATCTCTCCCTCCATAAAGGATCTCTTTCTTTAAAAAATAATTTTCTTTCAGTCGATCCGTGCTAAACACAAGAATGATTGCCCATAATTGATTTTTAGTTGGTTGTAAATATCCAAAGATTGTAAAGAAAATGCGATATCACGTTTTCGGTTCTTTAACTTTGGTGGCATGAATTTAAATGGAGCGGAGAGTTATCCTCTTGTGTCCGATGTCATGTCTATAGGATGCCACACACAGAATCTCAAATCACAGAATAGAATCTTAACATTATATAACGTGTGGCTTAATTGTGCTGTCTAATATTCGGAAGTTTTAAAAGATGAAATATTATCAATATGAATATTATGCATCCATATTTCTGATGATGGGAGAAATTCATAGAAGCTTAAATCTTTCTTTTCGATCCTACTGAATTAGATACTAGTATTTGCTAAGTATGTGTAACATGATTCATGTGATATTCGAATAAAATATGTTTAAAATAATATTCCGGGTGATTTTATGAATTGTTTCCTTTTCTTATATATGTTCCAATGGAATTCATTCTTAATTTAACGAGGCCGAGTACAATTAGAAAAATTTGATGACGGTGAAATTTCAATTTCTTTTTCTTAAAATGATATTTGAAGTACAACAAATTAATAACATGAATTTAATAAAAATCTTTTGCGCAGAAATATGAAAAAAATGAGAAAAATCATTATTTTGCATTAAAATCCCATAAGATCTCATTGTAAGATGTAATTATCTTTGAGATGATCCTACATAATACTGAACGGTCAACTTCTATTTTCTTTCCCATAAAATGAATTTTATAATACTGCAATTATATGATCCGAATTTAGTCAAAATACCTTGGGTAGAAGTTCATCATTTTCTAATTAGACACAGCCTCGTTAAAAAGAAAAATGCTGTCCTTATCATCTACTTAAAAATCAGATATTCTTTAAAATGATGAATTTTCATAATCATCCACTCTCTATACGACTACATAATACAAGATCTCGATATCCCAATCATTACTCGTCGTAATCATCGTACAATCGTACTCATTGTTCAATTGATATTTTAAAACTTTTGTTCTTTCACAACCTGGTTCCCAGTACGACAAGAAAAGCTATAACAGTAACATTATAGCTGAAGTACAGACTGAATTTTCACTTTAATCATGTAACTATGAAAGTTCCATGAAACCTTAAATAAAAACCACATACAGAAGGAAATATTTTGATTGAAAAAAATATATAGAAAGGTTGAAAAAAAAACTTCGATTCAACCCAATTACGAACTCACATCATATGGAAATGGAGTCGAGCGCTATATCCATTGCGCCACCACGCTATAAGCAAACTCATCGGAAGATACAAAACAGTATAAACCTTTACAAACGTAAACTCCACATCGAAAGTTGATCAAAAACATCGAATTTCTACTTTCGACGTCGGGTGCGGCTAGCCAACAGGGAATGCTTACTCCTTCCGGGCACCTGGCCCCACTTCTAGCTTGCTAGGGGTCCGACGATACTCAATTTGGTGCTCTATTGTGAGTGCTGTCGAGATTATCTTCTTTAACTCATTATTATGGTTACCCCGTGACCTCAGTTGAACACGTTGAATGGTTTTCGTGCAGTTTGCGTTTTCTTTTTAATAAAAGTATGCTTTAATGATGCCATAGAAGCTTTAAAATAAGCTGAAGTGAAGCTGATGTCCGCCATTATTGACCTTTGGGAAGACAACCCTTTACACAACAACTTTGGTGAAGACAATTATACTGTAAGATAGTATCCAAGAATGGCAATACTAAAAACAGTTTACAATGAACGTATCCTTCATGAATATTTATCCATTATAATCCTTCCGTACAAGAAAAAAATAATAAGAGAGAAATGACAATGGATATAATGATCATATCATACACAGTACAAAATCGGTAATTTAGAAAATCATAAACCGAAGGCATACAAAATCAGGATAAAACAAGAACAGAAGGAAACAAAACTCCAAATGAAAAGAAGCGAACAAAAAATATTGGAGTGAGACCAGATGTCCAGGAAGATTCACCCGTTACTTCAATTCGGTAGAATTGTCACATCCGGTTTTTTTCCATTTCGGAAGATATAAGTATAGTCTGTGGTTGAATGGTTCAAATGGTCTAAGACACACCATTCTGGACAATGGGACATTAAAGTATATATGACGAGTTCCCCGTATCGACCGTAGAACTTCCTCAGTGACGATATTAGTCGATGTTAGTCGATGTTAACAAACGTATCCCTGATTGAGAAGCTTTTCTTAAAGACTCCTAACTCTCAGAACAAAATCTCGGAATTTGGTTCTTGTTCTGGCATAACGTATCAATTGAGATATGACCACGCCATAAGCAGGCGACGAAGGGACGTTGCTACTCAGAAGGGGAAAGTTTTTGATGGAGAAATTGAAGTCATAACGTTTGTCATAGAGTGTGGTGTTCATGTGATAATTATGTGTTGTAGGACAGCAATATGTCCAAATAGGATGCTGAATTATTTGTTTCTTTGACTTCAATCTCCGAAGGATAGGGTCTGTTAAGTTAATTTTCGGATTTTGGATTATTGATGGATAGCACATCGTCCATATATCTGTAAGTGAAGTTAAAGTCAGAGGCTAAGTACTTTTTCCATTGAGAGACCAAACTTTGAATGAATTCAACTTCGTCGGAGTAAAGAAAAATGTCGGCAAGGAGTGGGGCACAATTGGTTCCCATTGGAATTTCGACAATTTGCTGAAAGAACTCAATATTCACATTTTGCGGCACTTTATCAAGTGACTGTGACAAAAAAGTCCATCGACGGCGATATGTGCAAAGCAAAGAAATTTTGGGAACTGGAGTAATTGTGGTTTATTCATGATGAACATTTTGGTCAAAATCAACTGAAATATGCAAAGACAATGAGTAATTGGTACACTAAATATACAATGAAGATAACGAAATGGACAAGAGCAAAGGTAATACATTCTAATTGTGAAGAACAGAAAGAAAATGTTTATATAACCTGGCATTAAGTGATTCCCTGAGGTTTTCAGCAAGAAATGTCTAGCAAAATTATTCTACCAGAAAACGTGCATAATAGTGATTTTAGAAAATGATATTGTATGAAAACATTGGTAAATATCAATGATGAATGTCCTCTAACAACCACAAGATTAGCATTGATCATCGATATCACTAATATCTGAATCTGATTGGTCAACAGAGACTTCCTGTGAACTGGTGGCGACATCTTGGGAACTTCCGGGTTCTTCATCATGGTCGTTTTCTGAACCATCCTCCGTTTTTATTCTTTTGAACTTTGTTCTGCGATTTTGGAACCATACTTTAACCTTTGAAAAAAGTAATAAAAATAATTATTACATTATAAAATGGAGTATATAAGCAACCTGAACCGCCATCTCCTTTGATAAGATAGCAATAACAAATCAACGATCAAATTGCTCATTTCTTTGAACAAGGATTCCCAAATATCAGAATATAATATGCAAATATAATGTGATAATAGGATAAAGTAGTAATTCTGCGATGATTCTGTCTCTAGTCTAAATTGCACCCAAATATATTTATGTGGTTTTAAAAGCATCCTAATTTATTCCTCGTCATGCCTGTAAGTGTTGACAGCTTGACCTTATGTCAACTGTTTATTTCTTGAATGCGAATCATCATTACTAATTTATGTCATGGATATTTCATTATTCTCAGCACAAAATATCTTTGTATGCCGTACCCATGGATGTTTAGTACCGATTCTTGTCGATACAGACCCCTGCTGAAAATGTAATACAAAATTAAATGGATTAAATTCTATTTAGATTGAAGATTCTGTGTTAATATCATACGATCTTAAGCATAATTTTCTAAACCTACGAACTGAACAGAGCGAACTGGGATGTTAATATTGCGGCCATAAAATATGATCTGAGTTTCTATAGAACTCCCTGGAGTTTTGGATTCTACATGCTGTTTGGGCTGTAATTGACACTCTCAGTTGAAGCCTATTTATATTATATATGGGGATTATTGTGACAAACTAAACAAAAACGAAACTCATGCATTATAGGATATTTATGATTCCACATTATTCTATAATGATGAATTAAACTGTGGGCCACGTTGTAATTTCAGCTCCGTTTGACATCGCTTAATCTCTCTCCATATATCTCCATTTTATCTTTAATACCATATATGTGCATGAACTGAACATTCATGATATTTTGGTTTTCTAATCTAACGATTTTACGAACATAAAGACAGTAAAGACCTGAATAAATTCTGTTAGAAAATCTTTGATCTGCAAGTTTTTTTCAAGGAAGTCAAATAATTTTCAAAACAAACAAATATCGGGATTTGTTGCCCTTTCTTATCTTCATCCCTTTTTCCTTCATGACCAGAGGGTAAATTCTGTGACTTCGGCTGTGACATGCCGACAGAAAATGCTTACTCTTAACGAGCACATGACCTTACTCACGGGTGCAGATGTCACTTCTGTTTACATGACAAACTGGCGATTTGTTTGCTTTTCTTTACTTCTCTTTTTCTTAGTTTTGTAAGAATTCGAAGGAACTTTTAGAACATCTGAAATCCACTCATTTTAGTAGAGTCCATTCGATCAAAGCATTTGATTTATCGACACTTTACACTACAATTCCACATTCTAAATTGAAAGAAAGACTCGCAAAAATTATAAGTAATGCGTTTACAAGTAAGAACGGTAATCGCAAATACAAATTTATTGTTGTTAACTATGACAAAACCTACTTTGTAAAAGAAAAGTCCGATTCTGAAAATAAGTACACTGAAACAGATATTATTCAGATGTTAAACTTTCTGATCGACAACACTTTTGTGGTGTTTGGAGGAAAGGTCTTCCATCAAATTGTCGGAATTCCAATGGGGACCAATTGTGCCCCACTCCTTGCCGACATTTTTCTTTACTCGTAGGAAGCTGAATTCATTCAATCTCTGGTCTCTAAAGGAAAAAGATACTTAGCTTCTGACTTCAACTTCACTTACAGATACATAGACGATGTGTTGTCCATCAATAATCCAAAATTTGCGGATTACCTGAGCAGTATATCCTTCAGAGCTTGAAACTACAGAGACAAATAATTCAGCATCCTATTTGGACATAATGTTGTCCTACGACACTGATGGTCACATGAACACCTCACTCTATGACAAACGTGACGACTTCAATTTCAGCATTACAAACTTTCCTTTTCTGAGTAGCAACATCCCTTCATCGCCTGCTTATGTGCTTATGGCGTGTTCATATCTCAGTTGATACGCTATGCCAGAGCAAGTACGAAATATACGGATTTAGTTCTGAGAGCTAGGCGTCTTTCAGATAAGCTTCTCAGTCAGGGATATGTTTGTGACCGACTAACATCGTCACTGAGGAAGTTCTACGGTCGATACGGGGAACTCGTCATACACTATGATGTCCCACTCTCCAGAATCGTGGGTGATATTCTGTCATAGATCATTTGAACCATCCAACCCAAGATTGTACTCTATGTCTTCCGAAATGGAAGTCACCGGATGTGACAGTTCTACCGAATTGAAGCGGCGGGTGTTGCATGCAAGCAGGAGATGCTTACTCTTCCTGGGCACCTGGTCTTACTCCCATATCGGGAGATCGCTTCTTTTCATGTGGTGGAGGTTTTTGTTTAATTGCTTTGGTTCCTGTTTTATCCTGATTTTGTATGCCTTCGGTTTCTGATTTTCTGAATTGTCGATTTTGTGCTGTATACAGGGATATGGTCATTATCCATATTTGTCATTTGTAAGCTTTTAGGTTTTGGATTTCGTGATAGCAATAAATTAACATCTCATTACTCGTTTATGTTTCTTTTCATGTCAACTGAATGAGTATAATCATAAATACAGGCTTATTCAACAAAAGTATAGAAGCAGTCGAATTAAAGACAATTTGGTTCATTGAAGATTAAGTAACTCCAAAAGCCAACATAGCTTTCGAAATTGGCCAGTTAAAAGCTTAATAAATCAGAAGAAATATAAGATAAGCACATGTCATTTGATTTTGTGCATTATTCCATTAATTCATTTTGATATTTACATCAGAGAAGTCTAAGTCATGTACAGTTAGAATAAACGGACATGTAGGTAGATCAGCTGTTGATAATGTCAATATACCAAATAGACATTGGTATTTGTTTCTTCAAATGAACCACCATGATTCGGTGCTTTATAGAATATGAATGTATACTTTACACAACATATGATAAATACACTTGAACTTTCCACTAAATTGAACATTTAAATAGTCTTAATGAATTTAGCATGGCGTATAATTTAATTGTCGACTGACATCTCCTTTAAGAACCTACGATTAGCCGATGACCTTACCTCTCAGATTTCATAAGATTTAACAATATTCAGAATTGAAGAAATGACTAATACTATAAAAGTACTATAGCGTAGAAACCTGACACTTGGTACTCTTACTATACAGGAATTAGCAGAGAAAACTGGCGACAGGGACATTGTTTGCTTGTACTCTGTGTGACGTCTCTTTTATATAATATATCACTGCAACAAGTCTTAATTCCAAAATGCCTGACGATGGTGTTGATAGTCTACCTTTACATGAACAAATATGACGTGAATTACTGAGCTAATTTTGTGCATCGGAGCCGCGTGTGAAGAAGATCAAAGTAATTGCCGACATCAAACAAACAGATACCAATGATAAATAGCATATCATATATTAATTAAATCTCCAAGACCGTCGTTTAAATCAAAGGAAATGGCTCATTATCGCTTATTTGGCTCATTTAAGTTTCGTATTTACACATGATCTTTATCCAGGTATTTCTAAATAATATTCTTTTATTGACGAAAGAAAGAAAAATTGTTCTATAACAATAGCATTTCCGTTGGCTGATTATACCTTATATAAGCTATCCCATAAAACTATCCAATAAAATGAAGAAAATTCCCTGTCGTCTGAATTCTGCATGGGAATTTTCCCTAAAATTAAAATTGAGTTAGAAAAGATAGCAATCCACGCCTTTCAAAACATTATAAAGGGTTAAGGGAGGAGAGAATTTTGCAAATGCGTATGAGAAAGACGTCAGCGTAAGTGAATTGGACATTCCTACGACAAACACTTTTTGGAATCTTTCATCCTAAAGGAATGTGAAAGATATTACCAGCAACACCACCCTACACTTACCACAGCGGAATACACCCACAGGATGCAACGAACATCAGACAACACGACTTCAGTGAACAACAAGGGATAACGAGATATACAACAACACCTATACAGAACGGTCCTTCAAAAACATCAAAGTTGTTACACTAAAACATGAAACAAGAGTTTTTTTTTCAGCCCACGGGAATTACTCCACGAGAAATTGGAATATGCATGTTAAAAAACACAACGATATCTGTGACAGTTCTAAATTGATCGATAATTTTAAATTCTTCTTTTCTCTTCTTTATTTCACCAATCGTCAATTGATGTTTTTGGTCGATGAAGGTATCAACTCTTTATAAAGTATTGTGATCCGTACCATGAACGGAAATGCTTTTCGCTTCTTGCAATTTGCGGGGTTTTATATGGAAACCCTGGACCGACATGCGTTTTGCTCTTGCTTTTAACGTTTTGCTTTAAGAAATTAATCTTATATTTTTTTCTGTTGATGCAGGTAACGCAGTTTTTTGTCCAATTTTTCGGGCGAAACCTGCATCAACAGAAAAAATATAACTCATTTCTTATCATTTTTAAATTATGGAAAACAGTCTGTTTTCTTGGATCTAAAAACAATCAATCACCGCACTATATTTCGTAAGTCGGAAGGTTTCGCAGTGATACGTCTTCCAAAACAAGTTCTGACAGCCGCCATGATTCAAACAGCGAACGATCGTCTCTCTTTATCTTTGGAATAAGGACCAGTTTGAGCAAATTCTACATGATTTGTTAATTTTTGGAGTAAGTAGAAAAGAAATGGTACCCTTGAAATGATAAGCAAACATCAACAAATTGTATTTTCAGCAACGAGTCCATTCGTGTTTGAGGGAACCCCCCAGCTCTAAAAATATTGCTATGAATAGACTTCCATGAAAAATTGTGTTGATCGATGTATCAACAAAATTTCTCAGCCAATCAGAATCTTCGTTTCTTGAAAATGACAATGGAAATTAAATGATTTTTGTGTCACCTCCTAAGAAGAAGATGGAACAAAACTTTTGTTAATTTAGACATTTGATCAAATGAAAGGGGTTATTTACTGATTATCCAGATAAACAAGTCTTCTGCACTACAGAGAACCCCCTTCCTTTTTAGAACTTTTTAACAGTACCACCTACAACACTTTCCGTACTTGCACTGGACTCTGGAAATTAATTGTCCTTCGTGTTTCCTTTGATCTGTTATTGTCTCCGTCTGTTTGTTCGATTTTTCTCTTCTCATGAGAAAGTCCGCCTTTTGATTGTGATTTTCGGAATCCGATTCAGGACTCTCATTCACCGATTAGTTATGAATTAAATATTTTGCCAAAATTATAGTTGACCTCTTCCCTCTCACGAGATCTACTTTGTGATATGCTAATCGCCCTCCTTTCCTTCCCCGAAAAATATTAACAATAAAATGTCGTAATATTTTAAAATGATAAATTGCAAATGAACACAGGGAATAAAATTAGAAACACGAGAAGCAAAACGCAAGAAGAAGAAGTAAGGAGGAAAGCACAAGTATGGCTTATCATACTGTACCACATAGGGAATTACATTTCATTTCCGTAATTCATCAGAAGATGAAGATACATGTACATGGACTGTGTCAATAATTCATCTCTTTTCAAAATTTCATAGAATTCCAAAACTCTTTAAATTTTTTAAAATACAGAGGAACTTGTACTAGATATCGTGTACCAAAGGAATCTGATACTTTAACAAAAGTCCTTTTTCCATCATGCAGTGTGTTGAAAGGAGATCGAGAATTATCTGTTGACCTTAGACAATTAATTAGACGAGGCATGGAATCAGAAAGTAAGTAGAAACGTAACTAAATTTAATTCACATGAACATTAATACGAGGAAATTCAAACGTCCAATATTGAAAAATATTATCAATGAAAAACAAAATGAAAAACTGAATTAAGATTTCTCATTAGAGCTTTTTTCGCTTATTTTTTTCTAAAAGGACAATTGTAAATCCAATGTAATTTATGGTTTATGCAGAAGTTAAACGTCTTCAAATTTAATAACATCATTTTAGACCAGATAAATTTGCAGCATGGACTAGACATGCACGTTTCGGGTACTTAACCCTCGTCAATGATCCTCAGTCTAAACAATGTAATAAGGCCAAAAAGTGAAAAAAAAATATTTCCAAAAATGTACGACAATTTATCCCAAAAATTTATATTTCATAACTCATTTACACTCAATCATTAATATGATGTTCATTATCAAAATTGAAATTTTGGTGCACCATATGGGCATTTCAACAAGCAATGTCTCATCAGTGATGTTCGAAACAGAAACTATCCAAATAATAGATGTATGAAGAGCATACAAAGATCGTGAAAGTTATACTTCCCAAAAATATATCGAAAGACGTAGCAAGATGGGTGGGATATGATGCTACAGGACCCATGTTTAGAGATTTCAAGACATTTTGATAACAGAAATTTTCGAATTCGTTGAAGAAACGATCAGCCGAAGTTGATCGAACTTTGCTATTTAAGAAAGATTTGTCAAAATTGGTGACAGAGAAATTTATTTTAAAAAATGTGCGAAAAAAACTGTTGGAAATGGAAATATTTTCTCGTTGACTAAAAGTCCACGAACAGAGATATCGACCTATTGGATGAAATTGTCAATACAATATTAAAATATGTTCTAAAAAAGTAAAAAATAAATAAATAAATCATTGCATCATATGCACATTTCATCAAATAATGACTAATAAGGCATGAACGATGCCGAAACATTAGAAACTGTGTTAAGAATTTGTGAAATTTGGTAACGGGGATTTTTCATGATATACCAAATATTATCTATACACATATTTGGTACTTTCTTTATTTGGTTTTTATATTGGTCGCTTCTTTCAATTCCTTTATTCTTTAGGAATAAGACGTCCTTCTTTCCGACAAAATTTCCAAAAATGCGTTGTACTAAATGTAATATTTATAGTTTGTTATATTTGGAGCTCGTAAAAAAAGTTCCCCGCGATGGGTTTGACAGTAAGTGTTTTGAATATTTTTCCTGACATGGTCGCCATAACACTTTCGATATACACATAACCTCAGGCAGTGCATGCATTTTATATATTGATTTCATTTTCGTGCATGAACATCGACGGCGGGTGCGGCTAGCCAACAGGGGATGCTTACTCCTCCCGGGCACCTGGTCCCCATTTCCAGCTTGCTTCCTATGGGTCCGTCCATGCTCAATTGGTGCTCTATTGTGAGTGCTGTTTAGATTATCGTCAGGATCTTCTTTAACTCATTTATATTTATAGTGTTCGAAGTTCAAATTATTCACATGTGAAAATAATGCTCTTTTGAACTGGACCGAGAAAAAGAAAAGGTAATAATGCTTCAAAGATGTTATTTTAGTTAGGATCAGTGAATTTAAGTCAAACACAAAAGACGAGACCAGACTCTAAAAACGACAGTCGAGATTCCTACAATTTTGGAAAAAAAACAACTAAACAGAACTTTCTCACGCGAAAAGAAAAACATGGACAAACAGACGGAGATAATGACGCAAGCTCCATAGAGACACGAGGGATGACCTATCTAATGAACAATCTCCAGTGCAAGTGCGGAAGGCATTGTAGAATGTATTGTAGGTGGGTAAGATCGTCGACGAGACTATCCTACAATGATCGAAACGGAAGATACCCGCAGGATTTCAATAAACAACAAACATAAGACAAGACAACTATAAGAAACAACAGAGGAGATCGAGACATTATTGAATGGCAGAGAAATATTATCCTTACTCCTATAACGTCGAGAAAAAACATAAACATTAAAAGTTGACTTGTTTTGGGTGTGTTTTCTTAACAAGGTAATGGAGGGAGGGTATCTCCAACAACACTAGGTTGCAGGACCAATAGCAAAACACCCACTGCAAAAACTCAAAGCAGACACGCTCAGAAAAAGACGCAAAGGGTTTAACAATTTGGAAACATGCTAGTTTAATTATTTGCATTACATGAAATATTGAATATCTTCAATTTATCATTCTAACACATGTATTTTTATAACTCCTTAATAGGAAAAAGGTTTGAGTGTACGTAATCTGGATAACAACATTTCATATTTCCATGAACATTTATCAAATGTCACACCTCTTGTTCTATGCTTTTGTCGATTTATGTGTGGTGGTTGTATTTTGAATGTCATATTTTGTCTCTTGCCTTTTCTATTTTGGTCGGTTTGTTTTGCTGGATGCAAAAATGGGTCCAAAAATAAAACCACTGAAATATATATTGGCTGTGACAGAAAATCCACTAGTGAGAATTTACTATCCGAAACACGTGTCTGGTGCATTAAAATTGGTTTTAAATTTTCTTCAAGAAGGTAAAGAGTAGGAAAAATTCTGAACTATTATAGATCGCCTTTTTTGTCCAAAGATTAAGCGATTCTCCATTTAACATACACTAATGCAAGAGTATGCACTGTAGACGTGGTTATTTTCGCTTGGGGGAATTTCGCGATTATAACATCAAGACGTTACGCGTGGGGGAAATATTCGCGATAAAAATGTATTTCCCTTTCTAAGAATACAGCGGGGATATTTTCGCAAAGTCAACTGATTCGTGAAAATTACCCACACGCGAAAATTTCCACGTTTACAGAAGTTCTTTGTCTTGCCAAAAATTGTACTTCGCTGAAAGAATATTTTTTAAGTTGTGTGATAAATCATTTTTAGTATCCATCGTCTTCGGTCTACATGTGAATTTAAGTTATTTCCCTATTGCAAATAAGGAAAAATCTTATTCCTGTGATAACGAGACGGCAATTTCATCTGTATAGGGGGAGTCTGGAGGTAATCAGTTATCCTCAAAGCAGGTAATTTACTGGGTGTATGGCAAGCAATACCTCATGAAAGAGTCGGATTTGCAAACTCATATTTCTCTTTGCCTTACAAAAGCAACAAAACAGAAGTCTGAATAGTGCATGGAAATTACACGACCACGTGTGTACCATATAATATACCCATATCACAACTCGGCATGACGTCGCACTGAAATTTCATTTCCCTACAAGATATCTATTAAGGTCTATTTAAAACTTAATGCTGAAATAACAGCCACAAAATCCCGCCATTATCCAGGTAATCTGGCCACGGTTCAGTGAACGAGACTTAAACGATACAAATACGAGAGGTCCAATACATTCGCTTCCTTTTCAGGTCTTGCCATGCTGTGCTTTATTAAGGTATTGCATAGCCGCTGTGAGTATGAAGTCGGGTATACTGGCACTTTTGCTCTTAAATAAAACATAATTTAAGTGATTGATAACACTAAAACATAATCATCTGACAAAAATGTCTTTTTCAAACAGCGAAGAGCGGAAATTTAAAGAGAGCAGATATCACAAAAATCAAAATCAGAAAGATGCAGACACTTGCATGCTGTCAAACAGTTGCTACAGAGAAAGGTTTCCCGTTGCAATATCAGGTAATATTTAGATATTGCAGATTTCAGCCTACGGATCCGGGCTGTAAAAGCTTTCATGAATTTCATTTTTTTTCCATTTTTTTATTGACAGAATCTATTGAAAACGACTGTAAATGCCACAGATAATACAGCTTATTTTTACTTCTATCGACTTCGCGATTTTTAGATAATGTCAATTAAAATATCTGCATCTGGGATGGGCTTATCAATATCAACTGATATCACCAGAAACAATTTTGAGAGTAATTCAAATTGCAATGCTAAGTTATTCATATATTTTCTGTACAAGATTTAAATAATTAGATTAAAATCTATCTAATACCTTTCATTAAGTTTTTATGATATATCAAGAAATAATTATTGAAAAAAAAGTCACCTGTGTTTCTGTTAGATTAAGCTTTGCTGCTAGATCTTTCCTTTCCTGACCAACGACGTAGTGATTTTTCTCAAACGCATGTTCTAATTTCAGGAGCTGTGACGGAGAAAACGCTGTCCGAATACGTTTTGGCTTCCGGTATGGATGGAAGTAAAAACTGGTGTCTAACTGACCTGTAAAATAAATTATGAAATGAAAAAATTAAGAATGAAAAATTTGCGAACATAGAATAAGTTTTAATCTCTATACAGTTCGAAAGATGAAATTTTAGGGTTTTTTTTAACATACATATCTTTGTAATAAGTAATTCACTTGTTTGGACAGAACTACCGCTGACCGTTGGTCTAGTACAAAATATATGTAGTTATTGGTGTTGTATATCATCGATGTCTGTGTGTTTGATTGTGTTAGTGACACTTTCTTATTATTGATATAAACACTAATTTCTTGTCGCAGTGTGGAAAAGTTGAAAGAAAGGAGGGGATCTCCAACAACACTAGGTTGCAGCACCCACAGCAAAATCCTAAAAACACCCATGTAAAAACACAGAACAGACACCCACAGAAAGAGACGCAAAAGGGACAAGGAACACCAACTCACACCATAGAAACCTCAAACATAAAGTTGAAATAATTCCCCATGACTTGATATTTGTTAAGTGTATTAATTACTTCTTTCAAGCTCTGTCGCCTTAAAGAAACTTTGTTTTGGTACTTTATCAATTTGACATCATAACTTTTATTCGGATATTTCGGAAACTTGTCGACATTATTGTCATTTCATCAAAAAATATTATCACAGTTAAAGGAGGTTAACATCGTACTACCATCCCTCTAATGCTATTTAAAACATATCTTATTTGGATATGCTACTGAATCGACCATAGAGGAATTTTGGAGTCGCGCACTCTGTAAAATAAATACACAAATTTAAATTCTAAAATTAAAACCAGAGGGCGCCAGTGAAATGAATTTTGGCGGCTTATGAAAAGTATTTTGGCTGGAAGCATCTCTGATGAGGATTTAATAGCCGAAACACGTGACTGGTGCATGGAAATTGGTTTTGAAATTTTCTTCAAGAAGGTAAAGAGTTGGAACACTTCCTTATTATTAGCTTGTAGATATAGGTGTCAATGAAAGTCGAACACAGACCCAAATCAGAATTTTAAGAAATCTCAATTTATAAATCATAAGGGCGATCCCCAACCGTGAAAGCAGCAGTACGACATGGAAAAAGCGGATAAACAGACGTAGACAATAATACAACACCAAAGAAACACGATGAAGAACATTTTCTGATGAACAATCTTTATAATGTGAAGTTTATTTATGGTGGTGCTACTAAATACACACGCTGTATTGATTGAAAGGGCGCTG
The DNA here is from genome assembly GCA_028142955.1 of Pinctada fucata. Taxonomy (NCBI): domain Eukaryota; kingdom Metazoa; phylum Mollusca; class Bivalvia; order Pterioida; family Pteriidae; genus Pinctada; species Pinctada fucata. The sequence goes on from AP027105.1 coordinate 58,326,159, forward strand.
TTCCTTTTGTGTGTTTTCGCTTGTTGTTTTGGGTGTTGGAATGGGTAGCTCTTGTAGGTACTTTCCTCTTTTCTAGCTGGTGCTTCTTGAAATGTCGAAATATTTTGCTGAAAGAAATTGAAATTTTGCGCCCCCGTCAAAGAGGCTAACCAACAAGGCACGCAAAACACCATATGTCAACATAAGACGTCCATTCATTGATGTCATTAGTGTATGGTGTGCTTAAGAGAAACATTAATTATCAGGTTACGTATTACACTCTTTCCCTTCTATTACCAGATGATACCATTGAGTGTTTTTGTCTTTTACCGGAGACAATGTTTTGTTACATTATGATTTAGATCTACACAGTTCAGATAATACATAAAAAATAATCGTGATAAGAAATAAGAAAAAGTGAAAAAAATCCTGTTTATAATGTGTTAGTATTATTTTTCTCTTTGTCATTCATAATTCTATTTGACTTGGTAGGTCTTTTATTTACAAATTTACTTTTTTATGAAAACGAGCTTTCGTTAAAAAATGCACAAGTAATATCAAAGGTTCTCATAAGTCAATTTGTTTACATTCTGTTTTTCACCGCAGTGACAACTATGGTTCTTTTTAAGTCCCCTTCAAAACAATAGAAAGAGACGCATTTCTGCTAATTGATTCAAATCTCCATTTGAATGTGTCATTCTCCGACGTATTCAATGCTTGAAATGTAAAGGTTCAAATTCATGAATTGCTCAAGTACAGTTAATTGTTTCTTCAAATTTCAAACCTTGTTTTATCAGATCTTGCTAATTATTTACCAAATTCACGCTTTTGGCCGAGTGTCTCTGTATAATGGGCGTGCTGTATTATGTTTCGGAATGCTCACTAAATGAGACTTTTGAAATAGGACTTACTGATAAAATGTAAATTGATTTTTGGGTGCAATCTTTGTGGGATCTGTTCTTTGTCGCTATAGACTTCACGTCACTCTCTGAACTTCCGTCAAAGTTCAAAATTTAGAAAATTCTTAAAAACCGAAAGAAAATCGTATAAAATCTAACAAAAGGAAGTTTTTGACGGCATTGAGAAAAATGTCTTGTTTACCAAATGACAATCTTGCCATCCGACAAATATGACTGCGGTTGAAAATTTATTTCTACGCAGTTGTTAAAAGCGTCTCAAATTTTACTTTCGAAGAATTTTTTTTTTTTTGACAAAACAAGGGAGAAAGAAAAATTAAATTGTGGCTTTTATACTGCAAAGAATTATTCTTCATTTGTTGACTGACAAACAGATTGTAACTGATATGTCTCTTGTTTTTAAAACAATCGTCACAGACAACATAGTGTTACGTGAGATAAAAATTGCTAATTAAGTTCATTAGCCAACAATATTGACAGACAAAGTAAAGCCTTGGTCATGGATCAGTCATCCGAGACTACACGCCATCTATTCTCTCCCTGCCACCTACATGACTTCTATCCACTATCTGCCATTCATAAAACAATTATACAAGCTTACAACTCGCTGAGCATATTTGATTTACGAAAAATGACTCTGCTGTGGTACCGGTTCAACGCTTTGTTCACCTGATGCTACCTGATTATAGAATAAATTAATTAAATCTGGCTAATCAGGTGTTAATGAGCTAAGATAAGGACGGTATGTTCATTCTATACTTGTCCAGCATTATATGCAATGGAGACAATGCTTTGTCATTTATTCATATCCATAACATTTTGGCCTCATACTGAAAAAAAAAACAAAGAATGTCATTCGTATACAAAAAAAAAACAGTAAACCGCTTTGTGTGGCTTGGCAATCCCTTGTGGATTAGATAATTATGGGAAATTCTCAGAGTAGAATTTTTTTTCCTGAAACATTATGTTTATAACATGACGAAAAGATGTCCTTCAAATCCAATAGCATCAGTTAAGAACAGATAAATTGGCAGCATAGACCAGACATGAACGTTTCGGGTACTTAACCCTGGTCAGTGATCCTCAATCTAAACAATGTAATATGGTCAAAACATGTGAAAGTTATCATGACCAAAAACGTACCTAAAACGTAGCAGGATGGGTGGGGTATGATGCTACAGGACCCACGTTTTTGAAATTTCGCAAAACAAAAAATTGAAAACAGAAATTTTCGAATGCGTTTGAGAAACTATCAACTGAAGTTGATCGAAGTTAACAAATAGTATATACATAATATAGAAAATAAAGATTCTGGCGTACACAATAATTTTCATCAGGGATAAAGAAAAGCCGAATTAATAGTCGTTAAACTAATAGAAAAATTAAAGTCCCCTCCGGCTTTGTCGGACTGAAAAATCATTCTTTTTTGGTTATCCTGTTTCAAGCAAAAGAGAATTTTCAGTTTCATTTTGAAGAAAATTTTTTTAAGAATAATTCTCAACAAGGCATTTCTTAAACAGTGATATATTACTGCATGAAGATTAAAACATATATCATTTTGTTAGAGTATATAACATATCGTTAGAACATGCAAAAACAAAGCCTGTCTTGAAAAAATATTTGATGACAAAGTTTTTATGTAAATATAAAATTATTTACTATTTTTCCCTTAATTCCATAAATTTTCGTTTCTTAATATTGCCTGAATCTTTGATTTGTGAATTTTGTCCTATAGATCAAATAAGTTTTTTAAAGAATAAAAAAAGCTTATTCTATGTTAACATTTTATGTTATGCAAAGCATTGACATCTAAATTGTCTTTCCAAAACATAAGTGTTCTTTTATTTTTGGGAAGGAAGATAAAGAAACAGGTAAAAATAGATGTATCCATAGAAAGAAAAATAACACATCTGAACAAACACATATTTGAAATGATTCGATATCAGCAGTTTGCTGCTACTATATCTGATTCTAACATTCTAACTGTTTGAGTCTGAGTCTTTGAAATAAGACAAAAATAAGAAGAATTATGATGCAATAGTCGGAATCCTTTGGAAGAAATACTAGTAGAAATAATGATAAAGAAACATAGATCAAACCTAAACAGAATATATCAAATTTTAAGAAATATTTTCATAATTAATGAACATACAATATAAGGAAAATAATTTCTTACATATATCTTTCAAAAAATACATTTAATTTCAAACACTTGGTTAGCATCGTGAGACCCCGAGGATATTTTTCGCCTATTTTCACCTTTCTTCGGCTCTGACTTAAAATATATCGGTGTAGAATTAATACATCTCAAAAGTATTTTCAAATCTCAGCACAGGAGTTAAACGTCTTCAAATTCATTGGCATCATTTAAAAGCAGATAAATTTACAGCATGGACCAGTCATGTACGTTTTGGGTGTTTAACCCTCGTCAGTGACCCTCAATCTAAACATTGTAATATGGCCAAAATATGTGGATATTATGTTCAAAATATACCGAAAGACGTAGCAAGGTGGCTGGGATATGATGCTACAGGACCCAAGTTTCCGAAATCTGAGAAAAATATGTAAACAGAAATTTTCGAATGCGTTTGAAGAAACGACCAACCGAAATTGATCGAACTTGGCTACATGTGCGCTCGGGGACTCTTGGTCCATCAGCAAAAGATCTGTCTCCGATCACCTGTCTTTTCTGAAATTCTGTTGTATTCTTCTGAGCTTGGTCTAACCTCTAGGGCACGGCATGTTTTTCGTATTCCCTTTTATGTATTTTGATAGTCTTTTGTCTTGTTTGTATTGTCACCTTGTTTCTGGGAGGCTTTAATATATGCATGTACATGTAAGACAATTCTGGAGACTTCTAAAATCTCGCAAAATGGGAGATAATCAATTTACAATAATATCTAATATGTAGGTAGATTCAGTATGTCTGATATTATTAATGTTGTACATTTTTTTTTCTTTTTGGTACTTTTTATAGGAGGCATTCAGCTTGTTGTATTTGTCCCGTCTATGTTTTTCACATTTTAATGTTTGGTCATGTATGCGGGGATGAAGTCTTGCTAGCGATGAGATCCTTCCATTTTGTATTGTGTTTGGTTGGAATGTTCTATCATATAGAAAGGATCAAACCTTGAAATCCGTTCTAGGACCTAAATCATGTATGCTGAAAAAAACATTAGATGGAATAATACTATGCATGTGTCAATGGTAAACGATATAAACGCTGTACTTTGTGACTGGAATCACATCCTTTCTTGCACTTTAGTTCTGATTAATAGACGGTCCAAAAGTACATCAGTGTTACAACTCATCAGGCACGGCATGGCGGAAACCGTAGATGTTCTTAGTTGGTTATGTGTCATAAATGAATCCTCTATCCCCCGCTACAATAAGCGACTTTCCGCGCGAAGCGACCTTTCAAAGGTCTTTGACAGATTCCAGAGTTAATTTATGTCACTGCATAGAAATGTAATCGGAGCTTCGGCGAGAACTCTAGGGTATGGAGACAAATGACACCAATAATTAGCAATAAAAGAACGACAGCTTTTGAAGCTTTTAAGAATGTTTTTTTTTTACATTTGCTGAGTAGATTACGAATTGTCAGGAAAATTAATTATGAAATCATTTACTGCTTAATAACCTCAAATTGAAATTTTATTATTACATGGTTTGCATGATTTTATCTCAAGGATCAACTGTGCTAAGTAGGCCAAATTTTATCTTAACTACAGCATGGTGATATTGTTCAATATATTGTGTAATAAAATGCAAGAAAAGAACTTTGAAAATGATAATAACAAAAAGCAGAACAGAACATAGAAAGTTATTAAAAAACACAAGCAGCACAATTTTTTACACAGGGAAGGGGACGAAACAATGACTGTTAAATGGTCATTCTCTGTTAGCTAAATATAGTATAGTGTATATTTGATGAGAAGAAGAAGGATAACAGAACTAAGAAAACAACTTTGCAGAGAAAACAGTGAAATACCGAACAAGACCACAACAAATATCACAAAACGCAATTATCAATCACAAAACAGACATCGGAACACTCACACATTGAGTAGCAACTAACAATGAACAAGCAAATAAAATGTGAAATGGGAAAGGAGTATCGGCATTGACCTTGGAGACATTCTGTTTTTCTCTTGTCTTTTGATAAGAATTGAAAGAAGAAAACTGTCGGATCATAATATTTAGATCGGCAATGATGCAGTGTGTTGGTTTTAGTCCTTTTTATTCAATTTTTATTCATTCGAATTATTCTTTTATATAGAAATAACTGTTTTTTCTTCAATGGAGTAATTCTGAAAATTTTAATGTGGGTTTTTTTTTTAAACTTTCAAATTAACAGCAAACAGAAGTTTCAACTTTATGTAAAATCTTACTCTTAGAATGGACAGGGTGTTTTTTTCTTTATTCAAATATCTTGTTAAATGTTTCTTTCCTTTTCTCCTTAAGCTTTTATCTTTCCTTCTTTTTTTATTAAGTTTTCTTAGTTACCGATTTACTTGTGTATTTTCTTTACATGTTTTACACAAAATTGTTCAACTGTTGACTTTAAGATTTATTGATTTACGGTAATATATTATCATTTTTTACAAAGTTCTACTGCTTCAAATAAATTCATTCACACATAAAATTACCCATCTGGCTCTCTTGACTTCACATGTGATTTTCAAAGTCACATGATATATATTGCACCCACGTTCCTTGCAACATCAAAAAAGTGCAATTACAAGTTCCAAATTGGTGCCTAATCGAAAAAGTGTTTTTTCAAGCAGGACTAATTCACCATCTTTTCATGATCAATAAAGCTTAATTTCGCAGTAATTGATCCCCATCAGCTGAGTTTGTGAGGCCAATAATCTCTATTGTCCATTCACGGTCCATTTTACTGGACAGGTGAGAGGTCAGACCAGGCATTACTTGCACTTCCTCTCAGGATATTGATTTGATACTTTAACAATGAAGTGAAAATGATTTTGCCACATGCATTGTACGGATTATACGTAAATTTCTCCACGATGTTTATGCTTCATCATGAAATAATTAAATTCTCTAAAATTTTGCTTTTTTTTTCAATTCAAGATTCCATGTATCAAAAGCTTTATAAAAAATATTCTTAGCTGATTTTAGAATTTGATCATCATAAGCAAGGTCAGTGTATAAGATGGCGAAGATGATGGTAAATCAGTGAATTAAAGTCAGACACACATCCCGGTCAGATTCAACAAACCATAGTCAATAGGTTGATGGACCAGGAGTCCCCGCGGGCACATGTAGCTAAGTTCGATCAACTTAAGTTACTCGATTTTTCAACGCGTTCGAAAATTTCTGTTATCAAAATTTCTTGAAATTTCTAAAACGTGAGTCCTGTAGCATAATATCCCAACCATCCTGCTAAGTCTTTCGGCACAATTTGGACATGACTTTCACATATTGTTCAGACTGAGGATCTGCTGCAAACTTATCGATGCTATTGGATTTGAAGACGTTTAACATACAAATTCTTTTTTAAAAAATAAAACAATTCGAAGATATTTAGGGAGGAAATTCATATTTTATCCATAATATTATGCCTAGGAGGTACTGGTATTCATTCCAAAGGTTATAAACAAAAATGAAACACAATATTCAAAGACACATAAACTGGAGTGCTCCACGCCGACAGAACATGATCATAGCATAATGTATTGGTTGTGTCATCGTCTTAAAGTTTTATCAATTTTCCGTTTTCATGCCATGTTTTCAACGTTATGCTGATGCCAAACTTGTTTCTTTGATCACACAGCACAGATGTATACTATCTTTGTCGGCATTGTGTTGAGAAAATTAAAACCTTTATTATTATCAATATTATAGAGGGCAAGTTAAAAATCTTTTTTGTTAAGCTGTTCTATAAATGCCATAAGTGTGCATGATAACACCTGGTCTTAAGGGCCACTAAAAGAAGGAAATAAAAATTGATCTTCTTTTTTCACTGGATACAGTATTCATATGATACTAAAATTCCTTGAAAATACTTCATTGCTCTTTCTGAAAGGTCGCTCGAAGACTTAAAAATATTGTGAAGGTGAAATCAATTACCGATAATTGGATTTCAAATATGAATAAGCAATTCAAAGCAAAATGGGTTCTAAAACGCCTATTTTGACCTTCAATGTCGCTTTCATGTGGCAGTACAAGGTTTGTTTTTATTCTTTTTGACACTTTTGTCCCAGGATCTGTTTTGTCACAAACAATCAAAATTCGCAGTATAAAAGTAGGAATATTTACACGAAATCAAAGACTTCAAAAAGAGACGTTCCTTTCTGAAATCGGAAATGATCCGCATATTCAGTAAATATGGCACTGTTGACATCATTTGAACACGATTACGGCCTGAAATGTCTCTAATACTTTTAAAACTGAAAGGGATGATTCATATGAAATTTAATGGTGTTTGACTAGGCTCAATCTAGGAACAAATTCTTGCGCATTAAAGCCCCAAAGGCGATTACTGGTCTATTTAACGTAAATCTTATTTGCTGAGCGCAAATACCAAGTATATTCTTTCTTCCACTTAACTTTTAATGAGAATTTAAACCTGATACGAAATATTATTTACAAAAGAATTTCAGCGTCGTTTTCGAGATTCTGTGTGGCGAAGGACCTTTCGGGAATTGGCGCACAATAGATTTGATTTAATTCAAATAAGAGAAATATCCTCTTTTCTCTCTCATATCCTCTAGGCAATTCTTTGAGGTAATATTTAATTTCCTTTGTGCAATGCATAGAGTGATACAGAGCTATGAGGGTTTAACCAAATCGTCTAATGATTCAAAATGATGTCATTTTCTGAATTTCTGCTGTTTGCAGGAGTGAAAGGTTACTTTAATGAAAGAATTACCTAATTTACTTTGCATACTGCAAATATGCCATATTAACCAAGAATGTGCAATTTTGCTAGCCCTTAATAATAGAATCATGCGAACTGGTAACGCCTTTTCGAACACTCCTCGACAAATCAAACGCGAAGAAAGAGGAGTTGTGAGGTAAAGTGTTATTGACACAAGCGATTAAGCCCTGAAATATCACCTGGGTATCAAATGTCAGAAAGTGCAGAACACTTCGTAAATAAAAAAAAAAACACCAATAAAATTTGATTCAAAAGAATCTTGGAACGAAAATTCAGTTTCCAATATTTTAGATATCAATAAAAAAGAGCATTCAGGTCACTGAAATAATGTATGAAGATGATTTTCAATAGCTTTGGTTTAGTTGTTGTTTGCTGGTAGATATGGAAATTTTTTCAAATGCTAGAGATAAAAGAGTTCCTTTTCCATTTAGAAAAAAAATCCCAAATTTTCTAACTCTGCTGTCCAACAGCAGCCTTTTGGACAAAGCCATACAATGCTGTGCAATACAGCTGATCTGGCAATAACAATTTTTGAAGGTTTCTATATCCTTCCATCGCTTTTTGCTGTTTAACTATTTTCATAAACTTCATTGTCGCTGAACAAAAGGTCAGTCGTATTTCCGAATAAATAGATGAAAAATTTTACTTGAAAAAAGGCAATAGATTTTCAACAAAACCACGTATCAAGGCAAATGGTGTGAGACTTGTGTACCTCTAGAGACAAAAACACATCAAGACAATAAATCTTGCACATACTAAATGAATACTACGAGACAAGCGAGAGTCGGAGGTTTGTTCCCAATGCAATACTGTATTTTATCAAAGAATGATACCAAAGAATTGATAATCGGAATGCAAGAAAAATAAAGAGCAGAGGCTACGTTTTCAAGTACGAAAATACATAAATGTACTATAGAATGTATTAGACATATTATGACTTTTTTTTGCCCGGCCTAAAATGTAAATAGGTAAAAAAATTTATTATATAAGATTTTGTCAATTCTTCAAATGGTGTTGGGTGGAAACTCAAAAAACTGCACGTTCATATGATTGTTTTTATACCCAATAACCTCACTGGTCTTAAAAACATAGGAAGACAAATGAAAATAAAATTATCCGAAATTGAAAATTCAATTTTCAATTATGCGACGAATACATCTAATCATGCGAAAGCCTCGAAATATAACATGATATGGTTGCCTCGGTATTAAAATATGCTATGGAATTTAGATTTTGACCATGTCATTAAAAAAAATCCGAAATAACAAAATAAACGAGTTACAAAATTTTCTATGGATATTGCAAATCTTTCTTTCGGTAAGACAGTTTATTTTGGGCATGTTTCCTAAGATTAAGTCTCGTGAAGGATTTTGATCGAAATTAAGGCCAATGACAGGGTAAAATAAAAAATAAACCTTTCCAAAATACATTAACTAAAACCAAATATTTATCATTTACAGAGATAGAGAATTACATGTGTAATGTTCTACAGTAGCCAATTTTAAAGTGATCACTTGTTTCATTAATAGGAACGACATGTTTATACATACACAGACAAAAGTTAAGCAACAGTGATATCGTTTCTTATGAAAAATGCTGGTTTGATAAAAAAAATAAGTGAAAATATGTATCATGATATAGATCTGATATAATAAAATGATATTATGCAACTTATGTTAAATCGGGATCGAATAGGCGATGGGTATGATTTTAAGCAATTCAAATTAGAAATCATTTTCTTAGAGTTGATTTATCTCGTACGATTCTCTGTTAAATTTGGTTGCAATGATTCAAATTGTTAATCCAATGAAATTGAATACTGAATATGTGTTAAAACGCTAAGATTATGTGAATTATCTCTTAAGTATTTGGAATAAATTTCTTTAAAAAAAAACATACGTGTTGAAAAGTGCTTTCGTGAAACCGGAAGTGCAATTAAGCGCTCATGCAACGGTAGAACAAAATTTGTAATCAGACGAAAATTTAGACCATGAATAAGATAATTGGGGGGATGTTTTTATCACTATCAACTTTTTCTTAAAGAAATAAACTTTGACAACAATATCATTATGGATGCCTTTTCTGGGGTTTTTTTTCTTCAGGATAAACAATTTTGTGGCCAATATTTCTTAAAAAAAATTATTAAACCCCAGTTCGACCAATATCAATCTGCATGTCGACCGACCATCTGCCCAAATTTCACTTCCGGTTAAAAGATGACTCCTTGACAGACTCCTTCGAATCGTAAAATTTCTCTTTTTATGTCGACCCTAACCCTGTTCGACCAAAATGCGGCAAAATTTGGCTGTTCAAAAGTAATCGTTAACATGGGTGAACATGTAATACAGTGCAATGAAGAGCTACAAGTGCCTTCAACGAGAATAATCTGTCATATAACAACATCGGTTGAAAGATAATTGTTGGAATGAAATTAATACTTAATTTTTTGAAAGAAAATCGTATTAGATTTGTAAATCTTGGGCTTGATATGTTTTTTTTTTCTCTTTTTCAAGTAACTGTTACTAAAATTTTTCGGTACTTTTTTTCAAACTTTATTCTTCATTGTTTTCCCTCAAAAATACCTTATTTTAATTTGTGGCTCTATCCAAGCCAACTGTTTCATTTTCGAAATCAATTTAGTGTTATATGTAAACAAAAGAAGTAAAGTCTTCTATATATATGTATACAAAAGAAGTTATATTTGATATATTTTATGAAAAAAAACTCTTTGCTATCGTTTAAGGGATAAGGTCTCCGAAATATTGAGTGTTGCTTCACTTTTGTCTGTGTATGTATTATATACATTTTGAACAAATATCTAAAACGTGTTTCTATTTTCAAATTGTAGATTCCGCAAAAAATCATTAATCTCTGAAAATTATGTCTTAAGCTTTTTTAAGATTGTACCATTACAAAGATAATTCTCATTCGTACTTTACATCAGCATCTTCTCTTCCGGAAATATATCTCGATGAGATAACAAACACCATTAACTTAACTTCATTCTAGGTTAGCATTTTAACTTATAATGCAAATGGTCATATAAGGTAAACCTCACACATTAGAAATATGAAACATAAAAGACCACACATAAACCAACGAGACCAATGGGAAACCGGTGCCGACTTAGGATGACCATCTGTCACGCAAGTTGCAGGCGGTGTGGTTATCCGGATTAAGTGCGCACAACCCTCCCACTTTTCCGATTACCCAGAAGTCTCGAAGAACGCACAATTGTGGTGTAAAATAACATCCATACTGTCAGATGTACATGCAAACAGAGAGCATGACACAGGGGCCCAAAGAAACACAAAGATGGATATGTAAAAGGATATAAAAACAGAAGGCATACGAAAAACAGTCAGTGCTCTGCCGGCTGTAGCGAGCTCATGCATGTAAACACCCGAGGAGTCCGACTGAAATTCGGGGAGGACAGGTGGCCGGGGCCCTGTCTTCTCTAAAGAAGTTTGTACATGGCCTGTCATGAAGTCCCGTCGTTACAGCCAGTGAGAGTGCAATTCTTAATAATGCGCTGGTCCAAGGCTTTAGATTGGTCCAGTACCAAGCCTAGTGTCCGTCTGGTGACAGAAGGATCACAAACACGGTGTAAAAGGCGTTTGATGATTCTAACGCAATTTCGATTGTAATTCTGTCTACGTTTGATCCTTCTTATTTTGTTAATTATGTCACCATAAAATGCAGGTTGTGAAAACCCCAAAGTAATATACTCAAAGGCAAACAGGACAATTTCAATATACTCAAAGGCAAACAGGACAATTTTAATGTTCATATCCGCATAACATTTTTCTATTTCTTAATAGCAACATAACATCTAGGCCTGTAATCAAAGTTGAATCGAGAGACGGAATCAGACATAAAGATTTTTGAATTACTGGTACATGTATATGATTTATACAAACATTTTAAAACACACATGTAAAGACAAAGGACAACTTTCACTCACAGACTCGTACATGAAAATGTAATTCCAAAGTACGGTTTGTTTCATATTATCATTATAATTATAATCATAATATTTCAAAATAATTAAAGTAATACAATACTCAAAATTGTGTTTCAAAATTTTCCATCTTTTATAAATTAATCTTAACTAATTTATTATTTTTCGCAAAGATGTATTTTTCTATCATAAAGTAATTTTTAACAAAACTATAAAGGCATCAACATGTGAATGAACGTCAAACACAAAACACCAAGTCAGATTCCAAAAGTCACAGTCTTAAGGCTTCCAGATTCTTGAAAAAATACAAAACACGACTTTCTCACAAGAAAAGAAAATAGGACAAACAGACGGAGGCAACGACACAGCCCTATAGAAACACGAAGGGCAACTTTATCTAGATGAACAATCTTAAGAATCCAGAGTACGTACGGAATACATTGTAGGTGGCGCTTTAAAAGCGGTACCATGCTAACTAGAACAGTTTAAACATATTAAAAAGCTTGTTAAAATTTCTATCTACGTATTATCTATTATCTAAAAATATAAGGGAGAGTTTCTCTCATTGGCCGCGGTATGATAACCTAGAACAAGAAAATCACCAAAAAGTTACTGTAAGCAGCGCCACCTTCAATCAATTCAATGAAGAAATTAGATATGTACACTATAACTGAAAAATGCAATTCCGCCTCATTGATCTCAAAGACTACCAAACTTAATCATTTCTTGTGGATTCTGCTATTACGAAATATTATTATATCCACAACAAATAATACAATCAACTTAAAAATACTGTTTGTTTAAATATTTTTAAAGTAAATACAAAAATTCCGACTAATCAGGAGGGAGCTAGATCTGTAGCAGTTTACATGTGTGCAGCACCACACAAATAAAATGTAACAGGGACGCTTATGATGAATTTCTATTTCACAAAAGATTACAAATGCATCAAATGATACAATCAACATAAACATTCTGCAAAGAAGCAACAGTAAATCCCCAATGGAGATAGATGATAGAAATATGTTGTCTTTACCATTTAATAATTTTATTCGTAGCTCTGGGCGTAATGTATTTTTATGTTTTCATGAATTTACTATGCTTTTGCTTCTTTTATAATTTGTATTTTATTCCATTATTATAATTATCTGTATTTCACTATCAGCTTTTATTAATGTTACTCTGATTGAAACGTTCGTTTGTTTTGAAATCAAATGACAAATACATAACATAAACGTATAACATAAACTGACCGACAAACAAAGACACTCAAAGGGCAGGGCAAACGACAACAATTTTAAGTAACCAGATGGTAGTATGAAGATTAATTATCAAAATTGTATACAAAATTCAGTCCTTTCTCTCTCACCAAAAGAAACACTTAGCACTTCCATTCATATCTACATACAGAAACTCTCACTCAATTTTCCAAATTTTCAGGATGACCTCAGCATAATCTATACGTGTGGACTAGAGGAGAAAGAGAACATCGAAAGCAATATCTTCCTTTATATTTAGATCTCATGTTATGTTTTACTGTTATATGTTATGTTATGTTATACTTCGATGTTTCCTATAGACATAAATATAAAGAGGTGCGCTGCATTTCATGTATATACCGGATGAGATATGGGAGCTTTATCTCGTAAACGAAGAATTTTACCATAACCATATTTTAACCATCAATTAGCCACATAATTATCTAAATATCCTGAAAATTTCAGCTCTCTATTCAGGGGACTTCGATGTTTTCTAGAGACATAAATATGTAGAGGTGCGCTGCATTTCATGTATATACCGGGTGAGATATGGGAGCTATATCTCGTAAACGAAGAATTTTACCATAACCATATTTTAACCATCAATTAGTCAGACAATTCTTTAGATATCCTGAAAATTTCAGCTCTCTATTCAGGGGACTTCGATGTTTCCTATAAACATAAATATGTAGAGGTGCGCTGAATTTCATGTATATTCCGGGTGAGATATGGGAGTTTTATCTCGTAAACGAAGAATTTTACCATAACCATATTTTAACCATCAATTAGTCAGACAATTCTTTAGATATCCTGAAAATTTCAGCTCTCTATTCAAGGGACTTCGATGTTTCCTATAGACATAAATATAAAGAGGTGCGCTGCATTTCATGTATATACCGGGTGAGATATGGGAGCTTTATCTCGTAAACGAAAAATTTTACCATAACCATATTTTAACCATCAATTAGTCAGACAATTCTTTAGATATCCTGAAAATTTCAGCTCTCTATTCAGGGGACTTCGATGTTTCCTATAGACATAAATATAAAGAGGTGCGCTGCATTTCATGTATATACCGGGTGTGATATGGGAGCTTTATCTCGTAAACGAAAAATTTTACCATAACCATATTTTAACCATCAATTAGTCAGACAATTATCTAGATATCCTGAAAATTTCAGCTCTCTATTCAAGGGACATCGATGTTTCCTAGGTGCACTGAATTTCATCTCAGATTAGTACTAAAAGGCGGAGAACGGACTCTTATTTTACTGTTCAGTAAAAAATAACATTTTCTCTTTTATATTTATTGAATTATTAAATTGAAATGATTGGTTGATATAAATAAGACATCGCTCATTTTTGAATGTTGAACCACGTTCTGGAACGCGGTTCAACATTCGAATGTTGAATGTTGAACCGCGTTCCAAAATCACACTACCTTTGACGACAATGGTCTCCTAACATGTATGTCAATCGTGACGACTTCGCCTTTCCTGGTAGTAACTGGCATTTCTTTATATGACTTATTCAGATCGCAAATCTTTCAATGGCTATTTCAAACTACAACAATTCCTTCTGAGGACAAGGCGACAGACTGAGAAATTACGCAAACAAAGGTATAATTGTAAGAAACTGTATTTGTATCGGTAATGAAAAAAAATAATTTTTGGACGATATGAAAAGAATGTAAGGCACTATATTATCTCGTTTTTCACAAAATTGAAGGACATTTCAGGTTAGAATCATTCAAAAACACCGAAAATGACATATTCACCAGTGTGGACCTTTGTTTCTACAATGCTTAAGTGACGAGTGTTGCTAGTAAGGAGGAGATGCTTAGTATCCCCGGGCACCTGTTGTCTTCTATATTTGGGATTCAGTTATTGCTCTTGAAAAATATTTTAATCGGCTTTTTATCGTATTCTTCGTGGTTTTTTATGCCCATTGGTTATAACATAATTTTCATTCAATGTTTAAATACTATAATAACTCAGTGTAAAAGTCCTCATGGATAACAAAATAAAGAATACCCAAAAAAGAATAAAACATGACAGATGTAAAAAAAAAAAAAAAAAAAAAAAAAAAAAAAAAAAAAAAACCTAACTCATAAAATAAAATGCGACCAAAATTCAACAAAAGATCCATGATTTTATCATTCTTTTGTCTATAAACGTTATAAAACAAAAGTAGTACAGGTTTTCTGAATGGCATACAAGGCCCTCCTTAGCATCCTGTTTTCTCTTCTTGTTCTTCTTTTGTTTTGAATTTTTTTTCTTATTGTTTCCTATGGTTTCTTTGCTGGTTTTTTTTTTTTTTTTTGGAAGGGGGGTGTTTTTTTGTTGTTGTTGTTGTTGTTGTTGTTTTGACTGTCTGGAGTTTTCTTTTTCTCTAAGTATGTACCAACATAATGTAATTGAATTTTCTTCAAAGTTATGAATTAATATTTAATTCTATCATTTGATTATATAAAATCTATGAATAAGAAACTAATTTAGAGTCAAAAATTGATAAACATCAATCTCGTTATCTCTTCCCTTCTTTCATTCTTTTATTTCCTAATGGGAAACTGAGAAGCAATACAAGTCCTCTTCGGCATCACACTTGACAACTTAATTACCCATACTAAAGAACTCTCGTAGAAAGCAACAAGATTGCAGGAACGATACTAACGCGTGGGAAATGTAAACCCTACAATTTGTCATTCTATGCCAGACTTCACAAATAACTTTTTTTTAAATGTTTTGCATTTTCATTTCTAGCCTTCCGTGCATTTCTGACCACCAAGCGTCTATTTGTCTTTGACTAGACTACAGAGGAAGGCAAGCGCTTCCAATAGCATCACGTGACATACGCCATGTCAACTAGGGTGGGCGTGAATTATGCTTCACCACCTTCCGTGTCATTAAATATATTCAAGAACTATAAATTTCCCTTGACATAAAAATGGTTTCCTTCCTATTTGTCTGCTGATGTACGATTTATGAAGTGACAATAAATTTATACTACAACCATCTTCTTCAGTTTTTTAATTATGAATTATCTTTTATTGAAAAAATAAATTATATGCTTGTTGCTGAGAAGATTATGTACGAGACTAATATTTTCTAACTGGGTATTCCATTACTGCATAATTACAGAATAAAGAAAGCCCAATAAAAAAATAAAAAAAATTATTCTAAAATTAAATATTTCCATGCAATATCCTATTGCCAAAACCTTAACACAAAAAAATTGTAAATATGAACAAAAACCTTTTTTTTTTGTATAATTGATAAAATGAACATGTCATATGAAAATGAAAATATCGAAATCCATGAAATTGTGAATTAGGCAAAAATGTGTATTCCATTGTTCTATCCTTTGATTTCATTAAAACATGTGACAATATTGTAAAGCTAAATTTTATCCAAGGAATAACAAAACGTTTTATTTAAAGAGCTCATCGTAATGGGATTTTTTATTCATACACTTGGATATTTTATTATCAAAAATTTAGTTGTTATTATTTGCTTATATTTCAGGGAAAAATATATGTCTTTAATACTTTATTTTTGCGTAGGTGAAGCTTGGATAGATGTAAGCGGGGTTTTTTTTTTTTCGCAGAGAAAAATATTCAACGTGGGGAGTGATAATATTTTCCATGTGTGAGGTTGTCCTATTACTCATTACTGACAGAATATCCCCTAACTACTCTGATATCGTCAAAGAAAAAAATCTTAATTTTAATGGAATTACAGCTATTACTTTCAGAAGAAAGTCCCAGTGTCTATGAAACTACGTACAAACCCTCATAATATCGTCAATCGTTTGTCCGTCATTGTTCAGGGCGCTTCCGATGGTGCCATACCGCCATTTTATACAGCGATAAAACCCTGAGACGGTGCCGCTTTGGAAAGTCTTTACTACTATAAGACAATCAATTTCTGCAAGGAGGGGTCAAATTGTGAAATATACCACACAAGTTGTATGGACAGTAGAATACATCATATGAAAAACACGAATTACATAGACCGTTTAAACATCATTTGAGTTGTAATTGTTTTTAAAATGCGTCCGTGCATTGTCCGCTAATAGATAATAACCATTGGCTGACTTCTAGAATTTCTCTTAAAACGGTATTCTATGTCAATTTCGCCGTTAATGGGTTTAAATACTGGTTTGATTTCCACGTAAAATAAGCCTGTCGTCAAACTGAAATTAAGGAATACATCGTAGTTGCTAATCTCAATTGTCTTATTCCTAATAAAGCAAATAAAATGACTCCAAAACGGGGCAACTGGACCACGTAAAAACCTAAATTAGTAAACAGATACATTAAGTGTCAAGACTTGCAAAAGATGTAACACCGGAAGTCTCCTGCTCAGTTACATATTGAACCAAATCAACAGAATTCTTAACGCTAAGGCACTACGTTTGTTTCTCAAATGAATGAAATTATAAATTACTTTAAACTAATATTCATTTCATTTTTTTAGTCTCAATATTAAACGTAGGGAAAATGTACTTATTTGATTAACATTCTCTTCAATGAAAATGAACATGCACACTGGAAATGCATTTTTATGCAGAAATATTGAAATTAAATTAGGACAGCTAAAAAAATTTTTCAGATTTTTTCTTTCTGGACCATTCTCAACTATTTTCCCCTATTCATTTCTTTTGTTTATTTCATTATATTTATTTATTATTGGCCAAACTCATATAACTTGATCTCAAATTTCTTGTCTGATTTTTTAAAGTTTAAAATATATTTATCCCTGTAGATTTTACAAAATAATTATATTTTTTTATGAATCAATGATACAATAAAATAAGATAACCCTTGTCCATCACACAAACGGACACGAGCGCCTTTCTTTGTGGTACGCATTTTGGCATCTTTGACCGTATAATTAATTTCGGGAGCAGTCTAGCAACACAAGTGATAAGTTTGATAGAATTCTCTATGATCTATGGTCCCAATCTCATTAACAAGTCATTATTTCTACAATAAGAATTTCTGGTTTCCGCCCGGAGAGATTTTCGAAAACACCATGAAAAGACGTAATTTTATTGAGGATTAGATTTGTTTTCTCGCCAGGACATTAACTTGTACATCTGGACTTTTTAATTGGTTACATGTTTATTTTTGACAGTCAATATTGGCGGTATTTTGTACTGCTAATTTACACTGGGGTTCATTTACCTATCCTGATCGGGTTTGTTATTTCAACTATAGACTTTTATGTGCACAATTTAGACATTTTTTTTTCAAATCTAACGTGGAAACAAATTCTATAAATAAAGTCTAATTTCTATAATGAAATTAATACACTTAATCATTTAGCGTTTGTATGCTTAGAGATTTATCATCAAAGAGTTATGAGGTGAATTTAGTAACTTTTTGAATCACAAATAAAATTGGTACTCCTTTTTATTTTGCAAAAACACAAGCACAAAATTTGATGAAAAGAAATATAGATTTCACTTTAGAAAAATATTTTGCATCCAAAAATATATTTTTTGTTCCTATTACTTTTGGTCAGTAACCTTAGATGATTATGTCTTATTTTTTGTTTTGTTTTGGGGTCTTGTTTTTGTTTTTGTTTTGTTTTGTTTTTTCTATTTCCATATTAATTATTTTGGTTTGTTCATTATGAACGTAGTTGTTTTTTCTGTTTGTTTTCGGATTAAAGAACAACAGAAAAGTGTCCATTCATTTTCAAACAGTCTTGTGTTTTTGTTTCATTAATGAAAAGGAGAGAAAACATTGTAAAACCAGGAAATACTGAAGAAAAAATGGAATAGCTCTATACTCACTGAAAGGGTATAACAGGCCGGGTACACCACGAGGGATTGGCCATGGACTACCCACGGGATACTGCTCTCTGACAGGTGCTCCTATCCCAGGGTAAGCAGGCTGGAGGGGGACCACAGGTGATGACGGCGGGAGGAGACGCCCTAGTGTATATACGGGAGGTAATGGTGAATTCTGGAAGGCCCATGCTGCCGATCTGTGTAAGGACAACAAATCGGAAGGTCCTTGGGAATGTCCCTGGTCTGCCGTCAGCAGGAGGTTTCTAACGTGTGGAGGTAGAGCGGGGTGGAGCGGCGGGATACGCCCAGCTATAGCTGCAGAGTCGGGCGGCGTCACTGGCACTGTTATCCCGGAATTGTCCGAGGAGGCGCCTGTAAACGGACACGTTTCACACCTCGCACTGTCCCGGCGAATTATAGAATCAATACTAAAACTGCCCGAGTGTTTATGGTTGTGAACGACGGGTTTCATTTTCCCAAGTGTGTATTTTTCCCCTTATTTTACAATTCTGGAAGTGTCAAATTCTGAAAAAAATTGTTGAATTTCTAATCCGTAGCGCTCGCCATCATAAATAAATCTTGCGCAGGATAACTTCGAAGTTAATTTCTTCGTTTTATTCACTCTCAAAAATTTACGATCTAGAACTAATAATTTTACAATCTTCTTTTCATGAAATTTATCATAAACAATTGCAACCTACTGAACTTATGGGTGCTTTTGTTAATTTTCCTGTTTCTAAACATATAAAGTAACATGGGGCGTAATCTTCCATTTTTCCTTTTTGAAAGTATTGAATGGGTCGATGGGTAGAAGACAGTGATTGGACGATTTATGACATGAACGTCTGTTGGGGTCATTTCTCCACTAGATGGCAGCATTAGGTAGTTTAACTTCAATACAACTTGTACCAGACGACACTTATGTATGCATGCATATTACTACGTTTTGCTTAAGCTTATTTTAGTTTTGAAATATCTCAAAAGCAACGGAAGACATGGTTGTTCTTGGCACTTGATTCTGAATACTTTTTTAGATAATTGTAGAGATACGGAAATTGTTTGGCTTCATTTATTCGTGTATGATCATTGATCTTTTTTTTAAATAAAATATTGTATATATTTCTTTATTCATTATTGAAAAATAAATAGGTCATACCACGTCTCTTTTATGATTTTATTCTTATCATCACTGAAAAATAAAAAAAATAGACTATCATGTCCTTTGGGAATACGATGCAACTAAAAACAAAAATGCTTCTTTTATTCAATTTTCTAATACAATTATCAAACAGTTTACATTATCGCTTTATCTATTAAAAATATATTCAAATTAATGATTGACATACTTGAATAAAAAAAATTCCTTCAGTAGTCATGCACCTAACTGCTCAGATTTGGGACATTGGATAAGGATACATATATGTCTTGTCTTATAATTCTCTTTTGAAAATGTCTGGGGTTTTATTTATTTATTTATTTATTTATTTATTTATTTATTTATTTATTTATTTATTTATCTATCCATTTATTTATCTATTTATTTATTTAAGGTAAATAGAATTAAAGATTATCTGATTATCGAAGCTAACAAAGCATAAAAAGGATGATTAATAATATAACATATATCAGTTCAGACAAAGCAGGGAATACACATATGCCTTTTTTTAATATCTATGTATGAATTCTAGTTGTTGTTTTTTTTAATCGATTGACACAATTTTTTTTTAAATAAACACAGATTAAAAGCGCGGACACAAACCTTAACTAATACCAAAATTAATCAATACATATAATATGAACTTGTGAGACCAATGCGCAAGCACCGTCAACTTCTTGACAGGGCTTCTATTTGTCACGTACATTTATAGAAAATGTCGTGGTTATCCGGATTATGTGTGTTCGCAATCCTCCTATATCTCCGACAACATAAACTTCTTTAAAAAATACACAATTATTGAGTGTAAAACCACTTCTTTGGATGATGGTTTGACAAAGAATACTGTAACCTGCAGGGTTAGGTAACAAATAGTCAAGTAAATTATCTGTCGATTGAGTCAAAGGTTTTTTAAAAAATCTTATAGGGGGTTATGCGCACATAACCCGGATAAGCACATTATTATCAATTATGCAGCAAATACTCATCTTCAAAAGAATCCGTCTGCTTATTTGTCTATATGTTTTATTAATAATTAATACATTTTATTTTAATATTTCAATGAATATGTAACAAGTATTAATATTTCTAAAATATTTTCTCTTCTGGATTCTGTTTCTTTGAGAGGCAAAGCTTGATCTTTATTGTAGTACCTAAATATATTTTAATGAGTTGCATAATGATTGCATAAACTGGTTTTTTAAGCTTTAAAAACGTGTGGATCATGATATTTGATTTTTTTTCGGCTGATGTGCAGTCAGGATCCGATGAACTTTGTGTGTTAATTATCGATGGGTGTAGCTGTGAGCGGGGAATATAGAGAAAGCGTAACTTTATCAGATACAATCTCTTAATCAAAACACAGATCGGCGACGAGCAGAGTGTAATTTGGGCATTAAAAAGTGGTAAAAATCCTATATACGTGTCACTTCACGATCAGTTTCACCTGTTCAAGCTCTTCCACACCAATTGCTTCTTTGAAAAGTTTTGAGTAATTTGTTTTCAATTTGTTGAAGCTTACATTTTCATTTTCCAATTTTCTCAAAACCTTCTGATCCTAAAAATAATTATGAAATCAGATAACAGTTAAAGAGTTTCTTAAATTTCTCTAGGTGAGGTTGTAAGCGACCTTAACGAAGCGGTAGGCGCACACAGTCTTTGTTGGCAAACAATAATGTTTTAATTAGACCTAAATTTTAATTGAAATCTTCTTGAAAGCCTCTATTTAAGCAAATAATAAAGGAAAATCAGCAGTTTAGATGTCATACCGGAAAAGCAATAAAAGGAAAACCATGGAAATTAATTATTGGATAATTCTGTTCCGAAGTGCCAAAATTTAAGCGCATGCTTACATTCTTTAATATTACTTATCAGATTTTCATAGACCAATCAGAAAAAATCCCTTCAATAAATGACACTATGAGCAATATTTTCAAGGATACCTGTTTAAGAATAGAAATAGCCCAATGCAGACATTGTGCATGGTCGCATTTAATGGAACTTGTTGGCTAATTTGCATACCTCTAAAATAACTTGCCTTGCTTTACCCAGAGAAAGGATATCATAAATTAAGTTCGAAAATTAGTCGAATCCAAATGCTTTATAAATCCATAGAAATTACTATGAAACAAACTCCACAACAATTGATATGGGAATACATGTATATGAACGCTGTTCAAGAAAAAAAAACACATATTGTAAGAAAGAACAGATACCATTCCGCAACTTTTGTCTTATCATCAGGAAGATCGCCATTCTGAAGGATTAGCGACAGACTGGGAGGATATGGGTAAGTCATACAAAACAACTTCAACAACAACAGGGGACGAGGAGCACGGCGACATTCACACCGAACGGTCAAAACACCAAAACATGTTTCACGAGCGGCAAAACACCAAAACATGTTTCATGTACGGCAAAACATAAAGAAGAAGAATACCAGTGTGCACTCGGCGCCGACTTTGGACGGTCGTCATCTATGTTATAGCAGATGGTGTAGTTATCCAGATTACGTGGACACAGCTCTACCACTTATCCGGATACACAGGGTCTTTCGAGACTCATATCTGGTGCAAAAACCGTTTCTTTGTGAGGTGGTATCTTGAATAAAATAGTATTACGCAGGGGTCCTAGATAATACAAAAACTATGTTAATAGATATCAAAAGCAGCGGATATACGAAAAAGTCTGTGCTCTGTTGGCTGAAGCAGACTCATGATCAATTACCCGAAAAAATCCAGCCAACTTTCAGATAGCACAGAAACTCAGTCTTCTCTTTTCGTAATTAGGACTGCGCTTGTCACAGAGCTCAGTCATCACGGTTGGTCAATGTGAAATGCTGAAAAGTATGCTGGCTAAAACAAGCTTCTGCCAGCAACGACCTAAGAGCCTTAATTTGCCAAAAGATTCTCACTTTTTCCTTTCTTTATCCCCTACAATGACCGAGCAAAATGAGAGTGACAAAATTGTATAGTGCTAAGCGAGTAATTATGAGCATAGATATCAAGGACGAAAGAGAAAGGTCGTGCCCGAGTCAACAAAATCTATGATGTAGGTCCCCATATGTGTAATTAATTTCTTCTAACTCGATCTTTAACTTTGATTTATCGCTAATTGATTAACTGGCTGATTTAACTGATACGGTTTTTAAAAAAATCAATTGCACTGTGTACATTCTCCAACATGACATCTGATCGTTGGAAATGAAAGCCCCCTAGACTTGGTTGCTGTTGATCGCCAATGCCGATAGTGGAGACAGGTCGCACTCATGACGGTTCACTCGTGCTGGTATTGTTTGATTCATGTTTACCAACTGTTACCATCAAATACGAAACAAATTAACGTGACATAGACATTAAGAGCATTTTTATTTTTCTTGATTACTAAAGTTAGTACACATTATAAAATCGTCATTATTCATAACATTGAAGGTTGAATATTCAGAAACATGGATTTGAAGTATAAAAGTATATTTGAAATATAAAAGTGTTCGTCGAGTAGCAGCAATTTCTCTAGCAACACCCGTCACTAGAGATTTCAACGTTTTGATACATTCGAGTTCTTAAAAACTAGCATTCGAATATTTTTAACATCCATGACCTAAATCTTTCATGTCAAAATAAATACAAATCTTCCCGCTCTAGTGATTAAGTATCAGATACATGTATGTCATTTTAAGATCATACGGTATTTTGGTTGCATTAGAGGAAAAACATTTTCAAACAAATCGTCAGCGTTCCAGTGAGTACCATAAATGTGCCGTACACCTGAATAACTTAATAGTACTGTATTTTTTTTTTTTTTTTTTTTTTTTTTTTTGGCTTTTTTTATCATTCAGATTTAAAGGTTTAATCCCTCAGGGGAAAAAACACTTCGCCTTCAGATCCCCTCCTTTCTTATAGATATATAGATAAGCCATCTAATAGCATTTTGGATCAGCATCATCAATCCTAGTGAATTTTAAAAACTAGAGAACAGAAAGAGACTTATAATCCAGTTTCGTACTGCGGTAGCATGCTATCTGATGACATGAGTGGTCATCTTGGCACTTCAAATTTCGACAAGCATGAAGATTTCAATTTCCATATCACGAATTTTCCCTTTCTGAGTAGCAACATTCCATCAACGTCTGCCTACGGTTTCTTTCTATCTCAGGTAATACTGTATCTCTGGGCAACCGTAACGTACCTTTGTTCTGGGGACAATGCGTATTTCAGGGAAGCTTCTCTATTAGGGTTCAAAAGAAGTTCCATTGTCAATGCAAGGAATCGATAAAAGAAAAGAGGGGATTTCCAATAACACTTGTTTGCAGTACCCATAGCAAAACACCATACAATGTAACAACCCATGCAAAAATACAGAGTTGACATGCACAGCAAGAGAAATAAAAGGGAAAAGGAGCACCAAAAGCAACACAGAAACATCAAACACAAAAGATCACACATAAACCAACGAGACCAAATAGCAACCGGTGTCAAATACAGTATGACATCCTTATGTTTCGAATGTTGGTAGTTTCAATATTTCGCCTGTCTCACGCGTAGCTGTTGTTTGAGGGCTTCTTTCCCATACACTGTTGTGGCGCAAGTTTATTGTGTATCATAATCGCAATTAACCATGTGATAACATGATAATAAGATGCATACTATAATGAAAACCACTAAAAATTTTGAAATCCTGTGTGAAAACTACAGTATCGGCAAATATTTCTGCTATTCCTAGTCTAAAGAAAAGGGAATGATCTCCAGCATGACCACCCTGCACTCACACAGCGAAACAAACCCACAAGAAAGTGACACATAAATGGCATCAGACAAAACTACAAATCGCAAAAAGGCACAACAATATTCACTAGAACATCATACAAAACAATTGAAACAGACGCATCAAATATTAATGACAACACTGAAAAGGAAAGAGACCAATGTGCACCCGACGCCGACTTTGGACGGTCATCTGCTATTAGCAAATGGTGTGGTTATCTGGATTTTGTGTCCACAACCCTCCCACTTATTCGGATACACAGAGGTATCCATAGACGCACAATTGTTGTATTAACATAAAAATTCTCACTGTAAGGTGAAATCACAGAGGCCAATTGTAACACAGACTCTATGTAAATGGATCTGAAAAATAACGTGGCATGCATATAACAGTCTGTGCTCTGCTGGCTGAAGCGAGCTCAAGATCAATCACCGGAGAAGTCTGACAGACTTTCAGGTTGGACAGAGAATCAGGACCCAGTCTTCTCTGACGAGATTTGAACAAGGCGCGTCATGGAGTTCCTTCATCACGGTTGGCCAGTGTGCAATGTTGAAAAAAAACACTGTTACAAAACTAGATTGGTCCAGTACCATGCCCAGTGTTTTTGTCATAACTTTAGGATCATATCCTCGGTAAAGCGACCGACTATTTTCTTACATTTGTGGTTGAAGTTTGATCTGCCTTCGATCCTTCTGATTTTGTTTATTAGGTCACCGTAAAATGAAGGCAATGAAATTCCCAATGATACATACTCTGATATTGTAAAATTATGATTTATGATATCTCAATCCTTGACTGATGTTTTTTGGAATATGTATATTTTTATCACGGAAGTCCAACATGGGAGCAAGCTCTAGCGTATCCGATGAGCTGGACATGATGCTAAATGCCGTGCAATGGCAATCTTGGAACATCGCCATCAAGCAAAAAAAAAAGAAGAATAACTATGTTTAAGCCTGTCGTATATCTATAGGTTGCAGTACGTTTCACAGTCCTCCAGCCCAGTGGTCTCGAAGAACGCACAAGTGTTGTTTATAAAAGCCTCCTCACTGAAAGATGACCGCACAAACAAGACAGCAAAACGAAATCACGTTCAAAGTTAAAAGACAGAAGTTTCCAAATCATTAAACATTCCTTCATTAGCAAAACGGCAATCACAAAGCTGATAATTACAATCAAACTTATTTTATATTCTAGTAATAAATACACAGGAAGACGCAATCAAAATGTTCGATTTTCTTATCAGCAACATATTTGTTGTGTTCGAAGAAACTGTTTTTCATCAAAATGTGGTATTTCAATGGTAACCAACTGTACTCCACTTCTTATTGATATTTTCTTACTTATACTAAGCCGAGTTTTTTTCAGACATTGCTCTCTCCCGGAAAGAAACACTTAACGCTTCCGATTGGAATACATACAGACAAACTGATGACATACTCTTTGATGAATACCTTAGCACAACTAGAGGTAATAAGACCACTGAAAGCATTTACATTTCCACTTCATATTCAGATCTCATGGTATCTTTTGAAAAACAACGGTTGGCTAATGCTTCAATATGCGACAACTCCAAACATATCCCTTTCCTGGGTAGTAACGCATGTCGCGATTGATACGATATTCTAGAGCAAGCTTATACTAAAAATCTTCGTTCTATGGACAAGGCGACTGACCGAGAAATAACTCAACCAAGGGTATATAAAATTTGTGAGCATCTGAGTTTGTCACTGCAAAAAGGGTTTGGACGATACACTGAAAATATTAAAATTAATTGGACGATACACTGAAAATATTAAAATTAATTTCTCGTTGATCACGATGTTGAACTATTGTAATTGGTTAATAGGTGAGAACCATCTATTTTAACATATTCACCGATTTTGATTTTTTCTCATGGCATAAGTGAAGGGTGTTGATAGCGAGTAGAAGATGCTTCATCTACCCGTACACCTGATACCATATGATTTATGCAAAATGATTATGATTTTTATTCTTCTTTTGGGTTGTTGCTTGACTTTCACTTACTCAGTTTAAAGGTTCTTATATGAAATATTCTTTATCTATCCTTATATTTAACACTAGTGACCACTGAATGAAAGTCAATCACAACTGTAAACCCGAAAATCACAATCAAAGGGTTTACAAATTCTTAAAAACTTTATAAATCAGAACTCTCTCTCAAAAAAACGAAAATAGGACAAACCGATGGAGACAATAACACAGCTTCATAGACTTTAAAAAAATAATGAACTATCTCCAGAATCCAATGCGAGCACGGACTGCATTGTAGGTGGCGCTTTAAAAGCGATGCCGTGCTAACAAGTGTAGTTTGAACATATTCAAATATTACATGAATCATGTTACATAATAACAAGTTATAGTATCCAAGTAAGTAGGGCCAATAAGTAAGCTTAAAGCTTATGTAAGTTCTCTCTACGTATTATTAAAAAAAAAATGCCAGGATTTCGCTCATTGGCCAAGGTATGAGAACCTATAGCCGCAGAAACGGCCAACAACACTTGGCTATTTGGTACGACACAAAAATCACAGTAAGCAATGATTGTAGACTGGTAATGTTCATCTTTGAGGAAATCACAGAGAGACATAAGGACAAGTTGATTTTTCATGTAAAATATACAGAATGGGCGAGCGAAGCGAGCCTGAAATTTTTTAATAAGGTTACACTACATAGTATCCGCAGTGTCGCATTTGGAATTTGGCTAGGGATGATTTTTTAAATAGGGGACAGATGGGGTCCAGCTTCATTATGTGAGCTTTATAATTGAAATAACTATGATTTTTGATATTTGGAAGAAATAATAAGCTTGTTGTCTTGATAAAAGCCCATTATTTCTATTGTATTCCTCGTATGTATAGTATGACCGGATGTGAAAGTAAGAGGTCATGTGACTAGCCATTGGCAAAGAAATGAGTGCTGTATTTAGGTAAGAAAACTTTGACGTCATATTTCTGGAATTGCATCAGGTGAAAATTCAAATAAATTGCACATATTGTAGAATAAGAAATACACAACAAATAGACATACAGTTTATCAAGAAAATCATTTGAGAAAGATGTCAAATTTGAGTCACTTTGAGGGGTCATGCCCCATTTCCATGCCATCTTCTAATGCACTGCTATAACTTTGAGCAGCATGTCTGACTGACAGGATTTGTTCAGATGAAATCAAGGATTATAGAAGTAATCAGCAATAAGAGTACTTTTTATTGATATGTAGCTTTATAATGTATGAGCAATAGAAAATTATTAATATGACGTCAACTATTGCATGCCTTTCATTGAAAACGCTCAATTTTCAATGGCCAATACTGTGTAGTGCAACCTAACTTTGAATCAGATGTTGATGACAAGTGAAGCAAGTAATTTTTTACTTTTGAGATGAAAAAGTAGGAATAGTAGGAGGTTTTGAAGAAAAAGTAGGAAAAAATAGGATCAAAATAAAAAAAGTAGGAAATAGTAGGAAAAAGTAGGATCAGCTCGGACAAACAAGCTTCGAACCTCGTCAAACATCGAAATTGCATTGTGACGTCATGGAATTTCTCAAATTTTTCTCGCGTTCGGAAGGGTAAATTCTTTTCACTTCTTTCTGGTTAAGTTTCTGTATAAATTGTATAATGTTCTTATGGAACGCTTTATTATGTTAAAAAGGGGGGGGATTTCGCTCATTGACCGTTTTTAACTATACGAAGAAAAAAAAAAGCTTTCAACATCCTTTTTGGTCCTGATTACTTTAAACTGTACAAATAAGCATGGCACAGCGTTTAAAGCCACCTACGATACATTCCGTACTTGCGCTGGACTTTGGAGATTAATAAGTTGTCCTTCGAGTTTCTGTTGTATTGTTGACTCCTCTGTTGTCGTCCTATTTTCGTTTCTCGTGAGTATATTTTTCCTAGAATTTGTGAAACTTTTAATTGTGATTTTTGGAATCTGATTTCTGTTCGACTTTCATTCACCGATTTTAAGACTGTCATCAAAACAAATATCGAGGATTCCATTTTGTGAAATCAGTCGATATACATACAATATAATCTTTATTGGTAACAAACCTTGAACACTAGTTTGAAGAAAGTGATAATCTTCGGTTATGATTAACAACAAGACCCAGTCAAGAAACAATCTCTGAAGGACGAACGACAATCTCAAACCAATTTTAACATCTACTTTCGGTTGAGGATTATTTCAATGTTTGTACTGTAAAAGATAAATCGTAAGTAAAACACAGATATCAAGTAAGAGTAAAAAACAGACATTACTTTTATTTTCATTTGACAAAATAATAACGATTCGTATACATTTCGAATTGCACGTGACATGTAAAATATGCATAAAATATATAAATTTCTTTATTTTTCACACAAATATGGAACCATGCAATATAAGTTGTTGGACAGGTATGAGCTCCTCATAGCCCTTTTTCGCAACATATATCTCATAATGAGCTTTCCAGAGCCCCTTGATGAGCACTTCAGAGCCCTTTGTTGTAATAAAGATCCTTCTCTGAGGTCAAGGATCGCAATTCTGGCTCAAGTTTATCCGTTGAAATCTGAAAGAAAAGAAACCCGAGTATTATATATAACGTATTATATACATACAATATTTGATCATGTTTATACACAGATATTTTAAAAGTACAAAAATTATATATTAACAGTAGAAGCTATAGTAAATAATGTCGAGAATGTTCAAGAGTAAAAAATTTTTTTTCCTCAAATTCATTTTCCAGTTGTGACAATATAAAATATCAATAAACAATGTGTTTTATCTGTGCGTAGTTGCAAAACTATTTAAACATCTTGAAGTTTTCAATTATTCAATCGATCCAAGATCACAAAACGATCAGGGTGGTAGACTTCTCGCGAAAATGCGTAAATAATAAAACATGTCCGTAAATTATAAGCAAGCAAGGAATAATGACTGTTGTACCGCAAAACAAACACACAAAATCGTAAAACGAGAGAGAAACAATGTGAGCATAACAAAGAAATAGCGTAATGAAGAAGCTAATTAACGCTATGTCAATTCATCAGGGTATCATATACATACATTATGACGTGGAAACCGATAACACTTGTAAAAATGAAGATGATGAATATACAAAGAACGTTTATTTGGCAGTCGGGCGAGGAAATGAGGGGCGTATTGAGGGGGATTAGTGACGGGGTCAGTCCGTGGCGGATCCTTATCACCCACACTACACATGCTGAGTCGCGGCTAATTCCCCAATTATAAACTGCTTAATAAATCATAACCACATCTTAGGGGCCATTTGGCATATAGCAGCCCCATCCGTCCTACCATTTTCGATGAACCGTTTGACAAGTAATATGTTTCCCTGACAACCACCGGCTCGTATCTTTACTGCATGTACAATTGTGGA
Organism: Pinctada fucata; assembly: GCA_028142955.1. NCBI lineage: Eukaryota > Metazoa > Mollusca > Bivalvia > Pterioida > Pteriidae > Pinctada > Pinctada fucata. Next base: position 58,356,299 of record AP027105.1, read on the forward strand.
AACTAATGGAAATTTTTGTTTTCATTCACGTCTGTAAAAATAAGAATGAACAAAATTGACACCGACAGTTATTCTTGCTACAATATAATTGCAGTCCATAATTTGTTCCCGAGATGCGCGCATGTCTGAAATAATTATAAGAATTGGACAGAAAGGAGTTTATCTGATCAAAACGGAAGCGATGTTAAGACAAGTGGAACATGGTTTACACTTGCCAAAACATCGCTAAATATTACAGATAAGGCCTTTCTTGTCACTGGTATACTGCCATTACATTTATCTCCGAGGTAAAGCCCGCACCTGGCTTCTGAAACTGATTTAGTGCACCCCATTTTCTCAAAGATTGACTGACACCATCGTGTGTCCATCCATTCAACACTTTTATAGACTTTCTGGGCGAAAGAGCAATCTTAAAATGTCAATTGATTAAAAAAATATTGACACTTACCATGCAGACTTGATCATGATTTTACGAAAATAAATTAAGATTTAAGTTGAATACGTTTTCCGATCGATTATAGAACGCTTTCAAAGGATATTTGATCGGAAGAACTAAAAGAAATCCAGTTCGATTGGGAGTTCAGAGGTTCCTATTGTTATCATCCATTTATAATTAATACTGAGTCTCATTGTTTCGCTTATTTTTTATTTTTACATAGCCATGTGACTTGGTTTAATCCTGAAATAAATCAAAATAAAAAAAAACTATTTGTTTTTTGGAAAATTAATAAATTCATATCTTAAGTTAGTCCTTTTAGATTTTTTCAGTGTCATTTTTGGGAAGAGACAGGGTGGTACAGCGTAAGAGAGGGGTATTTGACGATTAGAATTCTACATTTCAAGCTTAAAGCAATATTAGCTGTCAGCGGCTAAAATTATTTTCTTGCAAAAAAATTGTTTGAAAAGTAGTATTTTTCCTAACAATATGGAATGAGGCTCTTCAGAAAAGCACATTCTTATTAATTTCATTGATCATTCAACTTAACATTCGTAACCTTTATCTAACTTCAAAATTTCACAAAAATAACTTCACTCTTGTACAGAAAGCGTATTTACTTTAATCTTTAGTTTAATAATATTTTATTTCGAACATTTGTAAAAGGATTGGGCAGAAGTTTTCATGAAATTATATAATGCCCTCTTCTCTCCTCTTTAATCTTTGGTACTTATTATTACTACCGAGTCAGAAAAAAATGTTTATATTAAGTCAAAATTGACTAGTTTGAAACTGACCTTGAGTGTTGTTTAGAATTCATAAACATGTTTCTTTATACATATCCCCCTCCAACTTTTTTTGCGGCAGGATTAGATTTATTTGCTGCATTAGAGTAGGAATATAGTGGATGGCCAAAGAAAGATAACTGTGGTAGGATTTTTCTGAGTAAAAAAATATGACCTGATACTTGGAGGTCTCAAAATTTAAAATGATATTGTCTAAACCTTGATCTATCTACAAGTATTTCTAGCAAAAAAATAGAGTTCATCACGATTATTGATTTCTTCATTGGTAAATTATTGTTTTCTTTGTTCGAAATATCTTCTTGATTTTCAGTCAAGAATGGCTGGATTGAGACTTCTAGTTGCTGTGAAATTGATCTTGACAATGTCATTGAAAATTTATAAATTTTCTTGATTTTAATTGATTTCTTCATTGAAAATCAATAAATCCTTCCTTACGATTGTGTGCAATAATAACTTGAAAGTTCAGATACAATGTGACTTCTAGGGTGTACACTAAGATATTTTGCAAATCTGTGACCTTTACCTTTCACCCTTGAGTTCCTCCCCACTACATATAGATTTGATGAAGTTTCATTATAAAATGCACCCTCTCCAATGTATGCAAGAATATTAACTTATTCTAATATGCGATCCTGACCTATGACCTTGAAAATCAACAGCGTTCTTCCTTTTTACATAACCATCAAGTACAATTCAAATTTCATCCTGTAGAGAGAATACAAGATTTTGATAAACTTACATGTACTGCACATCTGTGACCTTAATCTTTGATTTATGTATGACCTTGAAAATCAATAGGGTTCTCCATTTCAAAAAAGCACCCCTTAGAGTGAAAAAAAGGATTTTGAAAAATTCTAATTTGTACCTTGACCTTTTATAAATAGTAAACTACATTTGATGGTGATACATTAGAAAATTCACTCTCTAAGAGAAAACAGTATTCTTCACTCTCTAAGAGAAAACAGTATTCTTATCTTTATGACTTGAAAAATTAATAGGGTTCTTTCTGATCTCATGACTAATTAGTATATAAAGTAATAAAATTACATAAAAAGACTTTGATCCATTCCAAGCTGTGACCTTGATCTTTTACCTTTGACTTTAAAAATCAGTTGGGTTCTTTTTTATGTTAAAAGCAACAAGTGTTTAAAGTTTGACTAATATCTGAAAAAAAAATGTATACAAAAGCATCAATCACATACACCTCACACGGACACTTATACAGGAAAAGCAATGTTACCATATATACTCTGAAAACTATGTTACAGGGGGGCAACAATCACCTGCAAAAAAAGTGAAAGGTAGATCTGCTAGAATAAACCAACAGATAAGGGTCATTACATACCTTAGAATACTGTGGAAATAGAGCAATGGCAACAGGTAGAGCTAACCCAAAACAAGCTGTTACTAGAAAGGCATTGATTGGTAGATGTAAGCGGGGATTGGTTTTCAAAAACTTGGTCCTGAAACACAGAAATGAACATGTATTGCTTCACTTGAAGATAAAAGAAATGAGGATAAGCAATCTCTTCTCATGTAAGTTGCTTTTATTTCCTTTCAACCACTGAAAAAAATTCAATAATAGCAAAATTCACCAATTTTGACACAATTTACAGGAAACAGAGATACATAAATAAGCCAAGGTCACTGATTGTATTAAGGAGTGGCAAATTACAAAGCCGTAAACATAGTGTAATCAAAGATTACGAAGCTCACCTCGCGGCAGAAAAGTTCAATTTAAACAAATCTCTAAGTACATGTATAATAAGAAAATCACTCAAGTGGAAAAAAGTAGGTCAAGGTCATTTTAAGAAAGTTTGATCAAAGATACATCCAATATGCAAGTTTGGTACATGTAGCACTTATACTTTGCTCAATATTGGCCTTTAAAGGCAAAATCACTCAAGTGGAAAAAGTAGGTCAGTCATTTTATGAAAGTTTGATCAAAGATACATCCAATATGCAAGTTTGGTACATGTAGCACTTATACTTTGCTCAATATTGGCCTTTAAATGCAAAATCACTCATGCGGAAAAAGTAGGTCAAGGTCATTTTATGAAAATTCGATCAAAGATACATCCAATAAGCAAGTTTGGTACATGTAGCACTTATACTTTGCTCAATATTGGCCTTTAAAGGCAAAATCACTCAAGTGGAAAAAGTAGGTCAAGGTCATTTTATGAAAAATTGATCAAAGATACATCCAATATGCAAGTTTGGTACATGTAGCACTTATACTTAGCTCAATATTGGCCTTAAAAGGCAGAATCGCTCAAGCGGAAAAAGTAGGTCAAAGTCATTTTATGAAAGCTTGATCAAAGATACATCCAATGTGCAAGTTTGGTACATGTTGCACTTATACTTTGCTCAATATTGGCCTTTAAAGGCAAAATCACTCAAGCGGAAAACGTAGGTCAAGGTCATTTTATCAAAGTTTGATCAAAGATACATCCAATATGCAAGTTTGGTACATGTAGCACTTATACTTTGCTCAATATTGGCCTTTAAAGGCAGAATCGCTCAAGCGGAAAAAGTAGGTCAAGGTCATTTTATGAAAGTTTGACCAAAGATACATCCAATATGCAAGTTTGGTACATGAAGCACTTATACTTTGCTAAATATTGGCCTTTAAAGGCAAAATCACTCAAGTGGAAAAAGTAGGTCAAGGTCATTTTATCAAAGTTTGATCAAAGATACATCCAATATGCAAGTTTGGTACATGTAGCACTTATACTTTGCTCAATATTGGCCTTATTAGGCAAAATCACTCAAGCAGAAAAAGTAGGTCAGATGCTGCATCCAATGCATGGGTTCACCTCAGTATTTCAAGATGAATCACTTGTGCAAGTTTGGTTACTGTAGCATCAGTACTTTGTCAGATACTGAACTACCCCAAAAACTTTAACCAGACATTGACAAAGTCATTCAACCGGAAAATGTAGGTCAGATGCTGCATCTGATGCATGGGTTCACCTCAGCATCCCAAGATGAATCACTTGTGCAAGTTTGGTTACTGTAGCATCAGTACTTTGTCAGATACTGAACTACCCCAAAAACTTTAACCAGACATTGACAAAGTCATTCAACCGGAAAATGTAGGTCAGATGCTGCATCCGATGCATGGGTTCACCTCAGCATCCCAAGATGAATCACTTGTGCAAGTTTGGTTACTGTAGCATCAGTACTTTGTCAGATACTGAGTTGCCCAAAAACTTTAACCGGACGGGGACGGGGATGCGGACGCGGACGCCGGGGTTATAGCATAAGCTCATCTCAACTTCGTCGAGGTGAGCTAAAAAACTAAGCCTATGTTGTTAAGTACATGTAACATACATTCATTTACAAATTATGCACTAAGGTCAATGTGAAAAATACACATGAGAAATATAAGAAGTTTCCAATATTTGCGACAAAATTTTAATACAATAATCAATATTTACTTTTCTAACATGGCCATAAGAGCTGGAGGAATGATTAGTATAGGAGCTGGCAAGAAAATCCTGGTCATAGCTGTCTCCTGTAGAGCCTGAAAATACAAGAAATACCATATGTTCAAATACACTTATGGAGCCAAATATTTTTGTTATACCCTTGTCAGTATCTCTATATAAAATCCCCATAGGAAAAATGCCTATAAATTCGAATATTTGACCAAGCGGTCAATATTTACAACAATATTGGCCCTAGGGCAATATTTCAAAAAATATTGACCGATAAACGGTACATCGTTTGTGACGTCACGTCATTGATGACGCTATTAGCTCTACCTATTTTACCGCACTCTTTCTCTTATAGAAGAAAAGGAACGTAAACATGCCGGGCTAATCGATTCGTTGCTGCAGTATTGATGTTAGGTATAACAAAACAATTATTGACTGGGAATTCGGGCAATATATGATTTGTTGGACCTTCAGACAAAATATAGCCCTCGGCCTTCGGCCTCGGGCAATATTTTATCTTCAGGTCCAACAAATTATATATTGCCCTCATTCCCAGTCAATAATTGTATAATATCATATAATGTTCAAATACACTTATGGAGCCAAATATTTATATCATATAATGTTCAAATACACTTATGGAGCCAAATATTTATATCATATAATGTTCAAATACACTTATGCAGCCAAATATTTATATCATATAATGTTCAAATACACTTATGCAGCCAAATATTTATATCATATAATGTTCAAATACACTTATAGAGCCAAATATTTATATCATATAATGTTCATATACACTTATAGAGCCAAATATTTAGATCATATAATGTTCAAATACACTTATAGAGCCAAATATTTATATCAAATACAGAGGATTGAAACTACATAAAACACTTGAATGTAAATTGACACTTTCAAGTCATTCTCTAATGTATACAGGGTGAAATTTAGTTTCCAGCATTTTATCAAAATTCTGAAAATAAAATAAGTATCACAGGGAAAATTCCAATTAATCCTTGATTTATGTTTTTGTTTTGATTTATGTTTTTGTTTTGTAGCCAAATTTAAGAAATTAAACACTGCAAAAATCACAAATATGTATGTGAAGATGTCATTACACAAGTACATGTACATTGTAATACATACTACAACATACCTTTCTGGCTGCTATTTTGGAGGAGCCTATTACATTATCGTTTCTGTCCACTACCTGGATTCCCGTAGATAATTCATTATTCCTCATTAACAAAACATTAAATGTACTTGCTGCTGCTGCAAATATCAAAGAAAATGTCATGATAAAAATTTTATGAGAAATTAATCTTTTTTCCTAAAACTCACCAAGAAGTCTTTTAAGTTTGATATATACATCATTTTTAAAAATATTAAAATAAATGAACATATAAATTGCTCATTTTTTCTACATTTAAATTTAAAGTGCATAAAGTATGCAGTTTAATTCCTAATTCACTCTGACAGAGTTAACTAGAACTGCCCTAAACTGGACGAGTCATACCCCCATGGGACATTTTTTATAAACAGGACCATTTATGACACAATGTTCAATTGTTTAAACTGAAACTCTCATTCAGGGTTAAATGCTTTGGTATGAAACATCTAGTACTTAGTATGCTGCTTTCAGAACTTCATAACCAAAGGTTATGAAGTTCATTATTTCTTACATATTCACGAAGTTGAGGTAAAGGTCACAAGGTCAAAAATCATGGTACCAAAATGTAGTACTCTTTATGGTGAATGTGTGTATGAAACATCAAAAGTCATGGAAACAAAATGTAGAACTCTTTATCGTGAATGCGTGTATGAAATATGAAAAGTCTACCATTAATAGTATAAAAGAAATCTGCTTTCAAAACTTCTTAACCAGAAGATGGACAGACAGATGGACGGATGGACGGACGGACGGACAGACAGATGGACAGACAGATGGACAGACAGATGGACAGGGTGATTCCTATATAACCCCCTAAACTTAGTTTGTGGGGGGTATAAAAATAGATCTATTGCAGAATACACGTAACATACCAACAGCAGGAAAAGGTACAAATCTCTGGACTAGAAGCTTTGTAGTGGGACTGAAGGAATTAGCTCTCTTTATCAGTACATTCAAACCCACCTAAAACAACAAGGAAGAAAACCTAAATCAATATTCATGAATGTATGCTACAAATAAAAGTATCCTAAAAACATGCTAAATGCAACATACAAGTATATAATTCTTTTGTTAATGTGTTATATTGACTTTTAACCTTTGATCCTGGATTCATTTATTCGTCATAATTTGCTAATGTTAAGTGTAAAAGTTGATTAGGGCATAGTAATTTTGAAAATAATTTTGTTTTACGTCCGTGGGCGGGTACCTTTTAGGAGAATTCCTCAGAAAAACACACACACAAAAGTGCATTTTCAGGTGAAAAAAATAAAATGCCTACACCATGATTAATATCAGGAGATAATAGTAGTTTTACTAAAATAAAGTCAGAATTATTGTATCCACTTCACTTAAGAAAGATATTTTTCTTTAATGTTTACAGTCTTCCTTTCAAAATTCCTTCTCATTGATCTTGTGTTCATGTGTTAATATTATGCCTGACTGTAGGGTACCTTTCAGAAAAAGTTGGACATAAAACAAAATATTAAATTACCATGGCCTTATCCAAAGACATAGTTGTATGTGTTAACCTTGTTCATAAGTTACTGTATAAAAATGTATGGGAAACTTACCGCTATGGAAACTGCTGTAGTTACTGCCCCAACATAACCTGCAATAAATCTGCTAGGTGGAGTGGGCTACAAAATACATTAAAGTTCATCCTTTAACTTTATATACAATTAATATGTATAATATCTTAAAATATATCAAGGATTGTTATACATGTACCTTTGAAAGATTATCAGTAAAGCGCTATACATATATGGATAAAATTCTTTTTTTCAATTTTCAAGATGATCTTCCATTAAGTTCTACATGTACTTAACTATTTGAGAATTTAACATGGTTGGTTTGATGCTAGTTCTAAGAAATTACTGTCTATGAATGCTTAATCAAGACTGGGCAATAGACAATTTTCACATAAACGCAGTAGAACTCCAAGACCCGACATTACAACATTTGATGTTATTTCTTACTTTGATGTCGAAACAGATTTGTGAAATCATATAATGAAAAATAACATCAAAAGTTGTTATGTCGGGTCTCTGAGTGTCTAAAGAGCAAGTCTAGCGGTAGTGTGAAAATGGTATATTGACTACGTACAGCATACATAAGACAGGGTTAATTCAAAGCTGTACAGTAATGATAATGATATTGTACCTTAGTGGCATTTCTGTTGGCGTAGTTGACACAGGCATTGTGACTCTGATTGATCCACTGCCAGAATATTGTAGTAGCTGTTGTCTGATTGGGTAGTAATAGTCCTACAACCTGGTTTATGAATAATGAAGTACCGCAGTCATAATGATTCTAGTCATTCATAAAGTTATCATTCCCTTATAGATATATCAAATGACACCATATGTGTGCATGCAAGCATATGTGCATAATACCGCACATGCATAATTAAGATTGTTTAGGATCTTCTTTTCTTGATAATCAAATTTTGCAAACAAATTTTCCCTGGTACGAGGCCAGCACCTATCAAGTTTCAAGGTTGTTTGTCAAAGGTCAACATCATTGCAACTATTTTATTAGTCAGGCTTCTTGATATTTGTTGAAAAGGACAAATTCAGTTCATTGTCTTGGCATGCCAAATTACAACGAAGAGATTATATTAGGAAAAGGCTTTGAAATTGTTTCTCAGGGTCATTTGCCAAGACCAAGGTCCTTGATAATATATAAGTTTCCAGAAGCAACATATTTTCATTTGATTTTGGTCCGTCATCATTGTAAATCATTGTCCGTCATTGTAAGTCAGTATCTTATGAAATTTCTACATATAATGCTCTAAATGGAAGACAATGTACTTGAGGAAAATATATAGAGGAGATAATATCGGCATATAATTGAGTGAAATGAATATATAAAATATAAAAGTTCATAGTGAATGGTACATAAAGCATTATAGTGTACATTTGTTTATATGAGGATATTGCATAATAAAGTGCTGGTTGATTTAACTTTATGATACATGTATCTTGAATTTTCCTTATTGGTAAAAATAGCTCAATTAAGATCATCAGGTTCAATGAATTTTTAAAAGTACAATGTACATGTGCATTCTTTGTAAAATTTGTAAAGAAATATATTCAACCAATAAAGACAGAATTGTTGGATTGCAAGGCTAAATCTTTTCACTAAAATGAAGAAATGAAAGTAAATGACACAAGGCCAAAAATAAATACTGTACCAAATGTGAGTTCTTACATTAGGTATAATTATATATATATACTATAACTTAGAAATGTAAGTCAAAATTCAATGTCAAGTTCACTAGGTCAAAAATTATGGTATAAAATGAAAATTCAACGCAAAGTGAAGCAATTGCATAGTATATCCACATGGTAACAAAATTTCTAAATACCTTTTTTAGCGATCTCCGCATAATCAAAAGGATTTACCTGTAATTACCTTGATCTTTGACCTCGAAAATCAATGGGTGGCATCCTCACTTCATGGACAACAGAAATGCAAAGCTTGATGAAAACCTGAACTATGACCCCTTTGGTCTAAACGAAGTTTAAACATTGTCTTGTGGTAAGCAATTCTTTTCATTGTTTACATGTAGGTATACATCATTACTTATATATTTCTAATGATGAAAATGATGTGTGACCTTGACCTTTGACCATGACCTTGAAAATCAATACGTTCATCATTGTAAGATTGGGAACCTGTAGTGTCCACAAGCAACAAAGGGTGAGGAGGAGAATTTACCTGCATGACATGCTCTATCATCATAAAAGCTTTAGAATATATGAGTACAGTTAATATAATTTTTGACCTGGCTTTTACCAAAACTCGGCCTGATTTTCAGTTGATTACATATACCATCACCACTGACAAGAAACTGTAAGCAGGGTAAATATAGCATTCATGGAGCTGCCAGGATGGCTATAAATGACATGCAGTGAAGAAATTAAAGAACTTACAATAGGAGAACCAAATGGAACAAAACCTGTAACAGATCATTCAATGGAGTCATACTTACCATGTGGTGTTTCTGTCTTAACAGATAGTTACCATAATATCAGAGCTGAGAAAACAGCAGTGCTGAGGATTCAACAAGTGTATCAATATTTAAGAAAATTCAACATGTTCACTTTAAATTTATATACATAAAAGTTAAGACTTAAAGCCTAAGTAAGAGTTCCTAGTATACTTATATTTTCCACTTACCAGACATTCTGAATGGCATAAAAACCTTCTGTCCAGTGTCCGGATGAATGATTGCCTAAAGAAAAGTACAGTCATATAATACAGTCATATAATATTTTCTAACTTGTAAAATCTATTTATATTTTAAAATTAGCATGATTTGAGACATCAATCAGATCTGCAAGGCTTATGCCTTTAGTACTGATTCACATTTCACAAATAAAAAATTAGTATACAGTGATTGGGATAAGCATGCGCCCTGCGCCATAGTCACATTCAATTCTAAAATGTCACATTTAAATTTTTCTTAGTGCGCCAATGTGGCGCATTAAATTTTTAAACAAATTGTGGAAATCTTCTGTTCTTTTATTCAACATGGTGATGAATTGACCATATTCAGTTATTTAAAGTTCTGCATGCGATTTTTCGTATCAATTGATACACAAGACAGCAATTTGAAAGTGTCATTTATTCAAAACACCATCGTTTCCTGTTGCAACAATCCCTATTTCAAAACATTATACATGTATGTACGTACAAATGGTCTTCACCAGTTAAGACGAATCATGGACTTAATGTGTTAACAAAATGCAAACATACAAAGTTTTGTCACTAGATTTGGATGTACTGTAGTTTGCAACAATTTACAACAGAGTGCATATTTTGTGGAGGGGGTGGGGTTCAGGCAAATTTTGAATTATAAATTCAGGTTTAAAGCATGCAACAAATATTTAAGAAGATCTTTTGAGACTGTTTTGGTCAAATGCGTCCCCCTATTTCCTATGTTTAAGTACAGGAAAGTCCGTCTAGACAATTGGAGCGGCAGGTGATGCAGATCTATATATGTTCTTGCTTGTTTGTATTTTTTTATGGGGGGGGGGGGGGTTGCAAATAACTCATGGAACATTCATTTTCAACAATGGCACATTCATTTTGTAAATGGCACATTGATGTCCCAGGATATGGGGCCATTGTCACATTCACCTGATTGCCTATCCCGATCACTGAGTATACTAATCTTGATATAAACAAAAAACATTCATCATCCAGAAGTATTTGAAGCTTTGCATCCATAAAAATCTCTTATAACTAGCAGAGTGCAAAATAAAAGGAATATCTTAATCCAATGGAGTTAATTCCATCTATAGTAAACAAATTAAAAAATGTTGAAAATTGTATTTTGAAGGCTAAACGGGCCCTATATATTAGTCCTTTCTCAGAGTTTACATAGAAGATGCCAAGCAAAAATAATTCATCTTCAAATTCATTCAATCAGTATTTACCGTGCAGTCAGTGATATCATGTTGACACACTAGAAAACATGACTAGGCATTTAGATTTAGGATGGTGCTATGAATCACATTGAATTATGCAAATGTTAACCAAATCAGATGCAATGACGAGGTCGATCATGCTATGTCCATATTTGTCACCTATATGAAATATGTATCCTAGTATGTCAAGTTTGCCCTTGACCTCAATTTTTTTTTCCACAAAACATCAAAAGGTCCAGTCTTCCTCCTACTCCTCAAGCCATTGACTAACAATATGTGATGTAATGAGCATGTTGAATACATGGTGCATGTATGAAACTGGTATCCATGAATAAGACAGACAGACATACACAAACCTTAATCTATACCCTTCAACTTCAAGATGGGAGGGAAGTATGAAAAACAAACAAACAGTAATGTCCTTAAACACCCTTTTGTATTTTTCATCACTGACTGATTTGCTAAAGTCAATGTCAACTAAGTCTGTTTTTTATATTCAACAGCTAGGGTCACTGTTATCTTATGTAAGTGACTCAAGTTAACCTGCTTTATTGACTCTAACATAGAAACTAGGTCACTCACCTGCTCCCATACTATACAGGTAATATGTACAGATATGACAAGTGAGACGATACAGAATTTTAAAATTTACACAATCACAAAGTTAAAATTTAATGTGCAGTGACTTAATGACTATAGTGACATTTCATTGTTTACCAGCTTTTTTTTTACCTGTTTTATCTTCTGAGCTTCCCACAGATCTTTATCCTTTGTACCAGGTGGCAAGTCCCCAGTCTTATATTTGTCTAACAAAGAAACACATTCTGCTAGCTTTTCCTAAAAATATTGATATCACATATATCACCAATCAGCTAATGTAGTATGCAAATATTTGTACAATTTCATAATTAGTACTTAATGCAAAATGCAACACGTGCCCTTCAATAATTTCATCTCAGGAATAACATTGGGTGTGCATACACAGCCAATTGTGCCTCACATGAAATGAGCATCATGTAAATTTCACATGAAAGTTCATGTAAAATTCATATAAATTTCACATAAGATTGATCATGTTTATGTGAAAAATATCTCACATGAATTTCACATAAATTTCCTTCACATGAATTTCACATGAATTTTTCCCTTGATCTTAAAAATCAATAGGGCTCATCCTTTTTCCATGGGGAGCATTTGTGGAAGGTTTGATATTTCTATGATTCCTTTGGCTTCTATACTGTTCTCAAAGAATTTAAGCCTAAGTCCACTGTGACCTTGACCTTTGAACCTTGACCTTGAAAATCAATAGGGTTCATCCCCTTCCCAGGGGAACATTTGTGGAAGGTATGATGTTTCTATGATGATTCCTTTGAATTCTATGCTGTTCACAAGGATCTGTAGTCTAAGTACACTGTGACCTTGACCTTGAAAATCAATGCAGTTCATCCTCTCCCCATGTGGGAACATTTATGGAAGGTTCATCCTCTCCCCATGTGGGAACATTTATGGAAGGTTTGGTGATCCTAATATTATGATGATTCGTTTGTCTTCTATGCTCTTCACAAGAATCTAGACACACAGACCAGTGGCAGATCCAGCGCACCCTGTGCCGGGGGGTCACGGGGTGAATTTCAGCTATTTTTACTGGAAAATTTTGGGTCAGTGCCGAGGGGGGGGGGGAAACACCCCTTCCGCACCCCCCCCCTTGAATCCGCCACTGCAGACATACTAACACATACTCCCTCATGGATGCACGGCAGTGATGCTATATCCCCTCTACAACATAGTTGTGTGAGGATAATGCGAGGTTGATAATACAAGTATCTTAGGCAATTTTCGTGATGAAAAAATTTAAATCTGATTACCTTGGATACAAATAAAGTTCTAGGATCTATGACATCCATAAAGTGTCTCCATCTCCCATAAAAAGTGCTCTACAAAGAGAAATATCATAAATATAAACACTGTTTACTGCTGTTGAGTGTTGTACAAAGTCTAGTCTGGATGAAAAATATAGTACTGCAGCTGCAGTACTGTACATGTATTACGATGTAATAGTCAACTCACCTGGTCAAATCTGGGTCTGTTGAGCTGGAAAGTAGGATATCCATCATCTGAATTAGCTGAGGGCATACTTGTTACAATGTTGTCAATGTTTTTTTGTGATTTCATTCACTGATCCATCGTCAAATGAAAAGTAGATCACGCAGCTCTTTCGTCCAAGTTTGCTACGCCGGATTCTGAATACCGCGAATTTTTTGTATTTTACTTTGTACCTGTTTGTTTCCTAAAATGAAAATCTGATCATTTTCCGCTAAAAACGTGAATTATTATTATTTTTTTATACTTTAAAATGTGATTTACTTGTATAATTGTTCTCTTATTGAACAAATTTACTACCTGGACGAAAATGGCTGGAAATTATTGGCAGAGTTCTCAATAGTAAGTTGTATAAGATTTTTTTTTTCAGTGAACAGGTGAATACATAATTTTATCAAAGTTATGTAAGGATCATCTTAATTTGAGGTAAGAAGTTGCACAATTGATTTTCCAACAATGTAACTTTGATACTACAGGTTAATATTCCCATTTATCGAAGTGAAAAGGGGGGAGGGGGTGTCGCACCAAAGAAGGTTGCAGAAATATTCATACCAAAACATTTTCTCATTAGACATTTTCAATGTCGGCGTGATGTCACACAAAGGTTCAGCTAGAGATAAGCACCAAGAAGTTCTAAAAATATTTTGGGGATAAACCTGGGGTTTATCATAGAGCATAATACAAGGAAATTGCTTTATATCTAGAATCTAAATTTCATAATAATAGGAACAAAGTACTAGAATTATTAATTACCTCTTAGCTCCTCAAAAAGCAGGAAATTTTAAGCTGGAGCTATCAAAATCACAGCTTTTCCATAGAGCACAGTGATTAATCACTAAGGGACACATCCCCCTATAAACATGGTCAGAAATTTGGTCATGTGACCAGTCCGACATCAAGAATTCACCCACTTGAGACAGAACTCTCAAATTTTTCTAGGATGAGATTATAAGACTCTTTCATGGTCTACTACGAAAGATACATCGGTTCCACCCAAGGGGTCTCAAAATCATGTAAATTCCGAGTTTTTCTCTCATATCTAAGGGCCAAAAACAAAACTGAAAGAAAGGTGACGAAATTTGAAAAATATGAAGTTGATCTAATCGAAAAATCTTTATGATATTTGAATTCAGCACCCCGGAAAATTTACTCTATAAGAATAAAATACAAATATTGAGCTTTTCAAAATATAATGCAAGAATACATTGCAAAACGATTTTAAGTAGATGTTATATCAAGCCACGTTGCCTGGCGTGACTAGCTTGTTTGTTTTGCGGGCTGTATTCATAACACAATAATGTTAACAATCGAAACAAAAGCGTCACGTGATATGAGATACAGCTGTCACATGATATGTGATTATACAGATGTCGCTCACATAGCTGTATCTCATGGGCCTACTCTGTAACACATACAATGTACGTGGGTATGAGAGAAAAATGGATCAACCTTCTGACATCATCGATCTCACCCTGTGACAACTGTCTATGCCAGAGCAACGTTATGGGAGTAAGGCAACAAATAGGTGATTATAACAAGCACTATAAGTTGTTTTTCGTAATATACGACATTGGAGAAAAAACAATCAAACACCACCTTGAGGGAGGGATGGCTAAGTCTCAACCCTCGTGTAAAAATTTTGCTTGTCAACGACTTGGCAAGCTTCGTCATGGACTTGCAAAATTTGTACACTCGGGTTGAGAAATCGGCATCCCTCCCTCACGGTGGTGTAAGATTATACATGACTTTGTAATATTCTCACCCAAAGAATAGACCCTTCCATGCTAATCAGTTTTGTCCGTTTGGTTCACTTTTGTTTCTTCATAGGACGATTTTGCTCACCAGAACACTGACATCATCCTTGATGATTTACCCTACCAATTATGAGTAGACAAAAGGATTTTTTTCATTAAATGTGTCTTTCATTTCAGCCAGCAATGGTTACTTGACAAGCAAGATTTGGTCAGAGAACGACAACATGATCTAAAAATATTAACAGAGGAGGAATACCAAAAAATCATGATTTTCTTTGCAAATTGTAAGTTGATATGAAAAAGCAACATTGAATTTGAATCATGGAAAACATCAATGTAAAACCAAATGTTGAATATTGTTTGTTCATAGCATGTGAATCATATAAGAAATGTTCTGTGCTATTATGATATATACATGTATTAGATATATAAACATGTTAAAACAATGCTTTTATGATATACTAGATTTATAAACATGTTAAAACAATGTACTTAGTGTACATGTATATTAGAAGTCTTCATATACTGGTAGGTTTGTCTGTTTGAGACTTAGCCATGGAAATGGACAACAACACTTTTAACACACCCCAACCAACCAAATAGTCATAATAGGTCATTGGCCATTTCCATGGCTATTTGAGACTTACAGTAATTATCTTAAAGTTCATTTTTCACAGTATTTTATTAAGTTTAAAGCTCACACATTAGTAGATTTCCTCATCAAAGATTATGTGCTCCTTTATCATAATGAAAATTCAGCTCACATTTTGTTTTTACCTTTGTAGTTATACAGTCTTTAGGAGAGCAACTTAAACTCCGACAGCAGGTCATCGCCACAGCAACGGTTTACTTCAAGCGCTTCTATGCAAGGTAGTCTGTCTGATAAAATTGTATATTCTACATGTACACTGTGGGAGGTACATAGTATTAGTGATCATGATGTGAAACAAAGTACAAGTGAAAAGCTGGCATATTCATAGCTACATATATGTATGTAATCATGAGATCTCAGGACATTTTTTATTAACATAACAATTACTGATTACTGTATACAGCATTTACAGGCTTTCTACTGTTCCTACTTTTTCCTACTATTTCCTACTTTTCCTACTTTTTTATTTTGATCCTATTTTTCCCTACTTTTTCTTCAAAACCTCCTACTATTCCTACTTTTTCATCTCAAAAGTAAAAAATTACTTGCTTCACTTGTCGTCGACATCTGATTCAAAGTTTTTTTAAAATTTCAGGCTCGCTTCGCTTGCTGATTCTGTATATTTTATGTGAAAAATCAATCTGTTCTTATTTCTCTCTGTGATTTTATCAAAGATGAACATTACCAGTCTACAATCGTTGCTTACTGTGATTTGTGTGTCATACTTACTGAAAATTGTCGCTAAAAGTGATGGAACATTTCCTACTTTTCCCCTATTAATTCCTACTTTTTCTTATTTTTCTCCTACTTTTTTTTTATTGACTACTCCTACTTTTTTCCTGCTTTTTCATCAAGGTAGAGTAGAAAGCCTGCATTTAATTTTCCCAGTCTTAGTTTTACCCGATTTAGATAGGTCACTGATTCACCTAGTACTGAATAGGCCCACTATCACATTTTCTTATAATCCTTCATAATTTTGTTTGCCTTGTCTTAAATTTGCCTTGATGACATTTGGCAAAAAGGGTGAAAATAAATTTCCCTGTATACATGTACCTTGTATAGTATACATTTTTTGTATCTTACCTACCACATTTTATTTTGTCATGTCTTGTTATTCTTGAGCCTTATCACTGATAACATCATATTTTTTTCAGAAATTCTTTAATGTGTATAGATCCCTGGTTAATGGCACCAACTTGTATTTTTCTTGCCTCAAAAGTAGAGGTTTGTATATCATTTACTATGATTATGTGTGGTAACATAATTTTTTAGCCGAGCTGCAAAACTCGGCTTTTAATTTGAATTATAGTCTGGAAACCATATGTTGACATCCACCTGTCCAGACACTTGCCATCTCACATCAAATTAAGAGCTGAGTGTAAATGCTAGTGTAATGAAACTTCATACACTTACATGAGTCAAAGATGACCCCTATTGGTTGTGGCGTCAAAAGATCAGAGGTCGAAGGACTCTGATGATTGAAAATAGTTTCTGGATCATATTAGAGCGTGTAATGCACCTATTAACTTGCCAGAAATGTTTCCTATGAAACAAGGATGACCCTATTATTTTGGGGTCAAAGGTCAAGGTCATAGGAGTCTGATGATCAATAAAAATGGTTTTCAGATCATATTAGAGTGAATATTGCTCTATCATCATGAAAATTTCCAGAAATATATCCAATGAGTCAAGGAGAACCTTTTGTTGATTTTGGGAACCAAAGGTCAAGGTCATAGGACTGATAATTGAAAATGGTTTCTGGATCATATTACAGCATGTATTTCGCCTATATTCATGAAACTTGCTAGCAATATTTCCCATGAGTCAATGATGACCCCTATTGATTTTGGGATCAAAAGTTCAAAGGTCAAGGTTATACTTATAGGACTCTGATAATTGAAAATGGTTTCTGGATCATATTAGAGTATGTATCACAGTTATCATCTTGAAACTTACCAGAAATGTTTCCCATTAGTCAAGATGACCCCTATTATTATTTGCATCGAAAGATACATGTAAAAGGTCAAGGTCATAGGACTCTGATGATTAAAAATGGTTTCTAGATCATATAAGAGCATGTTTGTTCATACATGTACTTACATTCCAGTTTTGCAACTCAGCAATTTTCATCTTTGATGCATTTTAAGCTTGTTGTTAAAAACAAGGTGAGATATCAATTTTGTATAAAAAATGTCAATGTGAAATATAAAAAATCTTTAATTTGAAAGGATCTATAAGATACTGTAGCTTTTATGCCTAAATGTACCAGTAACACATTCATGTCTATAATCTTATAACTGTATAAGAAAAGTTTATCTGAATGTTTTTAGGAATTTGGAGTTATATCCAATAGCAGACTTATCACTACAACGGCTGCTGTGGGTTAGTATTTACATGTAAAGTTATCACTACAACGGCTGCTGTGGGTAAGTATTTACATGTAAAGTTATCACTACAACGGCTGCCTTGGGTAAGTATTTACATGTAAAGTTATCACTACAACGGCTGCGGTGGGTAAGTATTTACATGTAAAGTTATCACTACAACGGCTGCGGTGGGTAAGTATTCACATGTAAAGTTATCACTACAATGGCTGCCATGTGTAAGTATTTACATGTAAAGTTATCACTACAACGGCTGCCATGTGTAAGTATTTACATGTAAAGTTATCACTACCAGGGATTAATCTACCTCTGCGTCCTGCGTCTCTGACGCATAAAAATCGCCCAGGACCCATTGATTTCCGATTGCTGCGTCCCAAAGTGCGCATTGTTCACTTTCGTATAATGCGTCCGTTTTAGTCCATGTTTACATAAATTAAATATTCAAAGTCGAGAAAGTGTAGTATTTATTTAGCTGTATAAGGTGTAAATGTCTCTAGTTTATATTTTGACAGCTCTTTTAATCCTAACAGATCTGTGGTATCGTATGAGAAAACATTGCGGAGCATCATTTTTAGTTTAATTAAAAGTAATATGCAGTCCGGCGCGAGTCTAACTTATTTATATCATTCGGATACAGATATATATATATATATTTATGAAAAATTCCTCCACTAAACTTTACATGACATTATGAATCAGTCTATTGAAATCGTTTAATTCACACCATCAGCATATATATTTGATACTTATGTTGAATGTATTTTAAATTATGCTTGTGAGGTTTGGGGCTTATATAAGTCAGTTTCTATAGAAAGGGTTCATTTAGCTTATTTAAAAAGATGTCTCTGTGTTAAAAAAACCACGCCAAATATGATGATTTACTCTGAACTAGGACGTATGCCTCTTATTTTTAAAAGGAAAATGAAATTGATTAAGTACTGGTTGAAATTGATGAACACTGAAAACTGTATTTTGAAAGAATTGTATAAAGATAATTTTGACAGAATTTTGTATAATAGTCAAAATAGTGCATCATCTTGGTTATATGGTGTTAGAAACTTACTTTGTTCAATTGGCCTTGGTGAAGCTTGGTTTTGTCATAATATAACAAATATTCCGCTGTTTTTATCTGTTTTTGAAAAAAGGTTGAAAGATGAATTCATCCAAGAAAGAGACGGGTTCTTAGAATCTTCATCAAAATGCTCTCTGTATCGACATATTGTGGACGATTTTCATATTCAAAATTACCTTACGAAATCGTTGAATATTAAAATTATTGCTTTGATAACAAAATACAGATTATCTTCGCATAGATTATTTATAGAAACAGGTCGATATATAAATATTCCGCGCGAAAACAGAATATGTGCTTTATGTAATTGTGACATCGAAGATGAATATCATTTTATTCTAAAATGTCCCTCTTATAATGAACTGAGAAAATGCTATATAAAACCCTATTTTTGGAAACGACCTTCTGTTTTTAAACTTGTTGAAATGTTTACAAGTGATAATGTAAAAGAACTACATAATCTCGGTATTTATCTCAGAAAATGTGAAATTTTGCGAAAAAACCTTATGGAATGAATTCATTTTTTAAATCTTATTGATTTCTTGTATTCTAAAACCATGCCTCCGTTCGTGAGTCTTTGGCCATGATTTGTGGCATTGTATGTACATAATGTATATAATTTGTATATATTTTGTGTTTATACCTATAAGCATGTGCTTTTGGTGAAATAAACTATGAAACTATGAAACCGTCTTTGTAAACCCTATAGAATTGGTTTGTTTGGATAACGTTTTACTATACACATGTATGAAGTGTCGATAGCTAAATAAACAATCAATATACTTAATTCGGCAAAATTAGATTGAAGTTTAAGAGTTAGATGTTTTTTGTGGAACATATAACGATCTCAAGGACATAAAACACCGCGAGCAGGTCAGCTCACTTGTATTCGTGAACTTAAAATGCCGCAAAAAAGAAGGTTTGTAGAATATTGGGACGCATTAATTTCTGCCCGGACCCAGTGTTTTGGCTGGGGACCCATTGGCCAAGTTTCATTGCGTCCAGAGGACCCATTAAGATCAAATTGTAGATTAATCTCTGCACTACAACGGCTGCCGTGGGTAAGTATTTACATGAAAAGTTATCACTACAACGGCTGCTGTGGGTAAGTATTTACATGTAAAGTTATCACTACAAGGGCTGCTGTGGGTAAGTATTTACATGTAAAGTTATCACTACAAGGGCTGCTGTGGGTAAGTATTTACATGTAAAGTTATCACTACAAGGGCTGCTGTGGGTAAGTATTTACATGTAAAGTTATCACTACAAGGGCTGCTGTGGGTAAGTATTTACATGTAAAGCTATCACTACAAGGGCTGCTGTGGGTAAGTATTTACATGTAAAGTATGGAAACTTCATTTAATGCACCAATATTATTCATGAATCTGTAGCTCAGATGAGCTATAACTATATGTGCTGTCTGCTGCCTGAGATGAAGTCAGAACCATTTAAACTGGTTGTAGTTACTAGTTATGACAACGGAAACTGCAAAATTGCTTTAGAGTCTACATTATTGCAAAGTAATGCATTTAGAGTCTACATTATTGCAAAGTAGTGCATTCACCCTTTATTGCAAAGTCACTGATATACAGTGTATCATAAATATGACAAAATGGTTATCAATTATCACCCTATAGAGATAAAGCTTTATTTGGAATTTCAAAATAATTTTTAATGATTCTTTTGCAAGCATATGAATATGTGTATATGTAACCATGGTAATGATTTTCTCTTTTAATACAGTGAAAAACAAGTTTTCTCATGCTTACCCTCAGGAATATCCATACCGTATTAACAGTGTACTGGAATGTGAATTCTACCTCTTAGAAATGATGGTTAGTTCCCTATGGTTTAAGCTCTCCTAGAAACTTTAAGAACTTTATTGATGACTTCATCTGTAGAATAGAAAGCTTAAAAAAACTTGAGATCTAAAACTGTCATTCAAGAGTTCCATGGCAAAGGGTGTTACGCTAGATCAGCCTATTAATAAGGACAATTTTATATTCTAAATATTAAAATCATTATTAAAATTAGGCTGCATAATTATGCCCTATTCTATCCAATGTGATTAGATTTGAATTGTGTTAAATTTATTTCATTGTTATGTTTTGAATTAGACCTTCATTGCGTTTACTGAACACAATTCAATATACATATACATGACATAGTAGATTAGATTATTAATTAAAATGCCGATGTACTTAAGAACTCTATTTTTAACACAAAGGAAGGTACAAAATGTACTGTTTTTCCCAAAGTTTTAATCATGTACCTCCTTCAAGGTTTCTGTATGGTTTTAAAGCAATTCAAGGAAGAAATCATAACAGATCCAAAACAAATTCATTATTATATGAATGCAGCTTATTTTTGGTAATGTGTGTTGAATTTGGTTTGATGTGCATTAAAACTTTGATGTGAATAAAGGCACTCTAGCCAGGTGGGGATCCAGCTTTGAAGTTAGAGGGTGCGCCAAAATTTATTTTGAAAATGATTAAGAATTTTTGGACTTTATGTGGCGTCTAGATAAGTTTAGAATAACATTCATCAGGTATGTGGGAACGTTACCTTAGGTTATTTAAGAAATTACAACTAGCTAGCCGTGGTTTACTGTCCAGTAATTCCACAAGTCGCATGAACCAATCAAATTATCACCGAGCTGCAAAGCTAGTTGTTATTTCTATTCTAATATAGCACATGCATGGGCAGAACTTAGCGCACTTGAAGTTTGTTGGAGATTTTACACCAGGCGAGTTCTATGGTACATATAGGGAGAAAATTTCAAGTCATATTAAAATAGGAGATTATGATTGATTGCATCAGGAAATTTCAGAATAGAAGAAGTACTGTATTTCACTTGTTGGGAGAATTTTAGAGGGGGGAGATGCTGGGGGCACCCCCATTGATTCTGCCACTGCTAGCAAATAGAGCTGATATTGTATTGATTCAAATAATTTTCCAATCCAATCAAACGTACATTAAATTAAGTCTTAATGATCTACAGTGTAACATTCCGATGTGGGAAGGCATCAGACATAAACTTATCATGATGTTATTCATTCTATGGAAACCAGCATAAAATTTTGGGACAAAATGCTTCAAAATATGTTGTTTTTACAGGACTTTCATTACTTCATAATGCATTTACATAAAATACCGTCCCTAATAGGAATGACACTGATCATTGAGAAGACAGAATTGTACATGTATATCTACACATTTGACACTTACAGGACTGCTGTCTGGTGCTATACCATCCTTACAGACCACTGACAGAATACTTCAAGGATCTGTCTAATGAAGAATCATTGTATCCACTTGCCTGGTAATTTATGCTTCCTTGAAATGAAATACTGCTGTCATTTAATCAAGAATGAAATAAATGTACATACACAATGTATTTCTTAAAATACTGTGTACGTTGAATCATTCGCTGGTACTTTTTCACAGTTAAATAAAAGTAAACCTTTTGTTTGTACAATGATTCGCGGATCCGTTCCTGATGCTATTGAATTATACATTTCGTTTTCTTATTTGCTAAGACAAACTTTCGCGGATCAAGGTTTTACGCGAAAGCAGCACAGATTAATACATAGCGAATGTTTCTACATATAGAGTATATCTACATATAGAGTATATAAAATATTTTGAGGTTCTCTGTATGGAAAAAAACATATGTATGCCTGTATATGAGAATTTTCTCAGATTATGACATTTCACTTTGCCTGTGTTTTTGCCTTTAATAAAAGCGATGTGTTAGTCTATCAATCACAATGACCTTCCAGTATGTATTGGAAAAATGATTTATTATTGGTTTGTAAGATACAGTACAATGTATATATTATACTTACAGGAGAATCGTCAATGACAGCCTTAGGACAGATGTATGTCTACTGTATGCACCATATCTCATAGCACTGGGTTAGTTTGTTCACTATGTATATCCAAATGTATATAAACGTACAACTACTTTATCTCTTATATTTATTACTTCTAGAAATTTAAGGATTATTATCATTACTTACATGTATACCTTAAAAGATTAAAAGGGAAATGAAAAACTGAAAAGATGCAAAACCTTGTAAGTCAAGAACAAAGTACTAAACTTAAAAATAATAATAGTTTAACCTACCACAATAATACATGTGTTTCTCTGTTTGTTTTTATTGATTACTTAAGATGTCTGTTATTTATACTTTCAGCATGTTTACATATAGCCAGTGTCATAGAGCAGAAAGACCTGAAACAATGGCTAGCAGAGTGTAATGTAGATATGGATAAGGTAAAAATCTATATATGTGTTTGTTATAAGGAATAAAGTTTTACTAATATGGATATGTCAGAAATCTTAAACTCCTTGTTTAAAAGCTCAACCTGTCATCATTGAAATGTATATGCTTATCAGGAGTTGTCACTTGGGAATTTGCCCTATTGCTTCTGGGATCAGTGGATTCAAAGGTGAAATTATTAAAAAAAAAAAAAACATTGATACAATTTGCAAAATGCAATACACTGCAGCTTTGATGCAACGTTCTTGTCAATGTCCATATTACAAATCAAGATCTTTCAGTCTATCTGAACAAAACAATGGCTTTATACAGCCAATTGTGCCTCATATGAAATTCATGTGAATTTTCCATTAACTTTACATAAAAGTTCACATGAAATTTATGTGAAATGAGCACAAACATGAAATTTACATGAAATTCATGTGAAGTTTCTGAGATGAATTTCATATAAATTCAATTTGGCATGTAGGTCACAACTGAAAATTCATGTGAAGTAAATGTATGTGAAATTCATGTGAAATATTTTTCACATAAATCTTATGCAAAATTTATATGAATTTTACATGAACTTTCATGTAAATATACATGATGCTCATTTAATATGAATTTCATGTGAGGCACATTTGTCTAAAGTCTTATTTTTGAGGTACTGGGTAGTAATAGGTCATGGTCAAGGTCACCATTAAAGGAAAACTATCCAAACCAAACTTAGATATATGGGTATTTATCAAGTTGGGAAGGTAGGTAGGAAGGTAGGTTCATGTACCTATTGAATTTTGGTCAAGGCCACTGTCATGGGAATAGATTTTGAATATTTGTTTTCTGATAACAGCTCAGCAAAGTGTCCACCTATCATATATTGATACATTCTTAGTTTTGAACTGAAGGTCAAGGCCACACTTCTGATCTTTGATAATTGTTTTATGAGACAAACTACTGATACTACATTCTTCAAATACTTCAAATTTTCTTCTTACTTCTTTTTCTTACTTTGTTCTTGTTACATGTATGTACATGTATTTATATTTTTTCTTTCAGATTTTAGAAATCTCAAGGCAGATATTAGCACTATATGAACTTTGGAAAAACTATGATGAAAAAAAGGACATTGCAGGAATATTAGAAAAAATGCCAAAACCCAAGACCTCGTAAGTAATAGTGTTAATTACCATTCACAAATTAAAACGAATAATAATAAAATTTATTGTATAAAAAAACCCACGTCAACATTACTTTTTGCTAAATCCTGATTAAGTGAGTATGACTTAGTATGTTCTCTCATTAAAATAAAAGTTTAAGGATTCCCTTCAATATTTTCATTGAAATAATATTTCCGTAACTGATAATGAGGTATGAATTTCAGTCCACCTGCCAGTGACAGTACCCAGAATTCCCAGCCCTCACAACAGCAGCAACATGGCGGTCAGTGACCAGTACATGTGCACTGGGGCCGCCTACTGACCTTCATTGAGGCACCAATACATGTACTCACAATTCATTTTGATTATGTGCCATATACAATGTATGTGCACAGGACACAGCAAGGTAGAAGAGAGTGTAACAACAAATTGTAACCTCTATGTGAAATAATGAAGAGTTACACCCAACGTCTCTTTTCACATTTGAAGCAGGACATTTCACAATTTACAATCAGATTACTCCGCTGAAGTGATTTTACAAACAAAGCTCTGCTAATCATTATTAGTTTATCATTACATATGAACTGTGTTCAATATTGTGTATTACAATGATAATAAAATACAAGTGATTTTACATGATACTGTAGATGTCTAAATGGAAATAAAGACCGTCTTGTATATTTTCTTCAGTTTATTATTTTTCACTCCTTGGAGACAAATAGGATTTATGTTTATAAATATTTACATAAATCTGAAAACTTTTCACATACATGTATTTGTTTTTCTGCATCTGCTCTGTCACTAGTATAACATACATGTATATTCAACTTTGAAATGGCAGCACAAAATTTCATAAACCAGTACATAAAGCAAAAGCTCAGTGTGCTCCGAGTTGATCCTTATACAATATATATATGGCTGAAAGGGGTCCGATTAGCCAGTGCATTTCTTGCTCACTTGAGTCTTTAGCTATTGTCATAGCGCTTTATCCAGCATATGTGAATCCATTGTTAATTTTCACATTTTCAACTTATTCACTGCAACCACTATACAGAATTTTTAACAAAACTTTACAGGAGTCCTCTACCTAGTTGTGCTTATTTTAGCTGATCCATTAAAGAAATTAAGATTTTGGACTGGAGTTCCTACTTATCCCTTACAATGTTATTGTTCTAATGTTATGTGTTTCTTTAACACATTTATTAGTCCCCTACCGGCTCGCAGGGTGGGGAACTTAGAGTTTCCATTCCGTTTGTCTGTCTGTCTGTCCGTCACACTTTAGTTTTCCAGACATTTTTTCGCTGTCTTTGCATACCGGTATATTGAACTCATTTTTGGCATGCGAGTTTATCTCAATGTGATACAGATCAAGTTCGAGTTTGGTTTCGATTCACCTATTTTTTCAAGAGTTATGGCCCTTGGACTTAGCAAATTTCATGAAATTCTCAGTTTTCCAGACTTTTCTGTGTGAGTTTGGTTCCGATTGACCTATTTTTACAAGAGTTATGGCCCCTGGACTAAGCAAATTTCATGAGATTCTCTGATTTCTGGACTTTTCTTGGCTGTTGTTGTAGATATTGAAATAATTTGTTATATGTGATTACATCTTAGTGTCATACAGATTCAGTTCAAGTTTGGTTTCGATTGACCTATTTTCACAAGAGTTATGGCCCTTGGACTTATCAAATTTCATGAAATTCTCAGTTTTCCGGACTTTTCTTCCATGATATTGCAGATATTGAAATCATTTTTGGTATGTGAATATCTCTCAGTGTGATACCAATCAAGTCCGTGTTTCAATTTTATTGACCCATTTCTACAGGAATTATGGCCCCCTGGACTTTGCAAATTTCATGCACTTCTCAGTTTCCAGTCTTTTCATGTCTGTTGTTGTAGATATTGAGCTAATTTTTGGTATGCAGATACATTATAGTATGATAAAGAATAAGTTGAAGTCGGGTTTGATTTATTTGTTCTTACAAAAGGTATGGCCTCATGGCAAATTTCATTAAATTTTCCTGTTTTCCAGACCTTTTTCTAATACACATATTGAACTTATTTTGATATTGGATTCATCTTTTGGCAGAGTTGAAGGACATGGATTAATGCCGGTAGGGGACTTATATCGCTTGCGATTCATAAATTTATATTCTCTGTTCTTAGGTGAGCAATGTGGCCCATGTTAATGAACAACCTCAAAAGGCAAAGTTTTTCAAGTAATAAAGAAATTCTGATGTACAAGAGGAAATTCAATTACTTTTCAAGACCATACACTATGTCCATGAATCTATCAAGGTCAAGTTCAAATTCCATGAAATCCAATTATCTCCTTTGGATAGGTACATGTAATAAGGGTTCTTGAATTTTCATCTCGAAACTTTTAAAAATTATGACGTCAAACACTTGAAAAGGAGCTGATAAGATAAGGGCCATTTTTAGCCCTAAATCTCGTGCCGTATTTCTTCCACATGACGGTACATATGCAGACAAAAGATAATCAATATTGAAATAAAATGTATTTGAAGACTTTTTGTATGTTTTACTTTTCGATGAAATACTCCCAAGATTCTAAAATGAAGGTCCAAAGAGGTAGGGGTGCACGGATAGAAAAACCGATAATATCGACGAAAAACGTAGAAATTTTTGAATATTTTACCTGAAATGGATAAATATTAACTAAAATATATCAAATACATCTACATTGTATATCAGAAATACATTTCGAAAGTTATATATCCTCTAATCGGTAAATATTGAAATCCGGAACTGAAAATACGGTCTTATTTTGTATGTAATGGCTATAATAGAGGCTTTTTAGCGCGAAATACACTTTAGCAGAGAAATCCACATCGCTTCTGCTTATTTCGTTCTTAATTGTTGTACATTTCATTTGATCGTATTTAGAACACATTTTTTGTTGGATTGAGGAAAAAAAATAGTCAAATTTTCCATATTTGATGATCTTAAAGATCGATTCTTTAACAAATGCACCCCCCTTCCTTTTTTTGTTTTTTGTCTCTGGGGTAGTGTTCCCCCCG
Organism: Pinctada fucata; assembly: GCA_028142955.1. Classification (NCBI taxonomy): domain Eukaryota; kingdom Metazoa; phylum Mollusca; class Bivalvia; order Pterioida; family Pteriidae; genus Pinctada; species Pinctada fucata. Next base: position 58,384,018 of record AP027105.1, read on the forward strand.
GAGATACAGAACCCCACTTTTCCAGAAAATTTGTATCATGGATATACACCTCCAGTATAAGTGGCGTTCTGTATCTCCGGGGGGAACAATGTTCAAAAAAACTTTTCCGTTTTCTATTGATTTCTATGGGAAAAAGACAAGTTTTGATCCAAATATTAGCAATATTATGCATAATAGATCAAAAATAACTTCAGAGTTTGATGGGATACTGTATCTGTATTAATTTAACGAACGATTTTTCTTAAAATTTCCATTTTCAAAATTCCACATTTTAGGGCAGATTTTACGTCTTATCTTATCAGCTCCTTACTACTATAAATTTGAGCTATTATAATGAATCTACATAAGGCATAAAGGCATATGAATAATTCACTCTTACACTGGTATTTCAAAATTTATTTTCAATATCAAAATCATATACACAACCATTCAATTCATAAAGTAGACGTCTGATGTAGATAACAAGCACTCATAGAAAAGAAACAATCTCTCTCTCTCTCTCTTCATAAAAATAAAATATGTATACATAGAAAATGAAAGACATATAATTAACAATTATAAAGACCATCTTACTCAAATGTACATATTTCTAACACATATGTAAGCTATTCCTCTTTCATTGCCTTAAATACTGAAATCAACATCATGATCAAGCAATTTATACAAGCGTTGCGCTTTTTTTCAGATCCCTTCATTCATTCTTATTGTCATTTATATATACATGCAATTTTCCATGAATAAATATGTTTAAACTAACATCATGATCAGTTCCAGTTGGTAAATACATAATGCACAATGTCTTAGGATGCACATACACATACATGTAGATGTTGTCATGCCACTGGTACACCAAACAAGTACGGTCTGATGAAATCAAAACAAGGGTTATACGAAATGAATAGCGGACATGAAGGGTCTACGTGCTCTTTGAGTTGACATATTTCACAGAGATTCCGATTGTTTATGTTGGATTTACTTCGGCAATCTGCGGAGTTCATGACATAACCAAATAGCTATACTGAGGAGCACTAAGGATCCAGATTGGTGACTAGCAGCTAATGGTGTAGGTACATATGTCAGGAGAGTGGTGATACCAAGGGTTGCCTGTAATTAAAATCATCATACATGTACATGTACATTCAAACTGAAAATAGAATAGAAAATGTTATTTTTCCTTGCACATACTTAAATAGTTCTATCTAGCTTGGTAATATTTTACCCTAAAATTTTCTTAAAAATAAACAAAATCTTATGTAATATTTGACCTTGTGACCATCATTCAATGTTTCACTAAAGAAATTTTTAAGATTAGTTGGTAAAAGTTAAAATTTTAAATTGCAAAATTTGAGATTATTTGGAGGAAGAAATGACAACTTAGTTCACTTTTAGTTCTGGTAAAAGGAATGCATTACCTGTATGAGGGACATTCCCAATAAACAGTTAACAGCCATTCTAGCCCTGGGGGGTAGGGGTGCCTTCCGACACATCCACCAAAATCCAGATATTGCCAGAACTGTACTCTCAGCCTGAAAATGTCATTACATGTAACTACATGTATTATATGTGAGTTTTTGATATTCCCATACATATTTGAAATGCAACATTTTATCCATCCTATGCATAATTTAATCTTTGATGTCCTGTAGTACTTTCTTATTTGTACATATATGAGAATACTCTACCAAATGCCTATGGTTGAACTGCACTGTGGTTGGATTTTCAAAGGTATTCTTCCATTTTGGATCTAAAGCTAAGAGGTCGTCTGGGATCCATCTGTCGGCCATCTTTGGCCAACTATTATATGTAAGACCTGCATCAAGCCCTGCTACAAATGCTCCTGTATGAAAGTGATAGAAAAACTTATACTGTAAACAAGTTTAATTTCATGGTGTTTAAAGTTTGCAGTTTTCTGAAAGCAGCCAATTGCGATGGTTTTAATTTTTGTAGTATCGAAAGTTGCAGAAGAAAAAACTTGTACACTTTTGATACATGTATAAGGATTTTGTCGTACAAGCACACGTGTAATTTGATTGTTGTTTGTAGTTATAATTGTTTCTCGTGGTAATTAATGACAAACACGTAGTAATTAGTGATAATTACAAATAACATTAAAATACATGTATCAATTAAAGGGTATAGTAAGTAGATTGAAACTAATTAACTGTGTAGGTTTTGTACAAGAAATCTTAAGTGTGAGCGCTATGTGTGTAATCGTTCTTTTTATAAAAAAAATATGGGTTATATATGCATCATAAGTAAAACCTTTTAATGTACAAATTATTTTACCAACTTAAAGGAAAAGCATGTTTAGAGAATTTTAAAAACAATTCAGCTGTACATGTACACTAGCTTTCATACATCTGAAGCATATGAACATCTTTTCCTGCTTTTTTTTCTATTCTACAAAATCAATGTGGGGGTTAATGTTCGCGGAAACTACGAACATAGCGAAAATAAAACCACCGCAATCATTTCTCCGTTTACAGTAAATCCAAATTCAAACTGAAAATACTATGGTATACATAATATAGTATGTTAAGAAGAAATCAATATGTATAAGAACTTTTAAGTGCTTTTAAAATAACCAACTAAGCTAATTTATTTCGTATTAAGTAATAGTATTTCATACGTACACATTAAACTTTCTAACATATACATCAGAATACCAAATACTGACCTGACAAAGCTGTGGTAAATACAAGAGCCTTGATGCCGAACGCACCCATTCTTATGTTCCGCATCTGATTTGTGTATGGATACTGAAATGAAATTATGTGTATTCAAACTATGGTAAAATAATGTATCAAAACACATGTACTTCATACCTTAAACCAAGTCTGTATGAAAAATTTTGAATTTCACATTGCAACAAAGAAGAAAATGTAGGACGATGAAATAAATTTAATGTTCTCTTGATACAATTTTTTTAGGGAGAAAAAGATTAATGTACATTTGTGTTCAAGAAGTATTTTTTTGAAAGATTTGAAGTGTTGAACCAAAAATATCATTTGCCTACATCTTACATTGTAATCCAATTTTTTAGGGAGGCAGGGATATTATAATATTTCACAAGTATTTTATATAAATTTGTCAGAAGTGGTGTAGGAGATCTGGTAAAGCCTGAATTAAGCATACTTTACATGTACTTATCTGATTACATGTATAAAATGCCATAACTACAGCTGAACACACTGTGATAGAAGTAAGCACTTCAAACTAGTTAATGAATGATAAATGAATATTAACTTACTTTATTATAAGGGAGGAATTTATTGAGGCCTTGCCAAAGGAAAAGTGTATATAACAGGAAAGCCGAGCCAAGATGTGAAGCCAGTCTGTACTGACTGACACGGGGAATATCTGTGTCCTTAGGTTGATCCTGTAAACCACTCTTTACCATGTACCAGCCAAGGAATCCCTAGTGGAATGGAAAATTAAATATAAAATTCTTTTTGAATGACATCCCCATGCATATACATGTAGAATAGAGTATTAAAATAGCAATTATAACCTTATCTTCAAACTGAACAGAGAAAACCTATTTCAAAAACAGAATCTGAACGAAATATATCAAGCTGTGATATTCATAAAAATTTCAAACTAACAATGGGAAATATTATAAACTACAAAAAGATTTATCATACCTTACTTGTTGGAAATTAAATTTAATACATGAAATAAATGTACCTACTGTGCGTAACCTCATGACAGACATCTATTGGAGGAAATACCACACATGTGATCTTTCTCATACTAAAATCTACCTGAAATCCTAACAATCCAGTAAGCACCAGCAGCCTTGGTTTGAGTGCCTTAGAGATCCAGCCTTTATAAAGGAAAAATCCAGCTGGTACTAAGAATACCATTCCAACCATTCGTCCCCACATTCGATGTCCCCACTCCATGTAAAATATAAACTTGAAATCTGACAAGGTCATCTCCTTCTGGCTTGATACACTATAAATAATAATAAACCAATTTAACTCTTACAATCCATAAAATGTGTTCTGTACAATGTTGATAAACTGCAGTAATTTTCAGTTTCCATGATAACTTACCCTCCAACAAAATTATCAAAAAACCAGTGATTGTGAAACATGAATGACCCCATCGACATCTTTGTTAGTATTTACACCATTTTCTGTTCAGTAGGTGAAAGGTCACAAGGTCAAAAATGTTGGTATTAATGGAAAGGTCTTGTCACAAGGAATACACATGTGAAATATCAAAGCCCTGTCACTCTCCATTCAAAAGTTATGCTGGGGGCACAGTTAACATTTCTGTTTGCAATTGATAACATTCATCATAATATAAATTAATTTTTTCATACAACAATTTTGATTTTTGTGTACACTAATTTGAATTTTTCTTTCTCATATCTATCATGTAATAGCACTTATGATACATACTCTACAAAAGATATGCCCCCAAACTTTGTTTGTAAGGTACATGTATGTAAATGTTGCTTGTTCAATTCCTTTAATCTCTCTGTGCCTTGATAAAGCTATGTCATTTTTACTGTATGCATGTACTAAAAACCAACATGCATAAATCTGCATAATCAAACTCACTATTTATACTCTGGATACTGCTTATATCTCTCAAATTCTTCCTCCCATTCCTTCTGACTTCCTGGGGGCTTCATGTCTTTGATTAGCTGCCAATCTACCATTGACAAACCTGATTCTGTCAGTCTAATTGGAAATGAAAATGTTGAATAGCTTAGGTACATTATGTGTATATGTGCATGTATATAATAACCTACATGTACATGGTATGCAAAAATCAAATCCCATCTCAAAGCAAGAGCAAATGCTGCAACAACTTACAAATGAGGAGAGAAATCAAAATCTTACTTCAGCACAGAAATTTTGCTGTTATGAGTAACTTTTGGGGTTTTTTTTTTACTGAACACTGGAATTTGGCAGAACATGGTTTCTCTTGAACATTTGATTGTAAGGTTAAAAAATACTTAAAGAATTTTTGTAGAGGAAAATCAGCCAAATATGCTCACACATATATACCTTGTAACACCTTCTAATATGTGCCATGCTCACACATATATATACCTTGTAACACCTCCTAATATGTGCCATGCTCACACATATATACCTTGTAACACCTCCTAATATGTGCCATGCTCACACTTATATACCTTGTAACACCTTCTAATATGTGCCATGCTCACACATATATATACCTTGTAACACCTCCTAATATGTGCCATGCTCACACATATATATACATTGTAACACCTCCTAATATGTGCCATGCTCACACATATATATACCTTGTAACACCTCCTAATATGTGCCATGCTCACACATATATACATTGTAACACCTCTTAATATGTGCCATGTTCACACATACTGGTATATACCTTGTAACACCTCCTAATATGTGCCATGCTCACACATATATACCAGGGACTAAAATTAACGGTCGCCCGGTCGCCTGAGGCGACCACTTTTGCTCCCGGGCCCATGAAACCTTCCTACTCGCTCGCCCGTGTGGCGATTAAAAATTCTTGGGGTTTGTATGGATATTTCAAGCCTATTAACAAAGCACCTGTTGTTCGCGCGATGTTTACATCGACGTCAATCGTAATCTTGAAAGAGTTGCATCGTCTAAGTCGCGCGAGTGTTTGAAAGTACGGACCCGATGATGTGCGGAGCCTTAGATCTGTTTTGCTTCTGAATATTATACTTCACTTTCGTTTTGCAAAATTTCATTTTTTTTCACGGGCTACCAAAATTTACTCCGGGCTAATAAATCTGAAAATGTAGGGGCCCGGATGGCTACCATGTCAAAAACTTTAATTTTAGTCCCTGTATACATTGTAACACCTTCTAATATGTGCCATGCTCACACATATATACCTTGTAACACCTCCTAATATTGCCATGTTCACACATATATACCTTGTAACACCTCCTAATATGTGCCATGTTCACACATACTGGTATATACCTTGTAACATCTCCTAATATGTGCCATGCTCACACATATATACATTGTAACACCTTCTAATATGTGCCATGCTCACACATATATACCTTGTAACACCTCCTAATATGTGCCATGCTCACACATGTATACCTTGTAACATCTCCTAATATGTGCCATGCTCACACATATATACCTTGTAACACCTCCTAATATGTGCCATGCTCACACATATATACCTTGTAACACCTCCTAATATGTCCTATGCTCACACATATATACCTTGTAACACCTCCTAATATGTGCCATGCTCACGTATATATATACCTTGTAACACCTCCTAATACTGGTATCTGCCATGCTCACACATATATACCTTGTAACACCTTCTAATATGTGCCATGCTCACACATATATACCTTGTAACACCTCCTAATATGTGCCATGCTCACACATATATACATTGTAACACCTTCTAATAGGTGTCATGCTCACACATATATACCTTGTAACACCTCCTTATATATGCCAAGTTCACACATACTGGTATATACCTTGTAACATCTCCTAATATGTGCCATGCTCACACATATATACATTGTAACACCTCCTAATATGTCCCATGTTCACACATATATACCTTGTAACACCTTCTAATATGTGCCATGCTCACACATATATACATTGTAACACCTTCTAATAGGTGCCATGCTCACACATGTATACCTTGTAACACCTCCTAATATGTGCCATGCTCACACATATATACATTGTAACACCTTCTAATAGGTGCCATGCTCACACATATATACCTTGTAACACCTTCTAATATGTCCCATGTTCACACATATATACCTTGTAACACCTCCTAATATGTGCCATGCTCACACATATATACCTTGTAACACCTCCTAATATGTGCCACGCTCACACATATATACATTGTAACACCTTCTAATAGGTGCCATGCTCACACATATATACCTTGTAACACCTCCTTATATATGCCATGTTCACACATACTGGTATATACCTTGTAACATCTCCTAATATGTGCCATGCTCACACATATATACATTGTAACACCTCCTAATATGTGCCATGTTCACACATACTGGAATATACCTTGTAACATCTCCTAATATGTGCCATGCTCACACATATATACATTGTAACACCTCCTAATATGTCCCATGTTCACACATATATACATTGTAACACCTCCTAATATGTGCCATGCTCACACATATATACCTTGTAACACCTCCTAATATGTGCCATGCTCACACTTATATACCTTGTAACACCTCCTAATATGTGCCATGCTCACACATATATACCTTGTAACACCTCCTAATATGTCCTATGCTCACACATATATACCTTGTAACACCTCCTAATATGTGCCATGCTCACACATATATACATTGTAACACCTCCTAATATGTGCCATGCTAACACACATATACCTTGTAACACCTCCTAATATGTGCCATGCTCACACATATATACCTTGTAACACCTCCTAATATGTGCCATGCTCACACTTATATACCTTGTAACACCTCCTAATATGTGCCATGCTAACACACATATACCTTGTAACACCTCCTAATATGTGCCATGCTAACACACATATACCTTGTAACACCTCCTAATATGTGCCATGCTAACACACATATACCTTGTAACACCTCCTAATATGACAGCTCCAAAGCACATTCCAGCACATCCTATCAGCCATCCCCCTACAATCTTCTCTGCGTACGCTGGGATTGTCTTTCCTGCAGCTTCTGTTGTCGTCAATCTTAAACACGGAAAATACTTGGTTCTCTAAAAAATAATGAGAAATAGAATGTGTAATGTATGTGATTTCATGACTGTTTTGTTCAGATTTAGATGGATCATCAATGTTTGATGCATCTTTTGTCAACGTACACTGATGTTTATTACATGTATCTTGTCATGGATAAGATCCTAGGGATTCACTAATCTAGCTTCAGGATACATCAATTTTCTTTCTATTTCATCATAATTAGTAGCAATTTTGAATAGATTAACTAACAGAGATTGAACAGATGTGTTGGTAATTGATATACACCAACAAAATAACTATATTCAGCTTCCTTTTGGGTTTTTTCATCATTTTGGCATGAAATAATCAAACGTCTGCTCTAAAGACATATGACCTTGACCTTTGAACTTAAAACACTGGTGGTTTTATTCGAGCAGTAATTAAAACACTGATGGTCTTATTCAAGCAGTAATTAAAACACTGATGGTCTTATTCAAGCAGTAATTAAAACACTGATGGTCTTATTTGAGCAATAATTCTATTTCCTTATATCTTGAATCTTGAACTCTTGAAACTATGCAGGGATTAGGAAGGTCACGCGCCCTGCGCCATAGTCCCATTCTGATAACCAGAAGTCTCTGACAAGACTGTAGCTCTCCTGGTTGTTTTGTTTTATTCACTCATTGACAAGTCAATAAGATACATACACATATATATCAATTTCCAATTTTTAACCAAAGACCATAGAGAGCAGGTGCTCTAACAAAGTGTAAGTAGCACAACAAAACAACATATCCATAAGACTGCAACTAGAATATCACTGATATACTAGTAATTCATAATATCTGAGAGATAGTATTTCAAAAAAGAATGTCTCAACCAAGATCCTAGGGGTCAGGGTCTACTAGCTCAAATGAACTATCAATGACTATCAAGATTACATAGAGTTATATAGGAGAATATGACCACACCCATTTTCTAAGACCCTGGGGGTCAGGGGCTCAAACAAATTATCAGGTCACAATGAGACCGCAGACCAATCATATTGCAAAAAGAAATAAGTCTCCATCATTTATAGTGTCAAAGGAGTTGCGAGAAAAAGATTACTTTATAGAATTATATAGGACAAAATGACAACACCCATTTTTTCTAAGACCCTGGGGGTAACGGGCTCAAACAAAATATCAGGTGCATAACTAGACCACAGACCAATCATATTGGGAAAAAAAATGAATCTCCATCATTTATAGTGTCAGAAGAGTTGCGAGCACAATATTACATAGAATTATATAGGACAAAATGACCACACACATTTCGTAAGACCCTGGGGGTCAGTAACTCAAATTAAATATCAGGAACACAGCTAGACTACAGACCCATTATATGGCAAAAGGAATCAAGTCTCCATCATTTATAGTGGCAGAAGAGTTGCGAGCACAAGATTCCATAGACTTATATAGGAGAAGATGACCACAACCATTTCCTAAGACCCTGGGGGGTCAGGCACTGATTCTGACTGAAACCAAATGTCAGGTGCACAACTAGACAACATACCAAGTAGAATGCAAAAAGAATTAACTTTCTATCTCCTATGATTTCAGAGGAGTTGAGAGCACAAGAATTGTTTATGGACGGACGGACGCCGGATGCCGGACGAAGGGTGATGACATAAGCTCAAATGGTCAGAGACCAGTAGAGCTAAAAAATGGCCCATGAAATAGGCAACTCGCTGCGCCCTAATGCGCATTATTCTACTTGGATCAAAGCTTACTGTATATGGCCAGTCAGAAGCACAAAATTCTTCTGTTCACTGACAATTGAAAGGTTCTTTATTATGATACAATATTGATTTTTCTCAGACATTCTTTTTATCCTCGTTCTGCGCCTGAGATTTTAAATCTCCAACGTCCACTTACGTATCTACGTAAAGGTACTAGTGTATGCGTTCGTCCGTAAAATTATCATGTCATTTTTTTAAATTGGTCAGTCAATGGGTACAAATTGAAGTAATAAAATTTGTACAGAAATGTCAATTGCCTTCCTTAATATCAAGGACTGATAAACAGTTTATAAGTCCTTGCTAATATCAACAAAGCTGAAAATGAAGCTGCCCATACGTGGACACGAAAAATACAGGATAGGTGGCTGAAAGTTTGGTCTTGGCTGTTCTGTAAACCATGCAAAATGTACTGTAAATTATCCATTGGAAATGGTAAAATTGCCTGGGGATTTCACGACTAAAAATGTGCTAACGTCTGATGTATTATACATAAATTGTAATGCAAAGCTTTTCGAAAATTGATCATTTTTGGAATGGCCCTTTCGTGTGGAAAGATGGCCCATTGTTTTTGAGAATGGCACAATTAAGTCCAAGTGGAAGGGGCCATAGTCCCATTGAGCAAGTTTGCCTTCCCGATCACTGTCTATGGTCTCAATACAAATTAAGCTAGCGGAATGATATACCTTATATCACACATAACTGATACTGTTGGCATAATTCATCTAGGAGTAATTAAATAATCCAACTGTCAGATCCAATGCAGTCTGGGTTTAACCACGTGACATGTCTTCTCTTAGACCTTATATCTAATTCATTTTCTATACTTACTGTTTGCTGTCGTATACAATGACTGGCTTGTTTACTCAGAGAGTGATGTGTCTTTATTCCACCATTCAGTTTCTACGAAAATAGACATAATAGAGTATATAGTTTCTAAATTCTCTGAAATGCAATTGTATTTCATACCATGTTGAAATATCATTAGTTAATGATCATTGTCTCTAGAATGTGTTAAATATCAATGTAATTTCTTAACATTTTAGCGAAAAATTAATCTTTGACCACATAAATTATACCTCATGATAAAATTTTAGCCATTGATTTATTCTTCTGTTGGCAGTTAATCCCTTTTGCAATTCTGGCACAGGTCATTTCATTATAATGCTTTTGTTGACTGATTGCCCTTACCAGAATCTCTTATCATCCATTCATAGTTTTATTCGGAGAGTAGACCCAGATTGTTCCTCCCACTTCGCGACATAACTACCTTTGAATGGGTAGAAAGTTGGTCATTTCATACTTCCTGAAGTACTTTTACCTCCATCTATGACATTCATTGCTTCATTTCCTCTTTCAAACAGTGAAATAATGATTTTCAATCACCTAATATCTACCGCTTCAAATGGATCACCATTTTTGTTGTGACACAAGATCGAAGATCATGATCCCCTGCCAGAATGTTGGCAGTGATTGACGACAACTGAAAAGTAAATCTGGTGGCAACCTTCATGTGGAACATTTATTCACTCTACGAGAAAACGTTTTTGTCTATAATTATTAGTACAGAAAGTAGAGAAACAGAATTTGACCCCTGCCACTGTCCGCTTCCGTGTCTGTTTTGGGAAAGCAGATTAACAAAATAGCAAAGAGTTCTGATTGTTGACCTACTTTCACTTATGCACTATCAACAAGCTGGAAGGAACCTGCAGGTAGGCTAATTTCAGACCGACAAGTCTGATGTAGAGCAAATTGTTCCTTTTTTGGTTAAATCGTTTTTGCAATGTTGATTATTTTACACTACAAATTTGCTTTCTTTGTGAACTTTTGGTGACCAGAAAAGTTAAAGGATTGTGCGAATGTAATCTGGATAACCACACCGTTTGCTACTTGTGTAGCAGATGGCCGTCCTAAGTTGGCTCTGATTACCCATTGGTCTAGTTGCCAGGTTTATGAGCAAGTCTTTTGTGTTTAATGTTTCTATGTTGTATGTCTCTTTTTATTCTCTAGCTATGCTCGTCTTCTATATGGTTTCACATCAGGTGTTTGGTGTTTTCCTGATAGTGCTGCGCTGTGGCTCACGGTCTGATTTGAGATCCCCTTCCTTCAAAAATGTTGTTATGAATGTTGTTCAGATGCTTTTCTCTTTTTTCACGTACCGAAAGGACTGTGTTTCAGCAGCTTCTGCTGCATCAGAGGAGAGTTAAACAAAAGCCAATTCAAATTTTGAATATTCAGAAATGCTAAGATGGAGACGAGGAAAAAGTAGTGTGCAAAGGGCCAAGGTAATTTCAATGGAAACTGAGGAGCTTCTTTAATTTTTGTCTAACGCAACCGCTAGACAAAAATTTAAGACAAAAATTTAAGAAGCTCCTCAGTTTCCATTGAAATTAAGGGCCAAGGGTGCTCTTGTAAAGTAGGTTTCCTGATATGTTCATGGTTTAAAACTACCTACCAGAAAGTTTTTTGCTGTTAAAGTTATTCTTTGGTATGCTCTCAATGTGCTGCAAACGCTGAAAGACATTGTCTCTGCTCTTTAGGGTTGTCAAAATGCTTACGAAACTTTGTTACGAAATCTTCCTTCGGTAAAAGAAAAGTTGTTCAATGTCAAACACGCGCTCTTCGAAAGTGCCTGCATAAGAATAAACGTTTATAAGACATAGTATTCGCCCCACCGCAAACGTATTTTTCAACATTTGCGGACTGGCGTCAGGCCATACGGTAATTTAATTTAAAAAGGCTTGCGATAATAAAAACCCTTATTTTTTCTGTTTATTCTCTGTAATAGTTGTTTTTTTTATCATAATTGAATCGATCCATCGCTGAATATAGATGTAATGAAATCGAAATGGGGTCAAACATGACGAAACGTATTCTGGAGTGGTGGCCAATAAATTATTTCCCAAGAGACATAAACTTCGTTGTAACAGTGTAAAATGAAAATCGCTCCGGTCCATCACTGGGCTTCTAACCAAACTGATGTCTTTATTTGTTTTTCTTTGTCACTCTTTGTGGTGTCAATCGCAGATTGAATATCAACAAATCTTTTTAAAATAAACCATAAAGCGCTAAAGGCGGTAATTAAGGCCGGATTGCGAAGTGTTTGTATTTGAAGACATATACATTTTTGTGCAGACAGAAAGATCAAAGGTCATGAAAACTATTGCAAAATGAAAAAGCTTCTACATATGAAATATCAAAGCCCTACCCCTTATAGTTCAAAAGTAGGTCAAAGGTCAAGGTCACTTGGTCAAAAGTCATGATATCAAATGAAAGATTTGATCATGAGGAATCTATGTGTAATACCAAAACTCTATCACTTATAGTTTAAAGTTCATATGTCAATGTCAGGGTCACTTGGTCAAAAGTTATGATATCAAATGAAAGATCTGATCATGAAGAATCTATATGTGAAATATCAAAAACCTACCTCTTCTAGTTTAAAGGCATGTCAATGTCAAGGTCACTTGGTCAAAAGTCATGATATCAAATGAAAGATCTGGTCATGAGGAATCTACATGTGAAATATCAAAGCACTATCCCTTTATAGTACATGAGATATATCCCAGGTTGAAGTTTCTTAAAAGTAGGTCAAACTCCATAGTCAAGGTCACTAAGTCAAAAGTCAATCTATATCAAATGAAAGGTCTGGTCATGAGGATTCTGCATGTGAAATATCAAAGCCATATCCTCTATAGTTCATGAGATACAACCAATGTTTAATTTTTTTTATAAAAGTAGGTCAAACTCCAAGGTCAAGAGGTCATTTGTTGTTGAGTTTGATTCGTCTCATCATAGTCTATCACCATGTCAAGTTTTATGTTGCTGCTCCAAGCCGTTTTCTCTCAACGGACTTATACGAAACACCTTAACCATAATAGACCCAAAAACGGGGTGGTTTTTTTTTTTTTTTTTTTTTTTTTTTTGTATTTTCCGAAAGTCAAAATTTGGAGAACAGGAGGAAGTATATGAAAGATCTAATTTTATTAGTCCAATACTGGGAACTGGTTTGCGGTTATACTGAATTACCTGCATTGTTTCGTAATGAACCTGCATGTATTAAAATATGTCAGATTCCGGCATAATTCCAAAATATAGGTCATGCCACTGATTTCTTGGTAGATATATTGCTTTCAAAAAATAATATGCTTGACAATATTCCTCAGATAATTTGTGGCAATACCATAAAAATCTCTCAATGCCTGTTCATGGCATTTAAATTTTTTATCTATATATCGCATGTTTGTCCAGTCACACAACGATTAAATTTAAAATTCTTGTGAGGTAGACCTCACTTTCTGAAATCTTGGCAAGTATATGTGCTGTAGTAAGCAATTACACTACTGAGAATTGGTTTGCGGTTGTGCACCAATAATTATGAACGACCAAAGTTGGTTCAACTCCACTGTTTTACCACAACCTTACTAGTTTGGATAAACTTGTAGAACGAGCAAGAGTGACTTATAAAAATGAAGCCAAAAAAGAAAGAATAAATATATCAACACAGAAACCTACGGGCGAACCTTTAGTTTTTGCTTCCCAAACATTATGTTGTTGACACAACATTATTGCAGGGTGTACGGACAAGCCCCGCGTGGACCCGGAAATACAGATTAAGTAAATCACACCCTCCCGTGTCGTTTGTAGCGGATTAGCTAACGATTACGCCTATCTATGATCAAAGTGACGCAACCAAACGCAAAATAAACAGTTTACATATTTACTCGATATCTCGACATTGCATGACCTCAAAATCAGGAACACCAAACTGATCATTTTATCGAGAATTAGCATCAATCGTACATATATATAGGTAAGATTTATTTTTTTGATCTGCGATGTTTAATTGATTAATTTTCCGATCTGAAATGACTGTTAAAGCAGTTTCAATAATTCAGATTTTGAAAACATTGGATAAATTTTATACGGTTACTCGAATATGGATAAATAAAATGAGAAATGCACGAAAAATCTGAGGAAAAAATATTTTGATTTTTTTTTTTCATAAACACTAGATTCATGAGCCAGAGGGTGGTGATTATCGGAGCTGGGGTGGCGGGACTGAGCGCTGCCAGGACTCTCATGGACAATGGCATCGATGATTTCCTGATAGTAGAAGCGCAAGACAGGATCGGCGGTAGGGTGCATACCCTATACTCAGGTACATTCATAAAATCTGAATTCATCCTCATGACCACTCTCTTTGATTTAACCCTTTTCAAATGAACAGTCGAATTTCGAAGATTTCGAAAATTTTGAAAATTTGCTTGTTTTGTTTGAAAATTTGTTGGTTTTGTAATAGAAAATACGATTTCTTCATACGTAGACGGAAATGTACTGGAGTTAGGTGCTCAGTGGATACACGGAGAGGAAGGGAACGAGGTATTTGAGCTGGCAGACAAAGGCAACTTGATATGGAACAAGGAACACGGGGACAAACACAGTCCTTCCGGAGCGTCAAAGTATTTGAATCATGACTTCTGTAAGACAGATGGGACAATAATTGATAGAGATATCGTCACCGATACATGCCATGCCTTGGAGGACATATACACGGATCTGAACAGCTGTGATCATGTGACACATGAGTACCAGAATCTCCAAGATGAGTATAACGCCAGGTTTCAGAAGCTTATAGACTCAAATGATCTGAAAGGCGACGTCAGAGAACAGAAACGTGGGATTTATCGGTGGAGAACAGCGTTCGAGATCCATGACAACGCGTGTTACTCGCTACGTGACGTCAAGTGCCCGTGCCGCTACACGCCCTGTGAAGGCAACGGTCTGGTAGAACTTCAGAACGGGTTTCAATCCGTTTTGGACACGATACTTCAAAATGTGCCCAGAGATAAAATACTTCTTAACACCCCTGTTAAAACTATACACTGGAATCACAGTTCTAGTACTTGCAGAACCGAATGCGAGTCCGGAATGTCTTTGATTTGTGATCAAGTTATCTTAACGTCATCGATAGGTTATCTTAAAAAAAACCATTTAACTATGTTCAATCCAAATCTCCCTCCATCAAAACTTCAGACCATTGAGAATACCGGATATGGAAGTGTGCTTAAAATATTCTTAGAATGGGAGATGCCATTTTGGAGTGAGGGATTTAAAGGAATTCAATTCGTATGGGACTGTGATATCGATAATGTGGAAAACAGTCAAATAAAAGAGGTAAGTGTATTTCCTTATTGGCTTAAAAATGACACCGCAAAACACACTATAGGAGCTATTAAAAATCTGCCCTGAAAGTGAAATTTTAAAAATTGAAATTTTAAGAACTTTTCTTTTCGTAAAATGTATACCTATACGGTATCCCATCAGAATATGAAGTTATTTTTTATCTGTTTTGCATAATATTGCTAATTTTGAGGTCAAAACTTATCTTTTTCTCATAGAAATCCATAGAAAACGGAAAACTTTTATTGAACATTGTTCCCCCCGGATATACAGAAAGCCACTTTTACTCATGTTACTAGAGGTGTGTATCCATGATACACATTTTTTTTTTAGCAAAGTGGGGTTCTGTATCTCCGGGGGGAACACTACCCGGGTCCCCAGAGACGAAAAACAAAAAATGGAAAGAGGGTGCATTTTTTAAGAATCGACCTTTTTGATAATAAAATATAGCACATTTGACTATTTTTCCTCTTTAACTCAATGTGAATTTCGCACTAAAAGGCTTACATTGTAGCCATTGAATGAAGAATAAGACCGTATTTTAGGTTCCGGATTTCATTATTTACCGATTAAAGGAGGTAGAACTTTCGAAATCTATTTCTGATACACAATGTAGACATATTTGATGTCTTTTAGCTTATATTTATCCATTTTAGGTAAAATATTCCAAAATTTCTACCTTTTTTTGTCGATATTATCGGATTTCCTACCCGAGCACCCCTACCTCTTCCGACCTTAATTTTACAATCTTAAGAGTTCGTTAACAAAATGTAAAACATGTAAAAGGTCTACAAATACATTATATTTCAATAATGATTATTGTTTTTCTGTATACGATTCGCTATGCGGAAGAAATAAATCACGAGATTCAGGGCTAAATACGGCCCTTATCTTAACAGCTCCTTCTTACTAGTGAGCGTTTCTTCAATATGCAGACGCGAAATTAAATTCTCTACATGAGCGTTGCTTGTGACTTGAGCTATGGTAGATGAACAGAAACAAGAACCTTTTCCACTTGAAGATGACTGTAGGTAGCCAATGCATATCCAGTTCAGTAAATCATTGTTCATGCAGAAATTGCGGACCAAGGACACTGTAAATGCCAGTTTGGTACATGTAGAGGCTCTGCTTGGATTAATATTTAGCACATCTTTCAATAGGTCAAGATTATTTTCAAAAGTTTGGATAAAGTTACATTTGTACAACTTCCGTCGAGCTCAAATATCGAAATATAATTCAAAGTTATTAAAAGACGAAAAAGTGAAGCAAGGTCCTCAACTTTGCTACCAAGCAACCTCTACCATATACAAGTTCAAAATTAATGTGGAAGCTCAATGCCACTTTGTAGATGCATCCAATGTGCGAGTTCATCATAAAAGGCTACACTCACGTTTGTGAAAAGGAAACCCTATAAGATTTACAGATTAAATTCCACATCTGATGCTCAAGTTCATATGAATTTACCAAATACATTACATGTACTAATCATCATTAGCCTGCTTTTTCCAACTTAAACATAAATCCCAAGCACAATTCCTTTCAGGTTGATTCCCACTGGAGTCATGGGATAACTGGGTTTGAAAAGTTCCCAGGAAGCGGTTCTATTTTACTGGGCTGGGTCGGTGGGAGGCCCGCTGAGATCGCAGAGAGTCTGTCCGATGAAAACATCATAGATACCTGCCATAAACTCATCTCTAAGTTTGCTAAACATCTGAATGTTCCTCGTCCCAAGAAAGTTACAAGGTATTGTAAAGTTTGTTAGTTCAATTTTGAGCATTATTGAATTTCATAACAGGATTTAATGGTTTCCAAGTGGTATTACCTCTCCCTCAGACTTTGCTATTATCATTTTTTTATAGATCTAGTTGGAACAATAACAGATATATATGTGGGGCCTACAGCTATGTGTCAATAAGAAACACAACAGAGGACTTTGAAGAATTGTGCAAGCCACTTCACTCAACCAGTGTAAACATACTTTAACATTTAAATATGAATTGAGTTTGATCATAAAGAATCTCTCAAGGACAAAATGCTTAATTTTTCTTGTCATTTTGCACTTTAAAAAACAAATACGCATATTACTAACTTTTAATAGGCATTTAGTGTTAATCTGACTTTGTTTACAGGGTCCTGTGGTGCACTTTGCTGGAGAGGCCACCAGCTACAAACATTTCTCCACAGTTCATGGTGCATACGAGTCGGGAATCAGGGTCGCCAAAGAAGTGACAAAACACTTACAAAGAACATATCGGTGAAAGTGAATTACGTTGTACCGAACTGAACAGCATATACAAAATCGTGGTCACTTGCACTCTTTTTGTGCTGTTCATACATCAAGACACATGAAGAGAGCATATCAGTGAAAGTGAACTCGCACCAAACTGAATAGCATATACTCACTGCATAAAGTCTATTTTATGTATAAGCTCAATATATCATAACTAGAGTACTACTAGTATATCAAAATTGTATCAAATAAAGATTATCTCAATTGAATAAAAATTTTATTCACAATACTACATGTATAATTACATTGTATGTTGTAAAACTTAAAATTGACATTTTCCACATGGGAATGAAATATCATATGCCTAATCTGTAATTCTATAAACATTAACCATATTAACAACAATCATAATGAACAACACTTACTCCAAGCTAATCACGATCATTCGAGACCACTTACAACTGTAAAATGGCTGTGTAAAAGTGTCTTATTGGAAATGTATTTCTCCTTTTCATATTCCATCAAATTTACATGTAACCTCACTTTATACACAATCTATTTACACAGAGCCACTAAGCAAATGCACTTGTCCACAGTTCTTATATTAGCACCTTACTCTTCATGAATAGCCTTAACTTCAGAATGTATGCTGCCCTTTAAGTCTGATATCAGAAAGAAGTTCATTATTGTATATCCCCATTCAGCCTGACTTTGGAGTTTACTTTGTATCTGTATTCATCCTGTTAAAGATAACTTCAGCCTGACTTGTTGACATCAGCCATGTGTCGTGTCGTCCTCCACAAAGTCCTCAGCCTCTTCCTTACTTACACACTCTATATGACTGACCTGTGTAACAAACCATGTCAAAGTTTTATTATGTAAATCACACACATATACTTGGAGACATACATGTATATACATACATACAAATTAATTTGTAATACAATACAAATTAGATATTTCTTCACGAGGTGCTAGGAAGCAGCAAACTTGTATCTTTGTATGTATCAAGTGAAATAAACTTTACATCATGATCTTCATAAATGGCTGTCTTCATTCAATATATAGTCAATTTTCTCACTCATACAAACTACATGTGTATGTAAGAGTTCATGATACATAAACTTAAATATTTCATGGGTTTGTCTACAAATTGTTAAAAGGTGCATTTACTGTACAAGTATCTTTATAAAGAATACCTTATTTCTGAACTTGACTCCATAAAATTTATCGGCATGCTCTAATAATTCTGGCCTGAACGTAGTGGTGATGAACTGTGCATTGCCAGCTAGCTCATGAATCATGTCTGGAAATAATAAAAAAAAGTTTTGTATAAAATGTTCTATTTTTTTCTATAGAATCATAGATTCTTGTACTTTTAACAGTATTCCATGAACTCATGAGAAATTTCCAAAATGAAATTGCCTCCTAGCATGGAACAATAAGCAGAAATTCTACATCGCCAAAAATTGTAGATATGTCTTACATGATTAATACTACATCAATATACACACATACCTGCTACAGCTTTTCTGTGCTGAGAGTCTAAGGCCTGATCTATCTCATCAAACAAGTAGAAAGGTGCAGGATCACACTTCTGTATAGCAAATATAAGTGTTAGAGCCACCAAGGATTTCTGGCCTCCTGACAGCTGCTGCATGTCCCTCATCTCAGCTCGATTACCGGTAAACGACACCTACATGTAACACGAACTTGTATAGAAATAGTTGGAATACAACAAATTGTTGATAGGAAATAATAGATCAAGAATAAAGAATTTAGCAACATGTCTCATGTATTTCAGAAATCCATCTCTTTTATTATGTTATTTTTCTATTAATATATCATAACAATGCTTCTTTCAGACAATGAAGTCTAAAGTGATATCAAGATCTTAAATGATTATTATGACTTTATTGCACAATGAATGATAATAGTACAGTATATGGTTGCCTAATTGCTTCAACTTGTACATGCTGTTAAATTAAGGAGATGAAATACATGTATTCTATGTTAGGTTACTTGTTTCTACTGTATGATCTTAAACAAATGTGCTTTATATAATAATTTTTTTTCAAAAAGACAATTCTGTACCGACAGATGAGAGTTGGAATTGAATCACACATAAAGAAAAGTAGTATCTACGTGTACATGTATAAGGCGGCATTCATTACCTTAATACCGACTCCTGTGAACTGCTCCACGAGTGGTACGTCCTGGGAATCCTCATCGTCCTGCTGGTCCGTGTCGCCTTTCTTCATCACCAACACGGCATGTCCCTGTGGTACCAAATTCTTGAAGATCTCACTGAAATACTTTGATACCTACAAAAAACAAAAAGAAATTAAAAATGCATCAGCTAATCAAGATTATTGTCAGCCATCTTGGAGGACAAATTGGCTAAAAACCCCAGTTTGGTAGATGAAATTGAGTACTTGCTTCCTGTGAAGCTTGGAGATATTCCATGCTGTTGTTACCTTAGATTACCTTGAAAAAGATTTTTCTTGAATGTCATAAGTTTCTGTGATTCTGTGCAGCGATTTGGGAGAGGAAAACATGTCAGCTCAAATCAAAACCACTGGCTGCTAAACACAATTTTGGTAAAGGACCTTGAGTGCTTGTTTCTCATTTGGTTATGAAATTTGTGTGCAGCATTTGCAGAGAATTAGAAAATGTAAAATTTTAGAATTAAGACATGAATGAAAGGACAATATTAGTTATTAGGTTTGTTACTGACCTTACACGGAAATCTGTCGGGTTGATAAAGCCCATAGAAGGCGAGGCGCTTGCGCCGAGCCTTCTATGGGCTTTATCAACCCGACAGATTTCCGTGTAAGGTCAGTAACAAACCTAATAACTGATTTGTTTTGTCGAGGACCATTTTAGGTATGACAGACAGACAGACATGGTGATTCCTACTGTCCTCCTGCTTTACCAAGCAATAGTGCTGTAAAGTTTTACCCAGTTTTGCTAATTGTCGGCCATTGCCTTACAAATTTTTGAAACTGACTTTCCACAAGAATTTGTCGGGCAGTCACATG
Source organism: Pinctada fucata (assembly GCA_028142955.1). NCBI lineage: Eukaryota > Metazoa > Mollusca > Bivalvia > Pterioida > Pteriidae > Pinctada > Pinctada fucata. The sequence continues at coordinate 58,404,992 of AP027105.1, forward strand.
ACCAAATTCAAGCATTCCCATTGGGTCAAACTAGTCCGAGGCAAAACAATATTAGTTATTAGGTTTGTTACTGACCTTACACGGAAGTCTGTCGGGTTGATAAAGCCCATAGAAGGCGAGGCGCTTGCGCCGTCACATGACCAAATTCAAGCATTCCCATTGGGTCAAACTAGTCCGAGGCAAAACAATGTACTATTGTGCTTTGTTTAAGGGAGCCAAAAAGAGGGAAAGGGAGGAAAACTCGTTCAAATACACTAAGAGGGAAAGGGAGGAAAACTCGTTCAAATACACTATCTTCTTTATAAATTGACAAGCAATCATTTTTCTTTGCTCATCCCCTTTTTCTAAGTTTCAAATGAGTAAAGATACAGAACTTGTACAATAATTACCTGTTTGAAGGTGAGTTGTATAGCTTCATACTTCTTGTGATCAAGGTTATTCATCAGATCTAAGATGGACTGAAAAACATCAGAGAAATAAAATCTAAGATGGACTGAAAAACATCGGGGCAATAAAATCTAACATGGACTGAAAATATCTGAACAATGAAAGCATAATTCAGAAATTACGTAATGATTATTCTTACATGTAAAAAGTTTACATCAATAGATCAGGAATCTAAGCATTACATGGTCATGTCAAAAAAATTAACATGTAAAATAGAAATGTACCTTTACATGTACTACATGTGTATCAATATAAAATACTTTACCTCATGTGCACTATCTAACTCCTCTTTTCTTTTGATAAGTTTTTCCTTTTGATCAGAGAAGTTAACAAACTGATCTAGAGCTTTCTTGTTGACATGACTGTACTTCTTTAATTCTTGGTTGCAATTTTCTAACTTCTTAAACAACTGTAATATAGATGTTATAGATTCAAGATTATTTACTTCCAAATCAGGAGCAATACACTTAATATACATGATTATATTTAGATACCGTAAATCTGGAAATTTTTGCGTCGATTTATTTTTGCAGTTTTGAGTAAAAAGCCTATAGATTAATTTTTGTGATTCTAATTTTTACGAATCCATCACCACTGAAAAACCAGAAGTCTCTAACAAGACTGTAGCTCTCCTGGTTGTTTTTTCTAAAACATCAATTTCCTTTTTTTTTTTAAACCAAGACCATAGGGAGCAGGCGCTCTAACAAATTATTAGTAGCATGACAAAACTACATATCAATTATACTGCAGCTATAATAGCACTCATATAATTAATAATATCCGAGATAAAGTATTTCTAAAAAGAATGTCACACCCATTTTCCAAGATCCTAGGGGCCAAGGACTGCTAGCTCAAATGAACTACCAATGACACATCAAGACTTGGATAAAGAATTAACTCCCCATCATAAATAGCTTTAAACGAGAAGAGAGCACAACTATATAGGAAAAATTACCACACCCATTTTCAAAGACCCTAGGGGTATAAGGCTAAAACAAAATATCAGGTGCACATCTATGCCACAGACCTGTATAATCATTGCAAAAAGAATTAATTCTACATCATTTATAGTGTCAGAGGAGTTGCAAGCACAAAATTACATTTACTTATATAGGAAAAATGACCACACCCATTTCTGAGACCCTAAGGGTCAGGGGCTAAAACATAAAAACAGGTGCACAACTAGACCAGAGACCCATAATATTGCAATAAGAATTTAATCAGAGGAGTTGTGAGCACAAGATTACATAGAGTTATATAGGAGAAAATGACCACACCCATTTCTATGACCCTGGGGGTCAGGGGCTCAAACAAAATATCAGCACAACCAGACCACAGACCCATCACATTGCAGAAAGAATTAAGTCTCCATCATTTATAGTGTCAGAGGAGTTGCGAGCACAAGATTACATAGAGTTGTAAAGGAGAAAATGACCTAACCCATTTCTAAGACCCTGGGGGTCAGGGGCTCAAACAAAATATCAGGTGCACAACAAGATCACAGACCAATCATACTGCAAAAAGAATTAAGTCTTCATCATTTATATTGTCAGAGGAGTTGCGAGCACAGATTATATAGAGTTATATAGGAGAAAATGACCACACCCATTTCTAAGACCCTGGGGGTCGGGGACTCAAAAAAAATATCAGGTGCACAACTAGACTACAGACCCATCATATTGCAAAAAGAATTAAGTCTCCATCATTTATAGTGTCAGGGGAGTTGCAAGCACAAGATTACATAGAGTTATATAGGAGAAAATGACCACACCCATTTCTAAGACCCTGGGGGTCAGGGGCTCAAACAAAATATCAGCTGCACAACAAGACCACAGACCCATCATATTGCAAAAAATATTAAGTCTCCCTAAAAATTTATCGACAGCAAAAATAACCAGATTTACGGTAAAGTGACATAAAGTTGTAAAAGTTGAAAAGATTTCTGAACTCCTTGTAATTTAATTATCAATACACAAATGTATCTGCTTTTCATAAGTTTTTATTGAATCAAGTAAGCAGTTGAAACATAGAGGAATTTTATTGAAGGTTACAGTTGAGAGTACAAAAGAAACCATTGTACAGTTAGGTGTTGTTTACAAAAAAACTATTCTTGTTTTATGAAATACATGTATATTATTACATGTGTACTTATTATGCTAAGTTTGAGACAAATACTATCAATTTTGCATGACCTTGCCTTCAGATCTTAACTTGCATTTTAGTACAATATTATGTCATATTGAAATCAGGTAATAATAATTATAATTTTTACAGGGGAGTAACAAACATATATTACACATAAGCATTACATTTACACATTAACATTGCATTTACACAACATTAATACATTATATGTAAACATTACATTTACACATTACATTTAAACACTACATGTAAACATTACATTAACACATTACATGTAAGATATTTCTATTACCTGTTTTAAACTGAGATTCTGATACTTTTCAAAGGCATCACTTGGTAATGACCCCAGTTCTCTTATCTTCTTCATGCATTCATCTTTCTGCAAACAGATATTATACAATTATTGACTTTTGATGAGGTCTACTCGTGACTACACAGCGTCTCCACCAATCAGAAATAAGCAAAATCAGCAATAATTCCTGATCATTAAATAATAATTGGTATAATTTAGTTTGGTAACGTTTTTCGTACCTTACATATCTATTCCATGTTATAAAATCTTAAAGCTACTACAATGTATGAAATTTTTGCCTAATGACCATAACCTTTTGTATTGGATAATATGTTAAAAATAGGACTGAATCTTTGGGGATGTGTTTCACATACATCTTTATTCCATTAGTTAACATGGTAAAGACGGCTTATAATAGATTACTTTCAGAGTACAGTACATGTAGTAAAGTTGTATTTTTAAACAAACACCTAACATCATGATACTTGACATAACTTTTTACTTTGACATTGTAGCAGATTTATGACGTCATAGAAAGAAATAGTATCAAAAGTTGTGGTGTTGGGTCTTTAGGCATTTATAATGCAAATCTGGCGGTGATGTGAAAATGGTCTGTTAAAGCATTCCAAAACTTACTGTTGAAATTCTACGTATACATATTTCTCTAATTAATTCATTCACAACATCATTCTTGATGAAGAGATCCAAAATAATAAATAACTGAAATGCATGTCAATAATTGTACAAACTAAACACATTACATGAAATTGTCAAAATAAGAATACTCATCCAATTACCTTTTTTAGTAAGAGACTCTGTTTATTAGTCATCTTCTCCAAATCTTTGGCATCATCATTGATCTTGTCTTGACATTCCTTTTCTTGTGCCTACATCATATAAATAACATGACATACTGATAGATAGCATTTTCAATTTTCTATGCACAAGTATTTGTGAATACCTTATCATTTTAAGTTCACCTTTTCTCCTTTACTGATACAAATCTTATAACACATGCACTTGTTCAGACCTTATATACTCTTACATAATTTTATCAGTCTCTTACATACATCTACAATATGCTATATGTGACATCATTTCTTTTATTTACAGTGAAACCTGTCTAAACCGATATCGACTCGGACCAAGAAAAAATATCGGTATAGACAGGTTATCGGATTACACAGGTTTAATAGAATTAAGGCATCCTGATCATTTCTTCAAATTATATTTATATTCCTAATGAAAAAATTCATTATAAAACTGTGAAACAGCTAATATTAAATGCTTTCATGTTTACCATGAACTTTTAAAACTCTTAAATTCTCAAAAAAATATCCTCAGTGTGATAATAAGTTAAATGTTTACTCCATGAAAAAGATTTCATGTCAGATGGAATTTGCTTTGGAATTTTCATATTTGTACTTGGTGATAAGTTTACATACAAATTAATCTCATCATAATACATACAAATTCAGACACTGGCCATTTATGGCTTGGGCAGGTAAATACCAATAAGGGAAATGGAGTCCATTGAGCTATAGTTTTAATTGATCAGCTTGGGGTGATAATTAATCAAAACATGGGTTGGTCAAGGTATGTGTTGTTTCAACTTATCGGTTTAGACAGTGTAAAATACATGTATAAAATGTCACTGGGACCAAAAATGTATATCGGTATTCGGAGTAAGCAGTGTTCGGTTTACACAGGTTATTTTATATAGGAAAAGATAGAAAATTCTTTGGGACCAAAAAATTCTATCGGAATAGACAGGTTATCGGATTAGACAGGTATCGGTTTAGACAGGTTTCACTGTACATGTGTAATGTGGACTTGTCAACTCACCCTCCAGTTTTCTAGACTTGATTGCAATTCTTTCTGCTCCTTGTTCATTTTTTCTAGTTGTTTATCCAAATCTGAGTAAAAGAAAAGATAAGTTCCAGTTAAATTACACAAATAAATGTGAATGGCCATGTCCATTTGTATTTAGAGTACCATCTAAAATCCTCATATACAATGTATGCACACATGTGTATCAACATGCTTTACAAATACGAGGCAAGGTTTATTAATCCATTCCAATAAATACATGTACATGTATGTTTAGTTTTCAATAAATAATTTACCTTTAAGAGTGCCTTTCATCTCTGTAACCCTGTTATCCTCAGACTCAAGTTCAGTCTGATATTGGTCCAGCTTTTGACGTCTATCTTCCGCCGTAACTTCTTGCAGCTCGTTCGCAATTCTGTCTCTCTTCTTCATTAGATTGTTGTGTAGTAAATTTTCAAATTTGTTCTTTTCTCCCTCTAACTACATTATGAATGCAAGAAAAAGTTTAGCGTAAACATAATTGCACCAAATTACATATGTAAGTTCATTTGTATGTATATGTCTTCAGTATCCCATCTTACAAAATTAGAAAAGCAAAGTGAAAAATAAAATCTTTCCATATCTTTAAAATTTCAAACATGTAATATTAACGTTTAGATCTAAAGAAAATGCAAAAGTGAAATTTAAAAATTTTTTGTTTGCAATGAAGATACATAATTTCAACTTAGTCAGGATGTTTAATAAGATTCTTACCCTGATTCTTTCTGTGAGAGCCTCCTTGTTCTGTTGTGTGAGTACTTTGATTTGGTCACTGAGGTGATCCACTTCTTTCTGGTCCTCCACACTGAGCTGTGATAACAGATCTGACCCCAGCTCATCGTTCAGGGAGGACGCTGAGCTCTGCATGGCCTCCAGGCTAGACTGTAGACTGGCCACACTCTTTTCCTTGGGTGATCGGGATTTGTCTATAGCCTGCTTCTCCTCCGTCATTAATCTAAGATCTGCTCGCATCTTATCAAATGTGTCTCTACAAAAGTAAACCATATTTTTTGTATAGTCATGTTCGTGTATGTAGCTATTTTCAAAGAACTAGATGAATCTGCCTCCCCCCTTCATACTACTATGATCATGCTATAGACATGGTCACAAGAAACTCTTCAAGAACTTACTTATTTTTGCTGTTTCTGGTCTCCATTTTCTGCATCTCACTGACAAGGTTGTTGATCTTCCCCTCCAGTGCTTCCAGTTTATGTTTATGGTCAGAGTATTCACTCTCCTGTACAGACAGTTTCTGGCTGAGTTCTACCTTGCCTTTCTGTAGGTCAAGTCGAGATCTCCGTGTGTCATAGTAACCTCCAGTCAGGGCTCCTCTACGGCTCACCTGGTCACCTGATCAAAGGTAAATCATTGTACTTTTGTAGTTCTTGTTCACATACATCTATGATAAATAATTCACCAGAAATAAACTAGAAGCTGGTATATGAAATTCAACACATGACTTTAATGTACATATCAGTCACTTTGACTGTTTTAAAAATGTCTGTCTTTCCACAATACTGGACGGTAGAAAAATATGAACTGAAGATCTGTCTTGAATGTGAATGAGAAGTTACTTTTTCATAAGCAAAGTATTGACAGCAATAAGTTTCACCTCAAATGACCTTGACTTACATGTATGACCACTCAAATTTAATTACGTTGATAGGCATAAATAAACATGTACATATATGCTTGCGGAAATAGTTAAGAGAGATTAAATTTAAAACTTTTGAACTCTGTCCATAAATATGTACTAACCATCAAGTGTGATACAATCGAGGTTCTGAGTTCTGGCGATCTGTGTGGCTGTCTCCATGTTACGACAGATGAGGGTTTTACCAAACACATGGTTTATGGCACGTACATACTTATTGTCATACTTAAGCTTGCTTATCATTGGTATAGCATCCTGAAAAACAGAGTACAGAAAATTTTACGTATAGAATGTTTAATAGAATAAATAAATTAAACACTGTTTTCTATGTCTTTAATACCTTTAATTAATATTTCATCAAGTGCTCAAGCCTTTCAAGGCTAAAGTAGTTAATTTCATCATCTACAACTTTATCATAACAAGGTTTCTGCAAGCATTTGTTTTGTCCATATATTATTGAAGATATACAGCAACCTACATGTACTGTAATTATAAGTAGAGCTAGTTTGCTGATTTGATAGTATAATCTTACATCTTAACTACAATACTTCCAGCTTTAACAGAAGATTTTAAGAGAAATACATTGACTAATTTTTACAGATAATTACATTGGTATCTGGATACTGTGTTTCCCTGCTGTCCAGTCGGTTGAGCGGCATAAAAGTGACCTCACCGGGTAGACGCAGACGGTTCATCTCCGTTAATATTTTAGTACCTGTCCTGTCTGAATCCACAATATGGTGAAATAACCTGAAATTGTTCAATATCGTAAAAGGGGGATTCAGTTCTTATTCAAAAGCCTCAAATTATTAACTTTCTACAATACCATGCATGTAGATGCTGTGCAGATATATACATGTAAGTACAGCATAATCATAACTCAATAAATACAGATTATGACTAGACACTTGCACTTGCTTGACATGTTGAATGCATAAAACAATTACATGGTTAAATAGAAATTTGAAATTTCCCAAAATAGCACTTGAACAGGTATGTTGCCTGTAGCATGTTTGACCCTAAGTGACTTTGACTTTAAAAGTGACCTTGACCTACATTTGATGTTGCGTCTCATTATGCTTTACCATCTCTATCAAGTAAATTATAGCCAGATATGTGAAAGTGTGACTACCAGACAGATGGACGCTGGACAAAGTGATCCCTATATGGTGCTCTTGTGTTGAGAGGACATACATTGTAATAATCTATAGTAAATAATTTACCTGTTACCAGCGGTGACCTCTACACATGTAAAGAAAGTTTTCTCACAATCAAAAACTTCTATTAGTGTGCCATGATACCCATCTACTACATCCTGGAACTTCCCCTGATCTCTGAATGACTGTAGTACTTTATGTACACTGTCTTTACCATTCAATGTGGCCTACAATGTCAAATTCATATTAATATATGGAAGTCTGATGAAGCTGCACTGCTTTGAATTTAGATATTATTATCAATACTGTGCAATACTCACCAAACAAGAATGAATAGAATAATATCTCATGGTATGTTAGTATAAAGTGTTCGAATTATTTCAATGAACATCAGTGTATCAATTTTGTCTAATGTCATAAAATTATATCCATTACTATACTGAAAAGATTGCAAGTTCTGGTGTGACCAATATCGAAGAACAATATTTTAATCAAACGAGATAAATACAAATGTATATCGAAGAACAATATTTTAATCAAAAGAGATAAATACAAATGTATATCGAAGAATAATATTTAAATCAAACGAGATAAATACAAATGTATATCGAAGAATAATATTTTAATCAAACGAGATAAATATAGGCAAGTTAACAGAACTTATTCATCTATATTTACACAATCAAATTTCTTTTTTCATATATTTTCTTAGTTCTATTGATTAGGATACTACACGTATATTCAAAACATGCATGCATAGTCAACCATCAATATAGAAGAGCTCCTTTTATTCTGTAATTCTGCTAACACTTGAGCATAGTAGCATAAATTGCCAGAATAGCATAATTTAATTCATGGTTCACACGGATTTTCATGACCCAAAGCACATTTTCCTCGTCTTTGTAGACACGCAACAACTGATTACTTTAACCATTATGTTAAGTCCTTCACTGATTTTGTGTAAAGTTAAACGATAGAACCTACACCTCTTCAGAAATTCTTCATTTTTTTATGTTCTAAAGTGATGCATAGATGAAATTTGCAGAGAAATAAACATGTTCTGAAAGTCAAGAAACAGGGTTATAATGAAATTCCATGACTTTTCAGGGATTTAATGCTATACTACTCAAAATAAGTTTTGCACCACAAGTCTATTTACTGTATACTTACACATTAGACATATGACTTCTCTACTTCAATACTGGGGATATTAAATTTTGACCTTTCCAACTTTAGATACAATACCTTACTTCATCTGACTGTAATTTCCTATTGGTTTAAACATCCTTTCAGGAAAGACAGAGCAGTGTGAACATTTTGATTATTGTAATGATTTATTCAAGAATTCAAAAGAATTTGATAAAAAATAAATTTTTTGATAATACTTTTCTCAAACCACTGGTCACACAAGAAAAGAAAACAAAATTTCACCAAATTGAAATCAGATTCTTCAGAAGCAATCTTCAATCAAACGTGACAGCCTAACTTACTTTGAATAAAATTGTATATCTTTTCATGGCTTTCGTTAGAACAAAATGTATATTGGCATAATATTGAAGGAAAAATCCATGTGGTGCAAAACTTTTTTTGAGTAGTATATACATGTATTCCACGAATTTCCATGACTGCATCCATAACTTTTCAAGACCCAGGTAAAATTCCATGACTTTCCATGACCCATACGAACCATGTATTTACATGTAATATGTAAAAGTACAATTTGTATTTACATTACCTTTCCAATCATAGATCTGAGACCCTGTTCCTTTTTACTTAGTTCTTCTCTTGTAGTCTGTAACTGCTGTTGGAGGTTATTTTCTTCTCTCCACAATGCACTGTAATATACATATATGAACTCTTTTACATCATTGTAATTACATGTAATTTTACAATATACACGTAAATGCAACTACATTCTACTCTACTTTTATCATGTAATTAACTCTTAAATCATTTTCTAAAATCTAGTAGGTCATATGATAAAAGTATAATTATTAATCTACATTAAAGCAAAGTAAAGAACCATCACAATCTTACTTCCTTTCGTTTTGTAGCGAGTCTTTTTGCTTTTTCATCTCATTGAAGTTTTTATTATTCTGCTCAATGATATCTTTGTTCTGGTCGATCTTGCCACTGATATCCTGGTAATTTAAAAAACATAATATGTTAAATTCATGCCTATTGAAAACTCAATTATATTTGCTCATACACTAAAATATCTTTTCTGTACCAAAAATACTAGTACATTTACTTCAAAATACTAGTTCATTTACTTCAAAATACTGGTACATTTACTTCAAAATACTAGTACATTTACTTCAAAATACTAGTACATTTACTTCAAAATACATTTGTACTAGTACATCTAATTCAAAATAATAGTACATCTAATTCAAAATAATAGTACATTTATTTCAAAATACTAGTAAATTTACTTCAAAATACTAGTACATTTACTTCAAAATACTAGTACATTTACATGTACTTCAAAAGCCCAATACAGCCAAATGACAGGTATTTCTGTTAACTCATTCTTCATAGTTCATATACTGTATTTGCTTTCTTATTCTTGAGGAATTTTCATGTATTTAGATACATGTATACGTACGTGCATGTTTTATGTTCAAATGTTTCAAAGTACAAGTAAAATCTCACCTGTATTTGAGTTCCTAGGTGTTCAGCTCTCTTAGACTCATTAGTCAGGTCCTCTCTCAGTCTCCTGATCTGTAACAAGGAATATACAAGTACATGTAGTATAAAATCTCAATACATGTATTAGGTATCTAACCCTAATAGAATTTGAAGGAAAGCATTATAAGGTTGTGTTGGTATGTATCAAAAATTAAGATGTGCTTGTAAATCATGAGTGCCCTCATTGGCAGCATTGTCTGTATAAATGCTCTTATTCATGCCTTAGGCCCAAGTTTAAGACCAAGGTAAAAACATTTATTATCAATCAAAAGGTATTCTTTTGAATGATAAGTAATAGCACTTTCAAATTTTTCCTTTCTTTTGGTAATGAAATATTTGACATTGTTACCTTGACCTTGAACTTTGACCTACTTTTTACAATCATTAGCTTTGGCTAAAATGTTTCAATGGTAAGTGTTATAGCTTTCATACTCTATTTCTTTGTGACAAGACCTTTCCATTGTTCTCAATATGTATATCTTGTAACCTTGACTATTGAGTTTTATCTAATTTAAAGAAAAAGGTTTTTTTTTACACTGACAAAGCTGCTAAAGAGGGGCATTTGTGTTTCACAAACACAGCTTTTTCTAAGAAATGACAACAATAAACAGCTAAAACAAAAGATCAGTCAAATGTTAAGCTATTTTTACAAACATTTCTAATCTCCTCTAAAGTATGAGTATTTCTACTAGTATCTATGCCGAATTAGAATTACAGAGTTCAATATGAACCTAGGCATAAAGTGTGATTGTAAGTTACCAGCTACAACTAATTTTAAAAGATGCATATCACATAAGGCTAAAACTTTTTCTTCCTTTCTTTCATTGATATAAACATGTATATATACATGTACTTCTATTTACTTCTTTCACTCTGATAAGACTTTTTCATTCTTCAAATGCATGTATTTTCACAAAATGATATAAGAACAGAATTCTCATTCAAAATTTATTACAAAAGCACAAGCAAAATTTCATCAATATTTAGGCAAATGTTAAAATATTTCACAACATATAATATTAAGTATGCATTTCATTATAACTTCATAAGCAACCAAGATCAAATAACATCATAATAGCAACATTTCTTACAAATTTTACATGTATATAAATATAATTCAACAAAAAAGTAAATGGATTTCTGCACAGTTAGTTATATTCACAGCACCTACATTTTAAGTCATTTCACTTTTTCTTCTCACTTCTTTTCTTTGCTGGTTTTGTTGACATCACCTGACTTTTCTATTCCTTTCAGCATCTCGTTAAGGTATGATTGGACGGCTGTTAATGCAGCAACAATGGCAGGTGCTCCGAACCCATGGGTGATCATGCTGAAATGGGTTAGATGGCGCTGTATCTCAGGATCAAGTACAGAGGGAGGGCTGGAGTTACCGATAGGAGAACGATCCTGGTTTAACAGGGTAGTGAACTCGTTGAGGATCTGTTTGGTGGCCAGGATCATGTTCTGTCGTGCCATCTTATCCTGTGGGTTGTCCGTAGGGAACTGTCTGTTGGTATGCTCAGCACACTGTCTTGATGGGAACTCACTCTCACACAGCAGCCCAAAGTCCCTGGCAAGACGGACAGACTCACCCTCAACAAGGGAAGTAAACAGTGTAGTCTGAGATCCCTTCCTCCTTCCAGCTGGCAGACTTAATCCTATTTTGTCAAGGTTCTCCCTCAATCTTTTCCCACCATCCTTGGACTTGGCACGTCTGAGAACACCGCCTAATAGGGACGCATTCAGACATTCTGGAGGTGACAGTCGTCTTTGGATCTCAGCAATAGTTACCTTGTATTTACAAGTGCTACTCAATAATGCAAGTCTTCCATCGACAAGGCAGAAAACTTCATGTAGAGGGTTAGAACTCTTGGCCTGGTTACCCTTGTGTGGTACTACAGCATTTGGTACATCAAGAGACTGCTCAACTGTGATTTGAAAACTATCAAAGCTTTCAGGGCTGGATCCTGCATTATATCCCATATCTGTCTGTGGTTGGTGGGGGGCTACAGTTCCATTCATCATCTGGAAGTGGTGGTCCTGGAAGTCCATGGGTGTAGTAACCACAGGAGCCACATGGTCTGGTCTCTGTGGCTGCAGTCTGTTGTCCACCTTATACTCATGTACCCTGTCAAAGTTCTCATTTTCTGTGTGCTGTTGGTGATTGCCGTTCATCTTGCCGTACTCCATTGCCATTCTGTCTACAGGTTGTATGGCATTGTACTCTGGCTGGTGGTGGGGTGGGTACTGAGGGTAGCCTCCATGCATATACTGGTAATCCATGGGATAGTGTGGGTGGTGAGTGTACTCCATGGCTGTAGGCTGGCTGGCTACAGGAAGCTGGGGAGGAGGGGGGAAATACAAAGGCTGGAACTCTGAGGAAGTCATGGAGGGAGTGTGGAAAGAAACAGGCATGGATACCTGTACTCTGTTACCATCCTCAGGTATGCTCTTCATCTCAAAGTGTGAACTTCTGTCTTCATTCATCGTCATCTTGTCTCAGCAGCTAATTGTGTATCAGATTACTGCAGGATAAAATATCTAGCAGCAAAGTATAAGATGGAAACTTTTACTTCATCAACTCCTAGAGCTATGCTAGTAGGTATTGATAGCTAGAGGATACAAGTGAATCTGCTGTTTGTAGCCCTAGGACACACCTTATATACTCCCTAAACACAGACTACTCAGCCAATAGACTGAGGCCTACTCTTAATTGCTTTCTGCAATCAGCCAAATAGAGAAGCGTTACTCCATTCTTATAATTAATACTGAAGTGTTGCAATATAATTATAATTATCCCTTCAGCCACACCTAAAATCATCATCATTATTGAAAATTAATTGTGCAATAATTATCTGTCTGGTAATTAGGAGATTGATTGTGAAATAAGAATCTCAATAACAACTTGACTTATTAAAAGATACCTGTAAATAGTAATTATACCATACAGGTAATTAATAAGTTTGCAATTGTGCTTATTAAATAGTTAAGAAAAATTATAGACAAATAATTTGCAAATATAAAACACATGTACTGTATTTACAAAAGAAAAACAGAGTTTAGAATTAAAATCTTATATCCTTCACTTTGCACTATTTTTTCAAAGCTAATAAAAGCTCAAAATATGTGTATTCAAATATACACAAAAATTAAAATAATACAGTTACAAGCATTGAAAAATAATTACAACATTTTTCAGTCCAACTTTTCCTTTAATATGATAAATAATGAGATTCCATAAATTTATATCCCCATAAATAAATAAATAAATAATATCCCCATAAATAAATAAATCAATCAATCAATCAATCAATCAATCAAGTAAAGAAAGAAAGAAAGAAAAAAAAGAAAAAAAAAGAAAGAAAGAAAGAAAGAATATTATATTCTGTTTTCACTTCATCAACTCCTACAGCTACATGTATGCTAGTAGGTATTGACATAATGAAGATATTTTTTCTCATCTTTATGTTCATTTTCTAGAAAAAAAGAGAACTAAAGAAGGATGAAAAGAAAAAAGTACATGTACCACATAAGATCAAACTTAAATACATGTAAGTAAGATACATAAAATGTATTCCTTTACTAATACATACATAGTTTTTAAGTAAGAAACATGCAAATTTTATTATGTTTTTCATGAAAATTTAACAAGAAATTCAAGAAACTGCTTAATACAATGTAGGTAAAATATGAAATCAATGACACCGATAACTTAAAAATCTTATTACAGTGACTATGTTCATAGATTTACACTTCTCTTGCTCTCTTTTTCTCTAATTGTTTTAAGACAAATTGCATAAAGTAATGACTATGCTTGTAGATTTTAAAAACCAGTTAAAATATGCATATAAAGGGTCTTGCCTGGGGAACCTGTTCTTTTGCTGCTGGAAAGCTTTGTACAATGTTGTCATTTAAGAAAGACAGGCAGACAAAAACAATATTCCCTTCCCAATCTCTTATACAAGGGTTTTATATTCAAAACAACTGAGATTTAGCTAACCTGTTCTTCTTTATCACGGATAGCTCTATTAAGAGATTTGAGTTCTTTCTTGATCCAGTTATCTCTGTCATCCCTAGATGTGAACTGATTCCCTCTCCCTTGTTTGGCATATAATTCCTTCCGTCTTTGTTCAGCCAAGGAAAGCCTAGGGACAAAATATAGGGGTGCACATTACTATGTTATCAAATACACTATTTGTAAAACAGCCATTGAATGGTTTAGGAAAAAATATGAAAATTGATAATGTATGATCATGCATAATCAAAGGGGATTCCTGTACGCAGAGGATGTGTGAATCACACAACAAACTGACAAGTAAACATTAATATTATACATGGATGTAAAATCTGCTAAAATCTCTGGATTTTACATGCTGTACATGCATGTAAATGTTTGAGCTGTATTGGTAATTTAGGTAGATGAGGATATTACAAATAATATAGATGTAGATGTAATTTGATTTGCTAACATGGTATGTCATTTGACATCAGTACATGTTGTCATAAAGCACATCTCTACCTAGTCTCAAAGATAGTTGTTCAACAGTGTTGTTAATGTTCAAGAAAGCAGTAAGATATCATACATACTGTTGAGTACAGTTTTCTTCCTTTGTTCTCTGGGCTTCATACTGGGGTATAATGGCTTCTAGTTGACCCTGAGTTTTCTGGATTTTATCATTTACCTTCTTAAGCTCCTCCTCTGATTTTTTCTAAAAATACATGTTTAATAAATCTCTGATGAAACATCTTTTTACTTATGCCTGACAATCGATGTATACTTTGAAAGCTCCCCAAAATGACACAGTTGAAAATTACATGTACATTTTGGTATGTTTAAAATCTGAATGAGTTGGCAAGTACTCAAGGAATTCAAAAAGTTCAGATTAAAAATTAACGTCAACTTAATCAAATGAAACTCTGAAGTAAAGTGTTCATCTCTCTAATCCTCAATCACCAAAGTGACTTCATGAATTTATTAGAGGGCAGTTCTTATGATACTTTGTTCCATAAACATTGTAATTTCTGCTTTAAAAATTCTGTTAAAAATGTTTTCCTGTGGATGTAACTTACTTTAGCACTCTTATCTCCCTCAAGTTCATCCTGGATATCCTTTATTAGTAGTTCAAGCTTGGCACGTCTCTTTGTCATATCCTGATTCTCACTATTTATTTGTTCTTTCTCTTCCATAATGGTCTGCATTCTTGTCTTCAGATCTCTCAGTTCTTTATTTACAGACTAAAGGACAAAAGAAAAACTTCCAAACATATTGATATCAGATTATCATATAAAAGAATACTGGATTACCGGTAAATAGTAATTCTTTGAAAACTTAATTTCTCAATCTTTCAAATATCTATCACAAAATACATGTATGTTGCCAGCTCCCTCATATTGTATGCTAAAAATTTGCAAAAAGTTCCGTTTGTCAAATTGGCTATTTCCAAGGGCACTTTGGACGACATTAATAATGTTAATGATATCTATAAAACAGATATCAAGACAATTGGAAATTTCAAACCCTGTATAATGATACAGTACATAGGCAAAAAAAAAATTAATTACTAGTTTCTCAGGCACTTTTTTCAAATTATGATGAGGCAGGGATGTTATTTTTTTTAATCGGATTCAATATCATATTTTTACCCTAACCCAGCCTTCTGCAACATTTCAAGATCTTTGTTGTAAACAACTTTCTCGTTGTTTCCTACTTTTCCATCAAAAGCCTGGGGGCAGGCAATGATACACTCTTTTGTGCATTCATCAAAACTTTAAACGCATTCTGACCGTTCTGAGAGATTGTGTCCCCATCACATGTGTCACTCGAAGTCCAATCTAATTCTGAACCCTTACTCTGGGCAGAAGACTGACCGTCCTCTTCTTGAATGGTGTATCTTAAATATTTCCCAAATAATGAGGTCACGTCCATTACCCTAAGGGATTTCATTACCCTGTCATTGCATTCAACTTTACTTCAACCTACCTCCACGCAAGTATTATGTATATTTATCTGGAAATTCCCAACTGCCAAGATCGAAATGGCCAGCGACGATGCTCTCATAAAGTTGGTGCAAGGTACATCCTTCACTATATCCACCGATGATCGACCAAGGGAGATTTGAGTGGCGCCAGTCATGATTCGCACCAAGACTACATTCATATTTCACTCGTTTTTTACACTTTTGCAAATGTAAAACATGGAACCAAAAATTCCAGAAAAGTGCTAAAAAATTCCGGATGCGGCGCATGTTTTCGGAATGCGACGGTGCCTGAGAAACTAATAAAAATAAATTAATTTTTTTGGGGCGTAGATATTACCTTGACTTTGTCTTGTGTTGTTTGCAGCTTGTCCCTGATGGCCTGAGTCTGAGCCCCACTGTTATCTCGCTTGTCTTGGAGCTATCAAAACACATACACTGTATAGGTTAAAGTTATAATACATACATGTACATGTCGCTGTTAACAAAAATTTGTATCACTGATTTGCATATAGAATTTTTATTCTTTTAAAATAATTTCAAATCCAAGGCAAAAAAAATAAGAAGTTCAATGTGTAACTATGTTTATGTAGACAAAATCAAGGTTTTCCCGTAAAAGCATTGCTACTCGGGCATTCTAGCAAATCCCAAAACAGTAGTTTATGTGTTTGCTTGTAACTTCCAGTGTTGTACATGTATAAAGGCACTTACCTCATCTAACTTTTTACGGGTGTCTCTAAGTTCATGGTCATGGATGGTATATTCCAGTGATCTTTAATAATAAACAATTCAACATTAATAAAACCATATAAAATCATACTTGAATCACATTATCACAGAATACCATACATCTACATGTATCAATTCCATGTACTTGTATTTTGATATTTGCTTTTCTATTCTGATATATACATGTACATGTTTTATTCATTTCATTGTGATGTTCAATATATTCTTTTTATTTCAAATATCTCATCTTGATATTCAATCTTAATATCTCATTTTGATATTCAATATCTCATCCTGATATTCAATATCTCATCTTTATATTCAGTATCTACATGTAATTTTAATATTCAATATCTCATTTTGACATTTACCGTCTCATTTTGTCCCATTTCTGATATTCCTTGAGCTCTTCCTTTTCATCTTCTAATGTAGCTAGTCTTTCTTCTATGTATTTTAACAGATCATTGATCTTTTCTCTTTTACCCTCTGAAAAAGACATAATAAATTTATAAATGTACAACAAAATAAGGACTCAAATTCAAGACAATGGTATGTGTAATTTTCATGAGACAATCATGATTTACTCATACATGTACCAATGATATTAACCAAAACTTTCATTTTCAAGAACAAATGACCAATCCATTTAAAACTTTGCAAATAAACCATTCTCATTGTAATACTTTACAAATGAATACTTGACCTGTTTCCCTGAGAATGACTTTACTTTCCTCTTTTCTCTCATCATACACCTTTGTACCAGCTACTTCCCTCAAAAGTTTGATTCTTTGGGAGTCTGGAGCTGTGGCCATCTGATTGATCTACAAAGGGTACATCAACCATAAATTTATAGCTATCATTAATAAAAATAAAATGTCTCATCCCTTAATTTACAAAGCAGAATACAAGTTACCACTTCAAAAGACATAATTCAGACAAGAAGGACAAATGAATGTGGTCAACAGAAAAAATATAGAAATTTTAGAGGTACAATGGAGACAGAGGAACAAACTTGTAAAATGTCCAGTCTGAGCACTGGCAGTCAATATTAAAATGAATGTAATTCATATACATGTACATAATCTACATGTATATTTCGAAAAAAAAAGAAAAAGAAAAAAGAAATAATAACTTAAGATACATGTACAGTTTAAGAACAGGAAACAATGACAACATTAAGTTTAATTCTTCGACTTGTTCATAGCTTGTTTTATGTGGTTAAAAATTTTAAACTTACACTGGATAGCAATTCATACTTACGCTGGATAGCAATTTTCCGATTTCTTTATGTTATCAATCAATACTTGAGACTTGAGTATGTACATGTACATGTATATAGTAAAATTACCTTTCCCTGTTTAACAATGTAGTATGGATTGCTCCTAGAAAACCCTGCACTCTCCAGTAAGTTCATAACATCTCCTTTTCTAAAACAGCAAAATACAAATAAAAGTAGATTTATATTTAATCAAGCTTGTGCATATGAAAGGTCCATGTTGCAGACTTTATATTTGAGTACATTTTGACCAAGTGGGTTACAATAAAGAAATGTAGTGATTTGTTTAGAAGATACATGTATGACTTGATGTGCACAGAGAAAGCGACATATAGAAAAGAAGGGTTTAATTGCCTATGTGTCAACCTTGATGATCATCCCAAGTAATCTGTAACTCCTAGAAAGTCTGCAAGCTTGCACCGACACATTCACCAAACAATATAGAATGTTCCATAAGAAACAACAATCCATAAACAAACAATGTGCATGTGTACGTAATGTATATGTGTACTTACGTAACCATTTTCTTATCCAAGAAGTATTGGTCTTTCTTGGAACCAATAGCTCTTCGTAAAACCACCTCATCTTTCTCAATCTAGATTAGACGAAAGAATTTGTTCAAACAACTGCATGATATTGAATTAATAATGAACATGTAAGTTTGCATAATAACATAATACATCCCATCTTATGATGGGCTTATTAAAAGTATGATGTATATTTCTAAATATTGTTGCACAAACTTCTGAACACATACACATGTACATGTACATGTACCTTCACGGTGAAGCTGTCAAAGCCAATTTTGGAGTTTTTTACAAATCAAAATGAAAGATTATCAGGGCTCACACTGGCTCAAAATTTTGTGTCGCAAGTTTGCACGATGACACAAAATTGTGCTGTAGCACAATATTGCGCGACGATAAAGTTGCTGAAAAAACTTTGATTTTTCTCAATAATAAAGATAGTGTATGTGTTGATCTATGTGTTTTATTTTTAAGAACATACAAAGTCATATTGTATTAGATTCAACAAAGTCAGAGACTAATATCAACACTATTTCTATGATAACATAGTAAATGAAAAATATTCAGTAAGTTTGAATTCAATGACAGTACTGAGTAAAAGATGAGTTCAATTAGACCAACTCAAAAAGTCACAGAATTCTTCATAGAAGCCCTCCCATCTAATTAAAAAATATCCATTGGAGGGCCTTCTATGCTTATCATCATCAATGTGCAGTTTAGGGATTACTGTATTGACAAAGCAGTTGGTAGCTGCAAACATGATGTAGGCTGAAAGAACTGCAGCTTTGCTTTTAGACCAAGCTATAGTACTGACCCCCCCCTCCCCATGACTTGAACTCCTTGATAGCAGGGATAGCCTGGAATTGGCTATTGTAGCCAAAGAAAGATGGACAGACCTTGAATTTTTCCCGGGATGGGTAGGGGGTCCAAGTATATGATTGTGAAAAACATAAGACATAAAAACGGGGAAAAAATAGCAATTTAGGAAATTTCCAACTTGAAGGTGGCTCCTAACACCCTCTAGATATGCTCTTGATAAATTATTCAATGTGGCTTGAAAACGGTCCCCTTAAATAATCTTTGCATGTTGTGAAAAAAAATGTTGACCTGATTAAATAAGGTCGGTGTAGCAGACCCCCCCCCCCCCCCACAAAAAAATAAAAGGTCTAAACATACATGTAACTTATCTAGATGAATATGTTTTAGTAATTACAATGGCCTAGAAAAAAAGTAATTTTTTCTTGTTCAATTCTTCATTGCCGACTCTTTGTTTCACATAAGATCGACGCCTATGACGCAAAATTGAAAGTAGAGGGGTGCTATTGTGGGTCCACGATGTCGAGCTCGTATGCTATTATCCTGAATACAAAGATCTCAAAACCTCGATTTAGATGCTATTGAAGGCTTATTTTTCATAGTTTTAATGTCAGAACTTGCAGACGTTTTAAAAACGAACGGCGTCAATTTTGCATTTTGTTTTCCGATACGGAATTTGACATTTCAAAGTTACGTTTCCAAATTTTAAAATCTAAATTATATAATACAGTGGTACTTCTTTTGGGGGAGAAACAAAGAATTGAAAAATAAAATAATTATGACATACTCGTGATGATCGAAACTTTTCAGTGACATTGAAAGATATCAAGTTTGCCGTCCGCCGTAACAAAGTTAAAGTACATTTTCAAAACTAGGAATACTAACGTTGGACAGCTTATCTTCATAATCCAATTATCTAATTAGCAGTGGCTCTTGTACTGCTGGGGCTACCTAATTACCAGTGTATTTCACACCTTTTACGGTCACCCGCTTACCTACGTTACACCTGAACGCTTCAACTGCACTTTGGATTACTTAGTATCGAACTGTCAATGCCGAATTCGCGTGTTTGTCGATACTTGAAAACTCATTTTTAGAAAATTCCCTTCGTCGCAAATCCCGATTTTCTGTCGCAAATTTCAAACTTTTGTCGCAAAATGCGACATTTGCAAAGCCCAGCGCGAGCCCTGATTATGGACAACATAATGTAAATCAAATATTTTGGTACAAAATGAAAGGTCTTGTCAAGAAGTCTTTATTAAAACTTATTTTACACTAGCCTAAAGACAAATAAGACAATCAAAATTTCTGGGCTCAACACTTTCAAATGAAGGTCAAAAGTCATTTTCAAGGTCACATGATCTGTTTCATTGGTACATAGTCCAACATAAGAAGGTCTTCTCGTAAACACACATACATTTAAGCATAAAATAAGAGCGCAATATCTTATATTAGAGAAATACCATATCAATAATACATGTATTAAAATTATCTTGCTGACAGATTGATACAGTCAATACTAAAAGGTACTTGTACTTGCCAATTGTTAGGGCCATAAAAACATAATGTCAATCAATCCAGCACAATATGTGTAGATTAAAGCATTCTATTTGTAACCTTTTATGGTATTCATGCATTTTTGTGATATCTTACAGGTATTCTGTTGTCGGTGTTGTCGAAGATGATTTCCACAAAGGCAGCTATCACCCTGGGTCCTGTTCCTTCATGGAGAAGTGCCTGTCTCTGCTCAGGACGTAAATGGCTGAATTCATCAGATAACACAAACTGAATGGCTGAAAAAAAAAGTCAAAAAGTTTATCTGATGCTATCCTTGAATAATTAGATGATCTGAGTATCAACTGACTTTTTCTACAGAAATTTCCATAAGTCTGACCTTCAGTTCAAAATTCATATGCATGCTTTTTACTTGTTCATAAGAAAATCATTTATGAAATTCCACATGTATATCTTAAGTTAATAACAACTGAAAAGTTCCTGATTCAAAACATATTTGTATCAATATTTTAAAAGTATAATACATGTATCCTCATATCAGATCTAAATAGATTCACTTCTCTCTCTCTCTTTCATTCATTCTTTCTGAGACATTCGGTGAATTAAGTCTCCTGACAAACTTAAAACTGTCCTAAGTTTGACCTTGAAATTCTAAAATTCATAAGCATATCCCATACTTTATTGTTTTTAGGTGTACTGTTTATCAAGTCCTTGAAAACCATACACCTTTTCTCTTTCATTCATTCTTTCTGATACAATCTGTAAATGAAATCTCCTAACAACCTTAAAATTGTCTTACATTTGACCTTGACACCTCAACATTTACAGGCAAGTTCCTCATGATCTTTTACCTCTATATTGAATACAAAGCTCTACCTTGGAGACTTCTCAGGTCCATGCCTTTGAACTGACTGTAAGTCTTGATCTTGCTAATCTACTACGTATGACCTTGACCTTTTACTACATGTATGAACAAATCATAATCAATAGGTACCGTAAATCTGGAAAGTTTTGCGTTGATTCATTTTTGCGGTTTTCAGTTAAAAGCCTATAGATTTATTTCTGTGACTCTAATTTTTACAAATCAATTGCGACCAAAAAATAAAATTATAGCATATGGTATTTTGTTAATTTGCTTTACAACATTGTCGCATGTTTTAATAGATAGTCATAAAAGACTACTGGTTGTAGAGTAAAGATATTTCCCTTTCCAAATGAATTTATAACAGTATGCTTATACCATACTTCGAGTTTGTATCGCAGTGTAGTTTGCATGTACCGGTACACTACAACCTTTTGAAATGTCACGAATCCGAAAAGTTTACGGATCACAGATTATTTCAGTAATAACAGCCTGAATCAGAGGATTTGTACTTACATTATGAAGTAAATAACCAATCTTAACTCCCTCATTGCAAACAAAGACCCACTTCAAATGTCTAACTACTATTTCACAACTATTCAGCGATCTGCGTAGCGTACATGTATTTTTCATGTTCACTTATGTTTTGTTATAAGCAATGTGTACACGAACATCGTGATATCCCTTTTGTTTTATTAAAGTTTGAATAGCTCTCATTTTTTGTATGAGACATATGCAACGTCCGCCCCTCCCCTCCCCCCCCCCCCCCCCCCCCCCCCAAGTCCATATGTCAAAATGGACATGATGTGGTTAAAACGTACAAATTTCCGTATGTTTGTACACATACTTATCTCTGTTGAACATGATTGAATTAAAATCGGAATTCAGAAGAATCTGAAGCATAATTTTCTTCACGTGGATTTATTTTTAAGAAATATATTTTTGCGAATCCATCATGCACACAAAAATGCTAAAAATCAATCCACAGCAAAAATAGCCAAATTTACAATATGTTCCTATAATGTTTTTTTTTAAATCTGCATATTAACATAAATGTTCTAATCTGACAACCATCTTGCATCAACCTAACCCAATAATAGCAATTTTATCCAAATTTACCTATGTTTGACCTTGACCTTTGCCCTAGAAAGTTCAACTACTACTAGGCTCTTACTAGGCTCATAATAGAAGACGATCAGATTAGATATCTAATCATTGTAAATACATGTACATGCAAACCATGATAAACAAAATCTCTTACCATAAAAGAAGTTACTCTTCCCTGATCCATTTCTTCCAACTGAAAATATAATAATACATGTATACCAGTACAATGTACCGGTATATGTTAACATTAAACAATTCCAAAATGAAAGTCACAGCATACCATATGTTATCATATGAAACCCGCTTTATTTGATTAGTAACACCATTTCATTTACCTTACACTTAAAAGCATGGTCACAATAGACATGATAAAAACATTTCGGCAACATTTAATTTGATGCATTATTCATTAGAATTTTACCTTAATCTGAGAAATTATATGGTAGAGTATAGGTGTATAATTGTCATATCATCAAAGAAGTTAAAATCTGAAAATTTCAATATTTTTTTTTTTTAATTTCAGAGCATACATCAAAATGTAAATGTATCATGTGATGAAATGAATTGTCAGTATTCTATAGGAAACAGATGAAATCATTATCAATTTTTTTTTTCTTTTCCTTGGATGGAATAATATTGTAGTCATAATATAGTAAAATTAATTTTGGTCAAAATAAGTAAGTTAAGGAGACTAACAAGGACAGGAGGAAAGACAAAGTAATGTAACAAGCTTTACATGTAAAGCATATGAACATGATGAAGTAATTTTTGTTAACTACATGACATTGTGATTACATGTATCTTTAAAACTGTTAACATATCACTTATCTTGCACATAATTTACCTATGACATTATGCTTTGGGCTGAAGGGTTCAACTATTGTCTGGTCTCTGTAGCTTCTGAAGCCTTGAATGATGACCTGTCAATTATACCAAAATAAACCATTTATGTACATATGATATGTAGATGTATATCATTAACAATAGACTCTGGTATTGCCAGTGAAAATCATATTACGATATATTGTGATATTTCATTTGAAATATTGCGATATATCGCAATATATTGCATGTGCATGATGTCATGAAAAATTGACAGAAAAGTTTAGAAAAGAACAGCAAAATACAATGACATTTGATTGAAAAGTTAAAGTTATTGTACATTATTAATATCTACGTTCCAGTTTTTGATAACAGAAAAATACACTGCTAAAGATGGTATGGCCGGATTGCAAAGTAAGTTTTTGTCACTAACTGGGTCAAGGTCACTGGGTCAAATATTACGACCTGTCAGTTATAACTTATACCAAAATACAACATTTATGTACATATGATATGTAGATGTATATCATTTAAAATTGAGTTTGGTATTTTCATCCCTGTCATGGGCAACCTACATATATAATATAAAGTTTCTACTGTATACAGTTCATGAGATTTTGCTTCAAACAGAAACTTTAAGCCAAATCTTTAACTAGGTCAAAGTCCAAGGTCAAGATCACTAGGTCAAATAATACGGCCAGGGATTTTTTTTGCCCCTTTTTGGGGCCGTTATTCGGCCCCATTCCCGATGAAAAATAGTATCTTTTTTTCCCAATTGTGGCTCTTAAATTTCCCAATCACATAAAGATGGAATTATCACCAAAATTAGATAAATCTACTGGTTCAAAAGTAGCGAATTTCCTAATTATTTGCCATAATTTTTGTAAGCATAAGAAATTAAATCATATTGAAAAGAAAATTATTTGATTAAACTTTCAATTCTGAATTCTTGATTGTATAAACTGTTATTTTACTTTTATGTTAGTACATGTACTTCCCAAAATATTCCCAAATGTCGTTAATTTTCCCAATTGCATGGGCCCCGACCCCATTCCCAAATTACTGAAAAAAATCACTGACGGCATAAATTTTAAGGTCTTGTCATGGGCAACCTTAAGTTTCTACTGCATACAGTTCCTCAGATTTTGCTTCAACCAGAAACTTAAACCAAAATATTTAACTAGTTTTGATATTGATAAGCATACTTGCCATTGTCCCGCCTGGGACAAAAATTGTCTCCCGAAAAAATCTGTCCCGGCCGGGACACGGAAAATCCCGATTTTTGAATGTTCCATCAAAAAAAAAAAAAAAAAAAAATTTGGCTTAATATCAATTATTCTGTGTCGAGATTTCAGTCATTCCGTCTTTTCTCAAACTTTTATCTACGCATTGTTTATTGAAACTTTACCAATTATCTACGCTATATACCCATATACAGTAATCAGCTGGTTATCGATCTATGTCTTGATAGTAAGGTCAGCTGTCCCACAACGTTCGCTAAATTAAAATACATGCATGTATGCTTTCTCTTGTTGGTTTTTTTTTTCTTTTTTGCTCACAAAACAATTCAATCATTGAAATAAATAAAGCAATACGATGTTCGAGTGATACCATTAATGTAAGCCAAGATATGAATTTATTTTTATGAGAAATAACAACGTGATGTAAAACATATACATGTAAACAAGATAAACAAAAAAATAAAAAAATGTGGCAACCACGGAACGCTCTAAAGTTATTATAATATGCTGTTTATTATTGTCACATAAAAATAATCTTCGATACTAATCAAAGTATGTTAGCTTAAAGTCGTTTTTAATACCCTAGACGTTAATTTATTGATTTATTTATTTTCATTTAAATGGCCAACGTCAACGTTGCCTACGGCGCAAGTGTTTAATACTTATGTTTGAAGAAAGTTGTGAATATAAAATGTGAACAACGGAGTAAAAGACTTTTAAAACCTTCACAGAGAAAAATTAAAAAGGGTAGACTTAGACAAGTTCGCTGAAGCGCCAAATGCGTCCGACTAGGAGCCGTCTACATATTCCGCGTTAATAAGATTATTTTTTTTCTCCGACGTTCTTTCGTTTGCAGATGGCAATGATCTAGTGCAATTTTGGATTGCAATGTCTGAAATTCAACCTCCTAAGAGTGTCCCTCTTTATGTCCCTCATTGGCGTTATATTTGTCTCGCTTTTTGATTATTTGTCCCTCTTTTGTCCCTCTTTGCAATGACAAAACTTAAAAAAATTATGGCCAAGTATGGATAAGCCTATTTCTGAGGACTAAAATGATGACTTGTAGGTTTTTCCTTGGATATCGAGTTAGATCCATTTAGATAATCCATAGAAAATTTAGCAACTGAGAAGCGTGATAAACATGATAAATCCCTGGGCTTGTGACGTTTAGTTATGCACTTCATATGGTCCAAGTTACAAGTAATACTGAAAGGGGATAATGTTTTCGTATACTGGTCGGGAAGAAATTATCTCCAAGCAGTAATTATAGCCGTTTGCCCATTATCTTTGGTTATAGTTATACCAATGACAGAGACTTGATTCTTTCAGAACTTATACTTCTTATCCTTATCAAAGTGCGTATGAAATTTCAAATGAATCCATGCGATGTAAGCCATGATTTTAGCAGCTAAGTTTCATGAAAATGCGTCGCCTTCCCCCCAGCTCCTCGGGTGTGATGGTGGTTCACCTTGCTGTCTTCTCTCTCAATCATCGTAGAAATCTCAATCTATTTTCAATCATTTTTATCACAACTGATTAGAAAAAGAATAGAGGAATCTGATGGTATAATCAGTGTTCTCCCCAGAAATTTCAGATAGCATGGTGCTAAGTCTTCGCGGTGCACCTTGCATTGGGATGCGTCATTGCGCATTGCATTTTTGCATACTGTTTCATGTGTTGTTGCTTTATTTAACTAAACTGTTCAAAATAATTTTGATAATTAAATAAATGTGTTCTTATCTACATGCCAATTATCATTAAATTTTAGACAGTGAGATCATTGGTGTTCTCTTTGTAAAGAGAGATTCATGACAGTTTAAAAACTCAATTAGTTTTGGGCCTTTTGAGAATATTATCTTGAGACTGTCTCATGACCATAACTCCAGGTACCCCGTAGCTTAGTATAAAAATTTGGCATATTACACTGATTTGGAAGGAAATTCTGTGAATGAGCCATTTTCCCTGATTTTCTAAAATATCAATGGGCCATTTGCAAATTAATTGGACTATGGTGCATGTCCTCTGTTCTTCCTATTCACTGATATTAGTGAATCTAAGTGTGTTATGGAAAGGGTGTCTAACCTTGAGTTCTGAATTTTGGTTCAGGGAAAGGGCAGATTTCACCTTTTAAAAAATGTTGAAAATTATCTTTTTACAAATTCCTACTTGAAAAATTGGGTCCAAATATGGAAACATTTACCCCCCCCGCCCCCCCCCCCCCCCCACACTTCTTATTAGCCATTGCAATATTGTTTGTGGTAATCTCTGACAATTGTTCTACTTTGCCCACAGTATGGAGAAAACCTGCCCCCCCTCCCCCAAGAAATCAAGATCTGTTTTATATGTCAATCGAATACAAAGCCGTCTATATCACGCCCAGACTCGTCAATAAAACGATGGTCCGTGCACCATGTTGTGTTTTGATGATTAATTTCATCCATCCGTCTAAACTTCTTACTAACTAGATTCAAGCGTATTTCAAAAAAAAATATATAATATATATATACGGACATACGGACTCGTTATTTACTCAAAGTAAAATGATTTTGCGCGAGCGAGATAAATCTTGTAAAAGCGGCAATTATTTTGTATGATTAAGACGGCGAGGTCGGGTAATATGTCGAACAGTAAGACGGATTAAAAACATATTTTAATGACATCCGATCGATATAGCGTATTTCTATTTCCAATTTACCGTTATGCTTTAACTATATGACACGTGCCGGTCAACACGATCTAGCGATCATACATGTAGATGACGTTTTCATGAACTACGTTATAGAATTAGCAATGCCAGGTGATTTTTCAAAGTTCAGAAATATGTTATAAAACATAAATCATTAGATAGAGCTCATTGCAAGCTTTCTAGAACAGTTTTCCTTTTTAAGATATCTTCATTAGAAAAAAAGTTATGAAATTTTGAAGTTCGAAAATTTGGGGTGAATTTCGGAAAAATTTCTTCCTATTATTGCCTTATACAGCAATGCCAGCTCGCGGAACCGAAAAACGAAGAAATTTTTATACTTTTTGTCATAAATAATTCATTTTTCAAGATATCAATACCAAACTTGGTACATCAATGTAAAATGGTGTGCTGAATTCATTTCTGATGTTAGATTTTGTCTTAGATGTATGGTTATAGCATGAAATGAAGATTTATGTCCCATTTGTGGTACTTTTTTGTCCTTTCTCGATGGTACGCTTTGTTTTTTTCACAAACATGAAGAATTCTTTCAACATTCTTTGTGTATTTCATTTTATTCGATTTCGTGTGAATATATAATTCAATTTCATGTGAATAAATAAGACATTGTTACAACACATGTATTAATTAATATAGTTATTAGTCAATAATATACAAATTATCTTCAAGATAAAACATCAACATGATCAATGTCAACATTAATATCATAATCCATAATGCTATGCACTGCTTTGAGAAATGCACAAGATATTATTTAAACTTTGATATACATACATATATATAGATATATATTTTACAATGATATAATCTTTTAAAGCATCTAAGCATATACTATGATATAGATTCACTCCTTCAAAATTTGCATTCAGTCTTTGTACACATAATAACAATTCTTCATCATCATTGAAAAACAGCTTTAGTTCATTTGATATATTTGAGATATTATTTAAACTTTGATATACATACATATATATAGATATATATTTTACAATGATATAATCTTTTAAAGCATCTAAGCATATACTATGATATAGATTCACTCCTTCAAAATTTGCATTCAGTCTTTGTACACATAATAACAATTCTTCATCATCATTGAAAAACAGCTTTAGTTCATTTACTAATCCATTTGTGAATTGTTCATCTGGCAAAAATTGCAAGTTCTTACAGTCCGTCAGTCTATCTTTGGTCAAACATACTGCTTCACAATAAGGTCCTGGATATATAGCCATGATGAAATTTGTACAGCATACGATCAGTATGCAAACTGCATGGTAAATCAACCTGTAAATGAGAAGAAAACATTAAATTTGTTCAATTTACTGTTATCATGGTTATGGAAAGAAAGAAAGAAAAAAAAGACGAAGAAAGAAAGAAAGACGAAGAAAGAAAAGAAAGAAAGAAAGACAAAGACAGACAGAAAGAAAGACAGAAAAAGAAAGACAGAGAGCCAGAAAGAAAGAAAGAAAGAAAGAAAGATGAAAAAAGAAACCAAAATAAGATGAAAGAAAGAGCAAAGAATGATAGAAAAGGGAATAACAAAATAAGAAAAAAGAAAGAACGAATGAAAGGATGGAAAGAATGAAGGAAGACAGAAAAAAGAAAGATATAGGAAAAAGAAAGAGCGAAAGAAGGAAAAAAATAAGAAACTTTGTAAGATAGAAAGTAGAAGAAAGACCAAAAACAGTAAAAGAGACAAAAGAAAGAAAAGGATAGCGAGAAAGAAAGAAAAAAAAAGAAACGCAGAAAAATAAGAGTGTAATATTATTGAGAAAAAATCATAGGAAAGAAACTTGCAGAGAAATAGAAAAAAAAACTTGAAGAAAGATAGCCGTGAACAGACAATTACTTAGATCGATAAATCATTCCTGTGCATTTAACAACGTAATCATCATATAAAATTGTCCTATGGAAATACCTATCAGACGAAAAGAAATAGGCCAGATCGCGGAAAGGAGGGGGGGGGGGGGAAGATCAGAGAGATTAAAAAAAAAACTTCCGAGAAAAATAGCCGTAAACAGACAGATACTTAGATCGGTCAATTATTCCTGTGCATTAAACAATGTAGTAATCTTATTCTTTATTCCTTAAAATAAAAATAAATGAAATTGTCCTATCGAATTGCCTATCAGGCGAAAGGAAATTGGCCAGACCGCGGAAGGGGGGGGGGGGGGGGGGGGGGGGGGGGGGGTGGGGTATGAAGTAAGCGTGAAATCAATGAAGAAAATCTATCGGCCTTCTATTCATTTCTTCATTGCGTTTATTAATATATTAAACATGTGTCGTACAACATAATTGTTGATGTAAACACAATAAAATGCAGCAATTTTGTTAATTTTTGTTGAAATTCAATGAAAATCCAACATGGCGTCTGAACCCACGCTATCGTTTCCTGTCTATCAAAATATTCAATATTCCCTTATCAAATTGAATTTTGAAATATTTCAGTTATTAATTCTTTTGTTAATTCAATTAAATTAAATGTTAAATTACTAGATAAGTTGTAATTTGCTTATTTAATGACTATAAACTGCAAAATTACGCCGAGTAATAGGACGACCAAGTCGGGGTTTGCTAACAATAACGTTAAAGTTTTAAACATTTATTTCTTGTTACTTCATATCTATGAAAACATGTAATTACACTTCAGGACCCATTTAATAAACCTATTATTAAGATATATTGGTTTTTATAGGAGCAAAACATAGTTATAGAAAAGACCGCCGTCCAATGTAAACAATAACAAACATGGCGCGGCGGGGCGCCGTCACAAACATGAAATTAGGTGCGAGTGGACAATTTCAATTAAAAAGCCGGAGGGTTAAATCTTCATCGATTTTAATGTATTATATATCAAAATGTTCAGAAAGACTTCTTCTGTCTACTTAATGGTGAAGGAAAATGTACTTACCGATGGATTTCCATACAGTTGGTTTAATATTTTTAATATTACATAACTTCGCTATTAATCAACTGATTAATTTTCTTCAAATTAGGCAGTAAAGTTTGATCTTTCACCTGATTGGGTGCCAAATTTCAAGCTAATTAGTTACCTGCTTACCTGTCGGCTTTGTATTTGAAAACTACCTGTGTAAAAAAAATCGGTCCGCTGATACGCGCTTAGCGAGGTCGGCGTTTTTAAGCGGTATTTCAAACTTCAACTCATGAAAATAAGATATTTTTAAAAACAAATATATACAAAACACATATCACTGGATTCTTCATTTAATTATCTTTCCGATGGTATATAAATTATTACGATCAATTCATGCTATGACCATAAAAAGTCGATTTTAAAATATCGACTAGCTATTTTTCACGTTTTCCGATCGCGTTAGCGCGTAAGCTGGCATTGCTAATAGAATGGTCGTCTTTTGTTGGTCACTCGATAGACTTTGACAATGCAGTTATTTTAAAAGTCCGATAGATTGACGTGCGCCGTAGAAGCCAGACACGTTCTCAGCTCAGGTAAATAAAGCTTGCGGGGGGCGACAAGACGTTAACACCTCGGGTTGTATACAGCCGGGGCTAATTAACCGGCGGTTAAATCAATCAATAAACGCAAAGGGGTACACAAAATAGTTAAAACACGAATTTTTAGGGGAAAAAATATAGCATGGTGCTAATCCAGATAGCGTGGCAGTAAATCTCGATAGCGTGGCGGGCCACGCTAAAACGGCCTGGGGAGAACTCGGGTATCTCGATGAGACATTGACTTATTCCATGTCGCGATCTCATAGTCCGACTTGCAAACCTACGATGGTGTTATCTGTTTTTTCGTCTTTTATGTACATGTATATAACATTACATATGCAACCCTCTTCCTCGTAAGACGAAAAAACAGATAACACCGTCGTAGGTCTGCAAGTCGGACTAGCGCTCTCAGTGCTCTCAGTGAGAGCGCAACAAGGAATAAGGACCATTCTATGAAACAAATCAAAATACTTGATTAACTTTAAAAACATTCTACCTGCTTTATAAACATATTCTAGCTTTGTGATTGTTGCAAACTGAATGCAAAGTATCATCTCATTGTTTACTGTTTACAAAATATTACAAAATGGCGGCAAAATTATCCAAATGATAACGGGGAATTCGACCTATTTCTAGTTCGACCCAACAGAGTTACAACTCAGCCTGGGTCGCATACCCAAGCGATCTGATATTCGATGTTTCCTCGTTAAATCGTACAAGCCTGCAGATAGGCCTATGATAAGGACATGAGTCAGTCAACGATCCCTATGTTCCCTGCGAGACATGCAAATGTCTTGTAACGTTTTTAAAACTTTTTCAAAGTTAAAATAAAACCAAAAAATAAAATCGAAAGAAAAAAAAATGAGATAAAACATGAGTTTCCTGCAACCCTCTTCCTCACAAAACCGGCATATCTACACTATTATGATTATGGATGAATTGATTAAACCTAAAACATTTCAAAGGTCATGGTCTGAAAAGAATGGTACGTCATAAGTAATCCACATGTGAAATATTTTAAAAGCCCTAAGTAACCACTATATACCATAGTTTTTAAAAGCTGGTCAAATTAAAGGTCGAGGTCACTTTGTCAAAGGTCATGGTCTTAGATTAATAGACTTGTTATAAGTAATCTACAAATCTAAAATATGATAGCCCTACGTACCACTTATGGTTCATCATTTTCAAGAGTTAAGTATAAAACTCCTTTGTTTGCACACCCCACCCACTTTTCTTTCCCTAAGAAAACGTGAGAAAATCTCTAAAAACCCATAATGAACATGTATATAACATTACATATGCATCACTTCAACTTTTCAAAATCTGAAGGCGCTTTAGGAAAAAATAGATTTTAAATGAATATTTTTACTAGTTCCATTTAAAATTTTAAAAAGTAGGTCAAAGTTCAAGGACAAGGTCGAAAGGGTACAAGATATGTCTTCTCAAGATACATATACAGTCAAAACATCGCAGAAGCCTATCATCTCTAATTAGAATTGTATACCTTTTTCATAAGAAGCAGGACAGACAGACAGACAGACAGACTCCCTCTCTTGTTGGTAGGAGTCGGGGGCCTCCCCGAGAAAATTTTGAAACAAATGAAGCAATTTGTCAGCCTCTGGAAATCATTTGGTTGAATGTAGAAGGGATCTTGAAAGCGTTTGATTCAGTGTCATCAAACCGGCGATGAACCGTATAGATCTAAGATAAAGAAAATTTCCGATGTGAAAGTGATTCTCCCCTTGACATACATGTACGTCAACATACAGATACCTGCATCCTTCGCACCTTCATAACGAAATTTGTAAGTTAAAAACATGAGAACATTTTGAAAAATGTATTCAAATCGGTGCTTTCCGGAGTGTCTTTTGGCAGTAAACTGTAGTTTGCGGGGTTATTTAAATCGCCCCTTCTTTTGACACCCCTGAGGGCGACACTTTCGTCCTTTTTTTGCGAAAACGATTTTGAAGCTTTTGAGAACAAGTATATGCCTGACTACGGCCCTGACAGTGAAAACAAATGCTTGAATGGCCTAGCTATAGTACACGAATTAATCCCTTCATATCAATATATATATAGTGACTAATAATTTGGTTTAAATCAGAGTAGTTTAGAATTCCCCTTTCTAAGTAAAATGTAAATTTCCACTCTCTCAGTGGGGTACGGGTACCAATCCCCCAAAATAGAGAGACATACTCTGCTTTCAATACTATTTCTTTGTTGTCATGTGTATAGGCCCATTTGGTTGATTCGTAGAATGAGGTGCCGAGTAGGGGATGATCAGGAGGCCTGGGGGAACCTCCCCCGGATTTTTCTTTTCTTTTTCTTTTTTTTTTTTTTTTTCGTAAAATAGTTTAAAATGGTGTAATCTGGAGCATATTTACATCGACATCCATCTCATTGATCAATATGCATTTTATGTATATTGCCTAGAAGTTTTATTGGTGCTCTTCCGGGGGGGGGGCGTTAAATCCGCCACTGTCCTGCCTACTCGGAATAACAAGTTTGATCAGTTCAAGTATAATATAAAGGATATATCAACATTCAGTATAATTCTTTATCCTATTAGAAATTCTTATCAGTGGCGGATTTAGGGGGGTGCAGAGGGGGCGTCCGCCCCCCCCCCCCCCCGGCACTGACCCATTTTTTTTTTTCAAAAACCCTTTATTTTGGCCCATTTTCAGTAAAAATCGGCAAAATTCGCCCCTTGACCCCCGGCAAAGGGGCGCTGGATCCGCCACTGCTTATAGGACATATTATAAATTCTAATAGGGGACAATTTTATGTATATCATCTTTTTAATATCACCAATATCAAGGACTTATAAACTGTTTATATCTATAGGTGATTGATTCAGCTTCTTCTTCTTTCTTCTTTCTTTGTATGTCCCTCCGCTTGTCGGAGCACTCTCCTTTCTGGAGATAAAAACTGTAAAATCTGTAAAAAACAATATAATCATGCAAGCACTAAGAACATCAAATTTAAAAGCATATACAAATGTAATATAATTGTAGACAGGATTTAACACTATAAGCATTATATAAATCCTATGGGAAAATATTTACATAGGGGACTGGGGTAATACTAATTTTATCACTTCTGTTCAAGATAGACACATGTGTAACAGTCCAAGAGAATACTGAAAACAGCAACATCACACAAACCAATCGCCACGAACCAACTTAAGAGTTATTCGCAATATTACAGTTCTACGCAATGTCACTATTTCCAGCACCCTCCCGGGCCATATATCACATCATATATAATTGTAAGATCCATAGGATATAGAACTCTTATAAACATGGACATTAGTTTCGTGTACTAAACGACATCCCCCCCCCCCATAAATTTATAATAAGTTCACCGCGCTGGTGGCCATTTGTAATTTGTTAGTTCTGTGTAGGTGTAGTCTGTGGCATAGTTTCCTTGTTATGGATTCAACCCTATGTCTTAGGTCTCTGTATTTTTCCCCACTCTGCAGGGGATGAAAAAGGAACTATCCAATACTAACTTCACTAGACTTTCTTGACTTGTTATATTTTCTGTCCAAAAGCTAAGACCCAGCTGGGTATCCAGTAGTGCCCTCAACTCCTGAATATATTCAGATCTGATAGGGAGTGTTTCAGAGCATCTTCCGATGATATGACAAATGTCCTCCTTTTCCAATTTACATAGCGGACAGAGGTCTACTGCATCTTGCCCACGAACAAACCGGCCAAGGGGATAGAGGCCAGTCAGCATTCTGGCCTTTACAATACTTCGTTTGACATCCAGAGTGCAGGAATCTACAGTGTCCCATACCGGGTGTGTCTTACCTACTTGTAGTTGTGTTTTTTCACAAAATTTTAATGTAGATTTGTGTTCCAAATCAGCGCGAAGTATAGTTGTCCAATGTTCACTAACTGACCTCTTTACCATGTTTTTCCATATGTTCTTTGTCGGCAGGTTTGTCTGCAGACTTGGTATATCTGGAAGATTGTACCGTTCAAGCAGTTCTCTGACTTTTGTGAAGAAACTTTCAGTGGAGTATTCTAACACGTTAGATTGTCTATTCATAATTTGCATCAAGGTTTCATTTTCGCTCCGTTAAATTGAGTATAGAAGGCTTAGCTGCCTCTTATGGATCTCGGCTTCAATCGGAAGGAGTCCAATAAGGAGATGAACTGCAGCAGATGCTGTACACATTGGAAGTGATTGGATAGAGCGTAGTGTTTTCCTATGAAAAAGTTCCAGCTCCTCGATATCTCCTTTATGCAGGTGCATTGTTTCGAGACCGGAGAGAAGCCTAGGGATCACATATACTTGGTATATTTTTGTAGAAGTTTTCGGATTTAGCCCATTAAGCCCGTGACATCCTACATTCAAGAGTGAATACAAGGTTCTCCTGGCAGTGCCAGCACTGATTTTATGTGTGACATTTTGACGTGGTTCTCTCCTTGTGCATCTAAGTAAGCCTAAGTGAGTTGTCTCTTCTGCAATAGCTATTGGCTCATTTCCTAATTTCCAGATTGGATTGTCTTCTGTTTTTACTTTTTGCTTTGTAATTACAACACTCTTTTCTGGATGAATGATGTATCTGTGTCTACATGCATATGAGTGTGCAACATTCAACATAGCTCCAAATTCTTGTGTACACTCAGACATGATTGAGAGGTCGTCCGCAACAGTCGGACATCCAGCATAGGTTATCCCCACATATTTACTAAGCTGATTCTCCTCCAGTTCTAACAGTAGTTCATTAATATAGAGCTTGTACAAGTGCGTGGATAAAATGCCTCCTTGTCTGACACCCTGATTTACAGGAAAAGCTAAGCTATAATCTCCCTTCCACTTGACTTTTGAGGTTAGTCCCTCGTACATCCCTTTGACTAGTTTCCAGACACTTAAATTTATTCCAGTATGGTATAGTTTGTCTAGCAGAATATCATGGTGAACAACATCAAATGCTTTTTGACTATCTAGAGTTCCCAAGATGAATGGTACACGTCTCTGTTTTGAGTCTAAGGCTGCCTCTGAGGCTAAAAGAGCTGCAATTGCAGGTGATGTGTCTTTTGTAAATCCAAATTGCAGATTTGACTGATTTCTATTCATCGCAGAAAGTCGTATAAGTAGAAGTTTTTCGACTATTTTACCAAAGATGGAGGCAACTGTAATCCCTCTATAACTTTCTACTTTTCTCAAGTTTTTCCCTTTTTTAAAGACTGGGGTAGTGTATCCTGTTTTAAATATGTCTGGGATATTTCCTTCTTTCAGAATTTGGTTGAATAGATCGGTTAAGACATCCACAATGGGTTCTCCATCAAATTTAATATGTTCAGCTGATAGACCATATTCATCAGAAGCTTTATTGTTATTGAGAGTTTTTATTGCATTCCCAACTTCCAGTGTTGAGAAGGGCATGATCTCTTCTCGTTCATATATTGCCAGATTTTCTATAAGCCCATAACAGGTTTTGCTAGCTTCGAGTGTTTTTGCATCGAATCGGTCGTTTTCTTTTGGGACTGCCAGATCTTCATAGAAATTTGCAAATGCCCATCTCTGTTCCACAGGGTTATCGGATTCTATACCACCAACGTCCAAAGTGACAGTTCCTTGATGAATACTTCAAGGGCGGATTTAGGGGGGTTTGGGGGGGGGTTAATTCGGGAAAACCCCTCCGGTTTCCCAATTATTTTTTTATTTATTTATTTATTTATTTATTTATTTATTTTTTTTTTTTGGTAACATTAGCACTAGGAAAAACCCCTGCAAACTGAGTAATAAAAAAATTGCTTAATGTCCACCAGAATTCACTATTTTGAAACAAAATTTACAAAAATTTTCTGATACATTCTATCGCATATCGATTCGATACCGTATCAATTGGCGTATTTGTGGATTCGTACAGACAATCGCGAAGTTTTTGTAATGTACGTCGCAGAGGGGGTTTTCTGTTTATTTTATTCCCGAAAATTAACATTAACAAATACCTATAAAATGAACATGTTTAAATAATTTGCAAAACATGTACGTGTGTCAAACAATCAATGTAAATGGTACGGGGATCGAAACCTACACGTTTCTGTCCTCAAATACCCGGTTTGAGTATTTTTGTCATATACAAATTTTGTTAAAAACATACTTTGAAATAACTGGAAAAATGGGCAAATATTTAACATTGTATGTAGCTCGAATATGCTCCGGGGGCCTATAATTAAGCATTCAATTTTTCAAAGCCAAAAACCAATGATACTCAACATTTTTTACTCGATATCGTACCAATATTCTAAGTACATATTACAGCAAGGACAAATCAACAAGCCAGGGGCGAAGCCAGGCGTACATTTGTACGCAAAAACGTCCACATCGTCTCGCGAAAAAAAAGGAGAGCGCCTTCCCCCAGTTGCCAAAAAAAAAGGGGGGGAGGAGGGTCTTTTGAAATAGTATTTTAAAAAGCAAACTACTGTTCAGAAATAGATCAAAGACACTTCAGAAACCACCGATTTGAATGCATTTTTCGTAATTTTCTCGTGTTTCATTAGAACTCAATACAACCATTCGCGGATCCAGAGGGGGGGACCGGGGGTCTGGACCACCCCCCCCCCCTGAGATTTTCGGAAGTGGGGTCCAAATTTGGCCCATTTCTAATTGAAATGGGTCTAA
The DNA here is from genome assembly GCA_028142955.1 of Pinctada fucata. Taxonomy (NCBI): domain Eukaryota; kingdom Metazoa; phylum Mollusca; class Bivalvia; order Pterioida; family Pteriidae; genus Pinctada; species Pinctada fucata. The sequence goes on from AP027105.1 coordinate 58,442,937, forward strand.
ATGCATGAAAGGGCTTTGAAACCTAAAATTTTGGCTCGCTTCGCTCGCCATTTATAAATACAAAACTATTTTTTTCTGCAAAATTCCTTAATTATTATCAATTGTTCATACTAAGTAATTTTATATAATTGCCTTGGGTCTCAGGAACTCATATTTTGAACAGTCCCTTACGTCATAGGATGTAACCCCCTTCATCTTTTTCAAGGTTTTGTCATTTTAAGATGTCTGATTATTTGGAAAATGACACATCTCTTATCTATCTATTCTCATGAAATTCGCTCCGCTCGCCGATATAAGGAGTGAAATATTCAATGTTATAAATAATCATCTCGATCGAATCAAGACAAATTAATATTTCATATCTAAAAAAATTCCTGGCTCGTTACGCTCGCCAATTCTTCATAAAAATAAACGTGAAAGGAAAGCTACCAAAATTGCCCCCTCCCCATCATGTGCATCGATATATATGTACCTACATGATAGGTAGACTTCCTTAAATTTCGGACCCCCTCTGACCAAAACTGCTGTATCCGCGCATGATACAACGATCGCTAACAAAGTGCGAGCGGTCGATTGGAAAGACTTTATGTGGACGTACATACGAGTATTTAGGGAATGTCATGTTCACATCTCAAGTTTTCTTCATCTTAGATACGGTTCATCGTCTGCTGACATCGAATCATATGCGTTATCCCATCTAAATCCAGCTCAAATACGCTCCAGAGTTCAGCAATTTGCTTCATTTTTTTTTTCAAAATTTTCACGGGGACCCTCTTCAAGGGGACATATTAACATATTTCCATACTGTCCCCACTTGACCCTTCGGGCCTCGCAAGTCATCCCCCCAAAAAGTGTCTGTGCCCTCGGACAGCTGAAGTTCTTGGTCCAACCCTTCTTTATAGACGTCCACATCGAAAACACCATGGCTACGCCCCTGCCAGCAGTAAAGGAAAAATTATCTTTATTAACCACATAAATATAGTGGGAAAATGGTCTGAATATACGAGAAAGTAACTAGAAAATGTGCTCCAGAATGACCATTTTATTCAATTTTTCCAAAAAATTTCCGGGGGAGCCCCCCCGGACCCCCACCTACAGGAGGGGGCAACCCCCTCCCGTACCATCTCCCGCTCGGTACTTCGTGCCTCGAATCGACCCTTTGGGTCGATACAAACCCCCCCCCCCCCCCCCCCCCCCCGCTTGCCACTCTGGATCCGCCACTGTACTTATAGAAGAAAGTTGAGTCTGGGTTTTCCATAAGCTTATTGAAGAAACGCTTCATATCGATTGCAAATTCTTGTCTAACTTGACGCCGTATGTCTTTCTTTGCCTCTTTTTTTGTCAGAAAAAGGGGTTGATCGCCTCTAGGACAGCCTGAGTCTCTCCATTCTTGTAAAGCATTTTTGCTGATTTCAATCTTGTTTTTGTCGCATTGGAGATTCTGTACTTTGGCCCCTGTAATTTGATCGTTTTCGTTGGAAAGACTCTTTTGACAGAGTTTGTCAGTATGCGTGTGATGTTTTTGAATTCTTCAGATATGCTGCCCAAGTTTTTATTGTTTGATTGTAGCGAATTTTGTACAGTCTGTACATTCAAAATCAGTTAAGTTGCGCCAATACGCAAAAACTGTGTCACAAGACATTTTTGAAAGAAACATTGAATCATGGAAAGATTTTTTTGCTTTTACTTTTTACTTGCACTAGTTTCTATTCCTCCATATGCCTTATGGTTACCTTTGAACTCGATATATGTGGAATTTTCCATCATATAAGGGTAGTATTTGTCAAAAAATGCATGTCACAAACTGAGGCGTATGATAAAATGGGTTGTCAGTGACGCGAAAATGTATTAAATTCAAAATATTTGGCACATATTTTAATAAAAGTAATATCAGTATTTTAAAAAATCGAATTCAGTTCATACGCTTAATAGTATTTTACCCTGAATTATACTAAACTCTATTGTCACAAGATTTACGGTGAATTACGTTACCATCTTTGGAGATCTAGGATGAGTTAAAATTAGAACTATATAATATCATAACAATACTTTTCTAACTTGTAATAGACCAAACTTTAATAGTTTTTCATTGAATGTTTTACATTCGTTTCATTTTAGGAAAATAATCCTTTCACTTCTTATTTTCTGAAAAAATCACTTATTTTGTGAATTACGTTACGCAGCTTTTACTGTGATAAGAATCGCAAAGTGCATTACTATGGTCATGTCGTAATCGGGTGCTTATGCCTTTATATAAAGACAATCACAATTTGATTAAAGCTCCCTTGCGTACGGAGAGGCAGATAATAAACACAGAAAAAAAACATGACCGTGAATTACGTTACGGTGAATTACGTTACGTAGTAGATTCTAAATTCAGAGTAATATCCATTCCTGAAGTGTCTAGATGGGATTTATCGTAATTATTTTACTTTCAGACATGCTAGCTAGTGATAAAACTTAGTTTGTGGGCAGAAACACTATTTAAAATGTCAAATATATTCAATTTACCATTTTTTAGCCAGTAGGCATTCTTATTAATCACAATATTCTTCATTTTGCACGTTATTTGATAAAGTTTGTAGTAGAAACATTTGAATGTATCTCATACGTATGTGTATTGAGAAAAATAGTCATCAGATAATGCTGAAGTTTTCAAAACAGGTGAGAATTCCTGCCATAACGTAATTCATGCTGCGTAACGTAATTCACTTTTGGGTATCTTGATTGATTACAGTGGACAGTGATTGCACAGAGTCATACTGAATCACACAGATGTATACAAGATGATATGGAAGATAGAATCAGCTTTGAAATACGAAAGAAATACACTAATATAAAGTAGCTATATGTACAAAAACACTTTGCTTTTCTTTTCTGTAAGATGTTCTATTTGAAGTATGTTAAAACATGCCAGATGATTCAAGTTTGTGATATATTTTGAACTAGCATAGATTCAGATCCTGTTTGAATGTCTACAGAGCAATGGATCGGCAAGGAATTGTTAAGTTAACCATAAACATTTCATGGAAAATAAAACTTTAAAATAATTTTTGTGAATTACGTTACGGCACTTTTGGGTATGAAAACTCTGAAAATTGGAAGCTAAACATGATAATTTTGGGGTCTTCTGTTAAAGTTTTTATTATATCAATTCAAATCATCATTTAAAAAGAATTGGGACGGTGGTTTTCAAAATATGTCTGTGTAAAAACGAATTTGAGAAGCTAAATACATGTGAATACTCTTAATCATAAAAAAATTGCATGACAATATTTGATGCCATTTTGCTGTAATATGCAATATTATTTTATTTCTTCAAGTACGATTTACTATTCTATGATCGTACCCTCTTGATATAAAATGCTATCAGAGATAAAACAAGTGAAATCTTGTTTAAAAGGTGACGGAATTTCTCGATTCGTGAATTACGTTACGAGGTACTTTCAATGTTTGTCTTTATCTTATAGCCATTCCCTCTAAGTTATTGTAGATTTTGCAGTTTATATGTTTTTACTATCAACTAAAAGCAAAATCTGGGGAATCTGTTTTACTCTGTTCTCCCTTAAAATCAAACTATTATAATTGAAAAACATCATTAACTTATACTTCGTGATTAATTTGCACGAATAGGTTTGAGGTATTATAAATTAGCTGTTTTCCTTCATGAATATATGAAAATCTATACTAAATGTATTCGTTGACCACCATAATGACTACAGTTACTAATAAAGCAAACTATTGAACACTTACGGCGTTTTTCATTGTCAGAAAATTTCATTATTAACATATGCCTCATATGTAACGTAATTCACATACAATTACACAGCAGCCTACATCTAATTAAATTTCTCGCTAAAATGCTGGTGAAAAATTTTTCTACAGCCTTTTCCAAAACACATATATACCAAGCTTCAAAATCGACATGGTTTTGAAATATTCCTGATCTTAAAGTTTGCGGCCGTTTTGAACTTGCAATTGGCGCAACTTAACTGATTTTGAATGTGTATGTATACATCTTTGTTACCAACATTCCACAGAATTTTGGATGCGTTCTGTGATCTTTGTTTTGTTGGCCTCTCCTGTTGTATATTTGCAAATGCCCGTCTCTGTTCCACAGGGTTATCAGATTCTATAGCGGCCTCCAGAATTTAAAATCAGTAAACCCCCCACCACTCCCCCTCCATTTCATAGGCTAGAATTAAGTGCGAATCTATAGAGGGGTCAGGTTTGAGGACCCCTTGGAATTTGCAAAGAGAGAGAGAGAGAGAGAGAGAGAGAGAGAGAGAGAGAGAGAGAGAGAGAGAGAGAGAGAGAGAGAGAGAAATACTGTTTTTTCAAGTTTTACGTATTCAGTTGTCAATCACTCCAGATATTAAAATCCGGATTTTTGTTTTCATCGTGGTTTCTTCCTGTTAGAGGAACAGCATGTTTCCTAAAAAGGGTGATTGCGCCACTTCTGATTATCATGTGAAATAATACCTGTTTAAAATACTTTAAATCGAGTGACAACCACAGTTGATCAGCAAAAAATATTCACGTAGGATCATATTTTCTTTTCAACCAAAAATGACCTCCAATATCTCATATTTTTACGAAATTCAAGTGTCTTTCGATGACTCGTATGTTCATGTGCCATCGATGAAGTATGTATGTTACCTTCTTGGTTTGATAGGATATTTGTGTATAGTATTATTGGCCAGTTCGTGTTCTAATACAATCTTTGTGGAAAGAGGAGTAAGAGCGATTCAAAATGTTTTAAAAATTCTAACAAATCCAGAATCGGGGAATACCAGCTTGAGCAATGTGAAATCAAGATCTCTACATTCTTCATCAGTGTATGAGCCTGCAATACTATACATTGGTATGTACTGTATTATGACACACTAATTTATTTACTAATTTTTTGATTATTGATATTTATACGAATATGTTGTAGCAATTTTGTTTAATTACACCCCCCCAAAAACCCCCCAAACAAACAAACTCATCAAGTAGTAATAGCTAAACATTTATCCTAATATTTACTACAAACATGACTTTGTTAGTTTTTGCTTTTTTATCACAAAGAAAGCTCAGTTGAGCTTATAAAAATAATGCACTTTGACTGAACAGCAAATCTGTGCATGCTGAGTACCAAATCTAAGGGACTAGTACGGTATATCATTATACATTTATTTGATATTTTGGAATCATATAAAAACATTTTTGCACAGAGAATAAGGCCAGTAACCCCCTTAAAATTTCTGTTTAAAGGCTGGATGGGGACCATAAGAGAAGACAGGTATAAATTTTCTGTCATTTCCTCACTGGCTGCAATAGGGTTAACATCTCTAATTGTGATCTAATTGGCCCCATTTATCCCCTATACCCCTTCTCAATTTTTGACAGACAGCTTAAAACTAAGGATATTGGGGTATCTTCGTAGCATAATCAAGTTTACCTGTAGGTATGTCTTTGATGTTACACACCGCTTGCGACTCTAGGAATATCACTTAATTGAGGGAACGCCACTACAATGTATCATCAAAGCAATTATGTCACACCTACCATGCATGCTTCACTCAGGTATATGCATATTAATTACCACTTGGTTGAGAAACTCGGCCTTTATTTTGATTTGCTGATTAAAAAAAGATTCTTTCTTTTTTAAACAGATAATATAGATAAAAATGTCACGGAAAAGGGTATTTGGAATGCATTAAAAAAGATGATAAATCCTCTTCGTCATAATAAAAAGGTAATGGAGGAAATAACACTGCATACTGTAAAGGATAAATCTGTCAGGAACAAGATGATTGGCTTAATTACCATACCAAGAATGTACCTCCATGCCAGCGGAATACTTTCAAATGTTTCAAGGTAAGATTTGTTTTACAGTGATTTTAAATACACATAATATAGGGAATTTTAATTCATTTTTATATGCTTATTTAACCTTAAGTACTTCTTACTAGATTTTATTTTACTTATTATAAACTTGGCAGAAAAGTGAAAATTCAATTGAGTTTGGAATTGTGTACATTCTATATATCATATACCAATTTATGAAAATATGTTTAATATACTTGTCATGCTTATATCTACAGCACGAGGAAGTGGTCTGTAAAAGAGGTTAAGAAAATTGGTCCATTAAGTAAGCCAGGTAGACTGTGGCTGACCAAGACAACCAAATTACCCGCCTCTGGTGAATACTCATCCACACTCCCTCTTGATCTAAGGAAGTTTGATATAAACTTTGGGTACAGGAATGTTGATGGAGGACTGAGTTTCCAGGGTTCAATGATCAACCTAAAAGTGTTCTGTCTTAACTCCATGGTGAAGCGCTGTTCAGAAACAGGTGATACAAGTTCATATATTTTATTAGCATGTATTTACATGAGTACACATCAATTAGATGAATTCTTTATGATAAATCACTATGAAAAAAAGAACTTGGTCTAGTATGAATTCATGATTCAAAATGTTCTGTAATTTTTATGCCCCCGGAATCAAAGATTTGGGGGCATATAGTTTTTGGCCTGTCCGTCTGTTTGTCTGTTAGTCTGTTTGTCTGTCTGTCTGTTTGTCCAAAAAACTTTAACATTGGACATAACTTTTGAATGGGAGGTGATAGGGCTTTCATATTTCAAATGTGTATTCCTTGTGACAAGACCTTTCCAATGATACTAAAATTTTGACCTCGTGACCTGGACCTTTACCTTTGACCTACTTTACAAAACTGTAACATTGAGAATAACTTTTGAATGGTAAGTGATAGGGCTTTGATATTTCACATGTGTATTCCTTGTCACATGATTTTTCCATCGATACCAAAATTTGTATCCAACTGACCCTGATCTTGACCTTTCACATACATGTACTAAAAAGAAAACAGTGTTTATACTAACAAAGATGCCACCGGGGGCATTCGTGTTTCACAAACACAGGCTTTATTTTTTCAGTATATGTAATTTTTTAAAATTTTGCATGATGTATAGATTAATATTAATTTTAAACTACTGTCAGTGTTAGACAAGCTAAATTTATAGAAGTTTTTTTTTTTCCATTATACAGGGATAGAGAGAATTGTTCTTATTACACATGGGAGTGAGAACAAGTCCAATAGTGTTGTATCCTGGTGCAAAATGTATAGTAAATTCTTTTATTTTACAGCAGGTAAAGTTCTCTAGCTTGCAAATTCAGCTTTTTGAAACAGAACAGTATGTCTTTGGTTTCTTTCAAATCCCTCCTGGCTGTTTTCATTCTGATTCTGATTATCCTAAGCCATTATAAGAATTAAAACAAAGATTTATTGATCGTTTACACTTTTCTCTTAGTCATTTATGTTAGAGTATGAAAATGAAGTACTAATAAAAGAAAGAATTTTGATGAAAAGTGAAGAAGTACAATACACAAATGTATATCAATAGATTTTAACACTGTTAGCTACATGTACGGTATATAGAGGAACTTTTAGTTGACTATTTGTAATTGCATATCAAACAAGTACAGAAAAGTCTAAAAAGAACTACAAGTATGGGAGTATATAATCTTTAATCATTCATGTTTGTAGCAATGCCAACAGGAAATAAGGCATCTTCAAGGAATAAGTTTGACAACATGGTCAGAAATCCTGCCTGTGTAGCTATAGGTCCTCTCAGACTGGCTTATAAATCGGATGACTTAGCTAGGACAGAAACACTACAAACATTCAAGGAGCAGGTATAAATTTGTCTCTTTCAGTGTGATCTATGCTATATTTATACATGTAGTTGACTTTAAGGTGTCCTTAAGAAGGGAGAAAGTTAGGAGTTGTCAAGATAAGACCTAAAATCTGCCCTGAAAAGTGGAATTTTGAAAATGGAAATTCAGGAAAAAATCATCGTAAAATTTATACATATACGGCATCCCATCAGAATCTGAAGTAATTTTTTATCTCTTTTGTATAATTTTGCTAATATTTTGTAAAAACTTGTATTTTTCCTAAAGAAATCAATAAAAAACGGAAAAGTTTTATTGAACAATGTTCCCTCTGGATATGCGGAACGCCACTTATACTGGAGGTGTATATCCATGATACAAATTTTCTGGAAGAGTGGGGTTCTGTATCTCTGGGGGGAACACTACCCAAGAGATGAAAAACCAAAAAAGGAAGGGGGTGAACTTTTTTAAAAGATCTTTAGATCATAAAATAGAACAGATTTGACTAATTTTCCTCTTTTATCCAGCCAGTGTGTATTTTGCGCTAAAAGGCTCACATTGTATCCATTGAATACAAAACGAGACCATATTTTGAGTTCCGGATTTCATTTTTTGCCAATTAAAGTAGATATAACGTTGGAAATCTATTTCTGATATATAATGAAGACATATTTGATGTCCTTTAGTAAGTATTTATCCATATTAGGTAAATTATTGTTAAATTCATACTTTTTTTTCGATTTTATCAGTTTACCTTTCCGAGTACCCCTAGCTTCTTCTTTTGACCTTAATGTAAAAATCTTAAGAGTATTTCACCAAAATGTAAAAAATATATAAAGTCTTCAAATACATCATATTTCAATTGTTAATTTTTTTCTACATGTGAATCGTGGTGCGGAAAAAAAAACGGCACGAAATTCTATCAGGGCTAAATACGGCCCTTATTTTGTTACCTCTCGGCATCTTTTGTAATACAGATTGTTGTCTTTCTCTTATGGGAATAAGGCCTGGATTTGTCTGTGTATTGCTCAGAATTTGGAAAAAAAGAGTTGTGTAGTGTGTAGTGATTTGTCATTATACATTGTTTTATATACATGTATATTCATGTAAGCTTTTTGGATTTAGGTCACTCAAACATGTAGATCAATTTCATGTTTATCTTCTGTACCTTTTCTAGATCTACTCAGTCAAAAAAAAAAGAGATGCATGCACTTAGTACTCTCAAAAAAAGTTCTTGAATCTTATACAGTGTTATAGATTGCTGAATCATATACATATACATGTAGATTTTATTTATAAAAATTTCAGGTAGAGCTTGGTTGCACATTGAGAAAGTCCCTGATGTTTCTGCTGAGAAAAACACCTGCTCACCAAGATTTCTTAGATGTTCTGCGATTAAACAAGAGTCGCCTGCCTCCTTGTGGTATTACTGTGCTTGGAAATTATAGTGATAAATTTCCCGAGTTAATCTCAGAATTTGACTTCTATGTAGTAATTCAAGGTAAATTTTACTTCAAAAAGTTATTTCTAGTGTAAAGTTTGAATCCAAAGGGATGTATTTTTCTGTGAGATACAAATACTCTCAATGCCTTGTACTTTCAATGATTTTCTTATTAAAGTGTTGTAAAGATAATCAAGGTATAAAATATGACCTGACTAAGTTGAAAATAAATGTAGGAATTTATAGAGAAAATTCTGTCATGAATGTGATAATTGTATATTTAAGATCTCATCCAATACAGCTGTTAGAATAGATAAAATCTTACTCGATATAGCCTATATTTGGGCAAGAAAGAGCTTTCTCCCCATTGAAATCTAAAGAAAATGAAATACTAAAAATTATTGAAATAATATTTTTTAATATGTCAAATTATCAAAATTACCAGCAGAGCAAATTGGACCTTTTATTGTCACTCATTTATAGCAACACACAAAATCACCAGGATATTTGTTTCTAATTATAGGTCAACAGTTACGTCAAGGATGGTATGGCTGGCTGAAGAAAATGCTAAAGGAGGGAGACATTCCAATGAGTAGAGTGCTTCTTCAAAGTAATGCTCCAAATACTGATTATGAATGCCAAACTTACCAAGACTTCAAAAACAAATTCTTAAGGAAACGGATAACCTACCTTCACGAAGAAGCTGTACATAACATAAAAGACGCCTTTACTTGTTGTGATGAGCACAAAATGCCATGTGACTCTAGAATCCTCCATGTTGTACTTGAACTATTGGCATCCCTCGTTAACTTACCTCCGACAGCGCTTGCTCCAACGATGAAGAGAAACTGTGAACAGTTCTATATGTTTGATGCATGACGTTTTATATAATTTTGTCCAGTGTAACTGATAGATGCATTTTATGCAGGTTTTATAAGCATGTTATTAAGTACGATTTTCACAATTTTCTGTTCAAAGTCATGAAATGACCGATACTTTTATTAGGAATCTTCCTGCGAACAGATTTGAAAAAATGTTTTGTCATACTATTGATTTTTATAAAGTGGGCAAAGTAGAAGTCAAGTTTGCTTCCCAGAAGTTTTACACCCAATTTTTTTGTTGTTATGATTAATCCCCAATGGGCATGATCCTTCCATCTGTCACTCAGTGTATCTGTCCATATTCAGTTTTCTATACTTTTTTCTGCAATGGAAAATATTTGTCGTTGATAAATAGCTCAATGGTCTTGAGTTTCAAGTTTTTAAATGGCTGAATTACTTTTGAAGGATCTATGTCTCTAGATGACTTACATTGCTTTTTTTCTGCAATGGATTGAGATGAACTTTGATACATATAAATTTTGTCTTGGATATGGACAGCAAGTTTAGTTGACCTATTTTTGAGGAGTTATGCTCCTTGGTGACAAAGTTTGCAATTAAAAAATGATGCTTGTTTTTTTTTTTTTTTTTGTTTTTTTTTTTTTTTTTGGAATGTATTTCCTTTATTATCATTATTGCATAATAACTTTCCATTTTGGAAAATACCTTTGTCTTTCATTCCCACCCTGGAAACATGCCTTGTCTTTCATTCTAGGATTTGATATTAGTTTTGACTGATTCTAGATTTATTAACTTAAAATCACAATCAGGTTGTTACATATTTATGAACATGTATTTTAATTATCTGTGAAACAAAATAAACTGTATGAATTATTTGTACACAAGTTTCATAAATGTTTCTGATAATTAAAAACTATAAGACATTTTAAAATAGTATGTCTTTTTCCATGATTTCATGCTAATTTATGATATTTGTTATCATGAAAGTGTCCCTATCCCTATCCTCTCATCACTGAAAATTCAAACCCATGTTTTGATGATTGTCCAATTTTTTGTGACATCTAGAGTGTTTACATGGTTTTTCAATTTTTGTCCAGATTGTGAAGCAAAATCTGGCTTATCAAATGGCGATGTCTGTCCCTTTGTCTGTCCAACTGTGTCAACAATTTGGTTCAGCTGTTGCATTTAACTTAGTCGTAAAAGGACCTGAACACAGATATTTTCCTTGACCTTGACCTTGTAAAATGGAATTAAGTGTTAATCTCCATTTTAAAAATACTATATGGAGTTTTACATTCAAACTTTGCATAAAGATAGGAAATAATGAGTTGACTTTATTTCAGGTATTGACCTTGACATGGCCATTTGACCTTGATACAATTTTGAATTTGACTTTACCATAATAAGTTACCAATATATATAATATATCACAGATCACATTTAAATTTTGCATGGAGATAGATCCAAGCAAGTGGACCTGATTTCAGGTATTGACCTTGACCTTGAGATATGACCTCGATCTCAAAATAAGATTTTGAATTAGAATATGTTGTACCAATATTACATGTATGAAACCATGAATAAGACTAATGAACTATATTAGATAACACATCAAAAAAAACAGAAGTTCCTGAAATTCCATGCAGTAGTTTCAACAGAGAATTGCCAAATATGTTGGCAGATCAGAGTCCTTGACATAGACGCACCCAAATTTGCAGCTATTGTCAAAACAATACTAAAATTTAAGGTACTCCAGAATAAGTGTACAACAACATAATTGACACTCCTGCTCAATGAACACTCCAGAATAAGTGTACAACAACATAATCGACACTCCTGCTCAATGTGCACTCCAGAATAAGTGTACAACATAATTGACACTCCTGCTCAATGTACACTCCAGAATAAGTGTACAACAACATAATTGACACTCCTGCTCAATGTACACTCCAGAATAAGTGAACAACAACATAACTGACACTCCTGCTCAATGTACATTCCAGAATAAGTGTACAACAACATAATTGACACTCCTGCTCAATGTACACTCTAGAAGAAGTGTACAACAACATAATTGACACTCCTGCTCAATTTACACTCCAGAATAAGTGTACAACAACATAATTGACACTCCTTCTACACTTGTCTTTATAAGGACCTGCTAAATTATGCTGTCCTTCAAAATCTTATACATTGTACAATGATAGAACTTCCTCACCATATTTTGCAAGTTTGTTTCTTGTGACAAGACTTAAAATTCTTATTTTCAGTTTTCTAGTAATTTCCTGTTCTTACCTTGCCTTTTAACTCCCTGACCTTGAAATTCAATAAATGACGTCTTCACATCAAGTGAAACTCTCCTAATTTTTAAAAAATAACAGTCAACTTGATCTGTTGCATAATACGGCATGATTTGATATTCTAGCTGCCTGTACATACACAAAACATGTGATACCGTTACTAATTTCCCATGGCAATACGGATGTGTGAGAAGGTCAAAGTCATGTAGAAACAGTGCCTTAGACCTAGCATTATAGACCTACAAGACAAGACATCATTGTAACATTATACATCCAATCCAATGACGGGCATTAATGTTGGGCATACATGAATAAATAAGATCATCAATGCACATGTACATTAATTAGCTTCTTTAATGTATTAACTCAAAACATAACTAATCAACTTGGTAACCATAAACAAGTTTACCATTTAACAAGCTTAATTTTCAATAACAGAGATTCATATAAAACTAAATGATAAAATGTTACTAGCACTGAACACATTAGCATTTTATATAAACTTTCTGTTTGCAAATGACTCAAGTATGAAAAAAGATATCAAAAAAGATTTTAAAAGATGTATTTATAGTTTGTATAAAAAACACGATGATTTTGTTAGATAAAATGTTAACATCACTATACATGAACAACAAAAAATATAAGTACCTTTTTTAAAATTCTTTAAATTTGCATTTCAAAAATGTCTTTTAAAAAATACTTAGAGCATTAATTTTATTTTTGTCCCATAAGACTTGCATGCCATGATTTCTTGACTTTTCCTTAAAATACAAAATATTTTATAGAAAAATATAAATGCTGTGCTTCAACACATTCAGTCTATCAATTGGAGTGCATCTGTTTATTTACAAGAAAGTAGAGATGTTAATTTTTATGAATGTACGTAAATCTAATAAAGAATTTTCTATCCAGTTTTCTTAAAATGATGTAAAAAGGTACCAAGAAACTGATGCTCATAGCTTGCTGTCTACTCCATATTTTTTACATTTGACTTATCATATACTGTTTTTTCATTCCTGACATAAATTCTTCTAGGTATGTACACAACATAAAAAATAAATGGTAAAGGGCATGCTGTACGACAAGTGAGAAATCCTTGATGAAACATAATTCAATATGTCATTCTTAAATTTTTTGCTAATGTTTAAAATACAACTCTGTATGGTCACTTGAATTTGAACTTTCTGTACAAGATAAGTGCATTGCAAATTTTGAAAAAAAGATAAGAATTTTGAGTTCATATAACACATAAAGGGGTAAGGCCACGAAGCTCCTAAATTAGCTCTGCAATTTTCTTTCAAATCAAACTCGATGAGAAATGCTTGATATATCACATAAACATTTATAAATGTTTCCCGCTTTTAATAGAAGGAAGAAATCACCAAACGCAGCATTATAGGTAATACTATGACGTCATCAAGTGATGTCATTTTGACATTATGGACAAAACATGGTCAAAATGCTCGAAAATTTGTCTTTAGTGGAGGATTTCAATGTGGCCACATCCGTTGAGAAATAAAAAAAACTCTTACGACACGAAGATATAATGATAATCTTTCATATCCATGCATGTGGCCAATGTTTATTTGAATGAAATAATGAAACATTTTTGTTTTGCATTAATTTCACAGAAAATTGTTGATTTGGGGTTTTCAGAGGCTTTAAAGCTTCTGATAAAAGCATTGTTTACAAATTTTCAAGTCATAATGCACAAGTTGTAAAGAGCTATACAAAGTGTCAAACGACAGATAAATATTCAATGAATTCCGATGCTTAAAAATAAGGCTGATTTAGGGATTTTGTGGCCGTACCGTTTTATCATATGCAAATACTATTTATACATGTGTTTAAAGTTTTAATTTGTCAGGTTCAAGATGGTACAGTTTTTATTTATTGACCATTTCAGAAACCGAAAATTCCAAACATTTTAATTTTTAGGAAATATCAATTCAAAGTTTGTCAAAACGATGATGATGAAAAGAACTTACCAGACTTGTCAGAATGACAACATAGCTCGCCGGTGGCAACCATATGTAAATTGCAACAACAACAATAAAAAAGGTCTTATCACAAGGAATGCACATGTGAAATATCAAAGCCCTATCACTAACCATTCAAACCAGACTTGTCAGAATGACAACATAGCTCGCCGGTGGCAACCATATGTAAATTGCAACAACAACAATAAAAAAGGTCTTATCACAAGGAATGCACATGTGAAATATCAAAGCCCTATCACTAACCATTCAAAAAATATGGCCAAGGTTAAAGTTTGTCAAAAGTAGGTCAATCATCTCCAAGGTCAAGGTCACAAGGTCAAAAATTTTGGTATCCATGGAAAGGTCTTGTCACAAGGAATACACATGTGAAATATCAAAGCCCTATCACTTACCATTCCAAAAATATGGCCAAGGTTAAAGTTTTTCAAAAGTAGGTCAATCATCTCCAAGGTCAAGGTCACAAGGTCAAAAATTTTGGTATCCATGGAAACGTCTTGTCACAAGGAATACACATGTGAAATATCAAAGCCCTATCACTTACCATTCCAAAAATATGACCAAGGTTAAAGTTTTTCAAAAGTAGGTCAATCTCCAAGGTCGAGGTCAGAAGGTCAAAAATTTTGGTATCCATGGAAAGGTCTTGTCACAAGGAATACACATGTGAAATATCAAAGCCCTATCACTTACCATTCCAAAAATATGGCCAAGGTTAAAGTTTTTCAAAAGTAGGTCAATCTCCAAGGTCAAGGTCACAAGGTCAAAAATTTTGGTATCCATGGAAAGGTCTTGTCACAAGGAATACACATGTGAAATATCAAAGCCCTATCACTTACCATTCCAAAAATATGGCCAAGGTTAAAGTTTTTCAAAAGTAGGTCAATCTCCAAGGTCAAGGTCACAAGGTCAAAAATTTTGGTATCCATGGAAAGGTCTTGTCACAAGGAATACACATGTGAAATATCAAAGCCCTATCACTTACCATTCCAAAAATATGGCCAAGGTTAAAGTTTTTCAAAAGAAGGTCAATCTCCAAGGTCAAGGTCACAAGGTCAAAAATTTTGGTATCCATGGAAAGGTCTTGTCACAAGGAATGCACATGTGAAATATGAAAGCCCAATCTGTATTGGTTTAAAAGTTATAAGCAAGGTTAAAGTTTTTGTGCACGCGCACGCAGACGCAGACGCAGACGCAGACGCAGACGCCAACGCCGACGCCGGGGGTATGACAATAGCTCTCCGGACATTCGTCCCGGCGAGCTAAAAATATGGCCAAGGTTAAAGTTTTTCAAAAGTAGGTCAATCATCTCCAAGGTCAAGGTCACAAGGTCAAAAATTTTGGTATCCATGGAAAGGTCTTGTCACAAGGAATACACATGTGAAATATCAAAGCCCTATCACTTACCATTCCAAAAATATGGCCAAGGTTAAAGTTTTTCAAAAGTAGGTCAATCATCTCCAAGGTCAAGGTCACAAGGTCAAAAATTTTGGTATCCATGGAAACGTCTTGTCACAAGGAATACACATGTGAAATATCAAAGCCCTATCACTTACCATTCCAAAATTATGACCAAGGTTAAAGTTTTTCAAAAGTAGGTCAATCTCCAAGGTCGAGGTCACAAGGTCAAAAATTTTGGTATCCATGGAAAGGTCTTGTCATAAGGAATACACATGTGAAATATCAAAGCCCTATCACTTACCATTCCAAAAATATGGCCAAGGTTAAAGTTTTTCAAAAGTAGGTCAATCTCCAAGGTCAAGGTCACAAGGTCAAAAATTTTGGTATCCATGGAAAGGTCTTGTCACAAGGAATACACATGTGAAATATCAAAGCCCTATCACTTACCATTCCAAAAATATGGCCAAGGTTAAAGTTTTTCAAAAGTAGGTCAATCTCCAAGGTCAAGGTCACAAGGTCAAAAATTTTGGTATCCATGGAAAGGTCTTGTCACAAGGAATACACATGTGAAATATCAAAGCCCTATCACTTACCATTCCAAAAATATGGCCAAGGTTAAAGTTTTTCAAAAGAAGGTCAATCTCCAAGGTCAAGGTCACAAGGTCAAAAATTTTGGTATCCATGGAAAGGTCTTGTCACAAGGAATGCACATGTGAAATATGAAAGCCCAATCTGTATTGGTTTAAAAGTTATAAGCAAGGTTAAAGTTTTTGTGCACGCGCACGCAGACGCAGACGCAGACGCAGACGCAGACGCAGACGCCAACGCCGACGCCGGGGGTATGACAATAGCTCTCCGGACATTCGTCCCGGCGAGCTAAAAATATCTTGACCTCAGAATTCATTATAAAAATCCAAACATATAAAACAAACTACTTCTACATTAACTTTCCTTGAAATCTACATTGTACACGTACTACAGAAATAACAAAATCAATAAATTCCAAAAATAACATATGTAAAAAATCCATGCATCTATATGAATATGAGGGAGATTATTGCACATGTTTTTCTACAGCACGTAAATAAAATAAGAAGTTTCTAGGGGCAATCTGATTTAAGGCATTCTCATTCTTACATAATGAATTATTATGATTTTTCTGTCATGAAAAGAGAACTATTTTTATTTCAAAGTTTTTATATAACAAATGAAACACAAGATTTCATAAACAAAAATACGTAAAAAATATTGAAGTTCAAAAATCACAAAAATCCAATAGTTGCAAAAGTACTTGGTTGTAAGAAATACAGCTAGGGCTTGTTATGAATGGTAACAGAAAGAAATAAAGTCAAATGAGCATCTTTTATTTACATTTACATTTTATTGTAAATTGATGAAGTTAAGTAGGTTATCTCCCCAACACATCCCAATACTTTAGAGTTCATAATCACAAAGTTATCAAATTTGAAAAAAAATGTACTGAAACAAGCATTGATTGCATGAAAATGTTTAAATGAACAGGTATATTTTACAAATTAGAAAATACTAGCACTACTAAATGACTTTAAATTTATATCTTTGAAAATGAGTATGATTGAAATCATACAAAATGCAAACAAATGAAAACTTAATTCCGTATAACTGTCTGATGACAAAAAAGTAATGATACAAAACAAAAATCATTCCAAGAAATGCATGTGTTGCCTACGAAACATAGCGACACTTAGGAATCACTTTAATATAGGGTGTGACAGACATCCAAGTGTGACAGACAGACGGACAAAGTTATCCCTAAGTGTCGTGATGCTTCACAGGCGACACAAAAATGATCTAACACAGTAACATAATTACAGCAAAGGTAAGAATGATTATACATGCTTACAGTGTGCGAAATTAACGGTGGCCCGATGGCCAATGTCTACAGTAAATTTGACCGTTCTATAGCAATGCCAAAAGCCATAGACCAACTTGTCTATAGGAAATTTGAACATCAAAGTCACATATTACCTTTGTAACATCGTTTTCAGTTGCGGCCCCTTCATAATTTAGAAGATTCCATTAAATGGTATTGCATTGAAATAATGTAGTACTATTATACTTAAGAATTTTCAATTTTTGTTAAAGTTTCAAGGTCAAAGGCTTGGTAGTGTTGAAGGTCAATCGTGTGAATTTTCCGGTGTGTCATTTTTTGACACATTAGAATGAAATTCCTTAAAATATTAGATTTTACAGGAGGGGGGGGGGGAATTTTTTGGTCTACAGGAAATTACTGTGGTCTATAGGAACCGAAATCACTATAGACGGAATGTCTATAAAACTTCTAAAGTCAATTTCACACACTGTGCTTATCATACCAAGTACATAGCAGCACTTTAATGATTTCATAACACATTTCTTATTAAGAAAAAGGAATAGTCAACAGAAATGTCTTCATTGTAAGATTAGAAATAAACCATGCCTAATGAAAAAGGGGAGGCCTTCTTAAACATAACACAAAATGATATATAAAACTGTTCTCTGCCAAGCTGGCAAGTCAACATTATAACACTAAGTACTTTTAATGCCTGCTGACTTCCAATGCCCTATAACATTTTGTTCTAATTCTGCCGTCCTTTGTTGCGTTCGGGGGACACACTGCCTTGTCCTAGGTTAAGATCAGCATTGAGTTTTGATGAACGCAGTCTTAAAGGCAACACAGTAGAGTCTGATTTATCTGATAGCTTGACTCTCTCCTTGGACACTCTACCCTTCCTACCTCTGGTTACTGTATAGTCACTCTTGCTTACAGCCCTCTGGATAAAAACAATATCCTCATATAAGACCAATTACATAAGAGAAAATGTAAAGTCTTTTAAAAACATTTTTACAAAATAGCAAAATAATTGACTTTTTTAAAATGCATGTAGATTGATACATGTACTTATATAGCCTTTCCTAACGTATTTAGTAAATGACCATAAAAGACAAGACAAGATTTAGTCAGCATGGTGAAGACAACATGTAAACACAAGCTCAGAAGAGCTTTTGACCGACATGTTAAATACACTTCTTCTGCTCAACAAACTAGATTGTATATGAACAAGTTTAAAATTTTTTTTACCCGTTGCACTTTATTATGAACTAGAATAATATCAAATCTAATCCTGCTTGACCATCCCTGTAATCTTGATGGTAATACAAAGTATATTGCAAACCAAGAAGCCATCTATGTCATTTATCTATGCAAATAGACTGGTGTTAAACGTCTTCAAATTCAATAGCATCATTTAAGACCAGATAAATTTACAGCATGGACCAGACATGCACGTTTCGGGTACTAAACCCTTGTCAGTGATCCTCAGTCTAAACAATGTAATATGGCCAAAAAGTGAAATTATTATGTCCAAAAATGTACCGAAAGATGTAGCAGAATAGGTGGGATATGATGCTACAGGACCCACGTTTTAGGAATTTCAAGAAATTTTGTAACAGAAAATTTCAAATGCGTTGGAAGAGACAGACGATCAACCGAAGTTGATCGAACTTGGCTACATGTGCCCTCGGGGACTCTTGGTCCACCAGCAGTGACACTCACCAAGTAGTTCAAATGTTTTAAAACATCTTCAAATTCAATAGCATCATTTAAGACCAGATAAATTTACAGCATGGACCAGACATGCACGTTTCGGGTACTAAACCCTTGTCAGTGATCTGACTGACACCAGACATAGTGATCACTATATACATGTCTGAACCAGATTTGAATTATTCTGATTTGTTTGTATATAAGTACATAAACATTTAAAAGCTGCAATATTGACTGTTTTCAAACACATAAAATAATGTGAGCGTACAAACAAGATGTGTTTTATGAAACACTATATATGCTCCTGATTGTTGCTTTTTTCTATTTCATAAAAAGTCATGCTCCACACAAGGTCAAGGTTTCTGCAATCTGTATATAAAGTTTCGCAAAGTTCTGAGTAGCATTTTAAGTAGAGAAGGAATAAATGTGTCAGCCAATCAGAGCATTCTGTGGCCATGCATCTTGTCTGCATGATGGAAAAAAATGCAACCTTGAATACTTTTAAAAATGCAGCAGTTGAGGAGGAGAAGTCCAAAATGTGAAAAGTTTACAATAGATGACCACAATGATGGATATACCTTGCACTATAAATATATGGCCTGCGTCTGCATCCTGTTTCACAAAAATTCTTACGAAAAATTTCTGGAATTTTGTAACTTTTGATGGCTTCATTCTTTGGATAAACAAAAATTCATGATGTTTTTGTTCTAAATTTCTATTTAGTGTGAAGAAATGACATAAAAACATAATAAAAATTAAATGAAAATAACATTATTTATTAAAAGATAAAAGTTACGAAAATTCCTGAAAATTTTCGTAAGCAGTTTTGTGAAACAGGAGGGCAGTGTGCTGACAGAGAAATTTGAACAACTACCTGTAGGACTTTACTATTCTGCATTTTGACCTCGTCCTGAACGCCATCCATCATTTCTACTATGGTTCCTGATGCCTCACATTTTGTATGTAAATCTTCAGAGTGCCTAGATGTAGGGGGTTTTCTTCCAAACTGTAACCTCCTCCTTATTTTATGATATTGAACTGGAGAAAAATCATATAACAAAAGTCAATGATATTTTTTTTCTTTCCTGTTCTGCTTGTTAATAAGCGAGAATAGCACAGAGGAATTAATGCCATATTGCATACAGTATTAATACAATCTGCAAAGTTTGTTCCTTTTCCATAAATTATCAGCACGCATGTCGAGACAGCGAGACCATATACTGGAAATGGCACTTTTAAAATCACATCCCCCCCCCCCAAAAAAAATTCTTTCCAAAATTTTTAATTAATTTTCGAATTCTAATGGATTATCAATACATTTCCTTTGATCAAAAGGAAAATCTTTGGTTGAAATCGCGCAGAAAAATCCTTTTCATATTGATTAACATTAATTAATTTTCCGATTTTAATTTATTCCCCATAATTTCCTCTAACTAAATGGAACTTCTTGATGTGACAAATTATTAGCATACCACATTTTAAGTCGTACTTGTTGCACGGTCTACGTTGTAGACGGTAATTAACACCTTTCCAGACAGTGCAATATTTTTCATTGTGAAACAATGATTGAATTAATGATTGAACTAATCATTGACTGATCAACTGAGCCGTTAACTGTGCTTAACTGACCTGACATGTATTGCCTCCCGTTTTGAAAATAAAACACAACAAAAAAGGACAGGAATGTTTGCGTTAGCATCTCTAAAATGGCATTTCATAATAAATTAAGATAAAAAATACCGCGATTTACAGGTTGAACTTCAGTGTCCACGGGCGGATCTAGATTTTTTCCCCCATAACGTTGATTCAGCCCGTTAGGGAAAGTGGTACAACCTATGATTTTGAAAGAAAATACATAGAACGGAAATCATGTTGCTTTTCTTTTTACAAATTCCAAGGGGGGGGGGATTTCTGACTCTCAGCTCGCTCTAGATCCGCTCTTTGTAAAATGTTTCAATATGTATAGGATCAGCTGCCAGACAAAACTCGCTAGATTTCGATGGAATAATGTACTGATTGGTACCCTGGAATACTTTTGAAAAAAAGAAGATATAATAGTATCATAATATTCCCGTAGTTTTTAATATTTGTTGGAAAACAAGTACAGGGGAATCCTAGTTCTATAACGTATAACCTCGCTGCCAGACCTTTTACGTCGGCAGCATAAAAAGAGTACCAGAGTCTTGTAAACAGGACTAAGGGGAATCCTTAACCGAATCTCCTAAAATCCGCTTCCTATGTTCTCTAACACTGTAGTTTGAAAAATTTAACAACAAATACTGTTTTTTTTTACCGTTGTTTTCTTTGAAATCTACATTTGAAATGCGTGAAATTCTTAACGGTTTACTGACTATGAGTAGTTTTATCATACTCGGAATAACGACTTATAATTACTCAATCAACGGTGATGATTGTTTGATGGCATAACAATTGCCGTGCAACAAGTGGGTTATTCAACTGCTCCTCGGGCTACGCCCTCGGAGACCCTTACTTACCTTCACTCGGCCCAGTACGTGATTTGGTTTGCCGTGTGCCCGGCGTGTCGCCTATAGAAGGTGTGAGGTAATGTCCATTACGTCGTTTTGCCCGGTAGGTCCTGGTTGCCTTCCTTGCTATGACAGGAGGTTTTAGAGGGTGTGGCCGGCAGGGTGGGGTAGATGGCGCCATCGTGTCTGAATCCTCGTGTGTCCCAGATGAATGATGGACCATCCCTATAAAAGAATGATTTATGTTATTGTAGCAGGAACTGTATTCTATCATCGATCACAATCAGCCCTCTAGACATACTGACTGTATTCCAGGATTCTGTTAATATATGTGTACGATCGTAATCAGTAGAGAGGCAATATCAACATGATAAACGGGTTTCTATGAAAATATACAACACAAATTGTGCAACCTACACATCCGTAACTTCGTTCAGATGATAACCAATTCTGCAATTTGTCCAAAGTCACATTCTAACTTATCCCTTCAATTACAAGTAACACTTTTTTATGAATCTTCGTGACAAAGAGATGCTTGGGCTAAATTTGATATGTATATATAAGATTTTTAAGTGCAATTATTACCATGACCTTTGACCCCTAACCTCGAAAATCAATTGCGTTCTCTTTCAGAGAGGAAAATATCTCCAACTAGAAAGGTTTCTTGTTGCGGTTGCAACAAGAGTGTCTTCCTCCTATACAATTTTTGGTTTGGAAATATGAAGGACGTCACATTACATGTATTTATATTATATATTTAAGTTTTCAAATAGCAGTAACATTAAATTTTCAAACCGATAATTGTTGGTGAGCAACCATTTGATTGGGGGGGGGGGGGGGGGGGGGGGCAGGAATTCTATTGCCAGCCGGTAAATTTTTTTCAGCAATTTTCTGAGCAGGCCATTTTTTTCAGCCATTACCAGAGTCGGAGAAAAATTTTCGCCGGTTCTTCGGGCCGGATTTAAACAAATTGTCAAATGTTGTGAATGTCTGTGTAAGTTAGACTCCCCGCTGTTACAGAGTATGAGTTAATAACCGTTCCTTCAGATGTCTCTTTGCAATTAGCGAATTTCAGACAGATTGTATGATGTTCAAATAGAACCTTTTCTAGATTTTTGTGCCTATGCGTATTAGGTCTCTGGTAGATACAGCTATGTGAACAGTTTGTATTTATATTAATTAATTTTTTGACTTTAAATTGTCTGGCACAAAGGGCCAGCAAAAATTTCCATATCATGCAATGTATCCTTACTTTTGCATGGTCCGGGAAAAAAAATGCCTGGGCGGAATATTTTTTTCAGCATTTTTCAGAGCCGGGATTTTTTTTTTTTTGCAAATTCTTCCTGCCCCCTTCCCCCATAAAAAAAGGCGAGCTCGTAGCTGTAGAACCAATTTTCTTAAGAAGAGAAATGGTAATAACAAGTTACGTTCAATATATATATATAAATACCATGAGGTTCTCGCTGTGCAGGTTCAAATTTGGACCCCCCTTCCCTTTTTTCAAAGTTTATTTTGAATTTCCATCATGGCGACATCGTTCAATATAAACAGAACTGTTTTCGAAAAACGAGGGGAGGGAAGAATGTTGGAGAAATTGTTCATCAATTTGTAAATAAACCAACCGAAAATTATGTTCGAACGTTTGCTAGAATTAGAAATTAAACTTGATGTTCAAAATATAGTTACTGAAGTTTAGAAACAGGTTTGTAGGTTAGAAATCGGATTCAAACTACCACTTTTTGTGTGTAAATTCTGGTTTGTAGCTGATCTCTTCTAAATTAATCAACTATTTTAAAATCAAATTGTGTATATCGAAATGTATTTATGAAATGCATATTCATCATTGCCGTGAAATCGGAATTTGAAAATCTCAACACTGCTTTTCTCGAGTCGGACTCGGACTACCAATTTTAGTGTGCGCCCGATCTGTTGGCGTGAAGGTGTATCGAAATACCCAACTCAAAATTTCGATGCTCATCTTTTCAACAGTAAGAGATAGGAAAAATCAGAAAGACTAAATAAGACAGATATATGGATAAAAAATAATAATATTGAAATTTTTAGGAAACTTCATAAGCTTAATTTTTGTTTACTATTATAAGCAAAAAAGTGTCTTCCTCCTATGAACTTCTGAATTTGGAAATATGAAGGACGGTGAAGGACGTCATCGTAATAAATCGTTACAGTGTGCATCTAGCATTTCATATCTTGCATGGCTGTCGACTTTCAAAAAGAATGGAAATTGTAGATAGCAAAATACGAGATATTTAAGCTTACAAATAGCAAAACATGAAATTTTCGGTCCTTTTGAGTAATTCGACGCTCCCGTCAAATATTTGAATCTACTAAAAAACATGATGAAAAAAATAACAGAGACCAAAAATAAAAAAGACCAATCTAGCTTTTACTCCAAACGTAACGTTGGAGAACTTTCATTGTCCTAGCTTACAGGGTTCTTGAGAAATCGCTGATCCAATTTTCCACGGTTACGAAAACAATAGGTCTTCCGACGGAAGTCGGAAGACCTAATAAATCCTCGTTGCAGAGGTACTAGTGGTACATGTATATGAACAAGGTATGATGTACAGTTTTAGATCAAAGAAATGTATTGGCAGCCGGTCTTGATTTGGGACGGTCACTACTTATAAAAGAGTTGATTAATGAACTGCTTTAACAATTATAACGGAATTATTGATCTTATTGAAACAAGTTAAAGTTTGACATCGTGAGCTTCATTATGTAATTTTTTTGCATTAAGAAGCTGTTTTCACGTTCCTGATTGACAGATTGGTACAACGTTCGTTCTCTGAAATAAACATGGTGTCGTTTTAAAAATTCAAGGACGTTTGACTTATTTTATCAGGTTACTTTATTTAACGTTTAAGTGTCCTTGTATATTTGTATTCCTTTATACTGTCTGTCTACGAGTGTCCGCCTATGTCCAAACAGAAATGTACTTTTCTCTCAACCGGATATACGAACAACGGCTCCGACATTAACATTCAGATTTTTAATGAAATTTTGAAAGGAAGATTGACCTAGGAAAATGAAAATCATAAGAAATCTTGATGATATAAAATATTGCAATGTATCGCGATATTTTTCCAAATATCGCAATATATCGCGATACAAATTTGACCCGCAATATCCAGCCGAAAATCCAGACATTAACCTACTTTTATCAATTTCTGTTTGTGGTGTATTTTATGTAATAAAAGAATATCTAATGATTCTCTATTTCGTACATCTTCATAAATCACGGATCTGATACGTCCAACTCTTCTTGATATACAATGTATTTAGAAGAGTAGGACGGTTAGGAAATATATGATCCGCGATTTACGGGGCTGATTGATATGTTGTGAGCCTCGGTTTTCTGGGTTGCAGAAGGTATTCTGCTGAAAGATTATCTCCAAAAAGGACAACATTCAATGACACATTATGCTTCAATTCTGACACAAAAACGGGAAACCATTCATGATTGTGGCTTTAAATAATTTGATTGTGCATCCGCCTTATTCGCCTGATCTTGTTCCATCAGACTTTCATCTATTCCCAAAACTGAAAGCAGCTATTTCTGGCACCCACATTCAGTCCGATGATGATATCAAACTTGCAGTAGATGGCTTTTTGACCAGTCATGATAAGGAGTTCTGTAAAAGTGGTATTGAGACCCTTAAAGTGTATAGATACTGAAGGGGTTTATGTAGAAAAATAATGCAAAATGTCTGATAAATTCAAATCCTTAAATACGAGGCTCACAACATATCAACCAGTCCTCGTATGAAGATGTTTATCGCCTTGCTTGAAAGGATCGGGGATGCAAAATTATGCAGACCCTTTCATACAAACAATGTGAAGTAAAAATAATTTGAAATCCGGTAAAGTTTTGACAACCGTCTACTTCTAACAGATAACCTTTTATGCGCATTTTTGTCATTTTGGCAAGAAAAACATATTTTCACGCGGATACATCGATTTGCATCAAAATATACGTGCATTGTACAAGGTGAGAACAAAAATCTTGTTTAAAACGGTTATTTTTCTAATTTTCAGGAAACGTCGTTTTTATGAAATGATTATCTCTCAAATGATTAACTCCAAATATATGGAGGGGGATTAGGGTCACAATGCTATTTGACTTGCTTACATGCTTCATGCTATGTTGCTTCATTCAATGTTTGATTGTTCCATGTTCATTTGTCTTGCTTTAATTTCAAATTGACTTTATCTTTCTTCTTTGTGTAATTTTGCTTCCCTGCATTTTACATTTGTCCTTAGTCAATGCATAATTGTCATTATACCATGCGTTATGACATCCTTCTTTCTGCCATTATTCTTTCGTCTTAATGCTATTATTGCTTCGTCAATGCTAACTTCAATTTTGATACCAGATGGCGCTTCGCGCGACCGCATGTGCCGGTTCCTTGAAATGAACTTTGAAACATCCCCTGTCGTTAGAAATTTCTTTAAATTCTACTACAGTATCGTTCGAAAAGTAAATATATTATCGCACGAGAGGACAGATCTGAAGTAGATTGGCTGTTGAAAAATATTATGATATATATATCTATCCCCGACGCAGTTCGAGATAGATTCTGTTATTTCGGGCCGACATCATTTTGGGCTTTTTTGATTTATTCCCCTTTGCACGTAAGTAAAATATGAGCTATCTACCTGACCTAAATGCACTAGGCGACCTCTTACAAGAGTGCACGCCCACTACGTCACCAATCTTGACGTCATATGATTTTCGCGCCACACTTTTCAGGTTCGTCTGCAAGGTAAGGTAACGAATTTATTTGCTCGTGAATTGTTTCAGTTTTTAGTCTGTAATCTTCACCAAATTATTAGTTATTCAATCAAAATGTTATATCTCAATGTAACGTACATAATCTTATTATCTGCTTCGCAGTATTTTGCTTTAATTCGGAAATAAATAAAATGCATTGATTTCTGTAACATCCAAGCACTGTAATCTAATGATCTTTCCGTTCTCATTTTGTACATGCATGATACAAACGAAACACACGTATCAATTCATCCTTTTCTAGTAAATAACAACAAGAAAACCTGTACCAATCTTCATAATATACATCGTTCTAATAAGCTTTGAACTTATATTTTACATTTAACACCTGTTCGGAGTTCACCAGCCCCCAACGCATTTCCCCCGGAGACAGTCGATTGGTACCCATGTCAACGAACGAACTCTTCGGCGTTCCAGTCTCCCATCATTAATTTTATTGCATCGCCAATTTAATTGGCTGTCACCATTTCAAGGTAGGAGAGCATTTACAGAATTCAAAGTACATATCTTTTATTCTATATATCAGGAAAGCAAACACGCATGTGAAAGAAATTGCTAAACAATAGACTGAAAAGTAATAACAACAGAGCTATGCCATGAAATATAACCTTTCTAATAGTATGTAATTGTACAATTTATTTAGAATATAGATAGAAAATTAGAATATATGAAGATATTTAGAATATATGATGTAACAGAGCTACTCTATCTGGGGTCTAGAATATTTTTTCTTTTTTCAAAGTCTAATTGCCACAGGCAACTTGAGGCTTAAAACACTTGCCCGACCCAAAAAATCACTTGACCCAATGATGGGTCTTATACTGAAACTTATTGAATTTTAGAATATTTAGTAAATGGAGTGCTTGATTCTTCAGAATATTAAAATTAAAATCCTTTCTGTAGAATAAGATACGGAAGAAATATGAATCAAAAAAAAAAAAAAAAAAAAAAAAAAAAAAAAAAATGTTCAACAAGTCTCCTTGCCCACGCGCAAGTGAGCACCTGCTTTGTACTTTCCCGACCGAACTTTTCACTTGCCGCGGGTAACGGGAAATTGGAATTCTAGACCACTGGACTCTATGTAATCGTATATTTAGAATACTTTAAGTAATCAAACTTCAATGAACAATTATATCTAGCCAGTTGAAAAAAAAAAAAAAAAAAAAAAAAAAATAATAATAATAATAAACAAATAATTTAATAAAAAAAAAAAAAAAAAAAAACAAAAACAAAAAAAAAAAAAACAAAAAAAAAAAAAAATAAAAACAAAAACAAAAAAAAACAAAAACAAAAAAAAAAAAACAAAGAAAAAAATAAAGAAATACTAGATAAATAAATAAATGATGAACTAAATAACCATAATGAGACAGAACATGTCATTTATCATTTATTTACTGAATGCGCACATGTCCATTGCGAATATGTGTTCAAGCAAAAATTCATATTGTCGAATGAAGTATCTGAATTTGAATAAAAAGCCAAAGAGTTAAGATATATGCATGTGATTGTTTAAAGACTTGATTTCTAAACGAGGCAGAAAACAAGACGACGAATACAAATGCTGCCTTCAAACGCCGGAACGATTTTGAAATCTAATATGGCATCTAATACCCTACCTCCGACCAAAATTGATAATATTAAATAACGACCCAATTACAACTTTGAAAGATCACCTTTGAGAAAGAAATACTTATAGCCCACTAAATTCCCCTTTAATATGGTTCCAGTACCACAGTAGCTACATGGTGTATAAAAAAAGGGGGTGTCAACATTTTACTACGGTAAAAAAAAAAAAAAAAAAAAAAAAAAGGGGGGGGGATTAGTTTCTAGATCCACTGTCATATTCTCAAAACCACAATATTACTTAGTGAACACCCATCGGGGAGGGGGGGGGCACTTAAAAGTCGTCTTACGACATATTACTATAAATATTTCAGGCAAAACCGTTAATATACATAATAACAAGTACGCAATCTAGGTATCAGTTACTAGTTTAACCTTTTCTAAATATGAGCCGTGAGTTAAACACGCAAAGTAATAAAATTTAAAATTCTAAAAAAAATAATATCAGGGCTCTTGCTCTGCCTCATTTGGGGCCATATTTGGCTCCATTCCCAATGCAAAATAGTATTTCTCCCCCTATTCTTGTTTACTTTTTCCCATATTAAAAATAAATAAATAAAATAAAATAAATAAATAAAATCAAATGAAAAGGCATCTAAATCTATTCATATTTTTTTCCCAATTTTTGAGAAAATGCCGCTATTCTTCCCTAATTCTACGGTCCCTGGCAGTCCCCAAAATGGATGTGAGAGCTCTTGATATTATATTTTCACCGGGAATTTTCCTCCCGTTTTGGGGCCGTTATTCGGCCCCATTCCCAATGAAAATTATTATCCTTTAAGATTTATTTTCCAACTGTGGCTCTGAATTTCCAAACTACACATAGATGGAATTATCACCAATATTGCCAAATTCCCTTGTTCAAAAGTATCAAATTTACCTGTGATTTTCTACAATTTTCGTAATCAATACTGATCAGAAGTAATTAAATCAAATTAAAAAGAAAATTATTTGCTTCAACAATTAATATTCTGATTCTTTGATCCAGTCACTTATTCCCAAATATGTTCCCAAACGTCGTATATTTCCCCAATCGCACGGGCCGCGACCCTATTCCCAAATTTAAATACTTGGAAAAAATCCCTTAATAAAATAAAACGAAATATAATAAGTAGAAATGAAATAAATCAGTAAAATTAGTCGCATCTTCCGTGCTTTACTAAAAATTGTCGGAATCGGGATCATAACCGAAGTTACCCAGTATCCTTCTCGTGTTATTTATGATACGGAAGAGTTCCAACTCTATATCTTCTCGGAGAAAATTTCAAACCATTTTTTTTTTTTAACCACACACGTTAACGTCTGTTTTCACCTATCTCTTCAGGGTTACTCAATCTTTCGTACTTCTTGACAAAATATCCTTCCTACCATTTCGAATAGACGGAGCTGTCTGACTTTCGTACGAAAATGTTTATTGTTATTTATTCAAACCTAGTATAAATAAATGAATAAATAAATAAATAGATAAATAAATTTATTAACAATCAAGTAAATAAATAAATTATGTTAATCGTTCTAAACAGTTAACTTAATTAAACGCATCTCACCCTTAGCACTATAGTTTGGACCTGTGAGTATCATGAATATGATTTATAAATCAACTTAACCTGTACAATTTCATGCTTAAAACACCCTTCTACATCCAGATTTAGTTCCCGCAGATGCCAATATTCACATTCCATTCGCATAAAAGTTCAACGTGCATGCCTGTAGACACGTCTATTCATATATAATTCTATAGAAGTACACGTATATGTCACCAGCAATCACAGAAAAGTGTATAAATTACATGTTCAATTGTTTATTATATATACCAAATGTCCTTTTCTGATATCAAATTAGAATGTATACATATGGTCAAGCGATTTTTTATGATACGATTCATTGCAGTCTATTAAAACATCCATTGACATGAATAAACCCTACACAAATTTGGAGCCGCTCATTTTGGCAAGGGCAAATTAAAGCTCTGTATTGTAGATGGCGCCAGGAAAATTCACTTTCGCTTTATTTAAACTGCTGTTTGGCAAGAATTACATGTACTACTGACGAGGATTAAAATATCTGAAACACGCGTCTAGTTCAACAAAATTGGTACTATAGAACATCTATTTCAACATTGACACTTGTATGTATGGTGCAAATTGAATGAAACTTAACAAGAAAGTAATTAAATATGTAACCTTGTCAGGCACATAAAAGTGCCCTTTACTTTGATGTAAACCAACAAATAAACTTTTTACACTCTAGTAAACCAGTCAAACTTGCAATCATTTCCATACGGCTTTTACGGAAATAATTTTCATGCATTGGCGTTAAGTAAACGGTTTCGAATGTTCTATCGAAACATAGTTCAGATTTGACAGACTTATGAGTATTTAGTTTTATTATACAACTGAGATGTTAATATGTTAAATTGTCTTTAAATTCTGTTGTACTTCATGTATTTTACCAATGATCTTGACTTGGCATTATTCTGTTCAGTTGGAACAATTTTCTCATGTTTTTTCTCATGTTAATTTATTGAAATTCAATGCACTTGATATGTGCACATATGCTTTGTTTTCCAAAGTGGTAAAAAAGATGAGAAACGGATCGATCTTGACTGTTAGTCATTGGTCTGTCTTGCTAAGTCTCGGATATTACTTCATCATAGGTTCTCATTCTAAAAACCCTTAAAATCCCTAAATAATATACTGAGCTCATCAAAAGGCCTGTTAAATCAATGAGGGGCGGCGGCTGACCCAGTAATGCCTTATAGCTTCGCCACTCATTATATTGTACGGGTATCACCTGTTTGTGTTCGTGGCGGCCTCGTGGCTCTTTCCGATCCACGATGCGTGGCACTTGCGCTATAAGGCACATTACTGGCTAACGTGAACTATAATGCCAATGCGCTTTGGCGCGGTTGCGCTTTGGCGCGGTTTTCCGGTCAATCGCATTGCGCCATCTATAAATAGGGGACTTACGCCTTATGCCCGTATTTACAATTTCGGCATCTGGCATTTAACGATTTAAACTCTGAACAAATTTACATTGGCCGCGGTTTTTCCGGGCTGATTTGAAATGTCTGCATTTGTCAGCATTTGAAACGTCTGCATTTGTCTGATTTGAAACGTCTGCATTTGTCAGCATTTGAAAACGTCTGCATTTGTCTGTATTTGAAATTTGTCATTAATTGTCAGCCGCGCCCAAAATAAGCCACAAGAAATAAATTAACAAAAAATATTCATTTGTTCGTCTGCATTTGCCTGCATTATAATATATTACCAATATCTATGGTATATCATTCATGTTCGGAGAAATCGAAAAGTTCGATCGAACCCACATTGTTGTTGTTGTAGATATAACTGATGATGATGATGATGATGATGATGATGATGATGATGATGATGATGTTGATAATGATAATGATGATGTCGATAATGATAATGATGATGTCGATAATGACGATGATAATGATTATGATGATGTTGATGTCAGATGATGATGATGATGATGATGACGACGATGAAATTCATCATTTCATTGATCTTTGTGATCTTATCAAGAGGTCCCGAAATAAATATATCTATCCCCGACGCAGTTCGAGATAGATTCTGTTATTTCGGGCCG
The DNA here is from genome assembly GCA_028142955.1 of Pinctada fucata. NCBI lineage: Eukaryota > Metazoa > Mollusca > Bivalvia > Pterioida > Pteriidae > Pinctada > Pinctada fucata. Next base: position 58,474,694 of record AP027105.1, read on the forward strand.
ACATCATTTTGGGCTTTTTTGATTTATTCCCCTTTGCACGTAAGTAAAATATGAGCTATCTACCTGACCTAAATGCACTAGGCGACCTCTTACAAGAGTGCACGCCCACTACGTCACCAATCTTGACGTCATATGATTTTCGCGCCACACTTTTCAGGTTCGTCTGCAAGGTAAGGTAACGAATTTATTTGCTCGTGAATTGTTTCAGTTTTTAGTCTGTAATCTTCACCAAATTATTAGTTATTCAATCAAAATGTTATACCCTCCCACCCTCCCGTTGTCACAATTACTTTTAAGATATAAGAACTTTCAAGTTGGGACCTGGTTCTGCTGTTCGTTTTAATTTATATTGCAGGTTATGTCAAGATTTTGACTTTAAGCAGTCCTCTACTGCTGTGAAGATATGACAACGGACTTTCCCCTGGTGCGGCTGATGGTCACCCCGTACATCTACGCAACCCCGGTTCCTCATGCTGTTCCTGCTTTCTCGACCTGTTCTTGGATCCGATCCTCCTTTATTCCCGGACAAGATATTCCTGTATTCTCGGACATGCTGATTCTGTTCCATCTAGACTTCTAGTCGTCACTACTATTAACACTACATCAATGCTGCTGGCCTACGAAATTGGTACTCCCGACATTCCTGTATGCTATTACTTATACTAGACTGTCCGATCCAAGCCGAACTTCGCTGTGATTTCCAGATGCGTGGCACTTGCGCTATAAGGCACATTACTGGCTAACGTGAACTATAATGCCAATGCGCTTTGGCGCGGTTGCGCTTTGGCGCGGTTTTCCGGTCAATCGCATTGCGCCATCTATAAATAGGGGACTTACGCCTTATGCCCGTATTTACAATTTCGGCATCTGGCATTTAACGATTTAAACTCTGAACAAATTTACATTGGCCGCGGTTTTTCCGGGCTGATTTGAAATGTCTGCATTTGTCAGCATTTGAAACGTCTGCATTTGTCTGATTTGAAACGTCTGCATTTGTCAGCATTTGAAAACGTCTGCATTTGTCTGTATTTGAAATTTGTCATTAATTGTCAGCCGCGCCCAAAATAAGCCACAAGAAATAAATTAACAAAAAATATTCATTTGTTCGTCTGCATTTGCCTGCATTATAATATATTACCAATATCTATGGTATATCATTCATGTTCGGAGAAATCGAAAAGTTCGATCGAACCCACATTGTTGTTGTTGTAGATATAACTGATGATGATGATGATGATGATGATGATGATGATGATGATGATGTTGATAATGATAATGATGATGTCGATAATGATAATGATGATGTCGATAATGACGATGATAATGATTATGATGATGTTGATGTCAGATGATGATGATGATGATGATGACGACGATGAAATTCATCATTTCATTGATCTTTGTGATCTTATCAAGAGGTCCCGAAATAAATTGGTAAATATTTGATTTTGTATGCATCAGATTTTTGTAAGTTTTAACTGTCACTATAATATACGTGTGAATATGAGGAACCACTGTGGTGTAGTGGTTATCACGTTGGCCTAAAGAGTATTACTTTACACCTTTCCGTGTGGATTCGAATCCCGGACGTGAATACATTTTTTTCCCTTTTTTTCAATTTTAAGTATAATATAACTTGTCCATGTCCATCTGCCCAGAAGAGGATATCGAAAAATAAATGGGGGTACTTATTAAAAAAACGTCTTTATGCAATTTTTAGCTCGCCGGGACGAAAAAGTCCGGAGAGCTAATGCCATACCCTCGGCGTCGTCGTTGTCGTTGTCGTCGTCCGTAGACAAAACTTTAACCTGGGCTATATCTCTTGAACTATAAGGGGTAAGGCTTTGATATTTCACACGTAGATACCTTGTGACGAAACCTTTTATTTGAGACCATGACCTTTGACCTAGTGACCTTGACCTTGGACTTTGACCTACTTTTCAAAAACTTTAACCTGGTTTCTGACAAAAACCTTTATAGGCGAGCTATGTAATCTTTGATTACCCTATGTTTTTTCCGTTTTCTTTGGGGGGAGGGTCATTGTTTTGGGGAAAAGATATGGCGAAAGGTCATTGTTTTGGGGAAAAGATATGCAAAAGCTTCGTTGGCTCACTGTCGTCGCTCGAAGTCATCTATGAGAAGTCATAGTTTTAATTAATTGCCTTTTAGATCTATATGCCCGTCAATATCGTTTCTTTACCATAAATCGGGTGATTCATGCAAAAAGATAAAACTTCTATAATAATTGACTTTGAAGTATGGACTTATGAAGGTCAATGTTCAAGGTCAATGATTGCAAGCATCAAACGCTTGGATTTCAATCTTAACCTTGATCTTGGGTTGAACAGCAGTGGCGGATTTAGTGGATGCTCCTGCACAATTCCAATATTTCCCCGGCAAAAACAGGTACAGTAAAATCAGTAATCACAATAAAGGTCTAAATTTTGGCCATTGTTGAAAAAGGCTGTAAATGACACTGAACTGTTTTTGTGTCACGTTCCTGAGCAGGCGTAGTCCTGGACCAACGGCGTAGCTCTGCCTGAAAAAGTGGAGGGGCACAACATCCCCCCCCCCCCCCAAAAAAAAATAATAATAAATAAATAAATGAAAAAAAAAATTAAAGGGGGGGGGTTTAAAAAAATATGGGGGTTTCACAATTAAATTTTAACATTTCCTGTGCAATTCTAAATTTTAAGTGCATGAATAAATTTTTAGCAAAATATTGACTTATCAGAAAATACTTTCTATACCCTCTATCATTACATATAATAATATTATATATAGATTGAGTAAAATGTCTTCATGTACATTGAAAAAGTAATATGTATAAAGGATGGATCAGAATAGCTAAATTATCCAGAAAGTCTATAAAGAACTGGCGAGCGGTAGCGCTGCCCCCCCCCCCCCTTTCCCTTCTCCTACGCTCTTGTCCTGGACAACAGCTTGGAGTAATTTTGGCATACAGAAATGTCAAAAGGTAAATTTTCAAGGTCAAAATTATGAAAGGAGACTAGAAACTGCATTACCGACTGAATCAATGGGGCCGGGGGATGTTGATCTCTAGGTTCGATCAGTGTAGGACGCGCGGCAGTTTCAATTTATCTAGAATTTTTCGATATGAAATACCGCCTTTCAGAAAAAAAACTGACTCCTATATAATTTCCCACTCACAATTCAGAAAAAAAATATATAGCCGATGGGATTCGAACCCACGCGAGAAAAAAATATCTCATTTAGCCGGTACGCTTACCACTGAGCCATGAAATTATTACCAATTCAATGCAAAAATTAGAGCTTTGAAATCCCAAATGGCTATTACTGTAAAAATGAAAAACAAACAAAAGAAAAACAAACAAACAGAAAAGGTCCAAATATTTATCATTTAATAATTTCTTTTTTTTTTTGTTCAAATATTTCAATCGGCTTTTGCTTTTTTCTGCTATTTATAACTCATTTTTCCAAGTACTGCAACAGGGGACGTCTCAAAGTTCATTTCAAGGAACGGACACAAACGAAGCGCCACCTGGTATCAAAATTGAGGTTAGCATTGACAAAGCAATAATGGCATTAGGACGAAAGAATGATGGCACAATGAAAGATGTCATAACGCATGGTAGAACGACAATTATGCATTGACGAAGGACAAATGTAAAATGCACGGAAGCAACATTGCATAAAGAAGAAAGACAAATGCAATAAAGTCACTTCGAAATGAAAGCAAGACAAATGAACATGGAATAATCAAACATTGAATGAAGCAACATAGCATGAAGCATGTAAGCAAGTCAAATAGCATTGTGACCCTAATCCCCCTCCATACAAATATTTACATATGCCCATTCGTTTGTATAGAATTTACACTGTGATTATAGGAGTATAACCGCAGTGGCGTGATTTGAACTATGACGTCATAGTAAGTTGGCTTGATTTGAACTTTGACGGTACGTAGTAACAGAGCCTTAGCAACGTAGTTGTAAACGTATTTTAACGTCATTAAAGCTTGAAAAACTGGAATGTAAATATATATAATAATTGTCTTTTGGAATGTGATTATACTGTGATAACCTACAATGGATCCAGGAATTATGTTTCTCATAATGCGCTAACGCGCATTATGGAACATAATTCCTGGATCCATTGTAGGTTATCACAGTATAATCACATTCCAAAAGACAGTTATTCTATAAGTAACCTTTCTCAACAAAAAGAACACATCAGTAACATGTGTAGATCCGATTAATAGGGGACCAAAATGCATTGTTATACGAAAGGAAATTAAATGCACAAAGAAATAATAATTCTGTACACTTGCCAAATATTGTAAAGGGAACGTGAAATGCGATCGATTTCCGCCGACACAAGATTTACTGTTACGTCACGTGATTGTGAGGCGGAGTCAAAGGTCGTTGCTATACGCGCGCTTTCTATGGCCGAGTCTTGTACTTTCAGTCTCGGCGAGGGTATGTGAGACCATGTGTTAATTTAACATTTCTTTTCTTATCTTGATACGTGAGAAAGCGAGAAACAAAAGAGAAAATAAGAGGAATGGCCGCCGAGGTTGGAGTGAAAAGTAAGTATTTATTTACCTAATGCATTGCTGCAGAATTTTAAAATATAATGAATAACAAAATATCTCAATCCTTAGTAAAATAATTCAGCGATGAACATTTCAAAAACTGAGGTTTAAAAACCGAGTTGTCAATTTTTGATTAAAGAATTGCTTTACGATGACATAACATCAATACTTAGCGTTCAAATACTATAATATTGGTCTTTTCAAGTGGAAACGTAGAGAATTTCGATTCAACAATGCAAGTAAATCATTAACCGCACCGTAAACTCTTTTATCGTCACAATTTTCTATAGAATAAGTGGATTATATTAATACATTTTGAATTTAATTTGTTTAACCCATACGTCTGGCACTTTAAACCTATGAGACGAAAGTGTAATCCCAGTTTATAAGAAGTAAAGGTGTGTTTGAATTGGAGATACAAATCTTTCTAAATATTCGCAATCGGTCATTCAGACTGATGGTTAAATCCATTCATTACTCAAACTCACTTCTTACTTGATATATTCCTATTCATTATTACATTTGATTACCTTTTTATTTATGGAACAAAAAGAAAAATTATTTTCTCTAAGATTTTAAAACAGAGGGAGAACGTCTCTTCTTTGATAGATTAACAATCACTTAAACTAATGTACAACAGGAGTATTTCGCGAACATCTATGTAGCATGTTTAGTGTTTTCAGTATAAAAAACAGTGTCTTTATTTTAGAGGGAACTATTTTTCGAGATTCTAATATTACGAATGAGTATGTTAACGATCAAAGTTTGTCTTGTTTCTCTTGTTATTGTGTCTAGTTTCTTTTCTTTTGTCAATTCTAACTGAACGAAACATTCTTATAACTAAATAATCATTTCAATTGTACGAAACGTAAAATTGTCTGAACAGTGAATATTGTTTCAGGTACATTGTACATTAGTAATGTTTGGCAACTCAAATGTTTGTTTGTTTGGTCTTTTTTTGCGAAAACTTATTTTCGCGTGTCTTATAGCTCGCTAATATAGCGAAAATTAGTATATAGCGCGAAAATAAATTAATGGCTATGATCTGTCTGCTTTGAAAAAAAAAACATGATTGCTCCTCCAAGCAATTATGAAAAATCACGACATTTTATTGTCATAAATGAGTTATGACACAGGGCCTAAATGGAATCTGACGATCCTTTATGACGTCAGAATTATTGGCCCGTCAAACATTGTCTATTTTTATTATGATGTCATAATGTATAAATGTGGCCTCAATATTGTTGTTTTTGTTTTGTTTTTCTTTTTTCTGAATTTCTTCTTTTTTTTTTAGAAAAGGTGGGTTAATGTTTTTGAATCTCTGTTCAGACGCCTAAATCTCTGTCCATTCTTTGAAACTCACTTTATCCGTAAATAATGGATTATGACATCAGCTCTCATAGCTTACTTTTCACTCTACTAACCCTTTTCATGAGGACAATATTGTTTCAGGGTTTTTACCTCAATCTAATACATGTACCCATGTATTTTACGATTATCACCTTGGTGTTGAGTTTTGAAAGCGTTTTTCTACAAGTGGTTTCCTCCTAATATAATGCCATAAATATATAAAACAGATACTTCACACGTTTTATCTTCTACTATCGCTAGGGGATACCTATAGTAAAGTTATCTACGAAGACCCTCTAACACGGTTATACATGGAAGGCTATCGCGTCTCTTTGTAATGAATCGGGTGTTTTTATTACACTTCCACTATAAAATTTATAAATCACACTTCTTTACACTTATTTCACTTTATCAAAGAAACCATATATATTTAATCTAAATATGAAAATCAATATTTGTTAATTTCATGCCATTTAATAAGTGCATACACGCTTCGTTTACCATATTGTTCATCTTTCGAACAATATGTAAAAGTTTTCAATCAACAAAGAATAAGAAAAGTTCCATAACAAATATACTGTATAATGAGCATTATAAATCACATCCGATATTAAAAGGGCTTGCATATAAGTGGGCAGTTTCCCATAATGTAACCTGAGAAAATAATGGAAATCAATATTTTGGAAGCTCAAGATGCATTAAATAGACAATGCCGAATACAAATCAGAAGGGAAGATTTTAAAATGCATAGTCAATCGGTATGAAACTGATCTAAAGGTTCGATTTACTATAGTTACTGTCTATTTAAGCCATAAGAATCGCAATTACTTGAATGAAGAATAGAATCGTTATGATCTACAAACATACACGCTTTATCAGACTTTCTGAACGGTTAAAAAAATTCTTTTCGTCACATTTTATTTAGGGAAAGCATAAACAATTCTTTGCTAAACATCCAAGGTCAAGACAATCTAACCGAAATCGAACTTTTATATTTCTTTATTCGGTGAAGTAGGAGTATATGCACCAATCAAAAATCACCAAGATACAGACGGAAGAACGGACTGAAAAGTTTCGGATTCCTATAAAAATAAAAATCAATTAAACCTCTCTAAACTAGAACTGCCCTTAAAGTGACGAATTATACCCACCGCAGGACGTTTTTCTCCAAACAGATTCATTTGTGACATAACACAGAAAAGTCTGGTTATGAGGAAGGAGCTGTTAAGATAAGACGTAAAATCAGCCCTGAAAAGTTGAATTTTGAAAATGGAAATTAAAAAAAAAATTCTTCGTAAAATGTATACCTATATGGCATCCCATCAGAATCTGAAGTAATTTTTTATCTGTTTTGTATAATTTTGCTAATATTTTTTTTCCTAGAGAAATCAATAGAAAAAGGAAAAGTTTTTTTTAACATTGTTCCCCCCGGATATACAGAATTCCACTTTTTCTGGAGGTGTATATCCACGATACAAATTTTCTGGAAAAGTGGGCTTCTGTATCTCCGGGGGGAACACTACCCCAGAGACGAAAAACCAAAAAAGGAAGGGGGTGCATTTTTGTAAAGATCGATCTTTTAGACCATACAATTTGACAAATTTGACCATTTTTCCTCTATAATACAGCCAAAAATGTATTCTTAATATGATCGAATAAAATATACAAGAATATGGGAACGAAATAAGCAAGAACGATGTTTATTTCTTCGACAGTGTGTATTTCGAGCAAAAAGGCTTACAATGTAGGCGTTGAATACAAAGTGATAACGTATTTTGAGTTCCGGATTTTATTATTTGCTATTTTAAAGTAGATATAACGTTCGGAATCTATTTTTGATATACAGTGTAGACATATTTGATGTCTTTTAGTAAATATTTATCTATTTTATGTAAAATATGTAAAATATTATTATATTTATACGTTCTTTCGTCGATTTTATCAGTTTTCCTATCTGAGTACCCCTACTTCTTTCGACCTTAGTTTTAGAATCTTAAGAGTACTTCACCAAAATGTAAAACATGTCAAATGTCTTCAAATACATCATATTTCAATTATGATTTTTTTTTTCAACATGTGAATCGTCATTCGGAAGAAATGCGGTACGAAATTCAGGGCTAAATTTGGCCCTTATCTTAACAGCTCCTTTACATGTGAAATATCAAAGCCATACACCTTATAGTAAAAAATGTAGGTCAAAGGTCTAGGTCACTAGGTCAAAATTCATGGTAACAAATAAACGCTCTGGTCATGAGAAATCTGTATGTGAAATATCAAAGTTCTATCCCTTATAATTAAAAAGTAAGTCTAAGGTCAAGATCAAGGTCATTGGTTCAAAAGTCATGGTATCAAATGAAAGCTCTGGTCATAAAAGGAATCTATATGTGAAATATTAAAGCCCTACCTCTTATAGTTTAAAAGTAGGTAAAAGGTCAAGATCAAGGTCACTAGGTCAAAAGTTATGGTATCAAATGATAGGTCTGGTCATGAGGAATATATATGTGAAATATCATAGCCCTACCCCTTATAGTTTAAACGTAGGTCAAAGGTCAAGGTCACAAGGTCAAATTCTTGTTATGATGAATGTGTGTGTGAAACATTAAGCCATATCACTTATACTTGAAGTACTACATTTAGATACCAAGACATTTGACCAAGTGACCGTCGCTTTAACAATTTCTTAACCAAAATATGACTACAAGGTCAAAATTCAAAGTCAAGATCACTAGGTCAAATGTCTTGGTATCAAAATGTAGTACTTGTTATGGTGAATGTATGTAGGTATGTAATATAAAAGCCCATAACTTATATGTGAAAAAAATATATGCTTTAAGAACTTCTTAACCAAAATATGACTACAAGGTCAAAGTTCAAAGTCAAGGTCACTAGTTCAAATGTCTTGTAATCAAAATACAGTACTTATTATGGTGAATGTATGTATTGGAATATGAATGCCCTATCACTAATACTTAAAGAATTATCTACTTTAAGAACTTCTTGACCGGACCGACAGGTTGACAGATGGACGGACGGACAGGGTGTTTCCTGTATACCTCCAATACTTCGTTTGCGGGGGTATAATAAACATATTTATCAGAAGAACAAACTATTTTTATAGATTTGATAAACTGACCCCCTTTTCACCACAGATTTTATATTTGTCAGCAGAAGTTTTATCTACACGAGGACACGAAATTTATGATTGAGACCATATGCTGAATGATATTACATTAATTGAATCACAATGCCTTCGTGCAATGGGAAGAAACAATCAGCGCGTTAAAGGCTCCTTGTCATGCATTTTGATTAACAAGTCAGCAGTAATTTATCTAGAATGATATACAAAAGAAATTCAACCCCAGTTAAAAATATAAAATGCAAAGTGTCAAGGAGTGGCGTGCTTCCAAAATAGCTAAAAATGTTAGTATATCTAAGTAAAGCTGGCAATCTAGGTAACACAATATTGACCTAACATGGTATCCTAAGGATAGCGTTACTGAGTGGGGGAGATGACTTCGTTTCTGGGATATAAGCGTGCCGTGTTCCCCCTATCCCTCCGTGATGAACTCGACACCACAGACTGGGCCGGTTTGTATCTTTATCTAGTATCATTATGTTCTACATCCATATAATTAAACCCCCTCTTAAACTAAAATCGCTAGTCCTGGTCATCTTCTAGTCTGAAAGTATGTCGGATTTCTTTTTAAATTGGTTCCCTCTAGTGGAGAGCCTGAATGCTGTATTTTCTGTATTGCGTTTACATCAATATTTAATTGGATCTCATCTTGCATGTACATGTTCTTGCTGTTGGTTTTTTGTTTTTCTGCAGTTGATGTACTTTTTCTAACGTTCTCCGATATCTCTTGGGGGAGGGGAGGGGGGGGGGGGCTGTTTTCACAGTCAGTGAAAGTTAAGTCAGCAGTTACTAATATTGATATATCTATTTCAGCCGAATACGAAAGAATTCGCCAAACAGGCAGGTAAGGACGATTTTCTTAAAACACCATCATTTATATTTTCAAATTGCTCTATCTAGAATTTCACATCATATATACATCATAGGATACTAAATAATTTTCAAATTCTTGGCATGTGATTGAAAGATTTCACTGAAAATAATTCATGTATTGTTCTTTGTCAGTTTCGTCTTTGACGGTTAAATTTAAAGTAAAATTTGAACGCATGCGTATCCCTATCACTTGGCTGCACTAACCATTTAAAAAAATGTATTACCAAAGGTTAAAGTAATTTTTAACAGACCAACAGACAAACGGACAGGCCAAGACTACTTAACGCACAAGAGGAAACGTAGGTGAAGGTCACAAGGTCAAAAGTAATGGTTTCGGAATAAAGTACTCAAGGAGCATGTAGTTTTGGTTTGCAATCAAACCAAAATTTGATTCATGTTAAAAGGAATATCAATGCTTATTCTCGTATAAGACGTGACAAAAATGCACCCAATCTATGCTAAGAAAACTCAATATAGAAGTGTTATTAATCGCATAATATATTCTAAAATCTCATTAGAATGGATGCGGTCGGTAATGACGCGTAGGTGCAAAATTAGCAACATCTTACATGGTATAATGCGTAACTTTGGTATACGAATAATTAATTTTTGATGGTTGGAATAATTATTTTAATATTTTGCTATGTCTATTATTTTGCGATACACAGAAAAGGGTAATTTAGCTTAAAATGCTGTCTATTTGGAATTGAAAGATTTCGCCGTGTAATCCTCCTAAATCCATTCTATTTTCTACAGGCCATTTTCTAGTATTTCAATTGTATACTGTTTACAACTTGATGACAGGAAAACATTAAAATACCCCCTTTCCTTTTAATATGATTTCGTGAACGAAAAAAAAAAGTATATCGTTGCGACCTATATATGGCACATATGGTTAGGAACATATCAAAGAGGGCCGCCCACTTGATAATAAGTGTAGTAAATTCCATTGAGAACTTTAATTAAATCAGATTCAGGTATTCGTGAATATTAATGAAATGGCAGTCAGGCAGACCCGACAAGTGAAGAGAACAAAGACGGAATTCAGTTCCTGCCAAACATTATATTGCTTACAATGTAATATTATATCTTACACAAATATGCATTCATGAAATATTAATTTTGAGATTGCTGCCTTGGCTATAATGCTACTATGGAATTCTTTTCTTGATTTGACTCAGAAAAAGATGTGTAACTGTACTTTTAAGTTACGTCTTACGAACTTCTTAGAACTTCCATTTTAATGTTCGATTGATTTTACTATCATTATAAATAATTCCTGTTCCAAAATGTCTCTTTTAAGTACTCTGTTTCTTTCAATAGCAAAACAAAATAGCAAAATGTAATACCAGGCTCCGAGGTCCATGACGTCATAACAGTTTTACGTAAGATAACATTATACACCGGGCTAAAGCAAAGACGATTTTCTTGGGTGAGAAAATGCAAAATCTGATCATGATACCCAAGATAGTGTGTAAATTGATGGGGGATGAGGGTGCAGAGAACGCGTACCGCCTCAATGTATCGCGGCACGAGAACTAAATTTATACTGTTACGCCATTGGCTGAAATTTGTTCAAACCGTGTTCAAACTTTACTTACGATCTCTAAATAGGACGAAATACCATTAAAACATATAAATGTTCATCTGAACAATGTAGTAGCAAAATAGAATGAATCTTTCGGACAAACTATGAAATTCCATGTAGATCTAATCATGATTTGCAAGAGTAAATGGCACCTCATATTGAATCTTTAAATGATGGCAATCTTGGGACAATGATATGTATCAAATAATCCACGCTTTCACATCTCGATTTAAAGTTCAGTATTGGTCTTTAAATGATGTTTTTAAATAAGGAACAAAGATTTAAATATCACAGTAAATTACTTCAAATTTGAGACAAAAACTGGGTGCTCGGGGACCTGTAAGCCTGTCTGAGCGGGCAGTGCACATCCCATACAAATAAGTATGGCGACGTTTCCGGAATTACTGACGTTATTAACTCACCCTGATTTTTGTAGCAATCCTCGGTATGAGCAGGACCTAGCTCTAGGGTAAGTCATTCTCTGACATACCGACCTATCGTCTATCCCTTTTGTTTGTTGTTTTGGTGTTTTGTATTGAATGAAGTTGCTTTCAATCAAATTTACTTGAATGCTTTCATTCTAGCCTCAGTTATATATATATATATATTTCCCATCTCCGTCCGTTACTAAATTCTTCTTGACAATATACTATAGCACATACTCCTCTCTGTGGCATTCACTCCAAAAAGAACAGGTACAACTCTCATAATAACAGACAAAAGCGTATTTTATTTTCTTAGGAGGAAGACATGTTCCATAAATATTCCTGCATACGTTTTGTTTTTATACATTCAGAGCGACACGGGGAGTTGCAAAAGGTCAATTTACGCATTCTCGAACATTATCATATTTTGAACATTGGGATTCATGGAGAAATGAAGATCAAAAATATTATTTACGTTGTTTTCGTGGAACTTATGCCTAAAAATTGCTTGGAATTCATATCTTGTTTCAATAAAGTGACAGATTTATCTACATTTTCCTGTCATCTTCAACAAAGGATGACAAAGACAATAAACAAACTTATCCGATATCGATAAGTTAACCAAAACGTTACATATATATTTGCTGTGTACCAGTTATTCATGACGAAAGACGAGAATCCTGAGCATCAACATTTTTAAACAAGACTTTTCTTTCTTTATCATTTTGTTATCGCCATTAATAAATGCTTTACAGAGTGGCTCGTTGTGACCGGGGATTATAACAACATTGTATTTTTTGCAAAAAAAAAAAAAAAAAAAAGAAAAGAAATACATGAGTACAAACAGAAGAAACAAACGTTATACTCCCCGAGATTTTCCTTAATTTTTTCCTTATTCCTGCATTTACATAAACGAACAAGGCACTTTTACTACAATTATATCCTTTGTTATTTGATTTCCTTCCTTGGCATTATTTGCCTACATTCACTGATTCCATACTCCTTTTGTCTAGCCCAGGGAGCAGAGAAACAGGCTGTGTCAGTAGATTACTTAGCAGGTTTGGACAATCTCCATCTCTCCACTCGTTTATATCTTGATGTTGTAGCACTTTCATTTTCAGCATGAAAAATTCACTCCTCCCCCCTTCCCTTTTTGTTTTTGTTTTACAACATTTATACAAATCAAACGTCATTTAAAATGATAACAGAGCATCGTTCTAGGTATTTCAAAGAAACAAACTAAGAACATTCAATACTGACTCGTCATTGCAGTCCTTGCTCCTTGCTGCACAATATTGAAATTGCCAGCTGTGGTCTCGCTTTGACCCCTTCAAATCCTTCTCTATGAATTAACTTCACTTGTTTTTGGTAATATATGGTGTGCAGCCTACATTAAAACCTTTTTTGCCGATTTTTCTGTGTTTTTGCCTAATAATAACAACAAAAGTAATACGCGCTTATAAGATTTATTCAATTTATTTTCTAATGAATATGACTTTGCTCACCATATACTACCAAAAGCATGAGAAGAGTGCACGTCTTTAATGAATTTTCTAATTTTTTTTCAAGATAGCGAATATTCTTTCACCTTTTGATACCTGTTTCAGGGAAAGACTTCTGGACTTGGCGAAACCGAAGGAGCCAAAAATAGAATGGTGGACAAACGTCGGGTAAGAAAAGGGCAATGGATCACAATCAGGACGTACAGAGAAGTAATGAATAAATGGCAAACAAGCAGGGCGTAAAAAGAAATAACTGAATAAACTAGAACTGCCCTTAAAGTGACGAATTATCTCTAAACGGATTCATATTAATGACATAACACATAAATCTCTGGTCATAAGGAATCTATATGTGAAATATCATAGCCATATCCTTTAAAGTAGGTCAAAGGTCAAGGTCACTAGGTCATATGTCATGGTATCAAATGAAAACTCTGGTCATGAGGAATCTATATGTAAAGTATCAAACCCTTATCCCTTATAGTTAAAAAGTAGGTTAAAGGCCAAGATCAATGTCACTAGGTCAAAAATCATGATATCAAATGATAGCTATTTGAAATATTAAACCCCTATCCCTTATAGTTTAAAAGTAGGTCCTCAAAGGTCAAGGTCACTAGGTCAAAAGTAATGGTATTAAATAGAAGCTCTGGTCATGAGGAATCTCTATGTGAAATATCAAAGCCCTATCCCTTATAGTTAAAAATTAGATCAAATGTCAAGATCAAGGTCACTAGGTCAAAAGTTATAATATCAAATGAAAGCTCTTATCATGAGGAATCTATATGTGAAATATCAAAGCCCTATACCTTATAATTCAAAAGTAGGTCAAAGGTCAATGTCAAGGTCACTAGGTCAAAAGTGGTGGTATTTAATGAAAGATTTGCTCATGAGGAATATATATGTAAAATATCAAAGCCCTACCCCGTATAGTTTAAAATAAAGGTCAAATGTCAAGGTCAAATGTCTTAAGTGTAAAACTTGTTATGATGAATGTGTGTATGAAATATTAAAGCCTTATCACTTATACTTGAAGAGATATTCACGTTTATAACATCTTAATCAAAATATTACAATAAGGTCAAAGTTCAAAGTCAAGGTCGCTTGGTTAAATGTCTTGGTATCAAAATGTAGCACCTGTTGTGGTTAAAGTATGGATAAAATATGAAAGCCCTATCACCTATACTTGGAAAATATTCGCGTTAAGAACTTCTCAACCAAAATATGACTACAAGGTCAAAGTCAAGATCATTAGGTGAAATGTCTTGGTGTCAAAACGTACTTATTCTTATGGTGAATGTATGTAATCATATATGATTATGTATGCAACATTAAAGCCCTATCACTTATGAGAAAAAGTATATGCTTTAAGAACTTCTTAACAAAAATATAACTATAAGGTCAAAGTTCAAGGTCAAGGTCACTAGGTAAAATGTCTTGGTATCAAAATGTAGTACTTATAATGGTGAATGTATGTATGAAATATGAAAGCCTTATCACTGATATGAGAAAAAAAAATGTTTTAAGAACTTCATAACCAAAATATAAACATGAGGTCAAAGTTCAAGGTCAATAGGTCAAATGTCTTGGTATCAAAATATAGTACTTATTATAGTGAATGTATGTATGAAATATGAAAGCCCGATCACTTATATGAGAAAATATATGATTTAAGAACTTCTTAACCGGACAGACGGACAGATAGACGGACAGGGTGTTTGCTATATATCCCCCTCCCCCGCAAACGAAGCTTGGGGGAGGGGGGTTATAATAATAAATCTATGACAACATAAGAAGAATACAAATACATTGGCGTGAATTTGATCATGATTGACAAGGACCAAATGAAATGTTGTGGTGTAGCAGAATAAGTGTGAAAAAGACACTAAAACGAACTCCTACATCGTTCTCTGCCCTGGTTTCATGATAATCTCTACAGTAATCACATTTATTTCCATAATGAAACCTCACTGAAATCCATTCAGCATTAAAATATATAATTTAATTCATTATTCGTGGTTGCCAGGTACTAGTACATGGTTTGAAAAGAGAATTACATCTTCCCACCGCATGTATGGGACATCATCTAGAGTGTGTAAACATGAATAGATTTTTAAATCAGTGTAAACTGCTTTTTTTTCATTCTCGTTATATAAAAGTGTCTGCAAGTGATTTCATCGAATCTGAAGTATTCACTTTCAAATAATGAACTCTATGAGCACGTTACCCATGTTTCTTTCCCTTATTGGTTTTCAATCCTTCATCTAAATTTTGAATTGCACCTTGCATAATCTGATAATCCGTTTTATTCATTAAAAGAGCCTATCCAAAAACCTCTTAATCTAATCTAAAGCCATGTTCAAATAGATATTGAATGTCTAGCTAGACATATATCTGGCACACAATATATAGTTACATGACAGACAGTCGAATCGATACCATCAAATAGTTAAATACCCATTTGGTTGTTCCCATATAAATTCAAGGCCATGCAAAGTGGTTTTCTGTTTAACGATCGATCAAGTGCATTTTGAATTTTGAAAAACGTGTCCTAAAATTGACACTTGTCAAATCGTTGCAATTTTTTTAATTTTATTTATCTCGTAATAAAGTTTGGATGGTGATTGTCTTTGTCTGTCTGTCTGTCCGTCTGTCCGTCCTGATTTATAAACCTTGAATTTTAAATATTTAATTTCTCCCTTGTAAATTGTCATTTTGATACTCCACCTTTTAGTTTCTATTGTAAATCATACAAAGGATTTCTCTTTAAACATCATTTCTTGTACTTTTTTTCTATATCAGGTTTCGAAAAATAATTCTCTTATGACGTGAAATACCGACATTTCAACGTCCCTTTGCGAAGACCAACATCTGACAAAATGACAGGCTTTCTCAGAAGTCAATGATTTCTATGGCGATAAGAACGGTACCCGCAAAGACATAACTACAATGTAGTTCCATGTTTTTCAATTCGAATTTACCAAAATATCAGTTATTTTAAAAACATATCCTTTTCGTACAAGTTCGTCAATAATAATCGTTTATGGAGATGGCGCTTCTATGAGTTCGACAAATATAAAGACAACGCGTCGCTTACTGAAGTCTGTCATTTATTAAAATGACAAGAATGAACATAATTATTGACATTTTTCATACAAGATCATCAAAAATATTCATTTCTTGCAGTCCGAATGTAATGTGGGGTACTCAGGAAATGTTATGGCCCATACCACAAAACATAAAGGAGGCCAACGAAAGAGTACGGTTCTTAGCAGAGGCAAAGAAAAACTTTCAACCCAAGAAAGATAGAGCAAGGTAATTTTCAAACCATTTTCCCAAAGTGTGTTTCATGATTTGTTCTCCATTACTTCGGCTTCTTGGTAATATTTATTCTGCTGATGTGCCGTACTGTGATCAGAACAAAACTGCAGTAATTAATCGGTAAGCAAGCCACAGACTGGCTAATCAGAATGGAAAACGTCCAAAGTTATCACAATTAGTGGCATATGCAAAGGAACAGTTCAATCGCACTAAATTTGTGTATTGAAGGCTTTTCTTCGGGGCAGTTAGGTCTTTAAATGAGAGGATTTTAATATGAAGAAATTAGGGAATAGTTCGAAACAATGGAAATCATTATTAATCTCGTATAGCACTAATCTTAATCGGATGGCCTTTGGTCACTAAGTCTGTCGTTTCATGAGAAGAAATGCAGGTGACCAATAGTAACAAACAATAGAGTAAGAAGTCCTACTTCTTATTGGGTACATGTATCTAACGGCGACCAGTGGTATTAAAAAGTCATCTTGCATACCAAAAACACAATGGACTATGGACGCAGCAGAGAAGCCAGTTTTTATTTCGACAGAGAGGACACAGAGATCAGTGATGAGATTCTATCTAGATATAAAGATGTACTGGAGAATTTTAAAGTGTCGCCCTCATATAAACCTACTAAGGAATACAACTTTCAGTACACGCCAACTTTTCAACGTGGGATCCGTTACCTGAAAAAGTTAGTTGCTTTGCTGCCGCTGGTCTTTTTTTTTTCTTTTGACATTTGAGTCAGTTTCGCCGTTTTACGCACAGAAAAGCATGGTCGAGAAATAAGTGATACCTGAATTGGACACTCAAAATGACGTCCACTTTCTCTTATTTTCGAGGAAGTCGTTTTATATTCAAATGACATGTGTTAGTGACGGTATGGCGACAAATGACATATGTTAGTGACGGTATGGCGACAAATGACATATGTTAGTGACGGTATGGCGACAAAAGAACATCTAACTCGTGTTCCACACGAACCAGTCTTTTTTTAAACAAAGGATTTTTGATCTATAAATTCACCATTTATTTCGCTCCGAAACTCGATTAAAATACATGCATCAATCTTTGACATTTTTTTGCTGTATGATTTCAGATCGCTATTTCTGTATAGCTGTGGGCGTGCTTCAGCTATATGGACAGTGAGGCCGGGTATCCCGGAGGCCTCCGTCAGAGTGTCCGATCTGGCCAGGCATAAAGAATTCCATGAAGACTATAAGGAAGATAAGTAAGTCAAATTAACATTAGAGGACAAATCTACGGAGGGATTTTGGGTCTATCCTTGAATTTGCCAAAAATCATGATTTTTCCAGTCTTTTCTGTTTAATTTTGAATTTTCAAATCATAGCCAAACCACCCTGAAGGACCGGACTACCTCTGGAAAATGACATCTATGATTCCTGATACCGTATTGAAAGACAGTAAATAGGAAAACAAATGTAGCACTTGTTCACTGCTCAGAAAGTATTTGTCTTTCATTACATTTGTAAGGATTCCATGGAAATAGTTCTCTGAATTTCCAGTATATTCGGTATTTACAATACAATTTGGCAGTACATGTATATCCCCTAACCAAGAACTTGTGTTGAATGTTTTATTCACATACGCCAAAAAAAAAAAAAACCGGAAGAACTGATGATGACCAAACATATTTTACCTTTTAGAATTTTTGTCTTTTATGATGAAACATAATTTTAAACAGGGATGTGCTTGATACAGAAGAAATTCTACGATTGTTGCCAAAGTATGTTCAACAGATATATAAATCATTTGTTACTGCCTGACTGCAGAAGGAATTTTCCATAGAATACTATTGTGAAATTTGAATGTCTACCAACATTGCAACATAAAATTTATTTTTGTATTCTGTATGGAATTTTCCTTACTTGCAGTATCCTCTTCTAATGTTTTTAGCCTAAGCATTAATTATCATTCGCTAAATCCTTCCTGTCTCTACTTGGATATATGTAAACCTTGCGTCCTATGGGATCAATCATTATACTTATATTTTTTAACGTAAGCATATGTACTGTTTACCTTTTGTCATTAATATTGGTGCCTTGGAAGAACAATCTTGCCATTACCTCATTTCCTTCTTTTGCAGCATTTTTTCTTAACTTCAGTGTTCCAGTTTCATCATGTATCTACTCATTTTCTTGCACTTATTCCTTAAACTTAATCCAAAGCTTTATGACTGATTCTCCATCTTTCCAAAAACCGAGCTAATTGATTAATTTTATCTACCCCTGCAGATTCAAGATTTGAAATGTTCTAAAATCTGCATGCTAATTCAATAGAAACTTTGTGTTAAATGCCAAATAAAACAACAAAACAAGCGATCCAATCAAAATACTTAATTCTAACACAGCTTACTTAATAAATTTCATTGAATTATGTGAAGTAAGAAATTCACAAAATTCTATATATCTTTTTTATACTGTTCATTCACATATTCCTTGTATTTTTATGCTTTATATAATTCTTTAACCTATATTTAGTATGGATAAAAATAAAGATCCTTTCTGTGCAAAAATTATTTTTCTAAGCTGAAATAATCACCGCATATTTGTATGTTTCTCGAATTAATTTGGTGACATACTAGTGCACAACACTACACTTTCGCAATTGATGCCATACCAATATGATTAAGAACATATGCCAAAAAACATTATATGTATTCTATCATAAAAAAAAAATGCTGACATCATCATGAAATCACCGAGCTAGTTTTGTAACTAAATGATTGATAATTGCAGACGGCAGTACTTATACAGTTGTGGGAGAGACACTCCAATATGGAAGGTTACAGATGGTGCAAAATCCGCCTCAGAAAGACCTCGTACAAAACAGCTGGCGGAGCATCGTCCACCTCATCCTGAATTCCAGCCGGCTAAACCAATAGAGACCATCATACCCACAAATGCACTGAGCGCCTCTGCCTCTGAACGACTACAAGCTTTAGCATCACCAAAGAGACGATCGGAAGGACCATTTAGGCCACCACAATGGCCAGTAAGTAGATCAGATGATGTATTATGTCTCCTTAGACATGTTCAACAATTTAGTTTAGAAGTATTAAGTTTTATGCCAAAGATGCAAAAAATTAAAGAATTCCAGTATGTTTAATAATTCCATGTGAAATCATGTTTAATCACTACTTCATAGGTAAGCCCAGCGGCCAAGTCTGTAAGTGCTAAACCAAGAAGTATGGAACTGGCAAGACCAAAAGGGACAGCAGATGGATACCAGCTGCCTAGAGACGAGATATGGGTAGTAACGCGTGCAGCAAAGAAGGCATCAGCTAGTGGTAGGATAGACGAACTAAGTAAACCGTTAGTGAGAGCATCCATGGACCATGTGCAATTTAACCCTGATGCTTTCCTTGTGAGGGAAACTGCATTAAAAGGAGTGATTCCTAGGCGGGTTCATGACCTCGCAAACCCGATCCAGCGATAAGTGGTGCACTTGTCTAGCTCTTGCCATGAAAGTTTTCAGAGAAAAGATTGAAATTGTACCGAAGCAGTATTACTTTACCACTGTGATTGTTTTTGTTTCTCTCTAAATCAATATAACTTTTTGTGCAACATTTGAGTATAATGATATATATTCTGGTGTGGTAGTGGACAGTTTTGATATTCAGGGACTTCTAGTTTCTAAACTTTCTAGTTTACGAGGGGTCATTTGATGTCATTAGGAGTAAAGACGCTAGGAAATCTTTACCAATGCCTCAGCTTTTACAAACCAACTGCCATAGAGACGATACAATGTTGAAAGTATATTTGCCATAGCAATGATATTTACCTGCAAGTTTGTTACCAAGCTATAGTGCTTTTGTGATGTTACAGCAATGCTATTGTTTGAAGAATTTTGAATGCTAACTTTCTGCTATAAGATTCTCCATTTCTATGCTTATGATTGTTATTATTGTAATAATTTCTGACTTTCTGATTTTATGTTAAAATGTAAAACCTTTTAAAGGTCAAGTAAATACTAAAAGCTTACTGTCTTCTCACATGTCAATCTGGGGGTTTTCAGAGAGTATCATCTCGTATATTATCTGGCTCCAAGAATACAATATCTTGGTGAATCATGATACACAGTATGAATGTTTTCTGTTGAAGGTGAAGAATTCTTAAATTTGAACTCGTTCAGGGTCCTGTGACAATACACATCACAGAAATTACAAAGATCTTGATCTTGCATTTTAAAAGCAATCAACTCTGGAAATGTGAAAGTTTGAAGCGAATGCATGCCCAAAATCCTTTTGCTAAAAAAGTACATTTGCTGTTTTATTTCTGCTTCGAAAAATATTTGATGCAAATCTTGTGCAGTCCAGAAGTTAATTACTTAAAAGCTTCACAAATGTAAAAATGCAACCACTCTGTTGCTTCATGGTCAAACAAAGACATACAATGGTTACCAAAGCTTCCTGTTTATCATGACTTTTGTCACAAGGTCTCAAAGACTTCAGAGCAACAATCCATTAAATATTTAACAGCCTTCATTTGTTGATGTGATTATGATATGGAACAGGTAAAAAACTGCTTGTGTGATTATTTCAACATATACAAACTCAAGAAATCTGGTGACTTCATGTTGGTCTCTTATAAAGAGAAAAATACTCAGCATCACCCACCCTGGCCATCTTCTTATAAGACCTTGCTTACTTTATGGTTTTGTAATATTCATTGCAGAGTGTGTAGAGAAAGTCAAAGTCAACAGATAATAGACAGACTAATATCTGATATCTAACTTGAACCAGAAAATGATTCCTGAAACATGGAGGAACCCTTGCATGTACAATGTCATGAAGTGCCGATAAATGAGCTAATATTAACACAAGGCAGCTCAATATATAAGTCAAAACAAGAACATTTCTTATCTTCTTTCTGCTCTGAGCTGCAATCTGGTACTCAAATATCAAATCTTAAATACCAGCATCAACAAGTTAAATGTACACATCTCAAATATTAGTCTATGCATTGCTTTTGAGCTATCTACCATTACATAAAATGTATGTGGTTCAATCAATTTTTACAATAATCTAATATACTTCTTTATTAATCAATAATTCCAGAATACCCACTTTCAAGTCTGATGTCATCATTTAAAACACATATCAAGTTTATAAAACAGATGTTACAGGAAATTTCCCCATTTACCTTGCTTTATACTGAACAAAAAATCTCGTATAAGGATTTTCTATAGATAATTACATGATCTAATATGCCATGCATCACACTATCTTTTCAATATACAAAAATAAATTTCTATATAGTAATTTCAAGGAAAGTGAAAGGGTGAGTTGCTGATCCGATCACACTATCAACACTAACAGGGGTGAACCATCAGAGACAATCATCAAAAATTCCTAATATGGCAGAATCACCAATAAACAGGAGGTTTGAAATAATGTAAAAAGGTCAGTAGGCCTGGACAGATACCTCTATAGGCTGATCCAATACACCTATCATACATATCATAATATCTATGTGGTAATGATACATATCATACACATCACGACAACTTTTATTGATTCTTTTAAATGTGTATATCAATACTTGTATTGTGCACAAGTAGAAATAATTTGATCAATTGGTGAATCGGACAAGTTCTCTAAGAAAACAAATGTAGATTGCATAATGTAAAAGGGAATTTTGATATTAAGGCGACATAAATTTAATTCTTAGTTTTACGGATCCGCTGATCCTAATTTTACCACTATTGGAAAAAAAATTAAGATGAACTGAATGTACATTTTCTTCTTCCGCTCAGAATTTTGTCGCACCATTACGAGATTTTTTCTTTTCTTTGTTGTTAAATCTTTACTGTGCAAGCGTTTAAGGGAATGTGGCTTTGAATATATGATAAACAGATAGTGACACAAAACATAAAATGTTGAAATTCACTGATTTTAATTTTATTTTTTCCCCTCCTCCGACCCTATTTTGAAACAATAAAATCTGTAAAACTAAAAATTAAACTTCTGTTGCCTTAGGATCATTTCCCATTTGCTGACAGATTAAACAGAAGATAGTAAGGAATAATGTTACTCAAGATTTATCTATTCCTTACAGGTTATATTAGAGATTCACCAATTAACAACCAATCAAATGTTTTTTTTTTTTATAATATATCAAAAAGAGCATAGAAACTTGAATATCATATTCACTTGATATTTTTATTATTTATTAATATTTATACTAGTATATGTATTGCAATTTGCATATCATTAAAAATGGAAGGTACCAGCATTGCCTTCTGAGATAAATTTAGAAATTAATAGAAATTATCTTGTTCCATTATAAATTTCTGAACGAATTAAGAACTTCTGCATTCTAATGCTTTTAAAGGAAATCAAAAGACAATGCTGCCCTACAAAACTTAAAATCTTAAGTGGTTAAATACATACAGTCTTATCAAATTACACAATTTACATGACTCAACAAGTTCAATAAAGGAATTTAATAGGGCAGCATCACCTAAGCAAACTTCATGCGCCTTTTTTCATGAAGAAACAGTGAGGTGGACTTGCACTCAAATGTCTATAATAATTCCATGTGGTGTAGTTACAGGCAATGCTGGTACTGTGTCATTCATCCCTCACCTTTAGATAGGTATTCATTATACTGTTCTGGGATACTTTTGAACACTTGGATTTTCCTCTTGATTTGTTTTGGGGTATCCTGAAAGTGGTTCCTGCTATCTCTTGCCATTGCCTAATAAAAGACAAGATGAATATGGTGCTTCTAAATCTCATCCATGTATGGAGGTCAAGGTCACATAAAAACAAAATAGGATTCATGAGTAAGATTAATGATGTATTACTTTGAGATGTAAGTCAAGGTCATATAAAAGCATATGGAAGTCATGAGTAAGGTTAATGAGATTTAACTCTTGAGATGTAAAATCAAGGTCATATTAATAGAAATGAGATGCCTTAGCACAATTTATAATGTATAACTGTGATATGATGGTCAAGTTCACATTAAAATGGGATTCATTACTACACTAAAGCCCTGGTCACAACCCATCATGCATGCTTTTTTGGATGTGCGTGTTTACGGAGGCTACGTGCCCTAAGTTTGTCTGAAGACGTAAGGAAGGAACTGGAAAGAGTACGGGAGGAATGTGTCGACGCACTTCGCGGGCATGGTTATATGTTGCACAAAAAGGTAAGTGCATTGTACGTACTTATGACTTGCATGCAACTTGCTTACAACATACTTTTTCCATACATCTTCTACATTATTGTATGAATATCAAATTGACATGTACTGCTAACGCACAGAGTCCTCACTACATAATGCCGAAGGTGCGCTGCATGTACTTGCAATGTTCATGTCATACTTCTTGTTAAATTCGTAGACAGCACGCAGCAAAAGTTCTGTATGCACTAAAACTGCTACGTCCTGTCTGTGTGTTCCCAAATCCGCAAGGAGGCCGTACGGGACATGTACTGACAACGCAGACACCGAACTGATACCCAAGGTTTGCCTACATTTTTGCATGTAGACAGCACGTACATCAGGTTGTGACTACCACTTTAGTGAGGTGTAATTCTTATATAAGGTTAAGTTTAACAAAAGTACGATTCAATAGCTTAATCCATTCCATACATAACTGCTTACCTTGTAGTCCTCTCCATACTTTTCCATCATGTAAGTACAATAGCGAACCTCAGGTTCAGACAGGCGTAAAGTTCTCTCTGTCGGAATACTTGCCTCTGCTTCTAACTCTGTAAGCACAGGTTAATTTGAAAAAGTTATAGTAGCAAAATAGACGTTATCAAAAAATAAAGTTCTTGTTACTTGAGTATTACATGTAATAGAATAAAAGTTTTCATACCTTGAACCACATTCTTCTTTATTTGTTTAGCTTTGGAAACCCTACTCTTTGTCTTTTGAAGAAATGAAGTGTCTTCTATCTGCTCCTACAAAATGAAATTTTAATTTTGAATCATACATTTTCATATGCATTTAAGTACTGCAAATCGAGTTTTGTTTGCACTAAACACTTGGTAAAAATTTTTTCACATAGATTTGCAAGGTTTCTGCTTCCTTAACAAATTGTCTGAACAAAATTCTGTGACACTGATGAAGACTGGTATACTGTAAAATGTCTTTTATTTGTAGCGTCTTAATTTCGCAAACAGGAGTGAAGTGACGGATTCGCGACATTTTATTTTCGCGACGTCGTATAAACATACTTTCTCCACATGTGTTTGGACATTTCACAGCGATTTGTTTTTGCGAATCAAAGAACCTTTCAAATGTCACAAAAATAAAACGCTCCTGAATAAAAGACGGTTTACAGCATTGATCTCTGATAAATCATAATGTAACCAACTTTTACAATGTATAAAGTATCATAGGAGGAATTAGGAAAAACCGATATAGAGATGTTTTGTTTCTGTCAAATATATAGAAGATATAAACATGTATGGATACACTGTACCTATCTATATAATGGAATAAGCTTGTATGTAGATTGATATACTAGGATCTTTTATGCATGGCTCGAAAAAAAAAATAAATTCACCAAAAAAAAATTTTTGATACTGATCTCACAAATAGTCTCTGTACATGGACACACATGTTAACACACATTCACCTCTATCAAAGCCACTTTTCCTGCTATCATACATACTTCAACCCTACCTTGACCACTTGGTTCTTGATAGTTTTGTTAGGGTCTGCTGAGATTCCCATTTCTGTGAGATTTGCTTGTACTGACTTTTTGGCATCCCATGCTTTCCTAATCTGATCACTTTAATAAAGGAAAGAAACACAAGTTTAATATACCATTATTTTAATTTGTCAAAACAGAAAAAAAAAACAGATATAGAGATGACAAAGTTTTGATGCTATGCGAATGATGGCAATGCAGTGGTGCTGAAAAGTACCAGTCTGAAGGATTTGACAGGCAAACTTTCATTTGGACTGGCAAAAAATTTAAAGTTTTGCTACAAAATTCTTTACTCGGATTGGCAACATTTTCAATGCCTTAAAATTTTTCAGCATCTCTGGCAATTGAGCAAATATGATTTGTTCAGATCTTGAAACCAGTTAATACATGTAGTTGAACTTTGAAATTAATTATTGCCAAGACAGAGTTGCAAGCACCCTTGGTGAAAAAAAATTCCCCGACTTTTCCCTGGCCAGTTCATGTTTTTCAGTTTCACTGACCAAAACCGCCAAACATTTCAACGGCCTCCTGACCTCCCCATTAGCCTTCCAATCAGCCATTCTTCTTTCTGATGGTTTTATGTTTCTACAGAGACTTAGTAATTAGCAATTGATTCGCTTTCGGCAAATAATTAATTTCTTTATTGATATTTTCAAATTTATCAATTTTCAAAAAAAATATTCGTTGTTATTTACTTTCTGACTGATAAACTACTTAAATTTACTTTTGAGCATTGATAACCCTAACCCTAAGGTTAAATTGAGAATTTTTATCTAACCAGAAGTTTCTGATGAGACTGAAGCTCTACTGGCTGTTTTGTTAAATTCACTAAAGTGACACCCATTTAACAAGACGGAACACACAAAATATCAGATGCACATCTACACTACAGACACATAATATTGCGAATAAAGCCTGTGTTTGTGAAACACGAATGCCCCCGGTGGCATCTATGTTAGAATAAACACTATTTTCTGTTAAGTACATGTATGTAAAAGGTCAAGGTCAGGGTCACTGGGTTAAAAGGTCAAGGTCATGAGGTAAAAAAATTTGGTATCAATGGTAAGTTCTTGTCACAAGGAATAGACATTTCAAATATGAAAGCTCTAACACTAACCATTCAAAAGTTATGCCCAATGTTAAAGTTTTTGAAAAGTAGGTCAAAGGTCAAGGTCACGAGGTCAAAAACATTGATATTAATGGTAAGGTCTTGTCACAAGGAATACACATGTGAAATATGAAAGCCCCATCACTTACCATTCAAAAGTTATGCCCAATGTTAAAGTTTTTGAAAAGTAGGTCAAAGGTCAAGGTCAAGGTCACGAGGTCAAAAATTTTTGGTATCAATGGAAAGGTCTTGTCACAAGGAATACACATGTGAAATATGAAAGCCCTATCACTTACCATTCAAAAGTTATGCATGATGTTAAAGTTTTTTGAAAAGTAGGTCAAAGGTTAAAGTCAAGGTCAAGAGGTCAAAAATTTTGGTATTAATGGAAAGGTCTTGTCACAAAGAATACACATGTGAAATATGAAAGCCCTATCACTGACCATTCAAAAGTTATGCCAAATGTTAAAGTCTTTTAAAAGTAGGTCAAAGGTCAAGGTCAAGGTCACAAGGTCAAAATTTTTGATATCAATGGAAAGGTCTTGTCACAAGGAATACACATGTGAAATATGAAAGCCCTATCACTTCCTATTCAAAAGTTATGTCCAATGTTAAAGTTTTTTGGACAAACAGACAGACAGACAAACAAACAGACGGACAGGCCAAAAACTATATGCCCCCGAATCTTTGATTCCGGAGGCATAATAAAAAAAAAGAAGAACTTTCCGTCAATTATACTTTCT
This sequence comes from Pinctada fucata, assembly GCA_028142955.1. Classification (NCBI taxonomy): domain Eukaryota; kingdom Metazoa; phylum Mollusca; class Bivalvia; order Pterioida; family Pteriidae; genus Pinctada; species Pinctada fucata. The sequence continues at coordinate 58,502,001 of AP027105.1, forward strand.
AATACCTGGTGTTCACAAGATAACATAGACTTATGAGAAAATGACCACACCCATTTTCAAACTTCAAAGACCCTGGGACTCAGGGACTCACCAAAATACCACGTGCACATCTAAACCACAGACACATAGTATTGCGAAAAGATTTAACTCTATGTCATTTATACTTTCTGATACCTGGTGTTCACAAGATTACATAGACTTATATATGAGAAAATGACCACACCCATTTTCAAATGCCCTGGGGATCAGGGACTCACACAAAATATCAGGTGCACATCTACACCACAGACACATAGTATTGCAAAAAGAATTAACTCTATACCAGTACAAATAAAGCCTGTGTTTGTGAAACACGAATGCCCCCGGTGGCATCTTTGTTAGTATGAACACTATTTTCTGTTAAGCACATGTATGTGAGGTCACTGGGTTAAAAGGTCAAAGGTCAAGGTCATGAGGTCAAAAATTTTGGTATCAATGGAAAGGTCTTGTCACAAGGAATACACATGTGAAATATGAAAGCCCTATCCCTTACCATTCAAAAGTTATGCCAAATGTTAAAGTTTTTGAAAAGTAGGTCAAAGGTCAAGGTCATGAGGTCAAAAATTTTGGAATCAATGGAAAGGTCTTGTCACAAAGGAATACACATGTGAAATATGAAAGCCCTATCACTTACCATTCAAAAGTTATGCCAAATGTTAAAGTTTTTGAAAAGTAGGTCAAAGGTCAAGGTCAAGGTCATGAGGTCAAAAATTTTGGTATCAATGGAAAGGTCTTGTCACAAGGAATGCACATGTGAAATATGAAAGCCCTATCACTTACCATTCAAAAGTTATGCCAAATGTTAAAGTTTTTGAAAAGTAGGTCAAAGGTCAAGGTCAAGGTCATGAGGTCAAAAATTTTGGTATCAATGGAAAGGTCTTGTCACAAGGAATACACATGTGAAATATGGAAGCCCTATCACTTCCCATTCAAAAGTTATGCCCAATGTTAAAGTTTTTGAAAAGTAGGTCAAAGGTCAAGGTCAAGGTCACGAGGTCAACAATTTTGGTATCAATGGAAAGGTCTTGTCACAAGGAATACACATGTGATATATAAAAGCCCTATCACTCCCCATTCAAAAGTTATGCCCAATGTTAAAGTTTTTGAAAAGTAGGTCAAAGGTCAAGGTCAAGGTCACGAGGTCAACAATTTTGGTATCAATGGAAAGGTCTTGTCACAAGGAATACACATGTGAAATATGAAAGCCCTATCACTTCCCATTCAAAAGTTATGCCCAATGTTAAAGTTTTTGAAAAGTAGGTCAAAGGTCAAGGTCAAGGTCACGAGGTCAACAATTTTGGTATCAATGGAAAGGTCTTGTCACAAGGAATACACATGTGAAATATGAAAGCCCTATCACTTCCCATTCAAAAGTTATGCCCAATGTTAAAGTTTTTGAAAAGTAGGTCAAAGGTCAAGGTCACGAGGTCAACAATTTTGGTATCAATGGAAAGGTCTTGTCACAAGGAATACACATGTGAAATATGAAAGCCCTATCACTTCCCATTCAAAAGTTATGCCCAATGTTAAAGTTTTTCGGACAAACAGACAGACAAACAGACAAACAGATAAACAGACAAACAGATAAACAGACAAACAGACAAACAGACGGACAGGCCAAAAACTATATGCCCCCGAATCTTTGATTCCGGGGGCATAAAAATGTATCAATTATACTTTCTGATACCTGGTGTTCACAAGATTACATAGACTTATATATGAGAGAATGACCACACCCATTTTCAAAGACCCTGGGGGTCAGGGGCTCATACAAAATATCACCTACACATATAGACCACGGACACATAATATTGCAAAAATAATTACCTCTCCCTCAATTATACAGGTTTTTTCCAGTAATTTGGGGATGAGGTCGGGGACCCATGCAATTGGGAAAATTTTACAATATTTGGGAATATGTTGGGAAGTACTTACATAAAGTAAATGACTGCTTAGACAATCAAAAGATCAGAATGGAATGCTAAAGCAAATGGTTTTCTTTTTAATTTGATTTAATTACTTATGATCAGTATTGATTACAAAAATGATGGCAAATCAACAGTAATTTGCTACATTTGAACCAGTCAATTTCACTGATTTTTTCACTGATTAGACAAAAAATCCTGAATTTTCATTTTTAGTACTGAAAATATATAGCCATAGATATCGTATATCAGGTAATTTAGGCACGATGGAAATTTTGGCTTTGTTGGCACATGCAATAAAATCGCCAAATCTTAAAGCGCTAAATTTTCCATCCTTAAAAGACAGAATTTATTAAGCTAGAGATCTGCCGCAGTAAAAGATATTGCCCGTTTTCTAATGAGCTATGACTTCATTTGCATAATATATTCACCTATGCTGGCCATTTTGTATTATCAGGTATCATTGTTTACCTTCAAACAAACAATTAAGGTCCAAACAATTGATGTCTATCCCTGTATTAATCCAATATTATCTTAATAGCAATTAATGCGAAAGGTACCGTAATGAACGTGCACGCTTTGTAAAGATTTCACAAGAGTTCCGTTAATTGAGGGGTAAATAAGGAGCGATCAATTATGAATATTTTGGACTTTGAACAATCAGACTTGTGGGCCGTAACCATAAATAGTCGAATATATTTACAAAAAAAAATCCAAATCATTAAGCACCGAACATTTTTGTTTTAGTTTCTAATCATTTTAAGTTCATTTCAGCGGTCATAAAACATTGATACACCCATAAATTTGAGCATTATAATTTGGGCGGATGTTTTAAACAATCCGCCAATTTTAAAAGCACCAACATTTCCAACGCCCAATTTGGACAAAATTCGCCAAAATTTGCCAACACCAAAATTAACCGATATATGGTAGCTATTATAGCCATTTCTGAAATTCTCCCTGGACCTAATAATAGCAAGTTTAAGCCACATCAAGTTTCAAAGAAACATTTTGTAAAATACACATTTTATTTGCAGAAAACTGGTCCGGTTCCAGTATGCATCACTGTCTGACCTGAAACAATTGTCAGATTAGAAAATACCTGGTGCAAAAACGTTTTGGTGTGAATATTGAATTTACTGTCCACACAGCTCACTTCAGAAATTGGAAAATTGAAGTTTTCTCAACTTTGTCGGCAAATTTTGCGATTAAAATCTATATAGGGGGATAGATCTGACCTGGATTAATATTCACATTTTCAGGTAGGATTCAACAAATGTATGTTTCATTTCAATACAAATGCTTTACTTTTGGATGGGCATTTGAAAATACATTGATAATCAAAAGATACACAACGAGCTCTCAGTTTCCATTGAAATTAAATTTACAGTAACATGGTTATTTAGCTTACAGGAATATTACATAACAGAAATTCTGTGAATGGTTCCACAGTGAAGGTGATATATATTAATACATTTACCTTCTCAATCTTATTATAATTATATAATTAATACTTTTTAATTTTTTTTCTATAAGTATAACACTCAGCTATGGGAAGAAATAATGTACATGTACTGCAGCAGGGGTTAAATGCATGCTGTACAGTATATAAGTGCAGTACATGCTCTTTGAAATGGAAGTTTTCTTATGTAATACTGTAAATTGGTTTTTATTCGTCATGTACCAATTTTCGTCATTTTCGTCAGTGCCTCCCTTGACGAAATTACGTATCGACGAATATAAATACTCCTGACAAAGTATAGATTTAATTTTAGGAGTTATTACGACAGGCAAATGACAAATCATTGAAAACTGAATACCCAAACAAAGTCGCATACAATGTGCTTCTAATTACCAAATGATATGTTTTCACAACAAGCTAGGTGATATACATGTCTCTATTTGTTTGTTTACCAATAATTGTTAAACAAACAATGTAAACAAATGCATACGGCCTATCTAAATGTTAGGTTGGCATTTGAACAGACGAATTTTCATTTTAGAGACCCCTGGATGACGAATTTACGTACTGACGAAATGGTCATTTTGAACAAATTGACGAAAATTGGTACTGACGAAAATAAAGCAATTTACAGTATATTTTCCTTGGCATGAGAACTATTATTATGATCATGGAAGATTCATTACATAATAAAATTTCCTTTTGGAATTTTTGATACATAGTAAAAGTTCTTGGGAAAAAATATTATATGATAAAATTTCCACGAAATAAATATTATGCTGGAAGAAATATTTCATCACATGCTCAAAGAGACAGAAAATAGTTTAGGATAGGGAGTTCTATGTTAATTTAAGCGCAACATCCCTAATGTTAAACAATGAGAACGACAATAACGTCACGCTAAAATTTCATAATGTACATAGAAATCTCCCCATACATGTGTATTCATGTAACATCATGTAGAAAACAAGAGACTACCCCCACCTGGGATCCAACTCGCAACCTTCTGATGTTAATGTACCAGGGCTCGTTGTCATCAATAGAAGAAAGACGATCCTGATTGGGTTCGTTTGAATTTATTTGAAGATATGTATATATAGACCCTACAATAACATATAACAAAACATAAATACAAATACAAATGTTCGTTCATACACAGTTCAATAAATAGAATATATAATATTCTCAATATTTGTGTAATTGATTGGTAATGTAATTGAAAAATACCAAAAAATGATTGCAAGTTATAGATAAAATGTTTATTATTTATATGTACCTGTTTATGGAACAGGGCCTTTTCCCAATTTATCGGGCATGGTGCCCGTTTTACAGCACGTCTGACCAGGGGATATATTTTACTAAAAGAAATAATATAATCGGCAATGTATCTAATGCCAAATACTCTAATAATACATTATTTATTCACAAGTATCGAAATTAAACGATAAAGTTTACGTCCAGAGTTAATTCGTTAAGTTCTCAAAAATACTTTTAAAATCTCCAAAAATACAGAAAATGTTCCGAAAACATAAAATGTAATTCAGAATTCAAAGTTTATCAATTCAGTTCAAAATTATTTCTAAAATATAAAAACTTACATTTTGTGCAGAAATGGTCATACGGCGATACACCTGTATAAGGTACGTACGAGTAGGGTATAGTCGATAGAAGGGGTGGTCAACTTAAATACTAGCTCGTGCGGCGGGAATGTGTATCGCCTGAGCGAAATGACCAATCACTGACCATTAAAATTGTAGTTGAACCAATGAAATTTAACTAAGTGGAGGAACCAGGTAAAATACGGTGTTCAGTAAAGTATCTAGAGAACCTGCTGTATTACATTTAAAGAGCCACTGTATGACTCGCGCGGGACGGCGCAAATATGAACGCAAAGCGACCGCAAATACTAATTTGTTAGTAAGAGAATGAAAACGGTTAGTAAGTAATTCAGGAAGTATTAAATAAAGAAACTTATTTAATTAATGAACGTTAAATATAAAAACTATGTAGAAAACCACACTATCACATTAAGTCCAACGCTCTATCGAGTGAGCCAAAGAGACGTCCCACTGGCCCAGTCTAGTACAAGCGCCAGTTTACTACACTACTCTCCCCTTTCAATTTTGGGCCTCCCTGCCCCTCCTCGACAACCCTCCTACCCACCACTTCTCCGTGGGATTTACGTTGGGTGCCATTGTAGAAAACACGAGCCTACCCCCACCTGGGGTCGAACTCGCAACCTCCTGATGTTAAGTCCAACGCTGTACCGAGTGAGCCAAAGAGACGTCCCACTGGCCCAGTCTAGTACAAGTGCCAGTTTATAACAATTATTTTCTATCATTGTGAGCATAGTATTGGTCGTATAGACATATATCATATGCCGTTAGTTATGAAAGTTTGAGATCAATCCCACTAAATAAATCCTAATCGGAAAATATGCCGGCAAAGTGGAGAAAACTTCAATTTTTATTTTCCGATTTCTGAAGTGAGCTGCGCGGACAGTAGACAAACCATTCAATGTGGGGAAGCTTCTTCGATTTCTTCCATAGCTTTCTACGGTTTTGGTCGTAATTAAATTTCTGTCTTCTATGCTGTTTTCGAACTTTACCCATTGTATTTTACTGTTCACATTTTTGATTTGAAGAATGTTGTTTTCTTTCGTTTTCGTGCACGTGTGGGATTGTGGATAAACAATATTTCGCCTTTCGTACCCGAAATAATGTGCCCCTTTTAAAAACTGTTTTATGCAAAATAATTCTGATTCATTACTGTAAAAACTTTGTAAATTATTAGGTCAAAATTCAATTTTTTTTTTTAAATTTTGTAAATTATTAGGTCAATGCTCTCAATTGTGATATTAAAATGTTTTATTCTACATATGAAAGTGTTTTTTAGACTGTGATATTAATCATTTATTTTAACTATATATGTGTTGCTAACCATGACATTGTTTTACTGAATATATACTACTACTACTACTACTACTACTATTTCTTTATTCTGTAACAGTGTTGTCCTCAAACTTTCCGAGCAACCCTCGTACATAAATGTATCTATGATGCTGCATTAGATACATGTACCAAGGTCCGCCGGTAAATATAAGAGATACATTTCTGTTCTTCATTATACATGTAACAGAAAGGAGCTGTAACGATAAGGGCTTGATTTAGCCCTGAAATCATTCGATAATTTCTCGTGCGCTTCCCTTCCTTTGAAGTAAAAGGTTGTTCAGGAGAAAAATATTATATATTAATTAGAAGATTTCTCATAAGTATTTTACTTTTACGTATAAAAAAAATTGATGTAAGATTTGATAATTATGGCTTGAGTAGGTAGGGGGTAACATGTCTGAAAACGTCAAATAGCGAACGAAAATATACAAAAATGGTTTTTTTTTACATAAATTTTAAGTGTTTTATGTTTTAATCCTCTCTTACTTTAAAAATGAAAAATAATAACTTCGAAACCAGTATGTCAATGGGGTCCAGAGGTCTAGTGCGAAACGAAACAAAAACGAAACGAAACAAATGGAAACGAAACGAAACGAAACAGATCGAAGCGAAACGAAACAGATCGAAACGAAACGAAACAAAACATATATCTTAAAGATCTTAGAGAAAAGGCCAAATAGAGAAAGAAATGCCGCTGAGACCGATTACGTAAAGTCAAGATGTTATTGCCTTTTGATATTTCAACTTTAGATAGTGACTTGAGGATTTCTTGAAAGAGTAAAACTTGACGTTTAAAACATAAATTTTATGATAAATGCAATAATATTATTGCATTTGAGAGGATTTAATGGGGGGGGGGGGGGTTAGATTACCTCGTCATAATGGGATGAATAATATTATTTAGCAGGGAGGATTCCTGTACAGAGGAGATGAGACTGTTCAATTCTGTATTAAAAAAAATACTTTATCAAGAAAAATGAGGGGGGGGGGTGGTAGGGGGTGGCATATTTTTCTTGAAAGGGATAAAATTTTATCCCTGAAATGTGCCCCCGATATATTTTCTTTTTACGGTCTCATAAGGAGGTCATTTATCCCCTCCCCCTTAGTCCACCAGAATACATCTATGGCATGCATTTAACATTTATGTTTCTTAAGGTCAACTTCGACTATTTCAAGATACCCGCTACTCACTAGAACTTATATGGACATGCAGATATTTCTTTAAATATTTGTTCTCAGCAATGATTTCTCTTTATCCCTTTTTTTCTCATGTTCTTTAAGTTTTAGGTTTGGTTTCGTTTCGTTTCGATCTGTTTCGTTTCGTTTTGTTTCGTTTCGTTTCGATCTGTTTCGATTTGTTTCGTTCGTTTCGTTTCGTTTTTGTTTCGTTTCGCACTTTACAGGGACCCTATGTCAATGTTATCGGTAAAATACGCAATCTGGAGACTGAAAACCGTTATATTTTGTACTAAACTGCCACATTGTAAGCGTTCAGGCGCGAAATACACACTGCGTAGATATCTAGACGTCTTTATATCGTTTCATCGGAATCCGTTCAAAATAGATTGTTCCACTGTATAACAAGAAGAAATGGGCAATTTTTATCTATCTAACCGCTTTTAAGTCAGATTCTTAAAAAATAGCCAATCCCCACTTTTTTTCGTTTTTCGTCTGTGGGACATTGTTCCATCCCGAGTTACAGAACCACACTTGGTCAGAAAATTGGTATTAATAATATACATCTTTAGTAAAAGTGGCATTTTGTAACTCGGGGTGGAACAATGTTGTAGAAAACTTTTCCGTTTTCCATTGATTTCTATAGAGAAAAACGCACATTCTAACCCAAATATCGGTATTGTTATTGATAATTTATTCAAACAGACATTCGATTCAGATATGCAATAAGTTTGTTGATATTTCTACTGAAAATTTTCTTCAAATTTCCCATTTTGAAATTTTCACTTTTTTTTGTAATTAAGATTATCGTATTATATTATCGTTCATTTGATTGACTAGTGGTCCTCTGAATATACATTTGTAAACCAATTCTGAGATCTTTCGCAAAACAATGAATTTTGATGATATAGGGATAATAATTCCACATTGAAACCATTCTTGTGATCATTTTCACCATAATATAATCAAATATGTCTATTTCTTTATAGATAATGCTTTCAAAGAGTGAAATAGCTAAAACTGTTCCCGAAACGTACATTTTGGGCACCCCCACCCAAAATGAAAATCTAACAAGAGGCCCAAGGGGGCCACATCGCTCACCTGAGTTGCAAACAAAGGGTTAAAAGTCACAAAAATACTTCTACAGATCAAAGCCCATATTTGTTGACCGATCGACAAGAAAAACACAAACTTGGCAGAGGGCCGTGAGTGCTTGCTGCAAGGTTTCGTGAAATTCTGTGCAATGGTTGCAGAGGAGATTTCGAAAATGTGTCAGCCATTCAGAGTCCCCGGTGGCCATATTTGTTGAATGATCAGCACAAAACACACAATCTTGGTAGAGGATCTTGAGTACTTTCTTCCTGTAAAGTTTCATGAAATTCCGTGCAGTGTTTTTTTTTTGCAGAGAAGATGTTGAAAATGTGTTAGCCAATCAGAGCCCTTGGCGGCCATATTTGTTAACCGATTGGCACAAAACACAAACTTGTTGGAGGACCTTGACTACTTCCTTCCTGTAAAGTTTCATGAAATTCTGTGCAGCGGTTGCAGAGGAGATGTCGAAAATGTGTCAGCCAATCAGAGCCCTCGGTGGCCATATTTGTTGAACGATCGGCACAAAAAACACAAACTTAGTAGAGGACCTTGAGTACTTCCTTCCTGAAAGTTTCATGAAATTCTGTGCAGTGATTGCAGAGGAGATGTCGCAAATGTGTCAGCCAATCAGAGCCCTTGGCGGCCACATTTGTTGAACGATCGGCACGAAAAACACAAACTTGGTAGAGGACCTAGAGTACTTCCTTCCTGTTGAGTTTCATGAAATTCTGTGCAGCGGTTGTAGAGGAGATGTCGAAAAGGTATCAGCCAATCAGAGCCCTCAGCGGCCATATTTGTTGACCGATCGGCACGAAAAACCCAAACTTATTAGAGGACCTTGATTACTTTTTTCCTGTAAAGTTTCATGAAATTCTGTGCAGTAGTTGCAGAGGAGATGTCGAAATGTGTCAGCCAATCAGAGCCCTTGGCAGCCATATTTGTTGAACGATCTGCACGAAAAACACAATCTTGGTAGAGGATCTTTCTTCCTGTAAAGTTTCATGAAATTCCGTGCAGATATTTTTTTTTTTTTTTGCAGAGAAGATGTCGAAAATGTGTTAGCCAATCAGAGCCCTCGGCGGCAATATTTGTTGACCGATCGGCACGAAAAACACAAACTTGGTAGAAGACCTTGAATACTTCCTTCCTGTAAAGTTTCATGAAATTCTGTGCAGCGGTTGCAGAGGAGATGTCGAAAATGTGTCAGCCAATCAGAGCCATCGGCAGCCATATTTGTTGAACGATCGGCACGAAAAACACAAACTTGGTAGAGGACCTAGAGTACTTCCTTCCTGTAAAGTTTCATGAAATTCTGTGCAGCGGTTGCAAAGGAGATGTCGAAAATGTATCAGCCAATCAGAGCCCTCAGCGGCCATATTTGTTGAACGATCGGCACGAAAAGAGGACCTTGAGTACTTCCTTCCTGTAAAGTTTCATGAAATTCTGTGCAGCGGTTGCAAAGAAGATGTCGAAAATGTGTCAGCCAATCAGAGCCCTCGGCGGCCATATTTGTTGACTGATCGGCACGAAAAACACAAACTTGGTAGAGGACCTTGAGTACTTCCTTCCTGTAAAGTTTCATGAAATTCTGTGCAGCGGTTGCAGAGGAGATGTCGAAAAATGTGTCAGCCAATCACTGCCCTCGGCGGACATATTTGTTGACCGATTGGCACGAAAAACACAACCTTGGTAGAGGACCTTGAGTACTTCCTTCCTGTAAAGTTTCATGAATTTCTGTACAGCGGTTGCAGAGAAGATATCGAAAATGTGTCAGCCAATTAGAGCCCTCGGCGGCCATATTTGTTGACCAATCGGCACAAAAAACACAAACTTGGTAGAGGACCTTGAGTACTTCCTTCCTGTAAAGTTTCATGAAATTCTGTGCAGCGGTTGCAGAGGAGATGTCGAAAAATGTGTCATCCAATCACAGCCCTCGGCGGACATATTTGTTGACCGATCGGCACGAAAAACACAAACTTGGTAGAGGACCTTGAGTACTTCCTTCCTGTAAAGTTTCATGAAATTCTGTGCAGCGGTTGCAGAGGAGATGTTGAAAATGTGTCAGCCAATCAGAGCCCTCGGTAGCCATATTTGTTGACCGATCGGCACGAAAAACACAAACTTTGTAGAGGACCTTGAGTACTTCCTTCCTGTGAAGTTTCGTGAAATTCTGTGCAGCGGTTGCAGAGGATATGTCGAAAATGTTAAAAGTTTACGCCGGACTGACGGACGGACGGACGATGACGACGACGGACGGACGACGGATGGCGCGCTATGACAATTATTAATAGCTCACTTGAGCTTCGCTCAGGTGAGCTAAAAAAGTATCCATGCCAGTACCCTTATTTGTCAACAAAGTGTTAAGAAGTCTTTGTCAGAAGTTATTTTCTTTACATATTTCTCAACGAAAACTCTGTTCTTCAAAAAAAAAAAAAAAAAAAAAATATATATATATATAAAAGTGCATGTTATCGTTCATTCTGATTCAAAATACTTGTTTGTCATAGTAACGATTTTAAGGCACGGTCCATTTGATATTCTGGGGGGGGGGGGGGGGGGCTTGGGTTTTTTTTCGAAAAAAATAATTTTGCTCTGAATTTTGATGAATAAAATAAATTTGCTTATGGTGTCACACAGTGACAGAAAAAAATAATCTTGCTCTTACAAGTAATCTGAATTTGAAAAATTACCATAAAATTTCGCTTAAAATCTTAAAATTTTCCGGCTCGCTTTGCTCGCCGCAGTTTTCGATACATATTACAAAAATTTTGGCGCGCTTAGCTCCCCATAGCTTTCTATCAAAACATATAGTTCCTATTTGAAAATATCATAAGAATGCATGTTAAATGAAAAAAGGGACGTCTTTAAAGGCTTAAATATGTTATCAATATAATACTATTGATAGATGCATGTATCATAATAGAGTCTAATTTTATATGCAAGTTTGGAAGGAGAACTTCAGTTTTTCACCAATTTACAATTCTAAATTTGAGAATTTGTCTGGAAGAACCTTATATAAATTTTGTTTACTGAGGATTATATTGTAAAATTCTTTTATCTCTCTGTTTAGATGTGAATTAAATTTGTGCATAAAAATTGAAGTCATATTTTAGAGTTTTTAGTCAAAGTAAAGAATTTCTATTGATAAAACATTAACATTCTTAAGATATCGCACATCACTAATGTTAGAAAAAACATTTCTTGCTCCAACTTTGCAAGAAAAAAATAAATTTTGCTCCGGTCCGGGGCGAAAAAAATAATCTTGCTCTGACAAAAAACCCAAGCCGCCCCCCCCCCCCCCCCCCGAATATCAAATGGACCGTGCCTAAGGGGGAAATCAATAACATAATATTTAAAGAAGGGGGCGATTCTGAAATAAGTAACACATAAGATAAATTTCTAGATAATTATAGTTATATTTCAAAAGGCGTTAACGAGGTTTTTTTTTTTTCGAAGTACATGTACAACGAAGGTGGTTACAAATCGCCGGGTGTCGGAGATACGGTAATATGAATAAGAGAAATACAAATGTAGAAAAAAAGTAAATGGAAGCGTTTTAAAGTATTTTGACGTTCAAGGTCAATAAGTGGACGTCACTCACCTCCCTCTTTCTCGATAATGCGTACACTTATCTGAAAGATGGATATATCTTTGAACAAAGCAGGGTTAAAACTAAAATTCACTCACTCAAAGTCTTTAAATAGGGAAACTGTTCGATTACATCTCGCTGCAAAGTACGAAAGTTGACAAAATTGAAGAAAAATTCTTTTAACACAAAATTTTAGAGAAACTAAACTTAAAATATCTTATCTTTGATATCGCTAAAATCTCCAAGAAATATCCTGTTTGATCATTGACTTAAATTCACCTACTTCATTTTGTTCCCAAGCAAAAAGCGGTTAAATTTCCGATGATGACGTTATGAAAACATACGTTTACGGCGGTAGCCAGGGTGTCTCACTTACGTGATATTTTTGTATATATAGATTTAATGATACATTTGACTGTATATTTATTACTCTCAGATTATAGATGATAATTTTCTGGTTCCATCGATACCAAACTTGTCGAAATCCGTCAATAAACAAGCGAATTAGAGGAGTTTGAAGACCGAAACCGCACTCGGTACTATACGAACCAGTATTGACGCCGGGAACACAGGCACCAGTGTCCAGTCCTACGAAAATTTTAAGGAATTTTCGTAACTTTGGTCCTTTAATAAAAGGTTAAAAATGTTTTCTAGTTCAATTGTATTATGTTTTCTTATATCATTTCTACATACTAAATATAGTATCAAAAGCAAACCTTCTGAAATTTAAATCAGTTAGTAGAACTGACAATCAAAAGTTACGAAAATTCTTGAAATTGTTCGTAAGTATTTTTGTGAAGCAGGGTGCAGATTCCTAAAGACAAAAATTATAACCCATCTAATAGGTTATTTCTCTTCTTGAAACGGGAGTTTAAGATGTGGTTTTAATTTTGTTCTAGGAATCTGGCGCCTGTGGCCGGGAATACAAATTCAAATTCAAATTCAAATTCTGTATCATTTGGCGAAACACATTTTTATAAATGGTCATTGCACATGAAATACAAAAACAGTAATTGAGGTAAACATGGCATATAGCAAATGTATTCATGATTACGTTAATAAAATTGTACATACATTATATGTAGCTTATAATTCTTAAATGAATGAATACAATGTAGCTTATATTAAAGTTTAAAAGAATGAATACAATATGAGCATGCATTACACATATTGAATGATAATCCTGATAATATGAAAAGATTCGTAATAATCAGAAATTTAAAATGCAATGTTGTTTACACATTAAAACACTTAAAACTATTCAATAAAAGATTCCCTAACTTCAAAGCAATTACTAATAAATGATGATGATAACTTGAGGATAAATGAAGACTTATCATTAAGTAGTATTTTCAGTTTGGCATAATCACTAAGTGAGTTGATATTTTTCCCTGTGGCAATGAGTTTTTCATGCAGTTTTGTTCTAATTTCTCTATAAATGCTACAGTGTAGTAAAAAATACATCATACATGTATGATGACATCAAACGGTGTAGTAAAAATTTCTCTATAATTTCTCTATAAATGCTACAGTGTAGTAAAAAATACATCATACATGTATGATGACGTCAAACGATTATTGAGTCTCCTTTTAAAAATGTTTTGTATCATTTCTCATGCGTTTTTCATGACGCCATCAATATACTTGTGCAGAAAAGGTGTATGTTACTAAATGCAACTTAGAACGGACAAGCTGTAGTTGCGTATTATGAAATAAAATATGTTTAAACTGAAGGCCCGGTCACACTGCCCTTTACGGCTTGATCACGGCCATAACACGTCCAGAAAAGGTCTCCCGTGAAGCAGACATTCTTGTTCGCTTTTAAGACGCGCTACAGACGATTTGTAGACGTTGTAGGACGCGGTAAAAAAAAACTGAACGGCGTCGGACGCGGAAAGAAGTTTTGAACTGCTCAAAATTTTATTCCGCGGACAAGGATGGACGGTGTACGTGGTAAAGACGTGCAACGCACGTGAAACACACCGTAACGTGCTAATCCGTCTTACGGCAGTGATTGAAACTTGGGGAAGACGCGGTAAGACGCGAAAGCTTGAGCGGTCTGTCACGGCCAGACCACGGTCATTCGACGGGTGTTCCGCGTTGGTATCACGGGTAATAGAGTGTGTAAAGCGTCTTACCACGAACACTATTAGCCTTAGACGTGTTTGGACGTGGTTGGTCGTGCTTAGGCAGTGTTTCAACAGTGGAACAGCCGGCGGCGGTCATACCCCGTACAAAGCACAGCCATTGCAAAAATTACCACGTACGACAACGTCCAGCTGATATTTGAACGTGATTTGGACGTGGAGGGCAGTGTGACCGGGGCTTCAAACATCAATTCAAGAAATTCGATAAATTATAAAACATATCCTGCTCCATGAGGACCATCACGCCAACATCTGAGCAAGCGTTCTATAGACATTGATATAGAGAATAAGTGTCTTAATTTGTGTTTTGTTACGGGTATACAACACACAGCAAGTGCTAGATGCATTTATCGTACATGTAATGCGCGTTAGCGCATTTCATGCGATAAATGCATTTGCTGTGTGTTGTATACCCGTAACAAAACACAAATTATGACATTTATTCTATATATATGCACCATAGTTGTCTATTTCATTTTTGTTTCTAAAATCGCGTTTTCTAGGTAAAAGGGTGGCGTTAAAATTCAGGTCACCGCTGGCTCAGTTTGCAGGTTAGAACAGCCGTCGCGGCATGTTTCTTAAGATCTTATGCATTGTGACGTCATGAGTGTTAATACACGAATTGCAGCACGTTTCTTTCAATAGTAACATCTCAGGGAATTACATTGGTTGTGCATATATATCTAAATGTTGTGAGGAGGCTATTATGTATATACACACAACAATTGTGCTTTTTTTATACCATCAGTTGGTTAACCGGTAGAGTGGGAGTATTATGCGCACGTTATCCGGATAATTACACCATCTGCTACTAACGAGGCGGTTGGCACTCAGGACTATGTATAATGAAGACGGCACAGGTTCTATTTTGGTCTCGATGGTTTATGTGTATATTTTCGTATTTGATGGTTGGTCTTCCTTGTCATGTTGGTGTTTCTGATACATTGCTGTGCATGAGTGCTGCATTCGAGTTCTGTCGGAGATCCCCTCTTTTCTCTTTTCTCTCTGCCTAGTCTTTCTTCTTGGACAAAGATTTATATTAGATTTGGTGAGAACATTTACAAGCAAGTAGTATATAGAGATCCCTATGGGTACTGATTGTGCGCCTCTTGCTGCAGATTTATTTTTATACACGTATGAAAAACAATTCATCCAAAATCTTCAAAAGCAAGCCAACAGGGGATGCTTACTCCTCCCGGGCACCTGGTCCCACCTCTAGCTTGCTAGGGGTCCGTTGATGCTCAATTTTGTGTTCTATTGTGAGTGCTGTTGAGATTATTGTCAGGATCTTCTTTAACTCATTAAATTTATTTAGATTTTCAAGTTTTCCGGTATTGAATACCATTATTATGTTCTCATCCGTTGTATTTATACACAATCATGATTTTGGAACCATTAATTCTTCGTTTTGGTCCAGTCTGAGAAAGTGATCAAAGAAGACTTCAAATACATGTACTCTGATTTATTAGTTTTAGTTTAAACATATTTTATTTCCATAAACATGAAATGGGACTGATTGGGCACAAGTTTGTTTAAACAACGGTATTCAATGTAAAGTTTGAGCGCTTTCGACATTATTACTTACAATACAAAGTTACGCCATGCATGGCAATATATATAATCATTTTTTTTAACTAAAATGAAATTAATATGTTTTAAATATTTCAACACTAATGAGAAACAGTGAGAGAGTTTTTAAAATCGCCGAATCTTTTCATATCCTTAGATTATTTTTAAGTTTTCGTCATCTGTCAAGGTCGGGTCACCAAGAAGGAGTAGAGATAATGATATGCGGAATAAATTGCAGAATTTATTCATTGCTGATTTTATTTTTATCATTAGTCATCTTTATCAGTTTAAACATATTTTATTCCCGTAAACGAAATGGGATCGGGCAAAAGTTTAACAACATTACTAAAGCCCTCTCCCTACAAATGAATACAAGTTTTATGATTATCTGTAGAAAAAACACCAAACAAAATTTACAATGAAAAGGTGCAGATAAGCAAACCAGAAAGTGAATGAATGAATGAATGAAATAGTGAGGTTTTCTTTTCTAAGTTTGAAAGAGGAAATGAAGAGAGAGTCTTTTAGTGATCCCGAATGTATATATCTGTACTGAATGTATGATTTTCTCGTTTTCTCTATCGGTTTTCTCTAAATCACAAATAGCAATTTTTGTAAAGTTATTGGAGCGAACTCTCTAAGTGATTGAAATAATTTTGTTCTTTGTTGTATGAAATTTTGACATTCAAAGAAATAGTGAAAGGCGTCTTCATTCATGTTTCCACATTGACAGAAAGGGGAATTAATTATTTTCACGCGAAAGAGATGCGGGTATGTAATATGTTAAGCTTTCTTTCATCATACAGAAGGTATAACTAGGTTTTCGACGATTCTGAATGAGTCTATAATTAAGGATATTTTTAAATTCGGTATTGGATGGCGAGTTTAGAGTATTCCAATGGATACTGAATTGTAGAGGGAAAAAAGAGCATCGCGTCAACTGTAGTCTCTACACAGGGGCTACAGTACACGAAGAGGACAGGACAAATACCCCTCCCCTCTACTTATAAGACATAAACAAACACAGTACACGAAGAGTACAGGACAAATACCCCCTCCCCTCCACTTATTGTTTATGTATTATAAGTGGAGGGGAGGGGGTATCTATCCTGTACTCTTCGTGTACTGTGGTCTGTAGTTAGGAAGGGTAAGGTCGGTGTTGCTTCGTAGATTGTAACAGTGGCGGATTCAGGGGGGTGCGGAGGGGGCGCCCGCCCCCCCCCCCCCCCGGCACTGACCCAAATTTTTCCAAAAACAGGTATATTTTGGCCCATTTTCAGTCAAAATCGGCAAAATTCGCCCCTTGACCCCCCGGCAAAGGGGGCGCTGGATCCGCCACTGTGTAAAGTCTGTTCCGTACTGTATATTTCAAGTGTGTCTGTTAAGTAGTCTGGTGCATTTCAATTTTATTATATATTTTGTGAAATGGTGTTAGTTTTCTACGTTCCCTTCCTTCCCTAAGTTAATTTTTCCCACCCAGTTTCGAAATAAAGAGAATCCTTGGAGCTAAAAATTGGTAGTCCCGTAACTAATCTCACTGCTTCTAACTGAATCTTTTCGAATTTTTCTTCATCCCCTTTATTCCCATCAGGGACGTATTTATATACGTCTCTGATCCCCATCAAAGATATGCATTTTGACTTTTTTTTGTTTTAGTAAGTACAAATTTCATAAAGTCAGTACAAATTTCATAAGATAAAATCAGGGACGTATATAACTTACAAACGTCCTTGACGAAATGATCGCCAAGTTGCGGAATAAGTAAATGCATGTTTTGGGTTTTATTTATTTATTTTTTTTTGTATAAAAATATCGATGTATGAGCACTTGCTTTATCTCCAATATAGAATGCATATGTGCTCGAGGAATATCCACAAATCCTTTGAACTTCACCGCTAAAAATTAAAGTTAAACAAGAAGTTTTGTTGTTTGACCATGTTGACTGAAATTCTTTTCCTTTTGAATTAAAAAAAAAATCCGTTTTCCTGCCAAAGTCCACCACCGTCTCCGCTTTAAATTTTCATAGAACCTAATATTCTGAGCCCGTATAAAAAAGAACACAGAGATGTCAAAATGTCATCGACTAAATTCAAATACTTACGTAATAAAGATGAAGAGGGAAAGACGAGAGATACTGATGTAGAGAATGCAGATCAGCGTATAAATTATCTATCAAAACCAGATTTAAATAGATCTCGCACTGCTAAAGGAGAGGAAGAATATGTGTTGGACATGAGTGCAGGTCCACCTGTCATTCCTGGGATGGAACCTTATATGCCAGACAATTATAGTTTTTCCGAAAGAGTAATGAAGGAATGCAAGAGGAATCCATTTATTCCGTTAGGTAATGCATTCATAAATGGCAGGTCTCCCACTTTCTTCAATATTTCACCCGTCTTGCAGTCATTACTGTATTTCAGTTTGTGTGAGGGTGTGTGTGTGTGTGTGAATGGGCTTCAAGTCCTTCCCATAGACTGCTGTGGCACAAGCCAATTGTGTATCCCTATTGCATGATACGTACCGCATGAAAATGAGATGCTTGTGCATATGTAATTAAAACTACTGTCCTGCTCACTAAATCCAGAGCACCCTGTTTTGGCGATTTATTCTATTATCAGAAGAATTTTCCTATATATTATAGTTTCCGAGAATTGACCTCCTTTAGTCATAACAGGAATTAACTTCAACTTACCCTTACAGCTGCCTTCAAACTGAAATATGGAAAATAAAATGTCTACGGGAAATTTCCATGTTAATTTCAACCCGCCGCCATATTGTATTGTATGCTAGTAGATCCCTCCTGTATAAGGAGAACCCCTATAGAAATAGGGTAGGAGGGTCCTTGGCATTCCCAGAAGGGATTAATGTTAGATTACTGTACCACTACCTAAGGTCCCGCCACCGTGTCCCACAACCTGTGGAAATAACGATGGAAATCACCAAAAAAAAAGGGAAAAAAACCCATCATACACATAAAAAAAAAACAATAAAAAAAAAAAATAAATATGGGCATATGTACAAGTGGGAAAAAAGACCATGAGGGCAATACATTCACCAAGACATCACATTATCCGTCCGGTGGAATGTCAGTAACCCAGCCGTTTTGGGTGGGGAAAAACCGAAGTACTCGGGGTAAAAACCACCATATTGTTCTCCGTGTCAACAATAGTAAACAATGACCTCAAAGCTCTCGACGTGTGACCTATTTCTAACTAAATTGACTTACTGCCAAAACAACGGTACTTTCTGTTACGACTAAAGGTCAGTACATGTACTATGAAATTGGTATCTTTTTGGAAGATGACAGTATCATATTTTAGAGAAAACCGGGAAAACAGGGTGCTCTGGATTTAGTGAACAGGACAGTAACATTGAACACAGTGGCGGATTCAGGGTGTGTGGAGGGGGGCAACCTCCCCCCCCGGCACTGACCCAAAATTTTCCAAAAACAAGTATATTTTTGCCCATTTCCAGTCAAAATTCGCTCTGACCCCCCCCCCCCCCCCCCCCGGCAAAGGGGGTGCTGGATCCGCCACTGGAAACTGGGAAACACTTAAGATTTTGCTATAATAGTTTGATGGGGCTACAATAGCTCCATTTAGCTATAATAGGACTGATTTTTTCTTCAGAAAATTTGTTAAAATTTATTATCTATAAATTTTGTTTACAAGTCTCACTAGCTCTGATGAAGAACTTCACCTTTTGTTTAGAAGCCCCAACAGAAATACCAACTTGGAGATAAGGAACCTCAAAGTTTTTGTATCTTCAAAATCTTATTGCTCATCATCGGTCCATATTTGAATATAGGTTTCTTGTTAAAAGTTTTAATATTATATTGAGTACAAATGGAAGCAGTGAATATTTTTCAAAAATTCTGATTTTAGTTTAATTTTGTATTGAAAAATGTTATTAGGCAATAGCTTGTTCTAGCTATTATAGCCTGATCAAGCTATAATAATTCCATTTGAAGTTTTCCCCAACCTGTTGAAACATATACACAAGCATCTTATTTTCATGCCCTAAAATGCAATTTGTTATACACAATCGGCTTGCACCAAAGCAGTCAAGGGATAGGAATTGGAGCCCTCTCTGACCCAAAAATAACTGAATAGAAAGAACATGTGAGACAGCGAAATATTGGAGCTAGCTATAGGGATGTTCGCCGTGACGTCACGGGTCTCGCGAAAACGAGGCTGGTTGGCAAAAACGGCTGGCTGAGAAGGGAAATATATATACTGTACGTGATACCGCGAGGGATAAATCGACAATTGATGCTCTAATAAGCGCTACTTTCCTATTATTATTTTATTGATAAGTCCTGCTGTGACACTGACCATTCTAATCACAGCAATAAAGAAATCCCGCTGTGTTTATTAGCCTATATCAGACTGCCGTTCGATTGGGGGGGGGGGGGGGGGGGGGGGGGGGGGGGCAAGAATCAATAAACTGCCGATATTTTTTCTTTTTCAAATTTTGATTTTCAAAGAAACCGATGTAATTCATAGTGTCCCATTTTTATGCTACTGTATTAAGTGTAACATACCCGACTAATTACCAGTTGTTTTGACAAGTACACACCTATCCATCAAAAATGCAACGTTCCCGGCTATATAAGTTGTGATTTAATTACTGTAAGGCGGAGCATTTGAACGGGATGGAAAGAGGGGAATAGTTTGACCAAAATTAATGTTGAACTGTTTGAAATTGCAAAACGGAAAAAAATTTAACTCACAGACAACGGTTTAATGAAGTAAAGAGTACTAATTTTCTTAGCGTTTTTTTTTTCTCACGTACGACTGTCTCCATTTCATAGATAAAGCCGGTCATAGTAATAACAATGAATTCTTACTTTGGATATGGAATTTCTTTTTTAAATTGACATGCCTTAAATAACTTTTTACTGACTTGCTGGAGGAAGGACAGTGGCGGATCCAGCGCCCCCTTTGCCGGGGGGTCAAGGGGCGAATTTTACCGATTTTCACTGAAAATGGGCAAAAATATACCTGTTTTTGGAAAAATTGGGGTCAGTGCCGGGGGGGCGGGCGCCCCCTCCGCACCCCCCTGAATCCGCCACTGAAGGAGGAGGGGGGGGGGGGGGGGGCTCAAGATTAGAATAGAAGCAATGATTTATTTCTCATCTTCCATGTAAGTTTGGGCAGTCGCACTCCTAAAATCGTTGGGATAAAAAAAGACATTCAAGAATTTAAAATGAAAGATAAGATTAGAATACACCTTAAAAATAAATGATAAATGTTAATATGAATTAAAGAGAGGGATCTCGAACCATATAAAATCCTAACATTCTATTTCCATCTTTTGCACCTCGACTGTTAAAACATCCAATATTTGAAAAGGATTTCAAGAATAGATTTCGGACTTCCATCTATCTAATTTTCGGAATTATTTAAACAATTATCCTGTTTAAATAAATAAATAAATAAATCTTGAGATGTATATGAGAAATATTGAATATTGATCCACTGTTCCAACTTTTATATGATTATGATCGATGTATAAATGGGTTGTATTTCCAACTAAAAAACAAATTAATGTTAGTATTTACCCAAAAACAAAATGGTTTTGTTGTTTAATCCGTGTCGCTTAATCAATTTAAAATATCAAAAACTGAAATATGAAATGGATAGATCACATGCAGTGGCTTTCTCTCCTTTGCGGATCATTGGTTCCGCCGACGCCTGGGTGAAAAATCTACCTGGACAGCCGACAAAAATCAAGGTAAATGGCAGGTGTCAGATCAATGTCTTGTGTATAAGAGATACACTGTATAGGTTGGACTTGACAAATTGATGAATTATATAAGATGTTCACATTCACGACTTTAAAAATTAAATCAAACCACAGAGAGACTAAATGCTATTTACACAGTGATTAACAGAGAAAAATTAAATAAAAAAAAATATATAACATGCAATTAAAAACGATCGATTAATATTATAACAACTTTGAAGTAATCTGAACATAATTATATCTGTCGATAAACTGTACTGATAAAGAATATAACGTAAATAGAAGTAAACATTGCTATACATATATATACGAGAACCACTTTTTGCCAACCAATTTTCATGCGCATGCGCAGCGTGACGTCACTTTTTCGTCACTCGAACATCCCTATAGTCTCCAACATGGGACAGAAGTCTCATTTCCAAATATCCAACAATGGTTCAAGGGATCACATCTTGCCTAAGGCTAAATTATCATTTCAATTTTTTGCAAATTACCCCAATTATTGATACATATTCAGCCCACACTCACCAGCTTCCTAGAGAAAGATAAGAAACCCATTGTAAACACCTTCTTCTTGTCTTATCTTTAAGGTACCGGTACAAAAGACACTACCCCTCATTCTCCAAAGTTCAAAAAGACATCAACATTCAGCTATATACATGTATACTAAAATCACTATTTTGATAAGATATTATTCTTTACAATTGTATAATACCTACATGTAATTTACAGAAAATAGTGTTAGTATTGACAAAAATGCTGATGGGGGCATTTGTGTTTCACAAACGCAGTTTTTATTTTCATCGTGTAGTTGAGAAACTGTGTACCAAATAGGGAGGGGGCAAGGGAGGGGGAGGGGAATGTATAGGCTAACAGTTTCTTTCTGGACAAAGGTCACTTCAGTTCATTTATCAAAAGTCATAGTCATTCTCAGGCTTAAAATAGTTTTTCCTGAATAGAAATTTCAGGGATTCAATGAGAATCCATTTCATGTCAAAATATCCTGAAATTTGGTTACTATTATTGAAAAATGTATTTTCTTTTATGATATATATGTAAGTGTATTTTTATGTTGTTTGCAATACAAGATCCCCATATAGCGATCAGTTTGTATGACTGTCCATCTGTCAGGTAGTCACACTTTCACATATTTGGATATTACTAACTTGATATGCATCAGACATCTCTCAAACTTGGTATGGGATGGCAGGGATTTTTTTTGCCCCTTTTTGGGGCCGTTATTCGGCCCCATTCCCAATGAGAAAAGGTATCTTTTTTTCCAATTGTGGCTCTAAAATTTCCCAATCACATAAAGATGGAATAATAACTGAAATAGTAAAATTTACTGGTTCAAAAGTAGCAAATTTACAAATTATTTGCCATATTGTTGTAAACATAAGAAATTGAATCTTAATTAAAAGAAAATAATCTGATTAAACATTCAATTCTGAACTTTGATTGTATATAAGTACTTCCCAAAATATTCCCAAACGTTGTTAATTTTCCCAACTGCACGGGCCCCGACCCCATTCCCAAATTACTGAAAAAAATCACTGGATGGTAAAGTATGATGAGACTCAGCACCCAAATGTACAATGTAGGTCAAAGGTCACTTTCAAGGTCAAGGTCATGTAATTAAGGTAAAACGATAATTGTTTTGTGAAAAAAGTAAAATTCATTTAAAATCTATTTTTCATTGAAATGATTTGAAACTTTGATATAAGAAATGAGCATTTTCTATGTTGGGGTTTTTTTTTAGATCATGTGCTGTATAGACATTTAGTGAAAGTGGGATGGGGCGTCATCTATGATATGCCGGGTTAGCGCAGTGGTAGCGCGCTCGTTTCTCACCTCTAAGTATATACGGTATATATCTTTAAAATTATGGAAACTCTATACCATTGTAAACATTGGTTTATGAGAAATAAATGATTGATTGATAAGGTCCCGGGATCGAATCTCAGATTCGGCAATGGGTCTTATGTGGGAGGGTAGGTGGTCCCCCACCCAGGCCTCTGCAGGGTTTTTTTTCTCCGGGTACTCCGGTTTCCTCCTGCTCCTTGGACCCTTGGGGGTCACGCCAACATCTGAGCCAACGTGAGACATTTATATATATATATATATATATATATAAGTTGTGTAACTTGTATGTAACGTTGTAAAATAAATAAAGATTAGTTTTTTATCTATGATATGCTTTCATATATACACAAACGTATTTCTATAGCTTAACTGATGCATCATACATGTACTTCAATAATGAAGTATGTTTAGATGCAATACATGTACACCATAGTGGCCCAAGGTCAATTCCAAGGTCTAGGTATTTAGTGTCTAAGACTCTTAATTAACATGCAACAGGCGACATACCTATTCTTATTCTATAAATCTAGACTAGCTAGATTATGCCGATTTGTTCAAGAATAAGAATAGGTATGTCGCCTGTTGCATGTTAATTAAGTCTTAGACACTAAATACCTAGACCTTGGAAGTGACCTTGGGCCACTATGGTGTACATGTATTGCATCTAAACATACTTCAATGCTATTTTTCCTAACAGCAAATGTCACGGCTTTTAAGATTATTGTATTAGATTGATGAGAAATTGTGTACAAAAGGGGGTAAAGTGGGGGAGGGGATGTTACACATAACTTCTGGGGTATTATTTGTTCAAACTTCACCGACTGTTTTGCTGGGTGTAGGATTTCAGACAAAACATAAGGTCTTCAATGTCATAAGGGTTTAAGGTCAAGATCATTCATTTATTTTTTAAAGATCAAAGACCTTCAGAAAATCAAACTTCTAGTATACTATTTATGTTCGGAGAAAATTAAATTAATCAGTTTCACTGATTTAGTCGTTTTATTTATCTGAAACCATTGACATTTTGACCGCTTTTTGCAGTTCTCCGCGTCGGATTATTCTTTGTTTGCT
The DNA here is from genome assembly GCA_028142955.1 of Pinctada fucata. Taxonomy (NCBI): domain Eukaryota; kingdom Metazoa; phylum Mollusca; class Bivalvia; order Pterioida; family Pteriidae; genus Pinctada; species Pinctada fucata. The sequence goes on from AP027105.1 coordinate 58,526,630, forward strand.
TCTGCCCATAGCGGTGCATACAAAAGAAAAAAAAAATCCAAACTGGAAAATTATTTTTGCAAAATTTGCCTGCTATCCATATTCCCAGTTCTTCGTCTATACTACAAATGTACGTAGTGTATGAAATTTGTCCATAATCTTGCAATTATCTATCATGAAGGGTGGCATAATCATATAATCTGAAGATCTTGTATGAAATTCGTAACCAAAAGCTACTTTCTTTTGCGATACATATATACATGTAGTATGAAAATTTTGCTCGATTTATTTATTAACTCGTTGGCCGGATTGTAAGGCAATTCCGGTCTATAGATTGACGATGTCCGTCCGTCTGTCGTCAACATTTTTGGTTAAAGTTTCTGCTTGAAGCAAAATCTAAGGAACTGTATGCAGTAGAAACTTTATATTATACCTGTAGGTTGCCCATGACAAGACCTTTCAATTAATGCCGTAACATTTGACCTAGTGACCTTTACCTTGGACTTTGACCTAGTTAAAGATTTGGTTAATGATTCTGGTAGAAGCAAAATCTAAGGAACAGTATGCAGTAGAAACTTTATATTATATATATACAGGTAGGTTGCCTATGACAAGACCTTTGAATTTATGTCATAATATTTGACCTAGTGACCTTGACCCAGTTAGTGACAAAAACTTACTTTGCAATCCGGCCATACCGTCTTTAGCGGTGTTTTATTTTAAATTCAATTTACAAAGATTTTACTACTAATTATTCCACTCTTCTTTCAGGTTTAGGAGCGGTATTTTTTTGTCTTGGTCGTGGAGTTTACCTCATGGGCAGGAATACTGCATTATCGGACAAGTACATGGGTTATCGTATTTACTCTTCTTTGTTTTTGATTGGAGCCATTGTTGGCGGTGAATATTATCATACCAAAATAAAGGGAGAAAAGAGAAATTAATGGTATATAGATAGAAAATGATGTAGATTTAAGAAACAGAGAATGAAGATTGTTGTAAATATTTAATTTCTTATGCTGCTTTGACATGGAATCGTGTGAAACAAATTAAAATGCTGAAACGGATGATTTGCAGTACAGACAAATCTGAATGATTTCTTCTTTGAATCAATTATTGTTGTTATATAAATATACGGTGTAAAATAGTGTGAAATAAATCAGCCATTATGGCATATTTTGTATGTTGTAAGTTTTCAATTCTCTGATAATATATAATAAGTTTTATGTCGCCTGCAATCAAAGATTGACAAATGGAATTACTTACCGTAAACCGGCATCCGTCTGTCTGTCTGTTCCGTCTGGTACTTATCATAAATGGTTATTAAAAAAAACTAGCAAGTGGGGTCAAGCATGATGAGGTTCAACAGCATATGGGGAGACAATATTACCCACATTTCCGACTTCTCAGTTCTGTTAAACAAGAGGTCCAAGGGGGCTACATCGCTCACCTGAGTTTATCACACAAAAAAGAATGATAGTGGACAATTTGGTAGAGGACCTTGAGTACTTGCTTCTAGTAAGGTTTCGTTAAATTCTGTGTAGCAGTTTTAGGGAAGATGTCGAAAATATGTCGTCCAATCAGAGTCCTCGGTGGCCATATTTGTTGACCGATTGACACGAAAAACACAGACTTGGTAGACAGACCTTGAGTACTTGCTTCCTGTAAGGTTTTATGAAATTCCTTGTAGCGGTTGCAGGGGAAATGTCGAAAATGTGTCAGCCAATCAGAGCCCTCGGTGGCCATATTTGTTAAACGATTGCATGGCACGAAAAACACAAACTTGGTAGAGGACCTTGAGTACTTGCTTCTTGTAAGGTTTCATGAAATTCTGTGCAGCGGTTGCAGAGGAGATGTCGAAAATGTGTCAGCCAATCAGAGCCCTCGGCGGCCATATTTGTTGACCGATCGGCACGAAAAACACAAACTTGGTAGAGGACCTTGAGTGCTTGCTTCCTGTAAGGTCTCATGAAATTCTGTGCAGCGGTTGCAGGGAAGCTAGATGTCGAAAATGTGTTAGCCAATCAGAGCCCTCGGCAGTCATATTTGTTGATCGATCGGCACGAAAAGCACAAACTTGGTAGAGGACCGTGAGTACTTGCTTCCTGTAAGGTTTTATGAAATTCTGTGCAGCGGTTGCAGAGAAGTCAAAAATGTGTAAGCCAATCAGAGTCCTCGGCAGCCATATTTGTTAAACGATCGGCATGAAACAAACCCACAAACTTGGTAGAGGACCTTGAGTACTTGCTTCCTGTAAGATTTCATGATATTTTGTGCAGCGGTTGCAGAGGAGATGTCGAAAATGTGTCAGCCAACCAGAGCCCTCGGCGGCCATATTTGTTGACCGATCGGCACGAAAAACACAAACTTGGTAGAGGACCTTGAGTACTTGCTTCCTGTAAGGTTTTATGAAATTCCGTGCAGCGGTTGCAAGGGAGATGTCGAAAATATGTCAGCCATTCAGAGCCCTCGATGGCCATATTTGTTAAACGATTGGCACGAAAAACACAAACTTGATAGAGGACCTTGGGTACTTTGTTCCTGTAAAGTTTCGTAAAATTCTGTGCAGTAGTTGCAGAGTAGAAATCGAAAATACGTCAGCCGATCACAGCCCTCGATGGTCATATTTGTTGACCGATTGGCACGAAAAACACAAACTTTATAGAGGACCTTAAGTACTTCGTTCCCGTAAGGTTTCATGAAATTCTGTGCAACGGCTGCAGAGGAGAAGTCTATAATAAGTCAGCCAATCGGAGCCCTTGGCAGCCATATTTGTTGACAAATCGGCACGACAAACACGAAGTTGGCAGAGGGCATTCAGTGCTTCGTTCCTGTAAGGTTTCGTGAAATTTTGTGCAGTGATTCACCGATGCAGAGAAGTCGAAAAGGTGTAAGCCAATCAGAGCCCTCGGCGACCAAATTTGATGACTGATCGGCTAAAAAAGCACAAACTTGGCTGAGGAGCTTGGCGGCCATATTTGTTGACCAATTGGCACGAAATAATACATTGGTAGAGGGCATTGAGTACCTACTTCTTGTAAAGTTTCGTAAAATTCTGTGCAGCGGTTGCAGGACGGATTCCGGACGGTGCTCTATGAGCTAAAAAAAAACAAATTTGTATTTCAAACCCAAATCCGTTAATTATAATGTTACAATTTTCCAATTTGACTGTGATATATATATATTGGCACATTTTCTTTGCATTGCAGCAACTGCATCGGATTTCATCACACTAATCAAAAATTATTCTCCAAACTTGCGTTTATTACCCGATTCGTCAACAAATACGACCGCCAAGAGATCTGAGTGCTTTAAATAAGTTATCAAGATTGTCTATTATTATACCCCCCAAACTTTGTTTGCGGGGGTATATAAAGATCACCCTGTCTAGCTGTCCGTCCCTCCGTCCGTCTGTCCATCACAACTTGTCCAGAGCATAACTTTCCCTCTGTGGGTGGATTTCAGTAATATTTCACATAAATGTTCCTTAGGACCTAAGGCTGTGTCATGACCTTGAACCAAGGTCAAAGGTCAAGATCACAATAGACACCATTATTAAAACATTGTCTGGGGCATAACTCTTCCCCCTCTTAGATGGATTTCAATAATATTTCACAGAAATATTCTTTAAGACCTTAGGGTGTGTCATGACCTTGAACCAAGGTCACAGGTCAAGGTCACAATTGACACCATCAGTAAAACCTTGTCCAAAGCAGAACTCATCCTGTGGATGGATTTCAATAATATTTCACAGAACTTTCTAAAAGTTTCTTTGGACCTTTAAGGGTGTGTCATGATCTTAAGCCGAGTTCAAAGTCACAATAGACACCATTAGTAAAACATCCAGGACATGACTCCTTCCCCTATTTATGGATTTCAATAATATTTCACACAAACGTTTCTTAGGACCTGAGTTTGTATCATGACCTCGAACCTAGGTCAAAGGTTAAGGTCACAATAAACATCATGGTCAAAACCTTGACCGGGGCATAACTCCTCCCCCATCTATGGATTTCAATTATTATTCACAGAAATGTTTCATAGAGTGTGTCATGACATGACCTTGAACCAAAGTCTTAGTTCAATGTCACAATAGACGCTTGACCTTGATCGAAGATAAATTTTCAAAGAACATTGCTGCGGGGGGTATTTTCGTCCCGTTAGGGACAAAGTCTAGTTTTAGTTTGTGTTTCAAACAAAATGCGACCATCAAGGACTGTGGTTGACTAAGGCAATGTACTTCTCCTAAACTACTCTGAATTTCATGAAACTTTATAGAAAGGAAACAGTCGAGATCCTTCACCATGTTTGACGGGACGTGATGAATCGGCATATAGAATCATCACAGTATGAGGCATAATTTCTATATCCTAGTTCGATTTCGAATTGTTATTTCGGACTCGAGAATGTGCCACTATGACCTTGTACCAATGTCTAAGGTAAAGGTCACTATGTACTCTATAAACAAACCCTTTTCCGGGTCATTACTTCTTCCCACTGTATGAATTTTTACGATATTACACAAGTGTTTACAGTCTTGGGGATCTTAATCTGCTGCTTCAACAGATGTTGTGATAAAGAAACTTCGATTTGCTGATCAATTTCCCCTTTTCTGCTGTTTCCGCTTCACAGAATTTCACTAAGCCAAATTGTAGGTAAGTTTCAATGTCGACCCTTTTATGTCAAGTAAAATGGTCGTACTGGATCAAGTGCTTCCTAGAATTTCTGAAGACATACAGTTTTCAAGTGCCCATCCTGGTGATTTTATCAAAATTGTGTAATTATAGACAAAGCTTTCGAAGAAGATGGCCATCAACGCGTCATATTTGCTACTGTCCGCGCAGCTCACTTCAGAAATCGGAAAACTGAAGTTTTTTTTCTACTTTGTCGACTATGTTTGAGGTTAAAATTTATATTGGGGGATAGATCTCGAACTCTCATAACTAACGATGTATGGTATATGTATGTACGACCAATATTACGCTCACAATGAAAGAATGTAGTTTTAGATAGGGAGTTTTAGTTCGACTTCGCCGATATTTAACACTGAGTCTATGGAGAACATCGTCGACGTCGTGCTATTTTAAAATGAACATAGAAAACTCCCTATCTAAAACTATTTTCTTTCACTGTGAGCATAGTATTGGTCGTACAGACATATATCATACACCGTTAGTTATATATTATGAGAGTTCGAGATCTATCCCCCTATATAAATCTTATTCGGAAAATATGCCAATATAGAAGAGAATCCTTGAATAGTGATCTTCGTAAACTCGTTGAATGGTCAAAAGTATGGAAGGTACAATTTAATCCAGCTAAAACAGAAGTTCTTTTAATTGGAAATCGTAAGGAATCAATAACGCTCGAATTTGATAACACCTTGATTACGTCAACGTCTTTTCATAAACATCTTGGGCTAACTTTCTCCAATGATGCTAAGTGGTCTATACACATTGACAATATATGTAAAACAGCTATGAAAGAAATAAATGTATTAAGGAAATTAAAATTTACTCTGAGATGGAAAGCTCTTCATAAAATATATATGACCTTTATTCTTCCACTTCTTGAATATGCTTGCGAGGTTTGGGATGGTTGCACTAAAAAGGACGAGGATAGATTAGAAAGAGTTCAATTAGAAGCAGGGAGGGTAGTAACAGGTTTACCATTATTTTCTAGTAGAGAGGCTATTTATTTCGAAACAGGGTGGGAAACTTTAAAAAGCAGGAGGGAGAGAAGAAAATTAGCGTTATTTCATAAAATCTATAATAGAAATGTTCCGGAATTTCTCACTAATATTACTGACCAATATGTTAGAAATAATGTATATAATGTAAGAAACGACGCAGACTTTACTCTACCAAATTTTAGGTTGCAGTCAACGAGGAACTCTTGCATACCTTCAACAATAAAATCATGGAATTCTTTAGAACCTGAACTTAGACATAATTCTACTATCAATCAATTCAAAAACACTTTACGTAAGCAAAGCGATACATTCAAGGTACCAAATTATTTTTATACAGGCGAGCGAAAATGGAATATTATTCATACAAGACTCCGAAATCTATGTAGTAACTTAAATTATAATCTATTTCGAGTTAATCTGTCTAATTCCTCGCACTGCTCATGTGGACATCATACCGAAGATGTTTCTCATTATTTACTAAATTGCACATTATATCTTTCGGCACGAACAAACCTATACAATGAATTAGTCATGTTTCAACCCTTAAATATTGAGCTTCTTCTGTTCGGAAATGAAATAGATTTGAGTTCGAAAGATAACGAAAAGATAATGATTGCAGTTCAGAAATTTATCAAAGAGAGTAAACGTTTCTAAATATGTCATATTGTAATGCAGGAAAAGCGTCAACTTCCTATCCTTCTCTTCTAAGACTTCTTTCTTACTTTTCTTCTGCTCTGTCTCTTTCTTTATATATTTGTTAATAATTGGTCTTGTTCTGTGTGTATTTTAATGTCGTCATCTTGATCATTATATGTTGTACATTTTAAGGAGAGGGCTCCTGTAATGTAAAGATAACTTTTGCCCAATCCCTTTTCATGTTTATGATGAATAAAATATGTTTAAACTAAACTAGAAGAGAAAACTTCAATTTTCCGATTTCTGAAGTGAGCTGCGCGGACAGTAATCTGAATCCCCAATGTAGTGGATAGGGGAGAAAGACTACTAGCACCGGCGATATACATGCATCATAATGCGTCCATCGAAAAATGGACGTATAAAAAGAATAAAGCAATGGCATTATAATTCACCAAATTTATTTACGCCCATTTCAATTTTCATATAATTCATGAATAAACCGTGCATGGCAATTTGTAATTACATGGATTATAGGTTATTTTTGTGGTTGGTGTCATTTTGTTAACATACAATTTGCTGATTCATAAAAAAGTAGATATAATTTACATCAAATTCTTCAATTCACACAATAAATAAATGAGCGTATATATGTATTCAAACATTCGTATAGAACAAAGAATAAATAGATATCTTAATCTGAATGAAATAATAATATCATTTCATGTTGTCGAAAAATCTGACATATACAATGCATGTAACAATATTAAAGCTTTTTATTGTATAATTGGTAAAACAAAGGGTATTTTATGATTTTCAAATACAGTGAAACCTGTCTAAACCGATATTGACTGGGACCAAGAAAAAATATCGGTATAGACAGGTTATCAGATTACACAGGTTTCATAAAATTAAGGCATCCTTTAATTTCTTCAAGTTTTCTTCATATTTCTAGGGAAAATTCATCATAAAACTGTGAAACAGTAATGCTTTTTTTGTTTACAATGAACTGTTTAACCTTTTGTTTCTCATAAAAAATTATCCTCTCGTCATAATAAGTTAAATTTAGAAAAATATGCTCATGAAAAAGATTCCAAGTCAGATGGAATTAGCTATGAAAATTTCATATTTTTACTTGGTGATGAGTAGAGTTTACATACAAATTAAGCTAATTATAATACAAACAATTAAGACACTGACCATGGCTTGGGCAAGTTACTAGTAAGAGTAATGGAGTCAATTCACCTGTAGGTTTAATTGATCGGCTTGGGTTGATAATTAATCAAAACATGGGTTGGTCAGGGTAGGTGTTGTTTTAACATATCGGTTTAGACAGTGTAAAATACATGTATAAAATGTCACTGGGACCAAAAATGTATATCGGTATTCGGAGTAGGCAGTGTTCGGTTTACACAGGTTGTTTTATATAGGAAGAGATAGAAAATTCTTTGGGACCAAAAAATTCTATCGGAATAGACAGGTTATCGGATTAGACAGGTATCGGTTTAGACAGGTTTCACTGTATTTCCAATACGATTCTAGTAACAATTTCCTCACAATAGGATCAGAATCCGAAGTCCATATTTCACATAGAACAATAATGTTCCGCCCACTTCACTTTTGTTTTGGCTGGATGTTTAACTTGGCGACATATCTTGAAGATTAAGTTGAAAATATGCATGTAAAAACTTCAAAAAGAAAGAAAAATACATTAACATTGGCATACATGGATGCACCACTCATCCATAATTATTTAATCAAACTTATGGCAGCGTGAAATATCTTATAAAGGCACTCACTGGGAAAACAAAACATAACGAGAACAAAGGATACAGAACTCGTTTTACATTTACGATATAAAAGTTTAAAACTGATCATAACCTCTTGTACTACATGGCGTTCATATATACCAGCATACACAAAAGTACGCCAACAAATTCTTTGCTTGGTCTTTGAGGTATTGCCTGTATAGTTCATACTCTCGGTAAATTATAATTGAGGCGAAGCCAGCTTCACCATTTTAATGCATCATATTTTGTTCGAAAAAAGGGTAAGAAAAAAAAAACAACTTAATTTTCATTATCCTCTACAATTTGTTGTTGATCATTCAAGTGAATGTAAATTAAAACGACCCTACATATTCAAAGATTTAGATACTAATGCCAAAATATGAAATGATATACAAAAATGAAATGTCCTTTAATTCAAATATTTTTTTTAAATAATTCTCTAGGTGACAAACAAGATATGAATTTTGCTTTGTATTTTGAAAACAATTGAGCAATGGAATGTTAAGATTTATAAATAAAGTTGAGCATAGAATAATAATAGTAAATGTTCATTGCACATCATCCATTTCATCCTGTAGAGCTGTAAAATAACAACAACAAAAATTCATTTTTTTTCAAATACGCAAAAACCATCAAAATCCCAGATGAACAATTTCAATTTTAAAATGACGGATTTTGATAAAAATTACAACAGGTTGTATTTCTCAAATACCACAAATTGGTCTTTATTTCGATACTAGTGTCATGTCAATTTAATGTACATATATGTACATGAAGTCATTTCTTACTATCAGATTTTGAGACCTACCTTGCTAGCAGAATAAATTATTTGGCCTTGGCTCCACTATTGGACGTTCGATCTTAAACTGAAAAGTTAAAATAGCTTTATTTATCATCAACACCAACACACAGACAAAGGAGTTTTTTTTAAACACCACAGATATGTATACAATACACAGACAAAGACATTTTTAGTATATAACACAGATCATAGTTCTAAGTGTATATGTCGGCCGTCCCGTGGTCATTGTGAGGCTCTAACCAGCAACTTTTCGGTCACTGGCCCGACGCTTTTACCACCAGACCAAGGCGCCGACCCTTAAGTTAAGTTAAGGATTTGTTAATTGTAAATTACAATCATTTAATTTCCATTGTTATTTTTAAGAAACGACGATTCTGATTGGCCGAAAATTTTGTTGATACCTGATCAGCACAAAACGGAAGTACGCGCTTAGCAACGTTGTTAGCAACACGATTTGAAAGCTGCAAATAAACGACGTTGAAAAGCGACGAAATGAATTGATAAGTAATCAATGTAATATTTTTTTTGGTTGATCGAGGTATGAACACCAAAAATTGAGGGTAAAATTATGCATCATGCGCTACGCGCACGACGCAGTTTTCCCTCAATTTTTAAATATTTTTCTAATACATTTTTTCATGATTCAAAAAAAAAAAAAATTAAATTGACAATGGGTTAAGACAGCTAGGGGTCTTCATATCATAAAATGAGAGAGAGAAAAATAGATATATATAGAGAATATCCTATGTAAAATAACTTCTCCGCCATAGAGCCAATCAACGAACATGCAGTCAAAAAGTCAACGTTGAGTGTTGGCTTCCAAATCAATTTTAGCTCGATACTCTGAGGTATGATGAAAGCACATTTGAAACTATATAAAACTTTAACCTTTGTCAGTCAAGTGATTCAAAAGATGTTTCAATGACTAAATTTTAAACTTGAGATAGTTTTTGCGAACGTTCAGCCTCATAGACCTAGAACATTTAAAGTAATCAATTTACCTGAGGGACGTCGTTAAGGTCATCAAATATCCATGGTGGATCTGAGTCCAAACCTGTGAATTGGAAATAAAAGATCGTCAAATAAATGGTGTGAATGAGCTGTTAATATCACATATTTAAAAACTATAGTCAAAAAAATTCAAAAAATGCCTCTCTTAAAAAAAAAAAACAAAAAAAAAAAAAAAAAAAAATAAAAAAAACCCCAAAACAAAACAAGTAAAGAATCAAACCCAATAAGTACTCTCATCCTCTCAGACAGCAAATTCAGTTAGTACATTATACGTAACTTTGGTCTAAATGTATTGGTGACTCTCAGTGTCTTGGTGATTCTCATGTATTGGTGATTCTCAATGTATTGGTGATTCTCAATGTATTGGTGTTTTAATGATTCTCAGTGTTTTGGTGATTCTCATGTATTGGTGATTCTCAATGTATTGGTGATTCTCAGGTATTTGTGATTCTCAATGTATTGGTGTTTTGGTGATTCTCAATGTTTTGGTGATTCTCAATGTTTTGGTGCCTCTCATGTATTGGTGATTCTCAATGTATTGGTGTTTTGGTGATTCTGAATGTATTGGTGATTCTCATGTATTGGTGATTCTCAATGTATTGGCCCGGTGATTCTCAATGTATTGAGAATGTTTCTACTTACTGTCTAGATCACTGTCTATATCCGACGCCCCTGTGGATGGTTCCTCGTCATCATACGGGTATTTGATAGGGTAGGGTAGGGGGTGTCTATGTACGGTAGGCGGGGTCGAGTTACTTGCCCAGGAGCTGTGTCCAGGGAATGGATCGTTCATATTGGAGAATTTAGGCAAGAACATTGTTGGCATACCAGCAAAGTTTGGTTCTCCGCTGAAAAATTACAAATATTACATTTATTGGCAAGGTTAAAATTTGCGATCTACACTGAATTTTATCCTACATTTATTTTACTCAATGCCTAGGAAGAATCATCGTCGGAAACCTACAGCCGACGCAGACGATGCCGTGGGTTTCCGACGATGAGAAGAATTCACTAATCTGTAACAGAGATGATTTATGTTTTTAGACTGAGATTATATATATACTCGTTAAGGCCATGCCAATTTAATTTGTAGTTCGTCGGGAATTCCGGACCATATTTTACAATTTTGAAATGATATAATATTATTTTTCTTGCGCCCGGCGGTCCATGTGCGAGACTGCGCACGTCAAAAAATATTTTTCCGATTTGTAGATCAAAAGTTGACATATTTGACTAAGAAATATCATAAATTGAATGTTTTATTTCGAACTTTTCACTGATCACGGTGTCAATTCATATCTTAGCATCGTCGTACAACATCAAGACAGTCCGCAGGCGTAGAATTCCGGAGATTGCGCTTTCCCAATTTCGATCACATGTATATATATAGTAAACATCAACCGACCGAGGAATACGAATCTTGCAGAGAAGGGCGGGGACACGGTATCATATATAATTTACATATACGAGGGGATGGACAGGGTGAAAGGGAGGGGGAGGGAGGGGGAAGGTAAGGGAAGGATGAAAAGGAGGGGGAGGGAGTAAGAGCGGGAGGAGGAATGTAAGGGGTGGGAGGGGGGAAGAGGTACCCCCCTGTCCGCCCCCCCCCTCATATACAGCACATGCATGTGACTTTTTTAAAATTGTGCCTCTACTGTGCCCATGTAATTTTTTTTTCAAATTCACGAATACATTTTATCAAGCATAGATCTAGAAGGGGTTATTGAATTTTCCAAAAATGCTGAGTTTTACTGTCAAATGCGTGAATCCCGCCCCACCCTTTTTTTACGGCTTGGACACCTCCCCTTCTTGTAACTTTTTTTGTAATTCGACACGCAGAAAAATAGCAGATTCAATATTTTAAGTGCTTTATCAAAGTTTTCCCTCTACATGCATTTATAACAGGACTTGTGAGATGTTCTAACAGCCAGATTTTAATGATGAACATATGTTTATCAATTTTGAAATTAATAATATGAATTTTAGAACCATATTTCATAAATAAATATAAAGTATTGATTTGTTCTCCTTGCTTGGTCCAGACTAGCAAAGTAGTAACAAATCTACATATCTAGCAAACAATGTACTTTAATTATTACTAAATAAGGTAGCATTTGATCAAAACATTTCGTAGCAGTATTACATTAACAATCTTTCCGAAAAAAAATTTAAGCCACTAGCCCGAGCTTATTTAAATAAATTTGGTGAAAGATGTTATAATAACAGGTTGAAGAGGTAGGGGTACAGATGACAGAAAACGTTGAATATCGATCGAAAATGCACAAATAATGCATTCTTTTAAACATTTTTCGGTTTATTATGCTTCTGTTACCTTTTCATGTCAAAATTGGATAAGCAAAATCATCTTTGAGGTTATTATATCAATGTAATCGGCAAACTCTGCAATCCGGAAACTGAAAAACGGTTTTATTTCGTTCTTCTCAGCCACTTCTGTAGCTTTCTGGCGCGAAATACACACGGTGTAGAAATGGACAGCTTTCTCGTTTATTTCCTTCCAAACGGTTAAATATTTAATCGGAACACACTCTGAATAGATTGTTCTGTGATATAAAAAGAAAAAGATGACAATATAACGTTTTTTATCGCTTTAGAGGCAAATTTAAAAATAGTCATCCATCCCCCCTTTTTTGTTTTTTGCTTGTGGGACATTGTCCCCCTCTCGCTTCAGAACCCCACTTGGCCAGAAAATGTGTTTTATTGATATACACCTCTGGTAAGTGGCATTGTAAGCGAGGGGGGGGGGGGGGCGATGTATGAAACTTTTCCGTTTCCCATTGATTTCTGTGTAAAAAAAAAACCGCTTATTTTGACCCAAACATCGGTCTTATTTTGCATAAATTATCCCATCTGAAAGCAGTTTCATATGTGGACTAAGTTACTTGAAATTTCTACCGAAAAAGATTCTCAAATTTTGCATTTTGAGACTTTTCAGGGCAGATTCTACGCCTTATCTTAACAGCTCCTTTCTTATCTGTAATAGCTGATTTAAATGAATTAAAAGTTTAATCTTTTCATGGATTTAAGAAAATCGTTCGGTTCACCATTTTCCTTCTTCGGTCCAGTTTCAGTGCATTTTGAATTTATAGTATTAAAAATAATATTTCGCTCGTTCGGTCCAAATTTTGAAAAACAAACCCCGAAGAACTTAAGATATATTTAGATATACTTGGTGTGGCCTAATGAATATTTTAAATTAACCGCAATATCACGTCATACACTCGTATTTAGTCGGTAGCGCTGTCCGTCCATTTTGATCATTTGACCTGCGGCAAAATATAACGGGAACAACCGGCGACAAGGGTGCACTGAGTAATTATTTTCTTTGTTAAAATATAATTCCCTTAAGCCCCGGTCTACGGGGTATGACCGTCGGCAGCTGTTCCAATGCTGAAACGGCTAACCACACCCAGCCACGTCTAAGGCTAAAAGCGTTCGTGATAAGACGTTTTATCCCGCCTCTGGCAAAGGAGTATATATGGTTTATATAGTAAAGTGGCCCCCTAAAATCAACTTCTCCGAAATTAAATTTTGTTCTCTTTTTTAGTGAGTTAAATATCAATATTTTGAGAAATCCAGTTATAAAAATTATTCTTCGCTGTTAAATACATTATAAATTTTGCATAAATATCGTGAAAACCAGTGATTTTGCCAATTTTTCACGAAAAATAGCATAATTCTTGATTATTTTCATTCAGATAACATTGAGCGGGATCGTGAACAACTTTTTCCTTTCGCATGCACTTAAAGGCGTGCAAATGTAACTACATGACAAAGTATAAAAGTTGTTCAGAAGCCCGCTCGATACTAACTAATAGAAAGTTTGTCGATAATGAGCCCTTAAATGACGTTTTTCCCGAAATTTGGAAAAATATATCATTTTTGAAGCCCAAATTCTAATAAATTGAGAAAGGAAATAGAAGGTTTTGTATCATTTCATAAGTAGCTTACATTGTAAAATAAAGTTTGGTACAAATTCATTATTTTATGAAAACTTAAGATTGCCCTGAAAGGGGGGCCGCCTTACTATATAAACCATATATAGTCCTTTCTTGCAATCTGATTTCGAGAAGAACCAAATATTATGTTGTATTTTTTTTACTGACAGGATATTATTTTAATATCCTGCTTGTACTAAGACGCTTTACGCTTTTGACGTCACCAAAATGCTTTAAAATATGTTGACATAAAATACACAAACCAAAAGCCATCGGCGGGATAAATTCGTTATACAGAAATATATAACGGCTTTGCCTCGCCCAATACAACTTTTATCATCGACCCAATATATTTCTGTATCCCCCTGTAAAACACTTTATAACTAATAATACACACGCTTTTTAGCCGTGATACCAACGCGGAAAACCCGTGCAATGACCGTGCTCTTCCCTTTCTGCCAGATTATCACTTGTGTTTCGCGTGCGTTTCATGTCTTTACCACGTCAGTGATTGTCCGTGGAATAAAATTTTGAGCAGTTCAAAACTTCTTTCCGCTTCCAAAAATTCTACCAGCGATCGGTAACCTAAAAATAAATTACTTTCAGAAGGGAGCGCGACAGGGGAGTTTGCCTTTATATATATAGAGAGAATAAGTGTCTTAATTTGTGTTTTGTTACGGGTATACAACACACAGCAAGTGCATTTATCGTACATGTAATGCGCGTTAGCGCATTTCATGCGATAAATGCACTTGCTGTGTGTTGTATACCCGTAACAAAACACAAATTATGACACTTATTCTATATATATGCACTGTAGTTGTCAATTTCATTCTTGTTTTCTGAAATTGCCTTTTCTAGGTAAAAGAGTGACGTCAAAATTCATCTCACCGCGGGTTCAGTTTGCAGGTTAGAACAGCCGTCGCGGCATGTTTCTTAAGATCTTATGCATTGTGACGTCACGAGTGTTAATACACGAATTGCAGCACGTTCCTTTCAATAGTAACATCTCAGGGAATTACCTTTGTTGTGCATATATACCTTGATGACTGTTCTGGATCTTTGTCTTTCTTGCCCTTATTTCTACGTCTCAAGAGGGCCATGAGGAGGCATCCCCCCATACAGACTGCAGCAGCGGCTACGCTCGTGACCGGTATGACGACGTCACTGACTGTAGTATCTCTTTGGACAGCTTCCGGAAACTCACAGTAAGTACCTATGTAACCTGACTGGCAACTGATAATACAAAAAAAAAAAAAACTATTCTTGTTATGTACAGTTCGTCTCTCAGGATCTTAGTGTACCAGAAAGGCACTTATTTTGGGCATGCTGAGAGAGTGTTGGAGCTCACCAGTTTCGATTGAAATTAGTCTTGACTTATCCATTTTGTGAAAGGATATTGAAAATCAGAGTGAATTGAAGAAAAGATCTGTTGCTAATGACCAATATTATATTATTTCAATCGAAGAACCTTCATATCGTAAATGTTAGACCGAAACAGGAAAAAAAAATCAAGTTGGTCTGTTTTGGTCTACGTAAATCACTGTGTAGCATCACGTGACTTTAATATTGGTGAAACCACGAATAAATAAAAAGCTCAGTTTGAGGAAAGAAAACAGGTACTGCAATAATTGCTATGATTAGATTTTATCTTTTCTTAGCCTATATCCTTGTCTTAACTGATACTTTTACAACCATGGTCTCGTTAGTAAGTAAAACGCCGCTGTTTTTACAAACATTGTGACAAAAGCTGTAGATATTTGCGTAGAAACCACCACAACATTGTGTTTAACATATTTAGACCACGACGTTCCTTTTGTCAGAATGATTGTCAAAACTACAATGTTTTCTTGATTGACAATAAAAGAATCGTCAAAATATCAAATTTTACAAAGGCATCGATCGGCTTTGAAAAGATAAAACTGAATCAAAACAATCATCACAGTACCTGTTTTCTTTCCTCCAATGTAGCGGTATGCCTCCATTTTGTGTTCGTGGTTTCACCAACTTGGTCACGTGATACTACACAGTGGTATACTAAAAAAACCCTAAACAGCCAAGCCACATAGGTGGAAGAGAAATGGTTATTTGTTCAAAAAAGGTTTTAATTCAACCGTCGGAACAGAGTTCTGTTGGAAAGAAAACCTTCTTTGCCAGCTGAGCACATTTGATTTATAAGAAATTCACAAACCTGCATCCGGGTTCTCCATCGGCTTTAATGACACAACTTCCTCCATTTTGACAAGACTTTGTGAGTCCAAACAGGTAACATCGGTCTGTTAGATTTCCTAGAGGAACTGATAAATGAAAGGGAAATAGTTTTACTTTTTCCATCTATTGGTGTTTAATTTTTACATCCCCGTATCTAAGATCTGTTTGCAAACCATAAATTTTACCTAAATCACAGTACCATATATTTATATACAGCTCATTTATTTCACATGCTCATTACTTGTGACTAGACCTTTTATTTGATACCTTGATTTTTCTCTAGTGTTTATTTATTCTTCTATCCGGGGAGGGGGGGGGGGGTGAAGTAATATATTTTGAATGCTGAATACTTACTCCATGCACTTGTTCCATTGGCTAGCACAACATTTATGTAAGGGGATTCAGTGAGCACTTGGACGGGATTGTTGTTGATCAGGAGCGGATCCCGGTTAAGGACCACGCTACTCATGGCGGCCGAGATCTCCTCCTCGTCTGTTGGTTCCACTGGCTTGTTCAAGGTGACATTAAAAAGTATAAAAGTCGTATTGGTCGTTTCGTTGAATCTGAAAAGCAAGAAAGTTCAATTTATACTTTGATAACAGTTTCCTTGAAAAGAAAATTAATCATCCAATATACAATATGAAATTATTTCACAATTAATTTCTTTACCGCTGATACTAATTAATGCTGACTCCCTTCTTCAGAAAATGAAATTGTTCTGCCTATAAATGTTAAATTGCCCGGTGGCTGCCAGATATGTTTCCACCATCTCAGAAAAAAGTCTTGAGAGGGTCGTAAATTTTTATGGCTTCTTTTACAAGCCGAGACCCTACAATTCTGAAGGATTCTGGTAATTCGGGAAGCAAGCGAAAAGTGAAAAATAATAAATCGTTAATTTTACTACAACGCCAAAATGTGGAAAAATATTGCTGTGGCAAATGTTTCTTCATTCCAACTATTCTATTTGAGGAAGAGACTATTCCGCTTACCTGATATTGTCGTCTGTGATGTTCACTGAACTGAACCCAGATATATTCTGAAATTTCTCTGCAAGCTAAAATAAAATCAAATGACATAAAGATTTGTAGACGTTGTAGAGAGAAATTTTGTAGTATAGTTTAAGAAGGAATAATTATCGATAAGAGAGTTGAATGACTTTAAAAATGATGTCTGCCCGTACGAATATCTAGATGTTTTACAAAGACCTTGACGGCAAACGTCACTTTTTAAAATAAGTTTGATAAATGTATATGGAATAAAAGAAAGCATTATTCATAATCGATAAAGAGTTGTTGGACGCCAGACAAAGTTATCCCTTAACCGCTTTGCTTCGTACATGTATATAAAACGCGGACCCGATACGTCATAACCATCCTATTCTTAGGAGGTAGAGTTGGAATGTTATGACATATCGGATCCTCGGTTAATGAGGTTGCAAAGGAAATGACAATGATAATAATTTTTTTTTTAAATGAGAAAAAAAAATACAGTACCGACAGCGCAATTTGTTCCTTATCACTGTCTGTAAATTGTCCGTCAAGTGAAAGTTGTAACTCGACATGTTTCCTGGGGGCTGAAAGAAAACGCAGCTTTTAGATTAACTTCGATAAAAAATTGTATTCAATTTTACCAAACGTTTAAAATTTCGGTAGACAAATCGTATATTTATGAAACATTTTTTTCTTGCGTGCTGATGGCATTCAGAATATAGTCAACAATTCACAGTCTATTAACAAGAGGCACATCAATATACATGTACAAACATACTTTCCACGACAATAAGAGATGAGGTTGTGGCATTTGTCTGTGTTAAATTCTTTGATGTCGTTGTGAATGTCGATGCCGCCCCATCAGTGGTCTTTGTTTGTATAGTTGTACTGACAGTGGAGGGTGTTGTTGATTGGCTGGTTCCTGAATACAAATAACCATCATACAATAAAGCAAATCCATTGCAAGTAAAGGGCTACATTTATACGGAAGTGCGACCATATCATGTAAAGGAGAAAAGCCGATACCGGCAAGTCGAAAAAAAAGTATTGATCGAGGTCCGTCCTGTAAGAGTCTCTTGCAGACCGTATACACACTCGTCAGTGTTAGGATTGATAGTGAAGTTCACAGACCGTATACACACTCATCAATGTTTGGATTGACAGAAAAGTTCACAGACCGCATACACACTCGTCAATGTTTGGATTGACAGTGAAGTTCACAGACCGTTCACACACTCGTCAATGTTTGGATTGACAGTGAAGTTCACAGACAGTATACACACTCGTCAATGTTTGGATTGGCAGAAAAGTTCGCAGACCTGGGTATACTTTGCTGTCGACTCCACACTGAAGATATTTCAAATGGAGGATAATAAAAGGATAAAAACACATGACTGAAAATGTATCAATCGGTAAGACTATGCACCACAATCTTTAGGGTTTCATACTTGTTTTCTGAAATTGCGTTTTTTTTTGACAGGTAAAAATGTTAATTAAAATTTAGGTCACCGCAGCGCGAGAAAAGTTTACAGGCTAGAACAGCCGGCATTGTATGTTTCTGTAGACTTTATGCATTATGCCGTCACAAGCGTTTACATTTAGGAATGCAACACGTTCCTTTGGATTGACAGAGATGTTCACAGACCATATAAACGCTCGTCAATGTTTGGATTGACAGAGAAGTTCACAGACCGTATACACACTCGTCAATGTTTGGATTTACAGAGAAGTTCACAGACCGTATACACACTCGTCAATGCTTGGATTGACAGATAAGTTCACAGACCGTATACACACTCGTCAATGTTTGGATTGACAGAGAAGTTCACAGACCGTATACACACTCGTTAATGTTTGGATTTACAGAGAAGTTCACAGACCGTATACACACTCGTCAATGTTTGGATTGACAGAGAAGTTCACAGACCGTATACACACTCGTTAATGTTTGGATTGACAGAGAAGTTCACAGACCATATAAACACTGGTCAATGTTTGGATTGACAGAAAAGTTCACAGACCTGGGTATACTTTGCTGTCGACTCCACACTGAAGATATTTCAAATGGAGGCTTATAAAAGGAAAAAAAAAAACCACATGACTGAAACTGTATTGCTTAGGCTCAATCGGTAAGGCTATACACCACAATCTTTAGTTTTTCATTCTTGTTTTCTGAAATCGCGTTTTTTGACAGGTAAAAATGTTAATTAAAATTAAGGTCACCGCAGCGCGAGAAAAGTTTACAGGCTAGAACAGCCGACGCGGCATGTTTCTGTATACTTTATGCATTATGCCGTCACAAGCGTTTACATTTAGGAATGCAACATGTTCCTTTCCATAGTTTCATCTTAGGGAATTACATTAATTGGTTGTACATATATATAGATTTCTTCAGTATTGGTCATCTTTCAGGATGTATAAAAATAAAAACATAAAAAATTATTGCAAATAAAAAACATAGGGTAATCAAAGATTACATAGCTCGCCGTAGCAGGTTTTTGTCAAAATACAAAAAAGTATTGTCATGAGGATTCTAATATTAGTCTAATCCCTTAGAGAGCTAAAGATACAGCCAAAGTGAGTAATTAAACAGTAGGTTACTGGTTAAGGTCAAAGTCCAAGGTCAACGTCACTGGATCAAAGGTCAATGTCTCAAATGAAAGGTCCTATAACAAGGAGTCTACATGTGAAATATCAAAGCCCCACCCCTTATAGTTCAAGAGATATAGCCCAGGTTAAAGTCTTTGAAAAGTAAGTCAAAGGTCAAAGTCACTTGGTCAAAGGTCATGGTCTCAAATGAAAGGTCTCTTCACAAGGTATCTACATGTGAAATATGGAAGTCCTACCCCTTATGATTGTAGAGAAATACCCCAGGTTAAAAATTTTGAAAAGTAAGTCAAACTCCAAGGTCAAGACCACTAGGTCAAAGGTCATGGTCTCAAATAAAAGGTTTCGTCACAAGGTATCTACATGTGAAATATGAAAGCCCTACCCTTTATGTTTGAAAAGAAATAGCTCGGTTTAAGTTTTTGAAAAGTAGGTCAAAGTCCAAGGTCAAGGTCAACAGGTCAAAGGTCATGGTCTCAAATGAAAGGTTTCGTTACAAAGTATCTATATGTGAAATATAAAAACCCTACCCTTTATGGTTGAAAAAATAAACCCCAGATTTAAGTTTTGTCTACGGACGACGACAACGTCGACGACACCGAGGGTATGACATTGGCTTTTCGGACTTTCGTCCCGGCGAGCTAAAAAGAGACAATGAAAATTATTTCATTAAACATCAGTATCAAAGAGAACATTAATTGATCTTTTCTTACCCGTAGAGTAGGTCTCTGTGGATCCTGCTGTTGGTGTTGCAGCTGATGATGTGCTGACAGACTCGCTGGAAGAGGACGAAGATGCTGTTTCTTCACTTGTACTCTCAGTGCTTAGCGAAGAAGCGAAGGTTGCTGTGCTTCCGATGGTGGAAGTCTCGGTACCCAAGCTGCTTGTTGATGATGCAGGAAGAGGAGTAGTAATTTCTGTCACTCCAATTGAAGATATTTCAGTTCCTGTAGATACCGAGCTTTCGGTAGTGACAGAGCTAGCAGAGGTTGTTTCAGTTGCAGATGTACTTCTCTCTGTCGTCACTGTGACGGTACTTTCAGTCGATGCAGGTTCAGCAGTTGACGGTATGGGACCCGAAGATTCGCTTGCACTGGTTGTCGAAGTGACACTCGTTGCCCCAGTACTTGTAATACTTGAGCCCAGAGAACCTGTAATTAAGAAGATTCAGATGAAAAATCCTCAATTGGTACTTGCAATATAATGGAACTTCGTTGGTGTGTCAAATGAAATTAAGGAAAATGGAGCAATTTTATATGAATGTTTTTTTTTTTATTACTGATCATCTGTCATGATGTATTGTAAATAAAAAATCATATCCAAGCCATCTTGCTACGTCTTTCGGTATATTTAGGACATAATTTGAGGATCACTGACGAGGGTTAAATACCCGAAACTTGCATGTCTGCTCCATGCTGTAAATTTATCTGCTCTAAAATGATGCTAATGAATTTGAAGACGTTAAACATTTGTACCACTTGGTGAGTGTCACTGCTGGTGGACCAGGAGCACCCGAGGGCACATGTAGCTAAGTTCGATCAATTTCGGTTGGTCGTTTCTTCAAACGCATTTGGAAATTTCTGTTAACAAAATTTTCTCAAATTTTTAAAACCTGGGTCCTGTAGCATCATATCCAAGCCATCTTGCTACGTCTTTCGGTATATTTAGGACATAATTTTCATAGATTTTGGTCACATTACATTGTTTAGATCGAGGATCACTGACGAGGGTTAAATATCCGAAACGTGCATGTCGGGTCAATGCTGTGAATTTATCTTATCTAAAATGATGCTAATGAATTTGAAAAGGTAAAACATTTAATGAGAATGAAAACATCAAGCGCATATACATTATTCACACGGACAGAATAGAAAACGAGAAGTCGTTTCATAGATAATGATGTAAGGATGTGCTAGTTTCTTACCCGTAGAATAGACTTCTGTAGAGCCTGCTGTTGGTGTTGCAGCTGATGATGTGCTGACAGACTCGCTGGAAGAGGACGAAGATGCTGTTTCTGCACTTGTACTCTCAGTGCTTAGCGGAGAAGCAAAGGTTGCTGTGCTTCCGATGGTGGAGGTCTCGGTACCCAAGCTGCTTGTTGATGATGCAGGAAGAGAAGTGGTAATTTCTGTCACTCCAGTAGATGATGTTTCCGTTGCTGTAGATATCGAGCTTTCGGTAATGACAGAGCTAGCAGAGGTTGTTTCAGTTGCTAATGTACTACTCTCTGTCGTCCCTGTGACGGTACTTTCAGTCGATGCAGATTCGGCAGTTGACGTTATTGTGCCCAAAGATTCGCTTGCACTGGTTGTCGAAGTGACACTCGTTGCCTCAGTACTTGCAATACTTGAGCCCAGAGAACCTTTAACAAAGAAGATTCACTTGAAATTCCCTCGACCGATACCCGAGATATAATGCAAATATCTTGGTGAATCCAATGAAATTGGGGAAAACGGAGCAATTCCTTATCAATGTATTTGTTATGTATTAATCTTCTTTCATTGTGTATTGAAAATAAAACGTTTAATGATAATGAAAACATAAAGTACATATACAGTACGTAAAAAGACAACATGGACAACTAAAAATAATTTCATAAATAATGCTGTATCGAAAGTGAAGAGGATTTGATGTTTTCTTACCCGTAGAATAGGTTTCTGTAGAGCCTGCTGTTGGTGTTGCAGCTGATGATGTGCTGACAGACTCGCTGGAAGAGGACGAAGATACTGTTTCTGCACTTGTACTCTCAGTGCTTAGCGAAGAAGCAAAGGTTGCTGTGCTTCCGATGGTGGAGGTCTCGGTAGCCAAGCTGCTTGTTGATGATGCAGGAAGAGAAGTGGTAATTTCTGTCACTCCAGTAGATGATGTTTCCGTTCCTGTAGATATCGAGCTTTCGGTAATGACAGAGCTAGCAGAGGTTGTTTCAGTTGCTAATGTACTACTCTCTGTCGTCCCTGTGACGGTACTTTCAGTCGATGCAGATTCGGCAGTTGACGTTATTGTGCCCAAAGATTCGCTTGCACTGGTTGTCGAAGTGACACTCGTTGCCTCAGTACTTGCAATACTTGAGCCCAGAGAACCTTTAACAAAGAAGATTCACTTGAAATTCCCTCGACCGATACCCGAGATATAATGCAAATATCTTGGTGAATCCAATGAAATTGGGGAAAACGGAGCAATTCCTTATCAATGTATTTGTTCTGTGTGTGTGTATTAATCTTCTTTCATGGTGTATTGAAAGTAAAACGTTTAATGATAATGAAACATAAAGTACATATACAGTACGTAAAAAGACAACATGGACAACTAAAAATAATTTCATAAATAATGCTGTATCGAAAGTGAAGAGGATTTGATGTTTTCTTACCCGTAGAATAGGTTTCTGTAGAGCCTGCTGTTGGTGTTGCAGCTGATGATGTGCTGACAGACTCGCTGGAAGAGGACGAAGATACTGTTTCTGCACTTGTACTCTCAGTGCTTAGCGAAGAAGCAAAGGTTGCTGTGCTTCCGATGGTGGAGGTCTCGGTAGCCAAGCTGCTTGTTGATGATGCAGGAAGAGAAGTGGTAATTTCTGTCACTCCAGTAGATGATGTTTCCGTTCCTGTAGATATCGAGCTTTCGGTAATGACAGAGCTAGCAGAGGTTGTTTCAGTTGCTAATGTACTACTCTCTGTCGTCCCTGTGACGGTACTTTCAGTCGATGCAGATTCGGCAGTTGACGTTATTGTGCCCAAAGATTCGCTTGCACTGGTTGTCGAAGTGACACTCGTTGCCTCAGTACTTGCAATACTTGAGCCCAGAGAACCTTTAACAAAGAAGATTCACTTGAAATTCCCTCAAACGATTCCCGAGATATAATGGAAATATCTTGGAGAATCCAATGAAATTGGGGAAAACGGAGCAATTCCTTATCAATGTATTTGTTCTGTACTAATCTTCTTTCATGGTGTATTGAAAATAAAACGTTTAATGATAATGAAAACATAAAGTACATATACAGTACGTAAAAGGACAACATGGACAACTAAAAATAATTTCATAAATAATGCTGTATCGAAAGTGAAGAGGATTTGATGTTTTCTTACCCGTAGAATAGGTTTCTGTAGAGCCTGCTGTTGGTGTTGCAGCTGATGATGTGCTGACAGACTCGCTGGAAGAGGACGAAGATGCTGTTTCTGCACTTGTACTCTCAGTGCTTAGCGAAGAAGCAAAGGTTGCTGTGCTTCCGATGGTGGAGGTCTCGGTAGCCAAGCTGCTTGTTGATGATGCAGGAAGAGAAGTGGTAATTTCTGTCACTCCAGTAGATGATGTTTCCGTTCCTGTAGATATCGAGCTTTCGGTAATGACAGAGCTAGCAGAGGTTGTTTCAGTTGCTAATGTACTACTCTCTGTCGTCCCTGTGACGGTACTTTCAGTCGATGCAGATTCGGCAGTTGACGTTATTGTGCCCAAAGATTCGCTTGCACTGGTTGTCGAAGTGACACTCGTTGCCTCAGTACTTGCAATACTTGAGCCCAGAGAACCTTTAACAAAGAAGATTCACTTGAAATTCCCTCGACCGATACCCGAGATATAATGCAAATATCTTGGTGAATCCAATGAAATTGGGGAAAACGGAGCAATTCCTTATCAATGTATTTGTTCTGTGTGTGTGTATTAATCTTCTTTCATGGTGTATTGAAAGTAAAACGTTTAATGATAATGAAACATAAAGTACATATACAGTACGTAAAAAGACAACATGGACAACTAAAAATAATTTCATAAATAATGCTGTATCGAAAGTGAAGAGGATTTGATGTTTTCTTACCCGTAGAATAGGTTTCTGTAGAGCCTGCTGTTGGTGTTGCAGCTGATGATGTGCTGACAGACTCGCTGGAAGAGGACGAAGATACTGTTTCTGCACTTGTACTCTCAGTGCTTAGCGAAGAAGCAAAGGTTGCTGTGCTTCCGATGGTGGAGGTCTCGGTAGCCAAGCTGCTTGTTGATGATGCAGGAAGAGAAGTGGTAATTTCTGTCACTCCAGTAGATGATGTTTCCGTTCCTGTAGATATCGAGCTTTCGGTAATGACAGAGCTAGCAGAGGTTGTTTCAGTTGCTAATGTACTACTCTCTGTCGTCCCTGTGACGGTACTTTCAGTCGATGCAGATTCGGCAGTTGACGTTATTGTGCCCAAAGATTCGCTTGCACTGGTTGTCGAAGTGACACTCGTTGCCTCAGTACTTGCAATACTTGAGCCCAGAGAACCTTTAACAAAGAAGATTCACTTGAAATTCCCTCGACCGATACCCGAGATATAATGCAAATATCTTGGTGAATCCAATGAAATTGGGGAAAACGGAGCAATTCCTTATCAATGTATTTGTTCTGTGTGTGTGTATTAATCTTCTTTCATGGTGTATTGAAAGTAAAACGTTTAATGATAATGAAACATAAAGTACATATACAGTACGTAAAAAGACAACATGGACAACTAAAAATAATTTCATAAATAATGCTGTATCGAAAGTGAAGAGGATTTGATGTTTTCTTACCCGTAGAATAGGTTTCTGTAGAGCCTGCTGTTGGTGTTGCAGCTGATGATGTGCTGACAGACTCGCTGGAAGAGGACGAAGATACTGTTTCTGCACTTGTACTCTCAGTGCTTAGCGAAGAAGCAAAGGTTGCTGTGCTT
Source organism: Pinctada fucata (assembly GCA_028142955.1). Lineage (NCBI taxonomy): Eukaryota > Metazoa > Mollusca > Bivalvia > Pterioida > Pteriidae > Pinctada > Pinctada fucata. Next base: position 58,551,975 of record AP027105.1, read on the forward strand.
CCGATGGTGGAGGTCTCGGTAGCCAAGCTGCTTGTTGATGATGCAGGAAGAGAAGTGGTAATTTCTGTCACTCCAGTAGATGATGTTTCCGTTCCTGTAGATATCGAGCTTTCGGTAATGACAGAGCTAGCAGAGGTTGTTTCAGTTGCTAATGTACTACTCTCTGTCGTCCCTGTGACGGTACTTTCAGTCGATGCAGATTCGGCAGTTGACGTTATTGTGCCCAAAGATTCGCTTGCACTGGTTGTCGAAGTGACACTCGTTGCCTCAGTACTTGCAATACTTGAGCCCAGAGAACCTTTAACAAAGAAGATTCACTTGAAATTCCCTCAAACGATTCCCGAGATATAATGGAAATATCTTGGAGAATCCAATGAAATTGGGGAAAACGGAGCAATTCCTTATCAATGTATTTGTTCTGTACTAATCTTCTTTCATGGTGTATTGAAAATAAAACGTTTAATGATAATGAAAACATAAAGTACATATACAGTACGTAAAAGGACAACATGGACAACTAAAAATAATTTCATAAATAATGCTGTATCGAAAGTGAAGAGGATTTGATGTTTTCTTACCCGTAGAATAGGTTTCTGTAGAGCCTGCTGTTGGTGTTGCAGCTGATGATGTGCTGACAGACTCGCTGGAAGAGGACGAAGATGCTGTTTCTGCACTTGTACTCTCAGTGCTTAGCGAAGAAGCAAAGGTTGCTGTGCTTCCGATGGTGGAGGTCTCGGTACCCAAGCTGCTTGTTGATGATGCAGGAAGAGAAGTGGTAATTTCTGTCACTCCAGTAGATGATGTTTCCGTTCCTGTAGATATCGAGCTTTCGGTAATGACAGAGCTAGCAGAGGTTGTTTCAGTTGCTAATGTACTACTCTCTGTCGTCCCTGTGACGGTACTTTCAGTCGATGCAGATTCGGCAGTTGACGTTATTGTGCCCAAAGATTCGCTTGCACTGGTTGTCGAAGTGACACTCGTTGCCTCAGTACTTGCAATACTTGAGCCCAGAGAACCTTTAACAAAGAAGATTCACTTGAAATTCCCTCGACCGATACCCGAGATATAATGCAAATATCTTGGTGAATCCAATGAAATTGGGGAAAACGGAGCAATTCCTTATCAATGTATTTGTTATGTATTAATCTTCTTTCATGGTGTATTGAAAATAAAACGTTTAATGATAATGGAAACATAAAGTACATATACAGTACGTAAAAAGACAACGTGGACAACTAAAAATAATTTCATAAATAATGCTGTATCGAAAGTGAAGAGGATTTGATGTTTTCTTACCCGTAGAATAGGTTTCTGTAGAGCCTGCTGTTGGTGTTGCAGCTGATGATGTGCTTCCGATGGTGGAGGTCTCGGTACCCAAGCTGCTTGTTGATGATGCAGGAAGAGAAGTGGTAATTTCTGTCACTCCAGTAGATGATGTTTCCGTTCCTGTAGATATCGAGCTTTCGGTAATGACAGAGCTAGCAGAGGTTGTTTCAGTTGCTAATGTACTACTCTCTGTCGTCCCTGTGACGGTACTTTCAGTCGATGCAGATTCGGCAGTTGACGTTATTGTGCCCAAAGATTCGCTTACACTGGTTGTCGAAGTGACACTCGTTGCCTCAGTACTTGCAATACTTGAGCCCAGAGAACCTTTAACAAAGAAGATTCACTTGAAATTCCCTCGACCGATACCCGAGATATAATGCAAATATCTTGGTGAATCCAATGAAATTGGGGAAAACGGAGCAATTCCTTATCAATGTATTTGTTCTGTATTAATCTTCTTTCATGGTGTATTGAATGTAAAACGTTTAATGATAATGAAAACATAAAGTACATATACAGTACGTAAAAAGACAACGTGGACAACTAAAAATAATTTCATAAATAATGCTGTATCGAAAGTGAAGAGGATTTGATGTTTTCTTACCCGTAGAATAGGTTTCTGTAGAGCCTGCTGTTGGTGTTGCAGCTGATGATGTGCTTCCGATGGTGGAGGTCTCGGTACCCAAGCTGCTTGTTGATGATGCAGGAAGAGAAGTGGTAATTTCTGTCACTCCAGTAGATGATGTTTCCGTTCCTGTAGATATCGAGCTTTCGGTAATGACAGAGCTAGCAGAGGTTGTTTCAGTTGCTAATGTACTACTCTCTGTCGTCCCTGTGACGGTACTTTCAGTCGATGCAGATTCGGCAGTTGACGTTATTGTGCCCAAAGATTCGCTTGCACTGGTTGTCGAAGTGACACTCGTTGCCTCAGTACTTGCAATACTTGAGCCCAGAGAACCTTTAACAAAGAAGATTCACTTGAAATTCCCTCGACCGATACCCGAGATATAATGCAAATATCTTGGTGAATCCAATGAAATTGGGGAAAACGGAGCAATTCCTTATCAATGTATTTGTTCTGTATTAATCTTCTTTCATGGTGTATTGAAAGTAAAACGTTTAATGATAATGAAAACATAAAGTACATATACAGTACGTAAAAGGACAACATGGACAACTAAAAATAATTTCATAAATAATGCTGTATCGAAAGTGAAGAGGATTTGATGTTTTCTTACCCGTAGAATAGGTTTCTGTAGAGCCTGCTGTTGGTGTTGCAGCTGATGATGTGCTGACAGACTCGCTGGAAGAGGACGAAGATGCTGTTTCTGCACTTGTACTCTCAGTGCTTAGCGAAGAAGCAAAGGTTGCTGTGCTTCCGATGGTGGAGGTCTCGGTAGCCAAGCTGCTTGTTGATGATGCAGGAAGAGAAGTGGTAATTTCTGTCACTCCAGTAGATGATGTTTCCGTTCCTGTAGATATCGAGCTTTCGGTAATGACAGAGCTAGCAGAGGTTGTTTCAGTTGCTAATGTACTACTCTCTGTCGTCCCTGTGACGGTACTTTCAGTCGATGCAGATTCGGCAGTTGACGTTATTGTGCCCAAAGATTCGCTTGCACTGGTTGTCGAAGTGACACTCGTTGCCTCAGTACTTGCAATACTTGAGCCCAGAGAACCTTTAACAAAGAAGATTCACTTGAAATTCCCTCAAACGATTCCCGAGATATAATGGAAATATCTTGGAGAATCCAATGAAATTGAGGAAATCGGAGCAATTCCTTATCAATGTATTTGTTCTGTACTAATCTTCTTTCATGGTGTATTGAAAATAAAACGTTTAATGATAATGAAAACATAAAGTACATATACAGTACGTAAAAGGACAACATGGACAACTAAAAATAATTTCATAAATAATGCTGTATCGAAAGTGAAGAGGATTTGATGTTTTCTTACCCGTAGAATAGGTTTCTGTAGAGCCTGCTGTTGGTGTTGCAGCTGATGATGTGCTGACAGACTCGCTGGAAGAGGACGAAGATGCTGTTTCTGCACTTGTACTCTCAGTGCTTAGCGAAGAAGCAAAGGTTGCTGTGCTTCCGATGGTGGAGGTCTCGGTAGCCAAGCTGCTTGTTGATGATGCAGGAAGAGAAGTGGTAATTTCTGTCACTCCAGTAGATGATGTTTCCGTTCCTGTAGATATCGAGCTTTCGGTAATGAAAGAGCTAGCAGAGGTTGTTTCAGTTGCTAATGTACTACTCTCTGTCGTCCCTGTGACGGTACTTTCAGTCGATGCAGATTCGGCAGTTGACGTTATTGTGCCCAAAGATTCGCTTGCACTGGTTGTCGAAGTGACCCTCGTTGCCTCAGTACTTGCAATACTTGAGCCCAGAGAACCTTTAACAAAGAAGATTCACTTGAAATTCCCTCAACCGATACCCGAGATATAATGCAAATATCTTAGTGAATCCAATGAAATTGGGGAAAACGGAGCAATTCCTTATCAATGTATTTGTTCTTTATTAATCTTCTTTCATGTTGTATTGAAAATAAAACGTTTAATGATAATGAAAACATAAAGTACATATACAGTACGTAAAAGGACAACATGGAGAACTAAAAATAATTTCATAAATAATGCTGTATCGAAAGTGAAGAGGATTTGATGTTTTCTTACCCGTAGAATAGGTTTCTGTAGAGCCTGCTGTTCGTGTTGCAGCTGATGATGTGCTGACAGACTCGCTGGAAGAGGACGAAGATGCTGTTTCTGCACTTGTACTCTCAGTGCTTAGCGAAGAAGCAAAGGTTGCTGTGCTTCCGATGGTGGAGGTCTCGGTAGCCAAGCTGCTTGTTGATGATGCAGGAAGAGAAGTGGTAATTTTTGTCACTCCAGTAGATGGTGTTTCCGTTCCTGTAGATATCGAGCTTTCGGTAATGACAGAGCTAGCAGAGGTTGTTTCAGTTGCTAATGTACTACTCTCTGTCGTCCCTGTGACGGTACTTTCAGTCGATGCAGATTCGGCAGTTGACGTTATTGTGCCCAAAGATTCGCTTGCACTGGTTGTCGAAGTGACCCTCGTTGCCTCAGTACTTGCAATACTTGAGCCCAGAGAACCTTTAACAAAGAAGATTCACTTGAATTTCCCTCGACTGATACCCGAGATATAATGCAAATATCTTGGTGAATCCAATGAAATTGGGGAAAACGGAGCAATTCCTTATCAATGTATTTGTTCTGTATTAATCTTCTTTCATGGTGTATTGAAAGTAAAACGTTTAATGATAATGAAAACATAAAGTACATATACAGTTAGTAAAAAGACAACATGGGCAACTAAAAATAATTTCATAAATAATGCTGTATCGAAAGTGAAGAGGATTTGATGTTTTCTTACCCGTAGAATAGGTTTCTGTAGAGCCTGCTGTTGGTGTTGCAGCTGATGATGTGCTGACAGACTCGCTGGAAGAGGACGAAGATGCTGTTTCTGCACTTGTACTCTCAGTGCTTAGCGAAGAAGCAAAGGTTGCTGTGCTTCCGATGGTGGAGGTCTCGGTAGCCAAGCTGCTTGTTGATGATGCAGGAAGAGAAGTGGTAATTTCTGTCACTCCAGTAGATGATGTTTCCGTTCCTGTAGATATCGAGCTTTCGGTAATGACAGAGCTAGCAGAGGTTGTTTCAGTTGCTAATGTACTACTCTCTGTCGTCCCTGTGACGGTACTTTCAGTCGATGCAGATTCGGCAGTTGACGTTATTGTGCCCAAAGATTCGCTTGCACTGGTTGTCGAAGTGACCCTCGTTGCCTCAGTACTTGCAATACTTGAGCCCAGAGAACCTTTAACAAAGAAGATTCACTTGAAATTCCCTCAACCGATACCCGAGATATAATGGAAATATCTTGGTGAATCCAATGAAATTGGGGAAAACGGAGCAATTCCTTATCAATGTATTTGTTCTTTATTAATCTTCTTTCATGTTGTATTGAAAATAAAACGTTTAATGATAATGAAAACATAAAGTACATATACAGTACGTAAAAGGACAACATGGAGAACTAAAAATAATTTCATAAATAATGCTGTATCGAAAGTGAAGAGGATTTGATGTTTTCTTACCCGTAGAATAGGTTTCTGTAGAGCCTGCTGTTGGTGTTGCAGCTGATGATGTGCTGACAGACTCGCTGGAAGAGGACGAAGATGCTGTTTCTGCACTTGTACTCTCAGTGCTTAGCGAAGAAGCAAAGGTTGCTGTGCTTCCGATGGTGGAGGTCTCGGTACCCAAGCTGCTTGTTGATGATGCAGGAAGAGAAGTGGTAATTTTTGTCACTCCAGTAGATGATGTTTCCGTTCCTGTAGATATCGAGCTTTCGGTAATGACAGAGCTAGCAGAGGTTGTTTCAGTTGCTAATGTACTACTCTCTGTCGTCCCTGTGACGGTACTTTCAGTCGATGCAGATTCGGCAGTTGACGTTATTGTGCCCAAAGATTCGCTTGCACTGGTTGTCGAAGTGACACTCGTTGCCTCAGTACTTGCAATACTTGAGCCCAGAGAACCTTTAACAAAGAAGATTCACTTGAAATTCCCTCAACCGATACCCGAGATATAATGCAAATATCTTGGTGAATCCAATGAAATTGGGGAAAACGGAGCAATTCCTTATCAATGTATTTGTTCTGTATTAATCTTCTTTCATGGTGTATTGAAAGTAAAACGTTTAATGATAATGAAAACATAAAGTACATATACAGTACGTAAAAAGACAACGTGGACAACTAAAAATAATTTCATAAATAATGCTGTATCGAAAGTGAAGAGGATTTGATGTTTTCTTACCCGTAGAATAGGTTTCTGTAGAGCCTGCTGTTGGTGTTGCAGCTGATGATGTGCTTCCGATGGTGGAGGTCTCGGTACCCAAGCTGCTTGTTGATGATGCAGGAAGAGAAGTGGTAATTTCTGTCACTCCAGTAGATGATGTTTCCGTTCCTGTAGATATCGAGCTTTCGGTAATGACAGAGCTAGCAGAGGTTGTTTCAGTTGCTAATGTACTACTCTCTGTCGTCCCTGTGACGGTACTTTCAGTCGATGCAGATTCGGCAGTTGACGTTATTGTGCCCAAAGATTCGCTTGCACTGGTTGTCGAAGTGACACTCGTTGCCTCAGTACTTGCAATACTTGAGCCCAGAGAACCTTTAACAAAGAAGATTCACTTGAAATTCCCTCAACCGATACCCGAGATATAATGGAAATATCTTGGTGAATCCAATGAAATTGGGGAAAACGGAGCAATTCCTTATCAATGTATTTGTTCTTTATTAATCTTCTTTCATGTTGTATTGAAAATAAAACGTTTAATGATAATGAAAACATAAAGTACATATACAGTACGTAAAAGGACAACATGGACAACTAAAAATAATTTCATAAATAATGCTGTATCGAAAGTGAAGAGGATTTGATGTTTTCTTACCCGTAGAATAGGTTTCTGTAGAGCCTGCTGTTGGTGTTGCAGCTGATGATGTGCTGACAGACTCGCTGGAAGAGGACGAAGATGCTGTTTCTGCACTTGTACTCTCAGTGCTTAGCGAAGAAGCAAAGGTTGCTGTGCTTCCGATGGTGGAGGTCTCGGTAGCCAAGCTGCTTGTTGATGATGCAGGAAGAGAAGTGGTAATTTTTGTCACTTCAGTAGATGATGTTTCCGTTCCTGTAGATATCGAGCTTTCGGTAATGACAGAGCTAGCAGAGGTTGTTTCAGTTGCTAATGTACTACTCTCTGTCGTCCCTGTGACGGTACTTTCAGTCGATGCAGATTCGGCAGTTGACGTTATTGTGCCCAAAGATTCGCTTGCACTGGTTGTCGAAGTGACACTCGTTGCCTCAGTACTTGCAATACTTGAGCCCAGAGAACCTTTAACAAAGAAGATTCACTTGAAATTCCCTTAACCGATACCCGAGATATAATGCAAATATCTTGGTGAATCCAATGAAATTGGGGAAAACGGAGCAATTCCTTATTAATGTATTTGTTCTGTATTAATCTTCTTTCATGGTGTATTGAAAATAAAACGTTTATTGATAATGAAAACATAAAGTACATATACAGTACGTAAAAAGACAACATGGACAACGAAAAATAATTTCATAAATAATGCTGTATCGAAAGTGAAGAGGATTTGATGTTTTCTTACCCGTAGAATAGGTTTCTGTAGAGCCTGCTGTTGGTGTTGCAGCTGATGATGTGCTGACAGACTCGCTGGAAGAGGACGAAGATGCTGTTTCTGCACTTGTACTCTCAGTGCTTAGCGAAGAAGCAAAGGTTGCTGTGCTTCCGATGGTGGAGGTCTCGGTAGCCAAGCTGCTTGTTGATGATGCAGGAAGAGAAGTGGTAATTTTTGTCACTCCAGTAGATGATGTTTCCGTTCCTGTAGATATCGAGCTTTCGGTATTGACAGAGCTAGCAGAGGTTGTTTCAGTTGCTAATGTACTACTCTCTGTCGTCCCTGTGACGGTACTTTCAGTCGATGCAGATTCGGCAGTTGACGTTATTGTGCCCAAAGATTCGCTTGCACTGGTTGTCGAAGTGACACTCGTTGCCTCAGTACTTGCAATACTTGAGCCCAGAGAACCTTTAACAAAGAAGATTCACTTGAAATTCCCTCAACCGATACCCGAGATATAATGCAAATATCTTGGTGAATCCAATGAAATTGGGGAAAACGGAGCAATTCCTTATCAATGTATTTGTTCTGTACTAATCTTCTTTCATGGTGTATTGAAAGTAAAACGTTTAATGATAATGAAAACATAAAGTACATATACAGTACGTAAAAGGACAACATGGACAACTAAAAATAATTTCATAAATAATGCTGTATCGAAAGTGAAGAGGATTTGATGTTTTCTTACCCGTAGAATAGGTTTCTGTAGTGCCAGCTGTTGGTGTTGCAGCTGATGATGTGCTGACAGACTCGCTGGAAGAGGACGAAGATGCTGTTTCTGCACTTGTACTCTCAGTGCTTAGCGAAGAAGCAAAGGTTGCTGTGCTTCCGATGGTGGAGGTCTCGGTACCCAAGCTGCTTGTTGATGATGCAGGAAGAGAAGTGGTAATTTTTGTCACTTCAGTAGATGATGTTTCCGTTCCTGTAGATATCGAGCTTTCGGTAATGACAGAGCTAGCAGAGGTTGTTTCAGTTGCTAATGTACTACTCTCTGTCGTCCCTGTGACGGTACTTTCAGTCGATGCAGATTCGGCAGTTGACGTTATTGTGCCCAAAGATTCGCTTGCACTGGTTGTCGAAGTGACACTCGTTGCCTCAGTACTTGCAATACTTGAGCCCAGAGAACCTTTAACAAAGAAGATTCACTTGAAATTCCCTTAACCGATACCCGAGATATAATGCAAATATCTTGGTGAATCCAATGAAATTGGGGAAAACGGAGCAATTCCTTATTAATGTATTTGTTCTGTATTAATCTTCTTTCATGGTGTATTGAAAATAAAACGTTTATTGATAATGAAAACATAAAGTACATATACAGTACGTAAAAAGACAACATGGACAACGAAAAATAATTTCATAAATAATGCTGTATCGAAAGTGAAGAGGATTTGATGTTTTCTTACCCGTAGAATAGGTTTCTGTAGAGCCTGCTGTTGGTGTTGCAGCTGATGATGTGCTGACAGACTCGCTGGAAGAGGACGAAGATGCTGTTTCTGCACTTGTACTCTCAGTGCTTAGCGAAGAAGCAAAGGTTGCTGTGCTTCCGATGGTGGAGGTCTCGGTAGCCAAGCTGCTTGTTGATGATGCAGGAAGAGAAGTGGTAATTTTTGTCACTCCAGTAGATGATGTTTCCGTTCCTGTAGATATCGAGCTTTCGGTATTGACAGAGCTAGCAGAGGTTGTTTCAGTTGCTAATGTACTACTCTCTGTCGTCCTTGTGACGGTACTTTCAGTCGATGCAGATTCGGCAGTTGACGTTATTGTGCCCAAAGATTCGCTTGCACTGGTTGTCGAAGTGACACTCGTTGCCTCAGTACTTGCAATACTTGAGCCCAGAGAACCTTTAACAAAGAAGATTCACTTGAAATTCCCTCAACCGATACCCGAGATATAATGGAAATATCTTGGTGAATCCAATGAAATTGGGGAAAACGGAGCAATTCCTTATCAATGTATTTGTTCTGTACTAATCTTCTTTCATGGTGTATTGAAAGTAAAACGTTTAATGATAATGAAAACATAAAGTACATATACAGTACGTAAAAGGACAACATGGACAACTAAAAATAATTTCATAAATAATGCTGTATCGAAAGTGAAGAGGATTTGATGTTTTCTTACCCGTAGAATAGGTTTCTGTAGTTCCAGCTGTTGGTGTTGCAGCTGATGATGTGCTGACAGACTCGCTGGAAGAGGACGAAGATGCTGTTTCTGCACTTGTACTCTCAGTGCTTAGCGAAGAAGCAAAGGTTGCTGTGCTTCCGATGGTGGAGGTCTCGGTACCCAAGCTGCTTGTTGATGATGCAGGAAGAGAAGTGGTAATTTCTGTCACTCCAGTAGATGATGTTTCCGTTCCTGTAGATATCGAGCTTTCGGTAATGACAGAGCTAGCAGAGGTTGTTTCAGTTGCTAATGTACTACTCTCTGTCGTCCCTGTGACGGTACTTTCAGTCGATGCAGATTCGGCAGTTGACGTTATTGTGCCCAAAGATTCGCTTGCACTGGTTGTCGAAGTGACACTCGTTGCCTCAGTACTTGCAATACTTGAGCCCAGAGAACCTTTAACAAAGAAGATTCACTTGAAATTCCCTCAACCGATACCCGAGATATAATGGAAATATCTTGGTGAATCCAATGAAATTGGGGAAAACGGAGCAATTCCTTATCAATGTATTTGTTCTGTACTAATCTTCTTTCATGGTGTATTGAAAGTAAAACGTTTAATGATAATGAAAACATAAAGTACATATACAGTACGTAAAAGGACAACATGGACAACTAAAAATAATTTCATAAATAATGCTGTATCGAAAGTGAAGAGGATTTGATGTTTTCTTACCCGTAGAATAGGTTTCTGTAGTTCCAGCTGTTGGTGTTGCAGCTGATGATGTGCTGACAGACTCGCTGGAAGAGGACGAAGATGCTGTTTCTGCACTTGTACTCTCAGTGCTTAGCGAAGAAGCAAAGGTTGCTGTGCTTCCGATGGTGGAGGTCTCGGTACCCAAGCTGCTTGTTGATGATGCAGGAAGAGAAGTGGTAATTTCTGTCACTCCAGTAGATGATGTTTCCGTTCCTGTAGATATCGAGCTTTCGGTAATGACAGAGCTAGCAGAGGTTGTTTCAGTTGCTAATGTACTACTCTCTGTCGTCCCTGTGACGGTACTTTCAGTCGATGCAGATTCGGCAGTTGACGTTATTGTGCCCAAAGATTCGCTTGCACTGGTTGTCGAAGTGACACTCGTTGCCTCAGTACTTGCAATACTTGAGCCCAGAGAACCTTTAACAAAGAAGATTCACTTGAAATTCCCTCAACCGATACCCGAGATATAATGGAAATATCTTGGTGAATCCAATGAAATTGGGGAAAACGGAGCAATTCCTTATCAATGTATTTGTTCTGTACTAATCTTCTTTCATGGTGTATTGAAAGTAAAACGTTTAATGATAATGAAAACATAAAGTACATATACAGTACGTAAAAGGACAACATGGACAACTAAAAATAATTTCATAAATAATGCTGTATCGAAAGTGAAGAGGATTTGATGTTTTCTTACCCGTAGAATAGGTTTCTGTAGTTCCAGCTGTTGGTGTTGCAGCTGATGATGTGCTGACAGACTCGCTGGAAGAGGACGAAGATGCTGTTTCTGCACTTGTACTCTCAGTGCTTAGCGAAGAAGCAAAGGTTGCTGTGCTTCCGATGGTGGAGGTCTCGGTAGCCAAGCTGCTTGTTGATGATGCAGGAAGAGAAGTGGTAATTTCTGTCACTCCAGTAGATGATGTTTCCGTTCCTGTAGATATCGAGCTTTCGGTAATGACAGAGCTAGCAGAGGTTGTTTCAGTTGCTAATGTACTACTCTCTGTCGCCCCTGTGACGGTACTTTCAGTCGATGCAGATTCGGCAGTTGACGTTATTGTGCCCAAAGATTCGCTTGCACTGGTTGTCGAAGTGACACTCGTTGCCTCAGTACTTGCAATATTTGAGCCCAGAGAACCTTTAACAAAGAAGATTCACTTGAAATTCCCTCAACCGATACCCGAGATATAATGGAAATATCTTGGTGAATCCAATGAAATTGGGGAAAACGGAGCAATTCCTTATCAATGTATTTGTTCTGTACTAATCTTCTTTCATGGTGTATTGAAAATAAAACGTTTAATGATAATGAAAACATAAAGTACATATACAGTACGTAAAAGGACAACATGGACAACTAAAAATAATTTCATAAATAATGCTGTATCGAAAGTGAAGAGGATTTGATGTTTTCTTACCCGTAGAATAGGTTTCTGTAGAGCCTGCTGTTGGTGTTGCAGCTGAAGATGTGCTGACAGACTCGCTGGAAGAGGACGAAGATGCTGTTTCTGCACTTGTACTCTCAGTGCTTAGCGAAGAAGCAAAGGTTGCTGTGCTTCCGATGGTGGAGGTCTCGGTAGCCAAGCTGCTTGTTGATGATGAAGGAAGAGAAGTGGTAATTTCTGTCACTCCAGTAGATGATGTTTCCGTTCCTGTAGATATCGACCTTTCGGTAATGACAGAGCTAGCAGAGGTTGTTTCAGTTGCTAATGTACTACTCTCTGTCGTCCCTGTGACGGTACTTTCAGTCGATGCAGATTCGGCAGTTGACGTTATTGTGCCCAAAGATTCGCTTGCACTGGTTGTCGAAGTGACACTCGTTGCCTCAGTACTTGCAATACTTGAGCCCAGAGAACCTTTAACAAAGAAGATTCTCTTGAAATTCCCTCAACCGATACCCGAGATATAATGGAAATATCTTGGTGAATCCAATGAAATTGGGGAAAAAGGAGCAATTCCTTATCAATGTATTTGTTCTGTACTAATCTTCTTTTATGGAGTATTGAAAATAAAACGTTTAATGATAATGAAAACATAAAGTACATATACAGTACGTAAAAGGACAACATGGACAACTAAAAATAATTTCATAAATAATGCTGTATCGAAAGTGAAGAGGATTTGATGTTTTCTTACCCGTAGAATAGGTTTCTGTAGAGCCTGCTGTTGGTGTTGCAGCTGATGATGTGCTAACAGACTCGCCGGAAGAGGACGAAGATGCTGTTTCTGCACTTGTACTCTCAGTGCTTAGCGAAGAAGCAAAGGTTGCTGTGCTTCCGATGGTGGAGGTCTCGGTAGCCAAGCTGCTTGTTGAAGATGCAGAAAGAGAAGTGGTAATTTTTGTCACTCCAGTAGATGATGTTTCCGTTCCTGTAGATATCGAGCTTTCGGTAATGACAGAGCTAGCAGAGGTTGTTTCAGTTGCTAATGTACTACTCTCTGTCGTCCCTGTGACGGTACTTTCAGTCGATGCAGATTCGGCAGTTGACGTTAAATTGCCCAAAGATTCGCTTGCACTGGTTGTCGAAGTGACACTCGTTGCCTCAGTACTTGCAATACTTGAGCCCAGAGAACCTTTAACAAAGAAGATTCTCTTGAAATTCCCTCAACCGATACCCGAGATAATGGAAATATCTTGGTGAATCCAATGAAATTGGGGAAAACGGAGCAATTCCTTATCAATGTATTTGTTCTGTACTAATCTTCTTTTATGGTGTATTGAAAATAAAACGTTTAATGATAATGAAAACATAAAGTACATATACAGTACGTAAAAGGACAACATGGACAACTAAAAATAATTTCATAAATAATGCTGTATCGAAAGTGAAGAGGATTTGATGTTTTCTTACCCGTAGAATAGGTTTCTGTAGAGCCTGCTGTTGGTGTTGCAGCTGATGATGTGCTAACAGACTCGCCGGAAGAGGACGAAGATGCTGTTTCTGCACTTGTACTCTCAGTGCTTAGCGAAGAAGCAAAGGTTGCTGTGCTTCCGATGGTGGAGGTCTCGGTAGCCAAGCTGCTTGTTGAAGATGCAGGAAGAGAAGTGGTAATTTCTGTCACTCCAGTAGATGATGTTTCCGTTCCTGTAGATATCGAGCTTTCGGTATTGACAGAGCTAGCAGAGGTTGTTTCAGTTGCTAATGTACTACTCTCTGTCGTCCCTGTGACGGTACTTTCAGTCGATGCAGATTCGGCAGTTGACGTTATTGTGCCCAAAGATTCGCTTGCACTGGTTGTCGAAGTGACACTCGTTGCCTCAGTACTTGCAATATTTGAGCCCAGAGAACCTTTAACAAAGAAGATTCACTTGAAATTCCCTCAACCGATACCCGAGATATAATGGAAATATCTTGGTGAATCCAATGAAATTGGGGAAAACGGAGCAATTCCTTATCAATGTATTTGTTCTGTACTAATCTTCTTTCATGGTGTATTGAAAATAAAACGTTTAATGATAATGAAAACATAAAGTACATATACAGTACGTAAAAGGACAACATGGACAACTAAAAATAATTTCATAAATAATGCTGTATCGAAAGTGAAGAGGATTTGATGTTTTCTTACCCGTAGAATAGGTTTCTGTAGAGCCTGCTGTTGGTGTTGCAGCTGATGATGTGCTGACAGACTCGCTGGAAGAGGACGAAGATGCTGTTTCTGCACTTGTACTCTCAGTGCTTAGCGAAGAAGCAAAGGTTGCTGTGCTTCCGATGGTGGAGGTCTCGGTAGCCAAGCTGCTTGTTGATGATGAAGGAAGAGAAGTGGTAATTTCTGTCACTCCAGTAGATGATGTTTCCGTTCCTGTAGATATCGAGCTTTCGGTAATGACAGAGCTAGCAGAGGTTGTTTCAGTTGCTAATGTACTACTCTCTGTCGTCCCTGTGACGGTACTTTCAGTCGATGCAGATTCGGCAGTTGACGTTATTGTGCCCAAAGATTCGCTTGCACTGGTTGTCGAAGTGACACTCGTTGCCTCAGTACTTGCAATACTTGAGCCCAGAGAACCTTTAACAAAGAAGATTCACTTGAAATTCCCTCAACCGATACCCGAGATATAATGGAAATATCTTGGTGAATCCAATGAAATTGGGGAAAACGGAGCAATTCCTTATCAATGTATTTGTTCTGTACTAATCTTCTTTTATGGTGTATTGAAAATAAAACGTTTAATGATAATGAAAACATAAAGTACATATACAGTACGTAAAAGGACAACATGGACAACTAAAAATAATTTCATAAATAATGCTGTATCGAAAGTGAAGAGGATTTGATGTTTTCTTACCCGTAGAATAGGTTTCTGTAGAGCCTGCTGTTGGTGTTGCAGCTGATGATGTGCTAACAGACTCGCCGGAAGAGGACGAAGATGCTGTTTCTGCACTTGTATTCTCAGTGCTTAGCGAAGAAGCAAAGGTTGCTGTGCTTCCGATGGTGGAGGTCTCGGTAGCCAAGCTGCTTGTTGAAGATGCAGGAAGAGAAGTGGTAATTTCTGTCACTCCAGTAGATGATGTTTCCGTTCCTGTAGATATCGAGCTTTCGGTAATGACAGAGCTAGCAGAGGTTGTTTCAGTTGCTAATGTACTACTCTCTGTCGTCCCTGTGACGGTACTTTCAGTCGATGCAGATTCGGCAGTTGACGTTATTGTGCCCAAAGATTCGCTTGCACTGGTTGTCGAAGTGACACTCGTTGCCTCAGTACTTGCAATACTTGAGCCCAGAGAACCTTTAACAAAGAAGATTCACTTGAAATTCCCTCAACCGATACCCGAGATATAATGGAAATATCTTGGTGAATCCAATGAAATTGGGGAAAACGGAGCAATTCCTTATCAATGTATTTGTTCTGTACTAATCTTCTTTCATGGTGTATTGAAAATAAAACGTTTAATGATAATGAAAACATAAAGTACATATACAGTACGTAAAAGGACAACATGGACAACTAAAAATAATTTCATAAATAATGCTGTATCGAAAGTGAAGAGGATTTGATGTTTTCTTACCCGTAGAATAGGTTTCTGTAGAGCCTGCTGTTGGTGTTGCAGCTGATGATGTGCTGACAGACTCGCTGGAAGAGGACGAAGATGCTGTTTCTGCACTTGTACTCTCAGTGCTTAGCGAAGAAGCAAAGGTTGCTGTGCTTCCGATGGTGGAGGTCTCGGTAGCCAAGCTGCTTGTTGATGATGAAGGAAGAGAAGTGGTAATTTCTGTCACTCCAGTAGATGATGTTTCCGTTCCTGTAGATATCGAGCTTTCGGTAATGACAGAGCTAGCAGAGGTTGTTTCAGTTGCTAATGTACTACTCTCTGTCGTCCCTGTGACGGTACTTTCAGTCGATGCAGATTCGGCAGTTGACGTTATTGTGCCCAAAGATTCGCTTGCACTGGTTGTCGAAGTGACACTCGTTGCCTCAGTACTTGCAATACTTGAGCCCAGAGAACCTTTAACAAAGAAGATTCACTTGAAATTCCCTCAACCGATACCCGAGATATAATGGAAATATCTTGGTGAATCCAATGAAATTGGGGAAAACGGAGCAATTCCTTATCAATGTATTTGTTCTGTACTAATCTTCTTTTATGGAGTATTGAAAATAAAACGTTTAATGATAATGAAAACATAAAGTACATATACAGTACGTAAAAGGACAACATGGACAACTAAAAATAATTTCATAAATAATGCTGTATCGAAAGTGAAGAGGATTTGATGTTTTCTTACCCGTAGAATAGGTTTCTGTAGAGCCTGCTGTTGGTGTTGCAGCTGATGATGTGCTAACAGACTCACCGGAAGAGGACGAAGATGCTGTTTCTGCACTTGTACTCTCAGTGCTTAGCGAAGAAGCAAAGGTTGCTGTGCTTCCGATGGTTGAGGTCTCGGTAGCCAAGCTGCTTGTTGAAGATGCAGGAAGAGAAGTGGTAATTTCTGTCACTCCAGTAGATGATGTTTCCGTTCCTGTAGATATCGAGCTTTCGGTAATGACAGAGCTAGCAGAGGTTGTTTCAGTTGCTAATGTACTACTCTCTGTCGTCCCTGTGACGGTACTTTCAGTCGATGCAGATTCGGCAGTTGACGTTATTGTGCCCAAAGATTCGCTTGCACTGGTTGTCGAAGTGACACTCGTTGCCTCAGTACTTGCAATACTTGAGCCCAGAGAACCTTTAACAAAGAAGATTCTCTTGAAATTCCCTCAACCGATACCCGAGATATAATGGAAATATCTTGGTGAATCCAATGAAATTGGGGAAAACGGAGCAATTCCTTATCAATGTATTTGTTCTGTATTAATCTTCTTTCATGGTGTATTGAAAATAAAATGTTTAATGATAATGAAAACATAAAGTACATATACAGTACGTAAAAGGACAACATGGACAACTAAAAATAATTTCATAAATAATGCTGTATCGAAAGTGAAGAGGATTTGATGTTTTCTTACCCGTAGAATAGGTTTCTGTAGAGCCTGCTGTTGGTGTTGCAGCTGATGATGTGCTGACAGACTCGCTGGAAGAGGACGAAGATGCTGTTTCTGCACTTGTACTCTCAGTGCTTAGCAAAGAAGCAAAGGTTGCTGTGCTTCCGATGGTGGAGGTCTCGGTAGCCAAGCTGCTTGTTGATGATGCAGGAAGAGAAGTGGTAATTTCTGTCAATCCAGTAGATGATGTTTCCGTTCCTGTAGATATCGAGCTTTCGGTAATGACAGAGCTAGCAGAGGTTGTTTCAGTTGCTAATGTACTACTCTCTGTCGTCCCTGTGACGGTACTTTCAGTCGATGCAGATTCGGCAGTTGACGTTATTGTGCCCAAAGATTCGCTTGCACTGGTTGTTGAAGTGACACTCGTTGCCTCAGTACTTGCAATACTTGAGCCCAGAGAACCTTTAACAAAGAAGATTCACTTGAAATTCCTTCAACCGATACCCGAGATATAATGCAAATATCTTGGTGAATCCAATGAAATTGGGGAAAACGGAGCAATTCCTTATCAATGTATTTGTTCTGTATTAATCTTCTTTCATGGTGTATTGAAAGTAAAACGTTTAATGGTAATGAAAACATAAAGTACATATACAGTACGTAAAAGGAAAACATGGACAACTAAAAATAATTTCATAAATAATGCTGTATCGAAAGTGAAGAGGATTTGATGTTTTCTTACCCGTAGAATAGGTTTCTGTAGAGCCTGCTGTTGGTGTTGCAGCTGATGATGTGCTGACAGACTCGCTGGAAGAGGACGAAGATGCTGTTTCTGCACTTGTACTCTCAGTGCTTAGCGAAGAAGCAAAGGTTGCTGTGCTTCCGATGGTGGAGGTCTCGGTAGCCAAGCTGCTTGTTGATGATGCAGGAAGAGAAGTGGTAATTTCTGTCACTCCAGTAGATGATGTTTCCGTTCCTGTAGATATCGAGCTTTCGGTAATGACAGAGCTAGAAGAGGTTGTTTCAGTTGCTAATGTACTACTCTCTGTCGTCCCTGTGACGGTACTTTCAGTCGATGCAGATTCGGCAGTTGACGTTATTGTGCCCAAAGATTCGCTTGCACTGGTTGTCGAAGTGACACTCGTTGCCTCAGTACTTGCAATACTTGAGCCCAGAGAACCTTTAACAAAGAAGATTCACTTGAAATTCACTCAACCGATACCCGAGATATAATGGAAATATCTTGGTGAATCCAATGAAATTGGGGAAAACGGAGCAATTCCTTATCAATGTATTTGTTCTGTATTAATCTTCTTTCATGGTGTATTGAAAATAAAATGTTTAATGATAATGAAAACATAAAGGACATATACAGTACGTAAAAAGACAACATGGACAACTAAAAATAATTTCATAAATAATGCTGTATCGAAAGTGAAGAGGATTTGATGTTTTCTTACCCGTAGAATAGGTTTCTGTAGAGCCTGCTGTTGGTGTTGCAGCTGATGATGTGCTGACAGACTCGCTGGAAGAGGACGAAGATGCTGTTTCTGCACTTGTACTCTCAGTGCTTAGCGAAGAAGCAAAGGTTGCTGTGCTTCCGATGGTGGAGGTCTCGGTAGCCAAGCTGCTTGTTGATGATGCAGGAAGAGAAGTGGTAATTTCTGTCACTCCAGTAGATGATGTTTCCGTTCCTGTAGATATCGAGCTTTCGGTAATGACAGAGCTAGCAGAGGTTGTTTCAGTTGCTAATGTACTACTCTCTGTCGTCCCTGTGACGGTACTTTCAGTCGATGCAGATTCGGCAGTTGACGTTATTGTGCCCAAAGATTCGCTTGCACTGGTTGTCGAAGTGACACTCGTTGCCTCAGTACTTGCAATACTTGAGCCCAGAGAACCTTTAACAAAGAAGATTCACTTGAAATTCCCTCAACCGATACCCGAGATATAATGGAAATATCTTTGTGAATCCAATGAAATTGGGGAAAACGGAGCAATTCCTTATCAATGTATTTGTTCTGTACTAATCTTCTTTCATGGTGTATTGAAAATAAAACGTTTAATGATAATGAAAACATAAAGTACATATACAGTACGTAAAAGGACAACATGGACAACTAAAAATAATTTCATAAATAATGCTGTATCGAAAGTGAAGAGGATTTGATGTTTTCTTACCCGTAGAATAGGTTTCTGTAGAGCCTGCTGTTGGTGTTGCAGCTGATGATGTGCTGACAGACTCGCTGGAAGAGGACGAAGATGCTGTTTCTGCACTTGTACTCTCAGTGCTTAGCGAAGAATCAAAGGTTGCTGTGCTTCCGATGGTGGATGTCTCGGTAGCCAAGCTGCTTGTTGATGATGCAGGAAGAGAAGTGGTAATTTCTGTCACTCCAGTAGATGATGTTTCCGTTCCTGTAGATATCGAGCTTTCGGTAATGACAGAGCTAGCAGAGGTTGTTTCAGTTGCTAATGTACTACTCTCTGTCGTCCCTGTGACGGTACTTTCAGTCGATGCAGATTCGGCAGTTGACGTTATTGTGCCCAAAGATTCGCTTGCACTGGTTGTCGAAGTGACACTCGTTGCCTCAGTACTTGCAATACTTGAGCCCAGAGAACCTTTAACAAAGAAGATTCACTTGAAATTCCCTCAACCGATACCCGAGATATAATGGAAATATCTTGGTGAATCCAATGAAATTGGGGAAAACGGAGCAATTCCTTATCAATGTATTTGTTCTGTACTAATCTTCTTTCATGGTGTATTGAAAATAAAACGTTTAATGATAATGAAAACATAAAGTACATATACAGTACGTAAAAGGACAACATGGACAACTAAAAATAATTTCATAAATAATGCTGTATCGAAAGCGAAGAGGATTTGATGTTTTCTTACCCGTAGAATAGGTTTCTGTAGAGCCTGCTGTTGGTGTTGCAGCTGATGATGTGCTGACAGACTCGCTGGAAGAGGCAGAAGATGCTGTTTCTGCACTTGTACTCTCAGTGCTTAGCGAAGAAGCAAAGGTTGCTGTGCTTCCGATGGTGGAGGTCTCGGTAGCCAAGCTGCTTGTTGATGATGCAGGAAGAGAAGTGGTAATTTCTGTCACTCCAGTAGATGATGTTTCCGTTCCTGTAGATATCGAGCTTTCGGTAATGACAGAGCTAGCAGAGGTTGTTTCAGTTGCTAATGTACTACTCTCTGTCGTCCCTGTGACGGTACTTTCAGTCGATGCAGATTCGGCAGTTGACGTTATTGTGCCCAAAGATTCGCTTGCACTGGTTGTTGAAGTGACACTCGTTGCCTCAGTACTTGCAATACTTGAGCCCAGAGAACCTTTAACAAAGAAGATTCACTTGAAATTCCTTCAACCGATACCCGAGATATAATGCAAATATCTTGGTGAATCCAATGAAATTGGGGAAAACGGAGCAATTCCTTATCAATGTATTTGTTCTGTACTAATCTTCTTTCATGGTGTATTGAAAATAAAACGTTTAATGATAATGAAAACATAAAGTACATATACAGTACGTAAAAGGACAACATGGACAACTAAAAATAATTTCATAAATAATGCTGTATCGAAAGTGAAGAGGATTTGATGTTTTCTTACCCGTAGAATAGGTTTCTGTAGAGCCTGCTGTTGGTGTTGCAGCTGATGATGTGCTGACAGACTCGCTGGAAGAGGACGAAGATGCTGTTTCTGCACTTGTACTCTCAGTGCTTAGCGAAGAAGCAAAGGTTGCTGTGCTTCCGATGGTGGAGGTCTCGGTAGCCAAGCTGCTTGTTGATGATGCAGGAAGAGAAGTGGTAATTTCTGTCACTCCAGTAGATGATGTTTCCGTTCCTGTAGATATCGAGCTTTCGGTAATGACAGAGCTAGCAGAGGTTGTTTCAGTTGCTAATGTACTACTCTCTGTCGTCCCTGTGACGGTACTTTCAGTCGATGCAGATTCGGCAGTTGACGTTATTGTGCCCAAAGATTCCCTTGCACTGGTTGTCGAAGTGACACTCGTTGCCTCGGTACTTGCAATACTTGAGCCCAGAGAACCTTTAACAAAGAACATTCACTTGAAATTCCCTCAACCGATACCCGAGATATTATGCAAATATCTTGGTGAATCCAATGAAATTGGGGAAAACGGAGCAATTCCTTATCAATGTATTTGTTCTGTACTAATCTTCTTTCATGGTGTATTGAAAATAAAACGTTTAATGATAATGAAAACATAAAGTACATATACAGTACGTAAAAGGACAACATGGACAACTAAAAATAATTTCATAAATAATGCTGTATCAAATGCTAGAGGATTTGATGTTTTCTTACCCGTAGAATAGGTTTCTGTAGAGCCTGCTGTTGGTGTTGCAGCTGATGATGTGCTGACAGACTCGCTGGAAGAGGACGAAGATGCTGTTTCTGCACTTGTACTCTCAGTGCTTAGCGAAGAAGCAAAGGTTGCTGTGCTTCCGATGGTGGAGGTCTCGGTAGCCAAGCTGCTTGTTGATGATGCAGGAAGAGAAGTGGTAATTTCTGTCACTCCAGTAGATGATGTTTCCGTTCCTGTAGATATCGAGCTTTCGGTAATGACAGAGCTTGCAGAGGTTGTTTCAGTTGCTAATGTACTACTCTCTGTCGTCCCTGTGACGGTACTTTCAGTCGATGCAGATTCGGCAGTTGACGTTATTGTGCCCAAAGATTCGCTTGCACTGGTTGTCGAAGTGACACTCGTTGCCTCAGTACTTGCAATACTTGAGCCCAGAGAACCTTTAACAAAGAAGATTCACTTGAAATTCCCTCAACCGATACCCGAGATATAATGGAAATATCTTGGTGAATCCAATGAAATTGGGGAAAACGGAGCAATTCCTTATCAATGTATTTGTTCTGTACTAATCTTCTTTCATGGTGTATTGAAAATAAAACGTTTAATGATAATGAAAACATAAAGTACATATACAGTACGTAAAAGGACAACATGGACAACTAAAAATAATTTCATAAATAATGCTGTATCGAAAGTGAAGAGGATTTGATGTTTTCTTACCCGTAGAATAGGTTTCTGTAGAGCCTGCTGTTGGTGTTGCAGCTGATGATGTGCTGACAGACTCGCTGGAAGAGGACGAAGATGCTGTTTCTGCACTTGTACTCTCAGTGCTTAGCGAAGAAGCAAAGGTTGCTGTGCTTCCGATGGTGGAGGTCTCGGTAGCCAAGCTGCTTGTTGATGATGCAGGAAGAGAAGTTGTAATTTCTGTCACTCCAGTAGATGATGTTTCCGTTCCTGTAGATATCGAGCTTTCGGTAATGACAGAGCTAGCAGAGGTTGTTTCAGTTGCTAATGTACTACTCTCTGTCGTCCCTGTGACGGTACTTTCAGTCGATGCAGATTCGGCAGTTGACGTTATTGTGCCCAAAGATTCGCTTGCACTGGTTATCGAAGTGACACTCGTTGCCTCAGTACTTGCAATACTTGAGCCCAGAGAACCTTTAACAAAGAAGATTCACTTGAAATTCCCTCAACCGATACCCGAGATATAATGGAAATATCTTGGTGAATCCAATGAAATTGGGGAAAACGGAGCAATTCCTTATCAATGTATTTGTTCTGTACTAATCTTCTTTCATGGTGTATTGAAAATAAAACGTTTAATGATAATGAAAACATAAAGTACATATACAGTACGTAAAAGGACAACATGGACAACTAAAAATAATTTCATAAATAATGCTGTATCGAAAGTGAAGAGGATTTGATGTTTTCTTACCCGTAGAATAGGTTTCTGTAGAGCCTGCTGTTGGTGTTGCAGCTGATGATGTGCTGACAGACTCGCTGGAAGAGGACGAAGATGCTGTTTCTGCACTTGTACTCTCAGTGCTTAGCGAAGAAGCAAAGGTTGCTGTGCTTCCGATGGTGGAGGTCTCGGTAGCCAAGCTGCTTGTTGATGATGCAGGAAGAGAAGTGGTAATTTCTGTCACTCCAGTAGATGATGTTTCCGTTCCTGTAGATATCGAGCTTTCGGTAATGACAGAGCTAGCAGAGGTTGTTTCAGTTGCTAATGTACTACTCTCTGTCGTCCCTGTGACGGTACTTTCAGTCGATGCAGATTCGGCAGTTGACGTTATTGTGCCCAAAGATTCGCTTGCACTGGTTGTCGAAGTGACACTCGTTGCCTCAGTACTTGCAATACTTGAGCCCAGAGAACCTTTAACAAAGAAGATTCACTTGAAATTCCCTCAACCGATACCCGAGATATAATGCAAATATCTTGGTGAATCCAATGAAATTGGGGAAAACGGAGCAATTCCTTATCAATGTATTTGTTCTGTACTAATCTTCTTTCATGGTGTATTGAAAGTAAAACGTTTAATGATAATGAAAACATAAAGTACATATACAGTACGTAAAAGGACAACATGGACAACTAAAAATAATTTCTTAAATAATGCTGTATCAAAGGGTAGAGGATTTGATGTTTTCTTACCCGTAGAATAGGTTTCTGTAGAGCCTGCTGTTGGTGTTGCAGCTGATGATGTGCTGACAGACTCGCTGGAAGAGGACGAAGATGCTGTTTCTGCACTTGTACTCTCAGTGCTTAGCGAAGAAGCAAAGGTTGCTGTGCTTCCGATGGTGGAGGTCTCGGTACCCAAGCTGCTTGTTGATGATGCAGGAAGAGAAGTGGTAATTTCTGTCACTCCAGTAGATGATGTTTCCGTTCCTGTAGATATCGAGCTTTCGGTAATGACAGAGCTTGCAGAGGTTGTTTCAGTTGCTAATGTACTACTCTCTGTCGTCCCTGTGACGGTACTTTCAGTCGATGCAGATTCGGCAGTTGACGTTATTGTGCCCAAAGATTCGCTTGCACTGGTTGTCGAAGTGACACTCGTTGCCTCAGTACTTGCAATACTTGAGCCCAGAGAACCTTTAACAAAGAAGATTCACTTGAAATTCCCTCAACCGATACCCGAGATATAATGGAAATATCTTGGTGAATCCAATGAAATTGGGGAAAACGGAGCAATTCCTTATCAATGTATTTGTTCTGTACTAATCTTCTTTCATGGTGTATTGAAAATAAAACGTTTAATGATAATGAAAACATAAAGTACATATACAGTACGTAAAAGGACAACATGGACAACTAAAAATAATTTCATAAATAATGCTGTATCGAAAGTGAAGAGGATTTGATGTTTTCTTACCCGTAGAATAGGTTTCTGTAGAGCCTGCTGTTGGTGTTGCAGCTGATGATGTGCTGACAGACTCGCTGGAAGAGGACGAATATGCTGTTTCTGCACTTGTACTCTCAGTGCTTAGCAAAGAAGCAAAGGTTGCTGTGCTTCCGATGGTGGAGGTTTCGGTAGCCAAGCTGCTTGTTGATGATGCAGGAAGAGAAGTGGTAATTTCTGTCACTCCAGTAGATGATGTTTCCGTTCCTGTAGATATCGAGCTTTCGGTAATGACAGAGCTAGCAGAGGTTGTTTCAGTTGCTAATGTACTACTCTCTGTCGTCCCTGTGACGGTACTTTCAGTCGATGCAGATTCGGCAGTTGACGTTATTGTGCCCAAAGATTCGCTTGCACTGGTTGTCGAAGTGACACTTGTTGCCTCGGTACTTGCAATACTTGAGCCCAGAGAACCTTTAACAAAGAAGATTCACTTGAAATTCCCTCAACCGATACCCGAGATATAATGGAAATATCTTGGTGAATCCAATGAAATTGGGGAAAACGGAGCAATTCCTTATCAATGTATTTGTTCTGTACTAATCTTCTTTCATGGTGTATTGAAAATAAAACGTTTAATGATAATGAAAACATAAAGTACATATACAGTACGTAAAAGGACAACATGGACAACTTAAAATAATTTCATAAATAATGCTGTATCGAAAGTGAAGAGGATTTGATGTTTTCTTACCCGTAGAATAGGTTTCTGTAGAGCCTGCTGTTGGTGTTGCAGCTGATGATGTGCTGACAGACTCGCTGGAAGAGGACGAAAATGCTGTTTCTGCACTTGTACTCTCAGTGCTTAGCGAAGAAGCAAAGGTTGCTGTGCTTCCGATGGTGGAGGTCTCTGTAGCCAAGCTGCTTGTTGATGATGCAGGAAGAGAAGTGGTAATTTCTGTCACTCCAGTAGATGATGTTTCCGTTCCTGTAGATATCGAGCTTTCGGTAATGACAGAGCTAGCAGAGGTTGTTTCAGTTGCTAATGTACTACTCTCTGTCGTCCCTGTGACGGTACTTTCAGTCGATGCAGATTCGGCAGTTGACGTTATTGTGCCCAAAGATTCGCTTGCACTGGTTGTCGAAGTGACACTCGTTGCCTCAGTACTTGCAATACTTGAGCCCAGAGAACCTTTAACAAAGAAGATTCACTTGAAATTCCCTCAACCGATACCCGAGATATAATGCAAATATCTTGGTGAATCCAATGAAATTGGGGAAAACGGAGCAATTCCTTATCAATGTATTTGTTCTGTACTAATCTTCTTTCATGGTGTATTGAAAGTAAAACGTTTAATGATAATGAAAACATAAAGTACATATACAGTACGTAAAAGGACAACATGGACAACTAAAAATAATTTCTTAAATAATGCTGTATCAAAGGGTAGAGGATTTGATGTTTTCTTACCCGTAGAATAGGTTTCTGTAGAGCCTGCTGTTGGTGTTGCAGCTGATGATGTGCTGACAGACTCGCTGGAAGAGGACGAAGATGCTGTTTCTGCACTTGTACTCTCAGTGCTTAGCGAAGAAGCAAAGGTTGCTGTGCTTCCGATGGTGGAGGTCTCGGTACCCAAGCTGCTTGTTGATGATGCAGGAAGAGAAGTGGTAATTTCTGTCACTCCAGTAGATGATGTTTCCGTTCCTGTAGATATCGAGCTTTCGGTAATGACAGAGCTTGCAGAGGTTGTTTCAGTTGCTAATGTACTACTCTCTGTCGTCCCTGTGACGGTACTTTCAGTCGATGCAGATTCGGCAGTTGACGTTATTGTGCCCAAAGATTCGCTTGCACTGGTTGTCGAAGTGACACTCGTTGCCTCAGTACTTGCAATACTTGAGCCCAGAGAACCTTTAACAAAGAAGATTCACTTGAAATTCCCTCAACCGATACCCGAGATATAATGCAAATATCTTGGTGAATCCAATGAAATTGGGGAAAACGGAGCAATTCCTTATCAATGTATTTGTTCTGTATTAATCTTCTTTCATGGTGTATTGAAAATAAAACGTTTAATGATAATGAAAACATAAAGTACATATACAGTACGTAAAAGGACAACATGGACAACTAAAAATAATTTCATAAATAATGCTGTATCGTAAGTGAAGAGGATTTGATGTTTTCTTACCCGTAGAATAGGTTTCTGTAGAGCCTGCTGTTGGTGTTGCAGCTGATGATGTGCTGACAGACTCGCTGGAAGAGGACGAAGATGCTGTTTCTGCACTTGTACTCTCAGTGCTTAGCGAAGAAGCAAAGGTTGCTGTGCTTCCGATGGTGGAGGTCTCGGTAGCCAAGCTGCTTGTTGATGATGCAGGAAGAGAAGTGGTAATTTCTGTCACTCCAGTAGATGATGTTTCCGATCCTGTAGATATCGAGCTTTCGGTAATAACAGAGCTAGCAGAGGTTGTTTCAGTTGCTAATGTACTACTCTCTGTCGTCCCTGTGACGGTACTTTCAGTCGATGCAGATTCGGCAGTTGACGTTATTGTGCCCAAAGATTCGCTTGCACTGGTTGTCGAAGTGACACTCGTTGCCTCAGTACTTGCAATACTTGAGCCCAGAGAACCTTTAACAAAGAAGATTCACTTGAAATTCCCTCAACCGATACCCGAGATATAATGGAAATATCTTGGTGAATCCAATGAAATTGGGGAAAACGGAGCAATTCCTTATCAATGTATTTGTTCTTTATTAATCTTCTTTCATGGTGTATTGAAAGTAAAACGTTTAATGATAATGAAAACATAAAGTACATATACAGTACGTAAAAGGACAACATGGACAACTAAAAATAATTTCATAAATAATGCTGTATCGAAAGTGAAGAGGATTTGATGTTTTCATACCCGTAGAATAGGTTTCTGTAGAGCCTGCTGTTGGTGTTGCAGCTGATGATGTGCTGACAGACTCGCTGGAAGAGGACGAAGATGCTGTTTCTGCACTTGTACTCTCAGTGCTTAGCGAAGAAGCAAAGGTTGCTGTGCTTCCGATGGTGGAGGTCTCGGTAGCCAAGCTGCTTGTTGATGATGCAGGAAGAGAAGTGGTAATTTCTGTCACTCCAGTAGATGATGTTTCCGTTCCTGTAGATATCGAGCTTTCGGTAATGACAGAGCTAGCAGAGGTTGTTTCATTTGCTAATGTACTACTCTCTGTCGTCCCTGTGACGGTACTTTCAGTCGATGCAGATTCGGCAGTTGACGTTATTGTGCCCAAAGATTCGCTTGCACTGGTTGTCGAAGTGACACTCGTTGCCTCAGTACTTGCAATACTTGAGCCCAGAGAACCTTTAACAAAGAAGATTCACTTGAAATTCCCTCAACCGATACCCGAGATATAATGCAAATATCTTGGTGAATCCAATGAAATTGGGGAAAACGGAGCAATTCCTTATCAATGTATTTGTTCTGTACTAATCTTCTTTCATGGTGTATTGAAAGTAAAACGTTTAATGATAATGAAAACATAAAGTACATATACAGTACGTAAAAGGACAACATGGACAACTAAAAATAATTTCTTAAATAATGCTGTATCAAAGGGTAGAGGATTTGATGTTTTCTTACCCGTAGAATAGGTTTCTGTAGAGCCTGCTGTTGGTGTTGCAGCTGATGATGTGCTGACAGACTCGCTGGAAGAGGACGAAGATGCTGTTTCTGCACTTGTACTCTCAGTGCTTAGCGAAGAAGCAAAGGTTGCTGTGCTTCCGATGGCAGAGGTCTCGGTACCCAAGCTCCTTGTTGGTGATGCAGGAAGAGAAGTGGTAATTTCTGTCACTCCAGTAGATGATGTTTCCGTTCCTGTAGATATCGAGCTTTCGGTAATGACAGAGCTAGCAGAGGTTGTTTCAGTTGCTAATGTACTACTCTCTGTCGTCCTTGTGACGGTACTTTCAGTCGATGCAGATTCGGCAGTTGACGTTATTGTGCCCAAAGATTCGCTTGCACTGGTTGTCGAAGTGACACTCGTTGCCTCAGTACTTGCACTACTTGAGCCCAGAGAACCTTTAACAAAGAAGATTCACTTGAAATTCCCTCAACCGATACCCGAGATATAATGGAAATATCTTGGTGAATCCAATGAAATTGGGGAAAACGGAGCAATTCCTTATCAATGTATTTGTTCTGTATTAATCTTCTTTCATGGTGTTTTGAAAATAAAACGTTTAATGATAATGAAAACATAAAGTACATATACAGTACGTAAAAGGACAACATGGACAACTAAAAATAATTTCATAAATAATGCTGTATCGAAAGTGAAGAGGATTTGATGTTTTCATACCCGTAGAATAGGTTTCTGTAGAGCCTGCTGTTGGTGTTGCAGCTGATGATGTGCTGACAGACTCGCTGGAAGAGGACGAAGATGCTGTTTCTGCACTTGTACTCTCAGTGCTTAGCGAAGAAGCAAAGGTTGCTGTGCTTCCGATGGTGGAGGTCTCGGTACCCAAGCTGCTTGTTGATGATGCAGGAAGAGAAGTGGTAATTTCTGTCACTCCAGTAGATGATGTTTCCGTTCCTGTAGATATCGAGCTTTCGGTAATGACAGAGCTAGCAGAGGTTGTTTCAGTTGCTAATGTACTACTCTCTGTCGTCCCTGTGACGGTACTTTCAGTCGATGCAGATTCGGCAGTTGACGTTATTGTGCCCAAAGATTCGCTTGCACTGGTTGTCGAAGTGACACTCGTTGCCTCAGTACTTGCAATACTTGAGCCCAGAGAACCTTTAACAAAGAAGATTCACTTGAAATTCCCTCGACCGATACCCGAGATATAATGCAAATATCATGGTGAATCCAATGAAATTGGGGAAAACGGAGCAATTCCTTATCAATGTATTTGTTCTGTATTAATCTTCTTTCATGGTGTATTGAAAGTAAAACGTTTAATGATAATGAAAACATAAAGTACATATACAGTACGTAAAAAGACAACATGGACAACTAAAAATAATTTCATAAATAATGCTGTATCGAAAGTGAAGAGGATTTGATGTTTTCTTACCCGTAGAATAGGTTTCTGTAGAGCCTGCTGTTGGTGTTGCAGCTGATGATGTGCTGACAGACTCGCTGGAAGAGGACGAAGATGCTGTTTCTGCACTTGTACTCTCAGTGCTTAGCGAAGAAGCAAAGGTTGCTGTGCTTCCGATGGTGGAGGTCTCGGTACCCAAGCTGCTTGTTGATGATGCAGGAAGAGAAGTGGTAATTTCTGTCACTCCAGTAGATGATGTTTCCGTTCCTGTAGATATCGAGCTTTCGGTAATGACAGAGCTAGCAGAGGTTGTTTCAGTTGCTAATGTACTACTCTCTGTCGTCCCTGTGACGGTACTTTCAGTCGATGCAGATTCGGCAGTTGACGTTATTGTGCCCAAAGATTCGCTTGCACTGGTTGTCGAAGTGACACTCGTTGCCTCAGTACTTGCAATACTTGAGCCCAGAGAACCTTTAACAAAGAAGATTCACTTGAAATTCCCTCAACCGATACCCGAGATATAATGGAAATATCTTGGTGAATCCAATGAAATTGGGGAAAACGGAGCAATTCCTTATCAATGTATTTGTTCTGTACTAATCTTCTTTCATGGTGTATTGAAAGTAAAACGTTTAATGATAATGAAAACATAAAGTACATATACAGTACGTAAAAGGACAACATGGACAACTAAAAATAATTTCTTAAATACTGCTGTATCAAAGGGTAGAGGATTTGATGTTTTCTTACCCGTAGAATAGGTTTCTGTAGAGCCTGCTGTTGGTGTTGCAGCTGATGATGTGCTGACAGACTCGCTGGAAGAGGACGAAGATGCTGTTTCTGCACTTGTACTCTCAGTGCTTAGCGAAGAAGCAAAGGTTGCTGTGCTTCCGATGGCAGAGGTCTCGGTACCGAAGCTGCTTGTTGATGATGCAGGAAGAGAAGTGGTAATTTCTGTCACTCCAGTAGATGATGTTTCCGTTCCTGTAGATATCGAGCTTTCGGTAATGACAGAGCTAGCAGAGGTTGTTTCAGTTGCTAATGTACTACTCTCTGTCGTCCCTGTGACGGTACTTTCAGTCGATGCAGATTCGGCAGTTGACGTAATTGTGCCCAAAGATTCGCTTGCACTGGTTGTCGAAGTGACACTCGTTGCCTCAGTACTTGCAATACTTGAGCCCAGAGAACCTTTAACAAAGAAGATTCACTTGAAATTCCCTCGACCGATACCCGAGATATAATGGAAATATCTTGGTGAATCCAATGAAATTGGAGAAAACGGAGCAATTCCTTATCAATGTATTTGTTCTGTATTAATCTTCTTTCATGGTGTATTGAAAATAAAACGTTTAATGATAATGAAAACATAAAGTACATATACAGTACGTAAAAGGACAACATGGACAACTAAAAATAATTTCATAAATAATGCTGTATCGAAAGTGAAGAGGATTTGATGTTTTCTTACCCGTAGAATAGGTTTCTGTAGAGCCTGCTGTTGGTGTTGCAGCTGATGATGTGCTGACAGACTCGCTGGAAGAGGACGAAGATGCTGTTTCTGCACTTGTACTCTCAGTGCTTAGCGAAGAAGCAAAGGTTGCTGTGCTTCCGATGGCAGAGGTCTCGGTACCCAAGCTGCTTGTTGATGATGCAGGAAGAGAAGTGGTAATTTCTGTCACTCCAGTAGATGATGTTTCCGTTCCTGTAGATATCGAGCTTTCGGTAATGACAGAGCTAGCAGAGGTTGTTTCAGTTGCTAATGTACTACTCTCTGTCGTCCCTGTGACGGTACTTTCAGTCGATGCAGATTCGGCAGTTGACGTTATTGTGCCCAAAGATTCGCTTGCACTGGTTGTCGAAGTGACACTCGTTGCCTCAGTACTTGCAATACTTGAGCCCAGAGAACCTTTAACAAAGAAGATTCACTTGAAATTCCCTCAACCGATACCCGAGATATAATGGAAATATCTTGGTGAATCCAATGAAATTGGGGAAAACGGAGCAATTCCTTATCAATGTATTTGTTCTGTATTAATCTTCTTTCATGGTGTATTGAAAATAAAACGTTTAATGATAATGAAAACATAAAGTACATATACAGTACGTAAAAGGACAACATGGACAACTAAAAATAATTTCATCAATAATGCTGTATCGAAAGTGAAGAGGATTTGATGTTTTCTTACCCGTAGAATAGGTTTCTGTAGAGCCTGCTGTTGGTGTTGCAGCTGATGATGTGCTGACAGACTCGCTGGAAGAGGACGAAGATGCTGTTTCTGCACTTGTACTCTCAGTGCTTAGCGAAGAAGCAAAGGTTGCTGTGCTTCCGATGGTGGAGGTCTCGGTAGCCAAGCTGCTTGTTGATGATGCAGGAAGAGAAGTGGTAATTTCTGTCACTCCAGTAGATGATGTTTCCGTTCCTGTAGATATCGAGCTTTCGGTAATGACAGAGCTAGCAGAGGTTGTTTCAGTTGCTAATGTACTACTCTCTGTCGTCCCTGTGACGGTACTTTCAGTCGATGCAGATTCGGCAGTTGACGTTATTGTGCCCAAAGATTCGCTTGCACTGGTTGTCGAAGTGACACTCGTTGCCTCAGTACTTGCAATACTTGAGCCCAGAGAACCTTTAACAAAGAAGATTCACTTGAAATTCCCTCAACCGATACCCGAGATATAATGGAAATATCTTGGTGAATCCAATGAAATTGGGGAAAACGGAGCAATTCCTTATCAATGTATTTGTTCTGTATTAATCTTCTTTCATGGTGTATTGAAAATAAAACGTTTAATGATAATGAAAACATAAAGTACATATACAGTACGTAAAAGGACAACATGGACAACTAAAAATAATTTCATAAATAATGCTGTATCGAAAGTGAAGAGGATTTGATGTTTTCTTACCCGTAGAATAGGTTTCTGTAGAGCCTGCTGTTGGTGTTGCAGCTGATGATGTGCTGACAGACTCGCTGGAAGAGGACGAAGATGCTGTTTCTGCACTTGTACTCTCAGTGCTTAGCGAAGAAGCAAAGGTTGCTGTGCTTCCGATGGTGGAGGTCTCGGTAGCCAAGCTGCTTGTTGATGATGCAGGAAGAGAAGTGGTAATTTCTGTCACTCCAGTAGATGATGTTTCCGTTCCTGTAGATATCGAGCTTTCGGTAATGACAGAGCTAGCAGAGGTTGTTTCAGTTGCTAATGTACTACTCTCTGTCGTCCCTGTGACGGTACTTTCAGTCGATGCAGATTCGGCAGTTGACGTTATTGTGCCCAAAGATTCGCTTGCACTGGTTGTCGAAGTGACACTCGTTGCCTCAGTACTTGCAATACTTGAGCCCAGAGAACCTTTAACAAAGAAGATTCTCTTGAAATTCCCTCGACCGATACCCGAGATATAATGGAAATATCTTGGTGAATCCAATGAAATTGGGGAAAACGGAGCAATTCCTTATCAATGTATTTGTTCTGTATTAATCTTCTTTCATGGTGTATTGAAAGTAAAACGTTTAATGATAATGAAAACATAAAGTACATATACAGTACGTAAAAAGACAACATGGACAACTAAAAATAATTTCATAAATAATGCTGTATCGAAAGTGAAGAGGATTTGATGTTTTCTTACCCGTAGAATAGGTTTCTGTAGAGCCTGCTGTTGGTGTTGCAGCTGATGATGTGCTGACAGACTCGCTGGAAGAGGACGAAGATGCTGTTTCTGCACTTGTACTCTCAGTGCTTAGCGAAGAAGCAAAGGTTGCTGTGCTTCCGATGGTGGAGGTCTCGGTAGCCAAGCTGCTTGTTGATGATGCAGGAAGAGAAGTGGTAATTTCTGTCACTCCAGTAGATGATGTTTCCGTTCCTGTAGATATCGAGCTTTCGGTAATGACAGAGCTAGCAGAGGTTGTTTCAGTTGCTAATGTACTACTCTCTGTCGTCCCTGTGACGGTACTTTCAGTCGATGCAGATTCGGCAGTTGACGTTATTGTGCCCAAAGATTCGCTTGCACTGGTTGTCGAAGTGACACTCGTTGCCTCAGTACTTGCAATACTTGAGCCCAGAGAACCTTTAACAAAGAAGATTCACTTGAAATTCCCTCAACCGATACCCGAGATATAATGGAAATATCTTGGTGAATCCAATGAAATTGGGGAAAACGGAGCAATTCCTTATCAATGTATTTGTTCTGTATTAATCTTCTTTCATGTTGTATAGAAAATAAAACGTTTAATGATAATGAAAACATAAAGTACATATACAGTACGTAAAAGGACAACATGGAGAACTAAAAATAATTTCATAAATAATGCTGTATCGAAAGTGAAGGGGATTTGATGTTTTCTTACCCGTAGAATAGGTTTCTGTAGAGCCTGTTGTTGGTGTTGCAGCTGATGATGTGCTGACAGACTCGCTGGAAGAGGACGAAGATGCTGTTTCTGCACTTGTACTCTCAGTGCTTAGCGAAGAAGCAAAGGTTGCTGTGCTTCCGATGGTGGAGGTCTCGGTAGCCAAGCTGCTTGTTGATGATGCAGGAAGAGAAGTGGTAATTTCTGTCACTCCAGTAGATGATGTTTCCGTTCCTGTAGATATCGAGCTTTCGGTAATGACAGAGCTAGCAGAGGTTGTTTCAGTTGCTAATGTACTACTCTCTGTCGTCCCTGTGACGGTACTTTCAGTCGATGCAGATTCGGCAGTTGACGTTATTGTGCCCAAAGATTCGCTTGCACTGGTTGTCGAAGTGACACTCGTTGCCTCAGTACTTGCAATACTTGAGCCCAGAGAACCTTTAACAAAGAAGATTCATTTGAAATTCCCTCAACCGATACCCGAGATATAATGGAAATATCTTGGTGAATCCAATGAAATTGGGGAAAACGGAGCAATTCCTTATCAATGTATTTGTTCTGTATTAATCTTCTTTCATGGTGTATTGAAAATAAAACGTTTAATGATAATGAAAACATAAAGTACATATACAGTACGTAAAAGGACAACATGGACAACTAAAAATAATTTCATAAATAATGCTGTATCGAAAGTGAGGAGGATTTGATGTTTTCTTACCCGTAGAATAGGTTTCTGTAGAGCCTGCTGTTGGTGTTGCAGCTGATGATGTGCTGACAGACTCGCTGGAAGAGGACGAAGATGCTGTTTCTGCACTTGTACTCTCAGTGCTTAGCGAAGAAGCAAAGGTTGCTGTGCTTCCGATGGTGGAGGTCTCGGTAGCCAAGCTGCTTGTTGATGATGCAGGAAGAGAAGTGGTAATTTCTGTCACTCCAGTAGATGATGTTTCCGTTCCTGTAGATATCGAGCTTTCGGTAATGACAGAGCTAGCAGAGGTTGTTTCAGTTGCTAATGTACTACTCTCTGTCGTCCCTGTGACGGTACTTTCAGTCGATGCAGATTCGGCAGTTGACGTTATTGTGCCCAAAGATTCGCTTGCACTGGTTGTCGAAGTGACACTCGTTGCCTCAGTACTTGCAATACTTGAGCCCAGAGAACCTTTAACAAAGAAGATTCATTTGAAATTCCCTCAACCGATACCCGAGATATAATGGAAATATCTTGGTGAATCAAATGAAATTGGGGAAAACGGAGCAATTCCTTATCAATGTATTTGTTCTGTATTAATCTTCTTTCATGGTGTATTGAAAATAAAACGTTTAATGATAATGAAAACATAAAGTACATATACAGTACGTAAAAGGACAACATGGACAACTAAAAATAATTTCATAAATAATGCTGTATCGAAAGTGAAGAGGATTTGATGTTTTCTTACCCGTAGAATAGGTTTCTGTAGAGCCTGCTGTTGGTGTTGCAGCTGATGATGTGCTGACAGACTCGCTGGAAGAGGACGAAGATGCTGTTTCTGCACTTGTACTCTCAGTGCTTAGCGAAGAAGCAAAGGTTGCTGTGCTTCCGATGGTGGAGGTCTCGGTAGCCAAGCTGCTTGTTGATGATGCAGGAAGAGAAGTGGTAATTTCTGTCACTCCAGTTGATGATGTTTCTGTTCCTGTAGATATCGAGCTTTCGGTAATGACAGAGCTAGCAGAGGTTGTTTCAGTTGCTAATGTACTACTCTCTGTCGTCCCTATGACGGTACTTTCAGTCGATGCAGATTCGGCAGTTGACGTTATTGTGCCCAAAGATTCGCTTGCACTGGTTGTCGAAGTGACACTCGTTGCCTCAGTACTTGCAATACTTGAGCCCAGAGAACCTTTAACAAAGAAGATTAACTTGAAATTCCCTCAACCGATACCCGAGATATAATGGAAATATCTTGGTGAATCCAATGAAATTGGGGAAAACGGAGCAATTCCTTATCAGTGTATTTGTTCTGTATAAATCTTCTTTCATGGTGTATTGAAAATAAAACGTTTAATGATAATGAAAACATAAAGTACATATACAGTACGTAAAAGGACAACATGGACAACTAAAAATAATTTCATAAATAATGCTGTATCGAAAGTGAAGAGGATTTGATGTTTTCTTACCCGTAGAATAGGTTTCTGTAGAGCCTGCTGTTGGTGTTGCAGTTGATGATGTGCTGACAGACTCGCTGGAAGAGGACGAAGATGCTGTTTCTGCACTTGTACTCTCAGTGCTTAGCGAAGAAGCAAAGGTTGCTGTGCTTCCGATGGTGGAGGTCTCGGTACCCAAGCTGCTTGTTGATGATGCAGGAAGAGAAGTGGTAACTTCTGTCACTCCAGTTGATGATGTTTCCGTTCCTGTAGATATCGAGCTTTCGGTAATGACAGAGCTAGCAGAGGTTGTTCCAGTTGCTAATGTACTACTCTCTGTCGTCCCTATGACGGTACTTTCAGTCGATGCAGATTCGGCAGTTGACGTTATTGTGCCCAAAGATTCGCTTGCACTGGTTGTCGAAGTGACACTCGTTGCCTCAGTACTTGCAATACTTGAGCCCAGAGAACCTTTAACAAAGAAGATTCACTTGAAATTCCCTCGACCGATACCCGAGATATAATGGGAATATCATGGTGAATCCAATGAAATTGGGGAAAACGGAGCAATTCCTTATCAATGTATTTGTTCTGTATTAATCTTCTTTCATGGTGTATTGAAAGTAAAACGTTTAATGATAATGAAAACATAAAGTACATATACTGTACGTAAAAAGACAACATGGACAACTAAAAATAATTTCATAAATAATGCTGTATCGAAAGTGAAGAGGATTTGATGTTTTCTTACCCGTAGAATAGGTTTCTGTAGAGCCTGCTGTTGGTGTTGCAGCTGATGATGTGCTGACAGACTCGCTGGAAGAGGACGAAGATGCTGTTTCTGCACTTGTACTCCCAGTGCTTAACGAAGAAGCAAAGGTTGCTGTGCTTCCGATGGTGGAGGTCTCGGTAGCCAAGCTGCTTGTTGATGATGCAGGAAGAGAAGTGGTAATTTCTGTCACTCCAGTAGATGATGTTTCCGTTCCTGTAGATATCGAGCTTTCGGTAATGACAGAGCTAGCAGAGGTTGTTTCAGTTGCTAATGTACTACTCTCTGTCGTCCCTGTGACGGTACTTTCAGTCGATGCAGATTCGGCAGTTGACGTTATTGTGCCCAAAGATTCGCTTGCACTGGTTGTCGAAGTGACACTCGTTGCCTCAGTACTTGCAATACTTGAGCTCAGAGAACCTTTAACAAAGAAGATTCACTTGAAATTCCCTCAACCGATACCCGAGATATGATGGAAATATCTTGGTGAATCCAATGAAATTGGGGAAAACGGAGCAATTCCTTATCAATGTATTTGTTCTGTATTAATCTTCTTTCATGGTGTATTGAAAATAAAACGTTTAATGATAATGAAAACATAAAGTACATATACAGTACGTAAAAGGACAACATGGACAACTAAAAATAATTTCATAAATAATGCTGTATCGAAAGTGAAGAGGATTTGATGTTTTCTTACCCGTAGAATAGGTTTCTGTAGAGCCTGCTGTTGGTGTTGCAGCTGATGATGTGCTGACAGACTCGCTGGAAGAGGACGAAGATGCTGTTTC
The DNA here is from genome assembly GCA_028142955.1 of Pinctada fucata. NCBI lineage: Eukaryota > Metazoa > Mollusca > Bivalvia > Pterioida > Pteriidae > Pinctada > Pinctada fucata. Next base: position 58,589,003 of record AP027105.1, read on the forward strand.
TGCACTTGTACTCCCAGTGCTTAGCGAAGAAGCAAAGGTTGCTGTGCTTCCGATGGTGGAGGTCTCGGTAGCCAAGCTGCTTGTTGATGATGCAGGAAGAGAAGTGGTAATTTCTGTCACTCCAGTAGATGATGTTTCCGTTCCTGTAGATATCGAGCTTTCGGTAATGACAGAGCTAGCAGAGGTTGTTTCAGTTGCTAATGTACTACTCTCTGTCGTCCCTGTGACGGTACTTTCAGTCGATGCAGATTCGGCAGTTGACGTTATTGTGCCCAAAGATTCGCTTGCACTGGTTGTCGAAGTGACACTCGTTGCCTCAGTACTTGCAATACTTGAGCTCAGAGAACCTTTAACAAAGAAGATTCACTTGAAATTCCCTCAACCGATACCCGAGATATAATGGAAATATCTTGGTGAATCCAATGAAATTGGGGAAAACGGAGCAATTCCTTATCAATGTATTTGTTCTGTATTAATCTTCTTTCATGGTGTATTGAAAATAAAACGTTTAATGATAATGAAAACATAAAGTACATATACAGTACGTTAAAGGACAACATGGACAACTAAAAATAATTTCATAAATAATGCTGTATCGAAAGTGAAGAGGATTTGATGTTTTCTTACCCGTAGAATAGGTTTCTGTAGAGCCTGCTGTTGGTGTTGCAGCTGATGATGTGCTGACAGACTCGCTGGAAGAGGACGAAGATGCTGTTTCTGCACTTGTACTCTCAGTGCTTAGCGAAGAAGCAAAGGTTGCTGTGCTTCCGATGGTGGAGGTCTCGGTAGCCAAGCTGCTTGTTGATGATGCAGGAAGAGAAGTGGTAATTTCTGTCACTCCAGTAGATGATGTTTCCGTTCCTGTAGATATCGAGCTTTCGGTAATAACAGAGCTAGCAGAGGTTGTTTCAGTTGCTAATGTACTACTCTCTGTCGTCCCTGTGACGGTACTTTCAGTCGATGCAGATTCGGCAGTTGACGTTATTGTGCCCAAAGATTCGCTTGCACTGGTTGTCGAAGTGACACTCGTTGCCTCAGTACTTGCAATACTTGAGCCCAGAGAACCTTTAACAAAGAAGATTCACTTGAAATTCCCTCAACCGATACCCGAGATATAATGGAAATATCTTGGTGAATCCAATGAAATTGGGGAAAACGGAGCAATTCCTTATCAATGTATTTGTTCTGTATTAATCTTCTTTCATGGTGTATTGAAAATAAAACGTTTAATGATAATGAAAACATAAAGTACATATACAGTACGTAAAAGGACAACATGGACAACTTAAAATAATTTCATAAATAATGCTGTATCGAAAGTGAAGAGGATTTGATGTTTTCTTACCCGTAGAATAGGTTTCTGTAGAGCCTGCTGTTGGTGTTGCAGCTGATGATGTGCTGACAGACTCGCTGGAAGAGGACGAAGATGCTGTTTCTGCACTTGTACTCTCAGTGCTTAGCGAAGAAGCAAAGGTTGCTGTGCTTCCGATGGTGGAGGTCTCGGTACGCAAGCTGCTTGTTGATGATGCAGGAAGAGAAGTGGTAATTTCTGTCACTACAGTAGATGATGTTTCCGTTCCTGTAGATATCGAGCTTTCGGTAATGACAGAGCTAGCAGAGGTTGTTTCAGTTGCTAATGTACTACTCTCTGTCGTCCCTGTGACGGTACTTTCAGTCGATGCAGATTCGGCAGTTGACGTTATTGTGCCCAAAGATTCGCTTGCACTGGTTGTCGAAGTGACACTCGTTGCCTCAGTACTTGCAATACTTGAGCCCAGAGAACCTTTAACAAAGAAGATTCACTTGAAATTCCCTCAACCGATACCCGAGATATAATGGAAATATCTTGGTGAATCCAATGAAATTGGGGAAAACGGAGCAATTCCTTATCAATGTATTTGTTCTTTATTAATCTTCTTTCATGTTGTATTGAAAATAAAACGTTTAATGATAATGAAAACATAAAGTACATATACAGTACGTAAAAGGACAACATGGACAACTAAAAATAATTTCATAAATAATGCTGTATCGAAAGTGAAGAGGATTTGATGTTTTCTTACCCGTAGAATAGGTTTCTGTAGAGCCTGCTGTTGGTGTTGCAGCTGATGATGTGCTGACAGACTCGCTGGAAGAGGACGAAGATGCTGTTTCTGCACTTGTACTCTCAGTGCTTAGCGAAGAAGCAAAGGTTGCTGTGCTTCCGATGGTGGAGGTCTCGGTAGCCAAGCTGCTTGTTGATGATGCAGGAAGAGAAGTGGTAACTTCTGTCACTCCAGTAGATGATGTTTCCGTTCCTGTAGATATCGAGCTTTCGGTAATGACAGAGCTAGCAGATGTTGTTTCAGTTGCTAATGTACTACTCTCTGTCGTCCCTGTGACGGTACTTTCAGTCGATGCAGATTCGGCAGTTGACGTTATTGTGCCCAAAGATTCGCTTGCACTGGTTGTCGAAGTGACATTTGTTGCCTCAGTACTTGCAATACTTGAGCTCAGAGAACCTTTAACAAAGAAGATTCACTTGAAATTCCCTCAACCGATACCCGAGATATAATGGAAATATCTTGGTGAATCCAATGAAATTGGGGAAAACGGAGCAATTCCTTATCAATGTATTTGTTCTGTATTAATCTTCTTTCATGGTGTATTGAAAATAAAACGTTTAATGATAATGAAAACATAAAGTACATCTACAGTACGTAAAAGGACAACATGGACAACTAAAAATAATTTCATAAATAATGCTGTATCGAAAGTGAAGAGGATTTGATGTTTTCTTACCCGTAGAATAGGTTTCTGTAGAGCCTGCTGTTGGTGTTGCAGCTGATGATGTGCTGACAGACTCGCTGGAAGAGGACGAAGATGCTGTTTCTGCACTTGTACTCTCAGTGCTTAGCGAAGAAGCAAAAGTTGCTGTGCTTCCGATGGTGGAGGTCTCGGTACCCAAGCTGCTTGTTGATGATGCAGGAAGAGAAGTGGTAATTTCTGTCACTCCAGTAGATGATGTTTCCGTTCCTGTAGATATCGAGCTTTCGGTAATGACAGAGCTAGCAGAGGTTGTTTCAGTTGCTAATGTACTACTCTCTGTCGTCCCTGTGACGGTACTTTCAGTCGATGCTGATTCGGCAGTTGACGTTATTGTGCCCAAAGATTCGCTTGCACTGGTTGTCGAAGTGACACTCGTTGCCTCAGTACTTGCAATACTTGAGCTCAGAGAACCTTTAACAAAGAAGATTCACTTGAAATTCCCTCAACCGATACCCGAGATATAATGGAAATATCTTGGTGAATCCAATGAAATTGGGGAAAACGGAGCAATTCCTTATCAATGTATTTGTTCTGTACTAATCTTCTTTCATGGTGTATTGAAAGTAAAACGTTTAATGATAATGAAAACATAAAGTACATATACAGTACGTAAAAGGACAACATGGACAACTAAAAATAATTTCATAAATAATGCTGTATCGAAAGTGAAGAGGATTTGATGTTTTCTTACCCGTAGAATAGGTTTCTGTAGAGCCTGCTGTTGGTGTTGCAGCTGATGATGTGCTGACAGACTCGCTGGAAGAGGACGAAGATGCTGTTTCTGCACTTGTACTCTCAGTGCTTAGCGAAGAAGCAAAGGTTGCTGTGCTTCCGATGGTGGAGGTCTCGGTACCCAAGCTGCTTGTTGATGATGCAGGAAGAGAAGTGGTAACTTCTGTCACTCCAGTAGATGATGTTTCCGTTCCTGTAGATATCGAGCTTTCGGTAATGACAGAGCTAGCAGATGTTGTTTCAGTTGCTAATGTACTACTCTCTGTCGTCCCTGTGACGGTACTTTCAGTCGATGCAGATTCGGCAGTTGACGTTATTGTGCCCAAAGATTCGCTTGCACTGGTTGTCGAAGTGACACTTGTTGCCTCAGTACTTGCAATACTTGAGCTCAGAGAACCTTTAACAAAGAAGATTCACTTGAAATTCCCTCAACCGATACCCGAGATATAATGGAAATATCTTGGTGAATCCAATGAAATTGGGGAAAACGGAGCAATTCCTTATCAATGTATTTGTTCTGTATTAATCTTCTTTCATGGTGTATTGAAAATAAAACGTTTAATGATAATGAAAACATAAAGTACATATACAGTACGTAAAAGGACAACATGGACAACTAAAAATAATTTCATAAATAATGCTGTATCGAAAGTGAAGAGGATTTGATGTTTTCTTACCCGTAGAATAGGTTTCTGTAGAGCCTGCTGTTGGTGTTGCAGCTGATGATGTGCTGACAGACTCGCTGGAAGAGGACGAAGATGCTGTTTCTGCACTTGTACTCTCAGTGCTTAGCGAAGAAGCAAAAGTTGCTGTGCTTCCGATGGTGGAGGTCTCGGTACCCAAGCTGCTTGTTGATGATGCAGGAAGAGAAGTGGTAATTTCTGTCACTCCAGTAGATGATGTTTCCGTTCCTGTAGATATCGAGCTTTCGGTAATGACAGAGCTAGCAGAGGTTGTTTCAGTTGCTAATGTACTACTCTCTGTCGTCCCTGTGACGGTACTTTCAGTCGATGCTGATTCGGCAGTTGACGTTATTGTGCCCAAAGATTCGCTTGCACTGGTTGTCGAAGTGACACTCGTTGCCTCAGCACTTGCAATACTTGAGCTCAGAGAACCTTTAACAAAGAAGATTCACTTGAAATTCCCTCAACCGATACCCGAGATATAATGGAAATATCTTGGTGAATCCAATGAAATTGGGGAAAACGGAGCAATTCCTTATCAATGTATTTGTTCTGTACTAATCTTCTTTCATGGTGTATTGAAAGTAAAACGTTTAATGATAATGAAAACATAAAGTACATATACAGTACGTAAAAGGACAACATGGACAACTAAAAATAATTTCATAAATAATGCTGTATCGAAAGTGAAGAGGATTTGATGTTTTCTTACCCGTAGAATAGGTTTCTGTAGAGCCTGCTGTTGGTGTTGCAGCTGATGATGTGCTGACAGACTCGCTGGAAGAGGACGAAGATGCTGTTTCTGCACTTGTACTCTCAGTGCTTAGCGAAGAAGCAAAGGTTGCTGTGCTTCCGATGGTGGAGGTCTCGGTAGCCAAGCTGCTTGTTGATGATGCAGGAAGAGAAGTGGTAATTTCTGTCACTCCAGTAGATGATGTTTCCGTTCCTGTAGATATCGAGCTTTCGGTAATAACAGAGCTAGCAGAGGTTGTTTCAGTTGCTAATGTACTACTCTCTGTCGTCCCTGTGACGGTACTTTCAGTCGATGCAGATTCGGCAGTTGACGTTATTGTGCCCAAAGATTCGCTTGCACTGGTTGTCGAAGTGACACTCGTTGCCTCAGTACTTGCAATACTTGAGCCCAGAGAACCTTTAACAAAGAAGATTCACTTGAAATTCCCTCAACCGATACCCGAGATATAATGGAAATATCTTGGTGAATCCAATGAAATTGGGGAAAACGGAGCAATTCCTTATCAATGTATTTGTTCTGTATTAATCTTCTTTCATGGTGTATTGAAAATAAAACGTTTAATGATAATGAAAACATAAAGTACATATACAGTACGTAAAAGGACAACATGGACAACTTAAAATAATTTCATAAATAATGCTGTATCGAAAGTGAAGAGGATTTGATGTTTTCTTACCCGTAGAATAGGTTTCTGTAGAGCCTGCTGTTGGTGTTGCAGCTGATGATGTGCTGACAGACTCGCTGGAAGATGACGAAGATGCTGTTTCTGCACTTGTACTCTCAGTGCTTAGCGAAGAAGCAAAGGTTGCTGTGCTTCCGATGGTGGAGGTCTCGGTACGCAAGCTGCTTGTTGATGATGCAGGAAGAGAAGTGGTAATTTCTGTCACTACAGTAGATGATGTTTCCGTTCCTGTAGATATCGAGCTTTCGGTAATGACAGAGCTAGCAGAGGTTGTTTCAGTTGCTAATGTACTACTCTCTGTCGTCCCTGTGACGGTACTTTCAGTCGATGCAGATTCGGCAGTTGACGTTATTGTGCCCAAAGATTCGCTTGCACTGGTTGTCGAAGTGACACTCGTTGCCTCAGTACTTGCAATACTTGAGCCCAGAGAACCTTTAACAAAGAAGATTCACTTGAAATTCCCTCAACCGATACCCGAGATATAATGGAAATATCTTGGTGAATCCAATGAAATTGGGGAAAACGGAGCAATTCCTTATCAATGTATTTGTTCTTTATTAATCTTCTTTCATGTTGTATTGAAAATAAAACGTTTAATGATAATGAAAACATAAAGTACATATACAGTACGTAAAAGGACAACATGGACAACTAAAAATAATTTCATAAATAATGCTGTATCGAAAGTGAAGAGGATTTGATGTTTTCTTACCCGTAGAATAGGTTTCTGTAGAGCCTGCTGTTGGTGTTGCAGCTGATGATGTGCTGACAGACTCGCTGGAAGAGGACGAAGATGCTGTTTCTGCACTTGTACTCTCAGTGCTTAGCGAAGAAGCAAAGGTTGCTGTGCTTCCGATGGTGGAGGTCTCGGTACCCAAGCTGCTTGTTGATGATGCAGGAAGAGAAGTGGTAACTTCTGTCACTCCAGTAGATGATGTTTCCGTTCCTGTAGATATCGAGCTTTCGGTAATGACAGAGCTAGCAGATGTTGTTTCAGTTGCTAATGTACTACTCTCTGTCGTCCCTGTGACGGTACTTTCAGTCGATGCAGATTCGGCAGTTGACGTTATTGTGCCCAAAGATTCGCTTGCACTGGTTGTCGAAGTGACATTTGTTGCCTCAGTACTTGCAATACTTGAGCTCAGAGAACCTTTAACAAAGAAGATTCACTTGAAATTCCCTCAACCGATACCCGAGATATAATGGAAATATCTTGGTGAATCCAATGAAATTGGGGAAAACGGAGCAATTCCTTATCAATGTATTTGTTCTGTATTAATCTTCTTTCATGGTGTATTGAAAATAAAACGTTTAATGATAATGAAAACATAAAGTACATCTACAGTACGTAAAAGGACAACATGGACAACTAAAAATAATTTCATAAATAATGCTGTATCGAAAGTGAAGAGGATTTGATGTTTTCTTACCCGTAGAATAGGTTTCTGTAGAGCCTGCTGTTGGTGTTGCAGCTGATGATGTGCTGACAGACTCGCTGGAAGAGGACGAAGATGCTGTTTCTGCACTTGTACTCTCAGTGCTTAGCGAAGAAGCAAAAGTTGCTGTGCTTCCGATGGTGGAGGTCTCGGTACCCAAGCTGCTTGTTGATGATGCAGGAAGAGAAGTGGTAATTTCTGTCACTCCAGTAGATGATGTTTCCGTTCCTGTAGATATCGAGCTTTCGGTAATGACAGAGCTAGCAGAGGTTGTTTCAGTTGCTAATGTACTACTCTCTGTCGTCCCTGTGACGGTACTTTCAGTCGATGCTGATTCGGCAGTTGACGTTATTGTGCCCAAAGATTCGCTTGCACTGGTTGTCGAAGTGACACTCGTTGCCTCAGTACTTGCAATACTTGAGCTCAGAGAACCTTTAACAAAGAAGATTCACTTGAAATTCCCTCAACCGATACCCGAGATATAATGGAAATATCTTGGTGAATCCAATGAAATTGGGGAAAACGGAGCAATTCCTTATCAATGTATTTGTTCTGTACTAATCTTCTTTCATGGTGTATTGAAAGTAAAACGTTTAATGATAATGAAAACATAAAGTACATATACAGTACGTAAAAGGACAACATGGACAACTAAAAATAATTTCATAAATAATGCTGTATCGAAAGTGAAGAGGATTTGATGTTTTCTTACCCGTAGAATAGGTTTCTGTAGAGCCTGCTGTTGGTGTTGCAGCTGATGATGTGCTGACAGACTCGCTGGAAGAGGACGAAGATGCTGTTTCTGCACTTGTACTCTCAGTGCTTAGCGAAGAAGCAAAGGTTGCTGTGCTTCCGATGGTGGAGGTCTCGGTACCCAAGCTGCTTGTTGATGATGCAGGAAGAGAAGTGGTAACTTCTGTCACTCCAGTAGATGATGTTTCCGTTCCTGTAGATATCGAGCTTTCGGTAATGACAGAGCTAGCAGAGGTTGTTTCAGTTGCTAATGTACTACTCTCTGTCGTCCCTGTGACGGTACTTTCAGTCGATGCTGATTCGGCAGTTGACGTTATTGTGCCCAAAGATTCGCTTGCACTGGTTGTCGAAGTGACACTCGTTGCCTCAGTACTTGCAATACTTGAGCTCAGAGAACCTTTAACAAAGAAGATTCACTTGAAATTCCCTCAACCGATACCCGAGATATAATGGAAATATCTTGGTGAATCCAATGAAATTGGGGAAAACGGAGCAATTCCTTATCAATGTATTTGTTCTGTACTAATCTTCTTTCATGGTGTATTGAAAGTAAAACGTTTAATGATAATGAAAACATAAAGTACATATACAGTACGTAAAAGGACAACATGGACAACTAAAAATAATTTCATAAATAATGCTGTATCGAAAGTGAAGAGGATTTGATGTTTTCTTACCCGTAGAATAGGTTTCTGTAGAGCCTGCTGTTGGTGTTGCAGCTGATGATGTGCTGACAGACTCGCTGGAAGAGGACGAAGATGCTGTTTCTGCACTTGTACTCTCAGTGCTTAGCGAAGAAGCAAAGGTTGCTGTGCTTCCGATGGTGGAGGTCTCGGTACCCAAGCTGCTTGTTGATGATGCAGGAAGAGAAGTGGTAACTTCTGTCACTCCAGTAGATGATGTTTCCGTTCCTGTAGATATCGAGCTTTCGGTAATGACAGAGCTAGCAGATGTTGTTTCAGTTGCTAATGTACTACTCTCTGTCGTCCTTGTGACGGTACTTTCAGTCGATGCAGATTCGGCAGTTGACGTTATTGTGCCCAAAGATTCGCTTGCACTGGTTGTCGAAGTGACACTTGTTGCCTCAGTACTTGCAATACTTGAGCTCAGAGAACCTTTAACAAAGAAGATTCACTTGAAATTCCCTCAACCGATACCCGAGATATAATGGAAATATCTTGGTGAATCCAATGAAATTGGGGAAAACGGAGCAATTCCTTATCAATGTATTTGTTCTGTATTAATCTTCTTTCATGGTGTATTGAAAATAAAACGTTTAATGATAATGAAAACATAAAGTACATATACAGTACGTAAAAGGACAACATGGACAACTAAAAATAATTTCATAAATAATGCTGTATCGAAAGTGAAGAGGATTTGATGTTTTCTTACCCGTAGAATAGGTTTCTGTAGAGCCTGCTGTTGGTGTTGCAGCTGATGATGTGCTGACAGACTCGCTGGAAGAGGACGAAGATGCTGTTTCTGCACTTGTACTCTCAGTGCTTAGCGAAGAAGCAAAAGTTGCTGTGCTTCCGATGGTGGAGGTCTCGGTACCCAAGCTGCTTGTTGATGATGCAGGAAGAGAAGTGGTAATTTCTGTCACTCCAGTAGATGATGTTTCCGTTCCTGTAGATATCGAGCTTTCGGTAATGACAGAGCTAGCAGAGGTTGTTTCAGTTGCTAATGTACTACTCTCTGTCGTCCCTGTGACGGTACTTTCAGTCGATGCTGATTCGGCAGTTGACGTTATTGTGCCCAAAGATTCGCTTGCACTGGTTGTCGAAGTGACACTCGTTGCCTCAGCACTTGCAATACTTGAGCTCAGAGAACCTTTAACAAAGAAGATTCACTTGAAATTCCCTCAACCGATACCCGAGATATAATGGAAATATCTTGGTGAATCCAATGAAATTGGGGAAAACGGAGCAATTCCTTATCAATGTATTTGTTCTGTACTAATCTTCTTTCATGGTGTATTGAAAGTAAAACGTTTAATGATAATGAAAACATAAAGTACATATACAGTACGTAAAAGGACAACATGGACAACTAAAAATAATTTCATAAATAATGCTGTATCGAAAGTGAAGAGGATTTGATGTTTTCTTACCCGTAGAATAGGTTTCTGTAGAGCCTGCTGTTGGTGTTGCAGCTGATGATGTGCTGACAGACTCGCTGGAAGAGGACGAAGATGCTGTTTCTGCACTTGTACTCTCAGTGCTTAGCGAAGAAGCAAAGGTTGCTGTGCTTCCGATGGTGGAGGTCTCGGTACCCAAGCTGCTTGTTGATGATGCAGGAAGAGAAGTGGTAACTTCTGTCACTCCAGTAGATGATGTTTCCGTTCCTGTAGATATCGAGCTTTCGGTAATGACAGAGCTAGCAGATGTTGTTTCAGTTGCTAATGTACTACTCTCTGTCGTCCCTGTGACGGTACTTTCAGTCGATGCAGATTCGGCAGTTGACGTTATTGTGCCCAAAGATTCGCTTGCACTGGTTGTCGAAGTGACACTTGTTGCCTCAGTACTTGCAATACTTGAGCTCAGAGAACCTTTAACAAAGAAGATTCACTTGAAATTCCCTCAACCGATACCCGAGATATAATGGAAATATCTTGGTGAATCCAATGAAATTGGGGAAAACGGAGCAATTCCTTATCAATGTATTTGTTCTGTATTAATCTTCTTTCATGGTGTATTGAAAATAAAACGTTTAATGATAATGAAAACATAAAGTACATATACAGTACGTAAAAGGACAACATGGACAACTAAAAATAATTTCATAAATAATGCTGTATCGAAAGTGAAGAGGATTTGATGTTTTCTTACCCGTAGAATAGGTTTCTGTAGAGCCTGCTGTTGGTGTTGCAGCTGATGATGTGCTGACAGACTCGCCAGAAGAGGACGAAGATGCTGTTTCTGCACTTGTACTCTCAGTGCTTAGCGAAGAAGCAAAAGTTGCTGTGCTTCCGATGGTGGAGGTCTCGGTACCCAAGCTGCTTGTTGATGATGCAGGAAGAGAAGTGGTAATTTCTGTCACTCCAGTAGATGATGTTTCCGTTCCTGTAGATATCGAGCTTTCGGTAATGACAGAGCTAGCAGAGGTTGTTTCAGTTGCTAATGTACTACTCTCTGTCGTCCCTGTGACGGTACTTTCAGTCGATGCTGATTCGGCAGTTGACGTTATTGTGCCCAAAGATTCGCTTGCACTGGTTGTCGAAGTGACACTCGTTGCCTCAGTACTTGCAATACTTGAGCTCAGAGAACCTTTAACAAAGAAGATTCACTTGAAATTCCCTCAACCGATACCCGAGATATAATGGAAATATCTTGGTGAATCCAATGAAATTGGGGAAAACGGAGCAATTCCTTATCAATGTATTTGTTCTGTACTAATCTTCTTTCATGGTGTATTGAAAGTAAAACGTTTAATGATAATGAAAACATAAAGTACATATACAGTACGTAAAAGGACAACATGGACAACTAAAAATAATTTCATAAATAATGCTGTATCGAAAGTGAAGAGGATTTGATGTTTTCTTACCCGTAGAATAGGTTTCTGTAGAGCCTGCTGTTGGTGTTGCAGCTGATGATGTGCTGACAGACTCGCTGGAAGAGGAAGAAGATGCTGTTTCTGCACTTGTACTCTCAGTGCTTAGCGAAGAAGCAAAGGTTGCTGTGCTTCCGATGGTGGAGGTCTCGGTAGCCAAGCTGCTTGTTGATGATGCAGGAAGAGAAGTGGTAATTTCTGTCACTCCAGTAGATGATGTTTCCGTTCCTGTAGATATCGAGCTTTCGGTAATAACAGAGCTAGCAGAGGTTGTTTCAGTTGCTAATGTACTACTCTCTGTCGTCCCTGTGACGGTACTTTCAGTCGATGCAGATTCGGCAGTTGACGTTATTGTGCCCAAAGATTCGCTTGCACTGGTTGTCGAAGTGACACTCGTTGCCTCAGTACTTGCAATACTTGAGCCCAGAGAACCTTTAACAAAGAAGATTCACTTGAAATTCCCTCAACCGATACCCGAGATATAATGGAAATATCTTGGTGAATCCAATGAAATTGGGGAAAACGGAGCAATTCCTTATCAATGTATTTGTTCTGTATTAATCTTCTTTCATGGTGTATTGAAAATAAAACGTTTAATGATAATGAAAACATAAAGTACATATACAGTACGTAAAAGGACAACATGGACAACTTAAAATAATTTCATAAATAATGCTGTATCGAAAGTGAAGAGGATTTGATGTTTTCTTACCCGTAGAATAGTTTTCTGTAGAGCCTGCTGTTGGTGTTGCAGCTGATGATGTGCTGACAGACTCGCTGGAAGAGGACGAAGATGCTGTTTCTGCACTTGTACTCTCAGTGCTTAGCGAAGAAGCAAAGGTTGCTGTGCTTCCGATGGTGGAGGTCTCGGTACGCAAGCTGCTTGTTGATGATGCAGGAAGAGAAGTGGTAATTTCTGTCACTACAGTAGATGATGTTTCCGTTCCTGTAGATATCGAGCTTTCGGTAATGACAGAGCTAGCAGAGGTTGTTTCAGTTGCTAATGTACTACTCTCTGTCGTCCCTGTGACGGTACTTTCAGTCGATGCAGATTCGGCAGTTGACGTTATTGTGCCCAAAGATTCGCTTGCACTGGTTGTCGAAGTGACACTCGTTGCCTCAGTACTTGCAATACTTGAGCCCAGAGAACCTTTAACAAAGAAGATTCACTTGAAATTCCCTCAACCGATACCCGAGATATAATGGAAATATCTTGGTGAATCCAATGAAATTGGGGAAAACGGAGCAATTCCTTATCAATGTATTTGTTCTTTATTAATCTTCTTTCATGTTGTATTGAAAATAAAACGTTTAATGATAATGAAAACATAAAGTACATATACAGTACGTAAAAGGACAACATGGACAACTAAAAATAATTTCATAAATAATGCTGTATCGAAAGTGAAGAGGATTTGATGTTTTCTTACCCGTAGAATAGGTTTCTGTAGAGCCTGCTGTTGGTGTTGCAGCTGATGATGTGCTGACAGACTCGCTGGAAGAGGACGAAGATGCTGTTTCTGCACTTGTACTCTCAGTGCTTAGCGAAGAAGCAAAGGTTGCTGTGCTTCCGATGGTGGAGGTCTTGGTAGCCAAGCTGCTTGTTGATGATGCAGGAAGAGAAGTGGTAACTTCTGTCACTCCAGTAGATGATGTTTCCGTTCCTGTAGATATCGAGCTTTCGGTAATGACAGAGCTAGCAGATGTTGTTTCAGTTGCTAATGTACTACTCTCTGTCGTCCCTGTGACGGTACTTTCAGTCGATGCAGATTCGGCAGTTGACGTTATTGTGCCCAAAGATTCGCTTGCACTGGTTGTCGAAGTGACACTTGTTGCCTCAGTACTTGCAATACTTGAGCTCAGAGAACCTTTAACAAAGAAGATTCACTTGAAATTCCCTCAACCGATACCCGAGATATAATGGAAATATCTTGGTGAATCCAATGAAATTGGGGAAAACGGAGCAATTCCTTATCAATGTATTTGTTCTGTATTAATCTTCTTTCATGGTGTATTGAAAATAAAACTTTTAATGATAATGAAAACATAAAGTACATATACAGTACGTAAAAGGACAACATGGACAACTAAAAATAATTTCATAAATAATGCTGTATCGAAAGTGAAGAGGATTTGATGTTTTCTTACCCGTAGAATAGGTTTCTGTAGAGCCTGCTGTTGGTGTTGCAGCTGATGATGTGCTGACAGACTCGCTGGAAGAGGAAGAAGATGCTGTTTCTGCACTTGTACTCTCAGTGCTTAGCGAAAAAGCAAAGGTTGCTGTGCTTCCGATGGTGGAGGTCTCGGTAGCCAAGCTGCTTGTTGATGATGCAGGAAGAGAAGTGGTAACTTCTGTCACTCCAGTAGATGATGTTTCCGTTCCTGTAGATATCGAGCTTTCGGTAATGACAGAGCTAGCAGAGGTTGTTTCAGTTGCTAATGTACTACTCTCTGTCGTCCCTGTGACGGTACTTTCAGTCGATGCAGATTCGGCAGTTGACGTTATTGTGCCCAAAGATTCGCTTGCACTGGTTGTCGAAGTGACACTCGTTGCCTCAGTACTTGCAATACTTGAGCCCAGAGAACCTTTAACAAAGAAGATTCACTTGAAATTCCCTCAACCGATACCCGAGATATAATGGAAATATCTTGGTGAATCCAATGAAATTGGGGAAAACGGAGCAATTCCTTATCAATGTGTTTGTTCTGTACTAATCTTCTTTCATGGTGTATTGAAAGTAAAACGTTTAATGATAATGAAAACATAAAGTACATATACAGTACGTAAAAGGACAACATGGACAACTAAAAATAATTTCATAAATAATGCTGCATCGAAAGTGAAGAGGATTTGATGTTTTCTTACCCGTAGAATAGGTTTCTGTAGAGCCTGCTGTTGATGTTGCAGCTGATGATGTGTTGACAGACTCGCTGGAAGAGGACGAAGATGCTGTTTCTGCACTTGTACTCTCAGTGCTTAGCGAAGAAGCAAAGGTTGCTGTGCTTCCGATGGTGGAGGTCTCGGTAGCCAAGCTGCTTGTTGATGATGCAGGAAGAGAAGTGGTAATTTCTGTCACTCCAGTAGATGATGTTTCCGTTCCTGTAGATATCGAGCTTTCGGTAATAACAGAGCTAGCAGATGTTGTTTCAGTTGCTAATGTACTACTCTCTGTCGTCCCTGTGACGGTACTTTCAGTCGATGCAGATTCGGCAGTTGACGTTATTGTGCCAAAAGATTCGCTTGCACTGGTTGTCGAAGTGACACTCGTTGCCTCAGTACTTGCAATACTTGAGCCCAGAGAACCTTTAACAAAGAAGATTCACTTGAAATTCCCTCAACCGATACCCGAGATATAATGGAAATATCTTGGTGAATCCAATGAAATTGGGGAAAACGGAGCAATTCCTTATCAATGTATTTGTTCTGTATTAATCTTCTTTCATGGTGTATTGAAAATAAAACGTTTAATGATAATGAAAACATAAAGTACATATACAGTACGTAAAAGGACAACATGGACAACTAAAAATAATTTCATAAATAATGCTGTATCGAAAGTGAAGAGGATTTGATGTTTTCTTACCCGTAGAATAGGTTTCTGTAGAGCCTGCTGTTGGTGTTGCAGCTGATGATGTGCTGACAGACTCGCTGGAAGAGGACGAAGATGCTGTTTCTGCACTTGTACTCTCAGTGCTTAGCGAAGAAGCAAAGGTTGCTGTGCTTCCGATGGTGGAGGTCTCGGTACCCAAGCTGCTTGTTGATGATGCAGGAAGAGAAGTGGTAATTTCTGTCACTCCAGTAGATGATGTTTCCGTTCCTGTAGATATCGAGCTTTCGGTAATGACAGAGCTAGCAGAGGTTGTTTCAGTTGCTAATGTACTACTCTCTGTCGTCCCTGTGACGGTACTTTCAGTCGATGCAGATTCGGCAGTTGACGTTATTGTGCCCAAAGATTCGCTTGCACTGGTTGTCGAAGTGACACTCGTTGCCTCAGTACTTGCAATACTTGAGCCCAGAGAACCTTTAACAAAGAAGATTCACTTGAAATTCCCTCAACCGATACCCGAGATATAATGGAAATATCTTGGTGAATCCAATGAAATTGGGGAAAACGGAGCAATTCCTTATCAATGTATTTGTTCTGTATTAATCTTCTTTCATGGTGTATTGAAAATAAAACGTTTAATGATAATGAAAACATAAAGTACATATACAGTACGTAAAAGGACAACATGGACAACTAAAAATAATTTCATAAATAATGCTGTATCGAAAGTGAAGAGGATTTGATGCTTTCTTACCCGTAGAATAGGTTTCTGTAGAGCCTGCTGTTGGTGTTGCAGCTGATGATGTGCTGACAGACTCGCTGGAAGAGGACGAAGATGCTGTTTCTGCACTTGTACTCTCAGTGCTTAGCGAAGAAGCAAAGGTTGCTGTGCTTCCGATGGTGGAGGTCTCGGTACCCAAGCTGCTTGTTGATGATGCAGGAAGAGAAGTGGTAACTTCTGTCACTCCAGTAGATGATGTTTCCGTTCCTGTAGATATCGAGCTTTCGGTAATAACAGAGCTAGCAGAGGTTGTTTCAGTTGCTAATGCACTACTCTCTGTCGTCCCTATGACGGTACTTTCAGTCGATGCAGATTCGGCAGTTGACGTTATTGTGCCCAAAGATTCGCTTGCACTGGTTGTCGAAGTGACACTCGTTGCCTCAGTACTTGCAATACTTGAGCCCAGAGAACCTTTAACAAAGAAGATTCACTTGAAATTCCCTCAACCGATACCCGAGATATAATGGAAATATCTTGGTGAATCCAATGAAATTGGGGAAAACGGAGCAATTCCTTATCAATGTATTTGTTCTGTATTAATCTTCTTTCATGGTGTATTGAAAATAAAACGTTTAATGATAATGAAAACATAAAGTACATATACAGTACGTAAAAGGACAACATGGACAACTAAAAATAATTTCATAAATAATGCTGTATCGAAAGTGAAGAGGATTTGATGTTTTCTTACCCGTAGAATAGGTTTCTGTAGAGCCTGCTGTTGGTGTTGCAGCTGATGATGTGCTGACAGACTCGCTGGAAGAGGACGAAGATGCTGTTTCTGCACTTGTACTCTCAGTGCTTAGCGAAGAAGCAAAGGTTGCTGTGCTTCCGATGGTGGAGGTCTCGGTAGCCAAGCTGCTTGTTGATGATGCAGGAAGAGAAGTGGTAATTTCTGTCACTCCAGTAGATGATGTTTCCGTTCCTGTAGATATCGAGCTTTCGGTAATGACAGAGCTAGCAGAGGTTGTTTCAGTTGCTAATGTACTACTCTCTGTCGTCCCTGTAACGGTACTTTCAGTCGATGCAGATTCGGCAGTTGACGTTATTGTGCCCAAAGATTCGCTTGCACTGGTTGTCGAAGTGACACTCGTTGCCTCAGTACTTGCAATACTTGAGCCCAGAGAACCTTTAACAAAGAAGATTCACTTGAAATTCCCTCAACCGATACCCGAGATATAATGGAAATATCTTGGTGAATCCAATGAAATTGGGGAAAACGGAGCAATTCCTTATCAATGTATTTGTTCTGTACTAATTTTCTTTCATGGTGTATTGAAAGTAAAACGTTTAATGATAATGAAAACATAAAGTACATATACAGTACGTAAAAGGACAACATGGACAACTAAAAATAATTTCATAAATAATGCTGTATCGAAAGTGAAGAGGATTTGATGTTTTCTTACCCGTAGAATAGGTTTCTGTAGAGCCTGCTGTTGGTGTTGCAGCTGATGATGTGCTGACAGACTCGCTGGAAGAGGACGAAGATGCTGTTTCTGCACTTGTACTCTCAGTGCTTAGCGAAGAAGCAAAGGTTGCTGTGCTTCCGATGGTGGAGGTCTCGGTAGCCAAGCTGCTTGTTGATGATGCAGGAAGAGAAGTGGTAATTTCTGTCACTCCAGTAGATGATGTTTCCGTTCCTGTAGATATCGAGCTTTCGGTAATAACAGAGCTAGCAGAGGTTGATTCAGTTGCTAATGTACTACTCTCTGTCGTCCCTGTGACGGTACTTTCAGTCGATGCAGATTCGGCAGTTGACGTTATTGTGCCCAAAGATTCGCTTGCACTGGTTGTCGAAGTGACACCCGTTGCCTCAGTACTTGCAATACTTGAGCCCAGAGAACCTTTAACAAAGAAGATTCACTTGAAATTCCCTCAACCGATACCCGAGATATAATGGAAATATCTTGGTGAATCCAATGAAATTGGGGAAAACGGAGCAATTTCTTATCAATGTATTTGTTCTGTATTAATCTTCTTTCATCGTGTATTGAAAATAAAACGTTTAATGATAATGAAAACATAAAGTACATATACAGTACGTAAAAGGACAACATTGACAACTAAAAATAATTTCATAAATAATGCTGTATCGAAAGTGAAGAGGATTTGATGTTTTCTTACCCGTAGAATAGGTTTCTGTAGAGCCTGCTGTTGGTGTTGCAGCTGATGATGTGCTGACAGACTGGCTGGAAGAGGACGAAGATGCTGTTTCTGCACTTGTACTCTCAGTGCTTAGCGAAGAAGCAAAGGTTGCTGTGCTTCCGATGGTGGAGGTCTCGGTAGCCAAGCTGCTTGTTGATGATGCAGGAAGAGAAGTGGTAATTTCTGTCACTCCAGTAGATGATGTTTCCGTTCCTGTAGATATCGAGCTTTCGGAAATGACAGAGCTAGCAGAGGTTGTTTCAGTTGCTAATGTACTACTCTCTGTCGTCCCTGTGACGGTACTTTCAGTCGATGCAGATTCGGCAGTTGACGTTATTGTGCCCAAAGATTCGCTTGCACTGGTTGTCGAAGTGACACTCGTTGCCTCAGTACTTGCAATACTTGAGCCCAGAGAACCTTTAACAAAGAAGATTCACTTGAAATTCCCTCAACCGATACCCGAGATATAATGGAAATATCTTGGTGAATCCAATGAAATTGGGGAAAACGGAGCAATTCCTTATCAATGTATTTGTTCTGTACTAATCTTCTTTCATGGTGTATTGAAAGTAAAACGTTTAATGATAATGAAAACATAAAGTACATATACAGTACGTAAAAGGACAACATGGACAACTAAAAATAATTTCATAAATAATGCTGTATCGAAAGTGAAGAGGATTTGATGTTTTCTTACCCGTAGAATAGGTTTCTGTAGAGCCTGCTGTTGGTGTTGCAGCTGATGATGTGCTGACAGACTGGCTGGAAGAGGACGAAGATGCTGTTTCTGCACTTGTACTCTCAGTGCTTAGCGAAGAAGCAAAGGTTGCTGTGCTTCCGATGGTGGAGGTCTCGGTAGCCAAGCTGCTTGTTGATGATGCAGGAAGAGAAGTGGTAATTTCTGTCACTCCAGTAGATGATGTTTCCGTTCCTGTAGATATCGAGCTTTCGGTAATAACAGAGCTAGCAGAGGTTGTTTCAGTTGCTAATGTACTACTCTCTGTCGTCCCTGTGACGGTACTTTCAGTCGATGCAGATTCGGCAGTTGACGTTATTGTGCCCAAAGATTCGCTTGCACTGGTTGTCGAAGTGACACCCGTTGCCTCAGTACTTGCAATACTTGAGCCCAGAGAACCTTTAACAAAGAAGATTCACTTGAAATTCCCTCAACCGATACCCGAGATATAATGGAAATATCTTGGTGAATCCAATGAAATTGGGGAAAACGGAGCAATTCCTTATCAATGTATTTGTTCTGTATTAATCTTCTTTCATGGTGTATTAAAAATAAAACGTTTAATGATAATGAAAACATAAAGTACATATACAGTACGTAAAAGGACAACATTGACAACTAAAAATAATTTCATAAATAATGCTGTATCGAAAGTGAAGAGGATTTGATGTTTTCTTACCCGTAGAATAGGTTTCTGTAGAGCCTGCTGTTGGTGTTGCAGCTGATGATGTGCTGACAGACTCGCTGGAAGAGGACGAAGATGCTGTTTCTGCACTTGTACTCTCAGTGCTTAGCGAAGAAGCAAAGGTTGCTGTGCTTCCGATGGTGGAGGTCTCGGTAGCCAAGCTGCTTGTTGATGATGCAGGAAGAGAAGTGGTAATTTCTGTCACTCCAGTAGATGATGTTTCCGTTCCTGTAGATATCGAGCTTTCGGAAATGACAGAGCTAGCAGAGGTTGTTTCAGTTGCTAATGTACTACTCTCTGTCGTCCCTGTGACGGTACTTTCAGTCGATGCAGATTCGGCAGTTGACGTTATTGTGCCCAAAGATTCGCTTGCACTGGTTGTCGAAGTGACACTCGTTGCCTCAGTACTTGCAATACTTGAGCCCAGAGAACCTTTAACAAAGAAGATTCACTTGAAATTCCCTCAACCGATACCCGAGATATAATGGAAATATCTTGGTGAATCCAATGAAATTGGGGAAAACGGAGCAATTCCTTATCAATGTATTTGTTCTGTACTAATCTTCTTTCGTGGTGTATTGAAAGTAAAACGTTTAATGATAATGAAAACATAAAGTACATATACAGTACGTAAAAGGACAACATGGACAACTAAAAATAATTTCATAAATAATGCTGTATCGAAAGTGAAGAGGATTTGATGTTTTCTTACCCGTAGAATAGGTTTCTGTAGAGCCTGCTGTTGGTGTTGCAGCTGATGATGTGCTGACAGACTCGCTGGAAGAGGACGAAGATGCTGTTTCTGCACTTGTACTCTCAGTGCTTAGCGAAGAAGCAAAGGTTGCTGTGCTTCCGATGGTGGAGGTCTCGGTAGCCAAGCTGCTTGTTGATGATGCAGGAAGAGAAGTGGTAATTTCTGTCACTCCAGTAGATGATGTTTCCGTTCCTGTAGATATCGAGCTTTCGGAAATGACAGAGCTAGCAGAGGTTGTTTCAGTTGCTAATGTACTACTCTCTGTCGTCCCTGTGACGGTACTTTCAGTCGATGCAGATTCGGCAGTTGACGTTATTGTGCCCAAAGATTCGCTTGCACTGGTTGTCGAAGTGACACTCGTTGCCTCAGTACTTGCAATACTTGAGCCCAGAGAACCTTTAACAAAGAAGATTCACTTGAAATTCCCTCAACCGATACCCGAGATATAATGGAAATATCTTGGTGAATCCAATGAAATTGGGGAAAACGGAGCAATTCCTTATCAATGTATTTGTTCTGTACTAATCTTCTTTCATGGTGTATTGAAAGTAAAACGTTTAATGATAATGAAAACATAAAGTACATATACAGTACGTAAAAGGACAACATGGACAACTAAAAATAATTTCATAAATAATGCTGTATCGAAAGTGAAGAGGATTTGATGTTTTCTTACCCGTAGAATAGGTTTCTGTAGAGCCTGCTGTTGGTGTTGCAGCTGATGATGTGCTGACAGACTCGCTGGAAGAGGAAGAAGATGCTGTTTCTGCACTTGTACTCTCAGTGCTTAGCGAAGAAGCAAAGGTTGCTGTGCTTCCGATGGTGGAGGTCTCGGTAGCCAAGCTGCTTGTTGATGATGCAGGAAGAGAAGTGGTAATTTCTGTCACTCCAGTAGATGATGTTTCCGTTCCTGTAGATATCGAGCTTTCGGTAATAACAGAGCTAGCAGAGGTTGTTTCAGTTGCTAATGTACTACTCTCTGTCGTCCCTGTGACGGTACTTTCAGTCGATGCAGATTCGGCAGTTGACGTTATTGTGCCCAAAGATTCGCTTGCACTGGTTGTCGAAGTGACACCCGTTGCCTCAGTACTTGCAATACTTGAGCCCAGAGAACCTTTAACAAAGAAGATTCACTTGAAATTCCCTCAACCGATACCCGAGATATAATGGAAATATCTTGGTGAATCCAATGAAATTGGGGAAAACGGAGCAATTCCTTATCAATGTATTTGTTCTGTATTAATCTTCTTTCATGGTGTATTGAAAATAAAACGTTTAATGATAATGAAAACATAAAGTACATATACAGTACGTAAAAGGACAACATTGACAACTAAAAATAATTTCATAAATAATGCTGTATCGAAAGTGAAGAGGATTTGATGTTTTCTTACCCGTAGAATAGGTTTCTGTAGAGCCTGCTGTTGGTGTTGCAGCTGATGATGTGCTGACAGACTCGCTGGAAGAGGACGAAGATGCTGTTTCTGCACTTGTACTCTCAGTGCTTAGCGAAGAAGCAAAGGTTGCTGTGCTTCCGATGGTGGAGGTCTCGGTAGCCAAGCTGCTTGTTGATGATGCAGGAAGAGAAGTGGTAACTTCTGTCACTCCAGTAGATGATGTTTCCGTTCCTGTAGATATCGAGCTTTCGGTAATAAAAGAGCTAGCAGAGGTTGTTTCAGTTGCTAATGCACTACTCTCTGTCGTCCCTGTGACGGTACTTTCAGTCGATGCAGATTCGGCAGTTGACGTTATTGTGCCAAAAGATTCGCTTGCACTGGTTGTCGAAGTGACACTCGTTGCCTCAGTACTTGCAATACTTGAGCCCAGAGAACCTTTAACAAAGAAGATTCACTTGAAATTCCCTCAACCGATACCCGAGATATAATGGAAATATTTTGGTGAATCCAATGAAATTGGGGAAAACGGAGCAATTCCTTATCAATGTATTTGTTCTGTATTAATCTTCTTTCATGGTGTATTGAAAATAAAACGTTTAATGATAATGAAAACATAAAGTACATATACAGTACGTAAAAGGACAACATGGACAACTAAAAATAATTTCATAAATAATGCTGTATCGAAAGTGAAGAGGATTTGATGTTTTCTTACCCGTAGAATAGGTTTCTGTAGAGCCTGCTGTTGGTGTTGCAGCTGATGATGTGCTGACAGACTCGCTGGAAGAGGACGAAGATGCTGTTTCTGCACTTGTACTCTCAGTGCTTAGCGAAGAAGCAAAGGTTGCTGTGCTTCCGATGGTGGAGGTCTCGGTACCCAAGCTGCTTGTTGATGATGCAGGAAGAGAAGTGGTAATTTCTGTCACTCCAGTAGATGATGTTTCCGTTCCTGTAGGTATCGAGCTTTCGGTAATGACAGAGCTAGCAGAGGTTGTTTCAGTTGCTAATGTACTACTCTCTGTCGTCCCTGTGACGGTACTTTCAGTCGATGCAGATTCGGCAGTTGACGTTATTGTGCCCAAAGATTCGCTTGCACTGGTTGTCGAAGTGACACTCGTTGCCTCAGTACTTGCAATACTTGAGCCCAAAGAACCTTTAACAAAGAAGATTCAATTGAAATTCCCTCAACCGATACCCGAGATATAATGGAAATATCTTGGTGAATCCAATGAAATTGGGGAAAACGGAGCAATTCCTTATCAATGTATTTGTTCTGTATTAATCTTCTTTCATGGTGTATTGAAAATAAAACGTTTAATGATAATGAAAACATAAAGTACATATACAGTACGTAAAAGGACAACATGGACAACTAAAAATACTTTCATAAATAATGCTGTATCGAAAGTGAAGAGGATTTGATGCTTTCTTACCCGTAGAATAGGTTTCTGTAGAGCCTGCTGTTGGTGTTGCAGCTGATGATGTGCTGACAGACTCGCTGGAAGAGGACGAAGATGCTGTTTCTGCACTTGTACTCTCAGTGCTTAGCGAAGAAGCAAAGGTTGCTGTGCTTCCGATGGTGGAGGTCTCGGTAGCCAAGCTGCTTGTTGATGATGCAGGAAGAGAAGTGGTAATTTCTGTCACTCCAGTAGATGATGTTTCCGTTCCTGTAGATATCGAGCTTTCGGTAATGACAGAGCTAGCAGAGGTTGTTTCAGTTGCTAATGTACTACTCTCTGTCGTCCCTATGACGGTACTTTCAGTCGATGCAGATTCGGCAGTTGACGTTATTGTGCCCAAAGATTCGCTTGCACTGGTTGTCGAAGTGACACTCGTTGCCTCAGTACTTGCAATACTTGAGCCCAGAGAACCTTTAACAAAGAAGATTCACTTGAAATTCCCTCAACCGATACCCGAGATATAATGGAAATATCTTGGTGAATCCAATGAAATTGGGGAAAACGGAGCGATTCCTTATCAATGTATTTGTTCTGTACTAATCTTCTTTCATGGTGTATTGAAAATAAAACGTTTAATGATAATGAAAACATAAAGTACATATACAGTACGTAAAAGGACAACATGGACAACTAAAAATAATTTCATAAATAATGCTGTATCGAAAGTGAAGAGGATTTGATGTTTTCTTACCCGTAGAATAGGTTTCTGTAGAGCCTGCTGTTGGTGTTGCAGCTGATGATGTGCTGACAGACTCGCTGGAAGAGGACGAAGATGCTGTTTCTGCACTTGTACTCTCAGTGCTTAGCGAAGAAGCAAAGGTTGCTGTGCTTCCGATGGTGGAGGTCTCGGTAGCCAAGCTGCTTGTTGATGATGCAGGAAGAGAAGTGGTAATTTCTGTCACTCCAGTAGATGATGTTTCCGTTCCTGTAGATATCGAGCTTTCGGTAATAACAGAGCTAGCAGAGGTTGTTTCAGTTGCTAATGTACTACTCTCTGTCGTCCCTGTGACGGTACTTTCAGTCGATGCAGATTCGGCAGTTGACGTTATTGTGCCCAAAGATTCGCTTGCACTGGTTGTCGAATCGACACCCGTTGCCTCAGTACTTGCAATACTTGAGCCCAGAGAACCTTTAACAAAGAAGATTCACTTGAAATTCCCTCAACCGATACCCGAGATATAATGGAAATATCTTGGTGAATCCAATGAAATTGGGGAAAACGGAGCAATTCCTTATCAATGTATTTGTTCTGTATTAATCTTCTTTCATGGTGTATTGAAAATAAAACGTTTAATGATAATGAAAACATAAAGTACATATACAGTACGTAAAAGGACAACATTGACAACTAAAAATAATTTCATAAATAATGCTGTATCGAAAGTGAAGAGGATTTGATGTTTTCTTACCCGTAGAATAGGTTTCTGTAGAGCCTGCTGTTGGTGTTGCAGCTGATGATGTGCTGACAGACTCGCTGAAAGAGGACGAAGATGCTGTTTCTGCACTTGTACTCTCAGTGCTTAGCGAAGAAGCAAAGGTTGCTGTGCTTCCGATGGTGGAGGTCTCGGTAGCCAAGCTGCTTGTTGATGATGCAGGAAGAGAAGTGGTAACTTCTGTCACTCCAGTAGATGATGTTTCCGTTCCTGTAGATATCGAGCTTTCGGTAATGACAGAGCTAGCAGAGGTTGTTTCAGTTGCTAATGTACTACTCTCTGTCATCCCTGTGACGGTACTTTCAGTCGATGCAGATTCGGCAGTTGACGTTATTGTGCCCAAAGATTCGCTTGCACTGGTTGTCGAAGTGACACTCGTTGCCTCAGTACTTGCAATACTTGAGCCCAGAGAACCTTTAACAAAGAAGATTCACTTGAAATTCCCTCAACCGATACCCGAGATATAATGGAAATATCTTGGTGAATTCAATGAAATTGGGGAAAACGGAGCAATTCCTTATCAATGTATTTGTTCTGTATTAATCTTCTTTCATGGTGTATTGAAAATAAAACGTTTAATGATAATGAAAACATAAAGTACATATACAGTACGTAAAAGGACAACATGGACAACTAAAAATAATTTCATAAATAATGCTGTATCGAAAGTGAAGAGGATTTGATGTTTTCTTACCCGTAGAATAGGTTTCTGTAGAGCCTGCTGTTGGTGTTGCAGCTGATGATGTGCTGACAGACTCGCTGGAAGAGGACGAAGATGCTGTTTCTGCACTTGTACTCTCAGTGCTTAGCGAAGAAGCAAAGGTTGCTGTGCTTCCGATGGTGGAGGTCTCGGTAGCCAAGCTGCTTGTTGATGATGCAGGAAATGAAGTGGTAACTTCTGTCACTCCAGTAGATGATGTTTCCGTTCCTGTAGATATCGAGCTTTCGGTAATGACAGAGCTAGCAGAGGTTGTTTCAGTTGCTAATGTACTACTCTCTGTCGTCCCTGTGACGGTACTTTCAGTCGATGCAGATTCGGCAGTTGACGTTATTGTGCCCAAAGATTCGCTTGCACTGGTTGTCGAAGTGACACTCGTTGCCTCAGTACTTGCAATACTTGAGCCCAGAGAACCTTTAACAAAGAAGATTCACTTGAAATTCCCTCAACCGATACCCGAGATATAATGGAAATATCTTGGTGAATCCAATGAAATTGGGGAAAACGGAGCAATTCCTTATCAATGTATTTGTTCTGTACTAATCTTCTTTCATGGTGTATTCAAAGTAAAACGTTTAATGATAATGAAAACATAAAGTACATATACAGTACGTAAAAGGACAACATGGACAACTAAAAATAATTTCATAAATAATGCTGTATCGAAAGTGAAGAGGATTTGATGTTTTCTTACCCGTAGAATAGGTTTCTGTAGAGCCTGCTGTTGGTGTTGCAGCTGATGATGTGCTGACAGACTCGCTGGAAGAGGACGAAGATGCTGTTTCTGCACTTGTACTCTCAGTGCTTAGCGAAGAAGCAAAGGTTGCTGTGCTTCCGATGGTGGAGGTCTCGGTAGCCAAGCTGCTAGTTGATGATGCAGGAAGAGAAGTGGTAACTTCTGTCACTCCAGTAGATGATGTTTCCGTTCCTGTAGATATCGAGCTTTCGGTAATGACAGAGCTAGCAGAGGTTGTTTCAGTTGCTAATGTACTACTCTCTGTCATCCCTGTGACGGTACTTTCAGTCGATGCAGATTCGGCAGTTGACGTTATTGTGCCCAAAGATTCGCTTGCACTGGTTGTCGAAGTGACACTCGTTGCCTCAGTACTTGCAATACTTGAGCCCAGAGAACCTTTAACAAAGAAGATTCACTTGAAATTCCCTCAACCGATACCCGAGATATAATGGAAATATCTTGGTGAATTCAATGAAATTGGGGAAAACGGAGCAATTCCTTATCAATGTATTTGTTCTGTATTAATCTTCTTTCATGGTGTATTGAAAATAAAACGTTTAATGATAATGAAAACATAAAGTACATATACAGTACGTAAAAGGACAACATGGACAACTAAAAATAATTTCATAAATAATGCTGTATCGAAAGTGAAGAGGATTTGATGTTTTCTTACCCGTAGAATAGGTTTCTGTAGAGCCTGCTGTTGGTGTTGCAGCTGATGATGTGCTGACAGACTCGCTGGAAGAGGACGAAGATGCTGTTTCTGCACTTGTACTCTCAGTGCTTAGCGAAGAAGCAAAGGTTGCTGTGCTTCCGATGGTGGAGGTCTCGGTAGCCAAGCTGCTTGTTGATGATGCAGGAAGAGAAGTGGTAACTTCTGTCACTCCAGTAGATGATGTTTCCGTTCCTGTAGATATCGAGCTTTCGGTAATGACAGAGCTAGCAGAGGTTGTTTCAGTTGCTAATGTACTACTCTCTGTCGTCCCTGTGACGGTACTTTCAGTCGATGCAGATTCGGCAGTTGACGTTATTGTGCCCAAAGATTCGCTTGCACTGGTTGTCGAAGTGACACTCGTTGCCTCAGTACTTGCAATACTTGAGCCCAGAGAACCTTTAACAAAGAAGATTCACTTGAATTTCCCTCAACCGATACCCGAGATATAATGGAAATATCTTGGTGAATCCAATGAAATTGGGGAAAACGGAGCAATTCCTTATCAATGTATTTGTTCTGTACTAATCTTCTTTCATGGTGTATTGAAAGTAAAACGTTTAATGATAATGAAAACATTAAGTACATATACAGTACGTAAAAGGACAACATGGACAACTAAAAATAATTTCATAAATAATGCTGTATCGAAAGTGAAGAGGATTTGATGTTTTCTTACCCGTAGAATAGGTTTCTGTAGAGCCTGCTGTTGGTGTTGCAGCTGATGATGTGCTGACAGACTCGCTGGAAGAGGACGAAGATGCTGTTTCTGCACTTGTACTCTCAGTGCTTAGCGAAGAAGCAAAGGTTGCTGTGCTTCCGATGGTGGAGGTCTCGGTAGCCAAGCTGCTTGTTGATGATGCAGGAAGAGAAGTGGTAATTTCTGTCACTCCAGTAGATGATGTTTCCGTTCCTGTAGATATCGAGCTTTCGGTAATAACAGAGCTAGCAGAGGTTGTTTCAGTTGCTAATGTACTACTCTCTGTCGTCCCTGTGACGGTACTTTCAGTCGATGCAGATTCGGCAGTTGACGTTATTGTGCCCAAAGATTCGCTTGCACTGGTTGTCGAAGTGACACTCGTTGCCTCAGTACTTGCAATACTTGAGCCCAGAGAACCTTTAACAAAGAAGATTCACTTGAAATTCCCTCAACCGATACCCGAGATATAATGGAAATATCTTGGTGAATCCAATGAAATTGGGAAAAACGGAGCAATTCCTTATCAATGTATTTGTTCTGTATTAATCTTCTTTCATGGTGTATTGAAAATAAAACGTTTAATGATAATGAAAACATAAAGTACATATACAGTACGTAAAAGGACAACATGGACAACTAAAAATAATTTCATAAATAATGCTGTATCGAAAGTGAAGAGGATTTGATGTTTTCTTACCCGTAGAATAGGTTTCTGTAGAGCCTGCTGTTGGTGTTGCAGCTGATGATGTGCTGACAGACTCGCCGGAAGAGGACGAAGATGCTGTTTCTGCACTTGTACTCTCAGTGATTAGCGAAGAAGCAAAGGTTGCTGTGCTTCCGATGGTGGAGGTCTCGGTAGCCAAGCTGCTTGTTGATGATGCAGGAAGAGAAGTGGTAACTTCTGTCACTCCAGTAGATGATGTTTCCGTTCCTGTAGATATCGAGCTTTCGGTAATGACAGAGCTAGCAGAGGTTGTTTCAGTTGCTAATGTACTACTCTCTGTCGTCCCTGTGACGGTACTTTCAGTCGATGCAGATTCGGCAGTTGACGTTATTGTGCCCAAAGATTCGCTTGCACTGGTTGTCGAAGTGACACTCGTTGCCTCAGTACTTGCAATACTTGAGCCCAGAGAACCTTTAACAAAGAAGATTCACTTGAAATTCC
Organism: Pinctada fucata; assembly: GCA_028142955.1. Taxonomy (NCBI): domain Eukaryota; kingdom Metazoa; phylum Mollusca; class Bivalvia; order Pterioida; family Pteriidae; genus Pinctada; species Pinctada fucata. The sequence continues at coordinate 58,617,382 of AP027105.1, forward strand.
CTCGACCGATACCCGAGATATAATGCAAATATCTTGGTGAATCCAATGAAATTGGGGAAAACGGAGCAATTCCTTATCAATGTATTTGTTCTGTATTAATCTTCTTTCATGGTGTATTGAAAGTAAAACGTTTAATGATAATGAAAACATAAAGTACATATACAGTACGTAAAAAGACAACATGGACAACTAAAAATTATTTCAAAAATAATGCTGTATCGAAAGTGAAGAGGATTTGATGTTTTCTTACCCGTAGAATAGGTTTCTGTAGAGCCTGCTGTTGGTGTTGCAGCTGATGATGTGCTGACAGACTCGCTGGAAGAGGACGAAGATGCTGTTTCTGCACTTGTACTCTCAGTGCTTAGCGAAAAAGCAATGGTTGCTGTGCTTCCGATGGTGGAGGTCTCGGTACCCAAGCTGCTTGTTGATGATGCAGGAAGAGAAGTGGTAATTTCTGTCACTCCAGTAGATGATGTTTCCGTTCCTGTAGATATCGAGCTTTCGGTAATGACAGAGCTAGCAGAGGTTGTTTCAGTTGCTAATGTACTACTCTCTGTCGTCCCTGTGACGGTACTTTCAGTCGATGCAGATTCGGCAGTTGACGTTATTGTGCCCAAAGATTCGCTTGCACTGGTTGTCGAAGTGACACTCGTTGCCTCAGTACTTGCAATACTTGAGCCCAGAGAACCTTTAACAAAGAAGATTCACTTGAAATTCCCTCAACCGATACCCAAGATATAATGCAAATATCTTGGTGAATCCAATGAAATTGGGGAAAACGGAGCAATTTCTTATCAATGTATTTGTTCTGTATTAATCTTCTTTCATGGTGTATTGACAAATAAAAAGTTTAATGATAATGAACACATAAAGTACATATACAGTACGTAAAAGGACAACATGGACAACTAAAAATAATTTCATAAATAATGCTGTATCGAAAGTGAAGAGGATTTGATGTTTTCTTACCCGTAGAATAGGTTTCTGTAGAGCCTGCTGTTGGTGTTGCAGCTGATGATGTGCTGACAGACTCGCTGGAAGAGGACGAAGATGCTGTTTCTGCACTTGTACTCTCAGTGCTTAGCGAAAAAGCAATGGTTGCTGTGCTTCCGATGGTGGAGGTCTCGGTACCCAAGCTGCTTGTTGATGATGCAGGAAGAGAAGTGGTAATTTCTGTCACTCCAGTAGATGATGTTTCCGTTCCTGTAGATATCGAGCTTTCGGTAATGACAGAGCTAGCAGAGGTTGTTTCAGTTGCTAATGTACTACTCTCTGTCGTCCCTGTGACGGTACTTTCAGTCGATGCAGATTCGGCAGTTGACGTTATTGTGCCCAAAGATTCGCTTGCACTGGTTGTCGAAGTGACACTCGTTGCCTCAGTACTTGCAATACTTGAGCCCAGAGAACCTTTAACAAAGAAGATTCACTTGAAATTCCCTCAACCGATACCCAAGATATAATGCAAATATCTTGGTGAATCCAATGAAATTGGGGAAAACGGAGCAATTTCTTATCAATGTATTTGTTCTGTATTAATCTTCTTTCATGGTGTATTGACAAATAAAAAGTTTAATGATAATGAACACATAAAGTACATATACAGTACGTAAAAGGACAACATGGACAACTAAAAATAATTTCATAAATAATGCTGTATCGAAAGTGAAGAGGATTTGATGTTTTTTTACCCGTAGAATAGGTTTCTGTAGAGCCTGCTGTTGGTGTTGCAGCTGATGATGTGCTGACAGACTCGCCGGAAGAGGACGAAGATGCTGTTTCTGCACTTGTACTCTCAGTGCTTAGCGAAGAAGCAATGGTTGCTGTGCTTCCGATGGTGGAGGTCTCGGTAGCCAAGCTGCTTGTTGATGATGCAGGAAGAGAAGTGGTAATTTCTGTCACTCCAGTAGATGATGTTTCCGTTCCTGTAGATATCGAGCTTTCGGTAATGACAGAGCTAGCAGAGGTTGTTTCAGTTGCTAATGTACTACTCTCTGTCGTCCCTGTGACGGTACTTTCAGTCGATGCAGATTCGGCAGTTGACGTTATTGTGCCCAAAGATTCGCTTGCACTGGTTGTCGAAATGACACTCGTTGCCTCAGTACTTGCAATACTTGAGCCCAGAGAACCTTTAACAAAGAAGATTCACTTGAAATTCCCTCAACCGATGCCCGAGATATAATGCAAATATCTTGGTGAATCCAATGAAATTGGGGAAAACGGAGCAATTCCTTATCAATGTATTTGTTCTGTATTAATCTTCTTTCATGGTGTATTGAAAGTAAAACGTTTAATGATAATGAAAACATAAAGTACATATACAGTACGTAAAAAGACAACATGGACAACTAAGAATTATTTCAAAAATAATGCTGTATCGAAAGTGAAGAGGCTTTGATGTTTTCTTACCCGTAGAATAGGTTTCTGTAGAGCCTGCTGTTGGTGTTGCAGCTGATGATGTGCTGACAGACTCGCTGGAAGAGGACGAAGATGCTGTTTCTGCACTTGTACTCTCAGTGCTTAGCGAAGAAGCAAAGGTTGCTGTGCTTCCGATGGTGGAGGTCTCGGTACCCAAGCTGCTTGTTGATGATGCAGGAAGAGAAGTGGTAATTTCTGTCACTCCAGTAGATGATGTTTCCGTTCCTGTAGATATCGAGCTTTCGGTAATGACAGAGCTAGCAGAGGTTGTTTCAGTTGCTAATGTACTACTCTCTGTCGTCCCTGTGACGGTACTTTCAGTCGATGCAGATTCGGCAGTTGACGTTATTGTGCCCAAAGATTCGCTTGCACTGGTTGTCGAAGTGACACTCGTTGCCTCAGTACTTGCAATACTTGAGCCCAGAGAACCTTTAACAAAGAAGATTCACTTGAAATTCCCTAAACCGATACCCAAGATATAATGCAAATATCTTGGTGAATCCAATGAAATTGGGGAAAACGGAGCAATTTCTTATCAATGTATTTGTTCTGTATTAATCTTCTTTCATGGTGTATTGACAAATAAAAAGTTTAATGATAATGAAAACATAAAGTACATATACAGTACGTAAAAGAACAACATGGACAACTAAAAATAATTTCATAAATAATGCTGTATCGAAAGTGAAGAGGATTTGATGTTTTCTTACCCGTAGAATAGGTTTCTGTAGAGCCTGCTGTTGGTGTTGCAGCTGATGATGTGCTGACAGACTCGCTGGAAGAGGACGAAGATGCTGTTTCTGCACTTGTACTCTCAGTGCTTAGCGAAGAAGCAATGGTTGCTGTGCTTCCGATGGTGGAGGTCTCGGTACCCAAGCTGCTTGTTGATGATGCAGGAAGAGAAGTGGTAATTTCTGTCACTCCAGTAGATGATGTTTCCGTTCCTGTAGATATCGAGCTTTCGGTAATGACAGAGCTAGCAGAGGTTGTTTCAGTTGCTAATGTACTACTCTCTGTCGTCCCTGTGACGGTACTTTCAGTCGATGCAGATTCGGCAGTTGACGTTATTGTGCCCAAAGATTCGCTTGCACTGGTTGTCGAAGTGACACTCGTTGCCTCAGTACTTGCAATACTTGAGCCCAGAGAACCTTTAACAAAGAAGATTCACTTGAAATTCCCTCAACCGATACCCGAGATATAATGGAAATATCTTGGTGAATCCAATGAAATTTGGGAAAATGGAGCAATTCCTTATCAATGAATTTGTTCTGTATTAATCTTCTTTCATGGTGTATTGAAAATAAAACGTTTAATGATAATGAAAACATAAAGTACATATACAGTACGTAAAAGGACAACATGGACAACTAAAGATAATTTCATAAATAATGCTGTATCGAAAGTGAAGAGGATTTGATGTTTTCTTACCCGTAGAATATGTTTCTGTAGCGCCTGCTGTTGGTGTTGCAGCTGATGATGTGCTGACAGACTCGCCGGAAGAGGACGAAGATGCTGTTTCTGCACTTGTACTCTCAGTGCTTAGCGAAGAAGCAAAGGTTGCTGTGCTTCCGATGGTGGAGGTCTCGGTACCCAAGCTGCTTGTTGATGATGCAGGAAGAGAAGTGGTAACTTCTGTCACTCCAGTAGATGATGTTTCCGTTCCTGTAGATATCGAGCTTTCGGTAATGACAGAGCTAGCAGAGGTTGTTTCAGTTGCTAATGTACTACTCTCTGTCGTCCCTGTGACGGTACTTTCAGTCGATGCAGATTCGGCAGTTGACGTTATTGTGCCCAAAGATTCGCTTGCACTGGTTGTCGAAGTGACACTCGTTGCCTCAGTACTTGCAATACTTGAGCCCAGAGAACCTTTAACAAAGAAGATTCACTTGAAATTCCCTCAACCGATACCCGAGATATAATGGAAATATCTTGGTGAATCCAATGAAATTGGGGAAAACGGAGCAATTCCTTATCAATGTATTTGTTCTGTACTAATCTTCTTTCATGGTGTATTGAAAGTAAAACGTTTAATGATAATGAAAACATAAAGTACATATACAGTACGTAAAAGGACAACATGGAAAACTAAAAATAATTTCATAAATAATGCTGCATCGAAAGTGAAGAGGATTTGATGTTTTCTTACCCGTAGAATAGGTTTCTGTAGAGCCTGCTGTTGGTGTTGCAGCTGATGATGTGTTGACAGACTCGCTGGAAGAGGACGAAGATGCTGTTTCTGCACTTGTACTCTCAGTGCTTAGCGAAGAAGCAAAGGTTGCTGTGCTTCCGATGGTGGAGGTCTCGGTAGCCAAGCTGCTTGTTGATGATGCAGGAAGAGAAGTGGTAATTTCTGTCACTCCAGTAGATGATGTTTCCGTTCCTGTAGATATCGAGCTTTCGGTAATAACAGAGCTAGCAGAGGTTGTTTCAGTTGCTAATGTACTACTCTCTGTCGTCCCTGTGACGGTACTTTCAGTCGATGCAGATTCGGCAGTTGACGTTATTGTGCCCAAAGATTCGCTTGCAATGGTTGTCGAAGTGACACTCGTTGCCTCAGTACTTGCAATACTTGAGCCCAGAGAACCTTTAACAAAGAAGATTCACTTGAAATTCCCTCGACCGATACCCGAGATATAATGCAAATATCTTGGTGAATCCAATGAAATTGGGGAAAACGGAGCAATTCCTTATCAATGTATTTGTTCTGTATTAATCTTCTTTCATGGTGTATTGAAAGTAAAACGTTTAATGATAATGAAAACATAAAGTACATATACAGTACGTAAAAAGACAACATGGACAACTAAAAATTATTTCAAAAATAATGCTGTATCGAAAGTGAAGAGGATTTGATGTTTTCTTACCCGTAGAATAGGTTTCTGTAGAGCCTGCTGTTGGTGTTGCAGCTGATGATGTGCTGACAGACTCGCTGGAAGAGGACGAAGATGCTGTTTCTGCACTTGTACTCTCAGTGCTTAGCGAAAAAGCAATGGTTGCTGTGCTTCCGATGGTGGAGGTCTCGGTACCCAAGCTGCTTGTTGATGATGCAGGAAGAGAAGTGGTAATTTCTGTCACTCCAGTAGATGATGTTTCCGTTCCTGTAGATATCGAGCTTTCGGTAATGACAGAGCTAGCAGAGGTTGTTTCAGTTGCTAATGTACTACTCTCTGTCGTCCCTGTGACGGTACTTTCAGTCGATGCAGATTCGGCAGTTGACGTTATTGTGCCCAAAGATTCGCTTGCACTGGTTGTCGAAGTGACACTCGTTGCCTCAGTACTTGCAATACTTGAGCCCAGAGAACCTTTAACAAAGAAGATTCACTTGAAATTCCCTCAACCGATACCCGAGATATAATGGAAATATCTTGGTGAATCCAATGAAATTGGGGAAAACGGAGCAATTCCTTATCAATGTATTTGTTCTGTACTAATCTTCTTTCATGGTGTATTGAAAGTAAAACGTTTAATGATAATGAAAACATAAAGTACATATACAGTACGTAAAAGGACAACATGGACAACTAAAAATAATTTCATAAATAATGCTGTATCGAAAGTGAAGAGGATTTGATGTTTTCTTACCCGTAGAATAGGTTTCTGTAGAGCCTGCTGTTGGTGTTGCAGCTGATGATGTGCTGACAGACTCGCTGGAAGAGGACGAAGATGCTGTTTCTGCACTTGTACTCTCAGTGCTTAGCGAAGAAGCAAAGGTTGCTGTGCTTCCGATGGTGGAGGTCTCGGTACCCAAGCTGCTTGTTGATGATGCAGGAAGAGAAGTGGTAATTTCTGTCACTCCAGTAGATGATGTTTCCGTTCCTGTAGATATCGAGCTTTCGGTAATAACAGAGCTAGCAGAGGTGTATTCAGTTGCTAATGTACTACTCTCTGTCGTCCCTGTGACGGTACTTTCAGTCGATGCAGATTCGGCAGTTGACGTTATTGTGCCCAAAGATTCGCTTGCACTGGTTGTCGAAGTGACACCCGTTGCCTCAGTACTTGCAATACTTGAGCCCAGAGAACCTTTAACAAAGAAGATTCACTTGAAATTCCCTCAACCGATACCCGAGATATAATGGAAATATCTTGGTGAATCCAATGAAATTGGGGAAAACGGAGCAATTTCTTATCAATGTATTTGTTCTGTATTAATCTTCTTTCATCGTGAATTGAAAATAAAACGTTTAATGATAATGAAAACATAAAGTACATATACAGTACGTAAAAGGACAACATTGACAACTAAAAATAATTTCATAAATAATGCTGTATCGAAAGTGAAGAGGATTTGATGTTTTCTTACCCGTAGAATAGGTTTCTGTAGAGCCTGCTGTTGGTGTTGCAGCTGATGATGTGCTGACAGACTCGCTGGAAGAGGACGAAGATGCTGTTTCTGCACTTGTACTCTCAGTGCTTAGCGAAGAAGCAAAGGTTGCTGTGCTTCCGATGGTGGAGGTCTCGGTAGCCAATCTGCTTGTTGATGATGCAGGAAGAGAAGTGGTAATTTCTGTCACTCCAGTAGATGATGTTTCCGTTCCTGTAGATATCGAGCTTTCGGTAATAACAGAGCTAGCAGAGGTTGTTTCAGTTGCTAATGTACTACTCTCTGTCGTCCCTGTGACGGTACTTTCAGTCGATGCAGATTCGGCAGTTGACGTTATTGTGCCAAAAGATTCGCTTGCACTGGTTGTCGAAGTGACACTCGTTGCCTCAGTACTTGCAATACTTGAGCCCAGAGAACCTTTAACAAAGAAGATTCACTTGAAATTCCCTCAACCGATACCCGAGATATAATGGAAATATCTTGGTGAATCCAATGAAATTGGGGAAAACGGAGCAATTCCTTATCAATGTATTTGTTCTGTATTAATCTTCTTTCATGGTGTATTGAAAATAAAACGTTTAATGATAATGAAAACATAAAGTACATATACAGTACGTAAAAGGACAACATGGACAACTAAAAATAATTTCATAAATAATGCTGTATCGAAAGTGAAGAGGATTTGATGTTTTCTTACCCGTAGAATAGGTTTCTGTAGAGCCTGCTGTTGGTGTTGCAGCTGATGATGTGCTGACAGACTCGCTGGAAGAGGACGAAGATGCTGTTTCTGCACTTGTACTCTCAGTGCTTAGCGAAGAAGCAAAGGTTGCTGTGCTTCCGATGGTGGAGGTCTCGGTACCCAAGCTGCTTGTTGATGATGCAGGAAGAGAAGTGGTAATTTCTGTCACTCCAGTAGATGATGTTTCCGTTCCTGTAGATATCGAGCTTTCGGTAATGACAGAGCTAGCAGAGGTTGTTTCAGTTGCTAATGTACTACTCTCTGTCGTCCCTGTGACGGTACTTTCAGTCGATGCAGATTCGGCAGTTGACGTTATTGTGCCCAAAGATTCGCTTGCACTGGTTGTCGAAGTGACACTCGTTGCCTCAGTACTTGCAATACTTGAGCCCAGAGAACCTTTAACAAAGAAGATTCACTTGAAATTCCCTCAACCGATACCCGAGATATAATGGAAATATCTTGGTGAATCCAATGAAATTGGGGAAAACGGAGCAATTCCTTATCAATGTATTTGTTCTGTATTAATCTTCTTTCATGGTGTATTGAAAATAAAACGTTTAATGATAATGAAAACATAAAGTACATATACAGTACGTAAAAGGACAACATGGACAACTAAAAATAATTTCATAAATAATGCTGTATCGAAAGTGAAGAGGATTTGATGCTTTCTTACCCGTAGAATAGGTTTCTGTAGAGCCTGCTGTTGGTGTTGCAGCTGATGATGTGCTGACAGACTCGCTGGAAGAGGACGAAGATGCTGTTTCTGCACTTGTACTCTCAGTGCTTAGCGAAGAAGAAAAGGTTGCTGTGCTTCCGATGGTGGAGGTCTCGGTACCCAAGCTGCTTGTTGATGATGCAGGAAGAGAAGTGGTAACTTCTGTCACTCCAGTAGATGATGTTTCCGTTCCTGTAGATATCGAGCTTTCGGTAATAACAGAGCTAGCAGAGGTTGTTTCAGTTGCTAATGCACTACTCTCTGTCGTCCCTATGACGGTACTTTCAGTCGATGCAGATTCGGCAGTTGACGTTATTGTGCCCAAAGATTCGCTTGCACTGGTTGTCGAAGTGACACTCGTTGCCTCAGTACTTGCAATACTTGAGCCCAGAGAACCTTTAACAAAGAAGATTAACTTGAAATTCCCTCAACCGATACCCGAAATATAATGGAAATATCTTGGTGAATCCAATGAAATTGGGGAAAACGGAGCAATTCCTTATCAATGTATTTGTTCTGTATTAATCTTCTTTCATGGTGTATTGAAAATAAAACGTTTAATGATAATGAAAACATTAAGTACATATACAGTACGTAAAAGGACAACATGGACAACTAAAAATAATTTCATAAATAATGCTGTATCGAAAGTGAAGAGGATTTGATGTTTTCTTACCCGTAGAATAGGTTTCTGTAGAGCCTGCTGTTGGTGTTGCAGCTGATGATGTGCTGACAGACTCGCCGGAAGAGGACGAAGATACTGTTTCTGCACTTGTACTCTCAGTGATTAGCGAAGAAGCAAAGGTTGCTGTGCTTCCGATGGTGGAGGTCTCGGTAGCCAAGCTGCTTGTTGATGATGCAGGAAGAGAAGTGGTAACTTCTGTCACTCCAGTAGATGATGTTTCCGTTCCTGTAGATATCGAGCTTTCGGTAATGACAGAGCTAGCAGAGGTTGTTTCAGTTGCTAATGTACTACTCTCTGTCGTCCCTGTGACGGTACTTTCAGTCGATGCAGATTCGGCAGTTGACGTTATTGTGCCCAAAGATTCGCTTGCAATGGTTGTCGAAGTGACACTCGTTGCCTCAGTACTTGCAATACTTGAGCCCAGAGAACCTTTAACAAAGAAGATTCACTTGAAATTCCCTCGACCGATACCCGAGATATAATGCAAATATCTTGGTGAATCCAATGAAATTGGGGAAAACGGAGCAATTCCTTATCAATGTATTTGTTCTGTATTAATCTTCTTTCATGGTGTATTGAAAGTAAAACGTTTAATGATAATGAAAACATAAAGTACATATACAGTACGTAAAAAGACAACATGGACAACTAAAAATTATTTCAAAAATAATGCTGTATCGAAAGTGAAGAGGATTTGATGTTTTCTTACCCGTAGAATAGGTTTCTGTAGAGCCTGCTGTTGGTGTTGCAGCTGATGATGTGCTGACAGACTCGCTGGAAGAGGACGAAGATGCTGTTTCTGCACTTGTACTCTCAGTGCTTAGCGAAAAAGCAATGGTTGCTGTGCTTCCGATGGTGGAGGTCTCGGTACCCAAGCTGCTTGTTGATGATGCAGGAAGAGAAGTGGTAATTTCTGTCACTCCAGTAGATGATGTTTCCGTTCCTGTAGATATCGAGCTTTCGGTAATGACAGAGGTAGCAGAGGTTGTTTCAGTTGCTAATGTACTACTCTCTGTCGTCCCTGTGACGGTACTTTCAGTCGATGCAGATTCGGCAGTTGACGTTATTGTGCCCAAAGATTCGCTTGCACTGGTTGTCGAAGTGACACTCGTTGCCTCAGTACTTGCAATACTTGAGCCCAGAGAACCTTTAACAAAGAAGATTCACTTGAAATTCCCTCAACCGATACCCGAGATATAATGGAAATATCTTGGTGAATCCAATGAAATTGGGGAAAACGGAGCAATTCCTTATCAATGTATTTGTTCTGTACTAATCTTCTTTCATGGTGTATTGAAAGTAAAACGTTTAATGATAATGAAAACATAAAGTACATATACAGTACGTAAAAGGACAACATGGACAACTAAAAATAATTTCATAAATAATGCTGTATCGAAAGTGAAGAGGATTTGATGTTTTCTTACCCGTAGAATAGGTTTCTGTAGAGCCTGCTGTTGGTGTTGCAGCTGATGATGTGCTGACAGACTCGCTGGAAGAGGACGAAGATGCTGTTTCTGCACTTGTACTCTCAGTGCTTAGCGAAGAAGCAAAGGTTGCTGTGCTTCCGATGGTGGAGGTCTCGGTACCCAAGCTGCTTGTTGATGATGCAGGAAGAGAAGTGGTAATTTCTGTCACTCCAGTAGATGATGTTTCCGTTCCTGTAGATATCGAGCTTTCGGTAATAACAGAGCTAGCAGAGGTGTATTCAGTTGCTAATGTACTACTCTCTGTCGTCCCTGTGACGGTACTTTCAGTCGATGCAGATTCGGCAGTTGACGTTATTGTGCCCAAAGATTCGCTTGCACTGGTTGTCGAAGTGACACCCGTTGCCTCAGTACTTGCAATACTTGAGCCCAGAGAACCTTTAACAAAGAAGATTCACTTGAAATTCCCTCAACCGATACCCGAGATATAATGGAAATATCTTGGTGAATCCAATGAAATTGGGGAAAACGGAGCAATTTCTTATCAATGTATTTGTTCTGTATTAATCTTCTTTCATCGTGAATTGAAAATAAAACGTTTAATGATAATGAAAACATAAAGTACATATACAGTACGTAAAAGGACAACATGGACAACTAAAAATAATTTCATAAATAATGCTGTATCGAAAGTGAAGAGGATTTGATGTTTTCTTACCCGTAGAATAGGTTTCTGTAGAGCCTGCTGTTGGTGTTGCAGCTGATGATGTGCTGACAGACTCGCTGGAAGAGGACGAAGATGCTGTTTCTGCACTTGTACTCTCAGTGCTTAGCGAAGAAGCAAAGGTTGCTGTGCTTCCGATGGTGGAGGTCTCGGTAGCAAATCTGCTTGTTGATGATGCAGGAAGAGAAGTGGTAATTTCTGTCACTCCAGTAGATGATGTTTCCGTTCCTGTAGATATCGAGCTTTCGGTAATAACAGAGCTAGCAGAGGTTGTTTCAGTTGCTAATGTACTACTCTCTGTCGTCCCTGTGACGGTACTTTCAGTCGATGCAGATTCGGCAGTTGACGTTATTGTGCCAAAAGATTCGCTTGCACTGGTTGTCGAAGTGACACTCGTTGCCTCAGTACTTGCAATACTTGAGCCCAGAGAACCTTTAACAAAGAAGATTCACTTGAAATTCCCTCAACCGATACCCGAGATATAATGGAAATATCTTGGTGAATCCAATGAAATTGGGGAAAACGGAGCAATTCCTTATCAATGTATTTGTTCTGTATTAATCTTCTTTCATGGTGTATTGAAAATAAAACGTTTAATGATAATGAAAACATAAAGTACATATACAGTACGTAAAAGGACAACATGGACAACTAAAAATAATTTCATAAATAATGCTGTATCGAAAGTGAAGAGGATTTGATGTTTTCTTACCCGTAGAATAGGTTTCTGTAGAGCCTGCTGTTGGTGTTGCAGCTGATGATGTGCTGACAGACTCGCTGGAAGAGGACGAAGATGCTGTTTCTGCACTTGTACTCTCAGTGCTTAGCGAAGAAGCAAAGGTTGCTGTGCTTCCGATGGTGGAGGTCTCGGTACCCAAGCTGCTTGTTGATGATGCAGGAAGAGAAGTGGTAATTTCTGTCACTCCAGTAGATGATGTTTCCGTTCCTGTAGATATCGAGCTTTCGGTAATGACAGAGCTAGCAGAGGTTGTTTCAGTTGCTAATGTACTACTCTCTGTCGTCCCTGTGACGGTACTTTCAGTCGATGCAGATTCGGCAGTTGACGTTATTGTGCCCAAAGATTCGCTTGCAATGGTTGTCGAAGTGACACTCGTTGCCTCAGTACTTGCAATACTTGAGCCCAGAGAACCTTTAACAAAGAAGATTCACTTGAAATTCCCTCGACCGATACCCGAGATATAATGCAAATATCTTGGTGAATCCAATGAAATTGGGGAAAACGGAGCAATTCCTTATCAATGTATTTGTTCTGTATTAATCTTCTTTCATGGTGTATTGAAAGTAAAACGTTTAATGATAATGAAAACATAAAGTACATATACAGTACGTAAAAAGACAACATGGACAACTAAAAATTATTTCAAAAATAATGCTGTATCGAAAGTGAAGAGGATTTGATGTTTTCTTACCCGTAGAATAGGTTTCTGTAGAGCCTGCTGTTGGTGTTGCAGCTGATGATGTGCTGACAGACTCGCTGGAAGAGGACGAAGATGCTGTTTCTGCACTTGTACTCTCAGTGCTTAGCGAAAAAGCAATGGTTGCTGTGCTTCCGATGGTGGAGGTCTCGGTACCCAAGCTGCTTGTTGATGATGCAGGAAGAGAAGTGGTAATTTCTGTCACTCCAGTAGATGATGTTTCCGTTCCTGTAGATATCGAGCTTTCGGTAATGACAGAGGTAGCAGAGGTTGTTTCAGTTGCTAATGTACTACTCTCTGTCGTCCCTGTGACGGTACTTTCAGTCGATGCAGATTCGGCAGTTGACGTTATTGTGCCCAAAGATTCGCTTGCACTGGTTGTCGAAGTGACACTCGTTGCCTCAGTACTTGCAATACTTGAGCCCAGAGAACCTTTAACAAAGAAGATTCACTTGAAATTCCCTCAACCGATACCCGAGATATAATGGAAATATCTTGGTGAATCCAATGAAATTGGGGAAAACGGAGCAATTCCTTATCAATGTATTTGTTCTGTACTAATCTTCTTTCATGGTGTATTGAAAGTAAAACGTTTAATGATAATGAAAACATAAAGTACATATACAGTACGTAAAAGGACAACATGGACAACTAAAAATAATTTCATAAATAATGCTGTATCGAAAGTGAAGAGGATTTGATGTTTTCTTACCCGTAGAATAGGTTTCTGTAGAGCCTGCTGTTGGTGTTGCAGCTGATGATGTGCTGACAGACTCGCTGGAAGAGGACGAAGATGCTGTTTCTGCACTTGTACTCTCAGTGCTTAGCGAAGAAGCAAAGGTTGCTGTGCTTCCGATGGTGGAGGTCTCGGTACCCAAGCTGCTTGTTGATGATGCAGGAAGAGAAGTGGTAATTTCTGTCACTCCAGTAGATGATGTTTCCGTTCCTGTAGATATCGAGCTTTCGGTAATAACAGAGCTAGCAGAGGTGTATTCAGTTGCTAATGTACTACTCTCTGTCGTCCCTGTGACGGTACTTTCAGTCGATGCAGATTCGGCAGTTGACGTTATTGTGCCCAAAGATTCGCTTGCACTGGTTGTCGAAGTGACACCCGTTGCCTCAGTACTTGCAATACTTGAGCCCAGAGAACCTTTAACAAAGAAGATTCACTTGAAATTCCCTCAACCGATACCCGAGATATAATGGAAATATCTTGGTGAATCCAATGAAATTGGGGAAAACGGAGCAATTTCTTATCAATGTATTTGTTCTGTATTAATCTTCTTTCATCGTGAATTGAAAATGAAACGTTTAATGATAATGAAAACATAAAGTACATATACAGTACGTAAAAGGACAACATTGACAACTAAAAATAATTTCATAAATAATGCTGTATCGAAAGTGAAGAGGATTTGATGTTTTCTTACCCGTAGAATAGGTTTCTGTAGAGCCTGCTGTTGGTGTTGCAGCTGATGATGTGCTGACAGACTCGCTGGAAGAGGACGAAGATGCTGTTTCTGCACTTGTACTCTCAGTGCTTAGCGAAGAAGCAAAGGTTGCTGTGCTTCCGATGGTGGAGGTCTCGGTAGCCAAGCTGCTTGTTGATGATGCAGGAAGAGAAGTGGTAATTTCTGTCACTCCAGTAGATGATGTTTCCGTTCCTGTAGATATCGAGCTTTCGGTAATGACAGAGCTAGCAGAGGTTGTTTCAGTTGCTAATGTACTACTCTCTGTCGTCCCTGTGACGGTACTTTCAGTCGATGCAGATTCGGCAGTTGACGTTATTGTGCCCAAAGATTCGCTTGCACTGGTTGTCGAAGTGACACTCGTTGCCTCAGTACTTGCAATACTTGAGCCCAGAGAACCTTTAACAAAGAAGATTCACTTGAAATTCCCTCAACCGATACCCGAGATATAATGGAAATATCTTGGTGAATCCAATGAAATTGGGGAAAACGGAGCAATTCCTTATCAATGTATTTGTTCTGTACTAATCTTCTTTCATGGTGTATTGAAAGTAAAACGTTTAATGATAATGAAAACATAAAGTACATATACAGTACGTAAAAGGACAACATGGACAACTAAAAATAATTTCATAAATAATGCTGTATCGAAAGTGAAGAGGATTTGATGTTTTCTTACCCGTAGAATAGGTTTCTGTAGAGCCTGCTGTTGGTGTTGCAGCTGATGATGTGCTGACAGACTGGCTGGAAGAGGACGAAGATGCTGTTTCTGCACTTGTACTCTCAGTGCTTAGCGAAGAAGCAAAGGTTGCTGTGCTTCCGATGGTGGAGGTCTCGGTAGCCAAGCTGCTTGTTGATGATGCAGGAAGAGAAGTGGTAATTTCTGTCACTCCAGTAGATGATGTTTCCGTTCCTGTAGATATCGAGCTTTCGGTAATAACAGAGCTAGCAGAGGTTGTTTCAGTTGCTAATGTACTACTCTCTGTCGTCCCTGTGACGGTACTTTCAGTCGATGCAGATTCGGCAGTTGACGTTATTGTGCCCAAAGATTCGCTTGCACTGGTTGTCGAAGTGACACCCGTTGCCTCAGTACTTGCAATACTTGAGCCCAGAGAACCTTTAACAAAGAAGATTCACTTGAAATTCCCTCAACCGATACCCGAGATATAATGGAAATATCTTGGTGAATCCAATGAAATTGGGGAAAACGGAGCAATTCCTTATCAATGTATTTGTTCTGTATTAATCTTCTTTCATGGTGTATTGAAAATAAAACGTTTAATGATAATGAAAACATAAAGTACATATACAGTACGTAAAAGGACAACATTGACAACTAAAAATAATTTCATAAATAATGCTGTATCGAAAGTGAAGAGGATTTGATGTTTTCTTACCCGTAGAATAGGTTTCTGTAGAGCCTGCTGTTGGTGTTGCAGCTGATGATGTGCTGACAGACTCGCTGGAAGAGGACGAAGATGCTGTTTCTGCACTTGTACTCTCAGTGCTTAGCGAAGAAGCAAAGGTTGCTGTGCTTCCGATGGTGGAGGCCTCGGTAGCCAAGCTGCTTGTTGATGATGCAGGAAGAGAAGTGGTAACTTCTGTCACTCCAGTAGATGATGTTTCCGTTCCTGTAGATATCGAGCTTTCGGTAATAACAGAGCTAGCAGAGGTTGTTTCAGTTGCTAATGTACTACTCTCTGTCGTCCCTGTGACGGTACTTTCAGTCGATGCAGATTCGGCAGTTGACGTTATTGTGCCAAAAGATTCGCTTGCACTGGTTGTCGAAGTGACACTCGTTGCCTCAGTACTTGCAATACTTGAGCCCAGAGAACCTTTAACAAAGAAGATTCACTTGAAATTCCCTCAACCGATACCCGAGATATAATGGAAATATTTTGGTGAATCCAATGAAATTGGGGAAAACGGAGCAATTCCTTATCAATGTATTTGTTCTGTATTAATCTTCTTTCATGGTGTATTGAAAATAAAACGTTTAATGATAATGAAAACATAAAGTACATATACAGTACGTAAAAGGACAACATGGACAACTAAAAATAATTTCATAAATAATGCTGTATCGAAAGTGAAGAGGATTTGATGTTTTCTTACCCGTAGAATAGGTTTCTGTAGAGCCTGCTGTTGGTGTTGCAGCTGATGATGTGCTGACAGACTCGCTGGAAGAGGACGAAGATGCTGTTTCTGCACTTGTACTCTCAGTGCTTAGCGAAGAAGCAAAGGTTGCTGTGCTTCCGATGGTGGAGGTCTCGGTACCCAAGCTGCTTGTTGATGATGCAGGAAGAGAAGTGGTAATTTCTGTCACTCCAGTAGATGATGTTTCCGTTCCTGTAGATATCGAGCTTTCGGTAATGACAGAGCTAGCAGAGGTTGTTTCAGTTGCTAATGTACTACTCTCTGTCGTCCCTGTGACGGTACTTTCAGTCGATGCAGATTCGGCAGTTGACGTTATTGTGCCCAAAGATTCGCTTGCACTGGTTGTCGAAGTGACACTCGTTGCCTCAGTACTTGCAATACTTGAGCCCAGAGAACCTTTAACAAAGAAGATTCACTTGAAATTCCCTCAACCGATACCCGAGATATAATGGAAATATCTTGGTGAATCCAATGAAATTGGGGAAAACGGAGCAATTCCTTATCAATGTATTTGTTCTGTATTAATCTTCTTTCATGGTGTATTGAAAATAAAACGTTTAATGATAATGAAAACATAAAGTACATATACAGTACGTAAAAGGACAACATGGACAACTAAAAATAATTTCATAAATAATGCTGTATCGAAAGTGAAGAGGATTTGATGCTTTCTTACCCGTAGAATAGGTTTCTGTAGAGCCTGCTGTTGGTGTTGCAGCTGATGATGTGCTGACAGACTCGCTGGAAGAGGACGAAGATGCTGTTTCTGCACTTGTACTCTCAGTGCTTAGCGAAGAAGCAAAGGTTGCTGTGCTTCCGATGGTGGAGGTCTCGGTACCCAAGCTGCTTGTTGATGATGCAGGAAGAGAAGTGGTAATTTCTGTCACTCCAGTAGATGATGTTTCCGTTCCTGTAGATATCGAGCTTTCGGTAATGACAGAGCTAGCAGAGGTTGTTTCAGTTGCTAATGTACTACTCTCTGTCGTCCCTATGACGGTACTTTCAGTCGATGCAGATTCGGCAGTTGACGTTATTGTGCCCAAAGATTCGCTTGCACTGGTTGTCGAAGTGACACTCGTTGCCTCAGTACTTGCAATACTTGAGCCCAGAGAACCTTTAACAAAGAAGATTCACTTGAAATTCCCTCAACCGATACCCGAGATATAATGGAAATATCTTGGTGAATCCAATGAAATTGGGGAAAACGGAGCAATTCCTTATCAATGTATTTGTTCTGTATTAATCTTCTTTCATGGTGTATTGAAAATAAAACGTTTAATGATAATGAAAACATAAAGTACATATACAGTACGTAAAAGGACAACATGGACAACTAAAAATAATTTCATAAATAATGCTGTATCGAAAGTGAAGAGGATTTGATGCTTTCTTACCCGTAGAATAGGTTTCTGTAGAGCCTGCTGTTGGTGTTGCAGCTGATGATGTGCTGACAGACTCGCTGGAAGAGGACGAAGATGCTGTTTCTGCACTTGTACTCTCAGTGCTTAGCGAAGAAGCAAAGGTTGCTGTGCTTCCGATGGTGGAGGTCTCGGTACCCAAGCTGCTTGTTGATGATGCAGGAAGAGAAGTGGTAATTTCTGTCACTCCAGTAGATGATGTTTCCGTTCCTGTAGATATCGAGCTTTCGGTAATGACAGAGCTAGCAGAGGTTGTTTCAGTTGCTAATGTACTACTCTCTGTCGTCCCTATGACGGTACTTTCAGTCGATGCAGATTCGGCAGTTGACGTTATTGTGCCCAAAGATTCGCTTGCACTGGTTGTCGAAGTGACACTCGTTGCCTCAGTACTTGCAATACTTGAGCCCAGAGAACCTTTAACAAAGAAGATTCACTTGAAATTCCCTCAACCGATACCCGAGATATAATGGAAATATCTTGGTGAATCCAATGAAATTGGGGAAAACGGAGCGATTCCTTATCAATGTATTTGTTCTGTACTAATCTTCTTTCATGGTGTATTGAAAATAAAACGTTTAATGATAATGAAAACATAAAGTACATATACAGTACGTAAAAGGACAACATGGACAACTAAAAATAATTTCATAAATAATGCTGTATCGAAAGTGAAGAGGATTTGATGTTTTCTTACCCGTAGAATAGGTTTCTGTAGAGCCTGCTATTGGTGTTGCAGCTGATGATGTGCTGACAGACTCGCTGGAAGAGGACGAAGATGCTGTTTCTGCACTTGTACTCTCAGTGCTTAGCGAAGAAGCAAAGGTTGCTGTGCTTCCGATGGTGGAGGTCTCGGTACCCAAGCTGCTTGTTGATGATGCAGGAAGAGAAGTGGTAATTTCTGTCACTCCAGTAGATGATGTTTCCGTTCCTGTAGATATCGAGCTTTCGGTAATGACAGAGCTAGCAGAGGTTGTTTCAGTTGCTAATGTACTACTCTCTGTCGTCCCTGTGACGGTACTTTCAGTCGATGCAGATTCGGCAGTTGACGTTATTGTGCCCAAAGATTCGCTTGCACTGGTTGTCGAAGTGACACTCGTTGCCTCAGTACTTGCAATACTTGAGCCCAGAGAACCTTTAACAAAGAAGATTCACTTGAAATTCCCTCAACCGATACCCGAGATATAATGGAAATATCTTGGTGAATCCAATGAAATTGGGGAAAACGGAGCAATTCCTTATCAATGTATTTGTTCTGTATTAATCTTCTTTCATGGTGTATTGAAAATAAAACGTTTAATGATAATGAAAACATAAAGTACATATACAGTACGTAAAAGGACAACATGGACAACTAAAAATAATTTCATAAATAATGCTGTATCGAAAGTGAAGAGGATTTGATGCTTTCTTACCCGTAGAATAGGTTTCTGTAGAGCCTGCTGTTGGTGTTGCAGCTGATGATGTGCTGACAGACTCGCTGGAAGAGGACGAAGATGCTGTTTCTGCACTTGTACTCTCAGTGCTTAGCGAAGAAGCAAAGGTTGCTGTGCTTCCGATGGTGGAGGTCTCGGTAGCCAAGCTGCTTGTTGATGATGCAGGAAGAGAAGTGGTAATTTCTGTCACTCCAGTAGATGATGTTTCCGTTCCTGTAGATATCGAGCTTTCGGTAATGACAGAGCTAGCAGAGGTTGTTTCAGTTGCTAATGTACTACTCTCTGTCGTCCCTATGACGGTACTTTCAGTCGATGCAGATTCGGCAGTTGACGTTATTGTGCCCAAAGATTCGCTTGCACTGGTTGTCGAAGTGACACTCGTTGCCTCAGTACTTGCAATACTTGAGCCCAGAGAACCTTTAACAAAGAAGATTCACTTGAAATTCCCTCAACCGATACCCGAGATATAATGGAAATATCTTGGTGAATCCAATGAAATTGGGGAAAACGGAGCGATTCCTTATCAATGTATTTGTTCTGTACTAATCTTCTTTCATGGTGTATTGAAAATAAAACGTTTAATGATAATGAAAACATAAAGTACATATACAGTACGTAAAAGGACAACATGGACAACTAAAAATAATTTCATAAATAATGCTGTATCGAAAGTGAAGAGGATTTGATGTTTTCTTACCCGTAGAATAGGTTTCTGTAGAGCCTGCTGTTGGTGTTGCAGCTGATGATGTGCTGACAGACTGGCTGGAAGAGGACGAAGATGCTGTTTCTGCACTTGTACTCTCAGTGCTTAGCGAAGAAGCAAAGGTTGCTGTGCTTCCGATGGTGGAGGTCTCGGTACCCAAGCTGCTTGTTGATGATGCAGGAAGAGAAGTGGTAATTTCTGTCACTCCAGTAGATGATGTTTCCGTTCCTGTAGATATCGAGCTTTCGGTAATAACAGAGCTAGCAGAGGTTGTTTCAGTTGCTAATGTACTACTCTCTGTCGTCCCTGTGACGGTACTTTCAGTCGATGCAGATTCGGCAGTTGACGTTATTGTGCCCAAAGATTCGCTTGCACTGGTTGTCGAATCGACACCCGTTGCCTCAGTACTTGCAATACTTGAGCCCAGAGAACCTTTAACAAAGAAGATTCACTTGAAATTCCCTCAACCGATACCCGAGATATAATGGAAATATCTTGGTGAATCCAATGAAATTGGGGAAAACGGAGCAATTCCTTATCAATGTATTTGTTCTGTATTAATCTTCTTTCATGGTGTATTGAAAATAAAACGTTTAATGATAATGAAAACATAAAGTACATATACAGTACGTAAAAGGACAACATTGACAACTAAAAATAATTTCATAAATAATGCTGTATCGAAAGTGAAGAGGATTTGATGTTTTCTTACCCGTAGAATAGGTTTCTGTAGAGCCTGCTGTTGGTGTTGCAGCTGATGATGTGCTGACAGACTCGCTGAAAGAGGACGAAGATGCTGTTTCTGCACTTGTACTCTCAGTGCTTAGCGAAGAAGCAAAGGTTGCTGTGCTTCCGATGGTGGAGGTCTCGGTAGCCAAGCTGCTTGTTGATGATGCAGGAAGAGAAGTGGTAACTTCTGTCACTCCAGTAGATGATGTTTCCGTTCCTGTAGATATCGAGCTTTCGGTAATGACAGAGCTAGCAGAGGTTGTTTCAGTTGCTAATGTACTACTCTCTGTCGTCCCTGTGACGGTACTTTCAGTCGATGCAGATTCGGCAGTTGACGTTATTGTGCCCAAAGATTCGCTTGCACTGGTTGTCGAAGTGACACTCGTTGCCTCAGTACTTGCAATACTTGAGCCCAGAGAACCTTTAACAAAGAAGATTCACTTGAAATTCCCTCAACCGATACCCGAGATATAATGGAAATATCTTGGTGAATCCAATGAAATTGGGGAAAACGGAGCAATTCCTTATCAATGTATTTGTTCTGTACTAATCTTCTTTCATGGTGTATTGAAAGTAAAACGTTTAATGATAATGAAAACATAAAGTACATATACAGTACGTAAAAGGACAACATGGACAACTAAAAATAATTTCATAAATAATGCTGTATCGAAAGTGAAGAGGATTTGATGTTTTCTTACCCGTAGAATAGGTTTCTGTAGAGCCTGCTGTTGGTGTTGCAGCTGATGATGTGCTGACAGACTCGCTGGAAGAGGACGAAGATGCTGTTTCTGCACTTGTACTCTCAGTGCTTAGCGAAGAAGCAAAGGTTGCTGTGCTTCCGATGGTGGAGGTCTCGGTAGCCAAGCTGCTTGTTGATGATGCAGGAAGAGAAGTGGTAACTTCTGTCACTCCAGTAGATGATGTTTCCGTTCCTGTAGATATCGAGCTTTCGGTAATGACAGAGCTAGCAGAGGTTGTTTCAGTTGCTAATGTACTACTCTCTGTCATCCCTGTGACGGTACTTTCAGTCGATGCAGATTCGGCAGTTGACGTTATTGTGCCCAAAGATTCGCTTGCACTGGTTGTCGAAGTGACACTCGTTGCCTCAGTACTTGCAATACTTGAGCCCAGAGAACCTTTAACAAAGAAGATTCACTTGAAATTCCCTCAACCGATACCCGAGATATAATGGAAATATCTTGGTGAATCCAATGAAATTGGGGAAAACGGAGCAATTCCTTATCAATGTATTTGTTCTGTATTAATCTTCTTTCATGGTGTATTGAAAATAAAACGTTTAATGATAATGAAAACATAAAGTACATATACAGTACGTAAAAGGACAACATGGACAACTAAAAATAATTTCATAAATAATGCTGTATCGAAAGTGAAGAGGATTTGATGTTTTCTTACCCGTAGAATAGGTTTCTGTAGAGCCTGCTGTTGGTGTTGCAGCTGATGATGTGCTGACAGACTCGCTGGAAGAGGACGAAGATGCTGTTTCTGCACTTGTACTCTCAGTGCTTAGCGAAGAAGCAAAGGTTGCTGTGCTTCCGATGGTGGAGGTCTCGGTAGCCAAGCTGCTTGTTGATGATGCAGGAAGAGAAGTGGTAACTTCTGTCACTCTAGTAGATGATGTTTCCGTTCCTGTAGATATCGAGCTTTCGGTAATGACAGAGCTAGCAGAGGTTGTTTCAGTTGCTAATGTACTACTCTCTGTCGTCCCTGTGACGGTACTTTCAGTCGATGCAGATTCGGCAGTTGACGTTATTGTGCCCAAAGATTCGCTTGCACTGGTTGTCGAAGTGACACTCGTTGCCTCAGTACTTGCAATACTTGAGCCCAGAGAACCTTTAACAAAGAAGATTCACTTGAATTTCCCTCAACCGATACCCGAGATATAATGGAAATATCTTGGTGAATCCAATGAAATTGGGGAAAACGGAGCAATTCCTTATCAATGTATTTGTTCTGTACTAATCTTCTTTCATGGTGTATTGAAAGTAAAACGTTTAATGATAATGAAAACATAAAGTACATATACAGTACGTAAAAGGACAACATGGACAACTAAAAATAATTTCATAAATAATGCTGTATCGAAAGTGAAGAGGATTTGATGTTTTCTTACCCGTAGAATAGGTTTCTGTAGAGCCTGCTGTTGGTGTTGCAGCTGATGATGTGCTGACAGACTCGCTGGAAGAGGACGAAGATGCTGTTTCTGCACTTGTACTCTCAGTGCTTAGCGAAGAAGCAAAGGTTGCTGTGCTTCCGATGGTGGAGGTCTCGGTAGCCAAGCTGCTTGTTGATGATGCAGGAAGAGAAGTGGTAATTTCTGTCACTCCAGTAGATGATGTTTCCGTTCCTGTAGATATCGAGCTTTCGGTAATAACAGAGCTAGCAGAGGTTGTTTCAGTTGCTAATGTACTACTCTCTGTCGTCCCTGTGACGGTACTTTCAGTCGATGCAGATTCGGCAGTTGACGTTATTGTGCCCAAAGATTCGCTTGCACTGGTTGTCGAAGTGACACTCGTTGCCTCAGTACTTGCAATACTTGAGCCCAGAGAACCTTTAACAAAGAAGATTCACTTGAAATTCCCTCAACCGATACCCGAGATATAATGGAAATATCTTGGTGAATCCAATGAAATTGGGAAAAACGGAGCAATTCCTTATCAATGTATTTGTTCTGTATTAATCTTCTTTCATGGTGTATTGAAAATAAAACGTTTAATGATAATGAAAACATAAAGTACATATACAGTACGTAAAAGGACAACATGGACAACTAAAAATAATTTCATAAATAATGCTGTATCGAAAGTGAAGAGGATTTGATGTTTTCTTACCCGTAGAATAGGTTTCTGTAGAGCCTGCTGTTGGTGTTGCAGCTGATGATGTGCTGACAGACTCGCCGGAAGAGGACGAAGATGCTCTTTCTGCACTTGTACTCTCAGTGATTAGCGAAGAAGCAAAGGTTGCTGTGCTTCCGATGGTGGAGGTCTCGGTAGCCAAGCTGCTTGTTGATGATGCAGGAAGAGAAGTGGTAACTTCTGTCACTCCAGTAGATGATGTTTCCGTTCCTGTAGATATCGAGCTTTCGGTAATGACAGAGCTAGCAGAGGTTGTTTCAGTTGCTAATGTACTACTCTCTGTCGTCCCTGTGACGGTACTTTCAGTCGATGCAGATTCGGCAGTTGACGTTATTGTGCCCAAAGATTCGCTTGCAATGGTTGTCGAAGTGACACTCGTTGCCTCAGTACTTGCAATACTTGAGCCCAGAGAACCTTTAACAAAGAAGATTCACTTGAAATTCCCTCGACCGATACCCGAGATATAATGCAAATATCTTGGTGAATCCAATGAAATTGGGGAAAACGGAGCAATTCCTTATCAATGTATTTGTTCTGTATTAATCTTCTTTCATGGTGTATTGAAAGTAAAACGTTTAATGATAATGAAAACATAAAGTACATATACAGTACGTAAAAAGACAACATGGACAACTAAAAATTATTTCAAAAATAATGCTGTATCGAAAGTGAAGAGGATTTGATGTTTTCTTACCCGTAGAATAGGTTTCTGTAGAGCCTGCTGTTGGTGTTGCAGCTGATGATGTGCTGACAGACTCGCTGGAAGAGGACGAAGATGCTGTTTCTGCACTTGTACTCTCAGTGCTTAGCGAAAAAGCAATGGTTGCTGTGCTTCCGATGGTGGAGGTCTCGGTACCCAAGCTGCTTGTTGATGATGCAGGAAGAGAAGTGGTAATTTCTGTCACTCCAGTAGATGATGTTTCCGTTCCTGTAGATATCGAGCTTTCGGTAATGACAGAGCTAGCAGAGGTTGTTTCAGTTGCTAATGTACTACTCTCTGTCGTCCCTGTGACGGTACTTTCAGTCGATGCAGATTCGGCAGTTGACGTTATTGTGCCCAAAGATTCGCTTGCACTGGTTGTCGAAGTGACACTCGTTGCCTCAGTACTTGCAATACTTGAGCCCAGAGAACCTTTAACAAAGAAGATTCACTTGAAATTCCCTCAACCGATACCCAAGATATAATGCAAATATCTTGGTGAATCCAATGAAATTGGGGAAAACGGAGCAATTTCTTATCAATGTATTTGTTCTGTATTAATCTTCTTTCATGGTGTATTGACAAATAAAAAGTTTAATGATAATGAACACATAAAGTACATATACAGTACGTAAAAGGACAACATGGACAACTAAAAATAATTTCATAAATAATGCTGTATCGAAAGTGAAGAGGATTTGATGTTTTTTTACCCGTAGAATAGGTTTCTGTAGAGCCTGCTGTTGGTGTTGCAGCTGATGATGTGCTGACAGACTCGCCGGAAGAGGACGAAGATGCTGTTTCTGCACTTGTACTCTCAGTGCTTAGCGAAGAAGCAATGGTTGCTGTGCTTCCGATGGTGGAGGTCTCGGTAGCCAAGCTGCTTGTTGATGATGCAGGAAGAGAAGTGGTAATTTCTGTCACTCCAGTAGATGATGTTTCCGTTCCTGTAGATATCGAGCTTTCGGTAATGACAGAGCTAGCAGAGGTTGTTTCAGTTGCTAATGTACTACTCTCTGTCGTCCCTGTGACGGTACTTTCAGTCGATGCAGATTCGGCAGTTGACGTTATTGTGCCCAAAGATTCGCTTGCACTGGTTGTCGAAGTGACACTCGTTGCCTCAGTACTTGCAATACTTGAGCCCAGAGAACCTTTAACAAAGAAGATTCACTTGAAATTCCCTCGACCGATGCCCGAGATATAATGCAAATATCTTGGTGAATCCAATGAAATTGGGGAAAACGGAGCAATTCCTTATCAATGTATTTGTTCTGTATTAATCTTCTTTCATGGTGTATTGAAAGTAAAACGTTTAATGATAATGAAAACATAAAGTACATATACAGTACGTAAAAAGACAACATGGACAACTAAAAATTATTTCACAAATAATGCTGTATCGAAAGTGAAGAGGATTTGATGTTTTCTTACCCGTAGAATAGGTTTCTGTAGAGCCTGCTGTTGGTGTTGCAGCTGATGATGTGCTGACAGACTCGCTGGAAGAGGACGAAGATGCTGTTTCTGCACTTGTACTCTCAGTGCTTAGCGAAGAAGCAAAGGTTGCTGTGCTTCCGATGGTGGAGGTCTCGGTACCCAAGCTGCTTGTTGATGATGCAGGAAGAGAAGTGTTAATTTCTGTCACTCCAGTAGATGATGTTTCCGTTCCTGTAGATATCGAGCTTTCGGTAATGACAGAGCTAGCAGAGGTTGTTTCAGTTGCTAATGTACTACTCTCTGTCGTCCCTGTGACGGTACTTTCAGTCGATGCAGATTCGGCAGTTGACGTTATTGTGCCCAAAGATTCGCTTGCACTGGTTGTCGAAGTGACACTCGTTGCCTCAGTACTTGCAATACTTGAGCCCAGAGAACCTTTAACAAAGAAGATTCACTTGAAATTCCCTCAACCGATACCCGAGATATAATGGAAATATCTTGGTGAATCCAATGAAATTTGGGAAAATGGAGCAATTCCTTATCAATGTATTTGTTCTGTATTAATCTTCTTTCATGGTGTATTGAAAATAAAACGTTTAATGATAATGAAAACATAAAGTACATATACAGTACGTAAAAGGACAACATGGACAACTAAAGATAATTTCATAAATAATGCTGTATCGAAAGTGAAGAGGATTTGATGTTTTCTTACCCGTAGAATATGTTTCTGTAGAGCCTGCTGTTGGTGTTGCAGCTGATGATGTGCTGACAGACTCGCCGGAAGAGGACGAAGATGCTGTTTCTGCACTTGTACTCTCAGTGCTTAGCGAAGAAGCAAAGGTTGCTGTGCTTCCGATGGTGGAGGTCTCGGTAGCCAAGCTGCTTGTTGATGATGCAGGAAGAGAAGTGGTAACTTCTGTCACTCCAGTAGATGATGTTTCCGTTCCTGTAGATATCGAGCTTTCGGTAATGACAGAGCTAGCAGAGGTTGTTTCAGTTGCTAATGTACTACTCTCTGTCGTCCCTGTGACGGTACTTTCAGTCGATGCAGATTCGGCAGTTGACGTTATTGTGCCCAAAGATTCGCTTGCACTGGTTGTCGAAGTGACACTCGTTGCCTCAGTACTTGCAATACTTGAGCCCAGAGAACCTTTAACAAAGAAGATTCACTTGAAATTCCCTCAACCGATACCCGAGATATAATGCAAATATCTTGGTGAATCCAATGAAATTGGGGAAAACGGAGCTATTCCTTATCAATGTATTTGTTCTGTATTAATCTTCTTTCATGGTGTATTGAAAGTAAAACGTTTAATGATAATGAAAACATGAAGTACATATACAGTACGTAAAAAGACAACATGGACAACTAAAAATTATTTCAAAAATAATGCTGTATCGAAAGTGAAGAGGATTTGATGTTTTCTTACCCGTAGAATAGGTTTCTGTAGAGCCTGCTGTTGGTGTTGCAGCTGATGATGTGCTGACAGACTCGCTGGAAGAGGACGAAGATGCTGTTTCTGCACTTGTACTCTCAGTGCTTAGCGAAGAAGCAAAGGTTGCTGTGCTTCCGATGGTGGAGGTCTCGGTAGCCAAGCTGCTTGTTGATGATGCAGGAAGAGAAGTGGTAATTTCTGTCACTCCAGTAGATGATGTTTCCGTTCCTGTAGATATCGAGCTTTCGGTAATAACAGAGCTAGCAGAGGTTGTTTCAGTTGCTAATGTACTACTCTCTGTCGTCCCTGTGACGGTACTTTCAGTCGATGCAGATTCGGCAGTTGACGTTATTGTGCCCAAAGATTCGCTTGCACTGGTTGTCGAAGTGACACTCGTTGCCTCAGTACTTGCAATACTTGAGCCCAGAGAACCTTTAACAAAGAAGATTCACTTGAAATTCCCTCAACCGATACCCGAGATATAATGGAAATATCTTGGTGAATCCAATGAAATTGGGAAAAACGGAGCAATTCCTTATCAATGTATTTGTTCTGTATTAATCTTCTTTCATGGTGTATTGAAAATAAAACGTTTAATGATAATGAAAACATAAAGTACATATACAGTACGTAAAAGGACAACATGGACAACTAAAAATAATTTCATAAATAATGCTGTATCGAAAGTGAAGAGGATTTGATGTTTTCTTACCCGTAGAATAGGTTTCTGTAGAGCCTGCTGTTGGTGTTGCAGCTGATGATGTGCTGACAGACTCGATGGAAGAGGACGAAGATGCTGTTTCTGCACTTGTACTCTCAGTGCTTAGCGAAGAAGCAATGGTTGCTGTGCTTCCGATGGTGGAGGTCTCGGTACCCAAGCTGCTTGTTGATGATGCAGGAAGAGAAGTGGTAATTTCTGTCACTCCAGTAGATGATGTTTCCGTTCCTGTAGATATCGAGCTTTCGGTAATGACAGAGCTATCAGAGGTTGTTTCAGTTGCTAATGTACTACTCTCTGTCGTCCCTGTGACGGTACTTTCAGTCGATGCAGATTCGGCAGTTGACGTTATTGTGCCCAAAGATTCGCTTGCACTGGTTGTCGAAGTGACACTCGTTGCCTCAGTACTTGCAATACTTGAGCCCAGAGAACCTTTAACAAAGAAGATTCACTTGAAATTCCCTCAACCGATACCCGAGATATAATGGAAATATCTTGGTGAATCCAATGGAATTGGGGAAAACGGAGCAATTCCTTATCAATGTATTTGTTCTGTATTAATCTTCTTTCATGGTGTATTGAAAATAAAACGTTTAATGATAATGAAAACATAAAGTACATATACAGTACGTAAAAGGACAACATGGACAACTAAAAATAATTTCATGAATACTGCTGTATCGAAAAATAATAGGATTTGTGTTTTCTTACCCGTAGAATAGGTTTCTGTAGAGCCTGCTGTTGGTGATGCAGCTGATGATGTGCTGACAGACTCGCTGGAAGAGGACGAAGATGCTGTTTCTGCACTTTTACTCTCAGTGCTTAGCGAAGAAGAAAAGGTTGCTGTGCTTCCGATGAGGGAGGTCTCGGTACCCAAGCTGCTTGTTGATGATGCAGGAAGAGAAGTGGTAATTTCTGTCACTCCAGTAGATGATGTTTCCGTTACTGTAGATATCGAGCTTTCGGTAATGACAGAGCTAGCAGAGGTTGTTTCAGTTGCTAATGTACTACTCTCTATCGTCCCTGTGACGGTACTTTCAGTCGATGCAGATTCGGCAGTTGACGTTATTGTGCCCAAAGATTCGCTTGCACTGGTTGTCGAAGTGACACTCGTTGCCTCAGTACTTGCAATACTTGAGCCCAGAGAACCTTTAACAAAGAAGATTCACTTGAAATTCCCTCAACCGATACCCGAGATATAATGGAAATATCTTGGTGAATCCAATGAAATTGGGGAAAACGGAGCAATTCCTTATCAATGTATTTGTTCTGTATTAATATTCTTTCATGGTGTATTGAAAGTAAAACGTTTAATGATAATGAAAACATAAAGTACATATACAGTACGTCAAAAGACAACATGGACAACTAAAAATTATTTCAAAAATAATGCTGTATCGAAAGTGAAGAGGATTTGATGTTTTCTTACCCGTAGAATAGGTTTCTGTAGAGCCTGCTGTTGGTGTTGCAGCTGATGATGTGCTGACAGACTCGCTGGAAGAGGACGAAGATGCTGTTTCTGCACTTGTACTCTCAGTGCTTAGCGAAGAAGCAATGGTTGCTGTGCTTCCGATGGTGGAGGTCTCGGTACCCAAGCTGCTTGTTGATGATGCAGGAAGAGAAGTGGTAATTTCTGTCACTCCAGTAGATGATGTTTCCGTTCCTGTAGATATCGAGCTTTCGGTAATGACAGAGCTAGCAGAGGTTGTTTCAGTTGCTAATGTACTACTCTCTGTCGTCCCTGTGACGGTACTTTCAGTCGATGCAGATTCGGCAGTTGACGTTATTGTGCCCAAAGATTCGCTTGCACTGGTTGTCGAAGTGACACTCGTTGCCTCAGTACTTGCAATACTTGAGCCCAGAGAACCTTTAACAAAGAAGATTCACTTGAAATTCCCTCAACCGATACCCGAGATATAATGGAAATATCTTGGTGAATCCAATGAAATTGGGGAAAACGGAGCAATTCCTTATCAATGTATTTGTTCTGTATTAATCTTCTTTCATGGTGTATTGAAAATAAAACGTTAAATGATAATGAAAACATAAAGTACATATACAGTACGTCAAAAGACAACATGGACAACTAAAAATAATTTCATAAATAATGCTGTATCGAAAGTGAAGAGGATTTGATGTTTTCTTACCCGTAGAATAGGTTTCTGTAGAGCCTGCTGTTGGTGTTGCAGCTGATGATGTGCTGACAGACTCGCTGGAAGAGGACGAAGATGCTGTTTCTGCACTTGTACTCTCAGTGCTTAGCGAAGAAGCAATGGTTGCTGTGCTTCCGATGGTGGAGGTCTCGCTACCCAAGCTGCTTGTTGATGATGCAGGAAGAGAAGTGGTAATTTCTGTCACTCCAGTAGATGATGTTTCCGTTCCTGTAGATATCGAGCTTTCGGTAATGACAGAGCTAGCAGAGGTTGTTTCAGTTGCTAATGTACTACTCTCTGTCGTCCCTGTGACGGTACTTTCAGTCGATGCAGATTCGGCAGTTGACGTTATTGTGCCCAAAGATTCGCTTGCACTGGTTGTCGAAGTGACACTCGTTGCCTCAGTACTTGCAATACTTGAGCCCAGAGAACCTTTAACAAAGAAGATTCACTTGAAATTCCCTCAACCGATACCCGAGATATAATGGAAATATCTTGGTGAATCCAATGAAATTGGGGAAAACGGAGCAATTCCTTATCAATGTATTTGTTCTGTATTAATCTTCTTTCATGGTGTATTGAAAATAAAACGTTAAATGATAATGAAAACATAAAGGAAATATACAGTACGTAAAAGGACAACATGGACAACTAAAAATAATTTCATAAATAATGCTGTATCGAAAGTGAAGAGGATTTGATGTTTTCTTACCCGTAGAATAGGTTTCTGTAGAGCCTGCTGTTGGTGTTGCAGCTGATGATGTGCTGACAGACTCGCCGGAAGAGGACAAAGATGCTGTTTCTGCACTTGTACTCTCAGTGCTTAGCGAAGAAGCAAAGGTTGCTGTGCTTCCGATGGTGGAGGTCTCGGTACCCAAGCTGCTTGTTGATGATGCAGGAAGAGAAGTGGTAATTTCTGTCACTCCAGTAGATGATGTTTCCGTTCCTGTAGATATCGAGCTTTCGGTAATGACAGAGCTAGCAGAGGTTGTTTCAGTTGCTAATGTACTACTCTCTGTCGTCCCTGTGACGGTACTTTCAGTCGATGCAGATTCGGCAGTTGACGTTATTGTGCCCAAAGATTCGCTTGCACTGGTTGTCGAAGTGACACTCGTTGCCTCAGTACTTGCAATACTTGAGCCCAGAGAACCTTTAACAAAGAAGATTCACTTGAAATTCCCTCAACCGATACCCGAGATATAATGGAAATATCTTGGTGAATCCAATGAAATTGGGGAAAACGGAGCAATTCCTTATCAATGTATTTGTTCTGTATTAATCTTCTTTCATGGTGTATTGAAAATAAAACGTTAAATGATAATGAAAACATAAAGTACATATACAGTACGTAAAAGGACAACATGGACAACTAAAAATAATTTCATAAATAATGCTGTATCGAAAGTGAAGAGGATTTGATGTTTTCTTACCCGTAGAATAGGTTTCTGTAGAGCCTGCTGTTGGTGTTGCAGCTGATGATGTGCTGACAGACTCGCCGGAAGAGGACGAAGATGCTGTTTCTGCACTTGTACTCTCAGTGCTTAGCGAAGAAGCAAAGGTTGCTGTGCTTCCGATGGTGGAGGTCTCGGTACCCAAGCTGCTTGTTGATGATGCAGGAAGAGAAGTGGTAATTTCTGTCACTCCAGTAGATGATGTTTCCGTTCCTGTAGATATCGAGCTTTCGGTAATGACAGAGCTAGCAGAGGTTGTTTCAGTTGCTAATGTACTACTCTCTGTCGTCCCTGTGACGGTACTTTCAGTCGATGCAGATTCGGCAGTTGACGTTATTGTGCCCAAAGATTCGCTTGCACTGGTTGTCGAAGTGACACTCGTTGCCTCAGTACTTGCAATA
Source organism: Pinctada fucata (assembly GCA_028142955.1). Lineage (NCBI taxonomy): Eukaryota > Metazoa > Mollusca > Bivalvia > Pterioida > Pteriidae > Pinctada > Pinctada fucata. The sequence continues at coordinate 58,648,931 of AP027105.1, forward strand.
CTTGAGCCCAGAGAACCTTTAACAAAGAAGATTCACTTGAAATTCCCTCAACCGATACCCGAGATATAATGGAAATATCTTGGTGAATCCAATGAAATTGGGGAAAACGCAGCAATTCCTTATCAATGTATTTGTTCTGTATTAATCTTCTTTCATGGTGTATTGAAAATAAAACGTTAAATGATAATGAAAACATAAAGTACATATACAGTACGTAAAAGGACAACATGGACAACTAAAAATAATTTCATAAATAATGCTGTATCGAAAGTGAAGAAAATTTCATGTTTTCTTACCCGTAGAATAGGTTTCTGTAGAGCCTGCTGTTGGTGTTGCAGCTGATGATGTGCTGACAGACTCGCCGGAAGAGGACGAAGATGCTGTTTCTGCACTTGTACTCTCAGTGCTTAGCGAAGAAGCAAAGGTTGCTGTGCTTCCGATGGTGGAGGTCTCGGTACCCAAGCTGCTTGTTGATGATGCAGGAAGAGAAGTGGTAATTTCTGTCACTCCAGTAGATGATGTTTCCGTTCCTGTAGATATCGAGCTTTCGGTAATGACAGAGCTAGCAGAGGTTGTTTCAGTTGCTAATGTACTACTCTCTGTCGTCCCTGTGACGGTACTTTCAGTCGATGCAGATTCGGCAGTTGACGTTATTGTGCCCAAAGATTCGCTTGCACTGGTTGTCGAAGTGACACTCGTTGCCTCAGTACTTGCAATACTTGAGCCCAGAGAACCTTTAACAAAGAAGATTCACTTGAAATTCCCTCAACCGATACCCGAGATATAATGGAAATATCTTGGTGAATCCAATGAAATTGGGGAAAATGCAGCAATTCCTTATCAATGTATTTGTTCTGTATTAATCTTCTTTCATGGTGTATTGAAAATAAAACGTTAAATGATAATGAAAACATAAAGTACATATACAGTACGTAAAAGGACAACATGGACAACTAAAAATAATTTCATAAATAATGCTGTATCGAAAGTGAAGAAAATTTCATGTTTTCTTACCCGTAGAATAGGTTTCTGTAGAGCCTGCTGTTGGTGTTGCAGCTGATGATGTGCTGACAGACTCGCTGGAAGAGGACGAAGATGCTGTTTCTGCACTTGTACTCTCAGTGCTTAGCGAAGAAGCAAAGGTTGCTGTGCTTCCGATGGTGGAGGTCTCGGTACCCAAGCTGCTTGTTGATGATGCAGGAAGAGAAGTGGTAATTTCTGTCACTCCAGTAGATGATGTTTCCGTTCCTGTAGATATCGAGCTTTCGGTAATGACAGAGCTAGCAGAGGTTGTTTCAGTTGCTAATGTACTACTCTCTGTCGTCCCTGTGACGGTACTTTCAGTCGATGCAGATTCGGCAGTTGACGTTATTGTGCCCAAAGATTCGCTTGCACTGGTTGTCGAAGTGACACTCGTTGCCTCAGTACTTGCAATACTTGAGCCCAGAGAACCTTTAACAAAGAAGATTCACTTGAAATTCCCTCAACCGATACCCGAGATATAATGGAAATATCTTGGTGAATCCAATGAAATTGGGGAAAATGGAGCAATTCCTTATCAATGTATTTGTTCTGTATTAATCTTCTTTCATGGTGTATTGAAAATAAAACGTTTAATGATAATGAAAACGTAAAGTACATATACAGTACGTAAAAGGACAACATGGACAACTAAAAATAATTTCATAGATAATGCTGTATCGAAAGTGAAGAGGATTTGATGTTTTCTTACCCGTAGAATAGGTTTCTGTAGAGCCTGCTGTTGGTGTTGCAGCTGATGATGTGCTGACAGACTCGCCGGAAGAGGACGAAGAAGCTGTTTCTGCACTTGTACTCTCAGTGCTTAGCGAAGAAGCAAAGGTTGCTGTGCTTCCGATGGTGGAGGTCTCGGTACCCAAGCTGCTTGTTGATGATGCAGGAAGAGAAGTGGTAATTTCTGTCACTCCAGTAGATGATGTTTCCGTTCCTGTAGATATCGAGCTTTCGGTAATGACAGAGCTAGCAGAGGTTGTTTCAGTTGCTAATGTACTACTCTCTGTCGTCCCTGTGACGGTACTTTCAGTCGATGCAGATTCGGCAGTTGACGTTATTGTGCCCAAAGATTCGCTTGCACTGGTTGTCGAAGTGACACTCGTTGCCTCAGTACTTGCAATACTTGAGCCCAGAGAACCTTTAACAAAGAAGATTCACTTGAAATTCCCTCAACCGATACCCGAGATATAATGGAAATATCTTGGTGAATCCAATGAAATTGGGGAAAACGGAGCAATTCCTTATCAATGTATTTGTTCTATATTAATCTTCTTTCATGGTGTATTGAAAATAAAACGTTTAATGATAATGAAAACATAAAGTACATATACAGTACGTAAAAGGACAACATGGACAACTAAAAATAATTTCATAAATAATGCTGTATCGAAAGTGAAGAGGATTTGATGTTTTCTTACCCGTAGAATAGGTTTCTGTAGAGCCTGCTGTTGGTGTTGCAGCTGATGATGTGCTGACAGACTCGCTGGAAGAGGACGAAGATGCTGTTTCTGCACTTGTACTTTCAGTGCTTAGCAAAGAAGCAAAGGTTGCTGTGCTTCCGATGATGGAGGTCTCGGTACCCAAGCTGCTTGTTGATGATGCAGGAAGAGAAGTGGTAATTTCTGTCACTCCAGTAGATGATGTTTCCGTTCCTGTAGATATCGAGCTTTCGGTAATGACAGAGCTAGCAGAGGTTGTTTCAGTTGCTAATGTACTACTCTCTGTCGTCCCTGTGACGGTACTTTCAGTCGATGCAGATTCGGCAGTTGACGTTATTGTGCCCAAAGATTCGCTTGCACTGGTTGTCGAAGTGACACTCGTTGCCTCAGTACTTGCAATACTTGAGCCCAGAGAACCTTTAACAAAGAAGATTCACTTGAAATTCCCTCAACCGATACCCGAGATATAATGGAAATATCTTGGTGAATCCAATGAAATTGGGGAAAATGGAGCAATTCCTTATCAATGTATTTGTTCTGTATTAATCTTCTTTCATGGTGTATTGAAAATAAAACGTTTTATGATAATGAAAACGTAAAGTACATATACAGTACGTAAAAGGACAACATGGAGAACTAAAAATAATTTCATAGATAATGCTGTATCGAAAGTGAAGAGGATTTGATGTTTTCTTACCCGTAGAATAGGTTTCTGTAGAGCCTGCTGTTGGTGTTGCAGCTGATGATGTGCTGACAGACTCGCTGGAAGAGGACGAAGATGCTGTTTCTGCACTTGTACTCTCAGTGCTTAGCGAAGAAGCAAAGGTTGCTGTGCTTCCGATGGTGGAGGTCTCGGTACCCAAGCTGCTTGTTGATGATGCAGGAAGAGAAGTGGTAATTTCTGTCACTCCAGTAGATGATGTTTCCGTTCCTGTAGATATCGAGCTTTCGGTAATGACAGAGCTAGCAGAGGTTGTTTCAGTTGCTAATGTACTACTCTCTGTCGTCCCTGTGACGGTACTTTCAGTCGATGCAGATTCGGCAGTTGACGTTATTGTGCCCAAAGATTCGCTTGCACTGGTTGTCGAAGTGACACTCGTTGCCTCAGTACTTGCAATACTTGAGCCCAGAGAACCTTTAACAAAGAAGATTCACTTGAAATTCCCTCAACCGATACCCGAGATATAATGGAAATATCTTGGTGAATCCAATGAAATTGGGGAAAACGGAGCAATTCCTTATCAATGTATTTGTTCTATATTAATCTTCTTTCATGGTGTATTGAAAATAAAACGTTTAATGATAATGAAAACATAAAGTACATATACAGTACGTAAAAGGACAACATGGACAACTAAAAATAATTTCATAAATAATGCTGTATCGAAAGTGAAGAGGATTTGATGTTTTCTTACCCGTAGAATAGGTTTCTGTAGAGCCTGCTGTTGGTGTTGCAGCTGATGATGTGCTGACAGACTCGCTGGAAGAGGACGAAGATGCTGTTTCTGCACTTGTACTTTCAGTGCTTAGCAAAGAAGCAAAGGTTGCTGTGCTTCCGATGATGGAGGTCTCGGTACCCAAGCTGCTTGTTGATGATGCAGGAAGAGAAGTGGTAATTTCTGTCACTCCAGTAGATGATGTTTCCGTTCCTGTAGATATCGAGCTTTCGGTAATGACAGAGCTAGCAGAGGTTGTTTCAGTAGCTAATGTTCTACTCTCTGTCGTCCCTGTGACGGTACTTTCAGTCGATGCAGATTCGGCAGTTGACGTTATTGTGCCCAAAGATTCGCTTGCACTGGTTGTCGAAGTGACACTCGTTGCCTCAGTACTTGCAATACTTGAGCCCAGAGAACCTTTAACAAAGAAGATTCACTTGAAATTCCCTCAACCGATACCCGAGATATAATGGAAATATCTTGGTGAATCCAATGAAATTGGGGAAAACGGAGCAATTCCTTATCAATGTATTTGTTCTGTATTAATCTTCTTTCATGGTGTATTGAAAATAAAACGTTAAATGATAATGAAAACATAAAGTACATATACAGTACGTAAAAGGACAACATGGACAACTAAAAATAATTTCATAAATAATGCTGTATCGAAAGTGAAGAGGATTTGATGTTTTCTTACCCGTAGAATAGGTTTCTGTAGAGCCTGCTGTTGGTGTTGCAGCTGATGATGTGCTGACAGACTCGCCGGAAGAGGACGAAGAAGCTGTTTCTGCACTTGTACTCTCAGTGCTTGGCGAAGAAGCAAAGGTTGCTGTGCTTCCGATGGTGGAGGTCTCGGTACCCAAGCTGCTTGTTGATGATGCAGGAAGAGAAGTGGTAATTCCTGTCACTCCAGTAGATGATGTTTCCGTTCCTGTAGATATCGAGCTTTCGGTAATGACAGAGCTAGCAGAGGTTGTTTCAGTTGCTAATGTACTACTCTCTGTCGTCCCTGTGACGGTACTTTCAGTGGACGCAGATTCGGCAGTTGACGTTATTGTGCCCAAAGATTCGCTTGCACTGGTTGTCGAAGTGACATACGTTGCCTCAGTACTTGCAATACTTGAGCCCAGAGAACCTTTAACAAAGAAGATTCTCTTGAAATTCCCTCAACCGATACCCGAGATATAATGGAAATATCTTGGTGAATCCAATGAAATTGGGGAAAACGGAGCAAATCCTTATCAATGTATTTGTTCTGTATTAATCTTCTTTCAAGATGTATTGAAAATAAAACGTTTAATGATAATGAAAACATAAAGTACATATACAGTACGTAAAAGGACAACATGGACAACTGAGAATAATTTTGTAAATAATGCTGTATCGAAAGTGAAGAGGATTTGATGTTTTCTTACCCGTAGAATAGGTTTCTGTAGAGCCTGCTGTTGGTGTTGCAGCTGATGATGTGCTGACAGACTCGCTGGAAGAGGACGAAGATGCTGTTTCTGCACTTGTACTCTCAGTGCTTAGCGAAGAAGCAAAGGTTGCTGTGCTTCCGATGGTGGAGGTCTCTGTAGCCAAGCTGCTTGTTGATGATGCAGGAAGAGAAGTGGTAATTTCTGTCACTCCAGTAGATGATGTTTCCGTTCCTGTAGATATCGAGCTTTCGGTAATGACAGAGCTAGCAGAGGTTGTTTCAGTTGCTAATGTACTACTCTCTGTCGTCCCTGTGACGGTACTTTCAGTCGATGCAGATTCGGCAGTTGACGTTATTGTGCCCAAAGATTCGCTTGCACTGGTTGTCGAAGTGACACTCGTTGCCTCAGTACTTGCAATACTTGAGCCCAGAGAACCTTTAACAAAGAAGATTCACTTGAAATTCCCTCAACCGATACCCGAGATATAATGGAAATATCTTGGTGAATCCATTGAAATTGGGGAAAATGGAGCAATTCCTTATCAATGTATTTGTTCTGTATTAATCTTCTTTCATGGTGTATTGAAAATAAAACGTTTAATGATAATGAAAACGTAAAGTACATATACAGTACGTAAAAGGACAACATGGACAACTAAAAATAATTTCATAGATAATGCTGTATCGAAAGTGAAGAGGATTTGATGTTTTCTTACCCGTAGAATAGGTTTCTGTAGAGCCTGCTGTTGGTGTTGCAGCTGATGATGTGCTGACAGACTCGCCGGAAGAGGACGAAGAAGCTGTTTCTGCACTTGTACTCTCAGTGCTTGGCGAAGAAGCAAAGGTTGCTGTGCTTCCGATGGTGGAGGTCTCGGTACCCAAGCTGCTTGTTGATGATGCAGGAAGAGAAGTGGTAATTCCTGTCACTCCAGTAGATGATGTTTCCGTTCCTGTAGATATCGAGCTTTCGGTAATGACAGAGCTAGCAGAGGTTGTTTCAGTTGCTAATGTACTACTCTCTGTCGTCCCTGTGACGGTACTTTCAGTCGATGCAGATTCGGCAGTTGACGTTATTGTGCCCAAAGATTCGCTTGCACTGGTTGTCGAAGTGACACTCGTTGCCTCAGTACTTGCAATACTTGAGCCCAGAGAACCTTTAACAAAGAAGATTCACTTGAAATTCCCTCAACCGATACCCGAGATATAATGGAAATATCTTGGTGAATCCAATGAAATTGGGGAAAATGGAGCAATTCCTTATCAATGTATTTGTTCTGTATTAATCTTCTTTCATTGTGTATTGAAAATAAAACGTTTAATGATAATGAAAACATAAAGTACATATACAGAACGTAAAAGGACAACAAGGACAACTAAAAATAATTTCATAAATAATGCTGTATCGAAAGTGAAGAGGATTTGATGTTTTCTTACCCGTAGAATAGGTTTCTGTAGAGCCTGCTGTTGGTGTTGCAGCTGATGATGTGCTGACAGACTCGCTGGAAGAGGACGAAGATGCTGTTTCTGCACTTGTACTCTCAGTGCTTAGCGAAGAAGCAAAGGTTGCTGTGCTTCCGATGGTGGAGGTCTCGGTACCCAAACTGCTTGTTGATGATGCAGGAAGAGAAGTGGTAATTTCTGTCACTCCAGTAGATGATGTTTCCGTTCCTGTAGATATCGAGCTTTCGGTAATGACAGAGCTAGCAGAGGTTGTTTCAGTTGCTAATGTACTACTCTCTGTCGTCCCTGTGACGGTACTTTCAGTCGATGCAGATTCGGCAGTTGACGTTATTGTGCCCAAAGATTCGCTTGCACTGGTTGTCGAAGTGACACTCGTTGCCTCAGTACTTGCAATACTTGAGCCCAGAGAACCTTTAACAAAGAAGATTCACTTGAAATTCCCTCAACCGATACCCGAGATATAATGGAAATATCTTGGTGAATCCAATGAAATTGGGGAAAACGGAGCAATTCCTTATCAATGTATTTGTTCTGTATTAATCTTCTTTCATGGTGTAATGAAAATAAAACGTTTAATGATAATGAAAACATAAAGTACATATACAGTACGTAAAAGGACAACATGGACAACTAAAAATAATTTCATAAATAATGCTGTATCGAAAGTGAAGAGGATTTGATGTTTTCTTACCCGTAGAATAGGTTTCTGTAGAGCCTGCTGTTGGTGTTGCAGCTGATGATGTGCTGACAGACTCGCCGGAAGAGGACGAAGAAGCTGTTTCTGCACTTGTACTCTCAGTGCTTGGCGAAGAAGCAAAGGTTGCTGTGCTTCCGATGGTGGAGGTCTCGGTACCCAAGCTGCTTGTTGATGATGCAGGAAGAGAAGTGGTAATTCCTGTCACTCCAGTAGATGATGTTTCCGTTCCTGTAGATATCGAGCTTTCGGTAATGACAGAGCTAGCAGAGGTTGTTTCAGTTGCTAATGTACTACTCTCTGTCGTCCCTGTGACGGTACTTTCAGTCGATGCAGATTCGGCAGTTGACGTTATTGTGCCCAAAGATTCGCTTGCACTGGTTGTCGAAGTGACACTCGTTGCCTCAGTACTTGCAATACTTGAGCCCAGAGAACCTTTAACAAAGAAGATTCACTTGAAATTCCCTCAACCGATACCCGAGATATAATGGAAATATCTTGGTGAATCCAATGAAATTGGGGAAAATGGAGCAATTCCTTATCAATGTATTTGTTCTGTATTAATCTTCTTTCATGGTGTATTGAAAATAAAACGTTTAATGATAATGAAAACATAAAGTACATATACAGAACGTAAAAGGACAACAAGGACAACTAAAAATAATTTCATAAATAATGCTGTATCGAAAGTGAAGAGGATTTGATGTTTTCTTACCCGTAGAATAGGTTTCTGTAGAGCCTGCTGTTGGTGTTGCAGCTGATGATGTGCTGACAGACTCGCTGGAAGAGGACGAAGATGCTGTTTCTGCACTTGTACTCTCAGTGCTTAGCGAAGAAGCAAAGGTTGCTGTGCTTCCGATGGTGGAGGTCTCGGTACCCAAACTGCTTGTTGATGATGCAGGAAGAGAAGTGGTAATTTCTGTCACTCCAGTAGATGATGTTTCCGTTCCTGTAGATATCGAGCTTTCGGTAATGACAGAGCTAGCAGAGGTTGTTTCAGTTGCTAATGTACTACTCTCTGTCGTCCCTGTGACGGTACTTTCAGTCGATGCAGATTCGGCAGTTGACGTTATTGTGCCCAAAGATTCGCTTGCACTGGTTGTCGAAGTGACACTCGTTGCCTCAGTACTTGCAATACTTGAGCCCAGAGAACCTTTAACAAAGAAGATTCACTTGAAATTCCCTCAACCGATACCCGAGATATAATGGAAATATCTTGGTGAATCCAATGAAATTGGGGAAAACGGAGCAATTCCTTATCAATGTATTTGTTCTGTATTAATCTTCTTTCATGGTGTAATGAAAATAAAACGTTTAATGATAATGAAAACATAAAGTACATATACAGTACGTAAAAGGACAACATGGACAACTAAAAATAATTTCATAAATAATGCTGTATCGAAAGTGAAGAGGATTTGATGTTTTCTTACCCGTAGAATAGGTTTCTGTAGAGCCTGCTGTTGGCGTTGCAGCTGATGATGTGCTGACAGACTCGCCGGAAGAGGACGAAGATGCTGTTTCTGCACTTGTACTCTCAGTGCTTAGCGAAGAAGCAAAGGTTGCTGTGCTTCCGATGGTGGAGGTCTCGGTACCCAAACTGCTTGTTGATGATGCAGGAAGAGAAATGGTAATTTCTGTCACTCCAGTAGATGATGTTTCCGTTCCTGTAGATATCGAGCTTTCGGTAATGACAGAGCTAGCAGAGGTTGTTTCAGTTGCTAATGTACTACTCTCTGTCGTCCCTGTGACGGTACTTTCAGTCGATGCAGATTCGGCAGTTGACGTTATTGTGCCCAAAGATTCGCTTGCACTGGTTGTCGAAGTGACACTCGTTGCCTCAGTACTTGCAATACTTGAGCCCAGAGAACCTTTAACAAAGAAGATTCACTTGAAATTCCCTCAACCGATACCCGAGATATAATGGAAATATCTTGGTGAATCCAATGAAATTGGGGAAAACGGAGCAATTCCTTATCAATGTATTTGTTCTGTATTAATCTTTTTTCATGGTGTAATGAAAATAAAACGTTTAATGATAATGAAAACATAAAGTACATATACAGTACGTAAAAGGACAACATGGACAACTAAAAATAATTTCATAAATAATGCTGTATCGAAAGTGAAGAGGATTTGATGTTTTCTTACCCGTAGAATAGGTTTCTGTAGAGCCTGCTGTTGGCGTTGCAGCTGATGATGTGCTGACAGACTCGCCGGAAGAGGACGAAGATGCTGTTTCTGCACTTGTACTCTCAGTGCTTAGCGAAGAAGCAAAGGTTGCTGTGCTTCCGATGGTGGAGGTCTCGGTAGCCAAGCTGCTTGTTGATGATGCAGGAAGAGAAGTGGTAATTTCTGTCACTCCAGTAGATGATGTTTCCGTTCCTGTAGATATCGAGCTTTCGGTAATGACAGAGCTAGCAGAGGTTGTTTCAGTTGCTAATGTACTACTCTCTGTCGTCCCTGTGACGGTACTTTCAGTCGATGCAGATTCGGCAGTTGACGTTATTGTGCCCAAAGATTCGCTTGCACTGGTTGTCGAAGTGACACTCGTTGCCTCAGTACTTGCAATACTTGAGCCCAGAGAACCTTTAACAAAGAAGATTCACTTGAAATTCCCTCAACCGATACCCGAGATATAATGGAAATATCTTGGTGAATCCATTGAAATTGGGGAAAATGGAGCAATTCCTTATCAATGTATTTGTTCTGTATTAATCTTCTTTCATGGTGTATTGAAAATAAAACGTTTAATGATAATGAAAACGTAAAGTACATATACAGTACGTAAAAGGTCAACATGGACAACTAAAAATAATTTCATAGATAATGCTGTATCGAAAGTGAAGAGGATTTGATGTTTTCTTACCCGTAGAATAGGTTTCTGTAGAGCCTGCTGTTGGTGTTGCAGCTGATGATGTGCTGACAGACTCGCCGGAAGAGGACGAAGAAGCTGTTTCTGCACTTGTACTCTCAGTGCTTAGCGAAGAAGCAAAGGTTGCTGTGCTTCCGATGGTGGAGGTCTCGGTACCCAAGCTGCTGGTTGATGATGCAGGAAGAGAAGTGGTAATTTCTGTCACTCCAGTAGATGATGTTTCCGTTCCTGTAGATATCGAGCTTTCGGTAATGACAGAGCTAGCAGAGGTTGTTTCAGTTGCTAATGTACTACTCTCTGTCGTCCCTGTGACGGTACTTTCAGTCGATGCAGATTTGGCAGTTGACGTTATTGTGCCCAAAGATTCGCTTGCACTGGTTGTCGAAGTGACACTCGTTGCCTCAGTACTTGCAATACTTGAGCCCAGAGAACCTTTAACAAAGAAGATTCACTTGAAATTCCCTCAACCGATACCCGAGATATAATGGAAATATCTTGGTGAATCCAATGAAATTGGGGAAAACGGAGCAATTCCTTATCAATGTATTTGTTCTGTATTAATCTTCTTTCATGGTGTAATGAAAATAAAACGTTTAATGATAATGAAAACATAAAGTACATATACAGTACGTAAAAGGACAACATGGACAACTAAAAATAATTTCATAAATAATGCTGTATCGAAAGTGAAGAGGATTTGATGTTTTCTTACCCGTAGAATAGGTTTCTGTAGAGCCTGCTGTTGGCGTTGCAGCTGATGATGTGCTGACAGACTCGCCGGAAGAGGACGAAGATGCTGTTTCTGCACTTGTACTCTCAGTGCTTAGCGAAGAAGCAAAGGTTGCTGTGCTTCCGATGGTGGAGGTCTCGGTACCCAAGCTGCTTGTTGATGATGCAGGAAGAGAAGTGGTAATTTCTGTCACTCCAGTAGATGATGTTTCCGTTCCTGTAGATATCGAGCTTTCGGTAATGACAGAGCTAGCAGAGGTTGTTTCAGTTGCTAATGTACTACTCTCTGTCGTCCCTGTGACGGTACTTTCAGTGGATGCAGATTCGGCAGTTGACGTTGTTGTGCCCAAAGATTCGCTTGCACTGGTTGTCGAAGTGACACTCGTTGCCTCAGTACTTGCAATACTTGAGCCCAGAGAACCTTTAACAAAGAAGATTCACTTGAAATTCCCTCAACCGATACCCGAGATATAATGGAAATATCTTGGTGAATCCAATGAAATTGGGGAAAATGGAGCAATTCCTTATCAATGTATTTGTTCTGTATTAATCTTCTTTCATTGTGTATTGAAAATAAAACGTTTAATGATAATGAAAACATAAAGTACATATACAGAACGTAAAAGGACAACAAGGACAACTAAAAATAATTTCATAAATAATGCTGTATCGAAAGTGAAGAGGATTTGATGTTTTCTTACCCGTAGAATAGGTTTCTGTAGAGCCTGCTGTTGGTGTTGCAGCTGATGATGTGCTGACAGACTCGCTGGAAGAGGACGAAGATGCTGTTTCTGCACTTGTACTCTCAGTGCTTAGCGAAGAAGCAAAGGTTGCTGTGCTTCCGATGGTGGAGGTCTCGGTACCCAAACTGCTTGTTGATGATGCAGGAAGAGAAGTGGTAATTTCTGTCACTCCAGTAGATGATGTTTCCGTTCCTGTAGATATCGAGCTTTCGGTAATGACAGAGCTAGCAGAGGTTGTTTCAGTTGCTAATGTACTACTCTCTGTCGTCCCTGTGACGGTACTTTCAGTCGATGCAGATTCGGCAGTTGACGTTATTGTGCCCAAAGATTCGCTTGCACTGGTTGTCGAAGTGACACTCGTTGCCTCAGTACTTGCAATACTTGAGCCCAGAGAACCTTTAACAAAGAAGATTCACTTGAAATTCCCTCAACCGATACCCGAGATATAATGGAAATATCTTGTTGAATCCAATGAAATTGGGGAAAACGGAGCAATTCCTTATCAATGTATTTGTTCTGTATTAATCTTCTTTCATGGTGTAATGAAAATAAAACGTTTAATGATAATGAAAACATAAAGTACATATACAGTACGTAAAAGGACAACATGGACAACTAAAAATAATTTCATAAATAATGCTGTATCGAAAGTGAAGAGGATTTGATGTTTTCTTACCCGTAGAATAGGTTTCTGTAGAGCCTGCTGTTGGCGTTGCAGCTGATGATGTGCTGACAGACTCGCCGGAAGAGGACGAAGATGCTGTTTCTGCACTTGTACTCTCAGTGCTTAGCGAAGAAGCAAAGGTTGCTGTGCTTCCGATGGTGGAGGTCTCGGTACCCAAACTGCTTGTTGATGATGCAGGAAGAGAAATGGTAATTTCTGTCACTCCAGTAGATGATGTTTCCGTTCCTGTAGATATCGAGCTTTCGGTAATGACAGAGCTAGCAGAGGTTGTTTCAGTTGCTAATGTACTACTCTCTGTCGTCCCTGTGACGGTACTTTCAGTCGATGCAGATTCGGCAGTTGACGTTATTGTGCCCAAAGATTCGCTTGCACTGGTTGTCGAAGTGACACTCGTTGCCTCAGTACTTGCAATACTTGAGCCCAGAGAACCTTTAACAAAGAAGATTCACTTGAAATTCCCTCAACCGATACCCGAGATATAATGGAAATATCTTGGTGAATCCAATGAAATTGGGGAAAACGGAGCAATTCCTTATCAATGTATTTGTTCTGTATTAATCTTTTTTCATGGTGTAATGAAAATAAAACGTTTAATGATAATGAAAACATAAAGTACATATACAGTACGTAAAAGGACAACATGGACAACTAAAAATAATTTCATAAATAATGCTGTATCGAAAGTGAAGAGGATTTGATGTTTTCTTACCCGTAGAATAGGTTTCTGTAGAGCCTGCTGTTGGCGTTGCAGCTGATGATGTGCTGACAGACTCGCCGGAAGAGGACGAAGATGCTGTTTCTGCACTTGTACTCTCAGTGCTTAGCGAAGAAGCAAAGGTTGCTGTGCTTCCGATGGTGGAGGTCTCGGTACCCAAGCTGCTTGTTGATGATGCAGGAAGAGAAGTGGTAATTTCTGTCACTCCAGTAGATGATGTTTCCGTTCCTGTAGATATCGAGCTTTCGGTAATGACAGAGCTAGCAGAGTTTGTTTCAGTTGCTAATGTACTACTCTCTGTCGTCCCTGTGACGGTACTTTCAGTCGATGCAGATTCGGCAGTTGACGTTATTGTGCCCAAAGATTCGCTTGCACTGGTTGTCGAAGTGACACTCGTTGCCTCAGTACTTGCAATACTTGAGCCCAGAGAACCTTTAACAAAGAAGATTCACTTGAAATTCCCTCAACCGATACCCGAGATATAATGGAAATATCTTGGTGAATCCATTGAAATTGGGGAAAATGGAGCAATTCCTTATCAATGTATTTGTTCTGTATTAATCTTCTTTCATGGTGTATTGAAAATAAAACGTTTAATGATAATGAAAACGTAAAGTACATATACAGTACGTAAAAGGACAACATGGACAACTAAAAATAATTTCATAGATAATGCTGTATCGAAAGTGAAGAGGATTTGATGTTTTCTTACCCGTAGAATAGGTTTCTGTAGAGCCTGCTGTTGGTGTTGCAGCTGATGATGTGCTGACAGACTCGCCGGAAGAGGACGAAGAAGCTGTTTCTGCACTTGTACTCTCAGTGCTTAGCGAAGAAGCAAAGGTTGCTGTGCTTCCGATGGTGGAGGTCTCGGTACCCAAGCTGCTTGTTGATGATGCAGGAAGAGAAGTGGTAATTCCTGTCACTCCAGTAGATGATGTTTCCGTTCCTGTAGATATCGAGCTTTCGGTAATGACAGAGCTAGCAGAGGTTGTTTCAGTTGCTAATGTACTACTCTCTGTCGTCCCTGTGACGGTACTTTCAGTCGATGCAGATTCGGCAGTTGACGTTATTGTGCCCAAAGATTCGCTTGCACTGGTTGTCGAAGTGACACTCGTTGCCTCAGTACTTGCAATACTTGAGCCCAGAGAACCTTTAACAAAGAAGATTCACTTGAAATTCCCTCAACCGATACCCGAGATATAATGGAAATATCTTGGTGAATCCAATGAAATTGGGGAAAACGGAGCAATTCCTTATCAATGTATTTGTTCTGTATTAATCTTCTTTCATGGTGTAATGAAAATAAAACGTTTAATGATAATGAAAACATAAAGTACATATACAGTACGTAAAAGGACAACATGGACAACTAAAAATAATTTCATAAATAATGCTGTATCGAAAGTGAAGAGGATTTGATGTTTTCTTACCCGTAGAATAGGTTTCTGTAGAGCCTGCTGTTGGCGTTGCAGCTGATGATGTGCTGACAGACTCGCCGGAAGAGGACGAAGATGCTGTTTCTGCACTTGTACTCTCAGTGCTTAGCGAAGAAGCAAAGGTTGCTGTGCTTCCGATGGTGGAGGTCTCGGTACCCAAGCTGCTTGTTGATGATGCAGGAAGAGAAGTGGTAATTTCTGTCACTCCAGTAGATGATGTTTCCGTTCCTGTAGATATCGAGCTTTCGGTAATGACAGAGCTAGCAGAGGTTGTTTCAGTTGCTAATGTACTACTCTCTGTCGTCCCTGTGACGGTACTTTCAGTGGATGCAGATTCGGCAGTTGACGTTATTGTGCCCAAAGATTCGCTTGCACTGGTTGTCGAAGTGACACTCGTTGCCTCAGTACTTGCAATACTTGAGCCCAGAGAACCTTTAACAAAGAAGATTCACTTGAAATTCCCTCAACCGATACCCGAGATATAATGGAAATATCTTGGTGAATCCAATGAAATTGGGGAAAATGGAGCAATTCCTTATCAATGTATTTGTTCTGTATTAATCTTCTTTCATTGTGTATTGAAAATAAAACGTTTAATGATAATGAAAACATAAAGTACATATACAGAACGTAAAAGGACAACAAGGACAACTAAAAATAATTTCATAAATAATGCTGTATCGAAAGTGAAGAGGATTTGATGTTTTCTTACCCGTAGAATAGGTTTCTGTAGAGCCTGCTGTTGGTGTTGCAGCTGATGATGTGCTGACAGACTCGCTGGAAGAGGACGAAGATGCTGTTTCTGCACTTGTAATCTCAGTGCTTAGCGAAGAAGCAAAGGTTGCTGTGCTTCCGATGGTGGAGGTCTCGGTACCCAAACTGCTGGTTGATGATGCAGGAAGAGAAGTGGTAATTTCTGTCACTCCAGTAGATGATGTTTCCGTTCCTGTAGATATCGAGCTTTCGGTAATGACAGAGCTAGCAGAGGTTGTTTCAGTTGCTAATGTACTACTCTCTGTCGTCCCTGTGACGGTACTTTCAGTCGATGCAGATTCGGCAGTTGACGTTATTGTGCCCAAAGATTCGCTTGCACTGGTTGTCGAAGTGACACTCGTTGCCTCAGTACTTGCAATACTTGAGCCCAGAGAACCTTTAACAAAGAAGATTCACTTGAAATTCCCTCAACCGATACCCGAGATATAATGGAAATATCTTGGTGAATCCAATGAAATTGGGGAAAACGGAGCAATTCCTTATCAATGTATTTGTTCTGTATTAATCTTCTTTCATGGTGTAATGAAAATAAAACGTTTAATGATAATGAAAACATAAAGTACATATACAGTACGTAAAAGGACAACATGGACAACTAAAAATAATTTCATAAATAATGCTGTATCGAAAGTGAAGAGGATTTGATGTTTTCTTACCCGTAGAATAGGTTTCTGTAGAGCCTGCTGTTGGCGTTGCAGCTGATGATGTGCTGACAGACTCGCCGGAAGAGGACGAAGATGCTGTTTCTGCACTTGTACTCTCAGTGCTTAGCGAAGAAGCAAAGGTTGCTGTGCTTCCGATGGTGGAGGTCTCGGTACCCAAGCTGCTTGTTGATGATGCAGGAAGAGAAGTGGTAATTTCTGTCACTCCAGTAGATGATGTTTCCGTTCCTGTAGATATCGAGCTTTCGGTAATGACAGAGCTAGCAGAGGTTGTTTCAGTTGCTAATGTACTACTCTCTGTCGTCCCTGTGACGGTACTTTCAGTGGATGCAGATTCGGCAGTTGACGTTATTGTGCCCAAAGATTCGCTTGCACTGGTTGTCGAAGTGACACTCGTTGCCTCAGTACTTGCAATACTTGAGCCCAGAGAACCTTTAACAAAGAAGATTCACTTGAAATTCCCTCAACCGATACCCGAGATATAATGGAAATATCTTGGTGAATCCAATGAAATTGGGGAAAATGGAGCAATTCCTTATCAATGTATTTGTTCTGTATTAATCTTCTTTCATTGTGTATTGAAAATAAAACGTTTAATGATAATGAAAACATAAAGTACATATACAGAACGTAAAAGGACAACAAGGACAACTAAAAATAATTTCATAAATAATGCTGTATCGAAAGTGAAGAGGATTTGATGTTTTCTTACCCGTAGAATAGGTTTCTGTAGAGCCTGCTGTTGGTGTTGCAGCTGATGATGTGCTGACAGACTCGCTGGAAGAGGACGAAGATGCTGTTTCTGCACTTGTAATCTCAGTGCTTAGCGAAGAAGCAAAGGTTGCTGTGCTTCCGATGGTGGAGGTCTCGGTACCCAAACTGCTGGTTGATGATGCAGGAAGAGAAGTGGTAATTTCTGTCACTCCAGTAGATGATGTTTCCGTTCCTGTAGATATCGAGCTTTCGGTAATGACAGAGCTAGCAGAGGTTGTTTCAGTTGCTAATGTACTACTCTCTGTCGTCCCTGTGACGGTACTTTCAGTCGATGCAGATTCGGCAGTTGACGTTATTGTGCCCAAAGATTCGCTTGCACTGGTTGTCGAAGTGACACTCGTTGCCTCAGTACTTGCAATACTTGAGCCCAGAGAACCTTTAACAAAGAAGATTCACTTGAAATTCCCTCAACCGATACCCGAGATATAATGGAAATATCTTGGTGAATCCAATGAAATTGGGGAAAACGGAGCAATTCCTTATCAATGTATTTGTTCTGTATTAATCTTCTTTCATGGTGTAATGAAAATAAAACGTTTAATGATAATGAAAACATAAAGTACATATACAGTACGTAAAAGGACAACATGGACAACTAAAAATAATTTCATAAATAATGCTGTATCGAAAGTGAAGAGGATTTGATGTTTTCTTACCCGTAGAATAGGTTTCTGTAGAGCCTGCTGTTGGCGTTGCAGCTGATGATGTGCTGACAGACTCGCCGGAAGAGGACGAAGATGCTGTTTCTGCACTTGTACTCTCAGTGCTTAGCGAAGAAGCAAAGGTTGCTGTGCTTCCGATGGTGGAGGTCTCGGTACCCAAACTGCTTGTTGATGATGCAGGAAGAGAAATGGTAATTTCTGTCACTCCAGTAGATGATGTTTCCGTTCCTGTAGATATCGAGCTTTCGGTAATGACAGAGCTAGCAGAGGTTGTTTCAGTTGCTAATGTACTACTCTCTGTCGTCCCTGTGACGGTACTTTCAGTCGATGCAGATTCGGCAGTTGACGTTATTGTGCCCAAAGATTCGCTTGCACTGGTTGTCGAAGTGACACTCGTTGCCTCAGTACTTGCAATACTTGAGCCCAGAGAACCTTTAACAAAGAAGATTCACTTGAAATTCCCTCAACCGATACCCGAGATATAATGGAAATATCTTGGTGAATCCAATGAAATTGGGGAAAACGGAGCAATTCCTTATCAATGTATTTGTTCTGTATTAATCTTTTTTCATGGTGTAATGAAAATAAAACGTTTAATGATAATGAAAACATAAAGTACATATACAGTACGTAAAAGGACAACATGGACAACTAAAAATAATTTCATAAATAATGCTGTATCGAAAGTGAAGAGGATTTGATGTTTTCTTACCCGTAGAATAGGTTTCTGTAGAGCCTGCTGTTGGCGTTGCAGCTGATGATGTGCTGACAGACTCGCCGGAAGAGGACGAAGATGCTGTTTCTGCACTTGTACTCTCAGTGCTTAGCGAAGAAGCAAAGGTTGCTGTGCTTCCGATGGTGGAGGTCTCGGTACCCAAGCTGCTTGTTGATGATGCAGGAAGAGAAGTGGTAATTTCTGTCACTCCAGTAGATGATGTTTCCGTTCCTGTAGATATCGAGCTTTCGGTAATGACAGAGCTAGCAGAGGTTGTTTCAGTTGCTAATGTACTACTCTCTGTCGTCCCTGTGACGGTACTTTCAGTCGATGCAGATTCGGCAGTTGACGTTATTGTGCCCAAAGATTCGCTTGCACTGGTTGTCGAAGTGACACTCGTTGCCTCAGTACTTGCAATACTTGAGCCCAGAGAACCTTTAACAAAGAAGATTCACTTGAAATTCCCTCAACCGATACCCGAGATATAATGGAAATATCTTGGTGAATCCAATGAAATTGGGGAAAATGGAGCAATTCCTTATCAATGTATTTGTTCTGTATTAATCTTCTTTCATTGTGTATTGAAAATAAAACGTTTAATGATAATGAAAACATAAAGTACATATACAGAACGTAAAAGGACAACAAGGACAACTAAAAATAATTTCATAAATAATGCTGTATCGAAAGTGAAGAGGATTTGATGTTTTCTTACCCGTAGAATAGGTTTCTGTAGAGCCTGCTGTTGGTGTTGCAGCTGATGATGTGCTGACAGACTCGCTGGAAGAGGACGAAGATGCTGTTTCTGCACTTGTAATCTCAGTGCTTAGCGAAGAAGCAAAGGTTGCTGTGCTTCCGATGGTGGAGGTCTCGGTACCCAAACTGCTGGTTGATGATGCAGGAAGAGAAGTGGTAATTTCTGTCACTCCAGTAGATGATGTTTCCGTTCCTGTAGATATCGAGCTTTCGGTAATGACAGAGCTAGCAGAGGTTGTTTCAGTTGCTAATGTACTACTCTCTGTCGTCCCTGTGACGGTACTTTCAGTCGATGCAGATTCGGCAGTTGACGTTATTGTGCCCAAAGATTCGCTTGCACTGGTTGTCGAAGTGACACTCGTTGCCTCAGTACTTGCAATACTTGAGCCCAGAGAACCTTTAACAAAGAAGATTCACTTGAAATTCCCTCAACCGATACCCGAGATATAATGGAAATATCTTGGTGAATCCAATGAAATTGGGGAAAACGGAGCAATTCCTTATCAATGTATTTGTTCTGTATTAATCTTCTTTCATGGTGTAATGAAAATAAAACGTTTAATGATAATGAAAACATAAAGTACATATACAGTACGTAAAAGGACAACATGGACAACTAAAAATAATTTCATAAATAATGCTGTATCGAAAGTGAAGAGGATTTGATGTTTTCTTACCCGTAGAATAGGTTTCTGTAGAGCCTGCTGTTGGCGTTGCAGCTGATGATGTGCTGACAGACTCGCCGGAAGAGGACGAAGATGCTGTTTCTGCACTTGTACTCTCAGTGCTTAGCGAAGAAGCAAAGGTTGCTGTGCTTCCGATGGTGGAGGTCTCGGTACCCAAACTGCTTGTTGATGATGCAGGAAGAGAAATGGTAATTTCTGTCACTCCAGTAGATGATGTTTCCGTTCCTGTAGATATCGAGCTTTCGGTAATGACAGAGCTAGCAGAGGTTGTTTTAGTTGCTAATGTACTACTCTCTGTCGTCCCTGTGACGGTACTTTCAGTCGATGCAGATTCGGCAGTTGACGTTATTGTGCCCAAAGATTCGCTTGCACTGGTTGTCGAAGTGACACTCGTTGCCTCAGTACTTGCAATACTTGAGCCCAGAGAACCTTTAACAAAGAAGATTCACTTGAAATTCCCTCAACCGATACCCGAGATATAATGGAAATATCTTGGTGAATCCAATGAAATTGGGGAAAACGGAGCAATTCCTTATCAATGTATTTGTTCTGTATTAATCTTTTTTCATGGTGTAATGAAAATAAAACGTTTAATGATAATGAAAACATAAAGTACATATACAGTACGTAAAAGGACAACATGGACAACTAAAAATAATTTCATAAATAATGCTGTATCGAAAGTGAAGAGGATTTGATGTTTTCTTACCCGTAGAATAGGTTTCTGTAGAGCCTGCTGTTGGCGTTGCAGCTGATGATGTGCTGACAGACTCGCCGGAAGAGGACGAAGATGCTGTTTCTGCACTTGTACTCTCAGTGCTTAGCGAAGAAGCAAAGGTTGCTGTGCTTCCGATGGTGGAGGTCTCGGTACCCAAGCTGCTTGTTGATGATGCAGGAAGAGAAGTGGTAATTTCTGTCACTCCAGTAGATGATGTTTCCGTTCCTGTAGATATCGAGCTTTCGGTAATGACAGAGCTAGCAGAGGTTGTTTCAGTTGCTAATGTACTACTCTCTGTCGTCCCTGTGACGGTACTTTCAGTCGATGCAGATTCGGCAGTTGACGTTATTGTGCCCAAAGATTCGCTTGCACTGGTTGTCGAAGTGACACTCGTTGCCTCAGTACTTGCAATACTTGAGCCCAGAGAACCTTTAACAAAGAAGATTCACTTGAAACTCCCTCAACCGATACCCGAGATATAATGGAAATATCTTGGTGAATCTAATGATATTGGGGAAAACGGAGCAATTCCTTATCAATGTATTTGTTCTGTATTAATCTTCTTTCATGGTGTATTGAAAATAAAACGTTTAATGATAATGAAAACATAAAGTACATATACAGTACGTAAAAGGAAAACATGGACAAATAAAAATAGTTTCATAAATAATGCTGTATCGAAAGTGAAGAGGATTTGATGTTTTCTTACCCGCAGAATAGGTTTCTGTAGAGCCTGCTGTTGCAGCTGATGATGTGCTGACAGACTCGCCGGAAGAGGACGAAGATGCTGTTTCTGCACTTGTACTCTCAGTGCTTAGCGAAGAAGCAAAGGTTGCTGTGCTTCCGATGGTGGAGGTCTCGGTACCCAAACTGCTTGTTGATGATGCAGGAAGAGAAGTGGTAATTTCTGTCACTCCAGTAGATGATGTTTCCGTTCCTGTAGATATCGAGCTTTCGGTAATGACAGAGCTAGCAGAGGTTGTTTCAGTTGCTAATGTACTACTCTCTGTCGTCCCTGTGACGGTACTTTCAGTCGATGCAGATTCGGCAGTTGACGTTATTGTGCCCAAAGATTCTCTTGCACTGGTTGTCGAAGTGACACTCGTTGCCTCAGTACTTGCAATACTTGAGCCCAGAGAACCTTTAACAAAGAAGATTCACTTGAAATTCCCTCAACCGATACCCGAGATATAATGGAAATATCTTGGTGAATCCAATGAAATTGGGGAAAATGGAGCAATTCCTTATCAATGTATTTGTTCTGTATTAATCTTCTTTCATGGTGTATTGAAAATAAAACGTTTAATGATAATGAAAACATAAAATACATATACAGTACGTAAAAGGACGACATGGACAACTAAAAATAATTTCATAAATAATGTTGTATCAAAAGTGAAGAGGATTTGATGTTTTCTTACCCGTAGAATAGGTTTCTGTAGAGCCTGCTGTTGGTGTTGCAGCTGATGATGTGCTGACAGACACGCTGGAAGAGGACGAAGATGCTGTTTCTGCACTTGTACTCTCAGTGCTTAGCGAAGAAGCAAAGGTTGCTGTGCTTCCGATGGTGGAGGTCTCGGTACCCAAGCTGCTTGTTGATGATGCAGGAAGAGAAGTGGTAATTTCTGTCACTCCAGTAGATGATGTTTCCGTTCCTGTAGATATCGAGCTTTCGGTAATGACAGAGCTAGCAGAGGTTGTTTCAGTTGCTAATGTACTACTCTCTGTCGTCCCTGTGACGGTACTTTCAGTCGATGCAGATTCGGCAGTTGACGTTATTGTGCCCAAAGATTCGCTTGCACTGGTTGTCGAAGTGACACTCGTTGCCTCAGTACTTGCAATACTTGAGCCCAGAGAACCTTTAACAAAGAAGATTCACTTGAAATTCCCTCAACCGATACCCGAGATATAATGGAAATATCTTGGTGAATCCAATGAAATTGGGGAAAACGAAGCAATTCCTTATCAATGTATTTATTCTGTATTAATCCTCTTTCATGGTGTATTGAAAATAAAACGTTTAATCATAATGAAAACATAAAGTACATATACAGTACGTAAAAGGACAACATGGACAACTAAAAATAATTTCATAAATAATGCTGTATCGAAAGTGAAGAGGATTTGATGTTTTCTTACCCGTAGAATAGGTTTCTGTAGAGCCTGCTGTTGGTGTTGCAGCTGATGATGTGCTGACAGACTCGCCGGAAGAGGACGAAGATGCTGTTTCTGCACTTGTACTCTCAGTGCTTAGCGAAGAAGCAAAGGTTGCTGTGCTTCCGATGGTGGAGGTTTCGGTACCCAAGCTGCTTGTTGATGATGCAGGAAGAGAAGTGGTAATTTCTGTCACTCCAGTAGATGATGTTTCCGTTCCTGTAGATATCGAGCTTTCGGTAATGACAGAGCTAGCAGAGGTTGTTTCAGTTGCTAATGTACTACTCTCTGTCGTCCCTGTGACGGTACTTTCAGTCGATGCAGATTCGGCAGTTGACGCTATTGTGCCCAAAGATTCGCTTGCACTGGTTGTCGAAGTGACACTCGTTGCCTCAGTACTTGCAATACTTGAGCCCAGAGAACCTTTAACAAAGAAGTCCCTCAACCGATACCCGAGATATAATGGAAATATCTTGGTGAATCCAATGAAATTGGGGAAAATGGAGCAATTCCTTATCAATGTATTTGTTCTGTATTAATCTTCTTT
Organism: Pinctada fucata; assembly: GCA_028142955.1. Taxonomy (NCBI): domain Eukaryota; kingdom Metazoa; phylum Mollusca; class Bivalvia; order Pterioida; family Pteriidae; genus Pinctada; species Pinctada fucata. The sequence continues at coordinate 58,672,041 of AP027105.1, forward strand.
CATGGTGTATTGAAAATAAAACGTTTAATGATAATGAAAACATAAAGTACATATACAGTACGTAAAAGGACAACATGGACAACTAAAAATAATTTCATAAATAATGCTGTATCGAAAGTGAAGAGGATTTGATGTTTTCTTACCCGTAGAATAGGTTTCTGTAGAGCCTGCTGTAGGTGTTGCAGCTGATGATGTGCTGACAGACTCGCTGGAAGAGGACGAAGATGCTGTTTCTGCACTTGTACTCTCAGTGCTTAGCGAAGAAGCAAAGGTTGCTGTGCTTCCGATGGTGGAGGTTTCGGTACCCAAGCTGCTTGTTGATGATGCAGGAAGAGAAGTGGAAATTTCTGTCACTCCAGTAGATGATGTTTCCGTTCCTGTAGATATCGAGCTTTCGGTAATGACAGAGCTAGCAGAGGTTGTTTCAGTTGCTAATGTACTACTCTCTGTCGTCCCTGTGACGGTACTTTCAGTCGATGCAGATTCGGCAGTTGACGTTATTGTGCCCAAAGATTCGCTTGCACTGGTTGTCGAAGTGACACTCGTTGCCTCAGTACTTGCAATACTTGAGCCCAGAGAACCTTTAACAAAGAAGATTCACTTGAAATTCCCTCAACCGATACCCGAGATATAATGGAAATATCTTGGTGAATCCAATGAAATTGGGGAAAATGGAGCAATTCCTTATCAATGTATTTGTTCTGTATTAATCTTCTTTCATGGTGTATTGAAAATAAAACGTTTAATGATAATGAAAACATAAAGTACATATACAGTACGTAAAAGGACAACATGGACAACTAAAATTAATTTCATAAATAATGCTGTATCGAAAGTGAAGAGGATTTGATGTTTTCTTACCCGTAGAATAGGTTTCTGTAGAGCCTGCTGTAGGTGTTGCAGCTGATGATGTGCTGACAGACTCGCTGGAAGAGGACGAAGATGCTGTTTCTGCACTTGTACTCTCAGTGCTTAGCGAAGAAGCAAAGGTTGCTGTGCTTCCGATGGTGGAGGTATCGGTACCCAAGCTGCTTGTTGATGATGCAGGAAGAGAAAAGGAAATTTCTGTCACTCCAGTAGATGATGTTTCCGTTCCTGTAGATATCGAGCTTTCGGTAATGACAGAGCTAACAGAGGTTGTTTCAGTTGCTAATGTACTACTCTCTGTCGTCCCTGTGACGGTACTTTCAGTCGATGCAGATTCGGCAGTTGACGTTATTGTGCCCAAAGATTCGCTTGCACTGGTTGTCGAAGTGACACTCGTTGCCTCAGTACTTGCAATACTTGAGCCCAGAGAACCTTTAACAATGAAGATTCCCTTGAAATTTCCTCAACCGATACCCGAGATATAATGGAAATATCTTGGTGAATCCAATGAAATTGGGGAAAATGGAGCAATTCCTTATCAATGTATTTGTTCTGTATTAATCTTCTTTCATGGTGTATTGAAGATAAAACGTTTAATGATAATGAAAACATAAAGTACATATACAGTACGTAAAAGGACAACATGGACAACTAAAAATAATTTCATAAATAATGCTGTATCGAAAGTGAAGAGGATTTGATGTTTTCTTACCAGTAGAATATGTTTCTGTAGAGCCTGCTGTTGGTGTTGCAGCTGATGATGTGCTGACAGACTCGCTGGAAAAGGACGAAGATGCTGTTTCTGCACTTGTACTCTCAGTGCTTAGCGAAGAAGCAAAGGTTGCTGTGCTTTCGATGGTGGAGTTATCGGTACCCAAGCTGCTTGTTGATGATGCAGGAAGAGAAGTGGTAATTTCTGTCACTCCAGTAGATGATGTTTCCGTTCCTGTAGATATCGAGCTTTCGGTAATGACAGAGCTAGCAGAGGTTGTTTCAGTTGCTAATGTACTACTCTCTGTCGTCCCTGTGACGGTACTTTCAGTCGATGCAGATTCGGCAGTTGACGTTATTGTGCCCAAAGATTCGCTTGCACTGGTTGTCGAAGTGACACTCGTTGCCTCAGTACTTGCAATACTTGAGCCCAGAGAACCTTTAACAAAGAAGTCCCTCAACCGATACCCGAGATATAATGGAAATATCTTGGTGAATCCAATGAAATTGGGGAAAATGGAGCAATTCCTTATCAATGTATTTGTTCTGTATTAATCTTCTTTCATGGTGTATTGAAAATAAAACGTTTAATGATAATGAAAACATAAAGTACATATACAGTACGTAAAAGGACAACATGGACAACTAAAAATAATTTCATAAATAATGCTGTATCGAAAGTGAAGAGGATTTGATGTTTTCTTACCCGTAGAATAGGTTTCTGTAGAGCCTGCTGTTGGTGTTGCAGCTGATGATGTGCTGACAGACTCGCTGGAAGAGGACGAAGATGCTGTTTCTGCACTTGTACTCTTAGTGCTTAGCGAAGAAGCAAAGGTTGCTGTGCTTCCGATGGTGGAGGTATCGGTACCCAAGCTGCTTGTTGATGATGCAGGAAGAGAAGTGGTAATTTCTGTCACTCCAGTAGATGATGTTTCCGTTCCTGTAGATATCGAGCTTTCGGTAATGACAGAGCTAGCAGAGGTTGTTTCAGTTGCTAATGTACTACTCTCTGTCGTCCCTGTGACGGTACTTTCAGTCGATGCAGATTCGGCAGTTGACGTTATTGTGCCCAAAGATTCGCTTGCACTGGTTGTCGAAGTGACACTCGTTGCCTCAGTACTTGCAATACTTGAGCCCAGAGAACCTTTAACAAAGAAAATTCACTTGAAATTCCCTCAACCGATACCCGAGATATAATGGAAATATCTTGGTGAATCCAATGAAATTTGGGAAAACGGAGCAATTCCTTATCAATGTATTTGTTCTGTATTAATCTTCTTTCATGGTGTATTGAAAATAAAACGTTTAATGATAATGACAACTAAAAGTACATATACAGTACGTAAAAGGACAACATGGACAACTAAAAATAATTTCATAAATAATGCTGTATCGAAAGTGAAGAGGATTTGATGTTTTCTTACCCGTAGAATAGGTTTCTGTAGAGCCTGCTGTTGGTGTTGCAGCTGATGATGTGCTGACAGACTCGCCGGAAGAGGACGAAGATGCTGTTTCTGCACTTGTACTCTCAGTGCTTAGCGAAGAAGCAAAGGTTGCTGTGCTTCCGATGGTGGAGGTTTCGGTACCCAAGCTGCTTGTTGATGCTGCAGGAAGAGAAGTGGTAATTTCTGTCACTCCAGTAGATGATGTTTCCGTTCCTGTAGATATCGAGCTTTCGGTAATGACAGAGCTAGCAGAGGTTGTTTCAGTTGCTAATGTACTACTCTCTGTCGTCCCTGTGACGGTACTTTCAGTCGATGCAGATTCGGCAGTTGACGTTATTGTGCCCAAAGATTCGCTTGCACTGGTTGTCGAAGTGACACTCGTTGCCTCAGTACTTGCAATACTTGAGCCCAGAGAACCTTTAACAAAGAAAATTCACTTGAAATTCCCTCAACCGATACCCGAGATATAATGGAAATATCTTGGTGAATCCAATGAAATTGGGGAAAACGGAGCAATTCCTTATCAATGTATTTGTTCTGTATTAATCTTCTTTCATGGTGTATTGAAAATAAAACGCTTAATGATAATGAAAACATAAAGTACATATACAGTACGTAAAAGGACAACATGGACAACTAAAAATAATTTCATAAATAATGCTGTATCGAAAGTGAAGAGGATTTGATGTTTTCTTACCCGTAGAATAGGTTTCTGTAGAGCCTGCTGTTGGTGTTGCAGCTGATGATGTGCTGACAGACTCGCCGGAAGATGACGAAGATGCTGTTTCTGCACTTGTACTCTCAGTGCTTAGCGAAGAAGCAAAGGTTGCTGTGCTTCCGATGGTGGAGGTCTCGGTACCCAAGCTGCTTGTTGATGATGCAGGAAGAGAAGTGGTAATTTCTGTCACTCCAGTAGATGATGTTTCCGTTCCTGTAGATATCGAGCTTTCGGTAATGACAGAACTAGCAGAGGTTGTTTCAGTTGCTAATGTACTACTCTCTTTCGTCCCTGTGACAGTACTTTCAGTCGATGCAGATTCGGCAGTTGACGTTATTGTGCCCAAAGATTCGCTTGCACTGGTTGTCGAAGTGACACTCATTGCCTCAGTACTTGCAATACTTGAGCCCAGAGAACCTTTAACAAAGAAGATTCACTTGAAATTCCCTCAACCGATACCCGAGATATAATGGAAATATCTTGGTGAATCCAATGAAATTGGGGAAAACGGAGCAATTCCTTATCAATGTATTTGTTCTGTATTAATCTTCTTTCATGGTGTATTGAAAATAAAACGTTTAATGATAATGACAACTAAAAGTACATATACAGTACGTAAAAGGACAACATGGACAACTAAAATTAATTTCATAAATAATGCTGTATCGAAAGTGAAGAGGATTTGATGTTTTCTTACCCGTAGAATAGGTTTCTGTAGAGCCTGCTGTTGGTGTTGCAGCTGATGATGTGCTGACAGACTCACTGGAAGAGGACGAAGATGCTGTTTCTGCACTTGTACTCTCAGTGCTTAGCGAAGAAGCAAAGGTTGCTGTGCTTCCGATGGTGGAGGTCTCGGTAGCCAAGCTGCTTGTTGATGATGCAGGAAGAGAAGTGGTAATTTCTGTCACTCCAGTAAATGATGTTTCCGTTACTGTAGATATCGAGCTTTCGGTAATGACAGAGCTAGCAGAGGTTGTTTCAGTTGCTAATGTACTACTCTCTGTCGTCCCTGTGACGGTACTTTCAGTCGATGCAGATTCGGCAGTTGACGTTATTGTGCCCAAAGATTCGCTTGCACTGGTTGTCGAAGTGACACTCGTTGCCTCAGTACTTGCAATACTTGAGCCCAGAGAACCTTTAACAAAGAAGATTCACTTGAAATTCCCTCAACCGATACCCGAGATATAATGGAAATATCTTGGTGAATCCAATGAAATTGGGGAAAATGGAGCAATTCCTTATCAATGTATTTCTTCTGTAGTAATCTTCTTTCATGGTGTATTGAAAATAAAACGTTTAATGATAATGAAAACATGAAGTACATATACAGTACGTAAAAGGACAACATGGACAACTAAAAATAATTTCATAAATAATGCTGTATCGAAAGTGAAGAGGATTTGATGTTTTCTTACCCGTAGAATAGGTTTCTGTAGAGCCTGCTGTTGGTGTTGCAGCTGATGATGTGCTGACAGACTCGCTGGAAGAGGACGAAGATGCTGTTTCTGCACTTGTACTCTCAGTGCTTAGCGAAGAAGCAAAGGTTGCTGTGCTTCCGATGGTGGAGGTCTCGGTACCCAAGCTGCTTGTTGATGATGCAGGAAGAGAAGTGGTAATTTCTGTTACTCCAGTAGATGATGTTTCCGTTCCTGTAGATATCGAGCTTTCGGTAATAACAGAGCTAGCAGAGGTTGTTTCAGTTGCTAATGTACTACTCTCTGTCGTCCCTGTGACGGTACTTTCAGTCGATGCAGATTCGGCAGTTGACGTTATTGTGCCCAAAGATTCGCTTGCACTGGTTGTCGAAGTGACACTCGTTGCCTCAGTACTTGCAATACTTGAGCCCAGAGAACCTTTAACAAAGAAGATTCACTTGAAATTCCCTCAACCGATACCCGAGATATAATGGAAATATCTTGGTGAATCCAAAGAAATTGGGGAAAATGGAGCAATTCCTTATCAATGTATTTGTTCTGTATTAATCTTCTTTCATGGTGTATTGAAAATAAAACTTTTAATGATAATGAAAACATAAAGTACATATACAGTGCGTAAAAGGACAACATGGACAACTCAAAATAATTTCATAGATAATGCTGTATCGAAAGTGAAGAGGATTTGATGTTTTCTTACCCGTAGAATAGGTTTCTGTAGAGCCTGCTGTTGGTGTTGCAGCTGATGATGTGCTGACAGACTCGCTGGAAGAGGACGAAGATGCTGTTTCTGCACTTGTACTCTCAGTGCTTAGCGAAGAAGCAAAGGTTGCTGTGCTTCCGATGGTGGAGGTCTCGGTACCCAAGCTGCTTGTTGATGATGCAGGAAGAGAAGTGGTAATTTCTGTCACTCCAGTAGATGATGTTTCCGTTCCTGTAGATATCGAGCTTTCGGTAATGACAGAGCTAGCAGAGGTTGTTTCAGTTGCCAATGTACTACTCTCTGTCGTCCCTGTGACGGTACTTTCAGTCGATGCAGATTCGGCAGTTGACGTTATTGTGCCCAAAGATTCGCTTGCACTGGTTGTCGAAGTGACACTCGTTGCCTCAGTACTTTCAGTACTTGAGCCAAGAGAACCTTTAACAAAGAAGATTCACTTGAAATTCCCTCAACCGATACCCGAGATATAATGGAAATATCTTGGTGAATCCAATGAAATTGGGGAAAACGGAGCAATTCCTTATCAATGTATTTGTTCTGTATTAATCTTCTTCCATGGTGTATTGAAAATAAAACGTTTAATGATAATGAAAACATAAAGTACATATACAGTACGTAAAAGGACAACATGGACAACTAAAAATAATTTCATAAATAATGCTGTATCGAAAGTGAAGAGGATTTGATGTTTTCTTACCCGTAGAATAGGTTTCTGTAGAGCCTGCTGTTGGTGTTGCAGCTGATGATGTGCTGACAGACTCGCCGGAAGAGGAAGAAGATGCTGTTTCTGCACTTGTACTCTCAGTGCTTAGCGAAGAAGCAAAGGTTGCTGTGCTTCCGATGGTAGAGGTCTCGGTAACCAAGCTGCTTGTTGATGATGCAGGAAGAGAAGTGGTAATTTCTGTCACTCCAGTAGATGATGTTTCCGTTCCTGTAGATATCGAGCTTTCGGTAATGACAGAGCTAGCAGAGGTTGTTTCAGTTGCTAATGTACTACTCTCTGTCGTCCCTGTGACGGTACTTTCAGTCGATGCATATTCGGCAGTTGACGTTATTGTGCCCAAAGATTCGCTTGCACTGGTTGTCGAAGTGACACTCGTTGCCTCAGTACTTGCAATACTTGAGCCCAGAGAACCTTTAACAAAGAAGATTCACTTCAAATTCCCTCAACCGATACCCGAGATATAATGGAAATATCTTGGTGAATCCAATGAAATTGGGGAAAATGGAGCAATTCCTTATCAATGTATTTGTTCTGTATTAATCTTCTTTCATGGTGTATTGAAAATAAAACTTTTAATGATAAGGTAAACATGAAGTACATATACAGTGCGTAAAAGGACAACATGGACAACTAAAAATAATTTCATAGATAATGCTGTATCGAAAGTGAAGAGGATTTGATGTTTTCTTACCCGTAGAATAGGTTTCTGTAGAGCCTGCTGTTGGTGTTGCAGCTGATGATGTGCTGACAGACTCGCCGGAAGAGGACGAAGATGCTGTTTCTGCACTTGTACTCTCAGTGCTTAGCGAAGAAGCAAAGGTTGCTGTGCTTCCGATGGTGGAGGTCTCGGTACCCAAGCTGCTTGTTGATGATGCAGGAAGAGAAGTGGTAATTTCTGTCACTCCAGTAGATGATGTTTCCGTTCCTGTAGATATCGAGCTTTCGGTAATGACAGAGCTAGCAGAGGTTGTTTCAGTTGCTAATGTACTACTCTCTGTCGTCCCTGTGACGGTACTTTCAGTCGATGCAGATTCGGCAGTTGACGTTATTATGCCCAAAGATTCGCTTGCACTGGGTATCGAAGTAACACTCGTTGCCTCAGTACTTGCAATACTTGAGCCCAGAGAACCTTTAACAAAGAAGATTCCCTTGAAATTCCCTCAACCGATACCCGAGATATAATGGAAATATCTTGGTGAATCCAATGAAATTGGGGAAAATGGAGCAATTCCTTATCAATGTATTTGTTCTGTATTAATCTTCTTTCATGGTGTATTGAAAATAAAACGTTTAATGATAATGAAAACATAAAGTACATATACAGTACGTAAAAGGACAACATGGACAACTAAAAATAATTTCATAAATAATGCTGTATCGAAAGTGAAGAGGATTTGATGTTTTCTTACCCGTAGAATAGGTTTCTGTAGAGCCTGCTGTTGGTGTTGCAGCTGATGATGTACTGACAGACTCGCCGGAAGAGGAAGAAGATGCTGTTTCTGCACTTGTACTCTCAGTGCTTATCGAAGAAGCAAAGGTTGCTGTGCTTCCGATGGTGGAGGTCTCGGTACCCAAGCTGCTTGTTGATGATGCAGGAAGAGAAGTGGTAATTTCTTTCACTCCAGTAGATGATGTTTCCGTTCCTGTAGATATCGAGCTTTCGGTAATGACAGAGCTAGCAGAGGTTGTTTCAGTTGCTAATGTACTACTCTCTGTCGTCCCTGTGACGGTACTTTCAGTCGATGCAGATTCGGCAGTTGACGTTATTATGCCCAAAGATTCGCTTGCACTGGGTATCGAAGTAACACTCGTTGCCTCAGTACTTGCAATACTTGAGCCCAGAGAACCTTTAACAAAGAAGATTCCCTTGAAATTCCCTCAACCGATACCCGAGATATAATGGAAATATCTTGGTGAATCCAATGAAATTGGGGAAAATGGAGCAATTCCTTATCAATGTATTTGTTCTGTATTGATCTTCTTTCATGGTGTATTGAAAATAAAACGTTTAATGATAATGAAAACTTAAAGTACATATACAGTACGTTAAAGGACAACATGGACAACTAAAAATAATTTCATAGATAATGCTGTATCGAAAGTGAAGAGGATTTGATGTTTTCTTACCCGTAGAATAGGTTTCTGTAGAGCCTGCTGTTGGTGTTGCAGCTGATGATGTGCTGACAGACTCGCTGGAAGAGGACGAAGATGCTGTTTCTGCACTTGTACTCTCAGTGCTTAGCGATGAAGCAAAGGTTGCTGTGCTTCCGATGGTGGAGGTCTCGGTACCCGAGCTGCTTGTTGATGATACAGGAAGAGAAGTGGTAATTTCTGTCACTCCAGTAGATGATGTTTCCGTTCCTGTAGATATCGAGCTTTCGGTAATGACAGAGCTAGCAGAGGTTGTTTCAGTTGCTAATGTACTACTCTCTGTCGTCCCTGTGACGGTACTTTCAGTCGATGCAGATTCGGCAGTTGACGTTATTGTGCCCAAAGATTCGCTTGCACTGGTTGTCGAAGTGACACTCGTTGCCTCAGTACTTGCAATACTTGAGCCCAGAGAACCTTTAACAAAGAAGATTCACTTCAAATTCCCTCAACCGATACCCGAGATATAATGGAAATATCTTGGTGAATCCAATGAAATTGGGGAAAATGGAGCAATTCCTTATTAATGTATTTGTTCTGTATTAATCTTCTTTCATGGTGTATTGAAAATGAAACGTTTAATGATAATGAAAACATAAAGTACATATACAGTACGTAAAAGGACAACATGGACAACTAAAAATAATTTCATAAATAATGCTGTATCGAAAGTGAAGAGGATTTGATGTTTTCTTACCCGTAGAATAGGTTTCTGTAGAGCCTGCTGTTGGTGTTGCAGCTGATGATGTGCTGACAGACTCGCCGGAAGAGGACGAAGATGCTGTTTCTGCACTTGTACTCTCAGTGCTTAGCGAAGAAGCAAAGGTTGCTGTGCTTCCGATGGTGGAGGTCTCGGTACCCAAGCTGCTTGTTGATGATGCAGGAAGAGAAGTGGTGATTTCTGTCACTCCAGTAGATGATGTTTCCGTTCCAGTAGATATCGAGCTTTCGGTAATGGCAGAGCTAGCAGAGGTTGTTTCAGTTGCTAATGTACTACTCTCTGTCGTCCCTGTGACGGTACTTTCAGTCAATGCAGATTCGGCAGTTGACGTTATTGTGCCCAAAGATTCGCTTGCACTGGTTGTCGAAGTGACACTCGTTGCCTCAGTACTTGCAATACTTGAGCCCAGAGAACCTTTAACAAAGAAGATTCACTTCAAATTCCCTCAACCGATACCCGAGATATAATGGAAATATCTTGGTGAATCCAATGAAATTGGGGAAAATGGAGCAATTCCTTATCAATGTATTTGTTCTGTATTAATCTTCTTTCATGGTGTATTGAAAATGAAACGTTTAATGATAATGAAAACATAAAGTACATATACAGTACGTAAAAGGACAACATGGGCAACTAAAAATAATTTCATTAATAATGCTGTATCGAAAGTGAAGAGGATTTGATGTTTTCTTACCCGTAGAATAGGTTTCTGTAGAGCCTGCTGTTGGTGTTTCAGCTGATGATGTGCTGACAGACTCGCCGGAAGAGGACGAAGATGCTGTTTCTGCACTTGTACTCTCAGTGCTTAGCGAAGAAGCAAAGGTTGCTGTGCTTACGATGGTGGAGGTCTCGGTACCCAAGCTGCTTGTTGATGATGCAGGAAGAGAAGTGGTGATTTCTGTCACTCCAGTAGATGATGTTTCCGTTCCAGTAGATATCGAGCTTTCGGTAATGACAGAGCTAGCAGAGGTTGTTTCAGTTGCTAATGTACTACTCTCTGTCGTCCCTGTGACGGTACTTTCAGTCAATGCAGATTCGGCAGTTGACGTTATTGTGCCCAAAGATTCGCTTGCACTGGTTGTCGAAGTGACACTCGTTGCCTCAGTATTTGCAATACTTGAGCCCAGAGAACCTTTAACAAAGAAGATTCACTTCAAATTCCCTCAACCGATACCCGAGATATAATGGAAATATCTTGGTGAATCCAATGAAATTGGGGAAAATGGAGCAATTCCTTATCAATGTATTTGTTCTGTATTAATCTTCTTTCATGGTGTATTGAAAATGAAACGTTTAATGATAATGAAAACATAAAGTACATATACAGTACGTAAAAGGACAACATGGACAACTAAAAATAATTTCATAAATAATGCTGTATCGAAAGTGAAGAGGATTTGATGTTTTCTTACCCGTAGAATAGGTTTCTGTAGAGCCTGCTGTTGGTGTTTCAGCTGATGATGTGCTGACAGACTCGCCGGAAGAGGACGAAGATGCTGTTTCTGCACTTGTACTCTCAGTGCTTAGCGAAGAAGCAAAGGTTGCTGTGCTTACGATGGTGGAGGTCTCGGTACCCAAGCTGCTTGTTGATGATGCAGGAAGAGAAGTGGTAATTTCTGTCACTCCAGTAGATGATGTTTCCGTTCCTGTAGATATCGAGCTTTCGGAAATGACAGAGCTAGCAGAGGTTGTTTCGGTTGCTAATGTACTACTCTCTGTCGTCCCTGTGACGGTACTTTCAGTCGATGCAGATTCGGCAGTTGACGTTATTGTGTCCAAAGATTCGCTTGCACTGGTTGTCGAAGTGACACTCGTTGCCTCAGTACTTGCAATACTTGAGCCCAGAGAACCTTTAGCAAAGAAGATTCACTTGAAATTCACTCAACCGATACCCGAGATATAATGGAAATATCTTGGTGAATCCAATGAAATTGGGGAAAATGGAGCAATGCCTTATCAATGTATTTGTTCTGTATTAATCTCCTTTCATGGTGTATTGAAAATAAAACGTTTAATGATAATGAAAACATAAAGTACATATACAATACGTAAAAGGACAACATGGACAACTAAAAATAATTTCATAAATAATGCTGTATCGAAAGTGAAGAGGATTTGATGTTTTCTTACCCGTAGAATAGGTTTCTGCAGAGCCTGCTGTTGGTGTTGCAGCTGATGATGTGCTGACAGACTCGCTGGAAGAGGACGAAGATGATGTTTCTGCACTTGTACTCTCAGTGCTTATCGAAGAAGCAAAGGTTGCTGTGCTTCCGATGGTGGAGGTCTCGGTACCCGAGCTGCTTGTTGATGATACAGGAAGAGAAGTGGTAATTTCTGTCACTCCAGTAGATGATGTTTCCGTTCCTGTAGATATCGAGCTTTCGGTAATGACAGAGCTAGCAGAGGTTGTTTCAGTTGCTAATGTACTACTCTCTGTCGTCCCTGTGACGGTACTTTCAGTCGATGCAGATTCGGCAGTTGACGTTATTGTGCCCAAAGATTCGCTTGCACTGGTTGTCGAAGTGACACTCGTTGCCTCAGTACTTGCAATACTTGAGCCCAGAGAACCTTTAACAAAGAAGATTCACTTGAAATTCCCTCAACCGATACCCGAGATATAATGGAAATATCGTGGTGAATCCAATGAAATTGGGGAAAACGGAGCAATTCCTTATCAATGTATTTGTTCTGTATTAATCTTCTTTCATGGTGTATTGAAAATAAAACGTTTAATGATAATGAAAACATAAAGTACATATACAGTACGTAAAAGGACAACATGGACAACTAAAAATAATTTCATAAATAATGCTGTATCGAAAGTGAAGAGGATTTGATGTTTTCTTACCCGTAGAATAGGTTTCTGTAGAGCCTGCTGTTGGTGTTTCAGCTGATGATGTGCTGACAGACTCGCCGGAAGAGGACGAAGATGCTGTTTCTGCACTTGTACTCTCAGTGCTTAGCGAAGAAGCAAAGGTTGCTGTGCTTACGATGGTGGAGGTCTCGGTACCCAAGCTGCTTGTTGATGATGCAGGAAGAGAAGTGGTAATTTCTGTCACTCCAGTAGATGATGTTTCTGTTCCTGTAGATATTGAGCTTTCGGTAATGACAGAGCTAGCAGAGGTTGTTTCGGTTGCTAATGTACTACTCTCTGTCGTCCCTGTGACGGTACTTTCAGTCGATGCAGATTCGGCAGTTGACGTTATTGTGTCCAAAGATTCGCTTGCACTGGTTGTCGAAGTGACACTCGTTGCCTCAGTACTTGCAATACTTGAGCCCAGAGAACCTTTAGCAAAGAAGATTCACTTGAAATTCACTCAACCGATACCCGAGATATAATGGAAATATCTTGGTGAATCCAATGAAATTGGGGAAAATGGAGCAATTCCTTATCAATGTATTTGTTCTGTATTAATCTCCTTTCATGGTGTATTGAAAATAAAACGTTTAATGATAATGAAAACATAAAGTACATATACAATACGTAAAAGGACAACATGGACAACTAAAAATAATTTCATAAATAATGCTGTATCGAAAGTGAAGAGGATTTGATGTTTTATTACCCGTAGAATAGAATTCTGCAGAGCCTGCTGTTGGTGTTGCAGCTGATGATGTGCTGACAGACTCGCTGGAAGAGGACGAAGATGCTGTTTCTGCACTTGTACTCTCAGTGCTTAGCGAAGAAGCAAAGGTTGCTGTGCTTCCGATGGTGGAGGTCTCGGTACCCAAGCTGCTTGTTGATGATGCAGGAAGAGAAGTGGTAATTTCTGTCACTCCAGTAGATGATGTTTCCGTTCCTGTAGATATCGAGCTTTCGGTAATGACAGAGCTAGCAGAAGTTGTTTCGGTTGTTAATGTACTACTCTCTGTCGTCCCTGTGACGGTACTTTCAGTCGATGCATATTCGGCAGTTGACGTTATTGTGCCCAAAGATTCGCTTGCACTGGTTGTCGAAGTGACACTCGTTGCCTCAGTACTTGCAATACTTGAGCCCAGAGAACCTTAAACAAAGAAGATTCACTTGAAATTCCCTCAACCGATACCCGAGATATAATCGAAATATCTTGGTGAATCCAATGAAATTGGGGAAAACGGAGCAATTCCTTATCGATGTATTTGTTCTGCATTAATCTTCTTTCATGGTGTATTGAAAATAATACTTTTCATGATAATGAAAACATAAAGTTCATATACAGTACGTAAAAGGACAACATGGACAACTAAAAATAATTTCATAAATAATGCTGTATCGAAAGTGAAGAGGATTTGATGTTTTCTTACCCGTAGAATAGGTTTCTGTAGAGCCTGCTGTTGGCGTTGCAGCTGATGATGTGCTTACAGACTCGCCGGAAGAGGACGAAGAAGCTGTTTCTGCACTTGTATTCTTAGTGCTTAGCGAAGAAGCAAAGGTTGCTGTGCTTCCGATGGTGGAGGTCTCGGTACCAAAGCTGCTTGTTGATGATGCAGGAAGAGAAGTGGTAATTTCTGTCACTCCAGTAGATGATGTTTCCGCTTCTATTGATATCGAGCGTTCGGTAATGACAGAGCTAGCAGATGTTGTTTCAGTTGCTAATGTACTACTCTCTGTCGTCCCTGTGACGGTACTTTCAGTCGATGCAGATTCGGCAGTTGACGTTATTGTGCCCAAAGATTCGCTTGCACTGGTTGTCGAAGTGACACTCGTTGCCTCAGTACTTGCAATACTTGAGCCCAGAGAACCTTTAACAAAGAAGATTCACTTCAAATTCCCTCAACCGATACCCGAGATATAATGGAAATATCTTGGTGAACCCAATGAAATTGGGGAAAATGGAGCAATTCCTTATCAATGTATTTGTTCTGTATTAATCTTCTTTCATGGTGTTTTGAAAAGAAAACGTTTAATGATAATGAAAACATAAAGTACATATACAGTACGTAAAAGGACAACATGGGCAACTAAAAATAATTTCATAAATAATGCTGTATCGAAAGTGAAGAGGATTTGATGTTTTCTTACCCGTAGAATAGGTTTCTGTAGAGCCTGCTGTTGGTGTTGCAGCTGATGATGTGCTGACAGACTCGCTGTAAGAGGACGAAGATGCTGTTTCTGCACTTGTATTCTCAGTGCTTAGCGAAGAAGCAAAGGTTGCTGTGCTTCCGATGGTGGAGGTCTCGGTACCCAAGCTGCTTGTTGATGATGCAGGAAGAGAAGTGGTAATTTCTGTCACTCCAGTAGATGATGTTTCCGTTCCTGTAGATATCGAGCTTTCGGTAATGACAGAGCTAGCAGAGGTTGTTTCAGTTGCTAATGTACTACTCTCTGTCGTCCCTGTGACGGTACTTTCAGTCGATGCAGATTCGGCAGTTGACGTTATTGTGCCCAAAGATTCGCTTGCACTGGTCGTCGAAGTGACACTCGTTGCCCCAGTACTTGCAATACTTGAGCCCAGAGAACCTTTAACAAATAAGATTCACTTGAAATTCCCTCGACCGATACCCGAGATATAATGGAAATATCTTGGTGAATCCAATGAAATTGGGGAAAACGGAGCAATTCCTTATCAATGTATTTGTTCTGTATTAATCTTCTTTCATGGTGTATTGAAAATAAAACGTTTAATGATAATGAAAACATAAAGTACATATACAGTACGTAAAAGGACAACATGGACAACTAAAAATAATTTCATAAATAATGCTGTATAGAAAGTGAAGAGGATTTGATGTTTTCTTACCCGTAGAATAGGTTTCTGTCGAGCCTGCTGTTGGTGTTGCAGCTGATGATGTGCTGACAGACTCGCTGGAAGAGGACGAAGATGCTGTTTCTGCACTTGTACTCTCAGTGCTTAGCGAAGAAGCAAAGGTTGCTGTGCTTCCGATGGTGGAGGTCTCGGTACCCAAGCTGCTTGTTGATGATGCAGGAAGAGAAGTGGTAATTTCTGTCACTCCAGCAGATGATGTTTCCGTTCCTGTAGATATCGAGCTTCCGGTAATGACAGAGCTGGCAGAGCCTGTTTCGGTTGTTAATGTACTACTCTCTGTCGTCCCTGTGACGGTACTTTCAGTCGATGCAGATTCGGCAGTTGACGTTATTGTTCCCAAAGATTCGCTTGCACTGGTTGTCGAAGTGACACTCGATGCCTCAGTACTTGCAATACTTGAGCTCAGAGAACCTTAAACAAAGAAGATTCACTTGAAATTCCCTCAACCGATACCCGAGATATAATGGAAATATCTTGGTGAATCCAATGAAATTGGGGAAAACGGAGCAATTCCTTATCAATGTATTTGTTCTGCATTAATCTTCTTTCATGGTGTATTGAAAATAATACGTTTCATGATAATGAAAACATAAAGTTCATATACAGTACGTAAAAGGACAACATGGACAACTAAAAATAATTTCATAAATAATGCTGTATCGAAAGTGAAGAGGATTTGATGTTTTCTTACCCGTAGAATAGGTTTCTGTAGAGCCTGCTGTTGGCGTTGCAGCTGATGATGTGCTTACAGACTCGCCGGAAGAGGACGAAGATGCTGTTTCTGCACTTGTATTCTCAGTGCTTAGCGAAGAAGCAAAGGTTGCTGTGCTTCCGATGGTGGAGGTTTCGGTACCAAAGCTGCTTGTTGATGATGCAGGAAGAGAAGTGGTAATTTCTGTCACCCCAGTAGATGATGTTTCCGCTTCTATTGATATCGAGCCTTCGGTAATGACAGAGCTAGCAGATGTTGTTTCAGTTGCTAATGTACTACTCTCTGTCGTCCCTGTGACGGTACTTTCAGTCGATGCAGATTCGGCAGTTGACGTTATTCTGCCCAAAGATTCGCTTGCACTGGTTGTCGAAGTGACACTCGTTGCCTCAGTACTTGCAATACTTGAGCCCAGAGAACCTTTAACAAAGAAGATTCACTTGAAATTCACTCAACCGAAAACCGAGATATAATGGAAATATCTTGGTGAATCCAATGAAATTGGGGAAAACGGAGCAATTCCTTATCAATGTATTTGTTCTGTATTAATCTTCTTTCTTGGTGTATTGAAAATAAAACGTTTAATGATAATTAAAACATAAAGTACATATACAGTACGTAAAAGGACAACATGGGCAACTAAAAATAATTTCATAAATAATGCTGTTTCGAAAATGAAGAGGATTTGATGTTTTCTTACCCGTAGAATAGGTTTCTGTAGAGCCTGCTGTTGGTGTTGCAGCTGATGAGGTGCTGACAGACTCGCTGGAAGAGGACGAAGATGCTGTTTCTGCACTTGTACTCTCAGTGCTTAGCGAAGAAGCAAAGGTTGCTGTGCTTCCGATGGTGGAGGTCTCGGTACCCAAGCTGCTTGTTGATGATGCAGGAAGAGAAGTGGTAATTTCTGTCACTCCAGTAGATGATGTTTCCGTTCCTGTAGATATCGAGCTTTCGGTAATGACAGAGCTAGCAGACGTTGTTTCAGTTGCTAATGTACTGCTCTCTGTCGTCCCTGTGACGGTACTTTCAGTCAATGCAGATTCGGCAGTTGACGTTATTGTGCCCAAAGATTCGCTTGCACTAGTTGTCGAAGTGACACTCGTTGCCTCAGTACTTGCAATACTTGAGCCCAGAGAACCTTTAACAAAGAAGATTCACTTGAAATTCCCTCAACCGATACCCGAGATATAATGGAAATATCTTGGTGAATCCAATGAAATTGGGGAAAATGGAGCAATTCCTTATCAATGTATTTGTTCTGTATTAATCTTCTTTCATGGTGTATTGAAAAGAAAACGTTTAATGATAATGAAAACATAAAGTACATATACAGTACGTAAAAGGACAACATGGGCAACTAAAACTAATTTCATAAATAATGCTGTATCGAAAGTGAAGAGGATTTGATGTTTTCTTACCCGTAGAATAGGTTTCTGTAGAGCCTGCTGTTGGTGTTGCAGCTGATGATGTGCTGACAGACTCGCTGTAAGAGGACGAAGATGCTGTTTCTGCACTTGTATTCTCAGTGCTTAGCGAAGAAGCAAAGGTTGCTGTGCTTCCGATGGTGGAGGTCTCGGTACCCAAGCTGCTTGTTGATGATGCAGGAAGAGAAGTGGTAATTTCTGTCACTCCAGTAGATGATGTTTCCGTTCCTGTAGATATCGAGCTTTCGGTAATGACAGAGCTAGCAGAGGTTGTTTCAGTTGCTAATGTACTACTCTCTGTCGTCCCTGTGACGGTACTTTCAGTCGATGCAGATTCGGCAGTTGACGTTATTGTGCCCAAAGATTCGCTTGCACTGGTTTTCAAAGTGACACTCGTTGCCTCAGTACTTGCAATACTTGTGCCCTGAAAACCTTTAACAAAGAAGATTCACTTGAAATTCCCTCGACCGATACCCGAGATATAATGGAAATATCTTGGTGAATCCAATGAAATTGGGGAAAACGGAGCAATTCCTTATCAATGTATTTGTTCTGTATTAATCTTCTTTCTTGGTGTATTGAAAATAAAACGTTTAATGATAATGAAAACATAAAGTACATATACAGTACATAAAAGGACAACATGGGCAACTAAAAATAATTTCATAAATAATTCTGTATCGAAAGTGAAGAGGATTTGATGTTTTCTTACCCGTAGAATAGGTTTCTGTCGAGCCTGCTGTTGGTGTTGCAGCTGATGATGTGCTGACAGACTCGCTGGAAGAGGACGAAGATGCTGTTTCTGCAATTGTACTCTCAGTGCTTAGCGAAGAAGCAAAGGTTGCTGTGCTTCCGATGGTGGAGGTCTCGTTACCCAAGCTGCTTGTTGATGATGCAGGAAGAGAAGTGGTAATTCCTGTCACTCCAGTAGATGATGTTTCCGTTCCTGTAGATATCGAGCTTTCGGTAATGACAGAGCTAGCAGAGGTTGTTTCAGTTGCTAATGTACTACTCTCTGTCGTCCCTGTGACGGTACTTTCAGTCGATGCAGATTCGGCAGTTGACGTTATTGTGCCCAAAAATTCGCTTGCACTGGTTATCGAAGTGACACTCGTTGCCTCAGTACTTGCAATACTTGAGCCCAGAGAACCTTTAACAAAGAAGATTCACTTGAAATTCCCTCAACCGATACCCGAGATATAATGCAAATATCTTGGTGAATCCAATGAAATTGGGGAAAACGGAGCAATTCCTTATCAATGTATTTGTTCTGTATTGACCTTCTTTCATGGTGTATTGAAAATAAAACGTTTAATTATAATGAACACAAAAAGCACATATAAACTACGTACAAGGACAACATGAAAAACAAAAATTATTTCATTAATAATGCTGTTTCGAAAGTGAAGAGGATTTGATGTTTTCTTACCCGTAGAATAGGTTTCTGTAGAACCTGCTGTTGGTGTTGCAGCTGATGTTGTGCTGACAGACTCGCTGGAAGAGGACGAAGATGCTGTTTCTGCACTTGTACTCTCAGTGCTTAGCAAAGAAGCAAAGGTTGCTGTGCTTCCGATGGTGGAGGTCTCGGTACCCAAGCTGCTTGTTGATGATGCAGGAAGAGAAGTGGTAATTTCTGTCACTCCAGCAGATGATGTTTCCGTTCCTGTAGATATCGAGCTTCCGGTAATGACAGAGCTAGCAAAGGCTGTTTCGGTTGCTAATGTACTACTCTCTGTCGTCCCTGTGACGGTACGTTCAGTCGATGCAGATTCGGCAGTTGACGTTATTGTGCCCAAAAATTCGCTTGCACTGGTTGTCGAAGTGACACTCGTTGCCTCAGTACTTGCAATACTTGAGATCAGAGAACCTTTAACAAAGAAGATTCACTTGAAATTCCCTCAACCGATACCCGAAATGTAATGCAAATATCTTGGTGAATCCAATGAAATTGGGGAAAACGGAGCAATTCGTTATCAATGAATTTGTTCTGTATTGACCTTCTTTCATGGTGTATTGAAAATAAAACGTTTAATGATAACGAAAACATAAAGTACATATACATTACGTACAAGGACAACATGAACAACAAAAAATCATTTCGCAAATAATGCTGTATCGAAAGTGAAGAGGATTTGATGTTTTCTTACCCGTAGAATAGGTTTCTGTAGAGCCTGCTGTTGGTGTTGCAGCTGATGATGTGCTGACAGACTCGCTGGAAGAGGACGAAGATGCTGTTTCTGCACTTGTACTCTCAGTGCTTAGCGAAGAAGCAAAGGTTGCTGTGCTTCCGATGGTGGAGGTCTCGGTACCCAAGCTGCTTGTTGATGATGCAGGAAGAGAAGTGGTAATTTCTGTCACTCCAGCAGATGATGTTTCCGTTCCTGTAGATATCGAGCTTCCGGTAATGACAGAGCTAGCAAAGGCTGTTTCGCTTGCTAATGTACTACTCTCTGTCGTCCCTGTGACGGTACTTTCAGTCGATGCAGATTCGGCAGTTGACGTTATTGTGCCCAAAGATTCGCTTGCACTGGTTGTCGAAGTGACACTCGTTGCCTCAGTGCTTGCAATACTTGAGCCCAGAGAACCTTTAACAAAGAAGATTCACTTGAAATTCCCTCAACCGATACCCGAAATATAATGCAAATATCTTGGTGAATCCAATGAAATTGGGGAAAACGGGGCAATTCCTTATCAATGTATTTGTTCTCTATTGGTCTTCTTTCATGGTGTATAGAAAATAAAACGTTTAATTATAATGAACACATAAAGCACATATAAAATACGTACAAGGACAACATGAACAACAAAAATTATTTCATAAATAATGCTGTATCGAAAGTGAAGAGGATTTGATGTTTTCTTACCCGTAGAATAGGTTTCTGTAGAGCCTGCTGTTGGTGTTGCAGCTGATGATGTGCTGACAGACTGGCTGGAAGAGGACGAAGATGCTGTTTCTGCACTTGTACTCTCAGTGCTTAGCGAAGAAGCAAAGGTTGCTGTGCTTCCGATGGTGGAGGTCTCGGTACCCAAGCTGCTTGTTGATGATGCAGGAAGAGAAGTGGTAATTTCTGTCACTCCAGCAGATGATGTTTCCGTTCCTGTAGATATCGAGCTTCCGGTAATGACAGAGCTGGCAGAGCCTGTTTCGGTTGCTAATGTACTACTCTCTGTCGTCCCTGTGAAGGTACTTTCAGTCGATGCAGATTCGGCAGTTGACGTTATTGTGCCCAAAGATTCGCTTGCACTGGTTGTCGAAGTGACACTCGTTGCCTCAGTACTTGCAATACTTGAGATCAGAGAACCTTTAACAAAGAAGATTCACTTGAAATTCCCTCAACCGATACCCGAAATGTAATGCAAATATCTTGGTGAATCCAATGAAATTGGGGAAAACGGAACAATTCCTCATCAATGAATTTGTTCTATATTGACCTTCTTTCATGGTGTATTGAAAATAAAACGTTTAATGATAACGAAAACATAAAGTACATATACATTACGTACAAGGACAACATGAACAACAAAAAATCATTTCGCAAATAATGCTGTATCGAAAGTGAAGAGGATTTGATGTTTTCTTACCCGTAGAATAGGTTTCTGTAGAGCCTGCTGTTGGTGTTGCAGCTGATGATGTGCTGACAGACTGGCTGGAAGAGGACGAAGATGCTGTTTCTGCACTTGTACTCTCAGTGTTTAGCGAAGAAGCAAAGGTTGCTGTGCTTCCGATGGTGGAGGTCTCGGTACCCAAGCTGCTTGTTGATGATGCAGGAAGAGAAGTGGTAATTTCTGTCACTCCAGCAGATGATGTTTCCGTTCCTGTAGATATCGAGCTTCCGGTAATGACAGAGCTGGCAGAGCCTTTTTCGGTTGCTAATGTACTACTCTCTGTCGTCCCTGTGATGGTACTTTCAGTCGATGCAGATTCGGCAGTTGACATTATTGTGCCCAAAGATTCGCTTGCACTGGTTGTCGAAGTGACACTCGTTGCCTCAGTACTTGCAATACTTGAGATCAGAGAACCTTTAACAAAGAAGATTCACTTGAAATTCCCTCAACCGATACCCGAAATGTAATGCAAATATCTTGGTGAATCCAATGAAATTGGGGAAAACGGAACAATTCCTCATCAATGAATTTGTTCTGTATTGACCTTCTTTCATGGTGTATTGAAAATAAAACGTTTAATGATAACGAAAACATAAAGTACATATACATTACGTACAAGGACAACATGAACAACAAAAAATCATTTCATAAATAATGCTGTATCGAAAGTGAAGAGGATTTGATGTTTTCTTACCCGTAGAATAGGTTTCTGTAGAGCCTGCTGTTGGTGTTACAGCTGATGATGTGCTGACAGACTCGCTGGAAGAGGACGAAGATGCTGTTTCTGCACTTGTACTCTCAGTGCTTAGCGAAGAAGCAAAGGTTGCTGTGCTTCCGATGGTGGAGGTCTCGGTACCCAAGCTGCTTGTTGATGATGCAGGAAGAGAAGTGGTAATTTCTGTCACTCCAGCAGATGATGTTTCCGTTCCTGTAGATATCGAGCTTCCGGTAATGACAGAGCTAGCAAAGGCTGTTTCGCTTGCTAATGTACTACTCTCTGTCGTCCCTGTGACGGTACTTTCAGTCGATGCAGATTCGGCAGTTGACGTTATTGTGCCCAAAGATTCGCTTGCACTGGTTGTCGAAGTGACACTCGTTGCCTCAGTACTTGCAATACTTGAGCCCAGAGAACCTTTAACAAAGAAGATTCACTTGAAATTCCCTCAACCGATACCCGAAATATAATGTAAATATCTTGGCGAATCCAATGAAATTGGGGAAAACGGAGCAATTCCTTATCAATGTATTTGTTCTGTATTGGTCTTCTTTCATGGTGTATTGAAAATAAAACGTTTAATGATAATGAACACATAAAGCACATAAAAATTACGTACAAGGACAACATGAACAAGAAAAATTATTTCATAAATAATGCTGTATCGAAAGTGAAGAGGATTTGATGTTTTCTTACCCGTAGAATAGCTTTCTGTAGAGCCTGCTGTTGGTGTTGCAGCTGATGATGTGCTGACAGACTGGCTGGAAGAGGACGAAGATGCTGTTTCTGCACTTGTACTCTCAGTGCTTAGCGAAGAAGCAAAGGTTGCTGTGCTTCCGATGGTGGAGGTCTCGGTACCCAAGCTGCTTGTTGATGATGCAGGAAGAGAAGTGGTAATTCCTGTCACTCCAGTAGATGATGTTTCCGTTCCTGTAGATATCGAGCTTTCGGTAATGACAGAGCTAGCAGAGGTTGTTTCGGTTGCTAATGTACTACTCTCTGTCGTCCCTGTGACGGTACTTTCAGTCGATGCAGATTCGGCAGTTGACGTTATTGTGCCCAAAAATTCGCTTGCACTGGTTGTCGAAGTGACACTCGTTGCCTCAGTACTTGCAATACTTGAGCCCAGAGAACCTTTAACAAAGAAGATTCACTTGAAATTCCCTCAACCGATACCCGAAATGTAATGCAAATATCTTGGTGAATCCAATGAAATTGGGGAAAACGGAGCAATTCCTTATCAATGAATTTGTTCTGTATTGATCTTCTTTCATGGTGTATTGAAAATATACGTTTAATGATAACGAAAACATAAAGTACATATACATTACGTACAAGGGCAACATGAACAACAAACAATCGTTTCGCAAATAATGCTGTATCGAAAGTGAAGAGGATTTGATGTTTTCTTACCCGTAGAATAGGTTTCTGTAGAGCCTGCTGTTGGTGTTGCAGCTGATGATGTGCTGACAGACTCGCTGGAAGAGGACGAAGATGCTGTTTCTGCACTTGTACTCTCAGTGATTAGCCAAGAAGCAAAGGTTGCTGTGCTTCCGATGGTGGAGGTCTCGGTACCCAAGCTGCTTGTTGATGATGCAGGAAGAGAAGTGGTAATTTCTGTCACTCCAGTAGATGATGTTTCCGTTCCTGTAGATATCGAGATTCCGGTAATGACAGAGCTAGCAGAGGTTGTTTCGGTTGCTAATGTACTACTCTCTGTCGTCCCTGTGACGGTACTTTCAGTCGATGCAGATTCGGCAGTTGACGTTATTGTGCCCAAAGATTCGCTTGCACTGGTTGTCGAAGTGACACTCGTTGCCACAGTACTTGCAATACTTGAGCCCAGAGAACCTTTTACAAAGAAGATTCACTTGAAATTCCCTCAACCGATACCCGAAATGTAATGCAAATATCTTGGTGAATCCAATGAAATTGGGGAAAACGGAGCAATTCCTTATCAATGAATTTGTTCTGTATTGATCTTCTTTCATGGTGTATTGAAAATATACGTTTAATGATAACGAAAACATAAAGTACATATACATTACGTACAAGGGCAACATGAACAACAAACAATCGTTTCGCAAATAATGCTGTATCGAAAGTGAAGAGGATTTGATGTTTTCTTACCCGTAGAATAGGTTTCTGTAGAGCCTGCTGTTGGTGTTGCAGCTGATGATGTGCTGACAGACTCGCTGGAAGAGGACGAAGATGCTGTTTCTGCACTTGTACTCTCAGTGATTAGCGAAGAAGCAAAGGTTGCTGTGCTTCCGATGGTGGAGGTCTCGGTACCCAAGCTGCTTGTTGATGATGCAGGAAGAGAAGTGGTAATTTCTGTCACTCCAGTAGATGATGTTTCCGTTCCTGTAGATATCGATCTTCCGGTAATGACAGAGCTAGCAGAGGTTGTTTCGGTTGCTAATGTACTACTCTCTGTCGTCCCTGTGACGGTACTTTCAGTCGATGCAGATTCGGCAATTGACGTTATTGTGCCCAAAGATTCGCTTGCACTGGTTGTCGAAGTGACACTCGTTGCCTCAGTACTTGCAATACTTGAGCCCAGAGAACCTTTAACAAAGAAGATGCACTTGAAATTCCCTCAACCGATACCCGAAATGTAATGCAAATATCTTGGTGAATCCAATGAAATTGGGGAAAACGGAGCAATTCCTTATCAATGAATTTGTTCTGTATTGATCTTCTTTCATGGTGTTTTGAAAATAAAACGTTTAATGATAATGAAAACATAAAGTACATATACATTACGTACAAGGGCAACATGAACAACAAAAAATCGTTTCGCAAATAATGCTGTATCGAAAGTGAAGAGGATTTGATGTTTTCTTACCCGTAGAATAGGTTTTTGTAGAGCCTGCTGTTGGTGTTGCAGCTGATGATGTGCTGACAGACTCGCTGGAAGAGGACGAAGATGCTGTTTCTGCACTTGTACTCTCAGTGCTCAGCGAAAAAGCAAAGGTTGCTGTGCTTCCGATGGTGGAGGTCTCGGTACCCAAGCTGCTTGTTGATGATGCAGGAAGAGAAGTGGTAATTTCTGTCACTCCAGTAGATGATGTTTCCGTTCCTGTAGATATCGAGCTTCCGGTAATGACAGAGCTAGCAGAGGTTGTTTCGGTTGCTAATGTACTACTCTCTGTCGTCCCTGTGACGGTACTTTCAGTCGATGCAGATTCGGCAGTTGACGTTATTGTGCCCAAAGATTCGCTTGCACTGGTTGTCGAAGTGACACTCGTTGCCTCAGTACTTGCAATACTTGAGCCCAGAGAACCTTTAACAAAGAAGATGCACTTGAAATTCCCTCAACCGATACCCGAAATGTAATGCAAATATCTTGGTGAATCCAATGAAATTGGGGAAAACGGAGCAATTCCTTATCAATGAATTTGTTCTGTATTGATCTTCTTTCATGGTGTTTTGAAAATAAAACGTTTAACGATAATGAAAACATAAAGTACATATACATTACGTACAAGGGCAACATGAACAGCAAACAATCGTTTCGCAAATAATGCTGTATCGAAAGTGAAGAGGATTTGATGTTTTCTTACCCGTAGAATAGGTTTCTGTAGAGCCTGCTGTTGGTGTTGCAGCTGATGATGTGCTGACAGACTCGCTGGAAGAGGACGAAGATGCTGTTTCTGCACTTGTACTCTCAGTGCTCAGCGAAAAAGCAAAGGTTGCTGTGCTTCCGATGGTGGAGGTCTCGGTACCCAAGCTGCTTGTTGATGATGCAGGAAGAGAAGTGGTAATTTCTGTCACTCCAGTAGATGATGTTTCCGTTCCTGTAGATATCGAGCTTCCGGTAATGACAGAGCTAGCAGAGGTTGTTTCGGTTGCTAATGTACTACTCTCTGTCGTCCCTGTGACGGCACTTTCAGTCGATGCAGATTCGGCAGTTGACGTTATTGTGCCCAAAGATTCGCTTGCACTGGTTGTCGAAGTGACACTCGTTGCCTCAGTACTTGCAATACTTGAGCCCAGAGAACCTTTAACAAAGAAGATGCACTTGAAATTCCCTCAACCGATACCCGAAATGTAATGCAAATATCTTGGTGAATCCAATGAAATTGGGGAAAACGGAGCAATTCCTTATCAATGAATTTGTTCTGTATTGATCTTCTTTCATGGTGTTTTGAAAATAAAACGTTTAACGATAATGAAAACATAAAGTACATATACATTACGTACAAGGGCAACATGAACAACAAAAAATCGTTTCGCAAATAATGCTGTATCGAAAGTGAAGAGGATTTGATGTTTTCTTACCCGTAGAATAGGTTTCTGTAGAGCCTGCTGTTGGTGTTGCAGCTGATGATGTGCTGACAGACTCGCTGGAAGAGGACGAAGATGCTGATTCTGCACTTGTACTCTCAGTGCTTAGCGAAGAAGCAAAAGTTGCTGTGCTTCCGATGGTGGAGGTCTCGGTACCCAAGCTGCTTGTTGATGATGCAGGAAGAGAAGTGGTAATTTCTGTCACTCCAGTAGATGATGTTTCCGTTCCTGTAGATATCGAGATTCCGGTAATGACAGAGCTAGCAGAGGTTGTTTCGGTTGCTAATGTACTACTCTCTGTCGTCCCTGTGACGGCACTTTCAGTCGATGCAGATTCGGCAGTTGACGTTATTGTGCCCAAAGATTCGCTTGCACTGGTTGTCGAAGTGACACTCGTTGCCTCAGTACTTGCAATACTTGAGCCCAGAGAACCTTTAACAAAGAAGATGCACTTGAAATTCCCTCAACCGATACCCGAAATGTAATGCAAATATCTTGGTGAATCCAATGAAATTGGGGAAAACGGAGCAATTCCTTATCAATGAATTTGTTCTGTATTGATCTTCTTTCATGGTGTTTTGAAAATAAAACGTTTAATGATAACGAAAACATAAAGTACATATACATTACGTACAAGGGCAACATGAACAACAAAAAATCGTTTCGAAAATAATGCTGTATCGAAAGTGAAGAGGATTTGATGTTTTCTTACCCGTAGAATAGGTTTCTGTAGAACCTGCTGTTGGTGTTGCAGCTGATGATGTGCTGACAGACTCGCTGGAAGAGGACGAAGATGCTGTTTCTGCACTTGTATTCTCAGTGCTTAGCGAAGAAGCAAAGGTTGCTGTGCTTCCGATGGTGGAGGTCTCGGTACCCAAGCTGCTTGTTGATGATGCAGGAAGAGAAGTGGTAATTTCTGTCACTCCAGTAGATGATGTTTCCGTTCCTGTAGATATCGAGCTTCCGGTAATGACAGAGCTAGCAGTGGTTGTTTCGGTTGCTAATGTACTACTCTCTGTCGCCCCTGTGACGGTACTTTCAGTCGATGCAGATTCGGCAGTTGACGTTATTGTGCCCAAAGATTCGCTTGCACTGGTTGTCGAAGTGACACTCGTTGCCTCAGTACTTGCAATACTTGAGCCCAGAGAACCTTTAACAAAGAAGATTCACTTGAAATTCCCTCAACCGATACCCGAAATGTAATGCAAATATCTTGGTGAATCCAATGAAATTGGTTAAAACGGAGCAATTCCTTATCAATGAATTTGTTCTGTATTGATCTTCTTTCATGGTGTATTGAAAATAAAACGTTTAATGATAACGAAAACATAAAGTACATATACATTACGTACAAGGGCAACATGAACAACAAAAAATCGTTTCGCAAATAATGCTGTATCGAAAGTGAAGAGGATTTGATGTTTTCTTACCCATAGAATAGGTTTCTGTAGAGCCTGCTGTTGGTGTTGCAGCTGATGATGTGCTGACAGACTCGCTGGAAGAGGACGAAGATGCTGTTTCTGCACTTGTACTCTCAGTGCTCAGCGAAAAAGCAAAGGTTGCTGTGCTTCCGATGGTGGAGGTCTCGGTACCCAAGCTGCTTGTTGATGATGCAGGAAGAGAAGTGGTAATTTCTGTCACTCCTGTAGATGATGTTTCCGTTCCTGTAGATATCGAGCTTCCGGTAATGACAGAGCTAGCAGAGGTTGTTTCGGTTGCTAATGTACTACTCTCTGTCGTCCCTGTGACGGTACTTTCAGTCGATGCAGATTCGGCAGTTGACGTTATTGTGCCCAAAGATTCGCTTGCACTGGTTGTCGAAGTGACACTCGTTGCCTCAGTACTTGCAATACTTGAGCCCAGAGAACCTTTAACAAAGAAGATGCACTTGAAATTCCCTCAACCGATACCCGAAATGTAATGCAAATATCTTGGTGAATCCAATGAAATTGGGGAAAACGGAGCAATTCCTTATCAATGAATTTGTTCTGTATTGATCTTCTTTCATGGTGTTTTGAAAATAAAACGTTTAACGATAATGAAAACATAAAGTACATATACATTACGTACAAGGGCAACATGAACAACAAAAAATCGTTTCGCAAATAATGCTGTATCGAAAGTGAAGAGGATTTGATGTTTTCTTACCCGTAGAATAGGTTTCTGTAGAGCCTGCTGTTGGTGTTGCAGCTGATGATGTGCTGACAGACTCGCTGGAAGAGGACGAAGATGCTGAGTCTGCACTTGTACTCTCAGTGCTTAGCGAAGAAGCAAAGGTTGCTGTGCTGCCGATGGTGGAGGTCTCGGTACCCAAGCTGCTTGTTGATGATGCAGGAAGAGAAGTGGTAATTTCTGTCACTCCAGTAGATGATGTTTCCGTTTCTGTAGATATCGAGCTTCCGGTAATGACAGAGCTAGCAGAGGTTGTTTCGGTTGCTAATGTACTACTCTCTGTCGTCCCTGTGACGGCACTTTCAGTCGATGCAGATTCGGCAGTTGACGTTATTGTGCCCAAAGATTCGCTTGCACTGGTTGTCGAAGTGACACTCGTTGCCTCAGTACTTGCAATACTTGAGCCCAGAGAACCTTTAACAAAGAAGATTCACTTGAAATTCCCTCAACCGATACCCGAAATGTAATGCAAATATCTTGGTGAATCCAATGAAATTGGGGAAAACGGAGCAATTCCTTATCAATGAATTTGTTCTGTATTGATCTTCTTTCATGGTGTATTGAAAATAAAACGTTTAATGATAACGAAAACATAAAGTACATATACATTATGTACAAGGGCAACATGAACAACAAAAAATCGTTTCGCAAATAATGCTGTATCGAAAGTGAAGAGGATTTGATGTTTTCTTACCCGTAGAATAGGTTTCTGTAGAGCCTGCTGTTGGTGTTGCAGCTGATGATGTGCTGACAGACTCGCTGGAAGAGGACGAAGATGCTGTTTCTGCACTTGTACTCTCAGTGCTCAGCGAAAAAGCAAAGGTTGCTGTGCTTCCGATGGTGGAGGTCTCGGTACCCAAGCTGCTTGTTGATGATGCAGGAAGAGAAGTGGTAATTTCTGTCACTCCAGTAGATGATGTTTCCGTTCCTGTAGATATCGAGCTTCCGGTAATGACAGAGCTAGCAGAGGTTGTTTCGGTTGCTAATGTACTACTCTCTGTCGTCCCTGTGACGGCACTTTCAGTCGATGCAGATTCGGCAGTTGACGTTATTGTGCCCAAAGATTCGCTTGCACTGGTTGTCGAAGTGACACGCGTTGCCTCAGTACTTGCAATACTTGAGCCCAGAGAACCTTTAACAAAGAAGATGCACTTGAAATTCCCTCAACCGATACCCGAAATGTAATGCAAATATCTTGGTGAATCCAATGAAATTGGGGAAAACGGAGCAATTCCTTATCAATGAATTTGTTCTGTATTGATCTTCTTTCATGGTGTTTTGAAAATAAAACGTTTAATGATAATGAAAACATAAAGTACATATACATTACGTACAAGGGCAACATGAACAACAAAAAATCGTTTCGCAAATAATGCTGTATCGAAAGTGAAGAGGATTTGATGTTTTCTTACCCATAGAATAGGTTTCTGTAGAGCCTGCTGTTGGTGTTGCAGCTGATGATGTGCTGACAGACTCGCTGGAAGAGGACGAAGATGCTGTTTCTGCACTTGTACTCTCAGTGCTCAGCGAAAAAGCAAAGGTTGCTGTGCTTCCGATGGTGGAGGTCTCGGTACCCAAGCTGCTTGTTGATGATGCAGGAAGAGAAGTGGTAATTTCTGTCACTCCAGTAGATGATGTTTCCGTTCCTGTAGATATCGAGCTTCCGGTAATGACAGAGCTAGCAGAGGTTGTTTCGGTTGCTAATGTACTACTCTCTGTCGTCCCTGTGACGGTACTTTCAGTCGATGCAGATTCGGCAGTTGACGTTATTGTGCCCAAAGATTCGCTTGCACTGGTTGTCGAAGTGACACTCGTTGCCTCAGTACTTGCAATACTTGAGCCCAGAGAACCTTTAACAAAGAAGATGCACTTGAAATTCCCTCAACCGATACCCGAAATGTAATGCAAATATCTTGGTGAATCCAATGAAATTGGGGAAAACGGAGCAATTCCTTATCAATGAATTTGTTCTGTATTGATCTTCTTTCATGGTGTTTTGAAAATAAAACGTTTAATGATAATGAAAACATAAAGTACATATACATTACGTACAAGGGCAACATGAACAACAAAAAATCGTTTCGCAAATAATGCTGTATCGAAAGTGAAGAGGATTTGATGTTTTCTTACCCATAGAATAGGTTTCTGTAGAGCCTGCTGTTGGTGTTGCAGCTGATGATGTGCTGACAGACTCGCTGGAAGAGGACGAAGATGCTGTTTCTGCACTTGTACTCTCAGTGCTCAGCGAAGAAGCAAAGGTTGCTGTGCTTCCGATGGTGGAGGTCTCGGTACCCAAGCTGCTTGTTGATGATGCAGGAAGAGAAGTGGTAATTTCTGTCACTCCAGTAGATGATGTTTCCGTTCCTGTAGATATCGAGCTTCCGGTAATGACAGAGCTAGCAGAGGTTGTTTCGGTTGCTAATGTACTACTCTCTGTCGTCCCTGTGACGGTACTTTCAGTCGATGCAGATTCGGCAGTTGACGTTATTGTGCCCAAAGATTCGCTTGCACTGGTTGTCGAAGTGACACTCGTTGCCTCAGTACTTGCAATACTTGAGCCCAGAGAACCTTTAACAAAGAAGATGCACTTGAAATTCCCTCAACCGATACCCGAAATGTAATGCAAATATCTTGGTGAATCCAATGAAATTGGGGAAAACGGAGCAATTCCTTATCAATGAATTTGTTCTGTATTAATCTTCTTTCATGGTGTTTTGAAAATAAAACGTTTAACGATAATGAAAACATAAAGTACATATACATTACGTACAAGGGCAACATGAACAACAAAAAATCGTTTCGCAAATAATGCTGTATCGAAAGTGAAGAGGATTTGATGTTTTCTTACCCGTAGAATAGGTTTCTGTAGAGCCTGCTGTTGGTGTTGCAGCTGATGATGTGCTGACAGACTCGCTGGAAGAGGACGAAGATGCTGTTTCTGCACTTGTACTCTCAGTGCTCAGCGAAAAAGCAAAGGTTGCTGTGCTTCCGATGGTGGAGGTCTCGGTACCCAAGCTGCTTGTTGATGATGCAGGAAGAGAAGTGGTAATTTCTGTCACTCCAGTAGATGATGTTTCCGTTCCTGTAGATATCGAGCTTCCGGTAATGACAGAGCTAGCAGAGGTTGTTTCGGTTGCTAATGTACTACTCTCTGTCGTCCCTGTGACGGCACTTTCAGTCGATGCAGATTCGGCAGTTGACGTTATTGTGCCCATAGATTCGCTTGCACTGGTTGTCGAAGTGACACTCGTTGCCTCAGTACTTGCAATACTTGAGCCCAGAGAACCTTTAACAAAGAAGATGCACTTGAAATTCCCTCAACCGATACCCGAAATGTAATGCAAATATCTTGGTGAATCCAACGAAATTGGGGAAAACGGAGCAATTCCTTATCAATGAATTTGTTCTGTATTGATCTTCTTTCATGGTGTTTTGAAAATAAAACATTTAATGATAATGAAAACATAAAGTACATATACATTACGTACAAGGGCAACATGAACAACAAAAAATCGTTTCGCAAATAATGCTGTATCGAAAGTGAAGAGGATTTGATGTTTTCTTACCCGTAGAATAGGTTTCTGTAGAGCCTGCTGTTGGTGTTGCAGCTGATGATGTGCTGACAGACTCGCTGGAAGAGGACGAAGATGCTGTTTCTGCACTTGTAATCTCAGTGCTCAGCGAAAAAGCAAAGGTTGCTGTGCTTCCGATGGTGGAGGTCTCGGTACCCAAGCTGCTTGTTGATGATGCAGGAAGAGAAGTGGTAATTTCTGTCACTCCAGTAGATGATGTTTCCGTTCCTGTAGATATCGAGCTTCCGGTAATGACAGAGCTAGCAGAGGTTGTTTCGGTTGCTAATGTACTACTCTCTGTCGTCCCTGTGACGGTACTTTCAGTCGATGCAGATTCGGCAGTTGACGTTATTGTGCCCAAAGATTCGCTTGCACTGGTTGTCGAAGTGACACTCGTTGCCTCAGTACTTGCAATACTTGAGCCCAGAGAACCTTTAACAAAGAAGATGCACTTGAAATTCCCTCAACCGATACCCGAAATGTAATGCAAATATCTTGGTGAATCCAATGAAATTGGGGAAAACGGAGCAATTCCTTATCAATGAATTTGTTCTGTATTGATCTTCTTTCATGGTGTATTGAAAATAAAACGTTTAATGATAACGAAAACATAAAGTACATATACATTACGTACAAGGGCAACATGAACAACAAAAAATCGTTTCGCAAATAATGCTGTATCGAAAGTGAAGAGGATTTGATGTTTTCTTACCCGTAGAATAGGTTTCTGTAGAGCCTGCTGTTGGTGTTGCAGCTGATGATGTGCTGACAGACTCGCTGGAAGAGGACGAAGATGCTGTTTCTGCACTTGTACTCTCAGTGCTCAGCGAAAAAGCAAAGGTTGCTGTGCTTCCGATGGTGGAGGTCTCGGTACCCAAGCTGCTTGTTGATGATGCAGGAAGAGAAGTGGTAATTTCTGTCACTCCAGTAGATGATGTTTCCGTTCCTGTAGATATCGAGCTTCCGGTAATGACAGAGCTAGCAGAGGTTGTTTCGGTTGCTAATGTACTACTCTCTGTCGTCCCTGTGACGGCACTTTCAGTCGATGCAGATTCGGCAGTTGACGTTATTGTGCCCATAGATTCGCTTGCACTGGTTGTCGAAGTGACACTCGTTGCCTCAGTACTTGCAATACTTGAGCCCAGAGAACCTTTAACAAAGAAGATGCACTTGAAATTCCCTCAACCGATACCCGAAATGTAATGAAATATCTTGGTGAATCCAATGAAATTGGGGAAAACGGAGCAATTCCTTATCAATGAATTTGTTCTGTATTGATCTTCTTTCATGGTGTTTTGAAAATAAAACATTTAATGATAATGAAAACATAAAGTACATATACATTACGTACAAGGGCAACATGAACAACAAAAAATCGTTTCGCAAATAATGCTGTATCGAAAGTGAAGAGGATTTGATGTTTTCTTACCCGTAGAATAGGTTTCTGTAGAGCCTGCTGTTGGTGTTGCAGCTGATGATGTGCTGACAGACTCGCTGGAAGAGGACGAAGATGCTTTTTCTGCACTTGTAATCTCAGTGCTCAGCGAAAAAGCAAAGGTTGCTGTGCTTCCGATGGTGGAGGTCTCGGTACCCAAGCTGCTTGTTGATGATGCAGGAAGAGAAGTGGTAATTTCTGTCACTCCAGTAGATGATGTTTCCGTTCCTGTAGATATCGAGCTTCCGGTACTGACAGAGCTAGCAGAGGTTGTTTCGGTTGCTAATGTACTACTCTCTGACGTCCCTGTGACGGCACTTTCAGTCGATGCAGATTCGGCAGTTGACGTTATTGTGCCCAAAGATTCGCTTGCACTGGTTGTCGAAGTGACACTCGTTGCCTCAGTACTTGCAATACTTGAGCCCAGAGAACCTTTAACAAAGAAGATGCACTTGAAATTCCCTCAACCGATACCCGAAATGTAATGCAAATATCTTGGTGAATCCAATGAAATTGGGGAAAACGGAGCAATTCCTTATCAATGAATTTGTTCTGTATTGATCTTCTTTCATGGTGTTTTGAAAATAAAACGTTTAACGATAATGAAAACATAAAGTACATATACATTACGTACAAGGGCAACATGAACAACAAAAAATCGTTTCGCAAATAATGCTGTATCGAAAGTGAAGAGGATTTGATGTTTTCTTACCCGTAGAATAGGTTTCTGTAGAGCCTGCTGTTGGTGTTGCAGCTGATGATGTGCTGACAGACTCGCTGGAAGAGGACGAAGATGCTGATTCTGCACTTGTACTCTCAGTGCTTAGCGAAGAAGCAAAGGTTGCTGTGCTTCCGATGGTGGAGGTCTCGGTACCCAAGCTGCTTGTTGATGATGCAGGAAGAGAAGTGGTAATTTCTGTCACTCCAGTAGATGATGTTTCCGTTCCTGTAGATATCGAGCTTCCGGTAATGACAGAGCTAGCAGAGGTTGTTTCGGTTGCTAATGTACTACTCTCTGTCGTCCCTGTGACGGTACTTTCAGTCGATGCAGATTCGGCAGTTGACGTTATTGTGCCCAAAGATTCGCTTGCACTGGTTGTCGAAGTGACACTCGTTGCCTCAGTACTTGCAATACTTGAGCCCAGAGAACCTTTAACAAAGAAGATGCACTTGAAATTCCCTCAACCGATACCCGAAATGTAATGCAAATATCTTGGTGAATCCAATGAAATTGGGGAAAACGGAGCAATTCCTTATCAATGAATTTGTTCTGTATTGATCTTCTTTCATGGTGTATTGAAAATAAAACGTTTAATGATAACGAAAACATAAAGTACATATACATTACGTACAAGGGCAACATGAACAACAAAAAATCGTTTCGCAAATAATGCTGTATCGAAAGTGAAGAGGATTTGATGTTTTCTTACCCGTAGAATAGGTTTCTGTAGAGCCTGCTGTTGGTGTTGCAGCTGATGATGTGCTGACAGACTCGCTGGAAGAGGACGAAGATGCTGTTTCTGCACTTGTACTCTCAGTGCTCAGCGAAAAAGCAAAGGTTGCTGTGCTTCCGATGGTGGAGGTCTCGGTACCCAAGCTGCTTGTTGATGATGCAGGAAGAGAAGTGGTAATTTCTGTCACTCCAGTAGATGATGTTTCCGTTCCTGTAGATATCGAGCTTCCGGTAATGACAGAGCTAGCAGAGGTTGTTTCGGTTGCTAATGTACTACTCTCTGTCGTCCCTGTGACGGCACTTTCAGTCGATGCAGATTCGG
The DNA here is from genome assembly GCA_028142955.1 of Pinctada fucata. Taxonomy (NCBI): domain Eukaryota; kingdom Metazoa; phylum Mollusca; class Bivalvia; order Pterioida; family Pteriidae; genus Pinctada; species Pinctada fucata. Next base: position 58,706,974 of record AP027105.1, read on the forward strand.
CAGTTGACGTTATTGTGCCCATAGATTCGCTTGCACTGGTTGTCGAAGTGACACTCGTTGCCTCAGTACTTGCAATACTTGAGCCCAGAGAACCTTTAACAAAGAAGATGCACTTGAAATTCCCTCAACCGATACCCGAAATGTAATGAAATATCTTGGTGAATCCAATGAAATTGGGGAAAACGGAGCAATTCCTTATCAATGAATTTGTTCTGTATTGATCTTCTTTCATGGTGTTTTGAAAATAAAACATTTAATGATAATGAAAACATAAAGTACATATACATTACGTACAAGGGCAACATGAACAACAAAAAATCGTTTCGCAAATAATGCTGTATCGAAAGTGAAGAGGATTTGATGTTTTCTTACCCGTAGAATAGGTTTCTGTAGAGCCTGCTGTTGGTGTTGCAGCTGATGATGTGCTGACAGACTCGCTGGAAGAGGACGAAGATGCTTTTTCTGCACTTGTAATCTCAGTGCTCAGCGAAAAAGCAAAGGTTGCTGTGCTTCCGATGGTGGAGGTCTCGGTACCCAAGCTGCTTGTTGATGATGCAGGAAGAGAAGTGGTAATTTCTGTCACTCCAGTAGATGATGTTTCCGTTCCTGTAGATATCGAGCTTCCGGTACTGACAGAGCTAGCAGAGGTTGTTTCGGTTGCTAATGTACTACTCTCTGACGTCCCTGTGACGGCACTTTCAGTCGATGCAGATTCGGCAGTTGACGTTATTGTGCCCAAAGATTCGCTTGCACTGGTTGTCGAAGTGACACTCGTTGCCTCAGTACTTGCAATACTTGAGCCCAGAGAACCTTTAACAAAGAAGATGCACTTGAAATTCCCTCAACCGATACCCGAAATGTAATGCAAATATCTTGGTGAATCCAATGAAATTGGGGAAAACGGAGCAATTCCTTATCAATGAATTTGTTCTGTATTGATCTTCTTTCATGGTGTTTTGAAAATAAAACGTTTAACGATAATGAAAACATAAAGTACATATACATTACGTACAAGGGCAACATGAACAACAAAAAATCGTTTCGCAAATAATGCTGTATCGAAAGTGAAGAGGATTTGATGTTTTCTTACCCGTAGAATAGGTTTCTGTAGAGCCTGCTGTTGGTGTTGCAGCTGATGATGTGCTGACAGACTCGCTGGAAGAGGACGAAGATGCTGATTCTGCACTTGTACTCTCAGTGCTTAGCGAAGAAGCAAAGGTTGCTGTGCTTCCGATGGTGGAGGTCTCGGTACCCAAGCTGCTTGTTGATGATGCAGGAAGAGAAGTGGTAATTTCTGTCACTCCAATAGATGATGTTTCCGTTCCTGTAGATATCGAGCTTCCGGTAATGACAGAGCTAGCAGAGGTTGTTTCGGTTGCTAATGTACTACTCTCTGTCGTCCCTGTGACGGCACTTTCAGTCGATGCAGATTCGGCAGTTGACGTTATTGTGCCAAAAGATTCGCTTGCACTGGTTGTCGAAGTGACACTCGTTGCCTCAGTACTTGCAATACTTGAGCCCAGAGAACCTTTAACAAAGAAGATGCACTTGAAATTCCCTCAACCGATACCCGAAATGTAATGCAAATATCTTGGTGAATCCAATGAAATTGGGGAAAACGGAGCAATTCCTTATCAATGAATTTGTTCTGTACTGATCTTCTTTCATGGTGTATTGAAAATAAAACGTTTAATGATAACGAAAACATAAAGTACATATACATTACGTACAAGGGCAACATGAACAACAAAAAATCGTTTCGCAAATAATGCTGTATCGAAAGTGAAGAGGATTTGATGTTTTCTTACCCGAAGAATAGGTTTCTGTAGAACCTGCTGTTGGTGTTGCAGCTGATGATGTGCTGACAGACTCGCTGGAAGAGGACGAAGATGCTGATTCTGCACTTGTACTCTCAGTGCTTAGCGAAGAAGCAAAGGTTGCTGTGCTTCCGATGGTGGAGGTCTCGGTACCCAAGCTGCTTGTTGATGATGCAGGAAGAGAAGTGGTAATTTCTGTCACTCCAGTAGATGATGTTTCCGTTCCTGTAGATATCGAGCTTCCGGTAATGACAGAGCTAGCAGAGGTTGTTTCGGTTGCTAATGTACTACTCTCTGTCGTCCCTGTGACGGTACTTTCAGTCGATGCAGATTCGGCAGTTGACGTTATTGTGCCCAAAGATTCGCTTGCACTGGTTGTCGAAGTGACACTCGTTGCCTCAGTACTTGCAATACTTGAGCCCAGAGAACCTTTAACAAAGAAGATGCACTTGAAATTCCCTCAACCGATACCCGAAATGTAATGCAAATATCTTGGTGAATCCAATGAAATTGGGGAAAACGGAGCAATTCCTTATCAATGAATTTGTTCTGTATTGATCTTCTTTCATGGTGTTTTGAAAATAAAACGTTTAATGATAACGAAAACATAAAGTACATATACATTACGTACAAGGGCAACATGAACAACAAAAAATCGTTTCGAAAATAATGCTGTATCGAAAGTGAAGAGGATTTGATGTTTTCTTACCCGTAGAATAGGTTTCTGTAGAACCTGCTGTTGGTGTTGCAGCTGATGATGTGCTGACAGACTCGCTGGAAGAGGACGAAGATGCTGTTTCTGCACTTGTATTCTCAGTGCTTAGCGAAGAAGCAAAGGTTGCTGTGCTTCCGATGGTGGAGGTCTCGGTACCCAAGCTGCTTGTTGATGATGCAGGAAGAGAAGTGGTAATTTCTGTCACTCCAGTAGATGATGTTTCCGTTCCTGTAGATATCGAGCTTCCGGTAATGACAGAGCTAGCAGAGGTTGTTTCGGTTGCTAATGTACTACTCTCTGTCGTCCCTGTGACGGTACTTTCAGTCGATGCAGATTCGGCAGTTGACGTTATTGTGCCCAAAGATTCGCTTGCACTGGTTGTCGAAGTGACACTCGTTGCCTCAGTACTTGCAATACTTGAGCCCAGAGAACCTTTAACAAAGAAGATTCACTTGAAATTCCCTCAACCGATACCCGAAATGTAATGCAAATATCTTGATGAATCCAATGAAATTGGGGAAAACGGAGCAATTCCTTATCAATGAATTTGTTCTGTATTGATCTTCTTTCATGGTGTTTTGAAAATAAAACGTTTAATGATAACGAAAACATAAAGTACATATACATTACGTACAAGGGCAACATGAACAACAAAAAATCGTTTCGCAAATAATGCTGTATCGAAAGTGAAGAGGATTTGATGTTTTCTTACCCGTAGAATAGGTTTCTGTAGAACCTGCTGTTGGTGTTGCAGCTGATGATGTGCTGACAGACTCGCTGGAAGAGGACGAAGATGCTGTTTCTGCACTTGTACTCTCAGTGCTCAGCGAAAAAGCAAAGGTTGCTGTGCTTCCGATGGTGGAGGTCTCGGTACCCAAGCTGCTTGTTGATGATGCAGGAAGAGAAGTGGTAATTTCTGTCACTCCAGTAGATGATGTTTCCGTTCCTGTAGATATCGAGCTTCCGGTAATAACAGAGCTAGCAGAGGTTGTTTCGGTTGCTAATGTACTACTCTCTGTCGTCCCTGTGACGGTACTTTCAGTCGATGCAGATTCGGCAGTTGACGTTATTGTGCCCAAAGATTCGCTTGCACTGGTTGTCGAAGTGACACTCGTTGCCTCAGTACTTGCAATACTTGAGCCCAGAGAACCTTTAACAAAGAAGATGCACTTGAAATTCCCTCAACCGATACCCGAAATGTATTGCAAATATCTTGGTGAATCCAATGAAATTGGGGAAAACGGAGCAATTTCTTATCAATGAATTTGTTCTGTATTGATCTTCTTTCATGGTGTTTTGAAAATAAAACGTTTAACGATAATGAAAACATAAAGTACATATACATTACGTACAAGGGCAACATGAACAACAAAAAATCGTTTCGCAAATAATGCTGTATCGAAAGTGAAGAGGATTTGATGTTTTCTTACCCGTAGAATAGGTTTCTGTAGAGCCTGCTTTTGGTGTTGCAGCTGATGATGTGCTGACAGACTCGCTGGAAGAGGACGAAGATGCTGATTCTGCACTTGTACTCTCAGTGCTTAGCGAAGAAGCAAAGGTTGCTGTGCTTCCGATGGTGGAGGTCTCGGTACCCTTGCTGCTTGTTGATGATACAGGAAGAGAAGTGGTAATTTCTGTCACTCCAGTAGATGATGTTTCCGTTCCTGTAGATATCGAGCCGGTAATGACAGAGCTAGCAGAGGTTGTTTCGGTTGCTAATGTACTACTCTCTGTCGTCCCTGTGACGGCACTTTCAGTCGATGCAGATTCGGCAGTTGACGTTATTGTGCCAAAAGATTCGCTTGCACTGGTTGTCGAAGTGACACTCGTTGCCTCAGTACTTGCAATACTTGAGCCCAGAGAACCTTTAACAAAGAAGATTCACTTGAAAATCTCTCAACCGATACCCGAAATGTATTGCAAATATCTTGGTGAATCCAATGAAATTGGGGAAAACGGAGCAATTCCTTATCAATGAATTTGTTCTGTATTCATCTTCTTTCATGGTGTATTGAAAATAAAACGTTTAATGATAACTAAAACATAAAGTACATATACATTACATACAAGGACACCATGAACAACAGAAAATCATTTCACAAATAATGCTGTATCGAAATTGAAGAGGATTTGATGTTTTCTTACCCGTAGAATACGTTTCTGTAGAGCCTCCTGTTGGAGTTGCAGCTGATAATGTGCTGACAGACTCGCTGGAAGAGGACGAAGATGCTGTTTCTGCACTTGTACTCTCAGTGCTTAGCGAAGAAGCAAAGGTTGCTGTGTTTCCGATGGTGGAGGTCTCGGTACCCAAGCTGCTTGTTGATGATGCAGGAAGAGAAGTGGTAATTTCTGTCACTCCAGTAGATGATGTTTCCGTTCCTGTAGATATCGAGCTTTCGGTAAAGACAGAGCTAGCAGAGGTTGTTTCGGTTGCTAATGTACTACTCTCTATCGTCCCAGTGACGGTACTTTCAGTCGATGCAGATTCGGCAGTTGACGTTACTGTGCCCAAAGATTCGCTTGCACTAGTTGTCGAAGTGACACTTGTTGCCTCAGTACTTGCAGCACTTGAGCCCAGAGAACCTTTGACAAAGAAGATTCACTTGAAATTCTTTCAACCGATACCCGAAATATAATGCAAATATCTTGGTGAATCCAATGAATTCGGGGAAAACGGAGTAATTCCTTATCAATGTATTTGTTCTGTATTGATCTTCTTTCATGGTGTATTGAAAATATACGTTTAATGATAATGAATACATACAGTACATATACGTTTCGTACAAGAACAACATGAACAACAAAAAACATTTCATGAATAATGCTCTATCGAAAGTGAAGAGGATTTGATGTTTTCTTACCCGAAGAATAGGTTTCTGTAGAGCCTACTATTGTTGTTGCAGCTGATGATGTGCTGACAGACTCGCTGGAAGAGGACGAAGATGCTGTTTCTGCACTTGTACTCTCAGTGCTTAGCGAAGAAGCAAAGGCTGCTGTGCTTCCGATGGTGGGAGTCTCGGTACCCAAGCTGCTTGTTGATGATGCAGGAAGAGAAGTGGTAATTGCTGTCACTCCAGAAGATGATGTTTCCGTTCTTGTAGATATCGAGCTTTCGGTAAAGACAGAGCTAGCAGAGGTTGTTTCGATTGCTAATGTACTACTCTCTGTCGTCCCTGTGACGGTACTTTCAGTCGATGCAGATTCGGCAGTTGACGTTATTGTGCCTAAAGATTCGCTTGCACTGGTTGTCGATGCAGATTCGGCAGTTAACGTTATTGTGCCAAAAGATTCGCTTGCACTGGTTGTCGAAGTGACACTCGTTGCCTCAGTACTTGCAATACTTGAGCCCAGAGAACCTTTAACAAAGAAGATGCACTTGAAATTCCCTCAACCGATACCCGAAATGTAATGCAAATATCTTGGTGAATCCAATGAAATTGGGGAAAACGGAGCAATTCCTTATCAATGAATTTGTTCTGTATTGATCTTCTTTCATGGTGTATTGAAAATAAAACGTTTAATGATAACGAAAACATAAAGTACATATACATTACGTACAAGGGCAACATGAACAACAAAAAATCGTTTCGAAAATAATGCTGTATCGAAAGTGAAGAGGATTTGATGTTTTCTTACCAGTAGAATAGGTTTCTGTAGAACCTGCTGTTGGTGTTGCAGCTGATGATGTGCTGACAGACTCGCTGGAAGAGGACGAAGATGCTGTTTCTGCACTTGTACTCTCAGTGCTTAGCGAAGAAGCAAAGGTTGCTGTGCTTCCGATGGTGGAGGTCTCGGTACCCAAGCTGCTTGTTGATGATGCAGGAAGAGAAGTGGTAATTTCTGTCACTCCAGTAGATGATGTTTCCGTTCCTGTAGATATCGAGCTTCCGGTAATGACAGAGCTAGCAGAGGTTGTTTCGGTTGCTAATGTACTACTCTCTGTCGTCCCTGTGACGGTACTTTCAGTCGATGCAGATTCGGCAGTTGACGTTATTGTGCCAAAAGATTCGCTTGCACTGGTTGTCGAAGTGACACTCGTTGCCTCAGTACTTGCAATACTTGAGCCCAGAGAACCTTTAACAAAGAAGATTCACTTGAAATTCCCTCAACCGATACCCGAAATGTAATGCAAATATCTTGATGAATCCAATGAAATTGGGGAAAACGGAGCAATTTCTTATCAATGAATTTGTTCTGTATTGATCTTCTTTCATGGTGTATTGAAAATAAAACGTTTAACGATAATGAAAACATAAAGTACATATACATTACGTACAAGGGCAACATGAACAACAAAAAATCGTTTCGCAAATAATGCTGTATCGAAAGTGAAGAGGATTTGATGTTTTCTTACCCGTAGAATAGGTTTCTGTAGAACCTGCTGTTGGTGTTGCAGCTGATAATGTGCTGACAGACTCGCTGGAAGAGGACGAAGATGCTGTTTCTGCACTTGTACTCTCAGTGCTTAGCGAAGAAGCAAAGGCTGCTGTGCTTCCGATGGTGGAGGTCTCGGTACCCAAGCTGCTTGTTGATGATGCAGGAAGAGAAGTGGTAATTTCTGTCACTCCAGTAGATGATGTTTCCGTTCCTGTAGATATCGAGCTTCCGGTAATGACAGAGCTAGCAGAGGTTGTTTCGGTTGCTAATGTACTAGTCTCTGTCGTCCCTGTGACGATACTTTCAGTCGATGCAGATTCGGAAGTTGACGTTATTGTGCCCAAAGATTCGCTTGCACTGGTTGTCGAAGTGACACTCGTTGCCTCAGTACTTGCAATACTTGAGCCCAGAGAACCTTTAACAAAGAAGATTCACTTGAAATTCCCTCAACCGATACCCGAAATGTAATGCAAATATCTTGGTGAATCCAATGAAATTGGGGAAAACGGAGCAATTCCTTATTAATGAATTTGTTCTGTATTGATCTTCTTTCATGGTGTATTGAAAATAAAACGTTTAATGATAACGAAAACATAAAGTACATATACATTACGTACAAGGGCAACATGAACAACAAAAAATCGTTTCGCAAATAATGCTGTATCGAAAGTGAAGAGGATTTGATGTTTTCTTACCCGTAGAATAGGTTTCTGTAGAACCTGCTGTTGGTGTTGCAGCTGATGATGTGCTGACAGACTCGCTGGAAGAGGACGAAGATGCTGATTCTGCATTTGTACTCTCAGTGCTTAGCGAAGAAGCAAAGGTTGCTGTGCTTCCGATGGTGGAGGTCTCGGTACCCAAGCTGCTTGTTGATGATGCAGGAAGAGAAGTGGTAATTTCTGTCACTCCAGTAGATGATATTTCCGTTCCTGTAGATGTCGAGCTTCCGGTAATGACAGAACTAGCAGAGGTTGTTTCGGTTGCTAATGTACTACTCTCTGTCGTCCCTGTGACGGTACTTTCAGTCGATGCAGATTCGGCAGTTGGCGTTATTGTGCCTAAAGATTCGCTTGCACTAGTTGTCGAAGTGACACTCGTTGCCTCAGTACTTGCAATACTTGAGCCCAGAGAACCTTTAACAAAGAAGATGCACTTGAAATTCCCTCAACCGATACCCGAAATGTAATGCAAATATCTTGGTGAATCCAATGAAATTGGGGAAAACGGAGCAATTCCTTATCAATGAATTTGTTCTGTATTGATCTTCTTTCATGGTGTATTGAAAATAAAACGTTTAATGATAACGAAAACATAAAGTACAAATACATTATGTACAAGGGCAACATGAACAACAAAAAATCGTTTCGCAAATAATGCTGTATCGAAAGTGAAGAGGATTTGATGTTTTCTTACCCGTAGAATAGGTTTCTGTAGAGCCTGCTGTTGGTGTTGCAGCTGATGATGTGCTGACAGACTTGCTGGAAGAGGACGAAGATGCTGTTTCTGCACTTGTACTCTCAGTGCTTAGCGATGAAGCAAAGGTTGCTGTGCTTCCGATGGTGGAGGTCTCGGTACCCAAGCTGCTTGTTGATGATGCAGGAAGAGAAGTGGTAATTTCTGTCACTCCAGTAGATGATGTTTCCGTTCCTGTAGATATCGAGCTTCCGGTAATGACAGAGCTAGCAGAGGTTGTTTCGGTTGCTAATGTACTAGTCTCTGTCGTCCCTGTGACGATACTTTCAGTCGATGTAAATTCGGCTGTTGACGTTATTGTGCCCAAAGATTCGCTTGCACTGGTTGTCGAAGTGACACTCGTTGCCTCAGTACTTGCAATACTTGAGCCCAGAGAACCTTTAACAAAGAAGATGCACTTGAAAATCTCTCAACCGATACCCGAAATGTATTGCAAATATCTTGGTGAATCCAATGAAATTGGGGAAAACGGAGCAATTCCTTATCAATGAATTTGTTCTGTATTCATCTTCTTTCATGGTGTTTTGAAAATAAAACGTTTAATGATAACTAAAACATAAAGTACATATACATTACATACAAGGACACCATGAACAACAGAAAATCATTTCACAAATAATGCTGTATCGAAATTGAAGAGGATTTGATGTTTTCTTACCCGTAGAATACGTTTCTGTAGAGCCTCCTGTTGGAGTTGCAGCTGATAATGTGCTGACAGACTCGCTGGAAGAGGACGAAGATGCTGTTTCTGCACTTGTACTCTCAGTGCTTAGCGAAGAAGCAAAGGTTGCTGTGTTTCCGATGGTGGAGGTCTCGGTACCCAAGCTGCTTGTTGATGATGCAGGAAGAGAAGTGGTAATTTCTGTCACTCCAGTAGATGATGTTTCCGTTCCTGTAGATATCGAGCTTTCGGTAAAGACAGAGCTAGCAGAGGTTGTTTCGGTTGCTAATGTACTACTCTCTGTCGTCCCAGTGACGGTACTTTCAGTCGATGCAGATTCGGCAGTTGACGTTATTGTGCCCAAAGATTCGCTTGCACTGGTTGTCGAAGTGACACTTGTTGCCTCAGTACTTGCAGCACTTGAGCCCAGAGAACCTTTGACAAAGAAGATTCACTTGAAATTCTTTCAACCGATACCCGAAATATAATGCAAATATCTTGGTGAATCCAATGAATTCGGGGAAAACGGAGTAATTCCTTATCAATGTATTTGTTCTGTATTGATCTTCTTTCATGGTGTATTGAAAATATACGTTTAATGATAATGAACACATACAGTACATATACGTTTCGTACAAGAACAACATGAACAACAAAAAACATTTCATGAATAATGCTGTATCGAAAGTGAAGAGGATTTGATGTTTTCTTACCCGATGAATAGGTTTCTGTAGAGCCTACTGTTGGTGTTGCAGCTGATGATGTGCTGACAGACTCGCTGGAAGAGGACGAAGATGCTGTTTCTGCACTTGTACTCTCAGTGCTTAGCGAAGAAGCAAAGGCTGCTGTGCTTCCGATGGTGGGAGTCTCGGTACCCAAGCTGCTTGTTGATGATGCAGGAAGAGAAGTGGTAATTTCTGTCACTCCAGAAGATGATGTTTCCGTTCTTGTAGATATCGAGCTTTCGGTAAAGACAGAGCTAGCAGAGGTTGTTTCGATTGCTAATGTACTACTCTCTGTCGTCCCTGTGACGGTACTTTCAGTAGATGCAGATTCGGCAGTTGACGTTATTGTGCCCAAAGATTCGCTTGCACTGGTTGTCGATGCAGATTCGGCAGTTAACGTTATTATGCCAAAAGATTCGCTTGCACTGTTTGTCGAAGTGACACTCGTTGCCTCAGTATTTGCAATACTTGAGCCCAGAGAACCTTTAACAAAGAAGATTCACTTCAAATTCCCTCAACCGATACCCGAAATATAATGCACATATCTTGGTAAATCCAATCAAATTTGGGAAAACGGAGCAATTCCTTATCAATGTATTTGTTTTGTATTGATCTTCTTTCATGGTGTATTGAAAATAAAACGTTTAATTATAATGAACACATAAAGTACATATACGTTACGTACAAGGACAACATGAACAACAAAAAATCATTTCACAAATAATACTGTATCGAAAGTGAAGAGGATTTGATGTTTTCTTACCCCTAGAATAGGTTTCTGTAGAGCCTGCTGTTGGTGTTGCAGCTGATGATGTGCTGACAGACTCGCTGGAAGAGGACGAAGATGCTGTTTCTGCACTTGTACTCTCAGTGCTAAGCGAAGATGCAAAGGTTGCTGTGCTTCCGATTGTGGAGGCCTCGGTACCCAAGCTGCTTGTTGATGATGCAGGAAGAGAAGTGGTAATTTCTGTCACTCCAGTAGATGATGTTTCCGTTCCTGTAGATATCGAGCTTTCGGTAAAGACAGAACTAGCAGAGGTTGTTTCGGTTGCTAATGTACTACTCTCTGTCGTCCCTGTTACGGTACTTTCAGTCGATGCAGATTCGGCAGTTGACGTTATTGTGCCCAAAGATTCGCTTGCACTGGTTGTCGAAGTGACACTCGTTGCCTCAGTACTTGCAATACTTGAGCCCAGAGAACCTTTAACAAAGAAGATTCACTTGAAATTCTCTCAACTGATACCCGAAATATAATGCAAATATCTTGGTGAATCCAATGAAATTGGGGAAAACGGAGCAATTCCTTATCAATGAATGTGTTCTGTATTGATCTTCTTTCATTGTGTGTTGAAAATAAAACGTTTAATGATAACGAAAACATAAAGTACATATACATTACATAAAAGGACAACATGAACAACAAAAATAGCAATCCAAGGAATGCTTGTGTCGCCTGCGAAGCGGTTTGATTATTATTCTAGAAAGTGGATCAAAATCATTTTTATCAGTAGAAAAGTCTTGTCAAATTAAATTCATTTGAAATATCAGACCGACTTCGTAATTACAAATTAAAAGATATGGTCATTCTCAAATTTTCAGAAAAGGGTGTCAATCATCTAGGTCAAGGTCACTTCGTAAAAATTGGTAACAGAAAGGTTACATCATAAGAAATATCAAAGACCTATCACCTAACAATTAAAAGTTATACAACCTTAGAAAAGAAGGTCAAATAGCTAGGTCAAGGCCAAAAGTTAAAAAATATGGTATGTGTAGAATGGCATTGTTACAAGGAAAATACATGTGAAATATCAAAGCCCTATCACTTACCAATCAAAAGATATATCCATTCTTAATTTTTTTTTAAAGTACGTCAAATATGTAGGTCAAGGTCAATAGCTAAACCAGAAGTCTCATATGAGACTGTAGCTCTCCTGGTTGTTTTGTTTTATTCACTCATTGACAAGTGAATAAGATACATATACATAAATAACAATTTCCATTTTATTTAAAACCAAAGACCATAGCGAGCATGCGCTCTAACAAATTATAAGTAGCACAAAAAAAATCAAATCCATTAGACTGCAAAAAGATAATCACTCATATAATTTTTAATATTCGAGATAAAGAATTCAAAAGATAATGCCATACCCATTTTCCAAGATCCTAGGGGTCAGGGGCTGCTAGCTCAAATGAACCATCAATGACACAATACAACTACTAATCCATTATATTGCATAAACAACTAAGTTTCCATCATTTATAGCTTCAGAGGACTTGACAAAACAACTATATACTGGAAAATGACCACACCCGTTTTCTAAGACCCTGGGGGTCAGGGGCTCAAACAAAATATCAGGTGCACAACTAGACCACACACCCATCATATTGCATTAATGATTAAGTCTCCATCATTTATAGTGTCTGAGGAGTTGCGAGCACAAGATTACATAGAGATATACAGATGAAAATGACCACACCCATTTTCTAAGACCCTGGGGGTCAGAGGCTCAAACAAAATATCAGGTGCACAACTAGATCACACATCCATCATATTAGAAAATGAATTAAGTCTCAATCATTTATAGCTTCAGAGGAGTTGCGAGCACAAGATTACATAGAGTTGTATAGGAGAAAATGACCACACCCTTTTCTAAGACACTCGGGGGTCAGGGACTCTAACAAAATATCAGGTGCACAACTAGACCACAGACCAATCATATTGCAAAAAGAATTAAGTCTCCATCATTTAAAGTGTCAGAGGAGTTGCGAGCACAAGATAACATTGAGTTATATAGGTGAAAATGACCACACCAATTTTCTAATGAGTTAAAGAAGATACTGACGATAATCTCAACAGCACTCACAATAGAGCACAAAATTAAACATCGACGGACCCCTAGCAAGCCAGAGGTGGGATCAGGTGCCCGGGAGGAGTAAGGACCTTGGGGGTCAGGGGCTCAAACAAAATAATACGTGCACAACTAGACCACACACCCATCATATTGCATTAATGATTAAGTCTCCATCATTTATAGTGTCTGAGGAGTTGCGAGCACAAGATTACATAGAGATATACAGATGAAAATGACCACACCCATTTTCTAAGACCCTGGGGGTCAGAGGCTCAAACAAAATATCAGGTGCACAACTAGACCACACATCCATCATATTACAAAATGAATTAAGTCTCAATCATTTATAGCTTCAGAGGAGTTGCGAGCACAAGATTACGTAGAGTTGTATAGGAGAAAATGACCACACCCTTTTCTAAGACACTGTGGGGTCAGGGACTCTAACAAAATATCAGGTGTACAACTAGACCACAGACCCATCATATTGCAAAAATAATTAAGTCTCCATCATTTAAAGTGTCAGAGGAGTTGCGAGCACAAGATTACATAAGAGTTGAATAGGAGAAAATGACCACGCCCATTTTCTAGGACCCTGGGGCTCAGAAGCTCAAACAAAATGTCAGGTGCACAACTAGACCACAGACCAAGTGTAATGCAAAAAGAGTTACATTTCTATCTCTTATACTTTCAGAGGAGTTGCGAACACAAGAATTGTTTACGGACGGACGGACGGACGCCGGACGAAGGGTGATGACATAAGCTCGACTGGTCAGAGACCAGTAGAGCTAAAAATTATGGTATGTGTAGGAAGGTCTTGTCACAAGGAATACACATGTGAAATATCAAAGCCCTATCACATACCAATCAAAAGATATAGCGAATCTTATCTTTTGTTAAAAGTAGGTCAAATATCTAGGTCTAGGTCATAAGGTCAAAAATTTTATGGTATATGTAGAAAGGTCTTGCCACAAGGATTGCACATGTGAAATATCAAAGTACTAACACTTACCAATCAAAAGATATATCCATTCTTAAATTTTTTGAAACGTAGGTCAAATATGTGGGTCAAGGTCAATAGGTAAAAATTTATGGTATGTGTAGGAAAATCTTGTCACAAGGAATACACATGTGAAATATCAAAGCCCTATCACTTACCAATCAAAAGTTATGGGCTGTGACACAAAAATTGTGACAGACAGAAAGACGGACGGACAGACGGACAACGGACAAAGTGATCCCTACGTGTCGCTATGCTTAGCAGGCGACACAAAAAATCATATCACAAAAAATGCTGTATCGAAAGTGAAGAGGATTTGATATTTTCTTACCCGTAGAATAGGTTTCTGTAGAGCCTGCTGTTGGTGTTGCAGCTGATGATGTGCTGACAGAATCGCTGGAAGAGGACAAAGATGCTGTTTCTGCACTTGTACTCTCAGTGCTTAGCGAAGAAGCAAAGATTGCTGTGCTTCCGATGGTGGAGGTCTCGGTACCCAAGCTGCTTGTTGATGATGCAGGAAGAGAAGTGGTAATTTCTGTCACTCCAGTAGATGATGTTTCCGTTCCTGTAGATATCGAGCTTTCGGTAAAGACAGAGCTAGCAGAGGTTGTTTCGGTTGCTAATGTACTACTCTCTGTCGTCCCTGTTACGGTTCTTTCAGTCAATGCAGATTCGGCAGTTGACGTTGTGCCCAAAGATTCGCTTACACTCGTTGTCGAAGTGACACTCCTTGCCTCAGTACTTGCAATACTTGAGCCCAGAGAACCTTTAACAAAGAAGATTCACTTGAAATTCCCTCAACCGATACCCGAAATATAATGCAAATATCTTGGCGAATCCAATGAAATTGGAGAAAACGGAGCAATTCCTTATCAATGTATTTGTTCTTTATTGATCTTCTTTCATGCTGTTTTGAAAATAAAACGTTTAATGATAATGAAAACATAAAGTACATATACATTACATACAAGGACAACATGAACAACAAAAAATCATTTCACAAATAATGCTGTATCGAAAGTGAAGAGGATTTGATGTATTCTTACCCGTAGAATAGGTTTCTGTTGAGCCTGCTATTGGTGTTGCAGCTGATGATGTGCTGACAGACTCGCTGGAAGAGGACGAAGATGTTGTTTCTGCACTTGTACTCTCATTACTTAGCGAAGAAGCAAAGGGTGATGTGCTTCCGATGGTGGAGGTCTCGGTACCCAAGCTGCTTGTTGATGATGCAGGAAGAGAAGTGGTAATTTCTGTCACTCCAGTAGATGATGTTTCCGTTCCTGTAGATAGCGAGCTTTCGGTAATGACAGAGCTAGAAGAGGTTGCTTCAGTTGCTAATGTACTACTCTCTGTCGTCCCTGTGACGGTACTTTCAGTCGATGCAGATTCGGCAGCTGATGTTGTGCCCAAAGATTCGCTTGCACTGGTTGTCGAGGTGACACTCGTTGCCTCAGTACTTGCAATACTTGAGCCCAGAGAACCTTTAACAAAGAAGATTCACTTGAAATTCCCTCAACCGATACCCGAAATATAATGCAAATATCTTGGTGAATCCAATGAAATTGAGGAAAACGGAGCAATTCCTTATCAATGTATTTGTTCTTTATTGATCTTCTTTCATGGTGTTTTGAAAATAAAAGTTTAATGATAATGAAAACATAAAGTACATAAACAGTACGTACAAGGACAACATGGACAATAAAACACCGCTAAAGACGGTATGGCCGGATTGCAAAGTAAATTTTTGTCACTAACTGGGTCAAGGTCAATAGGTCAAATAATACGGCATAAATTGAAAGGTTTTGTCAGAGGCAACCTACATGTATAAAATAAAGTTTCTACTGCATACAGTTCCATAGATTTTGCTTAAACCAGGAACTTTAACCAAAATCCTTAACTAGGTCAAAGTCAAAGGTCAAGGTCACTAGGTCAAATGTTACGGCATAAATTGAAGGGTCTTGTCATGGGCGAGCTTCATCAATAATATAAAGTTTCTACTGCATATAGTTACTTAGATTTTGCCTTAACCAGAAACTTTAACCAAAATGTTTAACTAGGTCAAAGTCCAGGTCAAGGTCATTAGGTCAAATCCTACGGCATAAATTAAAAGGTCTTGTCATGGCCAAGCTTCATGTATAATATAAAGATTCAAATGCATATAGTTACTTAGATTTTGCCTCAACCAGAAACTTTAAACAAAATGTTTAACTAGGTCAAAGTCCAAGGTCAAGGTCACTAGGTCAAATGTTACGGCATAAATTGAAAGGTCTTGTCATGGCCAAGCTTCATGTATAATATAAAGTTTCTACTGCATATAGTTACTTAGATTTTGCCTCAACAAGAAACTTTAACCAAAATCTTAAACTAGGTCAAAGTCCAAGGTCAAGGTCACTAGGTCAAATGTTACGGCATAAATTGAAAGGTCTTGTCATGGGCAAGCTTCATGTATAATATAAAGTGTCTACTGCATATAGTTCCTGAGAATTTGAGTCAGCCAGAAACTTTAACCAAAATGTTGACGGCAGACGGACGGACGGACGGACAGACGGACGGACATTGTCAATCTATAGACCGGAATTGCTTTGCAATCCGGCCAACAAAAAATCATTTCATAAATAATGTTGTATCGAAAGTGAAGAGGATTTGATGTTTTCTTACCCGTAGAATAGGTTTCTGTAGAGCCTGCTGTTGGTGTTGCAGCTGATGAAGTGCTGACAGACTCGCTGGAAGAGGACGAAGATGCTGTTTCTGCACTTGTAATCTCAGTACTTAGCGAAGAATCAAAGGGTGATGTGCTTCCGATGGTGGAGGTCTCGGTACCCAAACTGCTTGTTGATGATGCAGGAAGAGAAGTTGTAATTTCTGTCACTCCAGTAGATGATGTTTCCGTTCTTGTAGATAGCGTGCTTTCGGTAATGACAGAGCTAGCAGAGGTTGTTTCAGTTGCTAATGTACTACTCTCTGTCGTCCCTGTGACGGTACTTTCAGTCGATGCAGATTCGGCAGTTGACGTTGTGCCCAAAGATTCGCTTGCACTGGTTGTCGAAGTGACACTCGTTGCCTCAGTACTTGCAATACTTGAGCCCAGAGAACCTTTAACAAAGAAGATTCACTAATTCTCTCAACTGATACCCGAAATATAATGCAAATATCTTGGTGAATCCAATGAAATTGGGGAAAACGGAGGAATTCGTTATCAATGTATTTGTTCTTTATTGATCTCCTTTCATGGTGTTTTGAAAATATAACGTTTAATGATAATGAAAACATAAAGTACATAAACAGTACGTATAAGGACAACATGGACAACAAAAAAATCATTTCATAAAAAATGTTGTATCGAAAGTGAAGAGGATTTGATGTTTTCTTACCCGTAGAATAGGTTTCTGTAGAGCCTGCTGTTGGTGTTGCAGCTGATGATGTGCTGACATATTCGCTGGAAGAGGACGAAGATGCTGTTTCTGCACTTGTACTCTCAGTACTTAGCGAAGAAGCAAAGGGTGATGTGCTTCCGACGGTGGAGGTCTCGGTACCCAAACTGCTTGTTGATGATGCAGGAAGAGAAGTGGTAATTTCTGTCACTCCAGTAGATGATATTTCCGTTCCTGTAGATAGCGAGCTTTCGGTAATGACAGAGCTATCAGAGGTTGTTTCAGTTGCTAATGTACTACTCTCTGTCGTCCCTGTGACGGTACTTTCAGTCGATGCAGATTCGGCAGTTGACGTTGTGCCCAAAGATTCGCTTGCACTGGTTGTCGAAGTGACACTCGTTGCCTCAGTACTTGCAATACTTGAGCCCAGAGAACCTTTAACAAAGAAGATTCACTTGAAATTCTCTCAACTGATACCCGAAATATAATGCAAATATCTTGGTGAATCCAATGAAATTGGGGAAAACGGAGCAATTCCTTATCAATGTATTTGTTCTTTATTGATCTTCTTTCATGGTGTTTTGAAAATGTAACGTTTAATGATAATGAAAACATAAAGTACATAAACAGTACGTACAAGGACAACATGGACAACAAAAAAATAATTTCATAAATAATTGTGTATCGAAAGTGAAGAGGATTTGATGTTTTCTTACCCGTAGAATAGGTTTCTGTAGAGCCTGCTGTTGGTGTTGCAGCTGATGATGTGCTGACAGATTCGCTGGAAGAGGACGAAGATGCTGTTTCTGCACTTGTACTCTCAGTACTTAGCGAAGAAGCAAAGGGTGATGTGCTTCCGATGGTGGAGGTCTCGGTACCCAAACTGCTTGTTGATGATGCAGGAAGAGAAGTGGTAATTTCTGTCACTCCAGTAGATGATGTTTCCGTTCCTGTAGATAGCGAGCTTTCGGTAATGACAGAGCTAGCAGAGGTTGTTTCAGTTGCTAATGTACTACTCTCTGTCGTCCCTGTGACGGTACTTTCAGTCGATGCAGATTCGGCAGTTGACGTTGTGCCCAAAGATTCGCTTGCACTGGTTGTCGAAGTGACACTCGTTGCCTCAGTACTTGCAATACTTGAGCCCAGAGAACCTTTAACAAAGAAGATTCACTTGAAATTCTCTCAACTGATACCCGAAATATAATGCAAATATCTTGGTGAATCCAATGAAATTGGGGAAAACGGAGCAATTCCTTATCAATGTATTTGTTCTTTATTGAACTTCTTTCGTGGTGTTTTGAAAATGTAACGTTTAATGATAATGAAAACATAAAGTACATAAACAGTACGTACAAGGACAACATGGACAACAAAAAAATAATTTCATAAATAATTGTGTATCGAAAGTGAAGAGGATTTGATGTTTTCTTACCCGTAGAATAGGTTTCTGTAGAGCCTGCTGTTGGTGTTGCAGCTGATGATGTGCTGACAGATTCGCTGGAAGAGGACGAAGATGCTGTTTCTGCACTTGTACTCTCAGTACTTAGCGAAGAAGCAAAGGGTGATGTGCTTCCGATGGTGGAGGTCTCGGTACCCAAACTGCTTGTTGATGATGCAGGAAGAGAAGTGGTAATTTCTGTCACTCCAGTAGATGATGTTTCCGTTCCTGTAGATAGCGAGCTTTCGGTAATGACAGAGCTAGCAGAGGTTGTTTCAGTTGCTAATGTACTACTCTCTGTCGTCCCTGTGACGGTACTTTCAGTCGATGCAGATTCGGCAGTTGACGTTGTGCCGAAAGATTCGCTTGCACTGGTTGTCGAAGTGACACTCGTTGCCTCAGTACTTGCAATACTTGAGCCCAGAGAACCTTTAACAAAGAAGATTCACTTGAAATTCTCTCAACTGATACCCGAAATATAATGCAAATATCTTGGTGAATCCAATGAAATTGGGGAAAACGGAGCAATTCCTTATCAATGTATTTGTTCTTTATTGAACTTCTTTCATGGTGTTTTGAAAATGTAACGTTTAATGATAATGAAAACATAAAGTACATAAACAGTACGTACAAGGACAACATGGACAACAAAAAAATAATTTCATAAATAATTGTGTATCGAAAGTGAAGAGGATTTGATGTTTTCTTACCCGTAGAATAGGTTTCTGTAGAGCCTGCTGTTGGTGTTGCAGCTGATGATGTGCTGACAGATTCGCTGGAAGAGGACGAAGATGCTGTTTCTGCACTTGTACTCTCAGTACTTAGCGAAGAAGCAAAGGGTGATGTGCTTCCGATGGTGGAGGTCTCGGTACCCAAACTGCTTGTTGATGATGCAGGAAGAGAAGTGGTAATTTCTGTCACTCCAGTAGATGATGTTTCCGTTCCTGTAGATAGCGAGCTTTCGGTAATGACAGAGCTAGCAGAGGTTGTTTCAGTTGCTAATGTACTACTCTCTGTCGTCCCTGTGACGGTACTTTCAGTCGATGCAGATTCGGCAGTTGACGTTGTGCCCAAAGATTCGCTTGCACTGGTTGTCGAAGTGACACTCGTTGCCTCAGTACTTGCAATACTTGAGCCTAGAGAACCTTTAACAAAGAAGATTCACTTGAAATTCTCTCAACTGATACCCGAAATATAATGCAAATATCTTGGTGAATCCAATGAAATTGGGGAAAACGGAGCAATTCCTTATCAATGTATTTGTTCTTTATTGATCTTCTTTCATGGTGTTTTGAAAAGATAACGTTTAATGATAATGAAAACATAAAGTACATAAACAGTACGTACAAGGACAACATGGACAACAACAAAAATCATTTCATAAATAATGTTGTATCGAAAGTGAAGAGGATTTGATGTTTTCTTACCCGTAGAATAGGTTTCTGTAGAGCCTGCTGTTGGTGTTGCATCTGATGATGTGATGACAGATTCGCTGGAAGAGGACGAAGATGCTGTTTCTGCACTTGTACTCTCAGTACTTAGCGAAGAAGCAAAGGGTGATGTGCTTCCGATGGTGGAGGTCTCGGTACCCAAACTGCTTGTTGATGATGCAGGAAGAGTAGTGGTAATTTCTGTCATTCCAGTAGATGATGTTTCCGTTCCTGTAGATAGCGAGCTTTCGGTAATGACAGAGCTAGAAGAGGTTGTTTCAGTTGCTAATGTACTACTCTCTGTCGTCCCTGTGACGGTACTTTCAGTCGATGCAGATTCGGCAGTTGACGTTGTGCCCAAAGATTCGCTTGCACTAATTGTCGAAGTGACACTCGTTGCCTCAGTACTTGCAATACTTGAGCCCAGAGAACCTTTAACAAAGAAGATTCACTTGAAATTCTCTCAACTGATACCCGAAATATAATGCAAATATCTTGGTGAATTCAATGAAATTGGGGAAAACGGAGCAATTCCTTACCAATATATTTGTTCTTTATTGATCTTCTTTCATGGTGTTTTGAAAATGTAACGTTTAATGATAATGAAAACATAAAGTACATAAACAGTACGTAAAAGGACAACATGGAAACAAACAAATCATTTCATAAATAATTGTGTATCAAAAGTGAAGAGGATTTGATGTTTTCTTACCCGTAGAATAGGTTTCTGTAGAGCCTGCTGTTGGTGTTGCAGCTGATGATGTGATGACAGATTCGCTGGAAGAGGATGAAGATGCTGTTTCTGCACTTGTACTCTCAGTACTTAGCGAAGAAGCAAAGGGTGATGTGCTTCCGATGGTGGAGGTCTCGGTACCCAAACTGCTTGTTGATGATGCAGGAAGAGAAGTGGTAATTTCTGTCACTCCAGTAGATGATGTTTCCGTTCCTGTAGATAGCGAGCTTTCGGTAATGACAGAGCTAGCAGAGGTTGTTTCAGTTGATAATGTACTACTCTCTGTCGTCCCTGTGACGGTACTTTCAGTCGATGCAGATTCGGCAGTTGACGTTGTGCCCAAAGATTCGCTTGCACTAGTTGTCGAAGTGACACTCGTTGCCTCAGTACTTGCAATACTTGAGCCCAGAGAACCTTTAACAAAGAAGATTCACTTGAAATTCTCTCAACTGATACCCGAAATATAATGCAAATATCTTGGTGAATCCAATGAAATTGGGGAAAACGGAGCAATTCCTTATCAATGTATTTGTTCTTTATTGAACTTCTTTCATGGTGTTTTGAAAATATAACGTTTAATGATAATGAAAACATAAAGTACATAAACAGTACGTACAAGGACAACATGGACAACAACAAAAATCATTTCATAAATAATGTTGTATCGAAAGTGAAGAGGATTTGATGTTTTCTTACCCGTAGAATAGGTTTCTGTAGAGCCTGCTGTTGGTGTTGCAGCTGATGATGTGATGACAGATTCGCTGGAAGAGGACGAAGATGCTGTTTCTGCACTTGTACTCTCAGTACTTAGCGAAGAAGCAAAGGGTGATGTGCTTCCGATGGTGGAGGTCTCGGTACCCAAGCTGCTTGTTGATGATGCAGGAAGAGTAGTGGTAATTTCTGTCATTCCATTAGATGATGTTTCCGTTCCTGTAGATAGCGAGCTTTCGGTAATGACAGAGCTAGCAGAGGTTGTTTCAGTTGCTAATGTACTACTCTCTGTCGTCCCTGTGACGGTACTTTCAGTCGATGCAGATTCGGCAGTTGACGTTGTGCCCAAAGATTCGCTTGCACTAATTGTCGAAGTGACACTCGTTGCCTCAGTACTTGCAATACTTGAGCCCAGAGAACCTTTAACAAAGAAGATTCACTTGAAATTCTCTCAACTGATACCCGAAATATAATGCAAATATCTTGGTGAATCCAATGAAATTGGGGAAAACGGAGCAATTCCTTATCAATGTATTTGTTCTTTATTGAACTTCTTTCATGGTGTTTTGAAAATGTAACGTTTAATGATAATGAAAACATAAAGTACATAAACAGTACGTACAAGGACAACATGGACAACAAAAAAATAATTTCATAAATAATTGTGTATCGAAAGTGAAGAGGATTTGATGTTTTCTTACCCGTAGAATAGGTTTCTGTAGAGCCTGCTGTTGGTGTTGCAGCTGATGATGTGCTGACAGATTCGCTGGAAGAGGACGAAGATGCTGTTTCTGCACTTGTACTCTCAGTACTTAGCGAAGAAGCAAAGGGTGATGTGCTTCCGATGGTGGAGGTCTCGGTACCCAAACTGCTTGTTGATGATGCAGGAAGAGAAGTGGTAATTTCTGTCACTCCAGTAGATGATGTTTCCGTTCCTGTAGATAGCGAGCTTTCGGTAATGACAGAGCTAGCAGAGGTTGTTTCAGTTGCTAATGTACTACTCTCTGTCGTCCCTGTGACGGTACTTTCAGTCGATGCAGATTCGGCAGTTGACGTTGTGCCCAAAGATTCGCTTGCACTGGTTGTCGAAGTGACACTCGTTGCCTCAGTACTTGCAATACTTGAGCCTAGAGAACCTTTAACAAAGAAGATTCACTTGAAATTCTCTCAACTGATACCCGAAATATAATGCAAATATCTTGGTGAATCCAATGAAATTGGGGAAAACGGAGCAATTCCTTATCAATGTATTTGTTCTTTATTGATCTTCTTTCATGGTGTTTTGAAAAGATAACGTTTAATGATAATGAAAACATAAAGTACATAAACAGTACGTACAAGGACAACATGGACAACAACAAAAATCATTTCATAAATAATGTTGTATCGAAAGTGAAGAGGATTTGATGTTTTCTTACCCGTAGAATAGGTTTCTGTAGAGCCTGCTGTTGGTGTTGCATCTGATGATGTGATGACAGATTCGCTGGAAGAGGACGAAGATGCTGTTTCTGCACTTGTACTCTCAGTACTTAGCGAAGAAGCAAAGGGTGATGTGCTTCCGATGGTGGAGGTCTCGGTACCCAAACTGCTTGTTGATGATGCAGGAAGAGTAGTGGTAATTTCTGTCATTCCAGTAGATGATGTTTCCGTTCCTGTAGATAGCGAGCTTTCGGTAATGACAGAGCTAGAAGAGGTTGTTTCAGTTGCTAATGTACTACTCTCTGTCGTCCCTGTGACGGTACTTTCAGTCGATGCAGATTCGGCAGTTGACGTTGTGCCCAAAGATTCGCTTGCACTAATTGTCGAAGTGACACTCGTTGCCTCAGTACTTGCAATACTTGAGCCCAGAGAACCTTTAACAAAGAAGATTCACTTGAAATTCTCTCAACTGATACCCGAAATATAATGCAAATATCTTGGTGAATTCAATGAAATTGGGGAAAACGGAGCAATTCCTTACCAATATATTTGTTCTTTATTGATCTTCTTTCATGGTGTTTTGAAAATGTAACGTTTAATGATAATGAAAACATAAAGTACATAAACAGTACGTAAAAGGACAACATGGACAACAAAAAAATCATTTCATAAATAATTGTGTATCGAAAGTGAAGAGGATTTGATGTTTTCTTACCCGTAGAATAGGTTTCTGTAGAGCCTGCTGTTGGTGTTGCAGCTGATGATGTGATGACAGATTCGCTGGAAGAGGATGAAGATGCTGTTTCTGCACTTGTACTCTCAGTACTTAGCGAAGAAGCAAAGGGTGATGTGCTTCCGATGGTGGAGGTCTCGGTACCCAAACTGCTTGTTGATGATGCAGGAAGAGAAGTGGTAATTTCTGTCACTCCAGTAGATGATGTTTCCGTTCCTGTAGATAGCGAGCTTTCGGTAATGACAGAGCTAGCAGAGGTTGTTTCAGTTGCTAATGTACTACTCTCTGTCGTCCCTGTGACGGTACTTTCAGTCGATGCAGATTCGGCAGTTGACGTTGTGCCCAAAGATTCGCTTGCACTGGTTGTCGAAGTGACACTCGTTGCCTCAGTACTTGCAATACTTGAGCCCAGAGAACCTTTAACAAAGAAGATTCACTTGAAATTCTCTCAACTGATACCCGAAATATAATGCAAATATCTTGGTGAATCCAATGAAATTGGGGAAAACGGAGCAATTCCTTATCAATGTATTTGTTCTTTATTGAACTTCTTTCATGGTGTTTTGAAAATATAACGTTTAATGATAATGAAAACATAAAGTACATAAACAGTACGTACAAGGACAACATGGACAACAACAAAAATCATTTCATAAATAATGTTGTATCGAAAGTGAAGAGGATTTGATGTTTTCTTACCCGTAGAATAGGTTTCTGTAGAGCCTGCTGTTGGTGTTGCAGCTGATGATGTGATGACAGATTCGCTGGAAGAGGACGAAGATGCTGTTTCTGCACTTGTACTCTCAGTACTTAGCGAAGAAGCAAAGGGTGATGTGCTTCCGATGGTGGAGGTCTCGGTACCCAAGCTGCTTGTTGATGATGCAGGAAGAGTAGTGGTAATTTCTGTCATTCCATTAGATGATGTTTCCGTTCCTGTAGATAGCGAGCTTTCGGTAATGACAGAGCTAGCAGAGGTTGTTTCAGTTGCTAATGTACTACTCTCTGTCGTCCCTGTGACGGTACTTTCAGTCGATGCAGATTCGGCAGTTGACGTTGTGCCCAAAGATTCGCTTGCACTAATTGTCGAAGTGACACTCGTTGCCTCAGTACTTGCAATACTTGAGCCCAGAGAACCTTTAACAAAGAAGATTCACTTGAAATTCTCTCAACTGATACCCGAAATATAATGCAAATATCTTGGTGAATCCAATGAAATTGGGGAAAACGGAGCAATTCCTTATCAATGTATTTGTTCTTTATTGATCTTCTTTCATGGTGTTTTGAAAATGTAACGTTTAATGATAATGAAAACATAAAGTACATAAACAGTACGTAAAAGGACAACATGGACAACAAAAAAATCATTTCATAAATAATTGTGTATCGAAAGTGAAGAGGATTTGATGTTTTCTTACCCGTAGAATAGGTTTCTGTAGAGCCTGCTGTTGGTGTTGCAGCTGATGATGTGATGACAGATTCGCTGGAAGAGGATGAAGATGCTGTTTCTGCACTTGTACTCTCAGTACTTAGCGAAGAAGCAAAGGGTGATGTGCTTCCGATGGTGGAGGTCTCGGTACCCAAACTGCTTGTTGATGATGCAGGAAGAGAAGTGGTAATTTCTGTCACTCCAGTAGATGATGTTTCCGTTCCTGTAGATAGCGAGCTTTCGGTAATGACAGAGCTAGCAGAGGTTGTTTCAGTTGCTAATGTACTACTCTCTGTCGTCCCTGTGACGGTACTTTCAGTCGATGCAGATTCGGCAGTTGACGTTGTGCCCAAAGATTCGCTTGCACTGGTTGTCGAAGTGACACTCGTTGCCTCAGTACTTGCAATACTTGAGCCCAGAGAACCTTTAACAAAGAAGATTCACTTGAAATTCTCTCAACTGATACCCGAAATATAATGCAAATATCTTGGTGAATCCAATGAAATTGGGGAAAACAGAGGAATTCCTTATCAATGTATTTGTTCTTTATTGATCTTCTTTCATGGTGTTTTGAAAATATAACGTTTAATGATAATGAAAATATAAAGTACATAAACAGTACGTACAAGAACAACATGGACAACAAAAAAATCATTTCATAAATAATTGTGTATCGAAAGTGAAGAGGATTTGATGTTTTCTTACCCGTAGAATAGGTTTCTGTAGAGCCTGCTGTTGGTGTTGCAGCTGATGATGTGCTGACAGATTCGCTGGAAGAGGACGAAGATGCTGTTTCTGCACTTGTACTCTCAGTACTTAGCGAAGAAGCAAAGGGTGATGTGCTTCCGATGGTGGAGGTCTCGGTACCCAAACTGCTTGTTGATGATGCAGGAAGAGAAGTGGTAATTTCTGTCACTCCAGTAGATGATGTTTCCGTTCCTGTAGATAGCGAGCTTTCGGTAATGACAGAGCTAGCAGAGGTTGTTTCAGTTGCTAATGTACTACTCTCTGTCGTCCCTGTGACGGTACTTTCAGTCGATGCAGATTCGGCAGTTGACGTTGTGCCCAAAGATTCGCTTGCACTGGTTGTCGAAGTGACACTCGTTGCCTCAGTACTTGCAATACTTGAGCCCAGAGAACCTTTAACAAAGAAGATTCACTTGAAATTCTCTCAACTGATACCCGAAATATAATGCAAATATCTTGGTGAATCCAATGAAATTGGGGAAAACAGAGGAATTCCTTATCAATGTATTTGTTCTTTATTGATCTTCTTTCATGGTGTTTTGAAAATGTAACGTTTAATGATAATGAAAACATAAAGTACATAAACAGTACGTAAAAGGACAACATGGACAACAAAAAAATCATTTCATAAATAATTGTGTATCGAAAGTGAAGAGGATTTGATGTTTTCTTACCCGTAGAATAGGTTTCTGTAGAGCCTGCTGTTGGTGTTGCAGCTGATGATGTGATGACAGATTCGCTGGAAGAGGATGAAGATGCTGTTTCTGCACTTGTACTCTCAGTACTTAGCGAAGAAGCAAAGGGTGATGTGCTTCCGATGGTGGAGGTCTCGGTACCCAAACTGCTTGTTGATGATGCAGGAAGAGAAGTGGTAATTTCTGTCACTCCAGTAGATGATGTTTCCGTTCCTGTAGATAGCGAGCTTTCGGTAATGACAGAGCTAGCAGAGGTTGTTTCAGTTGCTAATGTACTACTCTCTGTCGTCCCTGTGACGGTACTTTCAGTCGATGCAGATTCGGCAGTTGACGTTGTGCCCAAAGATTCGCTTGCACTGGTTGTCGAAGTGACACTCGTTGCCTCAGTACTTGCAATACTTGAGCCCAGAGAACCTTTAACAAAGAAGATTCACTTGAAATTCTCTCAACTGATACCCGAAATATAATGCAAATATCTTGGTGAATCCAATGAAATTGGGGAAAACAGAGGAATTCCTTATCAATGTATTTGTTCTTTATTGATCTTCTTTCATGGTGTTTTGAAAATATAACGTTTAATGATAATGAAAACATAAAGTACATAAACAGTACGTACAAGGACAACAAAAAAAATCATTTCATAAATAATTGTGTATCGAAAGTGAAGAGGATTTGATGTTTTCTTACCCGTAGAATAGGTTTCTGTAGAGCCTGCTGTTGGTGTTGCTGCTGATGATGTGATGACAGATTCGCTGGAAGAGGACGAAGATGCTGTTTCTGCACTTGTACTCTCAGTACTTAGCGAAGAAGCAAAGGGTGATGTGCTTCCGATGGTGGAGGTCTCGGTACCCAAACTGCTTGTTGATGATGCAGGAAGAGAAGTGGTAATTTCTGTCACTCCAGTAGATGATGTTTCCGTTCCTGTAGATAGCGAGCTTTCGGTAATGACAGAGCTAGCAGAGGTTGTTTCAGTTGCTAATGTACTACTCTCTGTCGTCCCTGTGACGGTACTTTCAGTCGATGCAGATTCGGCAGTTGACGTTGTGCCCAAAGATTCGCTTGCACTGGTTGTCGAAGTGACACTCGTTGCCTCAGTACTTGCAATACTTGAGCCCAGAGAACCTTTAACAAAGAAGATTCACTTGAAATTCTCTCAACTGATACCCGAAATATAATGCAAATATCTTGGTGAATCCAATGAAATTGGGGAAAACGGAGCAATTCCTTATCAATGTATTTGTTCTTTATTGAACTTCTTTCATGGTGTTTTGAAAATGTAACGTTTAATGATAATGAAAACATAAAGTACATAAACAGTACGTACAAGGACAACATGGACAACAAAAAAATCATTTCATAAATAATTGTGTATCGAAAGTGAAGAGGATTTGATGTTTTCTTACCCGTAGAATAGGTTTCTGTAGAGCCTGCTGTTGGTGTTGCAGCTGATGATGTGCTGACAGATTCGCTGGAAGAGGACGAAGATGCTGTTTCTGCACTTGTACTCTCAGTACTTAGCGAAGAAGCAAAGGGTGATGTGCTTCCGATGGTGGAGGTCTCGGTACCCAAACTGCTTGTTGATGATGCAGGAAGAGAAGTGGTAATTTCTGTCACTCCAGTAGATGATGTTTCCGTTCCTGTAGATAGCGAGCTTTCGGTAATGACAGAGCTAGCAGAGGTTGTTTCAGTTGCTAATGTACTACTCTCTGTCGTCCCTGTGACGGTACTTTCAGTCGATGCAGATTCGGCAGTTGACGTTGTGCCCAAAGATTCGCTTGCACTGGTTGTCGAAGTGACACTCGTTGCCTCAGTACTTGCAATACTTGAGCCCAGAGAACCTTTAACAAAGAAGATTCACTTGAAATTCTCTCAACTGATACCCGAAATATAATGCAAATATCTTGGTGAATCCAATGAAATTGGGGAAAACAGAGGAATTCCTTATCAATGTATTTGTTCTTTATTGATCTTCTTTCATGGTGTTTTGAAAATGTAACGTTTAATGATAATGAAAACATAAAGTACATAAACAGTACGTAAAAGGACAACATGGACAACAAAAAAATCATTTCATAAATAATTGTGTATCGAAAGTGAAGAGGATTTGATGTTTTCTTACCCGTAGAATAGGTTTCTGTAGAGCCTGCTGTTGGTGTTGCAGCTGATGATGTGATGACAGATTCGCTGGAAGAGGATGAAGATGCTGTTTCTGCACTTGTACTCTCAGTACTTAGCGAAGAAGCAAAGGGTGATGTGCTTCCGATGGTGGAGGTCTCGGTACCCAAACTGCTTGTTGATGATGCAGGAAGAGAAGTGGTAATTTCTGTCACTCCAGTAGATGATGTTTCCGTTCCTGTAGATAGCGAGCTTTCGGTAATGACAGAGCTAGCAGAGGTTGTTTCAGTTGCTAATGTACTACTCTCTGTCGTCCCTGTGACGGTACTTTCAGTCGATGCAGATTCGGCAGTTGACGTTGTGCCCAAAGATTCGCTTGCACTGGTTGTCGAAGTGACACTCATTGCCTCAGTACTTGCAATACTTGAGCCCAGAGAACCTTTAACAAAGAAGATTCACTTGAAATTCTCTCAACTGATACCCGAAATATAATGCAAATATCTTGGTGAATCCAATGAAATTGGGGAAAACAGAGGAATTCCTTATCAATGTATTTGTTCTTTATTGATCTTCTTTCATGGTGTTTTGAAAATATAACGTTTAATGATAATGAAAACATAAAGTACATAAACAGTACGTACAAGGACAACAAAAAAAATCATTTCATAAATAATTGTGTATCGAAAGTGAAGAGGATTTGATGTTTTCTTACCCGTAGAATAGGTTTCTGTAGAGCCTGCTGTTGGTGTTGCTGCTGATGATGTGATGACAGATTCGCTGGAAGAGGACGAAGATGCTGTTTCTGCACTTGTACTCTCAGTACTTAGCGAAGAAGCAAAGGGTGATGTGCTTCCGATGGTGGAGGTCTCGGTACCCAAACTGCTTGTTGATGATGCAGGAAGAGAAGTGGTAATTTCTGTCACTCCAGTAGATGATGTTTCCGTTCCTGTAGATAGCGAGCTTTCGGTAATGACAGAGCTAGCAGAGGTTGTTTCAGTTGCTAATGTACTACTCTCTGTCGTCCCTGTGACGGTACTTTCAGTCGATGCAGATTCGGCAGTTGACGTTGTGCCCAAAGATTCGCTTGCACTGGTTGTCGAAGTGACACTCGTTGCCTCAGTACTTGCAATACTTGAGCCCAGAGAACCTTTAACAAAGAAGATTCACTTGAAATTCTCTCAACTGATACCCGAAATATAATGCAAATATCTTGGTGAATCCAATGAAATTGGGGAAAACGGAGCAATTCCTTATCAATGTATTTGTTCTTTATTGAACTTCTTTCATGGTGTTTTGAAAATGTAACGTTTAATGATAATGAAAACATAAAGTACATAAACAGTACGTACAAGGACAACATGGACAACAAAAAAATCATTTCATAAATAATTGTGTATCGAAAGTGAAGAGGATTTGATGTTTTCTTACCCGTAGAATAGGTTTCTGTAGAGCCTGCTGTTGGTGTTGCATCTGATGATGTGATGACAGATTCGCTGGAAGAGGACGAAGATGCTGTTTCTGCACTTGTACTCTCAGTACTTAGCGAAGAAGCAAAGGGTGATGTGCTTCCGATGGTGGAGGTCTCGGTACCCAAACTGCTTGTTGATGATGCAGGAAGAGAAGTGGTAATTTCTGTCACTCCAGTAGATGATGTTTCCGTTCCTGTAGATAGCGAGCTTTCGGTAATGACAGAGCTAGCAGAGGTTGTTTCAGTTGCTAATGTACTACTCTCTGTCGTCCCTGTGACGGTACTTTCAGTCGATGCAGATTCGGCAGTTGACGTTGTGCCCAAAGATTCGCTTGCACTGGTTGTCGAAGTGACACTCGTTGCCTCAGTACTTGCAATACTTGAGCCTAGAGAACCTTTAACAAAGAAGATTTACTTGAAATTCTCTCAACTGATACCCGAAATATAATGCAAATATCTTGGTGAATCCTATGAAATTAGGGAAAACGGAGGAATTCCTAATCAATGTATTTGTTCTTTATTGATCTTCTTTCATGGTGTTTTGAAAATATAACGTTTAATGATAATGAAAACATAAAGTACATAAACAGTACGTACAAGGACAACATGGACTACAAAAAAATCATTTCATAAATAATTGTGTATCGAAAGTGAAGAGGATTTGATGTTTTCTTACCCGTAGAATAGGTTTCTGTAGAGCCTGCTGTTGGTGTTGCAGCTGATGATGTGCTGACAGATTCGCTGGAAGAGGACGAAGATGCTGTTTCTGCACTTGTACTCTCAGTACTTAGCGAAGAAGCAAAGGGTGATGTGCTTCCGATGGTGGAGGTCTCGGTACCCAAACTGCTTGTTGGTGATGCAGGAAGAGAAGTGGTAATTTCTGTCACTCCAGTAGATGATGTTTCCGTTCCTGTAGATAGCGAGCTTTCGGTAATGACAGAGCTAGCAGAGGTTGTTTCAGTTGCTAATGTACTACTCTCTGTCGTCCCTGTGACGGTACTTTCAGTCGATGCAGATTCGGCAGTTGACGTTGTGCCCAAAGATTCGCTTGCACTGGTTGTCGAAGTGACACTCGTTGCCTCAGTACTTGCAATACTTGAGCCCAGAGAACCTTTAACAAAGAAGATTCACTTGAAATTCTCTCAAATGATACCCGAAATATAATGCAAATATCTTGGTGAATCCAATGAAATTGGGGAAAACGGAGCAATTCCTTATCAATGTATTTGTTCTTTATTGAACTTCTTTCATGGTGTTTTGAAAATGTAACGTTTAATGATAATGAAAACATAAAGTACATAAACAGTACGTACAAGGACAACATGGACAACAAAAAAATCATTTCATAAATAATTGTGTATCGAAAGTGAAGAGGATTTGATGTTTTCTTACCCGTAGAATAGGTTTCTGTAGAGCCTGCTGTTGGTGTTGCATCTGATGATGTGATGACAGATTCGCTGGAAGAGGACGAAGATGCTGTTTCTGCACTTGTACTCTCAGTACTTAGCGAAGAAGCAAAGGGTGATGTGCTTCCGATGGTGGAGGTCTCGGTACCCAAACTGCTTGTTGATGATGCAGGAAGAGAAGTGGTAATTTCTGTCACTCCAGTAGATGATGTTTCCGTTCCTGTAGATAGCGAGCTTTCGGTAATGACAGAGCTAGCAGAGGTTGTTTCAGTTGCTAATGTACTACTCTCTGTCGTCCCTGTGACGGTACTTTCAGTCGATGCAGATTCGGCAGTTGACGTTGTGCCCAAAGATTCGCTTGCACTGGTTGTCGAAGTGACACTCGTTGCCTCAGTACTTGCAATACTTGAGCCCAGAGAACCTTTAACAAAGAAGATTTACTTGAAATTCTCTCAACTGATACCCGAAATATAATGCAAATATCTTGGTGAATCCAATGAAATTGGGGAAAACGGAGGAATTCCTAATCAATGTATTTGTTCTTTATTGATCTTCTTTCATGGTGTTTTGAAAATATAACGTTTAATGATAATGAAAACATAAAGTACATAAACAGTACGTACAAGGACATCATGGACAACAAAAAAATCATTTCATAAAAAATGTTGTATCGAAAGTGAAGAGGATTTGATGTTTTCTTACCCGTAGAATAGGTTTCTGTAGAGCCTGCTGTTGGTGTTGCAGCTGATGATGTGCTGACAGATTCGCTGGAAGAGGACGAAGATGCTGTTTCTGCACTTGTACTCTCAGTACTTAGCGAAGAAGCAAAGGGTGATGTGCTTCCGATGGTGGAGGTCTCGGTACCCAAACTGCTTGTTGATGATGCAGGAAGAGAAGTGGTAATTTCTGTCACTCCAGTAGATGATGTTTCCGTTCCTGTAGATAGCGAGCTTTCGGTAATGACAGAGCTAGCAGAGGTTGTTTCAGTTGCTAATGTACTACTCTCTGTCGTCCCTGTGACGGTACTTTCAGTCGATGCAGATTCGGCAGTTGACGTTGTGCCCAAAGATTCGCTTGCACTAGTTGTCGAAGTGACACTCGTTGCCTCAGTACTTGCAATACTTGAGCCCAGAGAACCTTTAACAAAGAAGATTCACTTGAAATTCTCTCAACTGATACCCGAAATATAATGCAAATATCTTGGTGAATCCAATGAAATTGGGGAAAACGGAGCAATTCCTTATCAATGTATTTGTTCTTTATTGATCTTCTTTCATGGTGTTTTGAAAATATAACGTTTAATGATAATGAAAACATAAAGTACATAAACAGTACGTACAAGGACAACATGGACAACAAAAAAATCATTTCATGAATAATGTTGTATCGAAAGTGAAGAGGATTTGATGTTTTCTTACCCGTAGAATAGGTTTCTGTAGAGCCTGCTGTTGGTGTTGCAGCTGATGATGTGCTGACAGATTCGCTGGAAGAGGACGAAGATGCTGTTTCTGCACTTGTACTCTCAGTACTTAGCGAAGAAGCAAAGGGTGATGTGCTTCCGATGGTGGAGGTCTCGGTACCCAAACTGCTTGTTGATGATGCAGGAAGAGAAGTGGTAATTTCTGTCATTCCAGTAGTTGATGTTTCCGTTACTGCAGATGGCGAGCTTTCGGTTATGACAGAGCTAGCAGAGGTTGTTTCATTTGCTAATGTACTACTCTCTGTCGTCCCTGTGACGGTACGTTCAGTCGATGCAGATTCGGCAGTTGACGTTGTGCCCAAAGATTCGCTTGCACTGGTTGTCGAAGTGACACTCGTTGCCTCAGTACTTGCAATACTTGAGCCCAGAGAACCTTTAACAAAGAAGATTCACTTGAAATTCTCTCAACTGATACCCGAAATATAATGCAAATATCTTGGTGAATCCAATGAAATTGGGGAAAACGGAGCAATTCCTTATCAATGTATTTGTTCTGTATTGGTCTTCTTTCATGGTGTATTGAAAATAAAACGTTTAATTATAATGAACACATAAAGCACATAGAAATTACGTACAAGGACAACATGAAAAACAAAAATTATTTCATTAATAATGCTGTTTCGAAAGTGAAGAGGATTTGATGTTTTCTTACCCGTAGAATAGGTTTCTGTAGAACCTGCTGTTGGTGTTGCAGCTGATGTTGTGCTGACAGACTCGCTGGAAGAGGACGAAGATGCTGTTTCTGCACTTGTACTCTCAGTGCTTAGCGAAGAAGCAAAGGGTGATGTGCTTCCGATGGTGGAGGTCTCGGTACCCAAACTGCTTGTTGATGATGCAGGAAGAGAAGTGGTAATTTCTGTCATTCCAGTAGTTGATGTTTCCGTTCCTGTAGATGGCGAGCTTTCGGTAATGACAGAGCTAGCACAGGTTGTTTCAATTGCTAATGTACTACTCTCTTTCGTCCCTGTGACGGTACGTTCAGTCGATGCAGATTCGGCAGTTGACGTTGTGCCCAAAGATTCGCTTGCACTGGTTGTCGAAGTGACACTCGTTGCCTCAGTACTTGCAATACTTGAGCCCAGAGAACCTTTAACAAAGAAGATTTACTTGAAATTCTCTCAACTGATACCCGAAATATAATGCAAATATCTTGGTGAATCCAATGAAATTGGGTAAAAACGGATTAATTACTTATCAATGTATTTGTTCTTTATTGATCTTCTTTCATGGTGTTTTGAAAATATAACGTTTAATGATAATGAAAACATAAAGTACATAAACAGTACGTACAAGGACAACATGGACTACAAAAAAATCATTTCATAAATAATTGTGTATCGAAAGTGAAGAGGATTTGATGTTTTCTTACCCGTAGAATAGGTTTCTGTAGAGCCTGCTGTTGGTGTTGCAGCTGATGATGTGCTGACAGATTCGCTAGTAGAGGACGAAGAATCTGTTTCTGCACTTGTACTCTCAGTACTTAGCGAAGAAGCAAAGGGTGTTGTGCTTCCGATGGTGGAGGTCTCGGTACCCAAACTGCTTGTTGATGATGCAGGAAGAGAAGTGGTAATTTCTGTCACTCCAGTAGATGATGTTTCCGTTCCTGTAGATAGCGAGCTTTCGGTAATGACTGAGCTAGAAGAGGTTGTTTCAGTTGCTAATGTACTACTCTCTGTCGTCCCTGTGACGGTACTTTCAGTCGATGCAGATTCGGCAGTTGACGTTGTGCCCAAAGATTCGCTTGCACTGGTTGTCGAAGTGACACTCGTTGCCTCAGTACTTGCAATACTTGAGCCCAGAGAACCTTTAACAAAGAAGATTCACTTGAAATTCTCTCAACTGATACCCGAAATATAATGCAAATATCTTGGTGAATCCAATGAAATTGGGGAAAACGGAGCAATTCCTTATCAATGTATTTGTTCTGTATTGGTCTTCTTTCATGATGTTTTGATAATAAAACGTTTAATTATAATGAACACATAAAGCACATAGAAATTACGTACAAGGACAACATGAAAAACAAAAATTATTTCATTAATAATGCTGTTTCGAAAGTGAAGAGGATTTGATGTTTTCTTACCCGTAGAATAGGTTTCTTTAGAACCTGCTGTTGGTGTTGCAGCTGATGTTCTGCTGACAGACTCGCTGGAAGAGGACGAAGATGCTGTTTCTGCACTTGTACTCTCAGTGCTTAGCGAAGAAGCAAAGGGTGATGTGCTTCCGATGGTGGAGGTCTCGGTACCCAAACTGCTTGTTGATGATGCAGGAAGAGAAGTGGTAATTTCTGTCATTCCAGTAGTTGATGTTTCCGTTCCTGTAGATGGCGAGCTTTCGGTAATGACAGAGCTAGCAGAGGTTGTTTCAATTGCTAATGTACTACTCTCTGTCGTCCCTGTGACGGTACGTTCAGTCGATGCAGATTCGGCAGTTGACGTTGTGCCCAAAGATTCGCTTGCACTGGTTGTCGAAGTGACACTCGTTGCCTCAGTACTTGCAATACTTGAGCCCAGAGAACCTTTAACAAAGAAGATTTACTTGAAATTCTCTCAACTGATACCCGAAATATAATGCAAATATCTTGGTGAATCCAATGAAATTGGGTAAAAACGGATTAATTCCTTATCAATGTATTTGTTCTTTATTGATCTTCTTTCATGGTGTTTTGAAAATATAACGTTTAATGATAATGAAAACATAAGGTACATAAACAGTACTTACAAGGACAACATGGACTACAAAAAAATCATTTCATAAATAATTGTGTATCGAAAGTGAAGAGGATTTGATGTTTTCTTACCCGTAGAATAGGTTTCTGTAGAGCCTGCTGTTGGTGTTGCAGCTGATGATGTGCTGACAGATTCGCTAGTAGAGGACGAAAAATCTGTTTCTGCACTTGTACTCTCAGTACTAAGCGAAGAAGCAAAGGGTGTTGTGCTTCCGATGGTGGAGGTCTCGGTACCCAAACTGCTTGTTGATGATGCAGGAAGAGAAGTGGTAATTTCTGTCACTCCAGTAGATGATGTTTCCGTTCCTGTAGATAGCGAGCTTTCGGTAATGACTGAGCTAGAAGAGGTTGTTTCAGTTGCTAATGTACTACTCTCTGTCGTCCCTGTGACGGTACTTTCAGTCGATGCAGATTCGGCAGTTGACGTTGTGCCCAAAGATTCGCTTGCACTGGTTGTCGAAGTGACACTCGTTGCCTCAGTACTTGCAATACTTGAGCCCAGAGAACCTTTAACAAAGAAGATTCACTCGAAATTCTCTCAACTGATACCCGAAATATAATGCAAATATCTTGGTGAATCCAATGAAATTGGGGAAAACGGAGCAATTCCTTATCAATGTATTTGTTCTTTATTGATCTTCTTTCATGGTGTTTTGAAAATAAAACGTTTAATAATAATGAAAACAAAAAGTACATACACAGTACGTACAAGGACAACATGGACAACAAAAAAATCATTTCATAAATAATTGTGTATCGAAAGTGAAGAGGATTTGATGTTTTCTTACCCGTAGAATAGGTTTCTGTAGAGCCTGCTGTTGGTGTTGCAGCTGATGATGTGCTGACAGATTCGCTAGTAGAGGACGAAGAATCTGTTTCTGCACTTGTACTCTCAGTACTAAGCGAAGAAGCAAAGGTTGCTGTCCTTCCGATGGTGGAGGTCTCGGTACCCAAACTGTTTGTTGATGATGCAGGAAGAGAAGTGGTAATTTCTGTCACTCCAGTAGATGATGTTTCCGTTCCTGTAGATAGCGAGCTTTCGGTAATGACTGAGCTAGAAGAGGTTGTTTCAGTTGCTAATGTACTACTCTTTGTCGTCCCTTTGACGGTACTTTCAGTCGATGCAGATTCGGCAGTTGACGTTGTGCCCAAAGATTCGCTTGCACTGGTTGTCGAAGTGACACTCGTTGCCTCAGTACTTGCAATACTTGAGCCCAGAGAACCTTTAACAAAGAAGATTCACTTGAAATTCTCTCAACTGATACCCGAAATATAATGCAAATATCTTGGTGAATCCAATGAAATTGGGGAAAACGGAGCAATTCCTTATCAATGTATTTGTTCTTTATTGATCTTCTTTCATGGTGTTTTGAAAATATAACGTTTAATGATAATGAAAACATAAAGTACATAAACAGTACGTACAAGGACAACATGGACAACGAAAAATCATTTCATAAATAATGTTGTATCGAAAGTGAAGAGGATTTGATGTTTTCTTACCCGTAGAATAGGTTTCTGTAGAGCCTGCTGTTGGTGTTGCAGCTGATGATGTACTGACAGACTCGCTGGAAGAGGACGAAGATGCTGTTTCTGCACTTGTACTCTCAGTACTTAGCGAAGAATCAAAGGTTGCTGTGCTTCCGATGGGGGAGGTCTCGGTACCCAAACTGCTTGTTGATGATGCAGGAAGAGAAGTGGTAATTTCTGTCACTCCAGTAGATGATGTTTCTGTTCTTGTAGATATCGAGCTTTCAGTAATGACAGAGCTAGCAGAGGTTGTTTCAGTTGCTAATGTACTACTCTCTGTCGTCCCTGTGACGGTACTTTCAGTCGATGCAGATTCGGCAGTTGACGTTATTGTGCCCAAAGTTTTGCTTGCACTGGTTGTCGAAGTGACACTCGTTGCCTCAGTACTTGCAATACTTGAGTGAAGAGAACCTTTAACAAAGAAGATTCACTTGAAATTCCCTCAACCGATACCCGAAATATAATGCAAATATCTTGGTGAATCCAATGAAATTGGGGAAAACGAAGCAATTCCTTATCAATGTATTTGTTCTTTATTGATCTTTCTTCATGGAGATTTTAAAATAAAACGTTTAATGATAATAAAAGCATAAAGTACATAAACAGTACGTACAAGGACTACATGGACAACAAAAAGATCATTTCATAAATAATGCTGTATCGAAAGTGAAGAGGAATTGATGTTTTCTTACCCGTAGAATAGGTTTCTGTAGAGCCTGCTGTTGGTGTTGCAGCTGATGATGTGCTGACAGACTCACTGGAAGAGGAAGATAATACTGTTTCTGCACTTGTACTCTCAGTACTTAGCGAAGAAGCAA
The DNA here is from genome assembly GCA_028142955.1 of Pinctada fucata. Lineage (NCBI taxonomy): Eukaryota > Metazoa > Mollusca > Bivalvia > Pterioida > Pteriidae > Pinctada > Pinctada fucata. The sequence goes on from AP027105.1 coordinate 58,744,839, forward strand.
AGGGTGATGTGCTTCCGATGGTGGAGGTCTCGGTACCCAAACTGCTTGTTGATGATGCAGGAAGAGAAGTGGTAATTTCTGTCACTCCAGTATATAATGTTTCCGTTCCTGTAGATATCGAGCTTTTGGTAATGACAGAGCTAGCAGAGGTTATTTCAGTTGTTAATGTACTACTCTCTGTCGTCCCTGTGACGGTACTTTCAGTCGATGCAGATTCGGCAGTTGACGTTTTTGTGCCCAAGGATTCGCTTACACTGGTTGCCGAAGTGACACTCGTTGCCTCAGTACTTGCAATACTTGAGCCCAAAGAACCTTTAACAAAGAAGATTCACTTGAAATTTCCTCAACCGATACCCGAAATATAATGCAAATATCTTAGTGAATCCAATGAAATTGGGGAAAACGGAGCAATTCCTTATCGATGTATTTGTTCTTCATTGATCTTCTTTTATGGTGTTTTGAAAATAAAACGTTTAATGATAATGAAAACTAGTGATGAAGCGATTCTCGCTGAAAGAAAGAAATTTTGTGTAAAGGTATTTATTTTCCTCTTTTCACATATCACATTAACCGTTACTTGTTGTCTTGCGTGTTAACAGGCAGACACTTTGAAATTGAATGCATTTTATTTTCTTTTCAGCGAAGTTCTCTGAATCTTAAGCAGAAAAATACAATTTTTTATCCTTTATGTTCCATTTTTCATGGACTTTTGTTTTCCGAATTAAATCGATAATCGATCGGTTTACTCTTTCCTATTATTTTACGATAATCGATTCTTAAAAGTCTTCCGATAAACAACACTAATGAAAACAGAAAGTACATAAACAGCACGTACAAGGACAACATTGACAACAAAAAATCATTTCATAAATAATGCTGTATCGAGAGTGAAGAGGATTTGATGTTTTCTTACCCGTAGAATAGGTTTCTGTAGAGCCTGCTGTTGTTGTTGCAGCTGATGATGTGCTGACAGACTCGCTGGAAGTGGTCGATGATGCTGTTTCTGCACTTGTACTCTCAGTACTTAGCGAAGAAGCAAAGGTTGCTGTGCTTCCGATGGTGGAGGTCTCGGTACCCAAACTGCTTGTTGATGATGCAGGAAGAGAAGTGGTAATTTCTGTCACTCCAGTAGATGATGTTTCCGTTCCTGTAGATATCGAGCTTTCGGTAATGACAGAGCTAGCAGAGGTTGTTTCAGTTGTTATTATACTACTCTCTGTCGTCCCTGTGATGGTACTTTCAGTCGATGCAGATTCGGCAGTTGACGTTATTATGCCCAAAGATTCTCTTGCACTGGTTGTCGAAGTGACACTCGTTGCCTCAGTACTTGCAATACTTGAGCCCAGAGAACCTTTAACACAGAAGATTCACTTGAAATTTCCTCAACCGATACCCGAAATATAATGCAAATATCTTAGTGAATCCAATGAAATTGGGGAAAACGGAGCAATTCCTTATCGATGTATTTGTTCTTCATTGATCTTCTTTTATGGTGTTTTGAAAATAAAACGTTTAATGATAATGAAAACTAGTGATGAAGCGATTCTCGCTGAAAGAAAGAAATTTTGTGTAAAGGTATTTATTTTCCTCTTTTCATATATCACATTAACCGTTACTTGTTGTCTTGCGTGTTAACAGGCAGACACTTTGAAATTGAATGCATTTTATTTTCTTTTCAGCGAAGTTCTCTGAATTTTAAGCAGAAAAATACAATTTTTTATCCTTTATGTTCCATTTTTCATGGACTTTTGTTTTCCGAATTAAATCGATAATCGATCGGTTTACTCTTTCCTATTATTTTACGATAATCGATTCTTAAAAGTCTTCCGATAAACAACACTAATGAAAACAGAAAGTACATAAACAGCACGTACAAGGACAACATTGACAACAAAAAATCATTTCATAAATAATGCTGTATCGAGAGTGAAGAGGATTTGATGTTTTCTTACCCGTAGAATAGGTTTCTGTAGAGCCTGCTGTTGTTGTTGCAGCTGATGATGTGCTGACAGACTCGCTGGAAGTGGTCGATGATGCTGTTTCTGCACTTGTACTCTCAGTACTTAGCGAAGAAGCAAAGGTTGCTGTGCTTCCGATGGTGGAGGTCTCGGTACCCAAACTGCTTGTTGATGATGCAGGAAGAGAAGTGGTAATTTCTGTCACTCCAGTAGATGATGTTTCCGTTCCTGTAGATATCGAGCTTTCGGTAATGACAGAGCTAGCAGAGGTTGTTTCAGTTGTTATTATACTACTCTCTGTCGTCCCTGTGATGGTACTTTCAGTCGATGCAGATTCGGCAGTTGACGTTATTATGCCCAAAGATTCTCTTGCACTGGTTGTCGAAGTGACACTCGTTGCCTCAGTACTTGCAATACTTGAGCCCAGAGAACCTTTAACACAGAAGATTCACTTGAAATTCCCTCAACAGATACCCGAAATATAATCGGGAAAACGGAGCAAATCCTTCTCAATGTATTTGTTCAGTATTGATCTTTTATGGTGTATTGAAATCAAACGTTCAATGATAATGAAAACATAAAGTACATATACATTACATACAAGGACGACATGGACAACAAAAAATCATATCATAAATAATGCTGTATCGAAAGTGAAGAGAATGTGGTGTTTTCCATTCCTGTAGATATCGAGCTTTAAGGTAATGACAGAGCTAGCAGAGGTTGTTTCAGTTGCTCTCTGTCGTCCCTGTGACGGACTTTCAGTCGATGCAGATTCGGCGGTTGACATTATTGTGCCCAAAGATTCGCTTGCATTGGTTGTCGAAGTGACACTCTTTGCCTCAGTACTTTCAATAATTGAGCCCAAAATAACTTTAACAAAGAAGATTTTCTTGAAATTTCCTCAACCGATACCTTAAATCTAATGCAAATATCTTGGTGAATCCAATGAAAGAGGGGAAAAACGGAGCAAATTCATATTAATGTTTTTGTTCTGCATTGATCTTCTTCCATGTTATATTGAAAATAAGACCTTTCATGATAATGAAAACATAAAGTACATATACATTAGTTACAAGGACAACATTCACAACCAAAAAACATATACGTCTTCAATTTCAAAAGCATAAATAATGCTGTACCGAAAAAAAAAGAGGATTTGATGTTTTCATACCCGTTGAATAGGTTTCTGTAGGGCCTTTTGTTGGTGTTGCAGCTGATGATGTGCTGACAGACTCGCTGGAGAAGACCGAAGATGCTGTTTCTGCACTTATACTCTCAGTACTTAGCGAAGAAGCAAAGTTTGCTGTGCTTCCGATGGTGGAGGTCTCGGTACCCAAGCTGCTTGTTGATGATGCAGGAAGAGAAGTGGTAATTTCTGTCACTCCAGTAGATGATGTTTCGGTTCCTGTATATATCGAGCTTTCGGTAATGACAGAGCCAGCAGAGGTTGTTTCAGTTGTTAATGTACTACTTTCTGTCGTCCCTGTGATGGTACTTTCAATCGATGCAGATTTGGCGGTTGTCGATATTGTGCCCAATGATTCGCTTGCACTGGTTGTCGAAGTGACACTCGTTGCCTTACTTCTTGTAATACTTGTTGACGGGCCCATGACGGGCCCTGTCCAAACCTCTTTAGAGAAGACAGGGCCCCGACCACCTGTCCTCTCTGAATGTCAGTCGGACTCCTCGGGTGATTACATACATGAGCTAGCTACAGCCGGCAGAGCACGGACTGTATTACGCATATTGTGTCCAATGATTTGCTTGCACTGGTTGTCGAAGTGACACTCGTTGCCTTACTTCTTGTAATACTTGAGCCCAGAGAACCTTTAACAAAGAGGATTCAATGGAAATTCCCTAAATCGATACCCCAAATATAATGGAAATATCTAAATATCTTGGTGAATCTATTGAAATACGATGAGCAGGAAGATAAGTGGTAATATGTGTCACTACTGTAGAGGATGCGTCCGTTCCTGTAGCTTTTGGAAATAACAGAGCTAGCAGAGGTTGTTTTGAGTTGCTAATGCACTACCGTCTGTCGTCCCTGTGACGGTACTTTCAGTCGATGCAGATTTGGCGGTTGACATTATTGTTTCTAAAGATTCGCTTGCACTGGTTGTCGAAGTGACACTCGTTGCCTCAGTACTTGCAATACTTGAGCCCAGAGAACCTTTAACAAAGAAGATTCACTTGAAATTCCCTCAACCGATACCCGAAATATAATGCAAATATCTTGGTGGATCGGATGAAATAGGGGAAAACGGAGCGTATCCATTTTAATGTATTTGTTGTTTGTTTTTGTTCTTTATTCTATATTTGTTCTTTATTCTCGTCGGTTCATGTGCAGTCTTTGGTGTTTGATGTTTACATATCGTATGTCTCTTTTTCGTCTCATACTATTCTCGTCTTTTGTGTTTTTGCATCGGGTGTTTTGCTGTTTTGCTGTTGGTGCTGCAGCAGGGTCTTTCAGGGATCCCCTCCCTTTTTATTGACCTTCTTCAATGATGTATGGAAAATAAAACGATAATGAAAACATACAGAACATATACATTACTTACAAGGACAACATGGACAACGACAAATCATTTCATAAATAATGCTGTTTCGAAAGTGAAGAGGATTTGATGTTTTCTTACCCGTAGAATAGGTTTCTGTAGAGTCTGCTGTTGGTGTTGCAGCTGATGATGTGCTGACAAACTCGCTGGAAGAGGACGAAGATGCTGTTTCTGCACTTGTACTCTCAGTGCTTAGCGAAGAAGCAAAGGTTGCTGTGCTTCCGATGATGGAGGTCAGCTTGTTGATGATGCAGGAAGAGAAGTGGTAATTTCTGTCACTCCAGTAGATGATGTTTCGGTTCCTGTATACATCGAGCTTTCGGTAATAATAGAGCTAGCAGAGGTTGTTTCAGTTGTTAATGTACTACTCTCTGTCGTCCCTGTGATGGTACTTTCAGTCGATGCAGATTCGGCGGTTGACGTTATTGTGCCCAATGATTCGCTTGCACTGGTTGTCGAAGTGACACTCGTTGCCTTACTTCTTGTAATACTTGTTGACGGGCCCATGACGGGCCCTGTCCAAACCTCTTTAGAGAAGACAGGGCCCCGACCACCTGTCCTCTCTGAATGTCAGTCGGACTCCTCGGGTGATTACATACATGAGCTAGCTACAGCCGGCAGAGCACGGACTGTATTACGCATGCCCTCTTTTTATATCCATTTACATATTCATCTGTGTCTCTACGTTTCGCGGTCTTGTTTGTGTGATGTCATCTTACAGTGAGGAGGTTGTTTTACACCACAATTGTACGTTCTTCGAGACCTCTGGGTAATTGAAGAAGTGAGATGTGCGCACGTAATCCAGGATAACCACACCATTTGCTACTTGCGTGACAAATGGCCGTCCAAAGTCGGCACCGGTTACCCATTGGTCTCGTCGGTTTATGTGTAGTCTTTTGTGCTTGATGTTTACATGTCGTGTGTCTCTTTTCCGTCTCGTGCTGTACTCGTCTTTTGTGTTTTTGCATCGGGTGTTTTGGTGTTTTACTGTTGATGCTGCAACGGGATCTTGTTGGAGATCGCCTTCCTTCTTTTTGAGCACAGAGAACCTTTAACAAAGAGGATTCACTTGAAATTCCCTCAATCGATACCCCAAATATAATGCAAATATATTGGTGAATCCATTGAAATACGAGAAGCAGGAAGATAAGTGGTAATTTCTGTCACTCCTGTAGAGGATGCGTCCGTTCCTGTAGATATTAAGCTTTTGGTAATAATAGAGCTAGCAGAGGTTGTTTCAGTTGTTAATGTACTACTCTCTGTCGTCCCTGTGACGGTACTTTCAGTCGATGCAGATTTTGCGACTGACGTTATGTTGCACAAAGATGCGCTTGTACTGGTTGTCGAAGTGACACTCGTTGCTTCAGTACTTTAACTAATTGCTGCAATTCTGCTTGTTGATGATGCAGGTTGAAAAGTGTAAATTTCTGACAATACAGTAGAGGATGTTTCCGTTCCTTTAGATATCGAACGTTCGGTAATGACGTTATGGTGGCTAAAGACTCTCTCATACTCTATACATTATACATTATACATGCAAATATCCTTATCTTTGCACTGATGAACACGATTATTTGATATTTTATTAATGTTTATTTTGTGCTGATGAACACTTCAATACATGTACTTACCTGTGCACTGATGAACACAATAACCAATGTTTATATTTCAACTTTTCTCCATTTACGAACATTTTTATCCAGTTATACTTATTCTTACTGCTGCAGAGATGAACACGATTATTTTTACAAATAGTTTTACCTGTGTACTGATGAACACAAATATTAATGCATATATCCTTACTTATAAAAGATGTCTCCGTAGAGCCTTGTGTATGTGTTTCCGTTGTTGATGTGGTGATTGACTCGCTGGATGATGTTCTTGTGCTCTCGGTTGAGTACTTGGAAAGAGTGGTATCTGCGTTTTCTGGTGATGTGGACTCCCTTTCTAATCCGATTGTGATTGCTACAGGGAGAAAACAGAGTAGTTTTATCGATTTGGTTTTAACGAGGTACCTACTGCAGTAATCGGTAAGTTTTAGTTTCCAAGTTGTCTGGCATTTATTGTAGATGAATGACAGGCTTTCCCGATGGCAATCTCAACAGCACTCACAATAGATAAGGTGACAGAACATTAATGAGGTGTCATTACTTGAATAAGAAATTTCATATTTAAAGGATTAAATTGGAAAAATGAACAATGAACAACATCTTTTGATAATGTCTCATCAATCTGTGTAAAATTATTTTTTCGTTTCCTTAAAAGGGACAATGATCCTTGATTATGTCTGTTCTTTCTTACCAGTAGTAGCTGTTGCCGTGTTGTTAATATACCCCATTGTAGCTTACCAGTAGTAGCTGTTGCCGTGTTGTTAATAGACCCCATTGTAGCTTACCAGTAGTAGCTGTTGCCCTGTTGTTAATAGACCCCATTGTAGCTTACCAGTAGTAGCTGTTGCCCTGTTGTTAATAGACCCCATTGTAGCTTACCAGTAGTAGCTGTTGCCGTGTTGTTAATAGACCCCATTGTAGCTTACCAGTAGCAGCTGTTGCTGTGTTGTTAATAGACCCCATTGTAGCTTACCAGTAGTAGCTGTTGCTGTGTTGTTAATAGACCCCATTGTAGCTTACCAGTAGTAGCTGTTGCTGTGTTGTTAATAGACCCCATTGTAGCTTACCAGTAGTAGCTGTTGCTGTGTTGTTAATAGACCCAATTGTAGCTTACCAGTAGTAGCTGTTGCCGTGTTGTTAATAGACCCCATTGTAGCTTACCAGTAGAAGCTGTTGCTGTGTTGTTAATAGACCCCATTGTAGCTTACCAGTAGTAGCTGTTGCCGTGTTGTTAATAGACCCCATTGTAGCTTACCAGTAGTAGCTGTTGCTGTGTTGTTAATAGACCCCATTGTAGCTTACCAGTAGTAGCTGTTGCCGTGTTGTTAATAGACCCCATTGTAGCTTACCAGTAGTAGCTGTTGCCGTGTTGTTAATAGACCCCATTGTAGCTTACCAGTAGAAGCTGTTGCCGTGTTGTTAATTGACCCCATTATAGCTTACCAGTAGTAGCTGTTGCCGTGTTGTTAATAGACCCAATTGTAGCTTACAAGTAGTAGCTGATGCCGTGTTGTTTATAGACCCAATTGTAGCTTACAAGTAGTAGCTGATGCCGTGTTGTTTATAGACCCCATTGTAGTTTACCAGTAGTAGCTGTTGCCGTGTTGTTAATAGACCCCATTGTAGCTTACCAGTAGTAGCTGTTGCCCTGTTGTTAATAGACCCCATTGTAGCTTACAAGTAGTAGCTGTTGCTGTGTTGTTAATAGACCCCATTGTAGCTTACCAGTAGTAGCTGTTGCCGTGTTGTTAATAGATCCCATTGTAGCTTACCAGTAGAAGCTGTTGCCGTGTTGTTAATTGACCCCATTGTAGCTTACCAGTAGTAGCTGTTGCCGTGTTGTTAATAGACCCAATTGTAGCTTACAAGTAGTAGCTGATGCCGTGTTGTTTATAGACCCAATTGTAGCTTACAAGTAGTAGCTGATGCCGTGTTGTTTATAGACCCCATTGTAGTTTACCAGTAGTAGCTGTTGCCCTGTTGTTAATAGACCCCATTGTAGCTTACCAGTAGTAGCTGTTGCCCTGTTGTTAATAGACCCCATTGTAGCTTACCAGTAGTAGCTGTTGCTGTGTTGTTAATAGACCCCATTGTAGCTTACCAGTAGTAGCTGTTGCTGTGTTGTTAATAGACCCCATTGTAGCTTACCAGTAGTAGCTGTTGCTGTGTTGTTAATAGACCCCATTGTGGCTTACCAGTAGTAGCTGTTGCCGTGTTGTTAATAGACCCCATTGTAGCTTACCAGTAGAAGCTGTTGCTGTGTTGTTAATAGACCCCATTGTAGCTTACCAGTAGTAGCTGTTGCCGTGTTGTTAATAGACCCCATTGTAGCTTACCAGTAGTAGCTGTTGCCGTGTTGTTAATAGACCCCATTGTAGCTTACCAGTAGTAGCTGTTGCCGTATTGTTAATAGACCCCATTGTAGCTTACCAGTAGTAGCTGTTGCCGTGTTGTTAATTGACCCCATTGTAGCTTACCAGTAGTAGCTGTTGCCGTGTTGTTAATAGACCCCATTGTAGCTTACCAGTAGTAGCTGTTGCTGTGTTGTTTATAGACCCCATTGTAGAAGATGATGTTGACGTTGCTGTAGTTGAGCTTTCTGATGCAGTTGAAGTTACAATAACTTCTGTGTTTTGGTTCGTTGTATTATCTATGTCTGTGCTATTAGATGATGCTGTAGAACGAGAGTACAAGTTGTTAGCTGTAACTATTATCGACAAAGCAAATTTATCATTGATGCTGTTTCTGCACTTGTACTCTCAGTGCTTAGCGAAGAAGCAAGGGTTGTCATATATCCAATGCTCGAATACAATCATCAATATTAAACTATATGTATTTACAGGTAAATTACTACAACACAACAGTTAGGACGTTTTATTCTTATCCTGTCCGATTACGTAAAATTGTATCTCGATGAACCTTCAAAATGTTTCTAGTTCCTTCTTTCGGTGCTAACTAGCTGACTAGATTTAACATATATCAAAACACAAGTGATGAAATCGGAATGATTTTCGGACGAAGCTTTTACAAAAAAAGCATTTAGCTCGCGTCAGACCGAAAGAAAATAACGTTCTTGCTTGCTCGCATGTCTGCTTGATAGATTCATTCATCCATTCATTTATTCATTTATTCATTCATTCATTCATTCATTCATTCATTCATTCATTCATTCCACTCATTCATTAATTCATTCAAATATTAATTTGGTTTTTTTTTCAATAAGATTACAACATAAAGTGCTCATACTTACCACCCGTTGTACTGTCGCCACTTGTACTGGTGCCACCAGTTGTGACAATGAGTGACGTGTCAGTCGTTGATTGGTTAAGTTGTGTGGTGACATCAGTGGCGATGGTAGTAAAGGAGGAGGAGGAGGATTCTATGGTGGAGGCCGATCCGAGGGTTCCACTTGTAACTGAGGAGGAAGTGTGTGAAGAGCTTGTACTAGCACCTTCTGTACTGGTAGATCCATTTGTTTTTCCTATGTTATCTATGTACAAAAAAATTATCTTCAGTTTCTATTATTAATAAGTAATAAATGAAAATATCTTTTAACATGCATGATTTGATTCCTTCATCCTTAAACTTTTTATATATATAAGCTTATTAAAGGCATAAACAACAGTGCACATCATCTTACTTGGGCATCTCTTAAAGTGCTTATAAATGTTTTGCATCTGCCCGTCACTTGTCAATCGAACATCATTTCTTAGCATTCTGTAACCGTCTATTCCATTCTATAGACGGAGGGGCATTACATGTAAGCAGTGAGTGTTTATCTACTGTGGAACATGATTTTTATGCCCCTGGAATCAAAGATTCGGGAGCATAAAGTTCTTTGCCTGCTCGTGTGTAAGTCTGTTTGTCTGTCTGTGTGTTTATCTGTTTGTCCGTGACAAAAATTTAAACATCATTCATTGAATGGTACGCGATAGGGCTTGTGTATTCCTTGTGGCAAGATCTTTCCAATGATACCAAAACTTTTTGACCTCATGACCTTGACAGGATCTTTGACCTACTTTTCAAAACTTTAACCTTGGTCATAATATTTGAATGGTAGATGATGGAATTTAAGAAAATGACAGGTAATTAACTTGGTTTCTGTCGAAATAAGGTCAATATTTGGGTCAAAATAAACGTTTCCCCATAGAAATCAATGGAAAATGAAAAAGATGTTTTCGAACATTGTTCCCCCCTCGGTTCAGAAAGCCACATTCACCAAAATTTAATAAACATATCAATAAAAGAAATTTTCTGGCCATGCTGGGTTATGAGCCGAGGGAGACAATGTCCCACTGGCGAAAAACGAAGAAAGGGGATGGATGATTACATTAGAGAGAGCGGAAAAGAGATCCAAATTACAATTTTTTCTTTAAATATCATGGAACAATCTATTCAGAGTGTGTTCCGGTCAAATACTAAACCATTATGAAATAACCGATGAAGCTTTCTATTTCTATACGATATGTCTTTCGCGCCTGAAAGCTACTTAAGTGGCTGATAAGTACGAAATTTTGCAGATTATTTTGATATACTATCTTCAAACTTAATTTTTTTTAATCCAATGTTGAATAAAAGTAAAAAAACATAATAAACATAAAATTTGTGTAAAACAATACAATTTTTTGGGTGGATTTTCACGCGATATTTGACGTTTTCTGTTATCATTACCCCCTACCTCTTCAACCCAAAATTATGACATCTCTCGTCAAATCTATTCAAATAAAATACCTGGAATCTTCTAATACTTTATATTTTCATATTAATCAACTTTTTTTTAAAAAATGGAAGGACGATGATTAGTCGAGAGATTTCGATCAGGGCTAAATCGGAGCTCCTTAATTCGTTATCAGTACGATTGTCCTACTTTTAAGATACTTACGACATATGATTGTAATGAAAATAAAGTAGGTTATTCTCATAAGCAGATCTGTATTCCTTCTGCCTCCTGCATTATTCATAACCTTTTAATCTACCATGGGCGCCGAGAAGTTTCTGAAATACATGGAAGAATTATTAAATCGATTTATTCCATAAAATGTACGTGCAAGGAGCAGATGATTAGCCTTCCTGTGCTGGTTTCATTTGCTTCATTTTACATCTTGTATGGTTTTGCATGTGGTCTTCCATGTAATTGTTTTCCTTTTTGTGTCGATTTGTTTCATTTCGTTCTGGTCTGTTTTGGTTCCTTTCCATTTGTCTAGTTTCGTTCCTGTCTTTTTCATTTCCAAATCTAACATTATAATTTACTTCAGAAACATAACCTAAGCCCTTACTCTAAATGAACACCAAAACGGAAGTTGCGGTGATAAGAATTTTTAAATAGTACTGTAACACTACGTTAAAATAGACATTGAAAACTCACTACCTAAAATTAGTTTTGTCTGCACCTATGAAGTTACGAAAGCGGATTAGTGTCACGTAAAAAAATAAAACTTACTCGTAATTACGAGAAAAGATCTCATAATAACGTGATAATTATGCCATTATAACGAGATAATTTTAAACTCGTCATTACGATAAAATATCTCGTAATAACGATGTTACCTAATCGTAATAACGAGAAAAGATCTCGAAATACCTATCATTTCTAGCAATATTTGACCTTCGGCCTGTTTCAATTGATAGTTTTTGATTTGAACATCTAAATCGACACATAGTGTTTCTATCTTTACCTTTCAACCTATCTAAATAATTTTCAAAACCAAATGTTTGCTTAATCAATCTGTATCTTATACCTCTTGATGAGTTTTCTATTTCTGATTTCCATTTTTGTTTAAATTGATCAAATAAAATGTCTTTTATTGAGTGAAATAACCCTTTCTTATCAAACAAAGCAAAATTATGTGAAATTCTGAATCCACAGTCATTAAGTATCTTACATATTTGTGTCAACCATGGACTGTTCAAAGTACAATTCATATGTTTTATGTCAGTATGTACCGAAACGTATTTTATGTGTACCGAAACGTTTTGACATGTCATATATACCGAACCGACCTTGTACGAAACGTCAATACAAGCCCCTTCCCCCAGAATATCAAATGGACGGTGCCTAAGAGCAGGTTTTTTAAGAACCTGAATTTGATCATGATTTCTATCTTTCTCATAGCTCTTTAGGGGCGAGGGTGATGCACCTTGTCGTCTTCTTTTTTATTTACCGGACGAATTGCAAAACAATTCTTGCTTAACTTTTTTGGTTAAGTTTTGTGGTTGAAGCAAAATTCCAGATACCGCCTACTTGGCTAAGACCAGTTAGGGCATAGTCATTTGATATTTTGTTTTATGTCCTGAACTTTTTCGAAAAGGTACCCTCCTGCCAGGCATGAAAACCCACAAACACATGATTAATATCAAGGAATTAAGAAAGGAAGGCTGACACATAAAAGAAAAATATCTTTCTTAAACAGAGATGGATAATTCTGAATTTATTTTTAGAAAAATCACTATTATCTCCTAAAATCAATTATGGTATAGGCATATTGTGAAAGTTTTTTTCCTCAAATAATGAATGCATGTTTGTCAAATTGTGTGCTTTTTTTCTGAGCAAATCTTCTAAAAGATACCCGCCCGTGGACGTAAAACAAAATGTTTATTTACTGTGGCCTTACAGCCTATTGCATAATAACTTAGGTGACTTGGGATTAGAAGACAATCCTATTTTCTGATTCGGTGTTTTATTTTGTTAAAATACAAAGACGAAGATTTAGAAACAAAGTCGGCGTTGGGTGAAGGATGGGGGTATTCTAGATCTTTATATCACAGCGGTGACTTTGTTTCATAATTTTTTTCATAAAAGTTACATCAAAATATGAAGTAAAGTTAAGATTACTTTCAATACTGTCAAGGAACAAAATATTTCAGTTTGGAGAAATAGTAGCCAAATAGGTGGTACATGTAACTTTAAGACGCTAAGAAATAAACAAAGTAAATAAAACATTTTTAATACGATACGATAGTCCGTTTTTATTTCAATACTCAATAATTAATCCAGTACAATACATACTATCTGGGGCTTTTCAAAGTAGTAATATGACTTAAATACAAAGATCCATTTAAAAAATGTTAAATTACCACAAAAACACTGCAAATCAACATGGAATGCTGCAATGTAAGGTAGAAGTTATTAGAAAAATAATACTGCCATGGACAAGACCTTTCCATTTACATGTATGCTGTAAAATTAATTTGACCTAGAGAGACCTTTGACTTACTTTATCATTTTGGTTAATATTTCTTGTTGAAGGAAAATCTCAGAGAATATGTTCAGTAGAAACATAAAACAATACAACTAGGTTACCCATGAAAGGATCTTTCAACATATATCATAACATTTAACCTAGTGACCTTGACCTTTGAATTTGACTAATTGTCACTATATCTTAGGCTATAATTATTGAATCACAAGGGATATGTCTGAAATATTTCAGAATTCATATATAGACTCTCTATTACCAGAGATTTTTAGTACCATGACTTTGACCCATTGACCTTGTACTATGACATATTTTCAGAATATCTCATTGGTACTTTTTCTGCTGAGTATAAGTTTGATATTTCACTAGAGCCTCCATTCATGACCTTGACCTCTTGATCCTGACCTACATGGCTTTTCTGAAAAGATGATACTTTGCAATCCGGCCATACCATCTTAAGCGGTCTTTTATTGAACCTATTCAATAATTTTGATTATGAAAGACTAGAAAATGAATAAAGGAATTAGAGAGTTAAATAAATGCTGAGATCCATCCTCTGAAAAAGGGGCTAAATACTAGCTCATTTTAATTGTATATAACACCAGAAGGCCCCAATTCCAAACGACTTCATTTTCTCGTGATAACGAGTTAATGTTCTCGTTATTACGAGTTAGTTTTATTTTTCCGCGACACTAGTAAAGGCTGCAACGACTCATCAGTTTTGTAAAGTCTATCTTAGAAAAGAAAAAAAACCAAAGACCTGTCTAAGGAATCACAACACCATGCGTTTCGATCCCACGCGGTGTATTATATGTATCTTTCAGAATACATCATATTCAAATGAGTTAATCAACCATATCATTTTAGGCTCTAGGGGGCCTTACCCCCTCCCAAGAACATAACAAGAGGCCAACGGGGGCCACACCGATCTCTTAATTTGCAGACAAAAGAATGATAGTGGACAATTTTGTGGAGGCCCTTGAGTACTTGCTTCCTGTAAGGTTTTTTTTTTTCAGAAATTCTTTGTATCAGTTTCGAATATGTGCAGCGGTTGCAGAGGAGATGTTAAAAATGCCTCAGTCAATCAGAGCCCTCGGTGGCCATATTTGTTAACCGATCGGCACAAAAACACGAACTTGGTAGAGGACCTTAACTTCACGCTTCCTGTAAAGTTTCGTGAAATGAGAAGTCGAAAATGCATCAGCAAATCAGAGCCCTCGGCGGCCATATTTGTTGACCGGTCGACACGAAAAACACAAACTTGATAGAGGACCTTGAGTACTTGCTAAATGTAAGATTTCGTGAATTTCTGAGCAGCCGTTCAGAAGAACTCCCGATTGTTTAAAATATCCGGATCTAGATTTTGACCCAAAAAAAATAAGAATGATAAGAATTCCGGATAATTCAACCGCTTTGGATTAAAAAGAAATAATAAATACTTGTAAAGACAGTTTCAATCTAAATATTTGGATATATTTCATTGAAATGATTCGAGCCTCCCTTACTGATCAGTTTCTTATAAGGCCATTCAGACTATTATTTCTGTTTAGCGTCCTAAGTAAGTTTTGAACATACAAAAATGAAAAAATAAATCAGCATCAACGACTTTGGATTTTTAACATTTCAAATCAATAAAAATGCAACGAGCATAAATACAAATCAATTTATGTCCTTTCTCGAATCATTCTTCGTTGGGGTATATTTTTTTTGCCACCTTAGATAAATGAGTACAATTATAACCCAAAAAAATCTTCATTTCTAGTTTTTTGTTTTTGTTTTTTTTTTTTTCATTTTTAATGAAAAAGATGCGATAAACAGAACTTGCTGTCAACGATAACATCAAAAACTATTAATCAATATACTCATCACCAAATAGTAACATATAATTACGTGTTAAATCAATTTAGCGTGTCCTGTGATTTATTAACGAGCATAAATTCGATATTTTTCAAAAAATGTTTTTAATCCATTCTCATGATACATTAAAGCAATCATGCAGATAGAATATTTCAATTTCTGTACTCTTTTGATATAAGTACAGT
Organism: Pinctada fucata; assembly: GCA_028142955.1. NCBI lineage: Eukaryota > Metazoa > Mollusca > Bivalvia > Pterioida > Pteriidae > Pinctada > Pinctada fucata. Next base: position 58,760,206 of record AP027105.1, read on the forward strand.
CTTGACTAATATCACTTTTTAAAGTGATTTTAAAATATGAATAAAAAATCGTGTCATTACTGTTATATGAGGAGGGTTTTGCAAAAAGCAGTCTGAAAAAGTTTAAATTAGCCAGTTTTAGAGAGGATCGTGGAGCACTGAAGCAAATTTACAAACACGTGTTTGACAATTCTGGGTTTTTTACCAAAAGTTTGTCGTCAGATACTTTGAAGTTATATGTCAAATGATAAACAATTATTAATTCGAGCCATAGACGTATATCTTATGATCTAGGTATGATCTGGATATACGTCTATGTTTAAGCTAAACACAATCCGTCATTTGAAGTACAGATCGGTTTAAAGAAGTTTCGATGAAAAAAGCCATAATTCTGATAATACAACACGACTCTTTATGTGAAGTTGCAGAATGTCATACACCGAAAAAGTATTAATGTCTTCAGATCAATAGGGTTTGTTTATTTTTATTTATTTATTTTATTTATTTTTATTTTTATTTTTTTTTTTTTTTTTTTTTTTTTTTTTTTTTGGTTAATGTTGATCAATCATATATCAAAGCATGTTCTACAGTGTACAGAGCCTCTTTGCAAATCGCTTATCACAAATCGAAGCTTTAAGAAGCGAAGGTACTACTACACGTCGTAACTTCGCATGGTTAATGTTTTTGCTTTCCAAATCATGGTAATAACTAATTACCGACTAAATGACGACAAGGAAACATTGAACGAATGAAACCCATCTTTCATTAATTTTTTAATGACATTCTTTCATAGAACTTTGTTAAACGTAACTGACAGGTGTTTCTTGCCAGCAGTAGATTCTTATCATGACAATAAGCAGGATATTATAAAACTCTTCGAGTCATCTGACCTCAATCACTGAAGTTGTTGCTACTGATCCATATCAAAATAATTTCTATTTAAGAAAATCGAGATTTTATTATATATTTTTGGTAATTATTATAAATTGTATACTATAACAACTTATACAGAGTTATCGTTCTTGTCATGCACGCTTATACATGTATACTGCAGTTTATAGGGATGAGGGAACGAACCTAACGAGCTATAGAAAAGGTTCGAAAAGATATTGAAAACGCTCGAAAACTTTAAAGAGTCATTTCTTTACCGCTTATGAAAAACACACTTGCCGTCACTTCAAATAATGACATTAATGACTTCGAAAGGGAGTGGTTCCAAATTTGGATAAATTATAGTCTTTAAAGTGTAGTGAACATAAAAAAATATGAGTTGAAATTTATAATGAAGTTCCTTATCTTATATTACTTTTTGTCGAATTAAGCCATTCATGTTCAGATCAATGGAAACAAAGATATAACTGAAATCCTGTTTCGATGTTTATTTCGAAATATAATTATAGAAGTACACCTAACATGCGCATGCGTTATAATGACCAGTCTATGGTATGAATGTTCAAATTTTACTTTCAAATACTGGAATTCTACTACAGATCACATCAAATTACAAACATTCCAGAAATATCAACATGGACATAACAATACAATAAAGTATACCTTCCGAAAACACATGTGTGTAAATGATGATGAAAGTTTTCTTTCCTGATTTCCCTCATTTCCCCATTGTAAAATCATTAAACTGGCATCAGAAAGCCAACATTGCTCTTCAGTGGTCAATTTTCATGTACCTAAAATCTTGTTAAGCCACCTTGAAAACCAATCACTCCGATAATTTCTGTCATACCTGAGCGAAAGTTCAAGTGAGCTTGTACCGTAGCGTGTGGCAGATCGTCTGAACGTCGTATGTCTGCTGTCTGGATATTTGTCATATTTTTTTAAAAGTTAATAAATGCTTTGATATATATTATATGCTTACTTTTTTATTTTGTATGATTTTTTAGCTCAAGTGAGCTATTGTCATAGCGTGGCGTCCGTTGTCCGTCCGTCCGTCGTAAACTTTTCACATTTTCGACTTCTTCTCAAGAACCACTGAAGGGATTTTGATGAAACTTGGTAGGAATGAAGTACTCATGGCCCCCTACAATTGTTGTTGTTTTTCGTCCGGTTCCGTCAATAGGTGGCGCCATCAAAAGCAAAAGTAGGTCAGGGGGTACCCTCCTTTGACAAACTTCTTCAGAACCGAAGCACATATCGACAAACCGAAAGCGTCTGGATGATCTAGAAAGATGTCTTAACAAGTATTGTTGTTTTTGGTTCCAGTTCGAAGTAAAATTTTTGACGCGTTTTTGACGTCTTTTTGGACTTTGTCAGAAATGCTCATTTTTGAACTGTTTCTTTGAATAACTCCAAAAATGTGTGGTTTTATGCCCTCAATTACTGCATATAAGTCATAAGGCATTCAGTGGTTTCATATTGATTTTGGTTTAAAATTTTATTTTCATGATTTTTCATGATTTTTTTTTTTTCTTATGTGAAAAAAAGAAAGGGGGATGGTATTTTCATACATATTGGACATCTTATCAAGAACCACTGAAGGAATTTTAATGAAACATGGTAGAAATGAAGTACTCATGGTCCCCTACAAGTGTTCTTGTTTTTCGTCCGTTTCCGTCATTAGGTGGTGCTAACACAGGCAAAGGTAGGTAACGGGGGTGTACCCTCCTTTGACAAAACTTCCTCTTCGGAACATAAGCACTTATCGACAAACTGAAAGCATCTGGATGATCTAGACGGATGTCTTTACAAGTGTTGTTGTTTTTGGTTTCAGCCCGAAGTCAAATTTTTGACGTCTTTACAACATCTTTTCGGACTACGTCAGAAATGCTCATTTTTGAACTCTTTCTTTGACTAACTCTATAAATGTGTGGTTTTGTGCCCTTGTTTAGTGCATGTTTTTCATATTTAAGTAACTATTTGCTTTGATATACATTACATGCTATAACCTTTTTTGGGGATTTTTCTGAATTCTTTAAATCATGAATTGAAATGTTTACTGTGCACATTGACCAAAGGGTTGTGGGTTCAAGTCCCGGCACCGGCGCCCCAAAATTGTTTTCCTCCTTTTTCATTTTTTCCATTATATCAGCTTTTTATGCACTTTTAGATCATCTTAATAATACCTTTGAATACTTTTTTAACAAAAAAACAATTTTTTTTTCTTCCTTTTTCATTCTTTTCCATTTTGCACACTCATTCACTGTGTTAAGTCGCTTAATGATGTGATATAATAAATATTTTGTGTCTAAATTTTATATCTTCAAATTTTTAAAAAATGATTTATGTGCATATAGACCTAGGGTTGTTGGTCCAAACTCTGGCACTGATACTATCGCCATGCAATGTTAGAAGGTTAAGAGTGTGCATGGGTATCAGGTGAGCGTTGTGCCCACTGGAGTTCTTGTTTTAATTAGAAATATTTATGTTCAATGTGCATATGGTTATGGGTTCAAATCCCGGCTTCGGCAAAATTTTTACTTATTTGTCAGCTTTTTATGCAATTTTAAATCATCTGAATGCAATCTGATAAAACGCTCCGACAATCTGTGACGCAGCATTCCCTTTACAGAAGAATACACTCTATGCCTCCAAGGTAAAACACCAAAAAAAAACTAGCTATAAAAAGCATTTAGAATGTTCAAATACCCGTTAGAAACTAATGTCCGTTTAAAATGTCACCGTCACCGGGTCACTAGATTAATATTACCCTCTTAAACAGTCAATTCACAACATGTGAACGCTATAAGCACAGTAGCATACCCTCTTAACATTTGTATATAATATATAAAACCCTAGACGACATTCCATTCATAAGATAAGATGTTGGTCGTCTATTCAAAGAATGTTAGTAAATCATATTATGCGAAAAAATCGATCAAATATTGATGAAATTTAAATCATTGAACCAATAAGGGGAAACGCCCGTCTTCCTTCACTTGTCTATTTTATTTCTATTCTACTGATCATTCCAAGCCACTGAATCTGACAGTGCAGTTTAGATGACTAAACTGTGAGGCACTCAAGTGGAATGGTTGATCTTTTATAAGGAAATCATTTACCTCTTTAGAGTTAAATATATATTAGTATTGCTTATCATCGTCTTTGACAGGGTCAACATCACTTTTGTGATGAGTTGAATATCATACACATGTACACTTGAGTTTAAATGCCGAAATGAAATCATCAATCTTTGCAAGATTCTGTTTTTTTTATCGATGTCTGGCGTCTACCGTTCAGCTAAAAAACTACCTGTAGACACGCCCAAAGAACCTACTAGTATTTCCATTTTGAAGAATAAATGAAGTAAGATCAAGATTTCATTTAGTCTCCATGGAACCAGACTAAATTTACGAATTACTTTATAATTTTGTCCAACATGACCAAGATACCATCTTTGGTCCCTTTTAAAGCCAATAATCTAGAAAATGCTTATTTTAACATGCTTCGGTTGATCGTCTGTCTCTTCAACGCATTCAAAAATTTCTGTTACTAGTATTTCTTGAAATTTCTAAAACGTGGGTCCTGTAGCATCATATCCCACCCATCCTGCTACGTCTTTCGGCACATTTATGGACATAATAATTTCCACACTCTTTGGCCACATTACATTGTTTAGATTGATGATCACTGACGAGGGTTAAGTATCCGAAACGTGCATGTCTGGTCCATGCTGCAAATTAATCTGTTCTTAAATGATGCTATTGAATTTGAAGAAGTTTATTAATAACATTATAAATATAAATTGCAAAGGTCTGAATATAAAAGAATATATAGACAGAAATCAAGGCCGTGGATGATTTTGCATTAAAAATGAATTATTGTTGGTGTATTTATTTATTTACAAATGTACTTATTTTATAATTTTAAAATCATTTATTTTATTTGGGGGGGGGGGAGGATTATTGGAAATAGGATATTTTGTGTTTTCTTCAGTTCACAATATTTTTCGTCCGGACCCTTGCCTTTTTTTCTTGAAAAATTGAAATTGAAATCATTTTTTCATCAATTGAAAGTCTTTTAAAAGTACCAGAATATCTGTGATTTATCAATAGTGGTGTAAATCAAAATCCAAAAAGTTAGAGAATACGTTGTATCAGATAGATGACATTAGTAAACTACACTCTACAACATTTATATTTCCATGGGATTTCTTTTTTCTATTTTTTTTTTTTCTTTTCATCTGTGAAAAAAAATTTGGAACTTTCATTCGAAACGAATACCATTTGATGCTCCGTGTTTTGTTGTGGGGGGGGGGGTTCTTCCTTTTGTGTTTAATTGTTTTGTTGTTCTTTGGTTTGTTTGTTTGTTTTGTTTTGTTTAGTTTTGTTCTGTTTTTTTTTTTTTCTTTTCTTTTCTTTCTTTTTTTTTTTTTTTTTTTGTTTGTTTGTATGTTTTGTTTTGTTTTGTTTTATTTTTTTTTTTTTGCTTTTCTTGTTGATGTTTTTTTTTTTATTGAAACCCTGAACCTGATAGCCATCTGGACTTTCAGTACAATAATCCCTCCCACTTGATCAATTTTCTAAATTTCACAAAACAGGTGCTCCTCCTTATTGTAAGAAGGTGACATAAAAAGCAAAGAGCAAAAAGCAACTTGAAGAGCACAACTCAAAAAAAAGCAATAAGCAAAATACAAAGAGCAAAACACATGTCAGTTCAGGGTTTCCATAGTTTTTTGATAACTTTTTCATTTCATTTATGACAATAGCATTGAATACAATTCCAGCAATTGATACAGTAAAAAAAAGTGTCAATTTTATCTTTGCCAAAAAGTTAATGAAGATCTGAATGGGTTGTTTCTGATGTCTTGATTTTATAAAAAAAAGTACGCTTTGAAATTGACAAAAGTTTTTCAATGAGTTAGGGCAGTTATCCATGTATTTTGAATATTGTAATGTTTTGTTGATTTAGTGCACCGGAGAACACGATATAAAGTTTGTCTGATGATTTTTGCTATCTATTCACGCAAGTTTGGAAATGTGGAATATGTTCCCTCAACAAAACGTTTGTAATCTCAAAATCGTATGAAAAGCAATATATATCATTTGTTTGTTGGGGTTTTTTTTACTTTGTGTCAAGTATTATCAATGAATAAACGCATATTTTATCAAGGGTTTATTATTATTATGTAAAGTCATTTATTTAGTAAAATGCTCGCGATTTTCATTAGAACTTGTTGAATTTAATTTCTATTTGATTTGATGAAGAAAAGAAGTGTCCCAGCTCTGCTACATGAAAGAGCCTCCTGGACACACTTTGTCCCAGCTCTGCTACTAGAAAGAGCCTTCTGGACAAAACTTTGTCCCAGCTCTGCTACCAGGAAGAGCCTTCCGGACAACACTTGTACCAGCTCTGCCACCAGAAAGAGCCTTCTGGACAACACTTTGTCCCAGCTCTGCTACCAAAAAGAGCCTTCTAGACAACACTTTGTCCCCGCTCTGCTACCAGAAAGAGCCTTCCGGAAAAACCTTTGTCCTCGCTCTGCTACCAGAAAGAGCCTTCTGGACAACACTTTGTCCCAGCTTTGCTAACAGCCTTCTGGACAACACTTTGACCCAGCTCTGCTACCAGAAAGAGCCTTCTGGGTAACATTTTGTCCCAGCTTTGCTACCAGAAAGAGCCTTCTGAACAACACATTAACCCAGCTCTTATACCAGAAAGAGCCTTCTGGACAACACTTTATTCCAGATCTGTTACCAGAAAGAGCCTTCTGGACAACATTTTGTCCCTTCGCTGCCACCAAGAAAGAGCCTTCTGGACAACACTTGTACCAGATCTTTTACCAGAAAGAGCCTTATGGCCAACAATTTGTCCCTGCTCTGCTACCAGAAAGAGCCTCTTGACAACACTTTGTCCAAGCACTTCTGCCAGAAAGAGCCTTCTAGACAACACTTTGTCCCAGCTATGCTACCAGAAAGAGCCTTCTGGACAACAGTTCGTCTCCGCTCTGCTACCTGAAAGAGCCTCCTGGACAACACTTTGTCCCCGCTCTGCTACCAGATAGAGCCTCCTGGACAACACTTTGTCCCAGCTCTGCTTTCAGAAATAGCCTTCTGGACAGCACTTTGTCCCAGCTCTGCTATCAGGAATAGCCTTCGGACAACACTTTCCAAATACTTTTCCCCGGACAATGAATCCTTTGACAAGCCATTACGATTCAACAAGAAACAATAGGAAATCTAACATTTCAATAACATTTAATAGTTAAGTACAGGTCCACGTAAGGATCAGGCAGTTGAAAAACCTTAAAATTTTTGAAGAACTTTTTTTCTCTTGAAATGTGTTCAGATCAGCCTCCATAGGAATGTTCTTAAAGAATATTCCTCATACTTGGATGTTGAAGAAAGTTATAGGAGAGTAGCAAAAATTTGGTGGAATTATATAGAAAAAATAAATTATGTGGTGAATATCTCGCTACCCTGAGAAATGAATATGATATGTTTGATTTGTACCACATATACATTTCAAAACAGAAATAAAAAGTTTTGCAAAAAAAATTCCCCTGTCTGATTCTTACGTGGACCTATACTTAAGAAAGAAAATTTTAGATTACTTTTTTCAGTGATTTGGCAATGAATTCATGAACATTATGTGAAAGGTTATAATTTCAGTTCATTTCAATCTCTAAAAGGCACTTTGTCAACTACCTGAGATTTAAGGTAAAATGACGTTTATCTTTTAACAAGCTTTGACATCTGTTTGATCATGCTCCGTTTCTTTCATATCAATCAAAGTCTACACCCAAAAAAACTGCTTCAGACTTTATCTTTTAAGCTTCATATGATATATCTTTACAATTTTACATATGCTATTGAAATATAATTGTTAAAAGGTTATACAATCATGTAAAAATGAGGTCATTTAGACATCTTGTTCGAGGTCATGTACGTACACGAGAATCAAGAAATCTCTTCGTTCTACAAATTACAGCATTCATCAGAAACCATAAAAAGATTCAAGGTTTTCTCAAATTACTTATGAATGACAAATATCCCGTATTTGTGAAGCATGTACATGTTACAATACCCGAACAGGCCGATTTACTTTTCAAATGACATGATCTGATTGTGTATGCCTTTTCAGCTTTTTCAAGTCCAAGAATATTTTTGAAGTGGTTCATAACTTTTGAATAATATCTGAAAAGCAAATATGAACTGTAAATTAAGAAAAATACGAAAGCTTATTTACGAAAGATTATTAATGTCTTTTTTTTTTTTTTTTTTTTTTTTTTTTTGGAAAGAAAAAAAAATAAAAGTCGTTCAAATAGGTGACGTGCAATTTTGTGCTTTTTCTTCTATCATTTTATTGTCTTCAATATACTAAATAGTTTTACGTATTGTACCAAAAGCTACATAGTAACTACGACCAACAACCTACCGGAAGTAAATTAATTATAATATTCGAAAAATGAATTATAGATATGCTTTATTATCCCACCTCTGGCAAATTTCTTGCAATCTGATTGGTCGAGAAGAACCGAATATTATTAGGTCTTCCGACTTCCGTCGGAAGACCTATTGTTTTCGTAACCGTGGAAAATTGGATCAGCGATTTCTCAAGAACCCTGTAAGCTAGGACAATGAAAGTTCTCCAACGTTACGTTTGGAGTAAAAGCTAGATTGGTCTTTTTTATTTTTGGTCTCTGTTATTTTTTTATCATGTATTTAGTAGATTCAAATATTTGATGGGAGCGTCGAATTACTCAAAAGGACCGAAAATTTCATGTTTTGCTATTTGTAAGCTTAAATATCTCGTATTTTGCTATCTACAATTTCCATTCTTTTTGAAAGTCGACAGCCATGCAAGATATGAAATGCTAGATGCATACTGTAACGATTTATTACGATGACGTCCTTCACCGTCCTTCATATTTCCAAATTCAGAAGTTCATAGGAGGAAGACACTTTTTTGCTTATAATAGTAAACAAAAATTAAGCTTATGAAGTTTCCTAAAAATTTCAATATTATTATTTTTTATCCATATATTTGTCTTATTTAGTCTTTCTGATTTTTCCTATCTCTTACTGTTGAAAAGATATGAGCATCGAAATTTTGAGTTGGGTATTTCGATACACCTTCACGCCAACAGATCGGGCGCACACTAAAATTGGTAGTCCGAGTCCGACTCGAGAAAAGCAGTGTTGAGATTTTCAAATTCCGATTTCACGGCAATGATGAATATGCATTTCATAAATACATTTCGATATACACAGTTTGATTTTAAAACAGTTGATTAATTTAGAAGAGATCAGCTACAAACCAGAATTTACACACAAAAAGTGGTAGTTTGATTCCGATTTCTAACCTACAAACCTGTTTCTAAACTTCAATAACTATATTTTGAACATCAAGTTTAATTTCTAATTCTAGCAAACGTTCGAACATAATTTTCGGTTGGTTTATTTACAAATTGATGAACAATTTCTCCAACATTCTTCCCTCTCCTCGTTTTTCGAAAACAGTTCTGTTTATATTGAACGATGTCGCCATGATGGAAATTCAAAATAAACTTTGAAAAAAGGGAAGGGGGGGGGTTTCAAATTTGAACCTGCACAGCGAGAACCTCATGGTATTTATATATATATATTGAACGTAACTTGTTATTTCCATTTCTCTTCTCAAGAAAATTGGTTCTACAGCTACGAGCTCGCCTTTTTTTATGGGGGAAGGGGGCAGGAAGAATTTGCAAAAAAAAAATCCCGGCTCTGAAAAATGCTGAAAAAAATATTCCGGCCCAACGGGCCGGCAATTTTTTTTTCCCGGACCATGGAAAAGTAAGGATACATTGCATGATATGGAACTTTTTGCTGGCCCTTTGTGCCAGACAATTTAAAGTCAAAAAATTAATTAATATAAATACAAACTGTTGACATAGCTGTATCTACCAGAGACCTAATACGCATAGGCACAAAAATCTAGAAAAGGTTCTATTTAAACATCATACAATCTGTCTGAAATTCGCTAATTGCAAAGAGACATCTGAAGGAACGGTTATTAACTCATACTCTGTAACAGCGGGGAGTTTAACTTACACAGACATTCACAACATTTGACAATTTGTTTAAATCCGGCCCGAAGAACCGGCGAAAATTTTTCTCCGACTCTGGTAATGGCTGAAAAAAATGGCCTGCTCAGAAAATTGCTGAAAAAATTTTACCGGCTGGCAATAGAATTCCTAACCCCCCCCCCCCCCCCCCCCAAATCAAATGGTTGCTCACCAACAATTATCGGTTTGAAAATTTAATGTTACTGCTATTTGAAAACTTAAATATATAATATAAATACATGTAATGTGACGTCCTTCATATTTCCAAACCAAAAATTGTATAGGAGGAAGACACTCTTGTTGCAACCGCAACAAGAAACCTTTCTAGTGTTGTATTATGTTACTGACAGGATATTATTTTAATATCCTGCTTCTACAAAGACGCTTTTGACGTCACCGAGATGCTTTAAAATATGTTGAAGTAACATATACAAGCCAAAAGCCATCGGTGGGATAAATTCGTTATACAGTGTTTTACAGGGGGGATACTATTAGTTATACAGTGTTTTACAGGGGGGATACAGAAATATATTGGGTCGATGAAAAAAGTTGTATTGGGCGAGGCGAAGCCGAACACAATACAACTTTTTTCATCGACCCAATATATTTTTGTATCCCCCCTGTATAACACTGTATAACGAATTTATCCCACCGATGGCTTTTGGCTTGTGTATGTAACGTCAACATATTTCAAAGCATTTCGGTGACGTCAATATCGTAAAGCGTCTTAGCGGAAGCAGGATATTAAAATAATATCATGTCAGTAAAATAATACAACATAATATTCGGTTCTTCTCGACCAATCAGATTGCGAGAAATTTGCCAGAGGTGGGATAAAAATCCATGTATCGTCATGAATTGAGGACTAGTTATGTACACATAAAAATTGTGCTCATAATTTGTGTGGCAAATTCTTTTTGTGATACATATCATTATTATGTTTGGTTTCCAGTTATCGTTTATAACACTTTTATTGTACCGCGGAAGGGTTGATATAGACTTATCATGCTAGCTTTCGAACTTTTTAAGTTCAACAATTTCATCATCTGAATTCTTAATAGATCAAAACTAATCATATCGTTCCCACTGAGAATAATTTCATAATACTCCGCGACGGACTTTTATCGCTGAAGCAAGACAGTAGTTGCAAATCACTATTATGCAATGTGCCATTATTGATAAACAAATGCACTGTACCATGGATATTTGAATAAGAAATTGTACCCACGTTCTTTTTATCTATGACATGCATTGCTGGCCGCTTTTTAGAATCTAATTTGTCCTTCAACTCTGCATGATACTCCTTTTTCTCATAATAAAACTGATCATTTAAATTTCGCAAAATTGTCCTTTTGTTTTCTTTTTGTAATTTTAAAAAAGTGTTGTCGTTTAGAATGCGATGTTTATTCTATCGTTTCATGATAAAGCAATTCAAGTTGGGCGTACATTTGAAAAATTAAATTCAAGATCATATTTGATAATAATATCATAATGTACAAGGTTAAAACTGAATGACTTTTTAATTTTATCAGAACAGGAATCGTCGTCACAGGGGTTTTACATAATAGAACACATCATGCTTCATCATGGTAGATCAATGCATCCACAAAATGTTGGAAATTAAAGATAAAAGCAAGTGAAATGATTTTAAATACGGTATTATGGCATATTTCGACCACCCCCGCTTCATTTATGTTTAAATTTAAAAATCAGAAAACAAAACGTAACAAGAAGTGAATGCTAGACAAGAGAAAGCAGTTGAATTTTCATTTACAAAGCACCTCTAGAAACAGTTCTGTCAAGAAACTATGGATTCAAGGGTTTATTTGTACAGTTACCAAAAACAAAATTAACAGGTCATCATACAAGTTTTATAAACCCTGTCTCTTTCATTCCAAAATAAAGAAGCATCTATTATAGATATTTTTGCTCATTTGCAATTGAACGAAGTTAGATTGGGCGTCCGTTCGTCGTCGTAACTTTTCATCAGAACGGCTGAACAAAGTTTGAAGAAAATTTCAAAATTAAGGCATTAGGGGTATAATACTCTACTTCCGGTTGTTTTTATAACAGAGAAATTAAATACCACGAATTTGGCCGAAAACGCACGACCTCGGCAATGTTCGGGTCCATACAAATCAGTGAATGAAAGTCAAACACAAACCTAAAACCAGAATCCTTTGATAATTTCTTATTTTGTGTTTGATTTTCATTCACTGATTGACCAGTAGGAATGAAGTATTGAATTGTTGTTTTTTACATAATCTCTTAATCTTTTCATTCGCATCCATCAACATATGCCGCCACTAGAAGGTGAGGTAGATAGATTACAGGGGGTACCCTTCTTTGACAAACTTCTTCAGAACGGAAGCCCACATGTGTATCGACAAACCCAAAGCAGAATGATCCACCCCGAAGTCTGATTATTGAAAGGTTTTCGAGGTCTCCGAATTACGAAACCTATTGGGCTCAAGTGGTAGCTGAGAAAAGTATTCTTTCGCGTTATATTGCGAACACATTATAACGCGAAACTGTCGCGTAATCGAGAAACTTTCGCGTCATATCGAGAACATTTCGCGTCCTATCGCGAACCTTTGGCGTTATATTGCGAAACTTTCGCGTTTTATAGCAAGACTTATAACATCTGCTGAAGTGTCGCGGTAGAACGCAAAACTTTCGCATAATATTGCGAAACTGTTGTGATATAACGCGAAACTTTCGCGTAATAACTTTCGCGATATAACAGTTTTTCCTCGGTTTTTCCATGCAATGCCGGAGAAGACTACAGGTGAGTCAAGTATAATACTTAACGTTTTGCTGATGACTCCGGGGTCATAAACCTTGTAAAAATGTCGACTGTCATTTATAAAGTTTAGATAAAATTTAGATCTACTTTTAATCCTCCTATTTTGAATACAAGAAACTTTGCCTCAAATTTCGAAAGGAGTGCTGAATAATTGTTACAATTTAGAAGGTTTAAAGCTTTTTATTTCACATTCATTTATCTATTTTTCACGAAAGTCCCGAAACATGAAAGCTAGCTTTGGCAAATCTAATGAGTTGAGAAATGTAAACAGTGTATGATATTAGAAAAAAAAAGTAGAACGTGAATGGGTCCTTGAATAGTGTTAAACGAAACAAATCGAAACGAAACAAATCGAAACGGAATGAAACATATCGAAACGAAACATAAGGATTATTTCAACAATATCTGGCATCACATGTAAAAACTTTACATGTATACGTCAAATAGTGTTATGTTTCGTTTCGGTCTGTTTCGTTCCGTTTCGATTTGTTTCGTTTCGTTTTTGTTTTCGGAGCAATAACATGTTATGTACTCTTTATAGTTATACACTGACCACGTTTAGGCCAATCCCATTCAAACCATGAAAGAAAGATAACAACCCCTTAAATTCATATATTTTATGTAAAAAAAATCAGTACGCGCTATCGTGGAATGCCGAATAGACAATTGTTGATATAAGACCTCGTATAATTTTCATTCACGATGGGTGACACGAACATGAAGTCCCCACCGATACCCTCTTATCGCCGCAAGAACAGATGTATCAACGCCAATTATTGACTCTCTATTGTATGATTTATCTTGGACATTTACACACTTTATCATAACCAGTAGTTTATCTCAAGGAAATATTTGATCTTTTCGGTTTTATTACAAACAGGCAGTCAAAGTAATTGAGAAAAAAGATTTTCACAAGTTGATATGTTTGTATTCATACCCTGGGTAACAGACTATGTAACAGGATTAGACTGCGAGTTTTCCTAAGGATTGACAAGGAAGACTTTTAAAAAACGCCACAGTAGACGGGGAATCTCGATAAATACAAATTTGAGAAGGAATGCTGAGAGCACAATCAATAAAAAAGTGTTAAAAAATATAAAAATATTCGATCTTCTAAAAAACAGGAAAGCATTGTATTGTTCAATAATCAGATATTAGATTTTTTAATCGTACAAATTTTTAATCGGTGACCTCAATGGTTAAAGAACAATTGTTTCAGTTGATTGGCGAGGATAAAGGCTGAATGGTAGAGCATAGGTCAACGTATCTGTAGTAAATCGAGTAATCTTAATTTTGATACCAGTGGTTGGATTTACAAAAATTCTCATTCTATCCTAACTTGAAAATCTAATCATGCAAAACTGTAATAAACATTTGTAGTGAGAGACGGCGTTAACTGTTACTACTGTTCCGCGCTCGCCATTAGTTCACAAAAGGTCTGTTTTTATACGGGGATGTAATGTTGTAGTTGAAGAACGTCATTTTAACTGTTATGTGTCAAAATGAATTTTTACGAATATATGCAATAGTAAACTGCGTTATATGGTATACGAAACTTTCGAAAGTTAATCTGCTTAAACTCTATTTATTTCATCTTAAACATATTAGTCCATTAGATAGACTAAATAATCCAGACTCTTGGCTGCCGTTACCATACTTTAGTTTCAAATGATGCTGTGCTTTCGTATGCAAACCATATATACATTACACCTTGGTCAATAAACAAAGACATGAGTAGAGGATTTGATTCCAATTCTGGTTTTCGCTCGCCAATTGTTGTAATTACATGACTTTATTTTCTGGTGTGTGCACTTTTTTTTTAAATTAATTTTTTTTTTTAATTTATTTATTTATTTATTTATTTTTATTTATTTTTTTTTTTTTTTTTTTTTTTTTTTTTTTTTTGCTCTTCAAAAAAATCGGACTTTAAGACCAACCTAGAAAAAAAATCCTGGATCCGCCCATGTTTAATATAGAATAATATCAGTTTGAATAGTGAGTGATAGGGTTTTCATAACTGGCATGTCTTCCCTTATGACCTTAACCTTTCTATTGCAAAAAAAAAAATTTACATGGCATCCTGGACATTAACGTCCCGTTTTGGACCGTTAGATTCACACTGCTATTAACTTACAAGGAGTCACTCGGTTACTCTACCTAATATCATTGTCCTCTCTTTTCAAATAATATGTATGTACATGTCGGACCTTGATGTTATGTACAATGTGTACCTCTTCAGTTCAGAGATAAATATGTACGCATTATTGTAAAATTTTATGATTTTTTTTTTTTATTGCTTTCAATTTTACCCTTTATGTTAACATCAGAGACTCATCAGTCAAAGCTTTCCTATAATCTAGTTTTTATAAATGTGGAGAGGTTTATAACTTTTAAACCATATGATCTACCTCAGAATTGACAGATATGTATATGTTTTGTACAGAGGGATTTACATATCAGTGAATATCCCGAAAAATAACGTTAAGTCACAAACTTTAATCAAAACATGACCCTCCATAAACATAGTAAACATTACATTAGTGTATGAACTCGTCTCCAGAAATCAGTAAAAGATTTATCAATGGTATGGTGAAGTCGATGATTAACATGAACATTGTTTATTTGTCTGTATGAATTTTTATATAGTCCGTTTCAATTATGAAATTGAACGCGAACATATCTGATAAAATAAATAAATTATGTGGTCCTGTGTGGAGTTTTAATTAGGCGTTTGTTATTTTTTCAATATATTGAAACTTGCGGAGAGACTTATTAAATTATTATATATACATTATCGTAATATTAATATTAATAATATTATTTCCTTCGCCATGTTTAATCCTTATTTTTCGCAGGCATCATATTTCGCAAACAGACGATACGATACGGTTACAGAATTTATTAAATTATCTCTTTTTTTTTTTTCGAATGTAATTTGTCATTTTTCGCAAAATCAAAGAAGCAAAAGACTGTAATATTTATGGGGCATTGTGGTTTGTATCAATTATGACTTCTTATTTCTCTTATATGACTTGACGATGTAAGCAATACATTGTTCCAAAATTATCCTTAAACAGAAAGTTTCATTTTAGCATTTTTTCGCATTTCAGTACACTCGCGAAAACTGGTCTCTCGCCAAATTTTCCAATGGTCATTCCTCTTTTACAATTAATGTTTAATTCACAGTTTATATGCTTAAGAAAAATTATAGCAATTTGTAGGAATTATTTTATATGTCGCTTTCGATGTAGAGGTGAGCTATTTATACCTACTTGGGCCTCTACTAGTAACAATAAGGATATGGATAAGGAAAGTTGAGTTTATAAGTGGCATATTTCTTTCCTCATAAATACCTTATTTGAATCATATCATCGAGATATCATTCACATTTTCAGATAAACAAATAGGAAATATCTGAAAGTCGATACGAGTCCATATGTTCTTAACTAATCAAGTGGCAAATTCACTTCCAAATACATGTAGTGATCATGTACATTTCGCTCCATTTTGCAGACTCCAGTCGAGACTTTAAATGAAAATCACACAGAGAAATTCATTTGTAAGCGTTTTTGACTGGTTATTTTTTACAAGGAATTTTGTTTTTTATTGTTTTAATCTGTCTGGAGATGAATGAAGTAGATAATAGTAACTACATTATTGACTTTGAAGAACGGAAAAATCAGCACTTCACACAATTCATACCCCCCCCCCCCCCCTCTTCATCAGATCCTCGTTTGTCTCCAGGTACAAAGTTAAACTGTTGCACGAGAAATACATATGAAATAATACAAGGATGTGCAACCAACAAGGATTTTGACAGTAACGGCGTATTACTATGCGGATGTTGAACAAGAAGGTAGTGTCAAATCAGCCACACCCTTTACCAAATAAGGATGGCGGATGGATTTTTCTGATTTACATGTAAATGTAGCATTTGATTATTGAGTTTAAACATATTTTATTTTAATAGAACGAAAAGGGATTGGGCAACAAGTTCTACCAGTATTATGTAAGGCCCTCTCCCTAATTTGATTATTGTTATAACCTAACAACACCCACAACTTAATATTTTGGGAAGGAGCAAGATTTTGAACTTTTTACTGCTAAAATCGTATCTGAAAGATAGATTCTTTATCATTTTTTTGTGAGAGAATAGCATGTCTTGGTCCGAGTCTCTGAGATAGTCTAAAGTTCGATCTAGAATCTTTTGAAAAATTATGTTTTAAGGGACTCACATCCTTGTAGAGTACCTCCGGTTATCTGGTTTACTCATTTATCTTTTCTGTTTGAAGCACATTCATCATTTTAAACAGATATTCGGGGTTTTTTTTCAGATTTTTTATTTTTTTATTTTTTATTAAATCGAGGAAAACTGAGACTCAAAACAACTATATTAGGGAAAATTCTTCATTAGCCGCCGAAAAACAAGAACATGATAGAGTATATACATACATGTATGCTCTTTCTTTCTTGTGAATACTTATAGTTAGCAATATAAATTTATCACTGGGATGGGAACGGTGCATTTTCAAATTTGGGTTAGAAAAAAATGTGTGTCCCATGCATGTCTTATATGAAAAAAAGAATTTGTCCCTTACCAACTTTGTATAAAAAAGGAGATGTCCCATCAAATCTGACTTTTATATTGTCTGCATGGTTTGTACTGTCCATACAATTTTAATGAGTAGTTTTTGTACTATGTACTTTTTAGGCAAATTAATCTTTGAAGCCTACATATAAGTGTGCGGCACTACAGTACATTGTCACATGAAAATACTCATTTCCCCTTTTCTTAATAAATGCCCCAAATCAAAGGGGAATTACTATTGCACAGGTTTCTGTCTTCATGATATCAAAAATAGTGTCACAAGAATGTCATATTATATATGTATCCGTGCAAAGGTTATGTCCCTTTGTAATATGAAATCGACCTTTTCTGTATTGTCATAATAATTTTAGTTTCAACTGGTCAATAATAACAGCAAAGAAGATGCGGAATTATTCTTTTTCGTGATTTTAAAAGTTAATTGAGATTAACATAGAAATGCAGCTCCTTGTTGTAAAAAAAAGTTATTGTCCCATGCAATATCTCTGAAAAAATGGCTGTCCCATAATGAATTTTAATGAAAAAAAATGTCTGTCCCATCATGTTTTGCATCGATCCCACCCGGTGATGAATATCGCATGGTCCCCTATAGTATAGGTACGAGAAGCCAACTACATATATATTTGTCCTCAATATTGAGTGATTTTATTCCTTTCATGCTGATTTTGGGTAAGAATTATCCATGTTTTTGGGTATGCATTAGTTTAATGACAGTCCTTGGGCAATCTCTATTGTAATTCTATTAAAGATGTTTAACTGGAATGCGCTAATGGTCATCGTTAATAAGGCCATTTAAGTTCTGCCCCACATTCAAATCAAAGTTAGGTTACACTAAATTCATTTTTCATTCAGAAAAGTGCAATTCTCAAGCCAAGAATAATGAGAGTAAGCCGATTGCTCCGGATTTTGTTGTATTCGCATCATGCAATGAATGTTTTATAATAAAAGAAATTCCATTGATTACGCTGTGAAGCGTTCATGATACACGGGATACAGATTAGGGGTGAAATGTACATGTGGAAAATACATAATACTTTTTTTTCAATATGCTAGTTTAAAAATTATTTTCAATGTAGAAATAGGTAAAAATATTTTGACTTACTCAAAAAATTGTTTATCCTCTTCTCCTTTCACTTAAATGTAACTTCTGGGTTTCGGTCAAAATAAATTTGTTGAAGATTTGACCACTTTGAAACAAAGTAGAATGGAATAACAATGTGTTTATCTCTCCACACTTATAATAGCAACAAAATATATTCCTTTTCCAGAAATATTGGATGAATAATATATATATATATGTATAAATCTTTTGTATGATTATATATGTGTAGTTCTTGATATTTCCTCCTCAGAAAAATAAATCAGCTATATGCGCCTTCGAAAAATTTGCGAAACTGGTAGGAGTCATTTAAATTTGGTACCTATGATATGATGTAGGGGGAGTTAGACGTATCAGCTGATAGGGTTATAATACACCCATACCTGGTTACCTGTAATCAGCATCATAACTTGTTTGTTTACTTCTCATGCGTCACTGACGTCGAAAAGTCAATTAGCACTAATTTGTTCGACTGAAATGTCTTTTTCATCTAGAAATGATTTAACTTTAGATTTGAGTTTTCTACTTTTACGATGATCGTGTTTGATAAAAACATTATGGATAATATAAATGTAATGGTGATCAATAAAGATAAATTTGCATCAAAATCGATCTTATAAAATTGTCGATGAACTCACGATTGGGAATATAGAGAAAAGTTTGGTTGCGAGCTGGTTTTGCCCTGTTTGTTAGGAAAGGTCATTGCATCGGAAATACTCTAGATCACAAAGTCTTTTCAGTATGCAAAAACTTGTAAGTAATTACGATGCATTTTTAACTACTATAACTGGCAAATGGCACTCTTAAATCATGAAAACATTTTGTTAAAGAAGGAGCTGATTCTTTTTTTTTAAAAATCATGTCAGATTCTAAATTTCGAATGAAACATTTTCGATAGCGTGTCGTCATATTTGAACCAGTATTGTGTCCCAAGTTCATTCTTTGATATTTTACTGTAAAGAAACAACAAGTATGAACGGTCATAGATTGCTTCCTGTAGTTAATAAATGCGGGTTTCTTCACAAATAAGAAGATCACTTTGAAAGCCTACATTTAGCTGCTTTTGAAAGTCGCCGTCTAGTACTACTTACAGGGGGAAGATCTTTGTGCCTGCGCTTTTAATCCGGATGACCATACAATTCGTTATTACTTGTATATACTAGTAAAGATGAACGTCAAAGTCAGCGCTGGGTGCAAATTGGTTTCTCTCAACATATATCTTTTATGCTTCTTGTTTTAACGTGTCTGTTTTGATTGTTTGTATGGCCGTTCTGTGTGGGTATATATGTGACTCGCTGTCCAATGTTTTGATTGTTTGTATGACCGTTCTGTGTGAATATTAATGTTTCTCGCTGTACCCTGTTTTGATGGTTTGTATGGCCGTTCTGTGTGGGTATATATGTGTCTCGCTGTCCCCTGTTTTGATTGTTTGTATGACCGTTCTGTGTGGGTGTATATGTGTCTCTCTGTCCCCTGTTTTGATGGTTTGTGTGGCCGTTCTTTTTGGGTATCAATGTGTCTCTCTGTCCCCTGTTTTGATGGTTTGTATGACCGTTCTGTGTGGATATTTATGTGTCTCTCTGTCCCCTGTTTCAATGGTTTGTATGGCGGTTCTGTGTTGGTATTTATGTGTCTCGCTGTCCCCTGTTTTGATGGTTTGTGTGGCCGTTCTTTTTGGGTATCAATGTGTCTCTCTGTCCCCTGTTTTGATGGTTTGTATGGCCGTTCTGTGTGGGTATATATGTGTCTCGCTGTCCCCTGTTTTGATGGTTTGTATGGCCGTTCGTGTGTCTCGCTGTCCCCTGTTTTGATTGTTAGTACATGTATAGCCGTTCTGTGTGGGTATTTATGTGTCTCGCTGTCCCTTGTTGGTTTAAACAGTATTTATTTTTAAATTTTAATATTTGACATTTAACACAGAAAACATAAAAGGATTTGGCAACAAGATATGTGTCTCGCTGTCCCCTGTTTTGATGGTTTGTATGACCGTTCTGTGTGGGTATCTATGTGTCTCGCTGTCCCGTGTTTTGATTGTTTGTATGGTTCTATGTGGGTATTTATGTATCTCGCTGTCGCCTGTTAATTGTTTGTATGGCCGTTCTGTGTGGGTATTTACGTGTGTCGCTGTCCCCTGTTTCGATTGTTTGTACGTTCTGTAGTGGTATTTGTGTCTCACTGTCCCCTGTTTTAATTGTTTGTATGGCCGTTCTGTGTGGGTGTATGGTATATGTGTCTCGATGTCCCCTGTTGTTTGTTGAGGTCGTTTTGTCTGATGGCCCTTTGGTTTGTCACAATTCTGCGGGTGTGTTCCGCTGTGGTCAGTACAAGGTCTTGTTGGAGATATTTACAATATCATTGATGTCAAATGATTTATTATTAGTATTGTTGACAAGAAGACAAAGGTTTTATCTATATTTTGTCACGTCATGTTATATCATTTATTGAGATAGTTTTGTATTTTGCTTGCTCTGTCGTGGTCTTTTCTGCTTCGTGTTGTACCTTTCATGTTCTACATAATGACATGTCGTAGTCTTCCCCTTTTGTCGGAGTGCTAGCTCCAATATCGTATTTCATGTTTTGTGTAGAGTACGTTGTGGTTTTTGCTGTTTCTGTATCCGAGGATTAGTGCTTCATTCTATGGCCGTTGGTGTTCTGTCCCGTAGATTAGTGCTTCATTCTAAGGCCTTTGGTGTTGCTGTGCCGTAGATTAGTGCTTCATTCTACGGCCGTTGGTGTTTAGTGCTTCATTCTATGTCCGGTGGTGTTTCTGTCCCGTAGATTAGTGCTACAGTCTAAGGCCGTTGGTGTTTCTGTTCCATAGATTAGTGCTTCATTCTATGGCCGTTGCTGTTTCTGTCCCGTAGATTAGTGCTTCATTCTATGGCCGTTGCTGTTTCTGTCCCGTAGATTAGTGCTTCACTCTGAGGCCGTTGGTGTATCTGTTCCGTAGATTGGTGCTTCATTCTATGGCCGTTGGTGTATCTGTGTCCGTAGATCTGTGCTTCATTCTATGGCCGTTGGTGTTTCTGTCCCGTAGATTAATGCATCATTCTATGACCGTTGGTTTTGCTGTCCCGTAGATGAGTGCTTCATTCTATAGCCGTTGGTGTTTCTGTGTCCGTAGATTAGTGCTTCATTTTATGGCCGTTGTTGTCATTCTATGACCGTTGGTGTTTCTATTCCGTACATTAGTGCTTCATTCTATGGCCGTAGGTGTTTCTGTGTCTGTAGATTAGTGCTTCATTCTATGGCCGTTGGTGTTTCTGTGTCTGTAGATTAGTGCTTCATTCTATGGCCGTTGGTGTTTCTGTGTCTGTAGATTAGTGCTTCATTCTATGGCCGTTGGTGTTTCTCTTCCGTAGGTTAGTGCTTCATTCTATGGCCGTAGGTGTTTCTCTTCCGTAGATTAGTGCTTCATTCTATGGCCGTTGGTTTTTCTGTTCTGTAGATTAGTGCTTCATTCTATGGCCGTAGGTGTTTCTCTTCCGTAGATTAGTGCTTCATTCTATGGCCGTTGGTTTTTCTGTTCTGTAGATTAGTGCTTCATTCTATGGCCGTTGGTGTTTAGTGCTTCATTCTATGGCCGGTGGTGTTTCTGTCCCGTAGATTTGTGCTTCATTCTAAGGCCGTTGGTGTTTCTGTCCCGTAGGTTACTTCTTCATTTTATGGCCGTTGGTGTTTCTCTTCCGTAGATTAGTCCTTCATTCTTTGACCGTTGGTGTTTCTGTGTCTGTAGATTAGTGTTTCATTCTATGGCCGTAGGTATTTAGTGCTTCATCCTATGGCCGGTGGTGTTTCTGTCCCGTAGATTAGTGCTTCATTCTATGGCCGTTGGTGTTTCTGTGACTGTAGATTAGTGCTTCATTCTATGGCCGTAGGTGTTTCTCTTCCGTAGATTAGTGCTTCATTCTATGGCCGTTGGTGTTTAGTGCTTCATTCTATGGCCGGTGGTGTTTCTGTCCCGTAGATTAGTGCTTCATTCTATGGCCGTTGGTGTTTCTGTGTCCGTAGAGTAGTGCTTCATTCTATGGCCGTTAGTGTTTCTGTCCCGTGGATTAGTGCTTCATTCTATGGCCGTTGGTGTTTCTGTCCCGTAGATTAGTGCTTCATTCTATGGCTGTTGGTGTTTCTGTGTCCGTAGATTATTGCTTCATTCTATGGCCGTTGGTGTTTCTGTCCCATAGATTAGTGCTTCATTCTATGGCCGTTAGTGTTTCTGTCCCGTAGGTTAGTGCTTCATTCTATGGTCGTTGGTGTTTCTGTCCCGTAGATTAGTGCTTCATTCTATGGCCGTTGGTGTTTCTGTCCCGCAGATTAGTGCTTCATACTATGGTCGTTGGTGTTTCTGTTTCCGTAGATTATTGCTTCATTCTATGGCCGTTGGTGTTTCTGTCCCATAGATTTAGGGGTTACCATGCATGTGTTTTACAAAAACTGACAGGGTATCGGCGAATCCCCTGTCAGAAATTGAGTTTTACCGCGAGGCGTCAGCCGAGCGGTAAAACGGATATTTCTGACAGGGGATTCGCCGATACCCTGTCAGTTTTTGTAAAACATCAGTATGGTAACCCTATTCTAATGCTTTTGTCAACAAGGAGCTAGAAAACGTCTGCTTTTAACGGCATCGCCATAGGAACGCATGACGTCATAGCAAAAACTGCAGTGAAACGTGAATCCCCTTGCAGTTTTTTCATCGCTCAACCAATCAGAATGCGCGTTACAAACGGAGAGCATTAGAATAGTGCTTTATTCTATGACCGTTGGTGTTTCTGTGTCTGTAGATTAGTGCTTCATTCTATGGCCGTTGGTGTTTCTGTCCCGTAGATTAGTGCTTCATTCTATGGCCGTTGGTGTTTCTGTGACTGTAGATAAGTGCTTCATTCTATGACCGTAGGTGTTAATGCGTCTGTAGATTAGTGTTTCATTCTATGGCCATTGGTGTCATTCTATGACCGTTGATGTTTCTGTGTCTGTAGATTTGTGCTTCATTCTATGGTCGTTGGTGTTTCTGTGTCCGTAGATTTGTCCTTCATTCTATGGCCGTCCCGTAGATTAGTGCTTCATTCCATGGCCGTTGGTGTTTCTGTGTCCGTAGATTAGTGCTTCATTCTATGGCCGTTGGTGTTTCTGTGTCTGTAGATTAGTGCTTCATTCTATGGCCGTTGGTGTTTCTGTCCCGTAGATTAGTGCTTCATTCTATGGCCGTTGGTGTTTCTGTGACTGTAGATAAGTGCTTCATTCTATGGCCGTTGCTGTTTATGTCCCGTATATTAGTGCTTCATTCTATGGCCGTTGGTGTTTCTGTCCCGTAGATTAGTGCTTCATTCCATTGCCGTTGGTGTTTCTGTGACTGTAGATAAGTGCTTCATTCTATGGCCGTTGGTGTTTATGTCCCGTATATTAGTGCTTCATTCTATGGCCGTTGGTGTTTCTGTCCCGTAAATTAGTGCTTCATTCTATGGCCGTTGGTGTTTCTGTCCCGTAGATTAGTGCTTCATTCCATGGCCGTTGGTGTTTCTGTGACTGTAGATAAGTGCTTCATTCTATGGCCGTTAATGTTTATGTCCCGTATATTAGTGCTTCATTCTATGGCAGTAAGTGTATATGCCCATACAGTTCTTTATTTATCCAATCTTTTTGAAACAGGTTTTCCTCTGTATTGTGTTTTCTAGAGTGAAGGACGTTTTGTTGTTGTTGTTGTTGTTGTTGTTGTTGTTGTTGTTGTTGTTGTTGTTGTTGTTGTTGTTGTTGTTGTTGTTGTTGTTGTTGTTGTTGTTGTTGTTGTTTCTTATTACATGTATTACGCCTTATTTTGTGTAAAATTGCTGTTTTGTGAATTCTACTTGTATTTGTAATGTTTTGTGTTGAGTTATACGGTCAGAGTATCTTCGTATATTCATGCTATTTGTTTCCTGGGAGTTTTTGTATGCGTTAATGCTCGAATTGTCAGGGGATGTTCACTGCATCGTGATATTCTCTGGTTCTTGAATTTTACACATAGATACTCTGTCTCTGTGGTCGCCCACCCGGTCTCATATTTCTTTTCTGTTTTTCTCTCTCCGAGCACTCCGGTTTCCTCCTGTTCCAAGGACCCCATGAATACGTCAACATCTGAGCCAACGTGAGAACATGATTGTTAGATGTTTTAAAATAAAGGTATTTCTACATTTTTATTTCCTCCCTTAAATTCATTCTCATTTATTTATTTTGATTGATCAATTTTCTTACTCAATATTCTGAGATATCCTCCTTCCTTCTTTAAAAAAGTAACATTTCTATTTAGTGCGCATACCGTTGAAATTCTTTTAAAATATTTTATTTTATTCAATTTCACAATTCAGATAGTTTACATGTTTCTGAAATCATATCTGATGTTACATTTATCAAAAAGCTTCCATAACAGCCAGCAAAACCGATCATGCTAAACGATACGACATTCCTAACTTTCCGTTATCACTGTATTGGGTAAAACATATACTAGTATATTAGATGAAATATGACGGGTTTGAGAAAATAATCTAGTTTTTTAAAACACCTCCTCAGTTACGTGCGACAGAACTTCAAAAACTTACACCTAATTATCTCGTTATTACTGCAATTTCAATTCAAACATCGGTGCCAATATCCTTTGGACCATTGAGTACGCATCGATGGTGACATAAATTTTAATGTCACTATGCAACAAAATAAGAAAATACATTAATTATGACTTGAAATGCTGGTAGAATGCTTGATAAATCATGAAAGATGAAAATATTGAGTTAGATGAGAGAAAAACATTATAATAATGCAGAGTCAAAACATTCTTCTGACACTAAGTTTGTCAGACAAAAGACAAATTCATAGGAAACAACTGCCGGAAAAGAGCCAGAAATCCAAAATATAGAAAAAAAAATACAAGAAATCCTTCAAAACGAAAATACTTTAAGGAACAACACGTCGTTGAGAAACAATATACTAGTATGCCCTTCAGAGAAAGAAAGTAAGATGCACTCAAAAAGAACGTAACATCTTTTTTTTACCGAAGAACAAGTCCTACAAAATAGCCTACATGACCTACAAATATTTTCATCAAGTCTAACAGAAGGCATTTCAAAAGAAACGATAGATAAAGAAATTTCAATTTTTCAAAATAATGATTCCCTAGGAAGATCTCCGACAAGATCACTTGGCTATTACCACAACACACCCACTGGATTACAACAAACAATGGGCACAAAACAACACATCCACTGGATTACAACAAACACTGGGCACAAAACAACACACCCACTGGATTACAACAAACAATGGGCACAAAACAACAACAAACAGGGGACAACCAGACAAGATCACTTGGCTCTTACAACAACACACCCACTGGATTACAACAAACAATGGGCACAAAACAACAACAAACAGGGGGGCAACCAGACAAGATCACTTGGCTCTTACCACAACACACCCACTGGATTACAACAAATAATGGGCACAAAACAACAACAAACAGGGGGACAACCAGACAAGATCACTTGTCTCTTACCACAACACACCCACTGGATTACAACAAACAATGGGCAAAAAACAACAACAAACAGGGTGCAACCAGACATGATCACTCGGCTCTTACCACAACACACCCACTGGATTACAACAAACAATGGGGCACAAAACAACAACAAACAGGGGGCAACCAGAAAATATCACTTCGCTCTTACCACAACACACCCACTGGATTACAGCAAACAATGGGCACAAAACAACAACAAACAGTGGACAACCAGACATGATCACTTGGCATTTACCACAACACACCCACTTGATTACAACAAACAATGGGCACAAAACAACAACTAACAGGGGACAACCAGACATGATCACTTGGCTCTTACCACAACACACCCACTGGATTACAACAAACAATGGGCACAAAACAACAACAAACAGGGGACAACCAGATAAGATCTCTTGGCTCTTACCACAACACACCCACTGGATTACAACAAACAATGGGGCACAAAACAACAACAAACAGGGGACAACCAGACGTGATCACTTGGCTCTTACCACAACACACCCACTGGATTACAACAAACAATGGGCACAAAACAACAACAAACAGGGGGGCAACCAGACAGGATCAGTTGGCTCTTACCACAACACACCCATTGGATTACAAAAAACAATGGGCACAAAACAACAACAAACAGGGGAGCAACCAGACAAGATCACTTGGCTCTTACCACAACACACCCACTGGATTACAACAAACACTGGGTAAAAAAACAATACACCCACTGGATTACAACAAACACTGGGCACAAAACAACACACCCACTGGATTACAACAAACAATGGGCACAAAACAACAACAAACAGGGGACAACCAGACAAGATCACTTGGCTCTTACCACAGCACACCCACTGGATTACAACAAACAATGGGCACAAAACAACAACAAACAGGGGGCAAACAGACAATATCACTTGGCTCTTACCACAACACACCACTGGATTACAACAAACAATGGGGCACAAAACAACAACAAACAGGGGGCAAACAGACATGATCACTTGTCTCTTACCACAACACACCCACTGGATTACAGCAAACAATGGGCACAAAACAACAACAAACAGGGTGCAACCAGACAAGATCACTTGGCTCTTACCACAACGCACCCACTGGATTACAACAAACAATGGGCACAAAACAACAACAAACAGGGGACAACCAGACGTGATCACTTGGCTCTTACCACAACACATCCACTGGATTACAACAAACAATGGGCACAAAACAACAACAAACAGGGGGGCAACCAGACAGGATCACATGGCTCTTACCACAACACACCCACTGGATTACAACAAACAATGGGCACAAAACAACAAACAGGGGGCAAACAGACAAGATCACTTGGCTCTTACCACAACACACCCACTGGATTACAACAAACAATGGGCACAAAACAACAACAAACAGGGGACAACCAGATGTGATCACTTGGCTCTTACCACAACACATCCAATGGATTACAACAAACAATGGGCACAAAACAACAAACAGGGGGCAAACAGACAATATCACTTGGCTCTTACCACAACACACCCACTGGATTACAACAAACAATGGGCACAAAACAACAACAAACAGGGGACAACCAGACGTGATCACTTGGCTCTTACCACAACACACCCACTTGATTACAACAAACAATGGGCACAAAACAACAACAAAAAGGGGCAAACAGACATGATCACTTATCTCTTACCACAACACACCCACTGGATTACAACAAACAATGGGTAAAAAACAACAACAAACAGGGGCAATCAGACAAGATCACTTGGCTCTTACCACAACACACCCACTGGATTACAACAAACAATGGGCACAAAACAACAACAAACAGGGGCAAACAGACATGATCACTTGGCTCTTACCACAACACACCCACTGGATTACAACAAACAATGGGCACAAAACAACAAACAGGAGGCTAACAGACAAGATCACTTGGCTCTTACCACAACACACCCACTGGATTACAACAAACAATGGGCACAAAACAACAACAAACAGGGGGCAAACAGACAATATCACTTGGCTCTTACCACAACATACCCACTGGATTACAACAAACAATGGGGCACAAAACAACAACAAACAAGGTACAACCAGACATGATCACTTGTCTCTTACCACAACACACCCACTGGATTACAACAGACAATGGGCACAAAACAACAACAAACAGGGGGCAAACAGACAAGATCACTTGGCTCTTACCACAACACACCCACTGGATTACAATAAACAATGGGCAAAAAACAACAACAAACAGGGGGCAACCAGACAATATCACTTAGCTCTTACCACAACACACCCACTGGATTACAACAAACAATGCACACAAAACAACAAATTGACAATATTTGCAGAAACATTGAAATACATACATCTGGATAGATCAATGTACATACGATGCCACTTTGAACGAAATAATAGCAAATGTTGTGTTTATCCGGATTACGTGTTGATGTTCATTTCAAGTAAGTTTGATTTAATAGAAATGGTAAGGTCTAAGAATTCTCTGAGAAAAATTTAATTGAAGAAACAAAACCATATACATAAATGTACAAAAACAACAATCACGAAATAAAAAGTCATAGGATAAACCTAATTCCACAGGAGATCCACACGAATATCCGCCTCTACAATCCTTATGTATGAACTTTGACTAGAGAGATGGGAGGGAGCGGATATCAGTGAGGGTTGTTGGCATCGAGCTCCTGTGACCTATAACTGTTTAAAGAAATGACCGCAGTTAATCTAAGTCATGAGATTATATGCCGATTAAACAAATCCAAAATATATCAAGTATTCTAAATATTTATCCTGTATTCTAAATACTAATATAATGCGTACAAAAGAAATTGTATTTGTTTGATAATGCATCGCTTTGCACTGAACGTTAAAGAATAATATCATGACTTCACAAAAAAAAATACTCAATAAATATTAGAATTATATAAACTGAAATAAAGGGCGTTTATTTTTATGAATTGTCTTGTATGAATTTTGCTTATTGGAGCCGAAAGAAAAATTAATTGTCTAGATGTGTTTATTCCATAAATCAGTATCAATGTGGTCTCGGGAGTTTGCACCTTTTGTGATTCAAGAGTTTTGCAAGTACATTTATTCAATGAACCCATGCATTGGAAAATATTATTACTTAATTTACGAAGCGAAAAAAAGAGAGGCACCTACTTAGATCTTTTCCTGATGGGATTTTTATCATTAAAAAGAGAAAGTTGTTTGTTCAGGTTGTACTGAATAATATTTATCTAATTCCGATGATAATCTGGTTCTAGCAGATGATAAAGACATAAAAACGCCTGGCAGGGTGGACAAACATCACAGGACATTTCAGATTATAAAAAAAGATTATAACTGGGTGGGACCAAGTTTTGTTATTTATCTTACCTTAAATACCCTCGACTATATGTACAATAGATATGCACTTAAAAAGAAAACGGACCGAAAATAAAACTAACGAGATCCGATAAAATTCAAATTAGTCAAAAACTTAAATTCCAAGTCTAAACTCCGCTACCTTTGACTGATCAATGTGCGATTGAATTCAAATTATTCATTATCATCAAATTATTTATTTATCTATTCACAAAATTATCTATATACACATTTATTTATTCATTTGTTCGTTTTTAAAGATTATCTCAAATCTTATCATAAAATATGGTTTATGCGAGTTTATTGTTTCTTGATTTACAGTAGCTATCATCTTAATTATTACCTTGACGGTCGTTTAATTTCTCGTCTGAAATTCTATAGCTTTACACTTCTTGTCAGAATGTGAAGCAAACCCGTCTGTCTGTCTGTCTGTCTGTCCTTTTCGTTCGTATAGCCGACTGTTTGCTATACATTTTGATTTTATTTCAAAGCAATTCTAGTCTGTAGATAGATCTACGTCTGTCTGTTTGTCCGTTTCTCGGTTCCTCTGCATTTTGGTTGAAGATTCTGATCGAAGCAAACTCTCAGAAATTAAAAGCAACAAGTTAAAAGTCATGTTTGTAGAACATTAATACCCCCCTACCCCTTCTGTGATTAAAGTCTGTCACAACTTTATACTTGCATTGATACAACCTATGGGGGTATAAAGTAACAGTTTCATTTCAATATGTAACTCCACTCAAGAGATATTGAACAGAAACCCTGAAGTTTTGGTATTTTTCAAAGTGCAAGGGGCATAACTCTGTCCAAATTTTTTTGATCGGACCTAAATATGAACTTGACCTAGATTTTCATTTGATGTGTCTGTATACAAAATTTCATTTTTATATGTAACTCCACTCAAGAGATATTGAACGGAAACCCTGAAATTTTGGTATTTTTCGAAGTGCAAGGGACATTACTCTGTCAAAATTTTGTTGATTGGACCCAAATAAGAACTTGACCTAGATTGTCATTTGATGTATCCGTATACAAAATTTCATTTCAATATGTAACTCCACTCAAGAGATATTGAACGGAAACCCTGAAATTTTGGTTTTTTTCGAAGTGCAAGGGGCATAACTCTGTCAAAATTTTGTTGATCGGACCCAAATATACACTTGACCTAGATTTTCATTTGATGTGTCTGTATACAAAATTTCATTTCAATATGTAACTCCACTCAAGAGATATTGAACAGAAACCCTGAAATTTTGGTATTTTTCGAAGTGCAAGGGGCATAACTCTGTCAAAATTTTTTCGATCGGACCTTAATACGAACTTGACCTGGATTTTCATTTGATGTGTCTGTATACAAAATTTCATTTCAATATGTAACTCCATTCAAGAGATATTGAACGGAAACCCTGAAATTTTTGTATTTTTCGAAATGCAAGGGGCATAACTCTGTCAAATTTTTTTTTGATCGGACCCAAATATACTCTTGACCTAGATTTTCATTTGATGTGTCTGTATACAAAATTTTATTTCAATATGTGAATCCACTCAAGAGATATTGAACAGAAACCCTGAAATTTTGGTATTTTTCGAAGTGCAAGGGGCATAACTCTGTCAAACTTTTTTCGATCGGACCTTAATACGAACTTGACCTGGATTTTCATTTGATGTGTCTGTATACAAAATTTCATTTCAATATGTAACTCCATTCAAGAGATATTGAACGGAAACCCTGAAATTTTGGTATTTTTCGAAATGCAAGGGGCATAACTCTGTCCAAATTTTGTTGATCGGACCCAAATATGAACTTGACCTAGATTTTTGTTTGATGTGTCTGTATACAAAATTTCATTTCAATATGTAACTCCATTCAAGAGATATTGAACGGAAACCCTGAAATTTTGGTATTTTTCGAAATGCAAGGGGCATAACTCTGTCAAAATTTTTTTTGATCGGACCCAAATATGAACTTGACCTAGATTTTTGTTTGATGTGTCTGTATACAAAATTTCATTTCAATATGTGAATCCATTCCAGAGATATTGAACGGAAACTGATGTCGCGGACCGACCGACAGACCGACAGACCGACCGACCGACCGACAGCGGCAAACCTATATGTCCCCTCTTCTTCGAAGGGGGGCATAATAAAAACATAAAACTATATCAGTAGGTTTACATGACAATTCATTTTCATTTACACCATAATTATTGACTGGTGACCTTGACTATATGATATTTTATATGTAGATTTTCTATGACCAAAACTTTTGTTTAGTACCCGTATAACTGTCACCTTGTCATCTTGACCTTTAATTTTTTTTATGTAACACACAAAGATTGTGCGAGGGCATTCGCGTTTTCAACCACTTTTACATCCAGATTGGATTATTGCAGCTTAATTCGCTTTAATGCAATGAAAATAAATCGGTACGAAAAATGACAAATTCCCACAGCATGTGAAGAATTTAACATAATTTGTTTTATTGGTTAAATCGCTGGGCGATGCCCACATCAATATTGGACATGCTGGCTAATCATCCGCATTATTATAATAGATGTTTTGTGACAGTATGCCACCCGTTACGGGTAATGGCGGTGATGGTCAGTGCCGACACCCAGTCTCTGTCAGCTATCAGATCATTCAAAGGTCCCCTACTTATATTGTACAATAATAATCAAAATCTGATAGTCTAGGTATAGTAGTGGGTTTTACTCCACAAACATGCCTAGAAGGATTTTAATACACAAACATTTATATTGTAGAAGTCACTAAGTCCTCTCGTTGTAGTCTGTTTATACGATTTTATCTGTATAATGATAAGTCCATCTCATCAATGACAAATTGTTCCTTAATACAAATCTAACAATTTTGAAAAAAGCAATTCCGTGTGTAAATATAGATTGTACGTACATAGTAATTCGTATATAAGTACAATTTTAAAAGTATATTTAACGTAATATGTAAGAAACAGAATTTTAGGACACAACTCTAATTGCTACTTCAGCCTATAAAACTTGCCATCTTGATACAACAGTGGAACATGAAGTTAAATGAATTAGAACAAAATATTTGGTGTCATCCCGATTGTCCCACATTTATATAAAAAAGGTATAAAAGTCATTAGTCCTGACGAATTATTGAGAAATAGTGAATCTCGTTATTTTAAGGTGAAGAGTCTCGTTATATACTGGATGAAGACCGCTTTGGAAGTAGATGTTTTATATCACTAAATATATTACAGATGTTTGAACCGGAAAATTTGCCTTTATCAGCCGAAAACACAACGTTAGAATTTAGTTATTCCTTTTCTAATGCATTTTTTATTGATTTTACAAAGTATGACGTTAGCAACGTAAACGGCGAAAACGTTCTCTTTTCACGGCCATACTTAGCAGCGAATAACCATTATCGCAATGTCGCAAGTAGATCCGCTACCTCACACAAACAAGATCCGTTACTTTTTTGTTGAGAGATAAAATCAAATTTAAAAATAACGAAGTGTTTTCCATACTTTCTTCCTTAACTTGAAATCTGAAATCAATTTGATATGATATAAAAGCGGAGAATGTGAATTTATACAATTGGGCGTGTACAAGTTATTCGTCCATAATTTTTTTTTTTTTTTAGCAGCACTTATATGTATAGTATATTATTAGCCACTGCTTTTGTTTTCATAATTATATTTCGTCATGTGACAAAATGAGCAGAAATAAATGGTCAGATACTCAGTGCGACGCTAAAAATATATTTTTTAAAATCTGTCTCGGTTAAATTGTTAATTTTTACAACTTCTCAAGGTTTAGCATCACTGGGATGAATTGGGGGAATTTCCGCAATTTAATCTCTTTATTTTAATCTCTTTATAAGAAACGTTTGAAAAATGGAAGGACGCACAGTGTAACTGAAAGAACGTTACATATTAAAACAACCTTTTTTTCCTTTTAAAAATGGTTTAATCTATATACAGGAAATTGGATTATAAAAATTATTTTTTCAAGAAAAAAAAGTGTATGTGTAAAGCAAAACAACTTTTTTTATCTTGTTAGTTTTGGCCTGAAAATAAGGAATAATCACGACAAGACAAAGTTTGCTTTGTAAAAAAAATTTTGAATTGAACACATTTTGCCTTTTAAATTGTTCATTCAATTCGACGAAGTATCATTTTTCTTGCAAACTGATTCACTATCCAATTTGTTTATTTTCAAATTAAGCATTAATCTTTTTTGTTGACAGACATTTTAGGTGAGAACTATCCAAAAACTCAGAATTTGATAAATTAATCGGTTTTTACCCTTTTCATGCGGGTGTTGCTGGCATGCAGGCGATGTTTACCCTCTCCGAGCACCAGGATTTGTGCTTGACATTCAAAGTCACGTATTGGCAAGGGGGGGGGGGGGTGTAAAATATAAATAAACAGAAAAATAAAGGGTAAATGCTGATCATGAAAAGTTTATCTCATCGTAATCTCCCGTATTTTCTAAAATGTTGATTTTTCAAATTTGGTCTGCTTTCGGAAAAATGCCGATTCTGGCAATGGAGATCAAGACAATATTTGGATCCAGCGACCTCTATTAATTCACCGAAAATAACGTGTATCTGAGATCCATCAACCAACCGAATGTGAAATTTTGTGTAGATAAGTAAATTTTCAAATTATTTGATGGCCAAGCAAATCTGAAAAATAAGCAAAATTGACAGAAATTCAGAACATTCTCAAATAGCAATATTTTATGTTTTCTTTTTTATAAATGAGCTCAATGGGCGTCCATAGTTTTGTAAAGGCAATTTATAAGCAAATGAATCGTAAAAAAAATCTTACAGATTGTACAAATAACCAATTCAATTTAAAACTTAAAGTCTTTTAGATTCCCATAATGCACGAGAGTTGCTAGGTATACACCTAACGAGTTAACCGTCCGTGCAGGCTCCCACGGCGCGTTACGTAGCCAACGTTTTTGGCGGATCGATACCTGATTTGTATGAACGGTGTCGAATCAACAAGGGTGGGGCACAGTATTTTGATAATTGATATAGAAGTTCCTTTTAGCCTGGTGGTGACATTGAATGTAAATCAGCGGTCGGGGTGAGATTGCACCTTTTATGGAAAAACGAACGCGGTTTGATCTTCTTTCCCACAGGAATTAAATGAAACCGACGTTACCAGCTGAATGGACATAAATTGAATTAAACATTAATGTATACACGTAGTTACATCACACGGTTAGCATTTTTATAATTGTAAGATATAATGTTTGTAAAATATATACGAAAAGGCTCTCACTATTCATAAAAACTACATGTAGTGGATCAACCACCGGCGTACACACCCTCTATACAAATCACTAATACTAATAGAATGAATTCAATAGATTTATGTCTAAAGACGCTTTATGTCGGACAGGAAGCATCTACTCGTCAAAGTTACATACCTTTCTTTTCTTTGTAAATTAAATGTTTATGAAACGCCCTAACGGATATTATTTTGTGCAATGGATCTTGTTATCACTTGCGTAATGTTTCTGTCTGTAGTTCAGAATACATATAAATTCACACATTATGTCATTTTTCTAACTTTCAATTTTGATCAATAGCTATCAAAAGAGAACACACGACATCAATATTGACTTGTCAAATATATACGTCAATACATATATAGATAATGAATTAAGGACCTCACCATATCATTTTATTCTTCATTCAAAATGTAAATATGAATATATATATTTATGAATAAGAGCTATATATGATACGAGAATACAAGTGTATTTTGAAGCCGGAGAAAAGGCGGTTTTTTTTATGGGGGGGGGGGGGGGGGGTTGGAGGTGGTTTGTTTTTGTTTGTTTCTTTGGGGTTTTTTTTTTTGGGGGGGGGGGGGTCGTGATGAAATACACGAAATATCTAGATAACTTACTTATATAGTCAAGATTCAGAGAAAAATCCAAAATATATAATTGTAATGTTTTTCCTATCTGGATAATTCATTTTCATTTATTTATTTACAAAATCTGTTCAATATTGCATGTGTTTTCGTGTTTTCTTCAAAACTTATGGATTTAAAAAAAAAATTCATTTGTTTCAATATCCAAAATGTAAAGGTACTGCAAGGATTCTAGCCCTTGTATCTTTTTACCTTTAAAGTTTAATATTGAAATTTCATAAGGAACAAGGTTTGTCGTATCCCAAATCGTCAAATGATATGGAAAAGCAACTTTGTTTTATATACATGTATAAATATGATTGTTTGATTTCTCCCTGACTGGCTGGTACGTTTTTCGATTTCAAAAGGACGAGAGAAAAAAAAACACATTAAAAACAAGAAATCAGATAATCATGCAATTCAGATATTTTTGAATCAGTATATCCTGACTGAGCGAGTGAAAGTCA
This sequence comes from Pinctada fucata, assembly GCA_028142955.1. Lineage (NCBI taxonomy): Eukaryota > Metazoa > Mollusca > Bivalvia > Pterioida > Pteriidae > Pinctada > Pinctada fucata. The sequence continues at coordinate 58,796,034 of AP027105.1, forward strand.
AACGAGGAACACCAAATCAGAATTTAAAAGAAACGTATGTTCAACTGGCATACAAAACCTTGAAAATGCAAAAACAAACAAAACAACCAAAATATTATGCCTAGACCTGTGTAAAGTATAAATCACCAATGTAGATGAGGTCAAGTGCTCGGAACAGGTGCAGAAAAGCCCCCCCCCCCCCACCTGGATGTGTCAAAGTCTGTGTTATTGTATGGTCTCAACCTTACTTTTTTCAATGGCACCTCAATGAGTCTTGATGCTTTTTAGGTCTTCCGACTTCCGTCGGAAGACCTATTGTTTTCGTAACCGTGGAAAATTGGATCAGCGATTTCTCAAGAACCCTGTAAGCTAGGACAATGAAAGTCCTCCAACGTTACGTTTGGAGTAAAAGCTAGATTGGTCTTTTTTATTTTTGGTCTCTGTTATTTTTTTTATCATGTTTTTTAGTAGATTCAAATATTTGACGGGAGCATCGAATTACTCAAAAGGACCGAAAATTTCATGTTTTGCTATTTGTAAGCTTAAATATCTCGTATTTTGCTATCTACAATTTCCATTCTTTTTGAAAGTCGACAGCCATGCAAGATATGAAATGCCAGATGCACACTGTAACGATTTATTACGATGACGTCCTTCACCGTCCTTCATATTTCCAAATTCAGAAGTTCATAGGAGGAAGACACTTTTTTGCTTATAATAGTAAACAAAAATTAAGCTTATGAAGTTTCCTAAAAATTTCAATATTATTATTTTTTATCCATATATCTGTCTTATTTAGTCTTTCTGATTTTTCCTATCTCTTACTGTTAAAAAGATATGAGCATCGAAATTTTGAGTTGGGTATTTCGATACACCTTCATGCCAACAGGTCGGGCGCACACTAAAATTGGTAGTCCGAGTCCGACTCGAGAAAAGCAGTGTTGAGATTTTCAAATTCCGATTTCACGGCAATGATGAATATGCATTTCATAAATACATTTCGATATACACAATTTGATTTTAAAACAGTTGATTAATTTAGAAGAGATCAGCTACAAACCAGAATTTACACACAAAAAGTGGTAGTTTGATTCCGATTTCTAACCTACAAACCTGTTTCTAAACTTCAATAACTATATTTTGAACATCAAGTTTAATTTCTAATTCTAGCAAACGTTCGAACATAATTTTCGGTTGGTTTATTTACAAATTGATGAACAATTTCTCCAACATTCTTCCCTCCCCTCGTTTTTCGAAAACAGTTCTGTTTATATTGAACGATGTCGCCATGATGGAAATTCAAAATAAACTTTGAAAAAAGGGAAGGGGGGGGGTCCAAATTTGAACCTGCACAGCGAGAACCTCATGGTATTTATATATATATATATATATTGAACGTAACTTGTTATTACCATTTCTCTTCTCAAGAAAATTGGTTCTACAGCTACGAGCTCGCCTTTTTTATGGGGGAAGGGGGCAGGAAGAATTTGCAAAAAAAAATCCCGGCTCTGAAAAATGCTGAAAAAAATATTCCGGCCCAAAGGGCCGGCAATTTTTTTTCCCGGACCATGCAAAAGTAAGGATACATTGCATGATATGGAAATTTTTGCTGGCCCTTTGTGCCAGACAATTTAAAGTCAAACAATTAATTAATATAAATACAAACTGTTCACATAGCTGTATCTACCAGAGACCTAATTCGCATAGGCACAAAAATCTAGAAAAGGTTCTATTTAAACATTATACAATCTGTCTGAAATTCGCTAATTGCAAAGAGACATCTGAAGGAACGGTTATTAAGGGGAGTTTAACTTACACAGACATTCACAACATTTGACAATTTGTTTAAATCCGGCCCGAAGAACCGGCGAAAATTTTTCTCCGACTCTGGTAATGGCTGAAAAAAATGGCCTGCTCAGAAAATTGCTGAAAAAATTTTACCGGCTGGCAATAGAATTCCTGCCCCCCGCCCACCCCCCCCCCCCCCACCCCACCCCAAATCAAATGGTTGCTCACCAACAATTATCGGTTTGAAAATTTAATGTTACTGCTATTTGAAAACTTAAATATATAATATGAATACATGTAATGTGACGTCCTTCATATTTCCAAACCAAAAATTGTATAGGAGGAAGACACTCTTGTTGCAACCGCAACAAGAAACCTTTCTAGTTATATGACTTCTCTGAATTATGTTGATAATATCAATCAAAACAACTTACTGAAAACTCAGTTCTGCAAGAGAGCAAAGGTGAGATGACAGCAGGTGTCCGGAGAGAGTAAGCATCTCCAGATTTCTCGTCACTTAAAAGTCGTGCAGAAAAAGTCAAAACCGTCACAAGTTGAATCTATGTGACGGAATGAAAACAACGGTTCCAAGAACATCAGTGAAGACTGAGGGAGTACATGGATTACTTACGTGATGTCCAGAGCTTTATTCATATATTACATCAATTAAATATTACCTGTAGTCGGAATAAATTTAATTTTGAACCTGTTCTTATTTTTCATGCAATATACAGATATTACTTGAGATTTTTCTATGTTGATGGAGGGGTCATGTACATTGTAAAAATATTGTAAGCGATTTGCCAAAAAAGAAAAGACAAACGTGACACCCTTTTCTTTTCATCTTTGTGTGCCAAAGATGTCAAAAAAGAATAAGACTAAATAACAGACTTCCGAGCATTTTAAGTAAGTTTTGTGGCATATAATATTGTTCGTAGGTTTTTCGTAGTTACATTACCATATACATTATTATATGCTGCCCAAAATGTGAATAATTCATAAAACAGGAATAATAAATAAAACAAAAAATAAATAAACAAACAAGATTTTTTTCAAATGAATAAATAATATTTTATCTATTTATTTATTTGCAAACAAATCCGAAAATACAATACTCAGACACCGATATTGGTTCCAATGTAATTCAGTACGTTTTGGTTTCCTGCAAAGTTAAACTTCGCGGTTTGATAAAAAATACGATTAAAAGATAATTTTTTCCCCCAATTACTTCGATAAATACCCTATACATTTACTTATCCAACTTTGCCCTTCGTTAAAATCCACAAATGAAGAATATACAACCAATCAAAACCTGTAAGTATTCAAAAATTACTGTCGATCTTATCCATATCTTGACACATGGGTCTTGATGAAACTGTTGACGTCAGCATTTGTTTGATTACTATGTAATAGAAACGTAATGATTTAAACAAGATTGTATATGTACCCCTTTCTTTGAAAATTTGATACTCATGGATAATCATCTTCTTCTTCCTTAGTATGACCCTCCGCTTATCGGATCACTCCCCAGAGTAATTTCAATGGAAACTGAGGAGCTTCTTTACTTTTTGTCTAAGCGCAACCTCAGCCTGAGGTTGCGCTTAGACAAAAAGTAAAGAAGCTCCTCAGTTTCCACTGAAATTATCCCCAGAGGGAATCACATATTATTAAACATGACATTATATATCAAGACAACATTTCAAATTCCTCTCTTACTCCTCAACACTCACAACACCACTAGTACACCATGCTCTGTACAAGGTACCTTCCACTATGTAGGCAGGCATATGCAGTGTATGCTGGGAAAGTGTGATTTATGTACAGTGGATGGTCCATACATGTATTTCCAACTGCCTTTTACTTGCCATCACACGAGGCAATCTCCTCAGCCGCAGCTGCCGAGGGGCCACTCAGACCATTTTAGTTCCCTCTGAATCAGAGAACAGGTTGGGGCAAGATGATTAATCACCTCTGAGAAAGTCTGCCTGCAACGGGATTTGGAACCTGGGATGTTGAGATTGAAAATCCGGTGCTCAACTGACTGAGCTATGCGCCCCTCATCAAAAAGTTGGATTAATGTCATGACACTGAATTAAACTGAACACTCATGCCCTGATCGGTCGAACTGCGGCCATTGGCTTGGAATACCAGAGCATTACCTAGTGATCAAAAGGATCAACCCAAATACATGTAGCTCAGTCATCAAACAATGAGTTTATTGGAGGATCATAATCCTCAACACTCCTCCCTCTTTTTTTGAGAAGGCCGATGGCGTACCCCGGAATGTTACACTCTTTGTCTCCTTCAAAGATGCCAATTGTATGATTGATCACACTACCATCATCCCATCCATACGACTAATTCTATGTCCACAGCGAAAGAAAATTGTTTTAGATGGGGATTTCTATCTTAATTTTAGCATGACGTTGCTGATGTTTAACATTGAGTCTACAAAGAATGTCTACGACATCACACTAAAATTTATATAGAAAACTTCCCATCTTACATGTCTAAAATTGTTTTGTTTCACTGTGAGCGTAGTACATGTATTGGTAGAATTAATGGACATATAATGAGGACTGTTTCTCCAAACAAATTTTGTAATGTATGAATTGGAGTAATTTTAAAGTAAAAATCCCTCTAGAGCCTTCAGCATACCTGTCAACATGGTCAACTTTGAATTTTTCAAAAGAGGGCGATCTCCCTCTTTAGCAGTTGTCAAAGGGGGAGATTGCGAGTGAACCATTTTCGCGACATTTCTTTAATAAATTGCAACATGTCGTGCAGACCACCTTTCAAAAAATGTCATTGAATGTAACCATACGAAGTCTAAGAAGACTGATATTTCCATAATAATTGATTGTATTTTATTACTTCTTGTTCTGCATTTGTTCATTGTACATGAGTACAGCACCTTTTGCTGTGGCTAGTAGGTCTTCTTCTGGCCAGAAGATATTATATGATTATTAGTTTGATTTATGTTTTCATTCATGAATCATGACAGAACATACTGAACTTGCGGTAACCCTTTTACTTTTATTTGATTTGGAACAGTTTACCCCATAGAGTAAAAAGCTGTCATTCTTTCACCACCTTTAAAACTAAATGCTTTAATTATCTTTTGTCTCATTAATTGCCCTATGTGTACGTTACATAGATACATATGTATACATGTATGTCTGAGACAGTCTGACTTGCATCAAGGCTTCAGGCTTGCTTGTACATGTGTATACCTGATTTCATTAGCACAATCATGTTTTGTATGCTACTCACACTTTAATTTGTGTAAAATACCATAGTAGATTTTAAGTTAGTTCAATTATTATCTGTTCAAAATGTTTCCGAATTAAGAAATTTAGGAAAATTCCTTGTTAATGCATTGAAACTAAGAAATAATTCTTTGTAACTTTTCCCTTGTTTATTTTTGTCATTTTTTACTGCTACAAGTCCTACCTCCGCGTCATGCAAACTATAATAAAACCATTAGCTTTTCGAGTACATTAGTAACTATAACATTTTGACGAGAATATTTGTTTCATTTTCAAATGATGATTTTTCTTTTCTCTTGGTATTTAGATACACTACATCACTATATTACTGTATATGTATTTATATGTTATATATATTATGTCGTATTGTACCTATAAGCTGTTTGCTTTTGGAAATAAATGAATTGAATTGAATTGAAATAGATTACTAACTGCTTGAATTTGAAGTGTCAGGACCTAACATTTACCTGTATCCCTACTTAGACAAGAGACAATGAAGTTTCATAGATGAACCAGTCCCCAATGATGAAAATAAAACTGAGAGAATCAAAGCTTGTACCAGGTATACCATGGTATACAAAATTAATTGTCAAAGTATAAGAAGCATTCTAATCTAAATAATGAAAATTGTTGATGATGATATTTTTCAGTGTTCAACTAAGAAAAGAAGATGGGAGTACATGGATTATGGCAAATTTTACAACCTACAGGTCGCCCTGTGTCTCTCCAGTCCCTCGATGGCAAAGTATTAGCTGTCGGTATCCTTTGTTTTTCATGTTCATTCACATTGAGAAAAGTACAAGTGTAAGACTTCAATAAGTGTAATGCCTCAAACAGGTTTCCGAAATATATGTCCTGAATGTGAATATGTTCATTCAATCTGTCAAAACTTCAACATTTGCTATAAGTCCTAACAATCTCAGTAGGATGTCATATTATTCATAGGTTTGCAAGATATCTAGTACATATTCCAATATTTTTTTTTACCACCTCAATAAAGCTAAAAGGGCATTTAATGGAATCCTGCTACATTGTTTCTGTCCATCTGTCAGTCTGTAGACACCCTTTCTTCACAACATGTTTTCAATTTTGTGAATCTAATTTTCAAAGCCCAGGTTAATCCTTATGGTTCAAAAGATAATGACAAACTTATTGTTTTGACCATGAACATTGTAGCATCTGCTGATGAGGGTATGATATCATCATGATTATCTCCTCCAACATTTGTAACTTATCTCCTTTTAGTTTTAAATTCCTTTAGAACTATTGAATACAGTAATCAATTTAAAACTTCCTTTTGATAATCTGCAAATAGGCCTTAGGTATATTTATGCCCCCGGAATCAAAGATTCGGGGGCATATAGTTTTTGGCCTGTCCGTCTGTTTGTCTGTCTGTTTGTCCGAAAAACTTTAACATTGGACATAACTTTTGAATAGGTAGTGATAGGGCTTTCATATTTCACATGTGTATTCCTTGTGACAAGACCTTTCCATTGATACCAAAATTTTTGACCTTGTGACCTTGACCTTGACCTTTGACCTACTTTTCAAAAACTTTAACATTGGGCATAACTTTTGAATGGTAAGTGATAGGTCTTTCATATTTCACATGTGTATTCCTTGTGACAAGACCTTTCCATTGATACCAAAATTTTTGACCTCGTGACCTTGACCTTGACCTTTGACCTACTTTTCAAAAACTTTAACATTGGTAATAACTTTTGAATGGTAAGTGATAGGGCTTTCATATTTCACATGTGTATTCCTTGTGACAAGACCTTTCCATTGATACCAAAATTTTTGACCTCGTGACCTTGACCTTTGACCTACTTTTCAAAAACTTTAACATTGGGCATAACTTTTGAATGGTAAGTGATAGGGCTTTCATATGTCACATGTGTATTCCTTGTGACAAGACCTTTCCATTGATACCAAAATTTTTGACCTCATGACCTTGACCTTTGACCTTTTAACCCAGTGACCTCACATACATGTACTTAACAGAAAATAGTGTTCATACTAACAAAGATACCACCGGGGGCATTCGTGTTTCACAAACACAGGCTTTATTTAATATGTTATTTAACCTTGACACTTTACTAGATGTAAGTATATGGCTCCACCAAGCGGTGAAGGGGATGAGAGACAAAGACGGCAGCCCTTTACCTAACGCCCATCTCCATGTGTTATTCTCCAGGGTCTGTAAGCTTCTGTATTACCGCATCAAGCCGGTATTTGTATTTGATGGAGGAGTACCAACTCTGAAAAAACAAACAATGGTTTGTTAAAGCTTGTTTTATTCTGTCTCTTTATTTATTTCATTTCATTTATTTATTTATTTTTTTTAGCACATACAGACTGATACAGTGTACTTATACAATGATGATAGTCCAAGGATTCAACACATTGAACCTGTGACAGAATTATCATGCCCCCCCCCCCCCCCCCCCCCATGGGGAGGAGAAATATTGTTTTTGCCTTCGCGTCCGTCTGTCACACATCGTTTCCGGGCTATATCTCCTGAATCCTTTACTGGATCACTTTCTTATATGTGTGTATGTTGTTGCTTATGACCCAGAGGTTTCACTTCACCTTGACCCAAGGTCATGGGACCAAGGTCAAGGTCACGTAGTACATTTTTAATGAAATTGTACATACATTCCTGTCCGGGTTATATCTCCTAAAATGTTTGCCTGATCACTTTCATATTTTAGTACCTTGTTGCTTATGACCTGAGGTTTCACATCACCTTGACCCAAGGTCACATGACCAAACTCAAGGTCACTTAATACATTTTTAATGAAATTGTACATAAATTCCTGTCCCGGCGATATTTCTTGAACCGTTTACTAAATCACTTTTCATATTTTAGTATGTTGTTGCTTATGACCCGAAGGTTTCATATCACCTTAACCCAAGGTCATGTGACAGAGGTCAAGGTCACTTAGTACATTTTTAATGAAATTGTACATTCATTCCTGTCTGGGCTATATCTCTTAAAACGTTTACCGAATTGCTTCCATATTTTAGTATGTTGTTGCCTATGACCCGAAGGTTTAACATCATGTTGAACCAAGGTCATGTGACAGAGGTCAAGGTCACTTAGTACATTTTTAATGAAATTGTACATAAATTGCTATATTTCTTTAACTGTTTACCAGATCGCTTTCATATTTAAGTATGTTATTGCTCCAGGCTATATCTTTTGAATTGTGTATCCAATCATTAATTCAGTTTGTTGTTGCTCATGATCCATAGGTGTCAGATCACCTATATCTAAGGTCATGTGACCAAGGTCAAGGTCACCAAGTATTCTTATAATGAAAAAGTACATGCTAATCATGTTTGGGCTATATCTCTTAAAAACAATATGATGAATCACTTTCATGTTTTAGTATGATGTTGTCCATGACTCAAATTAAAGGTCGCACATCATCTTTGCCCAAAGTCATGTGACCAAAGTCAAAGGTAGGCAGATATATTTGCCGTCGATAAAGTCATGTCTCATTGACATTTTCAAAAACTAAGGTCTTTAGCATTTTCTTCACAAACATTGAGGATCTTTTTGCTTCATCTTAGACTTTAAAAAAAAGTTATTGCAGTCTGATGAAGAAATGAATGTAAGTTGTATTTGTCTATCTGCACTTCCCAAATCTATAAAGTATCAATCAGATCAACATTAATTCAGTAGTACTTTGCTGTCAAGTATGATTAAGCATCATTAAGGTAGTTTGTTAAAGTTGAGGTCCAGTTCTAAAAAGATATGCCAAAGATGCACAATGAGTTGTCAATGACAATGTATAGAAGTTAATTTTTGGCCAAACAAATAAAGGATTTTTGACCGGATTGTAAAGCAAAAATCTGATCTATCAAATGCTAAGTCCACCCGTTTGTCTGTCTGTCAGTGCGTCAACATTGTGGTTAAAGTGTTGCGTTTAAGTCTTTTTTGAGATAATCGTTTGGAGTAGCAACTTGAAACTTTGAGGATTTGACCTACTTTTAAACTATAACAGGTAGGGATTTGATATTTCACATTTAGATTCTTCATGACCAGAACTTTCATTTGATACCATGACTTTTGACCTAGTGACCTTGACATTGACCTTTGAGGATTTGACCTACTTTTAAACTATAACAGGTAGGGATGTGATATTTCACATATAGATTCTTCATGACCAGAACTTTCATTTGATATCAAGACTTTTGACCAAGTGACCTTTACATTGACCGTTGACCTTCTTTTAAAATATAAGGGGTAGGGTTTTGATATTTCACATATAGATTCCTCATGACCAGAGCTTTCATTTGATATCATGACTTTTCACCAAGTGACCTTGACCTTTGTCCAATTTTTAACTATATATTTCATTTTGCAATACATGGAGTATTAATGACCTTTGGCCTCTCTGTCTGCAAAAAAAAGTATACGTTATCTAATACAAACACTTTGCAATCTGGCCTTACCGCCTTATGGTTTATTTTTATATAAACTTACTTATGTTTCTTTTAAATTCCAAATACATATGTATTTCAGCCTTCTTAAGAGGAATGCAAAGATTCTTTTGAAACTTAGGGTAATATATGGAACTAAAGCAAACAGACATTCAGTCATTTATTGTAGTCCATCCCATGATACAAAATTTCTCTATCTTTAAAACTTGCAGCAATGAGCATGTGGTCAAGGAGTGAGTAAGTCTTCATGCATTTTAAATGATAACAAGATTGTTTATTTTTCATCCACGCTGTACCTGTTCTTGTAGGCTGCAAGAAGAGAGAGAAAGGAGTTTGCAGAAGTTGAGAGTGATAAAGCATCCAAGAAGCTGCTAGATAACCTTATGAAGAGCCACGCTATAAAGGAAGTACTAGGAGAAAATCAGCCCGGAACAAGCTCTCCGGGAAAATCAAGTGTGACAACCAAAAACAAAGCAGACTTGTTTATGCTACCTCCCCTACCGGAGAATTTTCAGAGGTAAAATTAATACAGTACATGTACAATTTTTTATCTAATTTTTTTTTTCATTTATTTCTGCCTGAGAAGTACAGAAGATCCCTTTTTTATGAATTAGAAGAAGAAAGGTTAATATTACATTTGGTAAATTGTATCAAAGGCATTCCCTCTGTAAGGTGGGTGATCTGGGGAAACCCAACCCCAGCCCTTCCAAAAATGATTGATGTATGGGTTTGAATAGAAAGGGGGAAACAAGGTTTACATGGATAAAACTTGAAATAAACAGAGTACTCTGAAATCAAAGAGATATAGGATTAAGGTCATGTGTCAAGTTATTAGTCAAAATAGGGGAAACATTTTGAAAATCTCATTTATATATCTACAGTGTGGAAGAGGATGATATACAGAATCCCTGGACAATGAAGGACTCACACAGACAATTCATCCAGGTTTGTATTAACAATAATATCAAATATGCATAGTGAAAATTGAAAAAGATTTTGTATAGTTTGTTTGACAATATCTACTAGCCCAGCAAAATTTTTAGTAGCCTTAGGCGTCAGGTTATTGATTTTTCGGGAAGACTGCAATCATACTTAAAAAAAATCATGCAGTTGTTTAATTATCCTCCCTCTACAATGAATGTTATAGGAGAAATACCAGGATGTATCGGATATAGATATAGATTCTGAGGAGTTTCATGGTCTGCCTGCGGAGATCCAACATGAGATACTAACAGAATTGAAGGAGCGAGGAAAACGACTGTCCCGGCTGAATTATGTCATGCCTGAGGTACATTGAAGTTCATTATATTCTGATATGCTAATCATACACTGTAACATATATTGTATCTTTGTCCTGTCAACTGATACCTGTATTACAATGATCTTTTCATTTCACTAGCTTCATTTGGGCATTGTTTTTAGCTCGCCGGGACGAATGTCCGGAGAGCTATTGTCATACCCCCGGTGTCGGCGTTGGCGTCCGCGTGCGCGTGCACAAAAACTTTAACCTTGCTTATAACTTTTAAACCAATACAGATTGGGCTTTCATATTTCACATGTGCATTCCTTATGACAAGACCTTTCCATGGATACCAACATTTTTGACCTTGTGACCTTGACCTTGGAGATTGACCTACTTTTGAAAAACTTTAACCTTGGCCATATTTTTGGAATGGTAAGTGATAGGGCTTTGATATTTCACATGTGTATTCCTTGTGACAAGACGTTTCCATGGATACCAAAATTTTTGACCTTGTGACCTTGACCTTGGAGATGATTGACCTACTTTTGAAAAACTTTAACCTTGGCCATATTTTTTGAATGGTAAGTGATAGGGCTTTGATATTTCACATGTGTATTCCTTGTGACAAGACGTTTCCATGGATACCAAAATTTTTGACCTTGTGACCTTGACCTTGGAGATTATTGACCTACTTTTGAAAAACTTTAACCTTGGCTATATTTTTTGAATGGTAAGTGATAGGGCTTTGATATTTCACATGTGTATTCCTTGTGACAAGACGTTTCCATGGATACCAAAATTTTTGACCTTGTGACCTTGACCTTGGAGATGATTGACCTACTTTTGAAAAACTTTAACCTTGGCCATATTTTTTGATTGGTAAGTGATAGGGCTTTGATATTTCACATGTGCATTCCTTGTGATAAGACCTTTTTTATTGTTGTTGTTGCAATTTACATATGGTTGCCACCGGCGAGCTATGTTGTCATTCTGACAAGTCTGGTTAGCTCAAGTGGTGATAATACCTTGCTATTGGTACCAAATGTTTCAGATCTTGTGACATAAACTCAAAGAGTTTGACCTAAATTTTAACTGATAATGTATTTCACAAGCTTATTTTTCTTTAACAGTATTATTATTTCATTTGTAGGATTCCAAAGATTTTTCAAGTTTTCAAGTTTCAAAATTATTAAAGCAGAGTGGTCTGACCAATAGACTGGACAAAGTGGTCAAGGTTATGAACTCTGGGAGTTCTAAGGACTTGACTGTTGGTCTGGAGGAAGACTTGAGCAGTGCTGATGTTCACACACAACGGGTCATGTCTGACGAGTCATCACATATCATACTTATAAAGGGACTGAGTACTAAGAAAAGGCAAGAAGAGCTAGCCAAACTGGAGGAGGAGTCAATAAAAAGTCGTAACGACTGCATAGTGGTAGGAGAATCTGTAGAATCTGATGACAAGGAGAGACTAAGTGAAAATAATGTAGACAGACTGATGATTGATAGTGATACTGATGAAGAGATAGATGCAGAAATAAAAAGAACTTCTAGTCGAAATAAAAATGAAGTTGTAAAAATAGAGAGTAGTGAAAGCAGTGATAGTAGTGAATCAGTCCCGAGAATCCAGTCGAAGAAGAGGAAACATGTTATAGATGTTGATCTTACTGTAGCAGACAATAATGCCATTACTGGGGTAGATAGCTGTGTGATTGATATAACATCAGAGAAAAGAGAAAGTCGAGGAGCGAATGCATCTAGAGAGAAAGTGAAAGTCGGGTCTGAACAGAATAAAGCGTCTAGTGACATCATTGATATTGATGATAGGTCAAGTAGTCCTGTTCTTATAATCAATGAAAATTCAGATGACTCTAATAGGAATGTGATGGCAGACAGTAAGGCCTCACCAAGGTCTGATATCAGATCAGGGAGGGATAGTCCCCCTGCCAAGCTCAAGAAGTATGACAGAGAAAATATTCTAGGCACAGAGATGGAAAAATCAGCAATGTCAGGAGAGGTTATTACTATAGATGAGGGGACTGACATGAAGGACATTACAGGAGCTAACACAGTCAGCAGAGATACAGAGAAAAGCAACAATTCTGAAGGTGAGTCACGTCTTACATTCTCAGAGCTTTAAAGGTTTTGAATTATTTGCTTTATGTAACATTAATTCATTATTAAATAAACTGATAATATGGAGATTTATAGAAGTTTTTCAGTTTTCATGTTGTATATATTTTTCACAAAAGATGAAGGGTTTGTGGAGGTAACAATAGACACAACAAATATCAAAGAAGATGAACTGTTCCCAGCTGAAATGTTCTCCATGAAAAATGAGGATACCAAGAAAACAGAAGTAAAGGACTTGAAGGATGCCTCACTGTCAGTAACTGTCAATACACCTCCAGCTGACACTATTCTGCCAACAAACTCTACACCGCAAGACGAAACTCTACCGTCTGAGGACAATGTCTCAATGTCTGACAACTTTACGGAGAAAAATAGTTTGGTAAATCAGTACAAGGCTATTACTGAGGTAGGTGGCTCACTTTAGTGCTAAGGATTCCTAATGGAAAAAAATCAAATCAAAATATTAAATGTAGGTAAAGTGCAATTGCCACATCCTGCTTTGTAATGCTCATCACAAAAGTTTGTCACTCTAGCACCTCTTATCTTTTCAATAAAGTTGAAATCAAATCAACTAGATTTATTCAAATTTATATCTGGTAGTGAGTAATAGCATATGATTTTTATAAAATTTGATTTGATCTGTATGATTTGATTGTGTATTCATATGGGTATGTTGATTGATGAGTCAGAATGTAGGTTACAAAAGGTGTCTGTCATACCCCAAGGCTTAATAGCTATTTGTACTGAAGATTTTATTTCCACATAAGACAGATGTTCGTTTGTATTAAAACATTGTCTCACTTATACTATGAACTATGATTCCATTATATATTCTAGTCAAAAGTGTGTGAAATGAGCTTGCCCACCTTTCATATTTTAAATAGTGTGGACATAAGGGGAAGGCAGGGGCTTACCTCAACTGTCCGACCTTCTTTTCTGTCCTTAAAATTGTCTATAAAGCTTCTTTTAAAACCTTTGTCATTTCATTAGGAGGAGCTAGAAGATTATCATGAACAATTAGAGACTGAGACAAGGTCATTACAAGAGGAGAGAGGGAAACAAGAGAGACTGGCCACCTCAATTACAGATCAGATGTATACTGAGGCACAGGTAGGTATGTGTTATAGAGACTGAGACAAGGTCATTACAAGAGGAGAGAGGGAAACAAGAGAGACTGGCCACCTCAATCACAGATCAGATGTATACTGAGGCACAGGTAGGTATGTGTTATAGAGACTGAGACAAAGTCATTACAAGAGGAGAGAGGGAAACAAGAGAGACTGGCCACCTCAATTACAGATCAGATGTATACTGAGGCACAGGTAGGTATGTGTTATAGAGACTGAGACAAGGTCATTACAAGAGGAGAGAGGGAAACAAGAGAGACTGGCCACCTCAATCACAGATCAGATGTATACTGAGGCACAGGTAGGTATGTGTTATAGAGACTGAGACAAAGTCATTACAAGAAGAGAGAGGGAAACAAGAGAGACTGGCCACCTCAATCACAGATCAGATGTATACTGAGGCACAGGTAGGTATGTGTTATATAGAGACTGAAAAATTGTCATTTCATGAAGAAAATGGCAAATATAAAATTTAGATAAATCGATGGAAAATAAGTGTCAAGTTTATGTACCTTTCTCGAATTGTTTCTCCTAAAATAATGTAACATTTACTGGAAAAGGATTGATAGGTTTGTTTCATAACCCCAAATGGTGATAATTTATATTCCGACCTTGCTCAACCCAATGGATAATCTACTATTATGTGCTGAAGGGTAGAAAATTACCCAGGAGCCAAAAGATATGAGAACAATCCTAAATAATCGGTTCTTCTTCACTTTCATTCAAAACAAATTTTGGGAATCAAATGAAAAAAATGAAAATTGATTGATAGGATGAGCCTTTAAATTAATTATCAATTATACCAGATTCTTACAATATACTGCAGAACTGTAAATCATTTCATGATTTGTCCATAAGTTGCTTAACATTGACTGCAAATTTTATTAAAACTCAGTAAAACATTCCATTTTAGAATGCATACTGATCCAAGACAATGATATCAGTCCACTCAAGTTACTTATAAACTGTTTCTCTGTTTCAAAAATACAGTTCTACTGATGAAAATTTATCATCCTTAAAATGTTTTTAATTTCAAGATTATAATCAATTATCAAAATCTGAATCGATTAGTGTAATAGGAAGGGTCTTGCAACGATGTTGCAGACGTCTGCAATAAAAACACCACCAATAACATTAATAAAATCTATATATATACATGTATTCCAGTTTGCAGCATGATCAAACCACCTTTCACAAACTATCTAGTAATATGTCATTATTTTTACCAGGAGATGCTGCGTCTGTTTGGCATTCCATACGTGATCAGTCCCATGGAGGCTGAAGCTCAGTGTGCCCAGCTAGATGACCTTGACTTGACGGAGGGCACCATCACTGATGACAGCGACATCTGGCTGTTTGGGGGCAGGAGAGTTTATAAGAACTTCTTCAACCAAGGCCAGCATGTAGAGCTGTATTCTCAGTCAGGCATAGACAGTCAGCTAGGTTACTGTTGATTCATATTAATTCCATTCTTTTGGATTTAATACTAATATTATATTTTAAAGTTTTTATTGATAGCATTTTGTCAAATCTTACTTTTTAGCTCGCCGGGACAAAAAAAAGTCCGGAGAGCTAATGCCATACCTTCGTCGTTGTCGTCGTCCGTAGACAAAACTTTAACCTGGGCTATATCTCTTGAACTATAAGGGGTAGGGCTTTAAAATTTCACATGTAGATACCTTGTGACAAGACCTTTCATTTGAGACCATGACCTTTGACCTAGTGACCTTGACCTTGGACTTTGACCTACATGTACTTTTCAAAAACTTTATTCTGGTTTCTGACAAAAACCTGTATAGGCGAGCTATGTAATCTTTGATTACCCTATGTTTATATGTAGATGTGATAACGGATATTGAGACTGTCAGTGTAATTGTGCATCTAGAGGGCAAATTTTATTACACCTTAATTAAAGAAACAAAATTTTCAACAGAAGATTTTATGACATACATGATGTAAAATTATGGAAATTATTGTTACCAATTTAGAGTTCTCCATATTTTTTCTTCAAAATTTCCTGCTGCAGGTTTGAACAGAGAGATTTTTATCAACCTAGCATTGCTATGCGGGAGTGACTATACAGAGGGTATTAGAGGTGTAGGACCAGTGACTGCATTAGAAATTCTCAGTGAGTTCCCTGGCACGGACATAGAGTCATTGGTAGCATTTAAGTAAGTGCTGTGGTCTTCTAATACAAAACTTTCACGTTGATACTATACATGTACAGTGTACTTATTTTCACCCTTCCAGTGAATTGATATGGGACTGCATATGTGATCAAGTTTTGCTTTGTTAACAGATTTAAGAACTGAAGTAAATGTTCTATGTAATTAATAGCGAGCGGAGCTCGCTGCAAAGGCCCGAAGGGCCTTTGCGAGCGAAGCTCGCCCTTATGGTAACGCGTATACACATATCTTATTGACAAAATATGCTGAATCAAAGAATGAGAATGTACTACTATGCTTTCAAAAACTTTCGTCCCCTAGCAGACAGAGTTGCTGCGGAGATGCTGGATATTGCCATTTAAATTTTCTTTTCGACTCCAAGTAGACGTATATGTTATACTCAATTTTTGTTTATAAGTTAGATTTATTGAAAATATTTTTCGTAAATCAGGTAACGATAAAGCATCAACAAGGTGGCGTAACCACGGGAAATCCGACATTTCCGGTTTTAAACGAGACGTTTCGCTCTGATTGCTTTTCTCGTCTCGGGTGGTTTCGTACTGTCAGAAGTCGGAATATGTTTGTTTTTTCTTTTGTTCTTAAGTAATATATTTTAGCCTAGCCTTAACATTATTCTTACAAAATAGAAATGAATTATAAAGAACCATATTTTTAAAGAACCATATTTTAAGCCCCCCCCCCCCCCCTTAAAATGTTCATCTGCTGGTCTAGATCAATTTTACAAATGCTTCCGTGTTTCCACTCGCCTTATACTACCTTTTTTGGCAATTATCAAACAGAAAGTTTTATAAGATAAGATCAACCATCATAGTCAAAATAAAAAAGAAAGATCTTTTTTATTTTGTATAATCATATCTATTTTCTCTCCGCTCGTACAAAAAGGCTTTGCCTTGATTCATATTAATCACAAATCTGCATTGTTCATTCGATAAAATTTTGTATTTTCTCTGATGATGTTTTTAAATCATTTTCTCAGATTTCAGAACTGAAATAAATGTTCTATGCAATTAATAAGATGATAAGTACAAATCTGCATTGCTCATTCGATAAAATTTTGTCTTTTCTCTGATATTTTAAAATCATTTCCTCATAGGTGCTTTGTTAAAGGCATTATCTTAGTTTTGGTTTGATTCTAGGTCATGGTGGTTGGACATAAATAAACGAAAGAAACATCCCCCAATATCTAAACTGAAGACCAAACTTAAGTCACTGGACATTGGTGAAGGTATCGTTACTTACATCTCTTATACGTTAATAAGTCATTCATGAATTTTGGTATTGAATTTAATTTGTCATTGTTCATTTTAAATGTAAGAAAATCCCTCCCAAATTTATTAAAATAAATTAATGTATTAATGGAGCACATAAAAAAAAAAGATGTGCTGTGAAGAATCTTAAAAAAGCTCTGAAAATTAACACAACAATTAATACATGCATATGATTATTGTATAAGTAAACGTTAAAATAATACGTAAAAATTTAGATAAGCGCTCTTTATTACTTGCACTTCTTCCAAGGGCAAGACTTACACAATTAATCTGTCTTATTAAGAATGCATGTACATGTACTTGGAAAGTGTAAATGTACTCATTAAAGGTACTCAATGATTGTAAAGTTTCCCAAATAATAAGATAAGTATTATAGATATGACAATGGCCTAGGTATCATTGTATGGTTATATCATATTATGTACATCGTAACTGCTGTGTATTACAGGATTTCCGAGCCCAGCTGTTGTTGAAGCTTACCTACATCCCACTGTTGATTCATCAGATGATCCATTTTCCTGGGCCATTCCTGACCTTGACCTGCTCAGAGAGTATCCTTGACACTGTCATTGACCTAGCAGTAATAAAAGCTTTTTCTATACCTAAAAACCTCTGTGATAAATATTCTGAGCTTATGCATACAATGAAAGACTACAGCTGGTCGGCCGGTTAACAACTTTTAAAAATCCACAACATTTATTATCCTTATCCCATTCAGATTTACAAATAGTAAGCTAGGGTGGAGTAAAGTGAAGACAGATGAACAGTTACTGCCTGTGATAAAGAAACTTAGAGAGAGACAGGTATAGGCATAATCAGTATTCTTTTTCTAAAGGAAGTTTTAGTAAAATTATTTCTTTGACAAACCAAGGTGTATTCCATAACGTGGAACAATAAAGAGCAATTCCACTCTGATAAGCATGATAAGGAACAAAAATGGTTTTACCATAGCAACACTGGAATTAGATTAATTTAGAAATTCACCAAAATTTGAAAAATAATGTTGTAATTGATGTTGAAGTCATTGTATTTGTTGTATTTGTACTTATTTCATCACATCTTGATCTTTTCTTTAGACATATATACATTAATTTTCCAAGACAATAAAATTTCTAGCACTTTAACAAGATTGAAGTTTTGGTGCCATATTGAAACATCCTGAATTGTCTGTCTGAGACATACCAGACAATTCAACTTATTTTGTAATATGGAAGTGTTCCAACTCTATACCTTCTTGAAGAAAATTTCAAACCAATATTCATACACCAGACACGTGTTTCCAATATTAAATTCTCAACAGTGATGATTCCAGCCAATGTGCTTTTCATACACCACCCAAATTGTGTAAGAACAGTGCATTCCATTTTAAAATACAGAGACAGCTGGAACAAAGATTACCCATACTGGAACAAACCCCATATTTTAACTTCTTAACATGTGTTAAAACTATCATATCTGCTTAACCCATTAACTCCTTTTCTTTTTCAGTCGCAAATGAAAATTAACAATTATTTCCAACCTGAGAACTTCATTGAGCCAAAGAAGGTGACCAGTGTCCGTGTACAGAGAGCATTACAGAAGATAGGTGATCCTTGTAGTGCTGATAGTGTTAAAGTCAGTACAGACAATAGTTATACTTCTGTGTCTGTGAGTAAAGTAGGAAAGGCACTAAGCTCAATTAGAGGGAAGAGACCTGTAAAGAAGGGGGCAGCAAGCAGGGGTAGGAGGAGTAAAAATGTGATGTTAATTCAGGAGGAGGTAAATCTGTCAGAAAGCTCGTCATGTGATGAAGATGACAAATTACTGGCTAATTTGGATTATGAGAGCTGGATTATTGAAGACAGGAATTCCAAAAGCAAGAGCAACACCAAGGATCAGAAAGGAGGGAAAGTGGGGAAAGGTAAAGGAGGAAAAGGGGGTAAAGGAAAGAACAAAAGTTCAGTAGGTGTGAAAAGTAAAAAACCTCATCGTAAAGTATTGAGCAGCGATAGTGATTAATTCATAGCTATTTTGATTCAGAATTATTTATACACAGGATATATGTATTTATTAAATATGATTTGATAATGTCTTTAGCAATTTTTGTTGCTTAGAAAATCCATGTGAATTCTTGTATATGTGATTCTGTGATTCAGAACATTATCCATTTGTACAAGGCCAATATTCACATGATGTATATACATGAACATGTATGTAGTCCTTACAAAGTGCTGATTCTGTGAAAAATTTGTTCCATTTTTACAAGAACATCACATTGCTTGTTAACCATATTTTCTCTGTAATCCATAAAGATGCTCCTATCATGTTTAAGTTTTTATGTTTTGTTCAAATTTAATGGTAGAGAATGAGACAATTTGCCAAATAAATTCATCCACATCCATTCTTCCGAATTCCAAGCATGAGCTGTAAATACAGGAAAAGCATGTTTCTATTTGAATGATTAACCGACATAAATTGTATGATTTTCAAGTTGAAAATTAATTTAGTTCTGTGGAGCAGAAAAATATTTATTTTTTCTTATTCAAGATATGCCGAATAAAACAGGTGTGCTTTAAAATTGCAAAAAGTGATAATGTATTAATCTGTTCTAATTTCTGTATCTATATGAAGAAAAAAGTTTTTTTGTACATGAAAAGTCTTAACATGCTACATGCACATCTCAAATGTGTATGAGATGCTCTATTTATTGTGAGATGTGTACTTCAAATTATCATCATCTTAGTAAGGTAGCTTACTTGACCAGGGGGCTTTCAGTATTTGTATTTGTAGAAGTTGTAATTGTAAAATTGTTTAAAGAATTCACATTATAGATGTAGTCATACATCACAAGTACACTGTATGAGGTACCATTATACATGTATTGTATAATGCATTTATTCTTACATATGAATGCTGTAAATTTATCAACAAGAAATAAATTTTCAAGAAAATAACTTCATGAATGAAATTATTTTTACAAAAATAATGAATGATAATAAAAATCAGATACATTTTTATCAGCATCTGAGAGTCAAATTTAACATAATACGATGTTCTTCTGATGAAAAGACCTTAAAGTTTAATATTTCCATCAGTGTATCACTAAGTCTGTTGTAGCAAATATTGTCTATGTGACCCATGAATAGCTCATTCATATTAGCAGGACCTTAATTTTTCGGTAGCTTGTATAATGAGGCAGTCATCAGTCAAAGTTTATCTATGGCAGTGTTTATTGCAGAACACACGTTTTTGAAACTTCAGAATTCTTCTGTTTAGATAGTCCTTGTTTAAATAATTTGGCATTACCTGAAAATGTAAAGAAGAGAATCATGAAATTAAATTTTTAATTTAGTTAGATTTTTTCAAAATTTTGTAAAGGAAACATATTCTCTGTGAATGAAAAATATGGAACTAAATATTAATGTTACAATTCTGTTGCAAAGATTTTTTCTTCATAGCTTAAAGTAGACTTTATGGCTACATGTTTACCAGTCAGTGTTAATCCATACATTTAATACTGATGTCACTTACCAGTTTTCCTGTTTATTTTTTCCACCACAAGAAGGTACTCGTAGAAGTCCAAACAATGATTATTATCCCTGTCTACCTCAGACATAGCCTCCTACATGTACATAAATATTTTGATGATAAATTATATATTTGTTGTAGTTAGATGGTTATTTGTCATATATACACAGACTGTGATAGAATTATATTGCAAATTGGTTTTTGTTATTCAAGAATAGAAGTCTATTATGTGAAAAATTTGCAAATCAATAATATTTGCTTAATTACAATGTATGTGATGAGAGAAAAAGGGTTCATGTCAGATTTGCTATGAAATTAATATTACCTCTATTTGGTCCACAGTATAATCACAGTGAAGATCTTTCAAGAGAATGATTACCTGAAATATATATGGATTCCTCCTTTGATTAAATCTCTATTATCTAATTACATGTAATCTTACTTATATTTCATTGAGACCATCAATTAATATGAGACAATTCATATGTGTGAATTCTATTTCCAGTTTTATCTTTTATATTTAAAAAAGTATAGATCTCCTCATGTAGGTTTTAGATCTCTCAATTTTTTCATGATTGGTCTCTAATTCTATGAATTCCGCTGTTTTGTTTTCACCTCCTCTAAATCCAGGCTCAAGTCCCCATTTCTGTCAAATTCCTTGAACTTTGTCCAATGATCCAATACCTGTAAGAGAGTAGGATATCAGTAATTTATCATCCAGTGACCATTTGTCATTATTTAAGAAATAAAAAATGACAAGCCGGGCTCTACTGTCTCATAATGCCCGAGCGTCCTGGCTGAGGACGCGAGGGCATTATGAGACAATAGAGCCCGGCTTGTCATTTTTTATTTCTATTCTAATGATGACCAAACTTAGACCTTTCGATTCTTGGTAAAAACCAGTTCCTGCCGGTTTATCTGCTTTCAGAAAATGGGTAGGTGTGGCTTATCGCTATAGGGCCTATATTGGAGAATAGAGCCTTGCTCGTGTCTGTTGTCTTAATAGGGAAAAAGAATCAAGTCATATTAGAATATTATATATATCCCCCACAAGGAAGCAGATTAGTATATGGAGTACATTACACAATTTAGGGGTTTCTTTCATGATATTTGCAAAATGTGACGGGGTATTGGTGATTCCCCATTTGAAATTGAGGGTAAGGATTCAGAATTGTCACCCTATTGATATAACACTTTTATCAAATATAAGGTAGAAAGCATATATATACATGTACATGTATATCGCTAATGAAGTCACCATAACAATCTATGATGCCATACCAAAAACTGGCAGCATAAATTCCCTCAATTTTTCATTTTGGCCAATTATAACAATTGGCACTGAAATGACATTCAATCAATAGGATTGACTGGATTTAATAGGTTCTTTTGAACCAAAATGACAGGTGTTCTACACAATCAGGAGATACTTATTCTCCTCTGACACATGGACCTCTCATAACTTATATTAAGACTTTCTCCTGTTTGTATTGTGGACTGTTTAATTTGTTTTCTTTCATATTTTCATATTTTCATGTGTTCTGGTTTCTTCTCATGTTTTCTAGTTTCTTACCTAGTAGGTATGTGGTTTTGCTCATATTTATCATTCTAATTAGTTCCTATTGTTTATTGTTTGTCAGACGTAATATACGAGGGCTGATTGATATGTTGTGAGCCTGGTATTTTATCAGACATTTTGCATTATTTTTCTACATAATCCCCTTCAGTATCTATTCATACACTTTTGCCACCAGTGTTTAGGGGCCTCAATACCACTTTTAAAGAACTCCTTATCTTGACTGGTCAGAAAGCCATCCACTGCAAGTATGAAGTCATCATCGGACTGAAAGTGGGTGCCAGAAATAACTGCTTTCAGTTTTGGGAATAGATGAAAGTCTGATGGAGATAAGGTGAATAAGGCGGATGCTCAATCAAATTAAAGCCAAAATCATGAATGGCAGCCATGGCAGTGACAGACTTGTGAACAGGAGCATTGTCCTAACGGAACAACACACTTTTAGCTAGTGAGCTTTCCACAGCGTTTTAGGAGTGAAGCATAGTATTTGCCATTGATTGGTTATTCTTTTTGGAGATAATCTATCAACAGAATATCTTCTGCAACCCAGAAAACCGAGGCTCGCAACATATCAATCAGCCCTTGTAAGTCCAAAAAAGCTCTGCTGGTATATGCATGCAGGTATATACTATGTATGTACAAGAACTTATAAGTCTTTGGTATGTAGAACCAAAATAAGTTGATTATGAGTAAAGAGAGATAATGAAGTTAAAATTTTAAGGAAATCATACAACTATTTTTAATACTTACAAATTTTCTTGACATATGGGAAAAATATTTGAGGTAGATGATTCCATTTAATGTACCAGTCTTTGGATCAATTATTACAGGATTTTCCGCTGAAAATAGAAATGCTCATTTATAGTACATAACAGAAGTTTACTTTGATATTTTGGTCATCAATATTATGTTTAGAATCTAACAGTCAAGTTGTATCTTGAGAAAGGCTCTAGCAATATCAAACGATTCTCGTAGAATTAAAACTTAGAACCAGAGTTAATTTTTGAAGGCATAAAACATTCTATTTATTGACTATCCATAATAGACCTCTTGCCGAAATTTATAATGGCTGACAAAATGACAAAGAATGTACGAGGTAGGCAATTTTTGCGCACGTCTCAATGAAATTGCGTCTTGTAACAGTGACGTCATAATGAAAAAAAAACACCAAAAGATGTTGAATCGGACATTTTGAGCTTTCCAACAAAATCGGAAAATTGTTGATTGTGTCATAATTGTTATACTCACTTACTACCGGCAAACTTGATTGTAATCTGTCATTCCCGTTTGATAGAGTTGTTCTGTTTTGGACTTCCTCTATAGGTGGTCTACATTATAATTAAGGTTTTCAATATTTTAACTTAATATTGAACAGCGATTTTATTAGTATAAACCTGATTGAATGGACACATCTGGAGAAACTGATTTTTTTTATAACAAGGGTAACTTGATGATGAACAAGAACTTAAAGAATTAGACCTTTAAGCAATATAAAAGAACAAAGTATGGTAGTAAACTCACATTAATTTTGGCAATTCACTGACCCTGGACAATCTTCGTACTCTTTTAAGATTAACATCCTGTAAAATACAATGACAATTCTCTATAAAGTTAATATGCCATAATATGGAACTGATTGTAACTAATTAATCTTTGAGAAATGTGCAAGATCAATAAAATATCACTTGTTGATCCATGAGGTTTTACTTTTTGTATTAAGAATATATGCCTACTTTGTCATGAAATGTATAATGTGGCGGTAGGAGCATTTTAGCTTGCTTCAGGTTGCCCTCCGATGCCCCATTGAACACCTTCTCCGCTGCCTTTACCAGAGTAACAAACTGAGGGTCTCGTTGCATTGACTTTTCATCATAAAATTTCTCACTCAGTATGCTGAAAAATTGGAAAATCATCCATAATGCCATGATTTGAAAATTTAAAAATCACTGACAATTCTAACAATGAAAATGAGAGGGGTGTTCATGAAACAGAAAAAAAGCATTTAAGACTGACAAATGTAACTAACACCAGTATTACATTTCATATTCTAAAGATACAACAGGAGACGCTTACTCCTCCTGCAAAGCAGGTATTAGTCTTGAACCGTAATCTCTGTACAAAGGTTCCATCATTTATTTCAAGTAAAACTTGCTCAATGGCCCATTTATGAATGAGATTTACATGGATCTGGCAAAGATAGTATCATATACAAGTTAATATATCTTAAAAATTAAAATATTTTAAATTAAGTTAAAAGAATACCATATCAAATGAAATTTAATATCCCTATCAATATTACAGATACAAGCTGTGTTTTTATGTGATACTTACTTTATGTCGGTGCGCAATCCTGCTAACATGCCCACAAATAGTTTTTGCTGTTCATACAATTCACACTCTAAATGTGATATATCCTTAAATAAAGGAATTATACCTCAAATTAATTGTTGATCTTTTTGTTTGCAATATGTTCTAGATCTTATCAAACTATATAAAATCGTAAAGAATAATATATATTTTTTTCTCTTCAAGCCTTAGACTATGCAAATTACATGTGTCTTTGTCATCTAACTTGAAACTTCTTTGAGGTCACAATATGGAACGTTGATTTAATCTTTACGATAGTCTCACCTTATCTTTCATGTAGATTTCTCTTTTAAGCTTGTCCACATCTTCAGGAGCCCCTGTAGAATGAAAAAAATCATCGTCAACACAGGCACATGTAGCAACTGGGTATGAAAAAGCCTGTATGTCATTTATTATATCACTGGTAAATACATATCTATTCTCTTATGACCTGTAAATCGGCATCATGCAGGATATTGACCCTCTTTCTACATGTGCCTGTGATTGTCAACGTCGAGCGCCGGTGTTATATAGTGGACCATCCCCCTAGTAGATCTTCCCCCCGGATGATCTACTATATAGCAGAACATCCCCCCGGAAGATCTACTATATAGCAGATCTTCCCCCCGGATGTTCCACTATATAGTAGATTATCCCCTGGGGGATGTTTCACTTTATAGTAGATCATCCCCTTGCCATAGCAAATCTTCCGTGGGGGATGATCTACTATATAGCAGATCATCCCCCTTTGCTTAGTATTCCGGATAACCATTCCGGGTTTCAGAATACCTGTCTTTGTTTAGAATTTTATATACCTCAGTGATTTCCGCTTTTGTCTAAAGTTGTACACGTGGGAATTTCAGTTTCAAAATGGTAGATACAAAAGCCATTTATTCGTATCTGAAAGAAAAAAAATACCAACCG
Source organism: Pinctada fucata (assembly GCA_028142955.1). Lineage (NCBI taxonomy): Eukaryota > Metazoa > Mollusca > Bivalvia > Pterioida > Pteriidae > Pinctada > Pinctada fucata. The sequence goes on from AP027105.1 coordinate 58,821,832, forward strand.
CAGATATCAAAACGGGGGGGGGGGATAATGCACTATATAGTAGACCATCCCCCCCCCCCCCCCCATTCTTTTCGTTAACTCGGAAATGCCTTACCGTTTCAAGTTTTCATTTTATTACGCTTATCAATTTTGTGTAAATTCCAAGTCGGTAACGATATAGGGGGATGATCTACTATGGTTTGGAAGGGGGAAGATCTGCTATATAGGGAAACATCCCCCCCCCCTGGGGGATGATCTACTATATAGCAGATCATCCGGGGGGAAGACCTGCTATGGTGGATGATCCACTATATAACACCGGTCCACCATCAGAGAATTATTCAAACTTGTAAGCTATTCCAAAAGATAATCTTTCCAAGTTTCTTACATATATAGATACAGTATAAAATTAAGCTGTTTAGTAGGGACTGATATTCGGTGTTTAAATGGCCTGATCTGGAATTGTAACTATTTACACGTACTGCAAGTTCCCGTCATCTCGTGCTTCATCTTCTGTAGCTTCATTTTGTCGTCTATACTCTGAAATGTAAAGTGACTTGAGGAAGAAGTCATGATTATTTTTTTTATGGAATAACCTTGTAAAACCAAAATTGCACAAAAACATTAATTAAACCTTTTTCGAATGCCACAACGAAAAGAGATCGAATAAAGCCTGTGTTTGTGAAACACGAATGCCCCCGGTGGCATCTTTGTTAGTATGAACACTATTTTCTGTTAAGTACATGTATGTGAGGTCACTGGGTTAAAAGGTCAAAGGTCAAGGTCACAAGGTCAAAAATTTTGGTATCAATGGAAAGGTCTTGTCACAAGGAATACGCATGCGAAATATGAAAGCCCTATCACTTACCATTCAAAAGTTATGCCCAATGTTAAAGTTTTTGAAAAGTAGGTCAAAGGACAAGGTCAAGGTCACGAGGTCAAAATTTTTGGTATCAATGGAAAGGTCTTGTCACAAGGAATACACATGTGAAATATGAAAGCCCTATCACTTACCATTCAAAAGTTATGCCCAATGTTAAAGTTTTTGAAAAGTAGGTCAAAAGTCAAGGTCAAGGTCACGAGGTCAAAAAATTTGGTATCAATGGAAAGGTCTTGTCACAAGGAATACACATGTGAAATATGAAAGCCCTATCACTTACCATTCAAAAGGTATGCCCAATGTTAAAGTTTTTGAAAAAAAGGTCAAAGGTCAAGGTCACGAGGTCAAAAATTTTGGTATCAATGGAAAGGTCTTGTCACAAGGAATACACATGTGAAATATGAAAGCCCTATCACTTCCCATTCAAAAGTTATGCCCAATGTTAAAATTTTTTGAAAAGTAGGTCAAAGGTCAAGGTCACAAGGTCAAAAATTTTGGTATCAATGGAAAGGTCTTGTCACAAGGAATACACATGTGAAATATGAAAGCCCTATCACTTACCATTCAAAAGTTATGCCCAATGTTAAAGTTTTTTTAAAGTAGGTCAAAGGTCAAGGTCAAGGTCACGAGGTCAAAAATTTTGGTATCAATGGAAAGGTCTTGTCACAAGGAATACACATGTGAAATATGAAAGCCCTATCACTTACCATTCAAAAGTTATGCCCAATGTTAAAGTTTTTTTGAAAAGTAGGTCAAAGGTCAAGGTCATGAGGTCAAAAATTTTGGTATCAATGGAAAGGTCTTGTCACAAGGAATACACATGTGAAATATGAAAGCCCTATCATTTACCATTCAAAAGTTATGCCCATTGTTAAAGTTTTTGAAAAGTAGGTCAAAGGTCAAGGTCAAGGTCACGAGGTCAAAAATTTTGGTATCAATGGAAAGGTCTTGTCACAAGGAATACACATGTGAAATATGAAAGCCCTATCACTTCCCATTCAAAAGTTATGTCCAATGTTAAAGTTTTTCGGACAAACAGACAAACAGATAAACAGACGGACAGGCCAAAAACTATATGCCCCCGAATCTTTGATTCCGGGGGCATAAAAATCATATAAAATGAAACGCAGAAACTGTTCATATTCAATTCTACTTTGCATGCCGCGAAATTTTGTATTTACAAAAATAAATACACTCAGATTTGCATGGGAGTCGCGAAATTTGATACTCGCGAAATTTTCTGATAATACGATATGCAAAAATATCCCTGTTTGTGTAATGCAATATCTTTGGTGTTAAAAAACAGCGTTATCAAAGATAACAAAGCTCACCTCATGGCAGCAGACAGGGAGTAGACATGGATTACACAGTTTTTAGCTCGCCGGACGAAAAAGTCCGGAGAGCTAATGCCATACCCTCGGCGTCGTCGTCGTTGTCGTCGTCCGTAGACAAAACTTTAACCTGGGCTATATCTCTTGAACTATAAGGGGTAGGGCTTTGATATTTCACATGTAGATACCTTGTGACGAGACCTTTCATTTGAGACCATGACCTTTGACCTAGTGACCTTGACCTTGGACCTACTTTTCAAAAACTTTAACCTGGACTATATATATCTCTTGAACTATAAGGGGTAGGGCTTTGATATTTCACATGTAGATACCTTGTGACGAGACCTTTCATTTGAGACCATGACCTTTGACCTAGTGACCTTTACCTTGGACTTTGACCTACTTTTCAAAAACTTTAACCTGGGCTATATCTCTTGAACTATAAGGGGTAGGGCTTTGATATTTCACATTTAGATACCTTGTGACAACACCTTTCATTTGAGACCATGACCTTAAACCTAGTGACCTTGACCTTGGACTTTGACCTATTTTTTAAAAACTTTAACCTGGTTTCTGACAAAAACCTGTATAGGCGAGCTATGTAATCTTTGATTACCCTATGTTTATTTTGAGAATCTGTCCTATTGAGGACAATTTTAAAAATATTTAATGCTAACAACTTAACAAAACAGAAAAGGGAAGTAGACTATTGATACCAAGAGGGGAAATATAGGTCATGACACACAGTTACATTTGAACGTAAATTGATTGATATTTGCGATTTATGCATAAAATCCGACGACACCTCCCTCTCACTTCGTGAGGAAAACTAAAATTGTACGGAAGAACAAAGCCATTGTCTATGAATATGTAATTCTAAGCATGTTCAAAGGACAGGTACATAACTATAAGTTTTATGAAAATTCATTTCATTAATTGGTGCTATAGATGTCACTCGGTATTTATTACATATTTATTTTGTTATTCAATTTTTTCATAACTAACAGAATTGTATGTACTGAGACTGAGATTTGATCACTATTCAAAGCAAAGAGCAGGACTTGTGTTTAATTTTTTAAAGGACAACAGCAATGCCTACGTTAAAAGACTACGTAAAACATAGGTTACATTTTACGTCATTAAAAAGTTGTGGGCTATGTCTATGATAAAAATATACAACTGTAAAATGTCAATATTCAAACTCAGTTCTTCTAATATTACGAGATAAATCTAGACCGCAGTTATTGTCATTACGAATATGTGAACGGGTAACTGTCCACATTAGATCTCAATGGCTTACGAGAGCAATAATCGTCAATAATATAAATAATGCTGTAATATAATTTGTGTTCATATAGTACTTGTGATGAAAACCGACTTTCGGGATGCAACTTGCAGCTAACAACCGACAGCCACGGACAAAACTCGGTGTATATATGACCAGTATTGAAACGCACCTCGTTATTATAGCGAGCGGAGCTCGCCCTTATGGTAACGCGTATACACATATCTTATTGAGAAAATATGCTGAATCAAAGAATGAGATTGTACTACTATGCTTTCAAAAAGTTTCGTCCCCTCGCAGACAGAGTTACTGCGGAGATGCTGGATATTGCCATTTAGATTTTTTTTTCGACTCCAAGTAGACGTATATGTTATACTCGATTTTTGTTTATAAGTTAAATTTATTGAAAATATTTTTCGTAAATCAGGTAACGATAAAGCATCAACAAGGCGGCGTAACCACGGGAAATCCGACATTTCCGGTTTTAAACGAGTCGTTTCGCTCTGATTGCTTTTCTCGTCTCGGGTGGTTTCGTACTGTCAGAAGTCAGAATATTGAAACAGAAAGTTTTGTCAGATAAGATAAACCGTCATAGTCAAAATAAAAAAGAAAAATCTTTTTTATTTTATATAATCATATCTATTTTCTCTCCGCTCGCACAAAAGGCTTTGCCTTGATTCATATTATGTTAATTTTTAATTTTTTTTAATGTCCTTAGCGTCCGGATGACAGGATGGCCACGTATGAAGTGAATTCGTGAGGTTTTCACGGGTGCGTGTTGTCCTTGTGATTTGCACCTCACAATTTTTAATAAGCCGAATTTTGCAACCCACAAGTCGAAATCCTCACAAGTTGACTTTTAAGATTTTCGACATCTCCTCTGCAACCGCTGCAGATAATTTTACAAAATCTTACAGGAAGCATCTCAACCAAGTTTGCCGTGTTTTTCGTATCGAGGGCTCTTATTGGCTGACACATTTTCAACTTATTCTCTGCAACCGCTACATAGAAATTCATGAAACCTTACAGGAAGTAAGTACTCAATGTCCTCTATAAAGTTGTGCGCTGATCTGTCTATAAATATGGCTGTCAAGGGATCTAGTCGGTAGAAGCATTATGGCCTTTTTAGCCCTTTGTATGCAGCTCAGGTGAGTAATATTGTCCCCTATGGCCTCTTAATTGTTTCTTATTCTATCACCTCGTTTAAGGGTTCGGTACCTTATCATTTGACCATGATGCAAAAATTCGAAAATTACCGAAACTGAGTAATCCACGACATGTAGTGCCCACAAGCTGACATGGACTCCCTCATTCACCCCCCCCCCCCCCCCCCCCCACACACACACACTTTATACATTATTACGGTTCCAGACTGATAATAAAGTCTGATATACCTTGTCTGGAATTTATGTCTGGAACCGTAATAGGTATATCAGACCATATTACCTGTCTGGAACCGTAATAACATTTTTGTCATACTGCAAATCACTTTTAAATTGTCATTTCAAAATGGCGTCACAGTAAAATTTCTAACTTTTTTATTCGTTGATGGATTGTAAAATTTAAAAAGATCGCACCCGCAAAATGAATAAACCACGAATGAAATTCATTTTAGAAGAAAAATAAAATTAAAGGATCTGAAGCGTCTGAACGTTTTCACAGGAAATGCGCGCTATGACGTCAAGAAACAAAGACGTGCAGACGGGTAAAATAGTCTTATAATTACGGCTAAACAACCAATGAGATTCGTAGAAATTTATTTGCAGTGTGACAAACACAAATATAAATTCCCATGGCAACGAAGTTGCTCTGGATGATCACGTCATTCGACAATGACTCAACATTTCATACGAACAACGCGCCAACATTTCTCGTTAATCGATTCTGAGCTTTTTAAAGGAGCTGTTAAGATAAGGCGTAAAATCAGCCCTGAAAAGTGGAATTTTGAAAATTGAAATTTCAAGAACCTTTTTTGGTAAAATGTATACCTATACGGCATCCCATCAGAATATAAAGTTATTTTTATCTGTTTTGCATAATATTGCTAATTTTTAGGTCAAAACTTATCTTTTTCCCATAGAAATTAATAGAAAACGGAAAAGTTTTATTGAACATTGTTCCCCCCGGATATACAGAAAGCCACTTTTACTGGAGATGTGTATCCATGATACAAATTTTTTTGCAAAGTGGGGTTCTGTATCTCCGGGGGGAACACTACCCCAGAGACGAAAAACTAAAAATGGAAAGGGGGGTGCATTTTATAAGAATCGATCTTTTTGACCATTAAATATAGCACATTTGACTATTTTTCCTTTTTAATCAATCAAACATTGTGTACTCGATATGATTGAATGAAAGATACAAGAATTAGAAACGAAATAAGCAAGAGTGATGTTCATTTCTCCGTCAATGTGTATTTCGCGCTAAATGTCTTACATTGTAGCCATTGAATGAAGAATAAGACTGTATTTTAAGTTCCGGATTTCATTATTTACCGATTAAAGGAGGTAGAACGTTCGAAATCTATTTCTGATACACAATGTAGACATATTTGATGTCTTTTAGCTTATATTTATCCATTTTAGATAAAATATTCAAAAATGTATACGTTTTTTGTCGATATAATCGGATTTTCTATCCGAGCACCCCTACCTCTTTCGACCTTAATTTTACAACCCTTTAAGAGTTCCTTAACATAATGTAAAACATGTTAAAGGTCTGCAAATACATTATATTTCAATAACGATTCATGTTTTTCTGTGTACGATTCGCCATACGGAAGAAATAAGTCACGGGATTCAGGGCTAAATACGGCCCTTATCTTAACAGCTCCTTATAAACACATACATACAATAACACGAAAAGTAAAATCAAGATACTTGTTCTAGGATTCTATGTTATAGTAACTAAAGACTTACAGACATGCGTCTAGATAAAGATCTTGTACTTTGCCTTGCCAGTACTAACTCGTCCTCAAGTTCAGCTATCCTAAATGAACAATTTTGACTTTATACACAAGAGATGCAGCCAATAATTGAAAATGAACATAACGTCGCCCATTCATATTCTACTCCACCGAAAATATGAAAATATGCATATAACTGTTTCGCATCTTTAGAGGAAAGTTAAAGCATAATGAGGCAATCATTTTGATTAAATGTTAAAATATGAAGATGCCAAGCCTCTGGCGATTATTCAAATCAAATCAATAAGAAGAATTACTTGTCGTTGGCATCTTTCAATATTTTCTCTTTCTCTTTTTCCCAGAGGCTTGCTGTACTACATCTCTGTAACCTGAAAGTAAAGACAGAATGCGTAACATTTGACTAAAGAACTGAGGTAACGACATTCAAATATGTAGGCTTAGTATTGACATGTGAAAATTGTCATTTTCGTAATAGATATAATTCAATGTATGCATTATATCCTAAATTTTAATCATCCTTTTTAGCGAGCCGTGACGTATGTCCGGGGAGCTGATGTCATGGCCTGCGCGTCGTCGGCGTCGGTTGCGTGGACAGAACTTCAACTTGGGCTCTATCTCGTGAAGTATTTAAGGGTAAGGCTTTGATATTCACATGTAGATTCCTTGTGACCAGACCTTTCATTTAGGACTTTGACCAAGTGATCTTGATCTTGGAGGTTGACCTACTTTCTAAGAATAACTTTATCCCATTAACTATAACGAGTAAGGCTTTGATATTTTGCATGTTGATTTCTTATGACCAGACCTTTCATTTAGAACCTTTGACCTAGTGACCTTGACCTAGGAGTTTGACCTACTTTTAAAAAAGCTTTAACCTGGGCTAAATTTCAATAACTATTAGGGGTAGGAATTTGATTTCCTCGTGACCAGACAGGATTTTGACCTTTGATCTAGTGACCTTGGAGTTTGAACTACTTTAAAAGTTTGACCGACTTTAAAAAATATATATAGGTTATGTCTTCATAAAACCTTGATTCAGACCGAAAACGTCATTTTTTTTTAGAACTTTACTATACAATCTATTGCCATCATCTCGATTTTACAACATTTCTAAATGTCCTTGATACTTTCAAATCCACTATAGTTTTCGTTAAGATACGTCGATGCTTCAAGTTATAACCTCTTTAAGAATGTCCAAGAAAATACTTGATTGCAAAGAAAAAAGAATTGTTCAGAACTTTGGTTCAAATTTCCAATAGATGTGACGTCATCATTTACATTCGAATACCATTGTCAAAGCCCGTTTTGTTAAAAGTGGCATACTTTCTTCAAATGACGTATATTCTATTAAAATTACACATGTAAAAATCAGTATACCACATAGTTAGAGGTCAAATGGAATTTTTCCTTTTCATGACGAAAGAGCTTATATACCCTATTTTAAAATCTAAATATCTTTCTTAGGGTTCAACTCTGGTCACGTAGATGGCGCATGACAAAGGTCTCGGAGATGCTTGCTTAGTAAGTACAAATATTTTTTGTAACTACAATTGTATATATAATTTTTACTCTGCTATTTTGTCTGATTTCTCGTCTAGCAACGACTGTGTATAGTCCAGTTTAGCTTGCATCCTAGCTGCCTCTAGCAGTTTCTGACTAGTTTTCTGGCGCTCCTCGATCATGCTCTGATAAACATCCTGGGACTTCTCTGTAATATTGAAATTTTAGAAAATCACCCATAAAAGGCAAAAATCTCTGTTTACTGAATTCTTTCTTTAAAATTGTCGTGTCAAATGCAGCATGAAGAATAGGGAAAACATCTCACCGCGATATTCCTCCACCTTTTCCTCTGCCTGGATCAGTTCTTGATGTTTTTGCTGTAAAGGAGTATTTTTGTTCACTGTTAAACTTTGCTCCTTGTATTTTATTTTTAATTCAATTTGATATTTAAGCTAATTTAACTTTAATCTCGAAAGTTTGAAATTATATCAAACTTGCCTTACGAAAGCTTAGTATCAAAATAAGCTTGAGGCGAGCTTGGCCATTTATCTATTCTGTGTTTTTGTGTTCTTATGTTTTTATATTAGCAGATTATGATTTTAACAATTTCTCATTGTGATATCTTACTTTGTTTTCTTTCTCTTTTTTTATTATGTAAATGATGTTTGTATTTCTCATCTTTTTCTCCTTATTTGATTTATTCAATGCATGTCAAAAGCTCATAAGAGCATATGGTTTGTATGTGCTACCGACTATCTTATCTTCAAAATGAAGACTGAAAGCAAACCTCTATCTTTATGCTGATGGCTTCTTTCATTTTACATAGATGGTTGATAAAGTCTAACATCAGTTTTGCGGGATCCTTCATTTCGTCGTCCGTGAAATTTTCGTTTTTGTATCCATGGAAATCATCCTCTATGAATCGTTTACGGATGTCACTCCAGTGATTCAGCTCCTGTACATACAAATATAATCATAGAAGCAAGACGACGCGAAAAAGTGCAGGATTCCCTCACACGGCGTAAACATCATTATTCCAAAAAAAAAACTATTCCCTTGAAAACCAATACATTTTTAACGACGCTTTGACGATATGTGGTATTTTGATAAATTTATATTTCAAAACCAGTCCAACATAACCAAAGCTTGTTTAATATATCCAAAGTTTGTAAAGCATGACAAAAGATAATCCAGTATAATCAAAGCCAGTCCAGCATAACTTAAGCTAGTCCAGAATAGTTTACCATAATTAAAGCTAGTGCAGCACAACAAAAACTACTCCAGCCCAAATTATTCCAGTAAAACCTGAACTATTCCAGCTAGCTCAATATAACCAAACCTTGTCCAGCATTACCAAAGCTAGTTTAAAATAACCAAAGCAAGTTTAATATAACCAAAGCTTATCAAGCATTACTAAAGCTAGTTCAACATTATAAAGCTGGTCCAACATAACCAAAGCTAGTTCAAAATTATCAAAGCTAGTTCAATATAACAGAAGCCAGTCCAACATAAATAAAGCTGGCTCAACATAATTAAAGCTAGTTCAACATAACCAAAAGTAGTTTAACATAATCAAAACTAGTCCGTCATTACCGAATCTAGTTCAACATAACCAAACCTTTCCAGCATGACAAAACTTAGTTCACATAACCAAAGTTAGTTAAACATAATCAAAGCTAGTGATTGTGCACCATTACTACAGCTTGTCCAACATAACCAAAGCTAGTTCATCATAACCAAAGCTAATTTCATATAACCAAAGCCTGTCCAACATTACCAAAGCTAGTGCATTATAACCATCACACCTACCGCATTATACACCCTCCTCATCTCAACGTTACTTTTTCGGAGTAGGAAGCGCAATTTATGTTAGGATCAAACTATATAAAGAATGTAAAACGTTGACTACATGACCAATATAACTTCAAAGTCATTGACTTTTATAGATACATGTAATAAGAATTTTCAGTATCTTGAATATAATACTTGTTCAAAATACCCTTGTCTTACACATCAAAGTTTCAGAACGGGAAGATAAAATCACTTATAATAACACGAAGGGGGATTTATGGAAAGTCGGATTTTTCCATTCAAGTGTACTTAAAAACTAAATATATTAGATATAAGACAGAAATCATTTAAGAAAACAGTAAAAGATGAAAGATTTCTGGTATAGATAGATAAAAGTTTAAGCCTCTTACCACTTCGTCTAGTCTGTTCAGGATGTCAATATGGCTGAAATAAGAGCCATATTCAAAATCTTTCTCCAATACAGAGTGGAAAATGTCCAGTAGTTCATTGATGGCCTGTCGTAAGAACTTCAGGTTATCTCTGTTAAATAACAATCTATGGTAACGGTCCTGTCGCTGAAATAGAGTTTTTCTCATCAGTTTTTTTTTTCTTTGGTTGTGCTTTTGTTGTTGGGGTTTTTGTTTGTTTGTTTGTTTGTTTTGTTTTTTGATAGCGTCCATCTATTCTTGAATAATGTATCAAATCAAATTTTGAATGACAAATGCTAGTTAATATTTTAGCACCAGTGATGTTTTTTTTCTGCAATCTCGTAGTATTTATGATTTTCTGTTCATCTTCATTGATTTATATATTTGTCTTCGTTCAGAAAAATTCCTCTCTTTTGTAATGGTGTATCTGATCGATTTTAAGTCATAACTTATATATATACCAGTAATATTTTTTTCTACAAGAAAATAGTATTTACGGAATTTTTTTTTTTTGTTTTGTTTTTGTTTTTGTTTTGTAATTCTTGAAAATTATTTTTGATATGAACAGATCTCAAAATCTCATTATATTTGTACTTACCTCAGGTCCAGTGACGTTAAATTCCATTTGTATTCCGTTCAGAGCGTAAAAGTTCCACACATTTCATTGTCTAAATAAATTTACATATTTATGAAAAATGGTGTGAAGATTCACTCACGACTTTTTCGTCATTTTCTTTTATATAAATATATATATATCAAAAATATTTTTATAACTGATATTCATAAAACTCTTCTCCCTGACAAATGTACGATTTCGCAAGTTGGTTGTTTTGTTCTTTTACTGAAAGTATGAGTGGAGAGTAAGACAGATTATAGCAGTTGATCAATTTAAATATCTTTGTATGGGTGTAATACGCCAAGGGTTAAAAGTATTTTCCACCAACGAAACATTGTAAGCACTCTATTTTATGCAACACAATAAAAAGTTAATTCTTACCTCTCCTTCAAACCCACTTGTTGAAATAAAATTAAAATCTCCTTTGATTTTTACACCATATGTTATTCCAATATGTTTCTTTGGAATAAACAAACGGAAGGATGAACAATATTATCCTTTGTCGTAAATTAGAAAAACTAAAGGCGTTTTGATCCCTCCCTGAATTAGTAATATGAATTATCTTGTTTTAATCTATTTATGTTTTTTTTTCTGAGGCATTTTTGGTGGGGGTGTCATTTTTTTTTTCTTATAGTAGAAGGAACCAAAACAAAAAAAAATCTCAAACAAAAAGAGATAAATGAAATTCAGCGTCAAAACCTTTTTTACAGTCTGATAAATGATTCACAGAGTCCGGTAGATCATCTGGATATATGTACTACTCATAAAATCAGACAGTCTGTCTGTCTGTCTGTCATAAAATCAGACCTGTTTAGTCGAACAATAACCAAGATGACTTTTTGGTCTATTTTCAAAGACAGTGATCTTAAATTAGATATTCATTACTGTACTCGTTGTCCGGTTGACCAGCCGAACTATGAAATGTATTGTCCTGTGACATATTTGAAATATTAAAACATTTTTAAAACATGCATTATGACTATATTTTTCAAATATGTCACAGGACAATACATTTCATAGTTCGGCTGGTCAACAGGACAACGACTACAGTAATGAATATCTAATTTAAGACCACTGTCTTTGAAAATAGACCAAAATGTCATCTTGGTTATCGTTCGACTTTCAAAAAGTCCATCCAAAAAGGACTTAGTTTAATTCAAATTGTGAATTCATTTATACACAACGTAGTACATTCAATATTGCTGTTTATTTTGTGAACTCATAAACAACTTACTCAATAATGAAATTAGTCTATATTTTTAAAATTATCGTGTTTGGCAAGATTACCAATATTTTGTAAAAACAACAACAACAACAACAAACAAACAAACAAACAAATGTGTATCGGGAGTTATTTAGTTTGAGTTGTGTGGTAGCTTTGCCTTAAACTTTTCTTATATTTCACCGCCAAACAGTGCCTGATACGATACTTCACGGATCTTGGCCATTATGATCATTTCTTCGACAATATTTCGCAAGATCTATATAAATGTAAGCAAAACAATGGTACATTAAGGCATCAGAAGTTGATTAAAGTGGTCAAAGGATAATCCTGGATATGAGACGTAACATGTCAGATTACTTATGCCTTGTTTAACTAATAGTTTTTGATATTTGTAGTTCAACACGCCAATCATCTCTTTGATCTTGACATTTAGAACTACTTTCTTGTTTGTGTGTCCCTATTTGCCTTTCACACTTAAAGTCATATGATCACATTCTCACTGGTTTAAGATATCAGAATTCTATCATCTGCGTGTACATTTGCTTATTGGTGTAACTAGTACGATTCCATAAAAATGAAAAAGTAAAACCTCGAAAAGAGGATAACCAAGAGAAGAACTTGTTTTAAGAATGAAAAATGGAAACAGTTGGGATACGAAAATGCTCTGTTGGCCGAAGAATAATCCGACCAACTTTCAGATAGGATAAGGGATAAGGTATATAAAGTCTTCCTTTAAAATGAAAAAAGATGGTAGGCGATACCAGTACAGGGAGAGATTGGAACGTAATGTACATGTATTGTTTTCAAGGCGTCTAAGTATCAGTAATCCTCTCAATGTCTCAACCAACTTTCAAAAAAATCCTTTTTTATATATGACACATTTTTATATAAAACAAATCTTCAGAAAACAAGCTTTCAAGTATCGGTATTATCTGTGTCAAATATTATGAAATTATCGAAAGAAAAAAAAATAAAAACAGAAAAGTTATCTCTTTTTATTGGCAGAGAATTATGAGAACAAATTTATGAACATACCTCTTTGATGTATCCTTCTTGATGATTCTGAATTTTCTGGGTTTGTGTCCTAAAAGACGTTATACGTACATATCTTTTTCTATCTCCTACTCCATAATGCTAACCTTTAATTTCTGAGTCGATAAATATCCAAAGATATGAGATCCTTATGAGGTAATTTTTAAAAGTCGTATTCACCAAATAATTGCTTTGAAACTAATTATTTATTATCATAGTAAGGAAATTGATTTAAACTTCGCACAATTTGGTTTATTCGTTCGTGTCTTTCAATTCTCATCAATCTCTTTAATTTGAAGTAATTACAATCTTTGACCCCCTCAGAAAACGTGAAATAAACAGGCAAATAAATATGTAAGTGTCAAATAGAAGTTTTGAATATGTTGATCTCTGGGTCAAGAAAATATCTCTTTAATAAAAACGATAGTTAGGACAGTGGCAGTGCTGAAAGACTTGGAACTTAAGGTTACTTGACCCTTTGTAAAATGAGAACTCTTGATTACTACATTAAGCTAACGATATCTTTTTATAAAATACTTTTAAAATCGGATAACCACCTTTTTCGAGGACATTGTTCGAAGTATTTTGTGCAAGTTGATATGCGATTTGTCATGCACAAACTCGCTTTTACGTGTATTATATATTTATTTATCATCAATTTCTTCATGGTTATTTTTAAAAGCCTTGTTACTGCTCACTAACCATTGGCAGCTCTTTAAAAAATGCAACATTTCAGTTTGAAAAATCTATAAAAGAATTTCATTTTATGAATTTCCCGATGGACAGCACACCCATTCCCATGATAAAATAATGAGGTCGTTTATCAAAACTTATAAAATGGCAATTTAATTGAGGATCGGAAACGAGCAGGTTGCGTCTTGGTCCTTCGTTCCATCTCAAACTTGGCCGGATTTCTCCGATGATTGGATAGAAGCTAGCTTCAGTAAGCAGAGCCCGGATAATTTTCGTATGCCTAACCCTAACCCTACTTGCAATATCCATTAACAGATGCCTGTGTAACTTAGGACCAGATTTACTGTCTCTATTGTAATTTCACCTTAGAATGAGAAGGTTTTTAGCTCTACTGGTCAAAGACCAGTCGAGCTTATGCGATACCATGTTGTCCGGCGTCCGTCCGTCCGTCTGTCTGTCTGTCTGTTAACAATTTTTTGTGAGCGCAACTCCTCTGAAACCATAAATGATAGAAAGCTCATTCTTTTTGCATTTAGTTTGGCCCATGGTCTAGTTGTGCACCTGATATTTTGTTTGAGCCTCTAACCCCAGGGTCTTCAAAAATGGGTTTGGTCATTTTTTCCTATATAAGTCTATGTAATCTAGTGAACACCAATTCTCAGAAAGTATTATGGATAGAGAAATAATTCTTTTTGCAATATAATCAGTCTCTGGTCCAGTTGTGCACCTGATATTTTGTTTAAGCCTCTGGCCCCCAGGGTCTTCAAAATGGGTGTGGTCATTTTCTCCTGTATATGTCTATGTAATCTAGTGAACACGAATTCTCAGAAAGTATAATGGATAGAGAAATAATTCTTTTTGCAATATAATCAGTCTCTGGTCCAGTTGTGCACCTGATATTTTGTTTGAGTCTCTGACCCCAAGGGTCTTCGAAAATGGGTGTGGTCATTTTTTCCTATACTAGTCTATGTAATCTAGTGAACACCAATTCTCAGAAAGTGTAATTGATAGAGAAATAATTCTTTTTGCAATATGATCAGTCTGTGAACCAATTGTGCACCTGATGTTTTGTTTGAGCCTCTGACTCCCAGGGTCTTGGAAATGGGTGTGGTAATTTTCTGCTATATGATCCTATGTAATCTAGTGAACACCAATTCTTAGGAAGTATTATTGATAGAGAAATAATTCTTTTTGCAATATAATCAGTCTCTGGTCCAGTTGTGCACCTGATATTTTGTTTGATCCTCTGACCCCCAGGGTCTTCAAAAATGGGTGTGGTCATTTTCTCCTGTAAAAGTCTATTTAATCTAGTAAACACCAATTCTCAGACAGTATAATGGATAGAGAAATAAATCTTTTTGCAATATAATCAGTCTCTGGTCCAGTTGTGCACCTGATATTTTGTTGAGCCTCTGACCCCTAAGGATCTTCAAAAATGGGTGTGGTCATTTTCTGCTATGTGAGCCTATGTCAGTATGCAATCTAGTGAACACCAATTCTTAGACAGTATAATTGATAAAGAAATAATTCTTTTTGCAATATAATCGGTCTCTGGTCTAGTTGTACACCTGATATTTTGTTTGATCCTCTGACCCCCAGGGTCTTCAAAAATGGGTGTGGTCATTTTCTCCTATATATGTCTATGTAATCTAGTGAACACCAATTCTCAGAAAGTATAATTGATAGAGAAATAATTCTTTTTGCAATATAACCAGTCTCTGGTCTAGTTGTGCACCTGATGTTTTGTTTGAGCCTCTGACCCCCAGGGTCTTCAAAAATGGGTGTGGTCATTTTTCCTATATGAGCCTATGTAATCTAGTGAACACCAATTCTCAGAAAATGTTATTGATAGAGAAATAATTCTTTTTGCAATATAATCAGTCTCTGGTCTAGTTGTGGACCTGATGTTTTGTTTGAGCCTCTGACCCCCAGGGTCTTCAAAAATGGGTGTGGTCATTTACTGCTATACGAGCCTATGTAATCTAGTGAACACCAATTCTTAGAAAGTATTATTGATAGAGAAATAATTCTTTTTGCAATGTAATCAGTCTTTGGTCTAGTTGTGCACCTGATATTTTGTTTGATCCTCTGACCCCCAGGGTCTTCAAAAATGGGTGTGGTCATTTTCTCCTATATAAGTCTATGTAATCTAGTGAACACCAATTCTCTGAAAGTATAATGGATAGAGAAATAATTCTTTTTGCAATATAATCAGTCTCTGGTCCAGTTGTACACCTGATATTTTGGTTGAGCCTCTGACCCCCAGGGTATTCAAAAATGGGTGTGGTCATTTTCTCCTATATAAGTCGATGTTACCTTGGGAACATCAATTCTCAGAAAGTATAATTGATGGAGAGATAATCCTTTTTGCATTATAATCAGTCTCTCGTCTACATTGTATGTGTGAGCCTGCTATTTTGTTTCAGCATCTGAACCCCAGGGTCTTTGAAATAGGTGTGGTCATGTTCTCCTATTTAACTCTATGTAATCTAGTGAACACCAGTTCTCAGAAAGTATAATTGACACTGTAGAGAGATATTACTTTTCCCATTTCCATGAGTCAGTGGTCTCATTGTGTGCCTGAGATTCTGTTTAGACTGACCCGTCTTTGAAATGGGTGTGGTCATGTTCTCCTATATAAGTCTTTGTAATCTTGTGAACACCAGATCTCAGAAAGTATACCGGTAATTCATGGAGAGTAAATTCTTTTTGCATTACATGTATTATGTGTCTGTGGTGTAGATGTGCATCTAATATTTTGTGTGAGCCCCTGTCCCCCAGGGTTGGAAAATGGATGTCAATTCAGTGAATTTAAGAAAACAGCCAGTAGAGCTTCAGTCTCATCAGAGACTTCTGGTTATGCCCTCGGTCTTAGATAAAGGGGCATATATATAGCATTTGTGTCGTTCGTCTTTCCGTCCGTTCCGCTTTTAATAAAAGGGTATAAAAATTAAAGTAAGTGATAACATGGCTTCCATATTTTGCATGTGTATGTATCTTGGTAAAACGCATCTTTTGGTACCAATTTTGTTTTACCTTTTGACCTTGCCAATGACCTTTAACCTACTTTTTTCATTTTTTAGGGAAAATACTCATACAAATAACATGAAATCTATTTTTCCCAGAAATGGTAATACAGTACCGGTGTTGATAGATCATTCGATGCTGGAGATAAAGTACTGGTGTTGTTTATACATCAGACGTCTGTCAACACCAGTACTGTATTACCAACATCAAAAGACTGTAAATATCAATACTGTATTACTAATATCAGAAGTATGTCAACATCAGAGCTGTATTGCCAACATCAAAGGTTTGTCAAAATCAGTACTGTATTACCAACATCAAAAGTCTATCAACATCAGAACTGTATTACGAACATAAGAAGTATTCAACATCAGTACTGTATAACCAACATCAGAAGTCTGTCAATATCAGTACTTTATTGCCTATTTCAACATCAGTACTGTGTAACCAGCATCAGAAGTCTGTCAAAACCAGCATCAAAAGTCTGTCTACATCAGAACTGTATTGCCAACATCAGAAGTATGTCAACATCAGAACTGTATTACCAGCATCAGAAGTCTGTTAATATCAGTACTGTATTACTAACATCAGAAGTATGTCAACATCAGAACTGTATTACCAACATCAGAAGTCTGTAAATATCAGAGCTGTATTGCCAACATCAGAAGTCTGTCAACGTCAGAACTGTATGACCAACATCAGAGGTTTGTCAAAATCAGTACTGTATTACCAAAATCAAAAGTCTATCAATATCAGTACTTTATCACCAACATAAGATGTATTTCAACATCAGTACTGTATAACCAGCATCAAAAGTCTGTCAACATCAGAGCTGTATTTCCAACATCAGAGGTATGTCTAAATCAGTACTGTATTACCAACATCGAAAGTCTGTCAACGTTAGAACTGTATTACCAGCATCAGAAGTCTGTCAAAATCAGTACTGTTTTACAAACATCAGAAGTCTGTCAACATAAGTACTGTATTGCCAACATCAGAAGTCTGTCAACATAGGTATATACTGTATCGCCAACATCAGAAGTCTTTCAACATCAGTGCTGACCCATCCACATCAGAAATCTGCCAAAAAATACATATATACTGCATCATCAACATCTGAAGTTTGTCAACATCAGTACTGTATTACAAACATAAGGAATCTGTCGACATCAGTACTGCATTACTAACACCTTAAGGATATATCAAAAAGGTATGTTCATAAATTTGTTCTCGTAAATTCTCTGCCAATTAAAATAGATAACTTTTTTTTGTTAATATTTTTTTTTTTCTTTCGATAATTTCATAATATTTGACACAGATAATACCGATACTTGAAAGCTTGTTTTCTGCAGATTTGTTTTATATAAAAATTTGTCATATTTAAAGGATTTTCCTGAAAGTTGGTTGAGACATTGAGAGGATTACTGATACTTAGACGCCTTGAAAACAATACATGTACATTATGTTCCAATCTCTCCCTGTACTGGTATCGCCTACAGATCTTTTTTTTTCATTTTGAAGAAAGACTTTATATACCTTATCCCTTATCTTATCTGAAAGGTGGTCGGATTATTCTTCGGCCAACATAGAATTTTTTTTTTCGTATCCCGACTGTTTCGGACAACTCGGTTTTCATTCTTAAAACAAGTTCTTCTCTTGGTTATCCTCTTTTCGAGGTTTTACTTTTTCATTTTTATGGAATCGTACTAGTTACACCAATAAGCAAATGTACACGCAGATGATAGAATTCTGATATCTTAAACCAGTGAGAATGTGATCATATGACTTTAAGTGTGAAAGGCAAATAGGGACACACAAACAAGAAAGTAGTTCTAAATGTCAAGATCAAAGAGATGATTGGCGTGTTGAACTACAAATATCAAAAACTATTAGTTAAACAAGGCATAAGTAATCTGACATGTTACGTCTCATATCCAGGATTATCCTTTGACCACTTTAATCAACTTCTGATGCCTTAATGTACCATTGTTTAGCTTACATTTATATAGATCTTGCGAAATATTGTCGAAGAAATGATCATAATGGCCAAGATCCGTGAAGTATCGTATCAGGCACTGTTTAGCGGTGAAATATCAGAGCTGTATTGCCAACATCAGAAGTCTGTCAACGTCAGAAATGTATTTCCAACATCAGAGGTTTGCCAAAATCAGTATTGTATTTCCAACATTAGAAGTCTGTCAACATCAGTACTGTATTACCAGCATCAGACGTCTGTCAATATCAGAGCTGTATTGCCAACATCAGAAGTTTGTCAACGTCAGAACTGTATTTCCAACATCAGAAGAATGTCAACATCAGTACTGTATAACCAACATCAAAAGTCTGTCAATATCAGTACAGTATTACCAGCGTCAGAAGTCTGTCAATATCAGAACTTTATCGTCAACATCAGAAGTATGTCAACATCAGAACTGTATGTCTAAAATCAGAGAATTATCAATACCAGTGCTTAATTACCAACATCAATCGTCGTTCAACATTCGAACTGTATTACCAATATCAGAAGTCTGTCAACATAAGTAGTGTATAACTAACATCAGAAGAATATCAACATCAGTACTGTATTACCAACATCAGAAGTATGTCAAAGTCAGAACTGTAATACTAGCATCAGCAGTCTGTAAATATCAGTGCTCCATTACCAAGATCAGAGGTCTATTCACATCAGTGTTGTATTACCAACATCAAAAGTCTGTCAACATCAGCACTGCAATACCAACACCAGAAGTCTGTTGATATCAGTACTGTATTACTAATATCAGAAGTCTGTCAACATCAGAACTGTATTGCCAACATAAGAAGAATGTCAACGTCAGAACTGTATTACCAACATCAGAGGTTTATCAAAATCAGTACTGTATTACCAACATCAAAAATCTGTCAACATCAGAACTGTATTACCAACATCAGAAGTCTGTCAACATAAGAACTATATTGCCAACAACAGAAGTCTGTCAACACCAGTACTGAATCACCAACATCAGAAGTCTGCCAACATAAGTATGTACTGCATCACCAACATCTGAAGTTTTTCAACATCAGTACTATATTACAAACATAAGAAATCTGTCAACATCAGTACTGCATTACTAACATCTTAAGTCTGTCAACATCAGTACTGTATTATCAACATCAGAAATCTGCGCAAACATTAGTACAGTATAACCAACATTAAAAGTCTGTCTACATCAGTACTGCATTATCAACATGAAAATTATGTCAACATCCGTGCTGTATTACCAACATCAAAAGTCTGTCAACATCAGAACTGCATGACCGACATCAGAAGTATGTCAATATCAGTACTATATTATCAACACCAGAAATCTGCCAACATCAGTATATTCTGACTTATATCATCATTCTGTCAACATAAGTCTGTCAACATCAATACATTATCCTCACCATCACTGACATGATCTGTCAGCACCTGTGCTGCATAACCGACATCAGAGGTCTGTCAACATCAGTACTGTTTACCAGTATCAAAATCTGTCAACATCAGTACTGTATTACCAACATCAGACGTCTGTCAACATTAAAACTGAATGACCAACGTCAAACGTCTGTGAACATCAGTACTGTATTACCAACATCAAAAGTCTGCCAATATCAACACTGTATTACCAACATCAGAAGTCTGTCGACATCGTTACTATATAACCAACATCAGATGTTTGTCAACATCAGTACTGTATTACAAACATGAGAGTCTGTCAACATCAGTACTTACATCAGAAGTCTGTCAACATCAATACTCTATCTTCATCTTCAAATGATCTGTCAACATCAGTACTGTATTATTGATACCAGAAATCTGTCAACATCAGTACTGCATTACCAACATCAGAAGTCTGTCAACATCAGAGCTGTATTACGAACATCAGAAGTCTGTCAACATCAGTACTTACACCAGAGGTCTGTCAACATCAATACTCTATCTTCACTTTCAAATGATCTGTCAACATCAGTACTTAATTTCCACCATCAAATGATCTGTCAACATCAGCACTGTATTACTAATACCAGAAGTATGTCAACACCAGTGCTTTATCTCCACCATCAAATGATTTGACAACATCCGTATGTAACAACTTCCGTGAGATGATCTGTCAAATTTAGAGTTGTGCGCATGTTATCCGGATAATCACACCATTCGCTATTATAAAGCGGATGTTCGTCCCAAGTCGGCGACGGGTGCACACTGGTCTACCGTATATTATGTTTTCAGTGTTGTTTCATGTATTGTTTGTTTGACCGTTCTGTTTTGCTAATATTGTTGTTTCTAATTGTCCCCTGTTATTTTTTGAAGTTTTGTTTTGTTTTGTTTTGTTTTGTTTTTTCGTTGCTTATTGCATCCCGCGATAAGTACTATTTACCAACATCAGAAGTCTGTCAACATTAAAACTGCATAACCAACATCAAAAGTCTGTCAACATCAGTACTGTATTACCAACATTTGATGTCTGTCAACATCAGAACTGTATTACCAACATCAGAAGTCTGTCAACATCAGCACTGTACTACCACCATCAGAAATCTATCGACATAAGTACACAATTACCAACATCAGAGCTGTATTACGAACTTCAGAAGTCTGTCAACATCAGTACTTACACCAGAAGTCGATAAACATCAATACTCTATCTTCACTTTCAAATGATCTGTCAACATCAGTATTTTATCTCCACCATTATACGACCTGTCAACATCAGTGCTTTATCTCCACCATCAAATGATTTGTCAACATCAGTATGTTACAACTTCCGTGAGATGATCTGTCAACTTTAGAGTAGTGTTTGATCGTTCTGTTTGGGTATTGTTGACTATCTCGTTGTCCCGTGTTATTTGTTGAAATTTTGTTGCATTATTGCATCCCGCGATTGTGTGTTCTGCTGTGTTACCGACATCAGAAGTCTGTCATCATCAGTACTACTAGTATTTACCAACATCAGAAGTTTGTCAACATTAAAACTGCATTACCAACATCAAAAGTCTGTCAACATCAGTACTGTATTACCAATATTGGATGTCTGTCAACAACAGTACTGTATTACCAATATCAGAAGTCTGTCAACATCAGCACTGTATTACCAACATCTGAAGGCTGTCAACATCAGAGCTGTATAACGAACATCAGAAGTCTGTCAACAACAGAACTTACACCAGAGGTCTGTCAACATCAATACTCTATCTTCGCTTTCAAATGATCTGTCACGATTAGTATTTTATCTCCACCATCAAATGATCTGTCAACATCAGCACTGTATTACTAATACCAGAAGTCTGTCAAGATCAGCACTGTATTACCAACATCAATACTGTATTACCAACATCTAAAGGCTGTCAACATCAGAGCTGTATTACGAACATCAGATGTCTACCAACAAAAGAACTTACACCAGAGGTCTGTCAACATCAATATTCTATCTTCCCTTTCAAATGATCTGCCAAGAGCAGTATTTTATCTCCACCATCAAATGATTTGTCAACATCAGTACTGTATTACTAATACCAGAAGTCCGTCAACATCAGCATTGTATTATTAATACCAGAAGTCTATCAACATCAGTGCTGTATTACTAATACCAGAAGTCTATCAACATCAGTACTGTATTATTAATACCAGAAGTCTATCAACATCAGTACTGTATTACTTATACCAGAAGTCTCTCAACATCAGTACTGTATTACTAATACCAGAAGTCTCTCAACATCAGTACTGTATTACCAACATCAGTACTGTATTACTAATACCAGAAGTCTATCAACATCAGTACTGTATTACTAATACCAGAAGTCTCTCAACATCAGCACTGTATTACCAACATCAGCACTGTATTACTAATACCAGAAGTCTATCAACATCAGTACTGTATTACTAATACCAGAAGTCTCTCAACATCAGTACTGTATTACCAACATCAGCACTTTATTACTAATACCAGAAGTCTATCAACATCAGTACTGTATTACTAATACCAGAAGTCTCTCAACATCAGTACTGTATTACTAATACCAGAAGTCTCTCAACATCAGTACTGTATTACCAACATCAGTACTGTATTACTTATACCAGAAGTCTGCCAACATCAGTGCTTCATCTCCACCATCAAATGATTTGTCGACATCCGTATGTTACAACTTCCGTGAGATGATCTGTCAACTTTAGAGTAGTGCGCATGTTATCCGGATAATCACACCATTCGCTATTATAAAGCGGATGTTCGTCCCAAGTCGGCGACGGGTGCACACTGGTCTGCCTTGTATTATGTTTTTCATTGTTGTTTCATGTATTGTTTGTTTGACCGTTCTGTTTTGCTAATATTGTTGATTCTAGTTGTCCCCTGTTATTTGTTGAAGTTTTGTTTTGTTTTGTTTTCTTCGTTGCTTATGCATCCCGTGATTGTGTTTCCGCTGTTGGTCAGCGCGGTTGGCCTGGATAACTTTTTTACGTTTTTGGAGACCCATCCTAGACAGGTATTAGATCGTCGGTACATTTTATCCATTTATCTACGACTGAAGCTAGGTTAATATTTAAGTTAGATCTAAATCCGTTTTGATCTTAGACGGTAATTCTGCTATTTTTCAGTACATGCATCTTTTTTTCAAAATTTGAAATATGAAGGTTGATCTGTCTTCATGACAGCACACAAAAGTTGTATTTCGTTTTGATTGTAGGGCTGGAATCCATTCAGAATTAATTGCCATAATTCATGAGGTATGTCTTATTCCTTCTTACCAAAATTATTATTGTAAATCTTTTAATCACTAGTGGAGACATAGAATGTGAATAATAAAATGGATCAACATTGGATTGTAAGTCAGTATACAATAAGACTAAGCTGTTTAATGTACCAAAGAGTCGTTGGTGTTCAATCGTATGATTGACTGACGTGTTGGCTTAAACGTATATTACATTATGAAATTGATAGTTCGCCAATTCATCAACTAATCTAGTACGGAAGGACAGTAGTAAATAAACATTTAGGATATATCTATTTATTGCTGACTATTCTCAGAAATATTATTCATGGATAATATCTTCCTGTATATTTGTTCTCAGTCACAGGAGCTCGGCGCCAGCCACCCTGAATTATATAAGCCCCTTAATTCTCTACAGTACTACTTTCCCTTTCCTTCGAGAAGGAGGATGCAATTGTAGATCCATGACATCGAGCTCCTGTGTTTTCAGCTAAGTGTTATGCAACATCGTTATGTATATTTTCGGTGTTGCGCCGAGTCTCTCGGTTAATGTCACCCCCCCCCCCCCCATGTTTTCACTTTATGGTCAACTGTATTCAAGGGGATCCAATTCCATGTAGATATTCGATGTTTTTTTTTTTATCAAATCTTGTTGTGGAGGTTCCGTTGGTCAAGGTTTATATTCTTTAATTTCGTCTCTGTTCTCAAATGAGTCGAGGCACGGTGGTGAAAGTGCTTGCCCTCGGTACGCGTGGTCACGGGTTCGAATCCCGCCTACAAAATTTATTTTTTATGGCTTTGTTTTTATTGTGTCGCCTGCGAAGCGTTGTCCGTCTGTCCGTCCGTCTGTCAGTCTGTCTGTCTGTCACACTTTGTGTGTCACAGCCCATAACTTTTGATTGGTAAATGATAGGGCTTTGATATTTCACATGTGTATTCCTTGTGACAAGACCTTCTTACACATACCATAATTTTTGACCTAGTGACCTTGACCTAGAAATTTGACCTACTTTTCAAAAAAATTAAGAATGGATATATCTTTTGATTGGTAAGTGTTAGGACTTTGAAATTTCTCATGTGCAATCCCTCTGGCAAGACCTTTCTACACATACAATAATTTTTTACCTTGTGACCTTGACCTAGATATTTGACCTACTTTTGAAAAAAAAGATAAGATTCGCTATATCTTTTGATTTGTAAGTGATAGGGCTTTGATATTTCACATGTGTATTTCTTGTAACAAGACCTTCCTACACATACCAAGGTTTTTGACCTATTGACCTTGACCTACATATTTGACCTACTTTTCACAAAAAAATAAGAATGGATATATCTTATGATTGGTAAGTGATAGGGCTTTGGTATTTCACATGTGTATTCCTTGTGACAAGACCTTCTTACACATACCATAATTTTTGACCTAGTGACCTTGACCCAGAAATTTGACCTACTTTTCAAAAAAATTAAGAATGATTATATCTTTTGATTGATAAGTGTTAGGACTTTGATATTTCACATGTGCAATCCTTGTGGCAAGACCTTTCACACATACCATAATTTTTGACCTTGTGACCTTGCCCTAGATGTTTGACCTACTTTTGAAAAAAAGATAAGATTCGCTATATCTTTTGATTTGTAAGTGACAGGGCTTTGATATTTCATATGTGTATTCCTTGTGACAAGACCTTCCTACACATACCATGGTTTTTGACCTATTGACCTTGGCCTACAAATTTGACCTACTTTTCACAAAAAATTAAGAATGGATATATCTTATGATTGGTAAGTGATAGGGCTTTGGTATTTCACATGAGTATTCCTTGTGACAAGACCTTTCTACACAGACCATAATATTTGACCTTTTGAACTTGACCTAGATATTTGATCTACTTTTCAAGAAAAGTAATATTGGCTATATCTTTTGATTGGTAGGTGATAGGGCTTTGATATTTCACATGTATTTTCCTTTTAACAATGCCATTCTACACATACCATAATTTTTTACCTTTTGACCTTGACCGAGATATTTGACCTACTTCTCTAAGGTTGTTTATATCTTTTAATTGGTACAGTAGGTGATAGGTCTTTAATATTTCTTATGATGAGACCTTTTTGTTACCAATTTTTACGTATTGACCTTGACCTAGATGATTGACACTCTTTTCTGAAAATTTGAGAATCACCGCATCTTTTAATTTGTAATTAAGTGGTCTGATATTTCAAATGAATTTCATTTGAAAAGACTTTTCTTCTGATACCAATAATTTTGATCCACTTTCTAGAATAATAATCAAACCGCTTCGCAGGCGACACAAGCATTCCTTGGATTGCTATTTTTAATCAAAATGTTATCATTCAACAAAGAATAATTTCTTGGAAATTTCATAGTTACATGGTTAGAGTGAAAGGTAGTCGTTACTCCAGCTATAAAGCCCCATTTACACTATCGAAGTTTTCTTGCACAAGAAAACTTGGTCAAAGTTTTTACCGCTAACTTTGATAGTGTAAACGATCCAAGAAAATTTGATCAAAGTCCGTCAAAGAGCTTGGATGGACTTTGACGGAATAGGACTCCATCCTATTTTTCTTGAAACTCAGACGGACTTTGACGGGAATCGACCAATCAGAATAGAGATTTAATGATCAAAATGATTTCAGACGTATTTTAAGTATCGAAGAAAGAAATATATGTAATTTAGGACGTTAAAAGTAAGGAATATAGCGACAAAGACAGAAGACGTGATGCAGTGAATACCATCTAAGTTTTTTGTTTTAAAAATCCTTGAACTCGTGCTTAATTGTTCCATATAGCACAATGGACAACTACAAACATAAATATTAATTTTCATGAAAAAAATTCACAGTATTCACAGGAAGCAAGTACTCAATGCCCTCTACCAAGTTTGTGTTTTTCGAGCCGATCTGAAATCAAAGATGGCCGCCACAGGCTCTGATTGGCTGACACATTTTCGACATCTCCTCTGCAACCGCAGCACAGAATTTCATGAAACTTTACAGGAAGGAAGTACTCAAGGTCCTCTACCAAGTTTGTGTTTTTTGTGCCGATCGGTCAACAAATATGGCCGCCGAGGGCTGTGATTGGTTGACACATTTTTGACATCTCCTCTGCAACCGCTGCACAGAATTTCATGAAACTTTACAGGAAGGAAGTACTCAAGATCCTCTACCAAGTTTGTGTTTTTTGTGCCGACCGGTCAACAAATATGGCCGCCACAGGCTCTGATTGGCTGACACATTTTCGACATCTCCTCTGCAATCGCAGCACAGAATTTCATGAAACTGTACAGGAAGGAAGTACTAAAGGTTCTCTACCAAGTTTGTGTTTTTTGAGCCGATCGGTCAACAAATATGGCCGCCGAGGGCTGTGATTGGCTGACACATTTTCAATGTCTCCTCTGGAACTGATGCACAGAATTTCATGAAACTTTACAGGAAGGAAATACTTAAGGTCCTCTACCAAATTTGTGTTTTTCGTGCCGATCGGTCAACAAATATGGCCGCCGAGGGCTGTGATTGGCTGACACATTTTTCGACATCTCCTCTGCAACCGCAGCACAGAATTTCATGAAACTTTACAGGAAGGAAGAACTCAAGGTCCTCTACCAAGTTTGTGTTTTTTTGTGCCGATCGGTCAACAAATATGGCCGCCGAGGGCTCTGATTGGCTGACACATTTTCAACATCTCCTCTTATACCGCTGCACAGAATTTCATGAAACTTTACAGAAAGGAAGAACTCAAGGTCCTCTACCAAGTTTGTGTTTTTTGTGCCGATTGGTCAACAAATATGACTGCCGAGGGATCTGATTAGCTGACACATTTTCGACATCTCCTCTGCAACCGCTGCACAGAATTTCATGAAACTTTACAGGAAGGAAGTACTTAAGGTCCTCTACCAAGTTTGTGTTTTTCGTGCCGATCGTTCAACAAATATGGCCGCCAAGGGCTCTGATTGGCTGACACATTTTTGACATCTCTTCTGCACAGAATTTCATGAAACTTTACAGGAAGGAAGTACTCAAGGTCCTCTACCAAGTTTGTGTTTTTCGTGCCAATTGGTCAACAAATATGGCTGCCGAGGGCTCTGATTGGCTTACACATTTTCGACATCTCCTCTGCAACCGCCTCACAGAATTTCATGAAACTTTACAGGAAGGAAGTATTCAAGGTCCTCCAACAAGTTTGTGTTTTTCGTGCCGATTGGTCAACAAATATGGCCGCAGAGGGCTCTGATTGGCTAACACATTTTCAACATCTTCTCTGCAAAAAAAACCACTGCACAGAATTTCATGAAACTTTACAGGAAGAAAGTACTCAAGATCCTCTACCAAGATTGTGTATTTTGTGCTGATCGGTCAACAAATATGGCCGCTGAGGACTCTGATTGGCTGACACATTTTCAAAATCTTCTCTGCAACCATTGCACAGAATTTCACGAAACCTTGCAGCAAGCAAGTACTCAAGGTCCTCTGCCAAGTTTGTGTTTTTCTTGTTGATAGGTCAACAAATATGGATGTCAAGGGCTTTGATCTGTAGAAGTATTTTCGTGACTTTTAACCCATTGTCTGCAACTCAGGTGAGCGATGTGGCCCCCTCGGGCCTCTTGTTATTAATTTTTTGGTCCACATTTCAAAATTTTCCCGGGCTCGCTCATGCTCGCCAGATTATATAACATACTTTGAAACCCTTATACACTAAACTTTTTTTCAATAAACAAGGGCAATTAACTGAAAAATACAGGAATGGAGGATACATTGCAGCAAATGGTATTATCGTCTTTTTATTCCAACTCTGATGACAAATTTTCGCTTGCTCGCTACCGCTCGTCAGACTAAATATTTTGCATAACATAAGTCAATTATCAAGAACAACGTGGTGGAAATTCAATTTCTGCTTTTTTTTTTTTTTTTTTTTTTTTTGTTTGGGTGTGTATGTGTATGTGTGTGGTTTTTTTGTTTTTTTGTTTTTGTTTTTGATTTGATTTTATTTATTTCAGGATTAAACCAAGTCACAGGGCAATATAAAAATATAATATATAAAATAAGCGAAGCAATGAGTATTGATTAAAATTTGATGATGACAATTGGAATTAAACACAAATAATATATATGAATATCACAGTTTAACACAGACAAGATATCACATATGTGAAGAAGCTCAATTGAAATATCACAGTGTAAGTAAATAATTTGAATAAAACTCCAGATAAGGTTTAATAAAAGCTGTTTGGAGAATGATGATAAATTATATATTGCACTATATTCTTGATTTCTCCCAAGGATAACCCATAAAGCTATCATGGCTTATTTCCAATGGGGTCCTTAGTAGTGACAATTCAAAGACATAAATGATTGAAATGACACAAAATGAATTAAATATCCATAATATATTAAATTAAATAATATAAGGAAATAAATAATGGATAGAATTTATAGATGAAGATGGAAATTAATTAAAGTTATTCATATTAGAAGGATATGGGAATGGTAAAGATCGAGGTGGAGAGGAATCGGTAAATGAATGATGGATAGGTGAATGAATGAATAAATGAATGGATGGTTAATGAAGTGAATGGATGAATGAATAAATGCATAATGAATGAATGAAGGTGGGGGAGTGGAGGGAAGTGCATGGAGGAATGATTGAAGATTTTGGCTCAGACTAAAGAACAGAATTTGTGGGGGCAAATTAAATCAGAGGGGATAAAAACCCTGTAACTTTAAAATAACATTTCAATGTGTAAACTAAAAATAAATAAAATCAGCATTGTCGTCCATAAGACTTTGATTTTGCAAATGCTGTTTTAAACTGGTCTTGAACAATGATTTGCTGGAAATATTCTTTATGGATACAGGCAAGGTGTTCCAGTCTTTTATGGCATTATAATAAAACGTACAAGTTTTGTAAGATGGTACGATGAAGTTGTGAGAGCTAGCAGATCTGGTTGAATATCTACTATTACCCGAAACAAGATTGAAATTTTGTTTCAAATATTCAGGACAAGTTTCATTGAATATATTGTGTACATGTTGTAATCTTAGTTGTTTCACCCTTTGTTCAACATTCAACATATTAACTGATTCTAGAATGTTGGTATCAATTCTATGCCTAGGGCCTAAACTCAAAATGTATCTGACCACTTTATTTTGACAGATCTGCAGTTTTGATCTCAAACCTTTCTGTAGACCAGCGTACCAAGAGGAACATGAGTAGTCGAAGTAGCATTGTATGAGTGCTGATGATAGTGTCATCCTGTCCCTAACATTTAAGAAATTTGCCTGCCTATATAGGAACTTAAGTCTAGCATTGACCTTTTGGATTATTGATGAAACTATACTCTCCCCATTCAGATGCTTATCGATATTAAGACCTAGGTATTTAACTTGATTTGTAGCTTTAATTGTGTGATCATTACAGACTATTGAAAATTCTGGGACCTTTTTAAGTTTTCGTTGAGAACCAAATAACAAACATTCTGTTTTTCCTAAATGTAAAGATAATTTGTTATCAATGAACCATGAGGAGCATGATTCAAGAGTTTTTCCTAGCTTGTTCGAGATTACTTGTGGGTCCTTGTGGGCATACAGGATGGCACTATCATCAGCATAGAGTATGAGCTTACATTTGTTGTCAATGCTGATGGACATGTCATTGACATATATTAGAAATAATAGAGGGCCCAAGATACTACCTTGGGGCACCCCGCAACTGATAAATCCTGGTTTTGATGAAACTTGGTTAACGCAAACAAATTGCTTTCTCTCAGAGAGATACGACCTAAACCATTGGGTGGATTCTACCCCCATATAACTAAGTTTATTACACAGTATCTCGTGATCAACCTTGTCAAAAGCTTTTTGTAGGTCAAGCATAACCATACCGGTATATAAGCCTTTGGAAGTATTATCCTAATGTAATCCAGGAGATGAATGAGACATGTATCCGTAGAGAACCGACTTCGGAAACCTGATTGGAATTCAAATAAAAGGTTATTTTTATCCAAAAATCCTGCAAGTTGATGATAAATGCTTCGTTCGAGGACCTTTGACACGATGCTAAGAATACTTACTGGGCGATAGTTACCTACAGCTAAAGGACTACTCTTTTTGTACAGTGGTTTAACCCGGGCGACTTTCATGTCCTCTGGCACACGGCCAGTGCTAATTGATTGATTGATGATATTAGTTATTGGTGTTTTTAATATGCTAGCACCATCTTTGATGAATCTAGCAGGAATTTCATCCAACCCAGTGCTCTTATGAGGGTTCAACGACATCAACTCCTTTAGAACAAAATCCTCACTTACAGATCTCAAGACCAATTTGCTGTTTTCATTGTTTCTGACATTATAAAAATCTTTAAAATTCTGACTATTTACAGAAAATGCCTCTTTTGCTTTTGGTAACATCTTCACTAAATTTGCAGCCACATTTGTGAAGAAACTGTTAAAGTGATCTGCAATGCTCTTATCATCATGACACAGTTCATCATCAATTTTTAGAATTACCTTTCCTTTGTCATTTTGTTTATTTTTGTAGCCCAAATCTTTCAGTTGCTGCCATAACTTTTTAGGCTTATTTCTATTTTCTTCTATTTTGTTTGAAAAATAATTCGCTTTTGCTAATTTAATTTCTCTCTGTATTTTATTTCTCATGCGACAATATTAATGTTTAAAATCATATTCATCTTTATGTTTTCTATACTTGTACAATAATTGATCTCTTTCATTTATCTTATGTAAAATTTCTGATGTCATCCACTGTTCAGTTCTGTTTTTGAGTCTGATCGCTTTGATTGGTGCAACACTATTTAAGATATTGATAAATACATCTTTGACAGATTTCCATGATGCATTAACACATTGTTCATTCATACATGATAGCCAGTCAACATTTGTAAGTTTCTCAATATATACATCAATATTGTAAATTTTTTTGGGGTTTTTTTTTTTTGTTTGCTTGTTTGTTTTTCAAAAAAATTAGGACCAATGAACTTTAGGACACCACCTGGAAAAAAATCCTAGATCCGCCCATGCTAGTTAATCTTATACCGTATTCGCCATCTTCTCGTCTTACTCGGGAGTAAGATACTAGTATTACGTAAACTTGTCTTGAGAAAATGTGTGTTAGTAAAGGTATTTTGTATTGATCAGCATTTAATCGATCATCATTGTTTGCAGTATTATCTATGTAAATCGATTCCTATTTGTTACAAGAAAGAAATCTCAAAAATAAGAATGTCATCACATAATTTAATGATAGAATTAGGAAGACACAGAAATATTCCTGTCAGTCAAAGGCTATGTCCAGTTTGTAAAAATGATGTTGAAGACGAGTTCCATTTTATATTAAGATGTCCAGCATATACTGATTTAAGAAAACTATACATTAAGAAATATTTTTGGCTCAGACCCTCTGTTTTTAAACTGGTTCAACTTCTTAGTATTAACAATGTTAAAGCCCTTTGTAATTTGGGTAAATATCTAAAAAATGCTTTTCGTTTAAGGTCAGAACTGATGTAAATTTTATTATATGTACATGTATATGATAATCCATATTTTATACTTCATCCATATCATTCTCCATTTCTGCTATTTGTTTTTCATATGTAACTTCTCCTCCATGTTATATAAGTATGTTGAATATACAATGTATTTTTTCGATAGAATGTATGTTCTAAGAATAAATAAACTGAACTGAACAAAAATCCTGACCCGGTATATCAATGCTCGTGTGCTTTTCATATGAACTAAAGCAACAATTAACCCCTCCCATTCGCCTTTGATAAAATCTAAAATCTTCAGTCTAAAGATTCGGTCTTTTTTTCTTTTGCTTGTCAGCTTTTCTTTGAAGCTGGAATTCGTCCTCCCCCCCCCCCTTCTGAAATCTCGATCCGTCACAGAAAAATGTACGATAATCTTAAAGTATTGTTTATTATGAAGTAAAACAGCTTATATTATAGCTCTATATTTACGACTTCAATCAAACGTTCGTTACATCCCAATAATTTTTTTCATTAGTTGTATTTTGACGGTCTGAGGGAGGTAACTTTTACATGTATACGGTTTACATACATTCTATTATGCATCATTATAGAGACAACATACTTTTTTCTCCAAAATATTCGTTTAAACCACTAAATGTCACCACCATAAATCGTCTCTTCATATCAAGATTAAGATTGTATTTCAAAATGGTATAAAAAAAAAGAGATTAGTAAGAAAATCGACACTGTCGTCATACACATCGAGCATGCGACGGAAAGACCCGAGAATATGCGATTGATTACATAATTATGTTCTGAAAATGAAACTAACGGAAGAATAATCTTTGTGATAAAAAAAAAAAAAAAAAAAAAAAAAAAAAAAAAAAAAAATTCAATTCAATTTACCATGTTCACTAAAGAAGTACATTTCACGTCTGCTTTCCTTGCAATTTACGAAGTATCGTTTTTGTAGATTATGGATTTATTAGGTTTTTTCATTTTTTGAGGATGAGTATTTATGTTACAAATTAAGTAACAAACATGTTATGTCTCGCGTTGGCTCAGATGTACTTCCATTAATTTCACAACTTTCTTAGGGAGGGGTTATAGACTGAATGAAAGTAAATCCCATATTCGTGACCGGGTTTTTTTTTTGTTTTTGTTTTTGTTTTTTGTTTGTTTTGTTTTGTTTTGTTTTTTCAAGGAGGTTGGACGTGTTATGGGTGTTTCTTCCATTCTTTCTTTCTTTCTTTTTTTTAGGATGAGTGTTTTGTTTTTATTACACACAAGGTCAAAACAAAACAAGACAAAAAGGGGATCTGGAATGGAACATACATGTGTATGTAGTTATTTTCCAATGACATTACGTGTACATGTATCCAATAATAACGAAACTTAAATGGGTGATTCATGATTCCAGTGTTACTTTTCGGTCTCTTGATAGTGGAAATTATGCAAACTTTTTAAGAAAGAAGTGTATCATATATGCATGTGTACATTTGATACATTAAATACTTCCCATTGTTTCAACCAGTGGGTTTTCAGACGGATCCTATTTCAGAAAACAGCCAATAGTAAAACTGAACCGTTATTTTGAATCGGAAATCATGATGTAATCTTTAAAATCGCGGAAATTCATAGACTAGCTACTATAAATAGATACAGGAATTAAGCAAAGGCTTTAATAAGTTAAGAAAATATATGCGGAAGTAAATGTGCATGTCGATCATTTTTCTGTTTAGACCTACTTGAATAGAGTCACCTACTTTATAGATTTGTATATTTATACTTTATTGATGGAAACAGTGTAAGATGAGGTATTCTAAGATAACTAGATCGAATGCTGGGTAGGTCACTTTTCTCTCATAATTTCGTTCTAAATTAATGCTGGTTGAGGTAACTTTTCAAATCGTAAGTTGGTTTGTGGTCAATCTTTTCGAGTGGATGATCGGAAGTTCAGATTATTCTATATGATACATCGTACACTGATCAATCATATCTAAGATTCATGCATAGTTCGAAGGGCTTGACATTCATTAATACGGGAAAAAACAAAAAACAAAAGGTGGGCTAACGTACCTATCCATCATGACTTTAAAACTGATAAGTATTGCCATTGGAATCCTTACGGATATTGCATGGTTCAAATGCATATATACATGTATGTGTATGCACCAGATATAGGCAAGGGGTTTGGGTCGCCTATGGCCCTTTAGCCCACAAAGAGTCAAAGACGAAGCATCAATGTGTGTGTGTGTGTGGGGGGGGGGGGGGGGGGTTAAGGGGCGAAAACCCTAAGAAGATAACGAATTTAGTGTTGATAATAAACATCAAAGAAGTACCTAACGAATATTCAGTCTCGAAGTCGAGAAGGCAAGGCCAAATTGTGAGAATTCCCAATGGGAACAGTTGCGAACCCCGGAATGGCAAATTCATCTTTCTGAGACTTTATTTAGGAAAAATATGGAAAATAGCAATAAAATATTGAATGGTTTACCATACATAAAATGCTTAAGTTACACTTATCACAACAAGACGACGTTACAAGTATCGCAATTCACCAGGCTACGTCCATGCCCCCCCCCCCTTCTTTGATGTGACTGACCCCGTCGGTCAATGATGTGTATGAAATTATTTGGCGTAATGGAACTATCATTCGGGAATGTATCCAGTCAGGCTGCATGGTACCCGTCAAAGTTGCGCAAATTGTCTTACTCGGTCCGGATTAGTACTGCGAAACTCATAAAAAATAAAAATTCCAAGAGGGAATCCCCTTTCATGCGGGAATTAATCCAGGCCAGATTGGATAAAAAAGGAGGGGTCCGTGAAATTTAAAGAAAAATTAAATATCTTCAGCAGTAACAGAGGTTTATCCGTTTTGAAATCTGTCGGAATTTGTCACAGTTTATTTACCGAAAGGCCGGGATCGCTTAAGATTGGATATATGTTAAGTTTAATTTCATTTTTAAAGAAAATTAATATTATTTTCGTTGTTTTCTTTTCAAGTTTTGTGGTGGAAATTTTATCTCTATCAAATTCAGAATGGATCATCGCCTGGATTTGCGTATGCACCTGTAAAAATAACACGGACTTAACACTCGTGTATTTTTTAGGTCCAGGCGATCTTTCCGCCCATGGATCCGCGTACGTTGTTGACGGTGCGATCTGACATGTAAACAAAGCAGCATGTTTCTGCATTCGGGTACTTTCGGAAATCTTCATTGATTTGAAGGCAACATACGATGCATTTGCAAAAGAACATTTCCCACAATGCCTTTGTGCTTCCTCTGAAATATATTCAAAATGGCGGTGTAGATGAACCAGGTAATGAGTCTGTTAGGAAATATACCATATTTTGCATATGGAAAGACCTTATACGAAAAGAGAAATCGTTTTCTCCTTCTTACAAATGAAGATTAAAACACTAAATCACAACAAATTCTTTCCAAATGTATGCAATGCCGCGTAATGCCAGGTCGTCTGCAATTTTTATTTGACACGTCGAAGTGATTGTAGACTCCGACGTGCGTAAAAATTGTTGTTTCAATGAGTTTTTTAATCTTCTAGTATTTTAGCACTAATTGATTTGCTTCTAACTATCTAGACGACAGGCATCAAGAAAATGTAGCAATAGATACCATCTGTCACTTCGATGTTGCAGCTGCAGACATGACAGAAAATGAGCCTGAATTGGCAGCAGCAAATCTTGCACCGGTGTGCAGTAGCATTGTTAATGAATTCACAATCATATAGAATGAAAATGTGTGTGAATGTGTGTATGCATGAAAAAGTCATCTTGTTTCTTTCAAAATAACAATGAAAAGTTTCCCAATTTACATCAGTATGGAATATTGATTATTTGCTACATGCTTTATTAGGCGAGATCAGTATTACAACTAACGTAAGTGAGTGGGTGACATCCTAGTAACAAGAGGGTGTGAATTGCTTCTGTTCATCTGACATCATAGTTTAGATCAGAGAAAGTGGGAAATAAGTCCATATGTGATCGGTAGACTTCATATGATTGTCATTTTGTCTGTGTTTTATTTTTGTCATTTCTTGATACTCGATTCAAGGAATTTTGATACTTTGGTCATTCATTGAGAGTAGATTCACTTTCCAGCTGTTCATATTTTGACATTCAGTTATGGTGAAAATGTAAGTAAATGTTTTGTTATCTTCTTCTAAATGAGAATTAATATATACATTTCAGGTTTTCAGTTTGTACAAAAAGTGCTGCCAATTTTATGCAGTTTTGTAATTTTAATCATACTTTACTGGAGATAGTTTATTTCAATATCTATACTTACCCACATCTTAACTATTAGCAATTTGCCCCAGGCACCTGCAGTTCTGTCTGAACTTTTGAGACGACCCCTCAACCCGCCAATATACAAACCGAAGGTCACGTGCCTCAGTTTTTGTTCAGGCATTGAATGTGACGGATTGTTTTTTCTTACCTGCGGTTCTACGTCGTTAAAATGCCGGAATCATTTAAATCTTGCATAAAATGCAAAGGACAGATGAATATTCTGGACGATCACGCCGAGTGTTATAAGCAGAGAGTGTGCAATGCGGATTTTCCGTGCAACACATGTAGGCAGTGGTCGGAGGAAAAAAGAAATATCATCGAGAAAATGGTTGACAAGGCGAAGGCAAAACGTGTTCCTACGGCGACACTTACGTCTGAGACAGATTCGGTTCCTTCTGAGGGGAATCCGACTTCCTTGCCACAAGCTTCCTCTGTGGGAAGCCCGGCTTCACATCCAGCTCCCTTTGCGGGGATACAATATGTGCAAAACGTTCCGCCGCCGCCATTCGCATTAGCTCCCGTTTCCTCTGACTGGCAAAGACAACAAGAGGAACTGATAAATCGTCTTCTCGACGCTCGTTTTGGGAAGCAAATGGATAGCAACAATAATGCTCCTTCCACCTCTGAGAAGCAGAGATATAGGAGATTCGATAGATTTGCGTCCTCTCTTGACCAGGACGAGTTACAGAGCGAATCTCTGGATGAAGGGGACAATTTGGTCCGGTCTGATGACATATTGGACATTGATTCAAGATCACAGATTTCAGACTCGAGATCTCATATATCAGACACTAGATCTCATCTATCGGATACATCTTTGGACCAGGAGTCTGTTGCAGCTACATCTGTGAAGGGTCACTCCGATTTTCAGAAATTCATGATGAAAGTGGCTAACACGTTGCACATCGAAGCAGAGAATATTACCTCCGATGCGACAGAATATAAATCCTATGTCTCTAATCGGTTAGTATCGCAGTCCGATAAAGTTTCGCGATCTGGTCTTCCGATTGATGGTGCAATTTTGAATGCACTCTCTGAAGTGGATCAAGAGTTTCAAAAGAAGGGATCGATTAAGACTTACCGAACGTCAGATGATGATAAGTATTTGGTCACTAGGGAGCATTTTGAAAAATTTTGCTCTACACCAAAACTTGATGAAAATATTGAAGAAGGCACTGTGAATGTTGGTCGTAAATCTTCAAGAAAATCTGTGTACACTTTTAAGAACAGCCAACTCAAATCACGAAACAATGAGTTTTGGAAGATTGACCAAGCAGCTCGCTTGATGCTTCGAGAATTATCTTACAGTTCGCTTATCGTTTCATATCTGGACTCTGTTCAGTCACAGGAGGAAAAGACTGAGGGACTTCGTGCACTTATGTCCGTAATGATGTCCATGGCTGACGTTTCAGCCCGTATCATTGTTGGGTCGGTTGCGGCAAGGAGGTCAATTCACATTGATGACCTTTCCTTCAAGAATAAGGCTACTGAAAATAAACTACTTTTGCAGCCAACTTTAGGAAATAAGTTGTTTTGCAACAACTACTTCGACATTTTGCATTCTAGTGCAGAAAATTTGCGTGATGCTAAGGAAACCCAACATCTGATCAGACAGCCTTTTACTAAAGACAAGTCTAGCAATGAATCTTCTAACAAGAGGAAGCATGAATCCTCATACTCGAAGGACCAGTCCTCCTATAAGAGGAGGAAATCGAGCAAGACATTTCGGGATTCTCAATCTGGGAGATCAAAATTCGAGAAATTTTCCAGTTCCCGTGACAAAGGATCTGGTAACCAGAATCAGTCGGGGTTTCGCCCGAACAACAGCAAGTAGATTTGAATCTACCGCTCCATCTAATGAATTTTTTGGAAAGTCAAATTCACACACCAGTAGGGTGCAGATTGATTCAATTTGTAAAAAAGTGGGAAGAAATCACCACCGATCAATGGATTTTACATGTAGTCCAACGGGGCTTAAAACTTGTGTTTCGAAACCCTCCTATACTAACTGGAACAAGGGTAACATTTGCTCAGAACGATGTTCAAAATTATTTTTTATTAGAAGAGGTAGAAAGCTTGTTAGGAAAACAAGCTATAGAGTTAGTTCCTCCCGGCCAAGAAGGTCAAGGGTTTTATTCAACATTTTTCCTTGTACAGAAGAAGGACGGCGGTTATCGTCCAATATTGAATCTAAGACCATTAAACAAGTACCTAAAGGTGCAACATTTCAAGATGGAAACATTACGGTCCATAATTCAAGCTCTGGAAAAGGGAGATTGGGTGGCATCCTTGGACCTAAAGGATGCATATCTTCATGTACCAGTGTTTCCACCGCACCGCAAATTTCTAAGATTTTGCATCAACAATCGCCATTATCAGTTTCGCTCAATGCCTTTCGGGCTAGCGATAGCTCCCAGAATTTTTACAAAGATAGTGACAACTATAGGGGGCTACCTTCGCATGAAAGAAATTTACATCTACATGTATCTAGACGACTGGTTAATCAAAAGCAGAGAACCTATCGGCCTTCTCTCACACCTAGTCACAACATTACACAAACTAATCGACTTGGGTCTTGTAGTGAACCTAGAGAAATCACATCTCAATCCATCTCAGAAGATAACTTATCTGGGAGCTCGGTTCAATCTACAAATGGGAATAGTTTGTCCAACCGAGGAACGTTATACCAATTTATGCCAAACTATTTCTACTATTACCCAGCAGGCTTTTGTACCGGCCCGCTCATTTCTCCGAATTTTGGGCCTTATGGCTTCATGCATAGATTTAGTACCCCTAGCGAGACTACACATGCGACCCATCCAGCTATACCTCTTGTGCCATTGGTCTCCGAGACAGGACGACATATCGCATCTCGTTCAGATCAAGGACTCCCTGAAGCCTCACTTGGCATGGTGGACCCAGGGGTCAAACATTTTCAGGGGGGCAGTACTGGAACAGAGGCTTCCAGATTACACAATGTGGACGGATGCCTCCAATCAAGGCTGGGGAGCCCATATGGGCAATCAGAGTGTATCGGGAATTTGGACACTTTCGGACAAAGCAAAACACATAAACTTCCTGGAAATGTTAGCAGTGCAGAAAGCACTTGCTCACTTCAGGAACCCCTTAATAGGCAAACTTCTCATGATAAGGAGCGACAACTCGACAGTAGTGTCTTACATCAATCGACAAGGGGGGACGAGGTCTCCTCAGTTGTGCATGTTGGTGTGGACAATTTATCAATGGTGCATGAAATGGAACATTCAGATCAAGGCAGCTCACATTCCGGGCAAGAAAAATGTACTGGCAGACAGTTTGTCTCGAGGGAATGTGAAAGTGAAAATAACAGAGTGGAGCCTGTGTCAAACAGTAGCAGATCAGCTCTTCAACATTTATACAAAACCAAACATAGACTTGTTTGCAACAAGAGAAAATCGCAAAATTCAGATATTCTGCTCCCCGTACCCGGAGCCAGAAGCTTGGAATTGCGACGCTCTGGCGTGCAGTTGGACGGGGATTTACGCATATGCGTTTCCCCCACCCATATTAATCCCAAGGATACTTCAGAAAATGAAACAGGAGATGTGTACACTCCTACTGATTGCGCCGCTATCTCCGAGGCAGTCATGGTATCCAACACTTCTAAGTCTGCTCGTGGACATACCAATGATGTTACCTTTAAGAGAGGATTTATTAAGTCAAAGAAAGGGTCAAATAAAACATCCAGACCCTCAAAGTCTCAAATTAGCAGCTTGGAAAATATCAGACAATGCGGTTCTCCGAAAAAATTTTCAAAAAAAGCTGAGTCGTTCATTACAAATTCAAGGAGACAATCAACAAGAAAAGTGTACGATGCACGGCTTACAATCTACAGAAATTGGTGTGCTTCAAGGAATGTCTGTCCGTATACAATTTCTGTGACTGATTTGGCAGAATTTTTCATTTATCTGCATGAAGTACGTGGCCTAAAGGCATCTACTATATCTGGTTATAAATCTGCTATTGCCTCCATACACAAAGGTTGGAATCACAGTACTGTAAGCAATAATGTGTCATTATCTAGACTTATTAAGGGGATCTATAATGTGTCTCCCACTGTGAAGACTTTACTTCCTAATTGGGATTTACCGCCAGTGTTATGGAGTTTATGTGATTCACCGTTTGAACCTCTAGGTTCCTGTGATCTCAAATATCTCACTTGGAAAACTGTTTTCTTGGTTGCTATGGCAACAGCATCACGTGTCAGTGCGATCCATGCTCTTTCTATTGACTCGCAACATATGCGTTTTGAGAAAAATGGCATTCGTCTATTGCCAAATCTAAACTTTCTTGCAAAGACACAACGATTAGGGAAGCCT
This sequence comes from Pinctada fucata, assembly GCA_028142955.1. Lineage (NCBI taxonomy): Eukaryota > Metazoa > Mollusca > Bivalvia > Pterioida > Pteriidae > Pinctada > Pinctada fucata. The sequence goes on from AP027105.1 coordinate 58,862,444, forward strand.
TGGGACCCTTTGTTTGTGCCCGAATTTAATACCTATGCAACTGAAGCAAGGGATCAGTTACTTTGTCCATGTAGGGCGTTGAGGATGTATGTTAAAAGGACTAAGACTCTAAGAAATAGAGAAACAGCCTTATTTGTAACATATAAACAAAATTACCATCAGAGAGCTTCTAAGGACTCTATATCCCGTTGGATAGTTTCTCTTATTAGATACTGTGTTGAAACAAAAGGAATAAATCTAACATCAGTGCGTGCACATGATACACGACGGTTATCTACCTCCTGGGCCCTCTTTAATGGTGCGTCAACAGAGGAGATTGTTAAAGCAGCTCATTGGGCAAATGAATCAACATTTACTTCCTTTTATATGAGGGATGTGCCATCACAGGAGGCCAGATTTGCCAGATTATCCATTCTAGGAACATTGAAGGCAAATCAGCATAAAAAGAAGGACTAGACTCTTTGGTGAGTTTATAGTTTACTATTTATACTTTTACTTGGCTATTTTCAGGCCTATCCCTCCTCCAAGTAGCTTTATGGCTACAAATTCTTGCTAATAGTTAAGATGTGGGTAAGTATAGATATTGAAATAAACTGAGGGTTTTTAGCGGTAAAACCCCTGTTTATGAGATATCTATACTTACCCACATACACCCTCCCTGACCTCCCCACTTAGGCCTGTTTCTTTTGGCCTTTCACAAAAACTGAGGCACGTGACCTTCGGTTTGTATATTGGCGGGTTGAGGGGTCGTCTCAAAAGTTCAGACAGAACTGCAGGTGCCTGGGGCAAATTGCTAATAGTTAAGATGTGGGTAAGTATAGATATCTCATAAACAGGGGTTTTACCGCTAAAAACCCTCATTCAAAAGGTTTAAAAATCATAATCAAGTATGATAATTAGAACATAGGCATCGCTCATACAGAGATGTTGGAAAACTTTTGAAGCATGCCAGTCATTTTGAAAATGATGCCAGTCCGAATGAAGAATTGTGTCGCAAAACTTTAAACTTTTGTCAGTCAGAATGAAATTTTGCCAGTGGAATCCTTCGTACTGGCACTTTTCAGTATCACTGATGACTCGTATAACAGGGCTCGTGATCAGCCTAATTTTGTACCGATATTCGGCCCCAGTCCCAGTGCAAAATAGTATCTTTTTTTCCCAATTTATTTTTCTCAAAATAGAAACCTCATAGAAAATTCAACAAAATGACTTAAAAATTCAAATTTTTAAGTGAAAAGGCATCCAAAGGCGCTGTTTTTCCCAATTTCAAAGGCCCCAGTCCCCAAAAATGGGTGTGAGAGCCCTGTATAAGATATTGCAGCAGTTTACATGTTGGTACTGCATCTTTCTATAGCAAATTATCATATCCTACCTTTTAACGGAATATCACACGCGTTGCTGTAGCCTCCCTTAGACGAGAATTTTAAAGAAATCTCCACGCTGAAGATTTCTGATTTTAGTAACTTAAAATTTCTTCATGTTCAGTCCTTGTAATAAACACTTCCTCAATATGTTGATCTAGTGGCACAAAGGTAGAGCTCTAGTTAATCATGCAGGGGGACCGTGGTTCCAGTCTGCAAGAGAGGTGAAATTTCAGATATCATTAGAATGTAGACACCAATTTTTTTTTTTCTTTGCAAAGTAATGGTAAGCCTAGAGTGACCAACAATATTCGAATTGTTACTGGAATTACAGCTCACTTTGAACTTATTTGAAATTTTTGTTCTGACTTTTTAACCTACATACATATGTCATATCTATTCAGAAATATTTATATCTATCAGGATTTTTGAGAAGTGTTTGATTCTTTGAATGTAGAGAAATTTTATCTTTCACACTATTCATATGAATGTATCCATATGCATATGTTCATATCATTACACAAAACTTTGATATAATTATATACATATTACATATTGTAATCATTGCAATTGCTGGAATGATGTTGTGATATTTTACAAAAGTTAGAAAATCTGTATGCCTGTAAAGTGTTTGAATGTAGAGAAACTAATAATATATCTTACCCATATGGTACATGTAATATCATTACACATGTGCACATTGTGCAGCACATACTGTCGCATTACTTTAAAATACACAAAATCGGTATTCGGCTCTATTAATTTACGTATTGAAATCATTGTCTGCTGTGATATTTAAAAAAAGTTGGTTCTTTTGTCTTTGGTCATATAGTAAAGAAAGATAACTCTAAGTGCATTTTAAATTTTTTTTACATGATGAAATACACATTCAGTCAGATTTTGCAAGATATGTCGTGGTCATTGAATGATTTCTTTCTATAAGAATCTGCACAATATAATGAAGGAATCATATGTGAAGTTTCTTTTGAAAATCTTGGGCTGAAAAGAAAATACAGCCAAGAAATGAGCATTTCCATTGCAATTAATGGATGGCTAAAAATCTAATCAGTTTCAAAATCTCAAAATTTTGGATGATGGCCTCCTAATATTGTCTCTTACATTTGAATTATACTAGGAAATAAGAGTTATGCTTTTTTTTCTGAAAAAAATTGTTGTAAGGCATGAAATGTGTGACATCACCTTAATAGCATGCACACATATCATGCACATGATAGGATGTGTAGTTTATGTAAAAAAAAAGGTAAAGGTAGGGGTTTATAGTCTCGTTCGCTTTAGCCTCACGCGACTTCCACAATTACCTCCCTGGTGAGAGCTGTACATTCCAGTGCATTCTCAACTCCCTTGGGAGTATACAAGCAGAGCTGCCGTTCAGGCGCTAATGCTTTTTCAATCACATTGCCAGCTCGTCTCATTTGCCAGGTACCCGGTTTCCTCCTGGGTAGAGAGAGTGCAACGTAGTGTAAAGTAACTTGCCCAGGGTTACAATGGTTTGCAATGTCCGGTGACAGTGAGATTCGAACCCACGACCCATGGATTCGTAGTTCACCGCGCTAACCACTACGCTACCAGCACTACATTATGTACATGTAATGAGATATAGATATAAGATATATGTTTCAACCTTTGAATTTCTTCAAAAAGTAATATTAACATGCTCAGGCTTATATGAATTTGACTCCAAAATTCCTGCTATGACATATTTGCACAGCTATTCAAAACAGCAACTTTTAAATGATACATGTGACAATATGAGTTCTCAATATGTGACAGATGAGTTTTTGGAGAAATTTTTATTTATAAGTTTGTTTTGCAAACAACTGCAATTTTATAGAAAGCTATGCTCTCTGAAATTGTATGTACCATTATGAAGATCATGATACTCATTTTTATGCCCCCGGAATCAAAGATTCGGGGGCATATAGTTTTTGGCCTGTCCGTCTGTTTGTCTGTTTATCTGTTTGTCTGTTTGTCTGTTTGTCTGTCTGTTTGTCCGAAAAACTTTAACATTGGACATAACTTTTGAATGGGAAGTGATAGGGCTTTCATATTTCACATGTGTATTCCTTGTGACAAGACCTTTCCATTGATACCAAAATTTTTGACCTCGTGACCTTGACCTTGACCTTTGACCTACTTTTCAAAAACCTTAACATTGGGCATAACTTTTGAATGGGAAGTGATAGGGCTTTCATATTTCACATGTGTATTCCTTGTGACAAGACCTTTCCATTGATACCAAAATTTTTGACCTCGTGACCTTGACCTTGACCTTTGACCTACTTTTCAAAAACTTTAACATTGGGCATAACTTTGGAATGGGAAGTGATAGGGCTTTCATATTTCACATGTGTATTCCTTGTGACAAGACCTTTCCATTGATACCAAAATTTTTGACCTCATGACCTTGACCTTGACCTTTGACCTACTTTTCAAAAACTTTAACACTGGGCATAACTTTTGAATGGGAAGTGATAGGGCTTTCATATTTCACATGTGTATTCCTTGTGACAAGACCTTTCCATTGATACCAAAATGTTTGACCTCATGACCTTGACCTTGACCTTTGACCTACTTTTCAAAAACTTTAACATTGGGCATAACTTTGGAATGGGAAGTGATAGGGCTTTCATATTTCACATGTGTATTCCTTGTGACAAGACCTTTCCATTGATACCAAAATTTTTTACCTCATGACCGTGACCTTGACCTTTGACCTACTTTTCAAAAACTTTAACATTGGGCATAACTTTTGAATGGGAAGTGATAGGGCTTTCATATTTCACATGTGTATTCCTTGTGACAAGACCTTTCCATTGATACCAAAATGTTTGACCTCATGACCTTGACCTTGACCTTCGACCTACTTCTCAAAAACTTTAACATTTGGCATAACTTTTGAATGGTAAGTGATAGGGCTTTCATATTTCACATGTGTATTCCTTGTGACAAGACCTTTCCATTGATACCAAAATTTTTGACCTCGTGACCTTGACCTTTGACCTTTTAACCCAGTGACCTCACATACATGTACTTAACAGAAAATAGTGTTCATACTAACAAAGATGCCACCGGGGGCATTTGTGTTTCACAAACACAGGCTTTATTCTTTCATTCAGTCTGTTTGATTAGACTGTCTGACATTTGAAACTTGATCATAAGGGCTTTACATGGAGTCTGACAACCTTACCTATTGTACATGTGCAAACTATATAAGATTTCTGCCAACAGGTACAAAGTTTTTAATCAATTAATAGATATGTACATTTTTAGCCCACCGGGATGAAAGTCCGAAGAGCTAATGTCATACCTGTGGCGTTGTCGTTGTCGTCATCCGTAGACAAATCTTTAACCTACATGTAGGCTATACAGAACTATAAGGAGTAGGGCTTTAATATTTCACATGTATATACCTTGTGATGAGACCTTTCATTTGAGACCATGACCTTTGACCTAGTGACCATGACCTTGGACTTTGACCTACTTTTCAAAAACTTTAACCTAGGCTATATCTCTTTAACGATAATGGGTAGGGCTTTCATATTTCACATGTGGATACCTTGTGACAAGACCTTTCATATGAGACAAGACCTTTGACTTAGTGACCTTGACCTTGGACTTTGACCTACTTTTTGAAAACTTTAAAATTGGCTATATCTTTTGAACTATAAAGAGTAGGGCTTTTTTAATTCACATGTGGATACCTTGTGACAAGACCTTTCATTTGATACCATGACCTTTGTCCTAGTGACCTTAACCTTGTACTTTGACTTAACAAAAACATTAACCTGGTCTGTTTATCTTGAACAATAAGGTGTAGGACTTTGATATTTCACTTGTTGGTACCTTGTGATAAGACCTTTCATTTGAGACCATGGCCTTTGTCCTAGTGACCTTGACCTTGGATTTTGACCTACCTCTAAAAAAAATTTAGACTCTAATTACTCATACTTTAGTTGTATCTTAAGCTCTCATAGGGATAAGACTAATATATGATGCAAGCGCAGATCCAGAGGGGGGGGGGGGGGGGGGGGGAGGTGGAGAGGTCTGGAGTCTGGACCCAATTCCCCTTTTGTTGTCATAATATTTGAAAAATATATCATGAATTTGTATATGATAATATTTTACCGACAGCAAATTAAAAAATTTTTCTCTGGCGAGCGGATGTATTTATTACATACATGTACGTTGTTTTCAAATGATCCTGCACTTTCTTCGTGTTCTTATATACAACTCATATACATAACACCTAGGTCAATAAACAAGGGCACTAAGAAGACGAAAAGAAACTGAAAAGGACACGAATAGTGAATTTTATTCCCATTCTCGGATAAATAAAAATTCGCTGGCTCGCTATTGCTCGCCATTTGTTCAAAATTGTTGTAATCACATAATAGAACTGACAATCATTGATAAAGTGCTTTGATATAAAAATTCAAGATTTTAAGCTTACTGCTCGCCGTAACTCTCCTGTCACCTGTTTTTAGCTCTACTGGTCAAAGACCAGTCGAGCTTATGCGATAGCCCTGTGTCTGGCGTCCGGCCGTCTGTCTGTCTGTCCGTCCATTAAACTTTTCTTGTGAGTGCGAATCCTCTGAATCTGTGAATAGTACAAAATAAATTCTTTTTGCATTATAACAGGCCTGTGGTCTAGTTGTGCACCTGATATTTTGTTTGAGTCCCTGACCCCCAGGGTCTTGGAAAATGAATGTGGTCATTTTCTCCTATGTAACTCTATGTAATCTTGTGAGCACCAATTTTCAGAAAGTATAATTGATAGAAAGATAATTGTTTTTGCATTATTCTCAGTCTGTGGTCTAGATGTGCACCTGATATTATGTTTGAGCCCCTGACCCCCAGGGTCTTGGAAAATGGATGTGGTCATTTTCTCCTACTAGTATGTAACTCTATGTAATCTTGTGAGCACCAATTTTCAGAAAGTATAACTGATAGAAAGATAATTGTTTTGCATTATTCTCAGTCTGTGGTGTAGATGTGCACCTGATATTTTGTTTGAGCCCTTGACCCCCAGGGTCTTGGAAAATGGGTGTGGTCATGTTCTCCTATATAACTCTATGTAATCTTGTGAGCACCAATTCTCATAAAATATAATTGATAGAAAGATAATTGTTTTTGCTTTATTCTCAGTCTGTGGTCTAGATATGCACCTGATATTTTGTTTGAGCCCCTGGCTCCAGGGTCTTGGGAAAATGGGTGTGGTCATTTCTCCTATATAACTCTCAGAAAGTGTAATTGATAGAAAGATAATTGTTTTTGCTTTATTCTCAGTCTCTGGTCTAGATGTGCACCTCATATTTTATTTGAGGGCCTGATCCCCAGGATCTTGGAAAATGGGTGTGGTCATTTTCTCCTATATAATTGTGCTTTCAACTCTTCAAAGCTAAAAAAATGAATGAGAGTTGTTGTAATTCTTAATGCAATAAGATGGATCTGTAGTTTTGAGTTAGCAGTCCCTGCCCCCTGGGATCTTGCAAAATGCTTGTGGCATTCTTTTTTTAAATACTTTATCTTGGATATTATGAATTATATGAGTGATATTCTAGTTGCAGTCTATTCGATGTGTTGTTTTGTTGTGCAACTTTTAATTTGTTAAAATGACTGATCCCTATGGTCCTAAAAAATGGAAATTGATATTTATGTATCTTATTCGCATGTCAATGAGTGAATAAAAAACAAAACAACCAGGAGAGCTACAGTCTCGTCAGAGACTTCTGGTAATAATAATTAGAAATGGAACTGACAATCATCAACTTTTTTTTCTTGCGTTTGCGTATTTTTTTTTTTGCTCTTCAAAAAATTCGGACTTTAGGAACCCCACCCCTGAAAAAATTCCTGGATCCGCCCATGTGATGCATAGACCCCTCATAACAACACTTTTTTATGCCCCCGTAATCGCAGATTCGGGGGCATATAGTTTTTGGTCTGTCCGTCTGTCTGTCCGCAAAAACTTTAACCTTGGCCATAACTTTTGAATGGTAAGTGACAGGGCTTTCAAATTTCACATCTGTATTCCTTATGAAGACCTTTCCATGGATAACAAATTGTTTGACCTTGTGATCTTGACCTTGGAGTTTGACCTACTTTTGAAAAACTTTAACCTTGGGCATAACTTTCGAATGGTAAGTGATAGGGCTTTCATATTTCACATGTGTATTCCTTGTGACAAGACCTTTCCATGGATACCAAAATGTTTGACCTTGTGACCTTGACCTTGGAGTTTGACCTACTTTTGAAAAACTTTAACCTTGGGCATAACTTCGAATGGTAAGTGATAGGGCTTTTATATTTCACATGCATATTCCTTGTGACAAGACCTTTACATGGATACCAAAATTTTTATGCCCCCGGAATCAAAGATTCGGGGGCATATAGTTTTTGGCCTGTCCGTCTGTTTGTCTGTTTATCTGTTTATCTGTTTGTCTGTTTGTCCGAAAAACTTTAACATTGGACATAACTTTTGAATGGGAAGTGATAGGGCTTTCATATTTCACATGTGTATTCCTTGTGACAAGACCTTTCCATTGATACCAAAATTTTTGACCTCGTGACCTTGACCTTGACCTTTGACCTACTTTTCAAAAACTTTAACATTGGGCATAACTTTTGAATGGGAAGTGATAGGGCTTTCATATTTCACATGTGTATTCCTTGTGACAAGACCTTTCCATTGATACCAAAATTTTTGACCTCGTGACCTTGACTTTGACCTTTGACCGACTTTTCAAAAACTTTAACACTGGGCATAACTTTTGAATGGTAAGTGATAGGGCTTTCATATTTCATATGTGTATTCCTTGTGACAAGACCTTTCCATTGATACCAAAATTTTTGACCTCGTGACCTTGACCTTTGACCTTTTAACCCAGTGACCTCACATACATGTACTTAACAGTAAATAGTGTTCATACTAACAAAGATGCCAACGGGGGCATTCGTGTTTTACAAACACAGGCTTTATTGACCTTGTGACCTTGACCTTGGAGTTTGACCTACTTTTGAAAAACTTTAACCTTGGGCATAACTTTCGAATGGTAAGTGATAGGGCTTTCATATTTCACATGTATAATCCTTGTGACAAGACCTCTACATGGATACCAAAATTTTTGACCTTGTGACTTTGACCTTGGAGTTTGACCTACTTTTGAAAAACTTTAACCTTGGGCATAACTTTCGAATGGTAAGTGATAGGGCTTTCATATTTCACATGTATAATCCTTGTGACAAGACCTTTCCATGGATATCAAAATGTTTGACCTTGTGACCTTGACCTTGGAGTTTTACCTAATTTCGAAAATTTAAACTTTAGCCATAACTTTTGAATGGTTAGTGATAGGGCTTTCATATTTCACATATGAAATCCATGTGGCAAGACGTTTCCAAGGATAATAAATTTGACCTTGTGACCTTGACCTCAAATGTGAACTACTGTTCCTCTGTTTACTGACAAAGATGCCACCAGGGGCATTCGTGTTTCACAAACACAGGTTTTATTGATTTTAGAATTTATTTGAGTTTGGACCAAACTTGCAACGGCGAGCTATGTAATCTTTGATCTATTGTAATCTATGTTTGTACTTTACACACATAAAAATTGCAGATCTATAATTAGACCAAATTTCTGAAATCCTATTCAGCTGTCATTGTGCAGTAACCCATACCTATAAAAGTCCTGTGTTTGACAATACAGTGACTTAAAGAATAAACAATAATTTATCTTTATGGTAGCTACATTTTCACATGTATTGTATCGAGTATTCAGCGTCCCATTTAATGGCGGGGTATATAGTGATGCACATGTCCATTATGCGAGTGTGCATCCGTCCCACCTTTGGTTTCTGGACATTTAAAGTAAAACTGCCATAGATACAAAAATGTATTCAATTCATTTCTTGTATAGGGCTTTTACACCGAGAAATCGGGTCAGGATCGAATATGGGTCATGTCCCTCAATAAAGTGCAGAGTTATGCCCCTTGAAACTTAGAAAAATTTAATATTTTGGGGTTTCCAGGCATTTAAAGCAAAACTCTTACAGAGATTCAATTCTTTCTTGGACACAGCTTTTACACCAAGAAATACAGGCTAAGTTCAAAGATGGGTCATGTCCCTCAATTACGTGCAGAGTTATGCCCCTTGAAACTTTCAAAAATTCAATATTTGCAGTTTCTGGACATTTAAAGGAAAACTGTTACAGAGAGTCAATTCATTTCTTGGATATAGCTTTCACACCAAGAAATACAGGTCAAGTTCCAATAATATGGATTATGTCCCTCTATAACATGCAGAGTTATGCATCTTGAAAATTACAAAAAATCAATATTTTGTTGTTTCCAGACATTCTAAGGAAAACCATTACAGAGAATCATTTCATTTCTTCCATATACCTCTTACACCAAGAAATACAGGTCAAGTTCGAATATGGGTCATGTCCCTCAATAAAGTGCAGAGTTATGCCCCTTGAAACTTACAAAAATTTGATATTTTGCAGTTTCCGGTAATTTAAAGGAAAACTGTTACAGAGAATCAATTCATTCCTTGAATTCAACATTGATTGTTTAATAATTATACATATGGCTTTATCTAGGAAGGAAATACAGATCATGTTCAAAAACAGGTCATGTTGCTGAATTTTGTATGGAGTTATGTCCTTGAAACTTTATATAGTAATGCTTTCAGTAGCTTCATTGCTTATATGTGAAATATGCCGGTAATACTAAATCAGTAGCTGCATTGCTTATATGTGAAATATGCGGGGCGGGGGTATCATTGATCCTTAAGACCCTGTCACACTACAGTGTTCTGGACAGCGTTTGGCAACGTATGAAATTTTTTTGCAACACGCTGCCGAACGTTGAGGTTGGTTATAAAAGATCAAAAGAAAGCCGCTTTCTGAGCGTTTACCTAACACAGGACCAATGTGTAACAGTGACTGCAGAATGTTTTCTTACCGTGTGAGCAATAGTGTTTGTAACGTATGTCAATCGTGCGACAACGTGTACCCAGCGCATTTCCAGCGATCTTGACGTACGCGAAACTTGTGCCCAACTATCGTGCAACGTTCGTATAACGTTTTTATTGCGTGTTGGAGCATTGTATGAGAATTTTCAGATACTTTGTTCTGCAGTGGTTTACATTCGTTTATACGAGAAAAGTCCATGTCAGAGGAAGGAAAAGAAGAACGTTAGATGTCTAAATCCATGTCTTTGCATAGTTATTATACCTTTTTCTCATCCCTCATTGTTTGTTTTGTCGTATAATATCAATTCATTTAAAATTGTCATGATGTCACTACACAACGATTTCAGCTTATCATGATAAAACTTTCTTGTACTTTATGTAACTAAGCATTTAACCATTTGTAAAAAGGATATGAACAATACCAAAATTGATAATTAATTTAAGAAATAACAACTACCTAGCCGTGGTTTGTTGTCCAATAATTCCCCTCGTCGCATGAACCAATCAAATTATCACCGGGCCGCGAATATTTCTATTCTAATATTGTTCTGCACGGGCTTTATAGCACGTTCATGGGCGGAGCTTAGCGAAATGGAAGTTTGTAGGAGATTTTACACCAGGCGAGTCTATAAATCTCAATTCATGTTAGAATAATAGTTTCTTTTACTTTTGATGTGATTCAACTTTAATTTCAAAATTATTTTTTCCAGTATTGAATTTGTCTAGTGGAAGTGATTTGGTCGCTACTCGAACGTTTTGTAAACGCTGAGAACGCCAGGTAGTCGTTAGAGACACGCTCCATACACGTTACAAACACGTTGCACGAACGCTTGACTATAGTCAAGCTTATTTTACGAGCATGTTCGGAACGTGTATGAACATGTGAGTAACGTTCATGCAACGTATGACTGCGTGTGCATATCGACTGCATTGCGTTTGAGTAACGATCATGGAGGGTGTAACCAACACATTCGGCGCATGCTGCTGATTTTGTGAAGGCACAAAAATTTTCGAAGCCAATAGCGTACAACACTGTATAGCTCTGTGTGAAAGCTTTCTCGCAACGTCATCATAACGTCCCCGGAGCGAGTACGACGATCATCCAGCGTGATAGCCAGCGACTTACCACGCTGGTACACGCTGCTGTCAAACGCTGTAGTGTGACAGGGCCTTTAGATCAATATTTTTTTTCAATTTTGGAATGGAATGTTAATATTATACCCATTGATATGGCAATACAATTTGTTGTTCTGACCAAATCAATAGCCTTGACACTGACATTTTACAGTAATTATATAACATGTACATGTAGAATGAAAAGGATCCTAGTACATGTATTTTTGACTGGATTGCTCTCTGTGTATTGATGATGTCTGTTTGTCTGTCCATTTGTCCGTCTGTCTGTCATCAACAGTATGGTTAAAGTTTCTGGTTGAAGCAAAATCTAATGTTTTGCCTAGCGACCTTTGAATTTGACCTATTTTGGCTAAAGTTTCTGGTTGAAGTAAAATCTAGAAACATTATATTATACATATAGGTTCCTTTCAAATTATGCTGTAATATTTGACCTTGTGACCGTGACCTCGGACTTTGACCTAGTTAATGATTTTTGTTTAAGTTTCTGGTTGAAGCAAAAGATGCAGTAGAAACATATTATAATATACATGTTTGTTGCTAATAGATCTTTCAAATCATGCTGTAACATTGACCTAGTGACTTTGACCTTGGAATATGACCTATTTAAAGATTTTGTAAAGTTTCTGGTAAAAGCAAAATCTAAGGAACTGTATGCAGTAGAAACAATGTTATACATATAGATGTAAGTTGCCCATGTTAATAAGACATTTCAAGTTATGACATAATTGATGATATTTGATCTAGTGACCTTTTGACTTCTACATGTACCTACCGCTACTTTTAAAAACTTACTTTTTGGCTGTTATGTGAATTTATGTCTTAAACTAAGGAGTATTAGGCTGTATTTACTATTATTGTGTGTGTAGAGTCTTGTGACGAAAGTTTTAATTGATACCATATGACCTTTAAAGTAGTGACCTCAACCTTGAACATTGACCTACCTTAAAAGTAAATTTTGCTTTGGTTACATCTTTATCTCTATGTCTGTAAGAGATAGGGCTTTGATATTTCACTTGTATATTCGTTGTGATATTATCTTTCACTTGATGCTATGGTCTTTCACCTAGTGACCTTGACCTAGTAACCTTTTACAATTTATGTTTTCTTTTTTCTATCCAAATCCACGAAAACCAACATAAGTTTAGTAATAAAGTATGCAAGGCACATTTTACTTGAGTTATAAATGAGCAATATAGGTCCAAAACGTTTTCCTTTAAAACAACTTACTTTTCAACCCGGTCATATGATCTTTTGCGGTGTTCTATAAAAAGAAATACATCGTACAGTTTCATCCCAAATTGACTTTTTGGCCGGATTGCATAGGAATTCTGGTCTATGGATTGACAATGTCTGTCTGTCCGTCCGTCTGTCTGTCATCAACTTTTGGTTTGAGTTTCTGGTTGAAGCAAAATCTTTTAAGAACTATGCACAGTAGACACAATAATAAAAATTAATATGGTACATGTACTGATGTAGGTTGCCCATGACAAGATCTTTCAAATTATGCCTTAACATTTCATGATTTGACTAAGTGATCTTTAGCTTGGACTTTGACCTAGTTCAAAATTTTGGTTAAAAGTTTATGGTTGAAGCAAAGTCTACAGAAGTGTATGCTGTTGAAACATTATATTATTATACATGTAGGTCGCCAATGACAAGACCTTTCAATTTGATATAGTGACCTTGAACTTGGGTTTTCACCTAGTTTGAATTTCTGAATGAAGCAGATTTTATTTGCAGTAGAAACTGAATATTAGACAGGTATGTGTAACATTTTATCTAGTATCCTTGACCTTGGACTTGACCTACTTTAAAAAAAAGATTTAACTTTCGGACAATATCTCTTCAACTAAAGAGTATTAGGCTGTGTTGTTATTAAAGTTTGCATAGATTCCTTGTGACACAAGTTTCATTTGATACCATGAATTTTGAAAAATTGAATGAGCCACTTTGACATTTTTTATGAATTACTTTGGCTTAACCTATAAGAGATAGGCTTTTGATATTTCTGAAATTCACATGAAGATTTCGGGTGATATACTGTAAGATTGACCTTTAACCTAGTGACCTTGACCTAGTAACCTTCAACAATTTATGCTTATTTGAATTTTCCATCTCTTTATATCAAAATCCAGTGGTGGATCGAGCGCCCCCTTTTCCAAGTGGTCAAGGGGTTAATTTTGCCGATTTTTACCTAAAATGGGCCAAGATATACATGTAGTTTTTTTTGGAAAATTTTGGGTCAGTGTAAACTCTATATAACAAGAAATTCTTCTTTTGATACCATATCTATAATCTAAGGCATAAAAGAGGATCAACATATGCAATTGAAGAATGTTGTGTAATTAAACTTGAAATAGGGGAGACTTTGTGGCGAAATGATGCTTTCATTATGTTACTGATGTTGGAATTGGTAATGCCTTCCTTTATTTTTAGGTACCCAATTGTTACCTTACAGATTGATATAGGCGAATCTGATAGAAGAAGGAAACTGACCATATGGTACAATTTGTCTTTGCTGAAAATAGGAAGTGTCATTTTTTGAAACCTGTTTTTAAAAATTTGTAGAGAATGAAATCACCAGCATTCAAGACAAGACAGAGGGTTAAAAAGTTGTCACTCCAGAGTCAGTTTAATTGTGCATTCTTATAACTTGATCTCAAAGTACTGAGTATAAGTCCTGCTAGATACTGTTGTAAGACACTGGACTCCATCAATTAAATGAACACAAAGGTGATGAGTACAGTAGTGTTACACATTCATTGACGTTTTCTGTCAAACAGGAATTTTGATTGATTACATTTTCTGTCGGTCACACTTTCTAGTGCTTATGCTATATTAAGATCTAGGTAGAAGAATTTGGTCACCGAGTGAAAAATAAGTTGCATAATTCTTACTATCTGCAAGTTCACATCTGATTTTGTATTATTCTAGCACGAACATTGAGAACGTTTAGACTGACGGACTGTGTTTTTTTTTCCAGTAATATGTATCGAGGTGTGTCATCGTAAAATTTAACAAGAACTCAGCAGACATTTATAATATCAGAGAATTTGGGTAAATTTATTGAAAAGACTGTATACTTTAAACTTCCATTACAGTTCTGAATTGATTTCTTATCAGAGTTCTTTATCCAGGAGGGAGAGTGTAGTGTTTATAAACACCGGAATACTTGACCTAGATGTCGAATACATGGGGCCCAAGTATAAGACGTGAACTACTTGACAGACATCGTCACTGGCCCATTGTTTTGCTGAAAAATGTCAGGAAATAAGGAAATGCAGACAGAAATTTCAAATTTATTCTAGTGGTATCATGCAAGAAAACAAATAAAATACAAATTTTACAGTATCTAGAATTTTAAGTAATATTTTTTCATACGATTTTTGAAATATAGAGATGTATTTTTTTTTTTTTTTTTGCTCAATTGAATGTTGTAAAAAGGTTGGATAAAAGTTTGAAAAAAAGAAATAGTATAAGTTGAATAGAAGTTTTGAAGTATGATTAACTTGGCACCATGTGACATTTATAACTTTGGTCGTGTTTTCTTTGAACACCATCAGTGTGTAAGGTCCGTAGAGCGCCTAATTACCTATCTGTGACAATTGCAATGTGCCTGGTACACTATGTAGTTACATGTTCACTAGCTAGAGGCCATAATCTCGGTTTTATTTTAACAACAATAAGAATTCATTTACATACTGTTAATGATCAGTACATGGCTTTTGGAAGTGTTAGTCTTGTTTACATTAGGAAATGCGATCTTTGAAAGATTAAGGGGAAGTTGTTCTATACAATCGACCTGAGGTTAGTTCTTTACATGTATCGATTGAACAGAAGAGAATTATCCGACGTTTTTTGATTTCTTCGTTCAACGGTTGCTTAAGTTTCGGGTTTGTCATTTCCTTGTACCAAAATGAAAACAAATTTGAAGATGCTCTCCCGCTGCACAATAAAACAAATAATGAATTGCTGTTGTATGTCAAATCCTCATATAGCATTTATGGCTTTAGTAAGAGGGCTTTACCTAAAATGTAGAAATTTTGAGTACGAATGAAAAACAGTTCGAATGTGAATGAAGGCTAATGGAGTACTTAAGTAGAATTCAATAAATCTGCCAATACTGCACCTTCTTAACAACCTTTAACATTTAAGTGACTAGTTTGAGGCGGGAAACTATAGAAAAGTAATTTATAGGATTTAAAAGCACTTGAATGACCACATTAGAATTCCCCAAAAAGTTGAAAATAAAGCATTGGAAGAACACGATTTGAATTTCTCCATTTCAGACTGCGAGATAAAAAAAAAAGAATAAATTCATAATATTTAATGATATAGATCTTGAGAAAGAAAACCCTTCTAAGATTGGATAAAATGCAGTACAAGACGTCAACCAAAATATAGATATGAGTATGGAAGAAATACATAGGCAAAGGTTGAGAATACATTTCTGTTCTAAAAGCGCATGTTAGTTGAAAAAATGCATCAAGGAGAAAATTTTGGATTCCACAGCTTGAGTTCGGGTAAATTGGTCAAAGGTCGAGGTACCCTTCTAATACGGCATATATTCTAATTATCTTCTTGAAATGACGCTGCAACCTAGTTTTTGTGCAAATAGCACATAGCGATTGCCTGATTTCTTCACTCATGGGAGCCCCGTCTACTGAGTATGTATAAACGATGTTACTCTGTTTACATGTACCTTGGGACTGCGTCAGCGTCATGATTGGTTTAAAGTCTGATCACTGTCTGAATCAATGAATTATATCTATATGAATCGAGCTGTCGTGTTATGTACATGCATGACCTAATGAAAAATTGCATCTGTATGTACTGAGATGAACACAGGCTGTGTGTTGGAAACCCCTTTCCATTACCAGGTCATTATCTGTTTTAGTGGACAATATATAAATGAAACGGTGCTATCGATAAAGATATTAAGTTGAATCATTGAAACGTAAAACTATCTTCAAGTAGGCTTATTTTGCCCCGCTTCACAAAATAAAATCTGTATACGACGGAAGAAGTAGGAACTTCCATCATGAAATATGATATTAACAATTATGAAAAATAAAAGATCAAAACATTCCCGTTTGGGATGTATCATGTTTTTATATACTATAAAAGAAGCGAATTTTCCTTCAAATTCTTAGCACACGCCTAACATTGAACATGAAAGGTTAAAGAGAGAGTGGGGATCAAATTAGAAAATAAGATTCGTCTTCTTTCCTTGTATATGCTATCATCAATCAATAGTCATATTGGATTGTTGTATTTTTTAGGGGGGAGGGGTAGATTTAATGTGATGTTATTTAATTTTCATGTTCACTGTCAGACATCATCTTTCAATTCATTACGACAACATTATGGATTTGCATTTTTCTTCTGTCTTTATAAGTCCATAAACTGGCCTACGAAGGTGTTCAGGAACAAATATAACTTTGAAAACACAATATTTTGTCATACATAATAAGTGATATTATTCTGGCTATTCGCACTCTGTACCTTTAGTGCTTTGATTTTTCAATAAATATCTAATTCTTTCCAAACCAAAATATGGATACTTATCAGGAGGAGAATAGGCCCATGGATGTGTGATGGCGAGGGTGTGTGGATGTGTGTATAGAAAGGGGGGGGGGGGGTGTGTGAAGTGTTCATGTGGTTCAGGTGATCATGGCAGTAAGAAAAAACCCAGCAAATAATCGTTTGCGATAAAACTAATCAAGACTGCAACTATTGATTCAGGAGTCAAAGTTCAAGGCACAGCGGATCAGTGACCAATTGCTACAGTGGGAACTCAATACTCAAACATTTTCAAGTTTTACAATGTTTTATCACTTGCTGTGGTGAACATTTTAATACCAAAAAGTACTTTTCTTTTCAGTAAACTGTTGAAGAGAATGGAAAGAATAGAAGATGGCCCCATGATGGAAAAGGATAAAGCACCGGAGGGTAATCTGGATGCTAACTGTAATCAGAATGCTAACACTGAGCGTTTGTTGTGTTCAGAGGTGCAAGAAAACGGACATGTCAGTCCTACACAGAACGGACTAGAATGCAGTGAGAATGGGCAGAATGACGTAGGCGCGGCTGCTGCTTCCACATCCCCTGTACTAACCTCTCCGCCCCCTCCCTCGTCCCCACAGCCATTGCAACCAGACACAGTGTCATCAACATCCAATCACCATAACAACCATTATCAGCATAGTAACAGCAATCATCAACATAATCATCAAGGTCACTCACCAAATCGTTATTCACCTAGCGACTCGGGATCACCTCCCTCTTCCACCCAGCATGTCCCTCAGTTGTCGCCGCGTGGATGTAGCCCCCAGAATGGCGGATCCCTCCCTAACTCGCAGTCCCCTCCTAATCAGCAGCATGTTGTTCACGTGCATGTACAACCAGGCGAAACGTTCTCCGTGAGGGTCGGGGACCAGATTCAACACATTCAAGGTAAGCTAACCTTGCATGCTTTCAGACTGCAAAGCTATACAGCAGGGTGTTGCATTTGATTATAATATCTTTCATTTATCAACTCAGAAGTACACATTCTTTGATGGTCATAGATGTTCCCTGTTTGAAGATTTATTGGCTTAGTTCAAACTGCAATTTAAAAATCTCAAGTAAAATTAATCATGTTCTTTTCACCTGACATTATTTCCATGTAACGGGAATTATAGGTAAATAGTCTTACTGGTTCTGGACATCGTTCCTTGTAGTATATGTACATTGTATACTAGTAAGTGAAAACCCAAGGTCTTAATCCAGACACTTTGAATGGTTTTACGGCTATCCATCGTTTCATTTGTATCATGGGGATGAAGAAGTGAAAAATCATTGTAATCAGAATCATACAGGAATCCCAATGGATTACATGTAGTCTGTTGTTTGTGTTCAAAGTGTTTGAAGTATTACATAATGAAATGCAAAATAACCAGGTATGGACGTGGTAATCCTATATATTTTAAGGTACATGTATATAAAAGATACCAAGCAGTCTCTGAACCAAGAGAGCTGGATACAGAACTTTTTTACTGCTTACTAGTTTTAGCTGGAGCTTTATTCCAGGGTGGTCTTCGGCGTCCGTAGACAAAACTTTGACCTGAACTTTATCGTTCTCACCATAAGTGTATAGAAATTCCTCTCAACCTGAATTTTCCTTTGATACCATTAACCTTGACCTTGGACTTTATTTGGAAATTGCAACTCCCTGAAAAAATCCGTCATTCTCCTATTTAAAACAAACATTCATTTTCTTTGAGATTAAATGTCTTCTTTTGAAAGAATATTTAGTGTTTTGTACTTTTATTTTTGCATTTTGGAAAGAAATAACTTAGTGATTTTATTCTTCCTTTATGATTGACACCTTTGGTAACAAAAAAAAATTGAAAGTCTCTTTAAATGATGAAACTATCATACGAGACAAGGATAGTACTGTCTCTATTAAGATGTATTGTTCGGTGGATGGTTGACTTGAATAATTGTGCTGATCCCTATTTATTGTATAGAACTGTCTCCTCCCCCGTCTGTAATCTTACACATGCCCACGTCCACGTCCAATACACGTGATAAGAATGGCAGTTTAGATCGTTATGGAATTTATTACTTCATATTGCAAATTTTATTATTCGATATTAATTGAAGTCTGTATGAATTGATTGGATGTATGCCTCTCTTAAATTGAAATATATGATGATTATATTGGACAAAAAATGGGGTGATTCTGAAATTTATTCGTTCATTATATTTCGCTGAAATGACAGAATTATCCATCCTGATTAAAAATTGAATGAAAAAAAAAATAATGCTTGTATTAATAAGAACAACTTGACGTGTTTAAGTTGAAAGATTATGTTTGTTCAGCATTTTGTTTAGATATTTCCATAAAATCCAGTTGTAGTTTGCTCATGGAACGTCATGTATTCTTGTCAAGGAAATTATTGATATACATTAAGTATAATGTCAGTAACAATGGTACGAGAGTGCCTTATTATGAGAATTTTGTACAAGTATAGTTGTAATGACGTCTAACACTTGATGTCAGCAGTATTGCCATGCTAGTCTCTGTAAATGTGGGTGTCGCCATCAGATTTCTATTCATACATTATCACCGATGATATTACTATTGATTTTCTGGGATTGGTCTTTGCTGATCAATAGTTGTGGCGATCGAGCGTAGGAGATTAAGTTCCTGGAAATATAAAAAGGAAAAATAAACGTCATAGGAACCAGAAGGAATAAAGAAAGTAATATTGAATGTCAAATTAATAATTGTAATGCTTTTCTTCTCTCCCTACAACAAGATTCCAGTTTCCATCTTGAATAGTGAATACTTTATTTTTTCTTTAAATTTTATGCGAGTTTCAATGAATTATGATATTGCGCTGTTTGAAATCTACCACAATTAGACTAAATATCAATATTGCTGAATTTATTTTGTGAAAACTATATTGCGGATCTAAGACCATCGAAGCTATACGTCACGTGGCATGTTTGCGCCAGTAAGGCAGAGTGCTGTTCATATTTGTGTTGTCCAATAAGGGTTCTGATTTTCTTATCTATTTTCGGCTTTCTTTCCGCTACCGCAACTTAGAATTTCACGATACCTTTCAGGTAGCAAGTTCCTTGCTCAAGTTCCTTATCCAACTTTGTATTGTCAACAACCATGATCGCCAATATCTCTGAATGTCATCGACTGAAGCATTTTTCAACTTCACTGCTGCAGGAAGCAAGCATTCAAGGTCCTCTACTAAGTTATTGTTTTCGAGAAGATCGGATCTTTAAACAAAAATAGCGCCAAGGACTTTGATTGGCGGACGCATTTCCGACTTCTTCAACAAATTTCTTCAAGCGATCAGCCACTTTAATAGAAGGAGCTCGAATAGGGGGTTTGCATCTCCACTGCAACTGCATTGATTTCACAAAACCTTACTGGAGGAAAATACTCAAAGTCGAAAATGTGTCAGCCAATCAGTCCTTGGCGCTAGACAACCAATCATGTAAGTTCATGTTTTCGAGCCGATATGTCAACAGACATGATTACTTCAGAGCTCTGATTGGTAGCCACATTTTTACTTTCCACTGCTAAAACTACAGAGAATTCCACGAAACCTCGCATGCAGCAAGTATTCTGGAAGCATGTACCGTACGTAATCAAGTCCTCAAATATCTCAAAATATCCTATATTGTATATCTTACTGCCAGATTTCCAGTGATATGACCCCATGCAGTATTTACCCTCTGTTTTTCTGTCAATCACTTCGATTTAAGGGTTCTCACTATCCTCATATCATGCAGTATTTTCTGTATTTTCTGTTTTGGAACCAACATTTGAAATCGACCTTGTAGTGCTTGTGGCGTAGTGGTGAGCGCGATGGATTAGTAACCCTCCTTCAAATCTCACCATCGCCGGTCATTGCAAAATCATTGTTACCTTGGGCTAGTTACTTTATACTACGTTGCACTCTCTCCATCCACGAGTAAACCGGGTACATGGCACATGAAACGAGCTGGTAAATTAGTGCCTCGGCAGCTCTTCTTGTATACTCCCAAGAGAGATGAGAATGCATTGGATTGTACAGGTCTCGCAAGGGGGGTAATTGTAGAAGTCGCTTGAGGTTCAGCTATGCTTCGATATTTTACATGGTGATTCCTTACGACCAGACCTTTCGTTTGGGACCTTGACTTTGACCAAGTGGCCTTGTTTTTTGAGTTTAACATTCTCATTAAAAACTTATTGAAAACTTTAACCTGGGCTGTATCTCATGAACTATAAGTGATAGGCTTTAGTGTTTCATATGAAGACTCTTCATGACCATACCTTTCATTTTTGACCTAGTGACCTTGACCTTGGAGTTTGACATACTCACTAAAAACATTAACCGTATAGCTATATCTCAAGAGCTATAAGTGTGTGTATAACTGTGATTTCCTCATGACCAGACCTTTCATTTTGGGTCCTCGACTTTTGACATAGTGACATTGACATTGGAATTTGACCTGCCTTTAATCTGTAACCTGACCACATGCCATTATATAAAGAAAAAAATATTTTACTATCAAAAACATACACGGCGAGCGATATTGCCATGTGACAAGTCATATTTCATTGGTCATAAGTTGTTTGAATTTTATATTTGATTGTTTGTTCCATATGACAAGACCTTTCAATTTGGATATTTTTCTTCAATTTGTGTCCCAAATTTTCGGATTTTGTCCTATTAAGGCCGATGGGAACTTTCGCGCATCCGGTTCAGATTTTACTATGCGTCGCCGGTTTCCTAAGTAGCAATAACAGGTGGTCGCAGGTACAGAAAATGAGATTATTTTAGACAAATATGGTGATATTTCACAATTCAAAGGGGCATTTTGCCATATTTGTCTATTTCGCGACGTCAAGAAGCCATCTTAAAGGCGAGATAAACCCAAAAGCGTAAGTACTGAACATTTCTGTCATTTAGTTACAAGAGGAAATTCGGAGTTGTGACTTGTGTTTGATGGGCTTTTAGTTTAATTTCCATTTTCTAAGTTTCTATCAGTATGTTGGTTGAGGTGGTACATCCTGGCTTAGATGATCGGAAATGTATAACAGAATCTGAGCTGTGCATGGTCCATGTCAAATACTTCAACAGGCTAGGTAACGTGTGAACCTAGGGGTTGGGAAGGGGTTAACGTGGATAATTATTCTAGCATGTCAACTCTTGAACTGTGGGCTGCTCTGCTCCATCCATGACAGGGCCAAGATTTCAATGTGTTAAAGTAAAGTGCATGTTGCATATATTGATCTGGATTTGTTTTGATTATTATGATTATTTTCCTTATTTCTGTTGGTTTAATCCTCATGGAAATAGTAGTACATTGAAATTATTTAATAAACATGGTTTGAGTATAATCTTATAGTATATGTATAACGATCGAGTGATCCTAGGCTAGCTATCATTATCGGTACAGACTGTGTAACTCTGTGTCTATATAAAGACTAACGTACAGACGCGATTCACACAATTGGATGCACAGTGTATTAATAGTGAGGCAGTTGGAGACTGTTGGAGATACAAAGATCGATAGAATCCCTAATGTGAAAAAAAACCAACAACAACAACAACAAAATAAACAAACTAAGAATGCTGCTCAGCATATTAACTATTGTAAGGAGTTTATAAATGATTCATAATGTTCAGTCTTCTGTCATGAATTTTCATGAAAAATATGGAAATTTCATTTTTTACGGCAATGTTCCTATTCAAGAAGTACAATGATTTACTAGTCTTACATTATATTTGAGGAAAGGCTTTTATCTATTATAAGTTTTGAAAAAACATAACTATTCATAAAGATTAACTTTTTATAATTACACATGAGATTTCAAGAAATTTTGCATGAACAGTGATGATGATGAAAGTATGTGTTATGACAAAAATATTGATGTTTCAAATGAAGGGGTATATATATTTTCAAGATGCAGTTATACATAATTGGTGTGGGTAGGCTGCTTCTTTACTAAATAAAGAGTTTAGTGACTTTATATAAACTAAATATACATTTATTTTTATTTATGAGAAAAAGATATCATCTTTACACATTAGATTCTACAAAATTTTGAATGAAAGTGAAAATATTTACTACAGAATTGATGTTTTATATAAGGGGGTATACGTATTCAAGGTGCAATTAAATACAATAAGTGAGGGGAGGCATCTAATATTGTGACTTTTTTTAAAACTGAATATATCAATTCTATTATTTATAAAATAAAGTAAACATCATTACATATAGATTTGAAAAAAATTGTATGAACTTGAAAATTTGACAACAAAATTGATGTTCGAAATAAGGGGGTATAAATATGCAATATACAATCGCACACAAATACTGTGGGTAGGCTTCTTCTAGTAAGTCTTTTTATAGACCTAAGATATAGTTCTTAATATTAATGCAAATTAAAGTATACCTAAACACCTTAGATTTTGAGAAATTGGCATGAAAGTGAACATATTTACTAAATAAATTGACGTTTTAATTAAGGGGGTATATGTATATTTAGTGCAGTCATATGCAGTAGGTGAGGGGAGGCTTCTTCTATCGTTGCTTTTTTGAATTATAATATATTATACCTATTATATATGAAATAAGGTATACATCATTACATGTAGATTTAAAGAAGTTTTGCATGAAAGTGAAAAATTTTACAACAAAATTGACGTTTGAAATAAGGGGGTATACATATTCAATATGCAATTGTACACAAATACTGTGGGCAGGCTTCTTCAAGTAAGTTTTTTTATAGACCTAAGATATAGTTCTTAATATTAATGCAAATTAAAGTATACCTTAACACCTTAGATTTTGAGAAATTGGCATGAAAGCGAACATATTTACTAAATAAATTGACGTTTTAATTAAGGGGGTATATGTATTCTTAGTGCAGTCATATACAATAGGTGAGGGGAGGCTTCTTCTATTGTTACTTATTTGAAACATAATATATTATTCCTATTATATATGAAATAAAGTATACATCATTACACATAGATTTAAAGAAGTTTTGCATGAAAGTGAAAAATTTTACAACAAAATTGACGTTTGAAATAAGGGGGTATACATATTCAATATGCAATTGTACACAAATACTGTGGGCAGGCTTCTTCAAGTAAGTCTTTTTATAGACCTAAGATATAGTTCTTGATATTAATGCAAATTAAAGTATACCTTAACAGTTTAGATTTTGAGAAATTGGCAATGAAGTGAAAAATTATTACTTTTTTTCAATGAACGTTATGGGTTAAAAATACCCAAATTTGATATTATTATGAGAAATTCCTGCATTTTTTCTATTGAGAATGTATACTGAGTTATTTTCTATAAAACTAATGTAAAAGAATATGTTTCAGAACATTTATCAATAAATAAGAGTACATGTTATAACTATGTTCTGTATTTGTTGAAAATGGCCATTTTGTATTTTCAATGGGTGGCCTTGAACTGTATTTTTTAAGAAAATATGTGGATAATCTTTTAGATTAAGGTTTCAATTGCAAGATATTGAGCTGTTCTTTCAATTTTAACCAAAAAAATACAGGGTAAACAGTCTAATTTCAAAAGTATCCATCGGCCTTAAATTAAAATCCTTGAACCATTCTGCCCTAAATCTACAGAATTTCTCGGCTAACGTCCTATGTGCTTCATTGATCCCTACATAGGGCTATAGCCACTAGAGCTTTCGTCTAGTCAAACATTCTTGTTTTTGAAGTGATTGGAATTTCGTTTAACGATCTCCTCATAAGCACTGATATCTAGAAACTCTTGGTTTGTCAAGGTTCAAATTACTTTGAGTTTATGTAATTTTTGTAAAAATTGGTTAAAAAGAATTGAACGTAAACAAGTTAGTGTGGGAAATTTTTCCTCGTCATATCTTTTCATTGAAGTACCACATGTTAAAAGAATTAAGCTGACATTTCTACACGTCTGGATTTTTATCTTTTTTCTAGCGTGTCTGCTGAATTAGACATTTCGGCTTTTTTTTTTTCGTTTTCTAGTAACGCAGAGTGTCAAGGAGAAATTTCACTCTTGTAAAATTCTTTCCACGTTTCGGAAATGGTTAAAGTACTCTAACTCCACCTTTGTCTTTGCATAGTTAGCTTCTAATGTATTGATTATTTAACATCTAGACTGAATTCCAACACCTTGATGTTCTTTCTGTTTCTCCAGACTGGTTTCTTATTCAGATGTGTTCAAGTCTAATTATAGCAACGATTCATCAGATAAGTGTCATGTATTGTCATGAAAATGACCTATCTGTGTTGGATGAGTATTATTTTACACCTAACAATTAATACAGGAATTTCCTTACTCAGCAAAATGAAGAAAAAAAAACAAAAACAAAAAACAAAGACGAAATTTTAATTAAAAAAATAATACACCCTCTTATTCAGATTCATTGAAGATCAGCGGTCATATCGTATTTCTTTTTGTCATGTCTATATGTGTGTCTGTCTGTATGTATATGTGTTTGTCTGTCTGTCTGAAACCTTAATCTTGTGATTTTGAGCTGTAAATGAAGGCTTTGATTGGCTATCATTATCTTTGGTACCATGATTTAACCTCGTGAACTTCCTTAAACTAAGTTCTATACTCTGACACAAAAGATAGCTGCCGGATAGATCGTGAATTGCTTTAATAGGACACACCTTTAATCAAAGGTAAAGGTCAATTTACTCTAAACATTAATTATAAGTAAAATCCTCGTCTTGGCCTTAACTCCCCCAACTCTACATGGATTTCAATAATGTCACAGAATCGTTGCTTAAGACCCAAAGGCTTACTTGTCATGACCTTGAACAAGAATCCTAGGTCAAGATCACAGTACATTACATGGGTAAAGTAAAACCTTGTCCGGTCCATAACTTTATCTTCTGCATGGATTTTTTTATCAAAACCCTCAGGTGCGTTTTTACCTTGAACTAGATCAAATTTCAATTATGTTATTACCACACCCAACCTCCCCCACCCCCTCTGAGGGAAGGGGGGTTGTTTTAATGAGACTGAAATCAGTGAGAAGTCATAATACGCTGAATGGGTAAAACTTTGTTCGAGCCTTAAGTTCTTCCCCTCTGTATGGATTTCAATAATATTTCACATTATTGTTCATTAGGACGAAATGGTATGTCATGACCTTGAAGCAAGACGAAAGCTCAAAATCGTAGTACAAAACATGGATAAATCTTTGTCTGGGCCTTAAACTCTCCCCTTTGTATTTATTTCAATATCATGTCCAAGACCATAAGCTTGTGTCATAATCTTTAACCAAGGTCGTAGACCAATGTTCAAGGTCACTGTATACTTAAAGTGCAAAAACCTTATCTTGACCATAACTTCTTTTTTTTTAAAAATCCAATCGTGCATCATGACTCGTGACCTTGAGCGAAGATAGTTGGTCAGAGATCACAGTGCATTTCATGAGAGAAACCTTGTCCTTGCAAATATGTTACAACTGTCTTCATATACTACACGTAATTTTAAGTATTTCGCAATTTCATTGTCGCAGAACTGTTGATAAGGTATCAAAAGTGCATCATCACCTCAGTTCTAGATCAAGGTTTAAGGTATTAATGTATATGACCAATAAAATCTTAACCATGCAGGCAATATTTTTTTTCACTTCCTGTATGGATTTGATGAATATATCGCAGAATTGTTACTTCTGTTGGTAAAGATTTTTGTGTCGCCTGCGAAGCATAGCGACACTTAGGGATCACTTTGACGTTGTCTGTCTGTCTGTCTGTCTGTCACACTTGGATGTCACACCCTATAAAAGTGATTCCTGAGTGTCGCTATGTTTCGCAGGCGACACATGCATGCATTGGAATGGGTTTTTTTTTTCATTTTTTTTTTGGACAAAATCTCTTGATTGACATGAAATGTGAACTTGGATCTACTTTTGAAAACAAAAAAGTTTAGATACTTATATCTGGCATGATTTTCCAAAGGAAAGTTATAGAGCTTTTATATTTCACACTTAAGAGATTTTTGTTGCTATCATGATGACCTTGGACTTTTGTTGCTATCATGATGACCTTGGACTTTTGTTGCTATCATGATGACCTTAGACTCTTGTTGCTATCATGATGACCTTAGACTTTTGTTGCTATCATGATGACCTTGGACTTTTGTTGCTATCATGATGACCTTAGACTTTTGTTGCTATCATGATGACCTTAGACTCTTGTTGCTATCATGATGACCTTAGACTTTTGTTGCTATCATGATGACCTTAGACTTTTGTTGCTATCATGATGACCTTAGACTTTTGTTGCTATCATGATGACCTTGGACTTTTGTTGCTATCATGATGACCTTAGACTTTTGTTGCTATCATGATGACCTTAGACTTTTGTTGCTATCATGATGACCTTAGACTTTTGTTGCTATCATGATGACCTTAGACTTTTGTTGCTATCATGATGACCTTGGACTTTTGTTGCTATCATGATGACCTTGGACATTGACCTACTTTTGAAAAAAAATAAGAGTGATTGGGTTTTCATGTTCCAAATTTATTTTCCTTTTGACGAGATGATAACAAAAGAGTCCTTTTACTAGTTTGGGTATTTTATAATCTCTTGTAAGACGGGAGATGCCGGGCGGTAGATGCATACATCAGTAGGTCAAAGGTCAAGGACACTTCGGAAAAGTGCACTTCATATAGAGGCTTTCTTGTGATAACTCAAGAATACTAGTATCTGGCAGGACGAGCAGAATCCAGTGTTATTTAGGGCCAATATGTCCAAGGTTAAGTTTACTATTCGTACAAATGGAGTAAATAGGTCGGTCAAGATCACAGGTAGGAAAAAATGTACTTCAATTAGGGAACCAATACTTTAAAAAATTTAGTTTCAACAGTATAAAATCCCTATTTGATTCAATGAAGTACATGTTTCCTACCAGTGATCTTGAATGATCTATTGACTCTATTTCGGAGAGACACCAATTGATGTTAGGGTCAGTATGTCAAAGGTCAAGGTATTCATTTCAGTTAATTTTGTTCCAAAAGCTACAGCGGGGGTAAGTATGTTACCTATTTATAAAGATTGTGTCCAACTTTTCAAGTGCCACGTTACCGAGTCCGGTCCCCAGCGTCCTTATCCACGGTCTGGGTAAGAACAAAGTTGGTAGTTTTTAGCTCTACTGGTCTATGACCAGTCGAGCTTATGCGATCGCCCTGTGTCCGGCGTCTGTCCGTCCGTCCGTCCGTCTGTCCGTTAAACATTTCTTGTGGTTTCCAGTCCCCTGAAACTGTTGGTGATGGAAAGTTAATTCTTTTTGCAACATGATTGGTCTATGGTCTAGTTGTGCACCTGATATTTTGTTTGAGCCCCTGACCCCCAGGGTCTTAGAAAATGGGTGTGGTCATTTTCTCCTATGTAACTCTATGTAATCTTGTGGTCACCATTTCAGAAATTATAAATGATACAAAGTTAATTTTTTTTGCAATATTAAAGATCTATGATCTAGGTGTGCATCTGATATTTTGTTTGAACCCCTGACCCCCAGGGTTCTAGAAAATGGGTGTGGTCATTTTCTCCTATATATAACTCTATGTAATCTTGTGGTCACCATTTCTCAGAAAGTATAAATGATAGAAAGTTAATTCTTTTTGCAATATTAAAGATCTATGATCTAGGTGTGCACCTGATATTTAATCTCAGTCCCAGACCCCTGGGGTCTTAGGAAATGGGTGTGGTCATTTTCTCCTGTATAACTCTATGTAATCTTGTGGTCACCATTTCTCAGAAAAATATAAATGACAGAAAATTACTTCTTTTTGCAATATTAAAGGTTTATGATGTAGTTGTGCACCTGATATTTCATCTGAGCCCCTGACCCCTGGGGTCTTATAAAATGGGTGTGGTCATTTTCTCTTTTACAACTCTATGTAATCTCGTGGTCACCATTTCTCAGAAAGTATAAATGATAGAAAGTTAATTCTTTTTGCAATATTAAAGGTTGATGATTTAGTTGTGCACCTGATATTTCATCCAAGCCCCTGACCCCTGGGGTCTAAGGAAATGGGTGTGGTCATTTTCTCCTATACAACTCTATTTAATCTTGTGGTCACTAATTCTCAGAAAGTATAAATGATAGAAAGTTACTTCTTTTTGCAATATTAAAGGTCTATCATCTAGTTGGTACCTGATATTTCATCTGAGCCCCCGACCCCTGGGGTCTTAGGAAATGGGTGTGGTCATTTTCTTTAATATAACTCTGTTATCTTGTGGGCACGATTTCTCAGAAAGTATACATAATGAAAAGTTAATTCTTTTTGCAATATTAAAGGTCTATGATCTATGTATGCACCTGATATTTCATCTCAGCCCCTGATCCCTGGGGTCTCAGGAAATAGATGTGGTCATTATCTCCTATAGACCTCAATGTAATCTTGAAGTCACCATTTCTCAGAAAGTATAAATAATAGAAAGTTAATTCTTTTTGCTATATTATATGTCTATGATTGAGCCCCAGGGTCTTAGAAAATGAGTGTGGTCATTTTCTAGTATACAACTCTATGTAATCTTCTGAACACTATTACTTAGAAAGTATGACTGATAAAAAGATTTTTGCATTATGTTCAGACTTGCGCTTAATGTTACGCTTGCACATCTGATATACTTTTTTAGCCCCTTACCCTTGGGTCTTAGAAAATAGTTGTGTCATTAAGTTATGTATTTTACTAAACAACCAGGAGAGCTTCAGTCTCGTCAGAGACTTCTAGTAGATTTATACTAGCAAGAATAAATACATATGTGCCCTCAATTACAGGTATTACTAATGATTTAGTAAAAAGGAACTGCAAATCCGATTTGTTTCTGCCAAATGAGGATGTTATGGTGAGGTCCTTCCCCTTGTTGAGATCCTATGTGTGGGAGGTAGTAGTCTGCTGTCAAACTAATAAACTGGATCTATGTAGGAAAGGTGTTATGAGGTCATTCATATGTTCAGAATATGCATGCCTTAAATCAATCTGTCACGCGGTTTTTTACAGTTTTACTTCAACTAAAGAGAACAAAGGATATGTTTGGCATGATTTATCAGGATTTACGATGTAGAAGACGAGGTTGAGCTTCTCTAAACAGAGATTTTATCTTCGCAGCAGTTCCAGCATGCCAACATCGAGCAGTTTACATTCTCGGTCAGGTGGTGGAGATACTCTGCTAAGCTCCAGAAGCTGTGTTTACAAGTAGAGTTACCTCTCTTTTCACCTTTCGCTACTGAAAGTAGCAAGCGAGGACCACCTGTTGAATGTGATCTTTTGGGTAATACCAACATAGAGAGAGTGGGGAGAACATGTAATGCTGATTCTCGCATGTTTTTCTTTATCATTATAGAATGATAAGTTAAGTTTGGGGTTTTCCACCTGTAGAGTCAAGTCAAGCAATAAATGCTCACATCCTGCTTTTTTGGCACTAAAGCGGTCTTCTGCACAAACTAAAGTCTAATTGCCGATTAGCGGAAGCGAAGGATTGTTTAGCTTTTTTTTCAGACAGTGTTCTGGTTGGCATCTATTCAATTTTGTGACTACTGATTCGACAAACCAGATCGTGTACCTTAACAGGGCCCGGGGAAATGATGGCTATACGTCAAATTACTCATTCATCTTTCGCTTAGTCTCACCTAAGATCGCACAGTTACAATTTATTCCCATAGCCATCATCCATTGTTATGAATGCTTGAAAGCAAGCTTGTTTTATGTCTGACGTGTATATATAATAAGTATCAATGTCCCAGTACTGAGATATTTGTGGTGATGTTCTACTTTGTTTTGTACTTGTATCAGTTTTTATCCAGTTCCTTGCATATCAGTGCAATCAGTACGTTATACAGGTCCTTACTTTAAATAATATCGACCTTGTCCTCGTCTAATCGCTTATGAAACCAGGGCACATACTTTCTAAATGTTTTGTAAATAATTGGAAAAGAGGTCAAGTCGGCAGTCACATGGAGAAAGGGGGCGTAGTCTGGATCTAATTGGTTTACCATGTGATGAGGGTTATGATGGACATCACAGTGCGCTAACGAGTTGCTAATTTTTGGTCCAAATGAATCGAGGTCAGTATAATGCATATGTCACGATTTACCGACCTACCATACGGTATAAAGTACACGCATGACTTACTCTCATAAAATGTGTATTTTTGGCATCCAAGGGGTGAATGGGGTCATAAAGTGATGGGGTTAGCCTTGTGTCTCGTTGCAAGTAGTTGCGACACATCGTTTAGAGAATGTTTATAACACGGACAGCGAAAGATTAGTATATTTTCTGAGGGTGGATGTAATTATAATTGATAAGATATTAGTGATTAGTGTAAAGGTCTGTGGATTTAGATAAATATAATCCCATGCAAGACTGACCGGTCCGGTCAACAGGATTATATAGATATTCAAGTATATAGGTCAATGTAATAGTCAACTGCCCATAACAAAGAGATTTGTGATTGATGAATGACAGGGTGACAAGAATGCTAATGTAGACCAGACAAGTTATCATGAAAGATATCCACAAAAATGGGCCAGACGGAAAATAAAATAGTTAACGGCATAAGGCATACAGCCTAAGTCCACAGGTATAAACACAGTCAGTCACGACACTGACATAGGGATCAAAGTGTAAACTACGTGACAAGTATACAAGCTGTGGAATTTCGCAAAATTGGACATTTTGAATACATTCAGAACGTTTTGTGTTCACAGTTTGAAGTTTTGCAATGTGCGCAGATTAAAACGTTGTGTAACCGGTTCATTTCTTGTGCCGTGCCAGACTCTTGATTTCGACGTTTTGATGAGTGCCAAGCAAGAAGTGAAAAACCCGGAGAAATGTGTTCTACATTTAATCAAGTTTAGTGCCGCGCTTACCTAAGAAGCGAAATTTGATGCTCTAATTACAAACATCTATTCAGCGTGGTAGATTTATCAGCATTAAAACACATAGATCAAATCTGTGTATGATTCCTCAACCTGCTAACCAATGCAAATTATTCTTTGAAAGAGGCAATCCGACCGACTTGAGATTTTGGGCGATATATCATGCACATTTAAGACGTTTTGGAACTGCCGGTTCGCACAAATATTTGTTTTATTAAATACAGACATATATCTAGTTTGGCTTTATAAATGAGAAAATGAAAATTTGCTTCGGTGCCAAATATTTTCCAGGAATAACCCCGTGCACACATGTGTATTGATTGATTTCCGCGCCTGAATACATGAAGAGAAAGGGAGTAAACAGACTGTAGTGTTTTCAGTTTTGCCCCCTCTGACAAGCAGACATTCCAGTTTATAAGATAGGAGGAGGTCTATTGTTACATAAACAGCATTGCACAATAATTTGTTGAAGTTTTATCGATCGTTTGGATGTGATTTGTGACCTACTAGATAGTGTGACCGAGAACTTAAATTGTTTATGTTGAACAGCTGATTGATCCTTGTGCATTTAGAAGTGTGGCCTTAGGCGAAAGTAAATACTGCCGCAACATATAAACAAAAAGTCAAATCTGCCGCAAATATTCCCCGCCGTCTTCTAATCGAGGAGTGGAAACTCGCACAGGAAGTCGAAAATTATTCTTGATATATAACGTGGAAATTTGCCCTACCATATGTTTTTGGTATAATTATGGAACTAGGTGTGTCTAATGAACACTGAACATACATCTTTTCTTTGAATATTTGGGAGATATTTGTGTCATATTGATTGATTGGATGATAATAAGGTACAACAAAGTGTCTTAATGAAGTGTCCTTACGATTGTATCAACAGCAGTGCTTACATGGTCCCTAAAGCCATGTGTAGTGTATGCATAGAAGAATACACGGGATATGGTATGTAACGGTTTCAATTTATGTTAATACGGTATTATTCGACAAAATTTGATGTGGAGGCTTGTAAATAGACAAAGAAAAAGAGATTTTCTCGTCGGAATTTTGTATAGTATTTTATGTCTTTCATTTGCAGCAGCGTATTATTGCTACTAGTCATCATCTACTTGACCAAGTCATCTGATTTTATTTGAACCCGTCCTTCACCTCTAAATAATTCCAGAAACGTTCCAAGATACTTTGTTTAGGTGTTTGTATAGATTAAATACATTCGAATAATTTGGCATTATATTAATTAATAAAAATGATAGGTCACGAGTTAATTGTAACCCACGGTTGTTTACCGGACCAAAGGGTCATTTACCTCACGATCGCTAACTTGTGGCCACAAAATTCTAATTCGATTCGAAAGATACGTTTTCATGTCTCAAATAAAAAAGTCCCATGAAAAACTGAAGTATTCATGATAAAGATTTCCTCGTTAGGAATTTACATAATTGTTGGGAATGTCGTTACCAGGCAATGAATCATATAGATATACAAAGTTGAACAAAGAATTAGAGGATTGAAATAGTCTACATTAAAACTAAGTGTAGCTGTCTCTGACCGTTTGATTGATCTAGAGTCACAACTCCTCATCTGTTCACTTTCCCTCGGTTTATAGGGTCAAGTCAAGATATATTGATTTACAGACAGTAGTTTATGAATTAATTGCCTTGTGTTACATAAAGTGTCCGCCGAAGTGACCTTGCAATACAACAGAAAGGTCACTAATGAGTTCGAATAGATTCAGCATACTGGTAGATACATAGACTGGCCATTTTTGTATCTATAAATGTGATCGTTAACTTCCTGTGAAGATTGACGACTTGGAGACAGCATCCTGACGACAATATTGATAATAATGGCTAAATAACACGATAGTTGGATACAAGTAGCTAAGTGGACGTTTGGCGCATATCCCTGACCTGTTAACTGGACATTTTACAAGTATATACGTATATGTTTCATAAAAGGAAAATAATTCATCATCATCATCATCATCATCATCGTATGGTTTCAAAAATGTAACAATTTGCGTCACTAATTTAAAATTCATTGGGACTATAATGCATAACTTTTTATATCGTCAATGCAATAATAGAAAACAGCTGATGCCTTGGGCTACATGCTGCTATTTAGGATTTCAGACATCTTGACCTTCATTTCATTTATGATGCATTCATAATTTTAACCTTGTATCGTAAAAAGAGCGGAACCAGATAATTTTCAACAGGATTTTGAGATTGATTTCCTTTATGGTTGCCTTTAGTTGAGACTTGATAGGAAAATTTTCATGAAACTTCATTGTTAAGTAAAGATAAACAAATTAGTTAATCGTTTTGGCAAGACAATAGACAGTGTTGTCACAGACTAAAGAAGTTAATAGAGACCACAGGACACCCCACTCTGTACGAAATGCCTCTCATTCAAGTCGGAAAATAAAAAGTTTATGATTGGCAAGTGATTGAGCTTCCATAATTCACTCTTATTCCTACTATTAGTACCAAATATTTGACTTACTGACCTTGCACTTTGAAGCATAAAATTTTTCATCTATAGTCGAGGTTGTACATATTATGTTGACCAGACCACAGATACTAGATTAAATCATATATCACACTTTTTCTCCTCATGTCGAACATTTGTCATATCAGCCTATGTTATAATAAAATTCTTTACCATGGTGATGAATTTTAATAATACACAATGAGACGTGTATAACCTCTCTCTGATCAAGAGGGTACTTATTAATTTTCAGGCAAATACTCCAGAAGTTGAGAACATTAGACATTGACTTTCTAGATACTAATAGGGGAAAGGTTAATGTCACATTTCGTTCCAGTGACATGTGTTGCAAGATTACAATCGTGTTTTACAGACAAAGCTATAACATGTCCAAATAACTTTGTTTGAGGAACATTGTACTTCGGTATAATGCCATTAGTATAAACTTCAAGGTTTCAAATACGATCGTTGTAGTCAGCCTAATCGTTTTATGCATCTTTTATTTGATGTTGTATCATTGTTCATTTTGATTTTCTGACCCTCCACGATGATGTCTGCCATTACAAAGGGGTCATTGTTTTTACTGGATCAAAATATTCACACTGTATTTGATTCATGGGCGTGTGACGATTTCACCAAGGATCAAAGGAATTTACCTCTTAGGAACTATTGAGGATTTTATCGATGTTGACATGCATCAGGTAACCATGATCATCTTTGATTGACCTGGATTGACCTAGAGATCAGGTCATGATGGTGCGTCTTTACGTGGTCATTGTGTATTATGTCTGTAACCACCAGCTACTCTCAGACTGAATGCGTATCGTGAGGTTTGTGTCTGTATCTTCAGAAAATTCTAAATTATCATGCTAATGACTCGTTACGAGTAGGGAAAACATGGAAAAAACGAAAAAAAAAAAAAAAAAAAAAAATCCAGAAAACCTGATACTTTCCCCGGTCATCGCCCTCTCGTTTGTTCGCCTTTAGCGTTTTACATTATTTTTTTATGGAACAATATCGTATCTGGTCGTTCGCCCTGTTATGAAGTCAGCTCTAAACTGTGACTTTAATTTGGTTAATTGGTCATGTTGAACAGACCTCCTTCACTGACCCTAAATGCATTCATTATCATATAGGAGTGTTATGGGTCAGAATACCCCAAAACGCCAGCAAAAATCAGACAAAGACAGAATATAAATTTACAAGTTTAATTATGTACAAAATATATATATTTACAATGATTACAACTTACAATACAATGTCCGGATCAAAGTGTCCGTTACGGTCCACAAAGTCTATCGAATGTTTGGTTTCCGGTAATCACAAACGTTCTCGAAAGATCAGTGTCCAAACGTTGTTAAATGGATTAAAGTCTCAACAAATAAAGTGTCCCAGTATATCAGAATAGATGAATGAATCGTGTCTACGAATGTGTACGAATGTCTCCTCAACACAGTTCCTCGGAGGTATTTATATCTAATACCAATGAATTAACCAGAAGCTTCTAGAACAATGACTCATTACAAATGAATAACAATAGAGTAAATTCTAGAAATCACAGTCATGTGATGATAATGATGTAACAAAGAACATACTGGAATATTCTGTAATGAAATAAACATGACATAGTAAAATCTAGAAAGAATTATTATGAAAGCATTAAATAACATGACTAAGTACATGTGCACCTACACATAAAGTAGAACTAAAATAATACATGACCCACAACACCTCCCCCCTTAAAAAAAGTTTGAATGTCAATGAAAACTTAGGTGATAAATTCTGCAAAAATCACTCATGAAACTCTCGATAGTGCATCTGCAATCACATTGTCTTTGCCCTTGATATGGTTAATAATGATATTGTACTCTTGCAACAATAAACTCCACCTTGTAAGTCTTTGATTCTTGTTTGACATTTTGTGCAAAAATGTGAGAGGGTTGTGGTCAGTAAATACAAGAATGGGATGTAAAGTAACATTCAAATAAACATCAAAATGTTGTAAAGCTAACAATAATGCAAGACACTCTTTTTCAATAGTAGAGTAATTCTTTTGACATTTTGTCAATTTCTTTGAAAAATAACAAACAACTCTATCTACACCATCATCATTTTCTTGAAACAAAGCAGCCCCGATTCCTACGTCACTGGCATCAACAGTAAGCTTAAATTGCTTATCAAAATTTGGAGCTGACAGGACAGGACTATTCATAAGAACACATTTGATTTTCTTAAAAGATTCGTCACAGTCATTGGTCCATGCAAAATTCACTCTCTTTTGTAACAGATTAGTAAGTGGACCAACAACTGACGAGAAATTTGGACAAAATTTTCTGTAAAATCCTGCCATTCCCAAAAATCTCATTATCTCTTTCTTATTGGTAGGAATCGGGAACTTTGAAATAGCTTCCACCTTGGCCATGATAGGAGTAACAAAACCTTGACCTACTTTGTGACCCAAATATTCTACAGTCGCACGACAAAATTCACTTTTCGCAAGGTTCACTGTGAGGTTTGCTTTCGCCAGTATGTCGAAGAAAGTACGCATGATTCGGAGATGATCATCCCAGGTGTCGCTGTAGATGATGACGTCATCGATGTACGCCTCGCATCCTTCGAGATTATTTAGGAGCGAATGAATCATCCTCTGGAATGTGGCTGGTGCGTTTTTCATACCAAAGGGCATTACTTTATATTGGTATAGCCCATCTGGAGTAGCAAATGCCGATATTTCTCTGGCTCTCTCGGTAAGCGGGACCTGCCAATAGCCTTTAAGCAAGTCAAATTTACTGACAAATTTTGCACTGCCAATTTTATCTATACAGTCATCGATTCGTGGGATCGGATAAGAGTCAGTTTTGGTGACTGAATTGACTTTTCTAAAGTCCGTACACAATCGGTAAGTTCCGTCTGGCTTCGGAACAAGAATACATGGGGAACTCCAATCACTATTGCTGGGTTCAATAATGTCATTTTCGAGCATGTATTGAATTTCTTTCCTCATGTATTGAAGCTTTATCGGGTTTAACCGATAGGGATGCTGTTTGATAGGTGACGCATCACCCACAATGACGTCATGATGAGATGCATTCGTCTTTTTTGGAACGTCCGGAAAGATGGTCGTATATTCCCGCATTAATTGGTGCACTTCCTCTTTTTGATGCACGGTCAGATGTCCGAGTTTCACTTCCGGATTAGTCAGAATTTCGGAATTCTTCAAACGGACACTTTGAGCGAAGTCTTCTTCGACAGTCTCTTCATCACATTCCGGTTCAACACAATTTTCAAATGTATTTACATTGGCCAAAGTGGAAACTGGTTTTACAAAATTTCGGTCACTTCTATCAAAATACTCTTTCAACATGTTAACATGACACACTCTTTTTTCTTTTCGCCGACCTGGTGTCTTAACCACATAGTTAACATCACTAATTTTACTCTCAATCTCATAAGGACCGAAATATCTAGCTTGCAAAGGATGACCAGGGATAGGCAAAAATACAATAACTTTATCGCCTGGTTTAAAAACTCTGTTTCTAGCATCTTTGTCATACCATGTTTTCATTTTCATTTGTGAGGTTTTGAGATTTTCTTGAGCCAATTTGCAAGCATTATATAATTTCTCTTTGAAATTAGACACGTAGTCTAAGAGATTCAAATCGCTAGTCTCAGTCAACCATTTTTCCTTCAACAACTTCAATGGCCCCCTGACTGTATGCCCAAAAACTAGCTCAAAGGGACTGAACCCCAGGGACTCCTGAACCGCTTCTCGTGCCGCAAACAACACGAGGTGAACCCCTTCATCCCAGTCTTTTCCATACTGGTGACAATATGTTTTCATCATAGTTTTAAGGGTCTGATGAAAGCGTTCAAGTGCCCCCTGGGACTCAGGATGGTACGCCGAAGACTTATACTGCCTGATACCTAGCTCATGCATAACCTGCTGAAACAATCCTGACATAAAATTCGAACCCTGATCTGACTGAATAGCCTTGGGAGCACCTACGAAACTGAAAAACTTTGTAAGGGCCTTAACTATGGTCTTTGCCTTAATATTCCTAAGAGGTATGGCTTCAGGAAACCTAGTCGAAGTACACATAATTGTCAGTAAGTACTGATTACCTGACCTAGTCTTAGGCAAAGGACCTACACAATCAACTAACACCCTACTAAAAGGTTCCTCAAAGGCTGGAATGGGTTGGAGGGGAGCAGGTGGTATAACTTGATTGGGTTTACCTACCATCTGACAACTATGACAAGACTTACAAAACTCAGACACATCTTTTCTCAACTTAGGCCAGTAAAAGTGACTTAAAATCCTATTATAAGTCTTATTGACACCTAAATGACCTGCCATGGGTGTGTCGTGAGCTAAACTCATGATGTCCCCGCGATACGCTACTGGAACCACTATCTGGTGAACGACCCGCCACACTTCATTAGGGGGTGCATCGGGTGGTCTCCATTTCCGCATGAGGATGCCATCTTGTATGTAGAAGCACTCTCCGACTTTGTCCGCTTCTTCTCGGGGAAGGGCCCTCTTGCTTAGTCGGATGATCTCCGGATCTTTAGTTTGTTCGGAGAGGAGCTACTCACGGCTTAAGGCATCTGTATCACTGTCTAATAGCGGATGGGAATCATCACCAGGTACTGTCGGAGGCTTGTCAACATGAAGTGGTACTGACGTCTCAGGTACGCTGTCATCAATGGTAGACATGAATGTGTCAGAAAGGTCTATACTTTTGGAGGGATGGTCCTCGTTAAGTGCAGAAGTACTCTCAGCCTCTTTTAGTCTGTTCCTGGCCATCGCCCTGGTAACTGCGCAGGCTGGGTACAAGTCGTCGTCTTCATCATCGGACACGACATCGGACGTGATTTTCTCACAAACAATCGGATCGGCTACAACTTTGCCGCCAGCTAAATCGTTGCCAAGCAACAAGGAAACGCCTTGAACGGGAAGAGTAGGTCGAACACCTACGATAACAGGTCCAGTAATTAAGTCTGACTTCAAATAAATTTCATGAAGGGGAACATCAATGACGCCTAGCTCCACACCCTGTAATAAAACTGACCTACCAGTAAAAGTGTGCTCAGACAAAGGCAATGAACCCTCTAACAATAAAGTCTGGGCAGCACCAGTATCTCTCAAAATCTGAACAGGCAACGCTTCGCTAGAATCACTGAGTGAAACAAATCCCTGTGACAAAAAGGGCTTATAATGATCCTCCACAAAATCATCAGAACTGGACTTAGAACCCTGAATCTCAGGAGTGTCAGAACAAATCGAATATAAGGCTTTCCTATCATTTCTAACAGACGCACAGGCCTGCGACTTAAGTTCTTTTTTCTTCTTAAGCTTCAAACACTCACCAATAACATGACCTTTTTTCTTACAATAATTGCATGTAGGAAGCGACCCCACCCCTGGGGATGCCTCAGAACGCTCGGACCTAGGACCGGACGTAGAACCACTTTGAGATGGTGACTGGGAACTAATGGACGACTGAGACTCTTGTAAATTTTTCTTTGGAACATCTGACGTTTTTGCGCTATCGCTAGATTGAGTTTTTGACACAAAATTTTTCTTATGAGTGAGAGCATACGTATCAGACAAAACAGCGGCTTCTTCAAGAGTTTTAACATTTTTGTCTTCCAAATGAGTTCTTAAATCTTGATGTACACACTCTTTGAACTCTTCTATCAGAATGATCTGACGCAAATTGTCAAATGAATTGGGAATTTTCTTAGATCGAAACCACTGGTCAAATAAATCTTCTTTTTCTCGAGCAAATTCAACATATGTTTGATTTTCAAACTTTTTGTACTTTCTAAACTTTTGTCTGTACGCCTCAGGTACTAACTGATATGCTCTCAAAATCGTGTCCTTGACCTTGTCATAGTCTGAACTCTCAGCAATACTGAGCGCCGAGTACACTTCAGCCGCTTTGCCAATAAGTACGCTTTGTAATAAAGTTGGCCAAAAATCGCGTGGCCACTTCAGATTGGCCGCGATTTTCTCAAAATGTGGAAAATATTTGTCCACGGACTTTTCTTGAAATTTTGGTACTAATCTGATGTTTTTGGCGGCGTCGAATTCAGACTTGACAGGCGAAGGAACAGGATTTTCCTTAGCGCTTTTCTCTAACTTTAACTTTTCTAACTCAAACTGGAGTTCTTTCTCGTGCATACGTTCCTGTTTCTCTCTTTCTTCCTTTTCTCTTTCAAATTGTCTTATTTTTTCTTCTTTTTCAAATTGTCTTTCTT
This sequence comes from Pinctada fucata, assembly GCA_028142955.1. NCBI lineage: Eukaryota > Metazoa > Mollusca > Bivalvia > Pterioida > Pteriidae > Pinctada > Pinctada fucata. The sequence goes on from AP027105.1 coordinate 58,903,118, forward strand.
TTTCTTCTCTTTCAATTTGAAATTGTCTTTCTTTTTCTTCTTTTTCAAATTGTCTTTCTTTTTCTTCTTTTTCAAATTGTAATTGTATTTTCATTTTCTCTAATTCAAACTCATATTTTGACATTTTGGTTTCGCTTGAAACAGGTTCAACAGGAAAATCGTATGACGAAAAGATTTCCTTAGCTAAAAGCTCTTTAGCCACAATATTTCTAATTTCTTGTTTTCTCATAGAAGATTTTACATCTAACTTCAAGTGAAGACCTAAACCAATCAAATCATCTTTTTTCAATGATTCGAACTCATCTACAGTCGGCGATTTCAAAAATTCAGTGACCGAAAATACCATGATTGATTTCTGCTGGCAAAAGTTTTGAGAATTTTCTTTTTTTCAAAAAACGAACTTTACGTAAAAATGCAAATATGCAGAGATTACTATCCCGGACGAGCCCCCAATTCTGTTATGGGTCAGAATACCCCAAAACGCCAGCAAAAATCAGACAAAGACAGAATATAAATTTACAAGTTTAATTATGTACAAAATATATATATTTACAATGATTACAACTTACAATACAATGTCCGGATCAAAGTGTCCGTTACGGTCCACAAAGTCTATCGAATGTTTGGTTTCCGGTAATCACAAACGTTCTCGAAAGATCAGTGTCCAAACGTTGTTAAATGGATTAAAGTCTCAACAAATAAAGTGTCCCAGTATATCAGAATAGATGAATGAATCGTGTCTACGAATGTGTACGAATGTCTCCTCAACACAGTTCCTCGGAGGTATTTATATCTAATACCAATGAATTAACCAGAAGCTTCTAGAACAATGACTCATTACAAATGAATAACAATAGAGTAAATTCTAGAAATCACAGTCATGTGATGATAATGATGTAACAAAGAACATACTGGAATATTCTGTAATGAAATAAACATGACATAGTAAAATCTAGAAAGAATTATTATGAAAGCATTAAATAACATGACTAAGTACATGTGCACCTACACATAAAGTAGAACTAAAATAATACATGACCCACAACAAGGAGTCCTATATTCATGCACGAAGCGAAATACCAAAATACTGATTACTTATCATGTTTAATGTCTATTTTGCACCTTCACTTACTGTTTGTAGCAAACTTCAAAGTGCGTTATTTCACGTCTTTATAGTTAAGGGTGGGTCTGATGCCTCCGGCGTTTAACCTTTATTCGCTGCCAAGACATCCTCTGTATGTTTTTGGTAAACTTGAGATCTATTGATCGTCTTGAAAGAACAGACGCTTCGTCTAGACACGGTATGCATCTTCAGCTTTCTTATGTTATGTTGATAGACTATAATGGATAGAGTGGGCCACAGTGCGAACATTGATGATGATAAAACCCAGTATAATATTGAACTTTGAACGACAGGGAGAACCAAGTTGTTTATCATCACATTCTGTAGAAACAAGTCGTGGAAGTCTGTTCATGCAAAAAGATATATAAGCATATGATAAAAGGGCAGGTGTATTTCGTCCATACAAATATCAATTCTGATATGTTTTGTAAAACAGGTGTACTTGCTGTAGAGCTTTCTTTACAAATTGAAATATGATATGGCAATGTAAATCGAAAACTTGAATGCTCAGTTCTTTCATTAGAAGTTTTAATCATTATCCGACCTTTGTTGAGTAAAATAAATCATACATCCAAAATGATTTTCACAATGTACTTGACCTTGAACTCTGCCTGATGACCTGAAATCACTTCAAATTAGTTGCACATGTCCTCGTAGGTCTCTTGGACTCGGACAGGATGCAAAATTTTAGAGTTACGATTATGTTGGTCTTTTTCCCCTTTCACAAGCTATCAATATCAATTATAAGTGAAAATTCAAGCTTCATCCCGAGACTAGTAACTTGCCTGATGACCTTGAAATAGTTGAAATACCATACTTTCAACAATAGAGTGAGAAAAGTTTGGTTTCAGTACAAGAGTTCTGCGGTTACCTTGACCCAAAACTTTTAACCAAGGTCATAACTTTTGACATGACATAAGTTTATAACATAGAGAAGAAATGTTAGTATCCTGGTTAGAGTACCTATCTATGTCTAGTTTGAAAGGAGAAACCAGGGATAATCTGAGACGGTGTTTCAATAGCGGAAGGACAAAAAAGGTCAGACACTTTATATTATATATCCCCATGGCGAGGATTATAGAAATACAATGCGGTGACATATCTGGAACATACTTTGCTTTGACCATGTTGACTCATCTACTTTCCATTGATAGTAAAATGTAAGGATACAAAAATGTATCCGCGAAATGCTGAATATATGCCTTTTGAAATTGATTCGGTACTGTTCTTAATATTTGTACATTGCGGTGAGTAATGACGTGCATCTGAGCATGTGGTTTAATGTCATAAATGTAGACGGAATGTCACGATTTTAAGGTTTAAGAGTGCTCGGTGTTATTTTGAAAGGAGAGGCATGACACGGTCGTCAACAGAGAGCGGAGTTTCAGCTTAAAAGATAATTTAAAACCAAAAATAGTATTATTTGGGTAAAGGAAAAAGTTGTGATTTGACAATAAAGAACTTTCACAAAGAAAGCAGCACAAATGTTCACAAAAATAAAGATTCGCATTCGAATGATGCGACATGGTTCACATCCCATCTTGTAAATAAGTCTGAAGGAAATGGTTCAAGTTACAATCAGAAGGGGTCTTTGTAAATATTTGCAATACATACTGTATGTTTGATCATATTTGATTTACATTTAATTTTATTATTTTGCCGAGCTCATGCACTAGTTTCATGATCAGAAAATGCGCCGGTCTGTAGGAACTAGATACCAAAGGTTGTTTAGTGACATCCCCTTTCCTTAAATGACTATAACTTGATTTTTAAGTAACATAGCTATATGAAGACAAGAGAATCTTCAACACAAATATAAAAGTTCATATTCAAGGTTGAGTAAGTTTCAAGGGTATGCGACCGAATTCTTGAAATTGACGCACGGCATGACTGTGTGTTGTGAAGAAGTTGTTTCGTACTTTGTCTCCATATTCCATCGCAATTAGTGTTGTGTGGCCCAATAGCTTGTTTATCCGTAACCTTTAGGTACCTTGATTAATTTGGATATACCAATTTTAAGATTTGTATATACAAGTTTTACTACTAATTTGGATATACATGCATCAATTTCAGATATGAATGGTTTGCAATGTTGTTTAGCATGTACTAATCTCTTTGTTTTAAAATCAAAAACTATATCTTGTAATTGAATAATATAATAATAGGATATTTGTCCATTCATAGGTCCAGCAACAGTAAGGATGGTGTCAAATAACGGGCCTCCCTTACCGATGCCGATGCAGGTGCCCCCTGGTCACATGGTACAACAGATCGTGGATGAACACGGCATTCTGACGCATGTCATATTGTCACCACAGATACCAGGGATGCCTGTAGGAGGCCAGCCCATGACGGTAGGATATTATGTATGTATTCACTCTTTTTCCATTTGGCCTTTTAACTGCGCCTGTGTTGTTTCCTGCATGCTGCTCGAGCTGTTATACTTGGCCTGTTGTTACCATGATGGTTTGGACGCTAATGCATGAAGAGAGACTCGTCAGAATCTACCACAGAATCCATAGAAATCAAGCATGATCACCCTGGATAAGTATCATAAAACATGGTATGATTGTTGTGATCATAGTCTATAACCAACCCGTAGTCTGGACAGATTTATAAATCATTACTGCACAAAAGGCTGTTTGATTTATGTTATTCCTTGCAATGCCATTGTAGATAGGGACCTAATAAGATTGAACTTATCAGTGGGTGGGGATAAATTAAAAGTGGTCTACGTATGTTGAAATTAAAGGTCATTTTTCTTTGGTATGTGCATGTATGCGTCTCATTATGAGAGATCAGTGACTATTAACATCTTGTTTGCTTTGAAGAACGAAAAAGTCTTTATTATCAAGATCATAGTTTCAAGCTCAAAGTCACGCTTTGGAAAAAAATCTCTTATTGATATTGTAGATTGTATAGGTCAAGGTCATATTTATGCAAGAAATCATAGTTAAATCTGCACTTTATTTGCCAACGAAGTAGAAATTTGCCTACACTAGGGACAAGGTCACTGGTATTATGGTATTGATTTTGGATGATATATATTAAGGAATGCTATTCAGTGTTGGATTTTTACTAAGAATATGACTATGAATGACTTTGTATAAATTTCCTAACGTCACCAACTCCTGTTATAGTGCATGCTCTTGATGATGGACCTTTTATGTGGAATTGATTTATTATTTACATTTTTCTGACTGAACAATTATATCAAATTTCTATGTACATGAATTATCAAATCTATCTAACAAGTTTCACACACTCATTCAAGGTGTACAATGAAGTAGGTTTTCTGTTTATTCATTGTGTCTCAAACCACTCAGAGCTGCTTAACAGATGTATAGCTAGTCGGATCTCTGCTTTAATTTATAATAGCCTTAAAAAAATCAGGTCTTTGAAATAAAATCATTCTTTGGTTTCGAACCCAATGTATTTGCTCACAAAGATTGATATATTAATGCAAACTTTTGTTGCTTTTTCAGGGAGGACCAAACAATTCCGCTCCGCAGTATTACCCTAGTTACGGACCACATTACCCCACGCACCCGTACCCATCGTCTCATCATCATGCACACCACGGGGCGTCGCCGCACGTACACACAGGGGCACCGACCCACCCTCATGGCACCCCTCCACCAGCCAACTGTAACAGTCACCCCAGTGGACCAGTACATCCAGGTAAATTACAATGCACTTGATCTGTGTGCCCCAGTCTAATTATACACATGAGAGATATTGTTTGTAAACTGTCTGGTTCTCAAATATTTGAGGCTTGACGCATCAGGTTTAAATTATCCCCTTCAAGCAAACCTTTGCAGTGACTTGTGTCCTTAAATACAGGTGCACTTTATTTTAAGAATAAACAAGCCGCCGGTGGTACTTTCTTTTTTGAATGACATCATTTCCTGGGAATTCCCGATCAAGGTACGAGTTGACACATCAGCATACCAGGTGATATTTGGAGAATGTATTACTAGGTACAGTAGTTCTGTAACTGGGTGCCACCCAGGTAATTCATGTTAATACATATTATACGTCACATTATAATGTAGTACAAGCTGTGACTATGATGTTGCAGTTTAATAAATGCTACAATATTGAACCTTATTTCATCGGTGATGTTTCAGGTGATTTACAAATAACGGTACAGATTTAAAAAGAAAGTCTGATCTAAAAGGATGTCGTGTTTATATGCAGAATCTGAATAAAATGTGTACTATGCTGTTGTATTACCAGGTGTCACTGAGCACGTACAGGTTCTAAGTCAATATCTCATTTTGAAAAAAAAGATTAATCTGGGATGGGACTTCCCCAGGTGCAGAAATAGATTTTCTTTGGCGGTCGGAGTTTTCTTGGATTTACAAACAAAAAGTAAAAATCGGATTTCAGCGTAAATGACAAGTACTTGTCAAGTTAGAAAAGTTCAACCTGTAGATATTGCCAAGTAGAATGATCATTGACCTTTGTACTCAGAAAACACTTGGTAAGAAATAACTATTCAAGCTAGAGAAGAAACTTTCTAGGCGTTTAATAACATTCTGCTTGGATACTTTATTCCACCATATTGTGATACGTGTAAAATTATCAGACAAACACTAGTTGCGACCTATATCTTGTACGTATCAAATCAATAGAATAACCATATTGATCGTCATTTTGTCCTGCAATGTAAAGGGGACATGCAGACGCATTATTGTTCATAGAACAAAAATTTTCCTTGTGATTCCGAATCTCTTGCCTTTGAAGATATTATGAAAATTTCATAACGTCCATAGATAGTGATACTTTTACAAGAATCGTAGTAAATTACAAAAAAAATTGTTGTCTTTTCTATAGGGCAGGATTTCAGTTTGTTTTACTTTTAGAACGGGGAAAGCCAAAGGTATATATGGAGATGAATTATTGGTCAATGTCTTTTTCTCTGCCACACCAGGATTTCCTTTCAGTATTAAGTAGCATACGATGGCCGATTGTTATCAATATCACAGAGAATCAGAGACGCCCAAAGTTTGATGCTCGAGCTTTAGGTTACCATCGTTTAAAGTCTGATATTTCTTGGTTCAGAAGTTTAAGAAGTCAAGACTCTTATATTGATTAGACGAGATATAGCCTTGTATAGTATCATATAAAGGAAGTCGCCGAGTATGTCCCTGTTATTATACAGTCTCGGTCTCTTAATCGTTATCCCCACATAGATAATTATGTCTCATAGGCAGTAGCATTCACATTAAGTAAAATACTCACCTATCTGTTCTCAAAACGAGGACTTATCCAACAATACTTTTGATTTTATTTCATTGAATGAACCTAACATTTTTAACGTTGACAAGTCATTTGTACGATTTACTGTCCTGAAAATTGTCTTCTGGTCAGTATTATAGCATTGACATGTCTTTACTCCGATAAATACATGTATTTGCACAGAATGTCTAAATTGTTTGCCCTTTAAAAAGTTGTAAGCTTGGTAGATTCAAAAGTCATGAATCTAACTTAAAGCTACTTACAAAATAATGCAATATGTATTTCCATACCATTTCGTGTACAATTTCTCGGTTATACCAAAATTGATCCAATGGTTTGTTGGTGACGCAACCTTCAAACTTCACACATTTATGCATTGATTTTTCTGTAGATCAATGAATATGTCAAATATTATTCTAAACCGTTGCCTTTCATGTACCTTAAAGGTCTTAAGAGGGACAAAAACACGCTCAATTTTCCTGCTAGATAGCAGTCATGTTGTGAAAATCATCATTTATAATATAGATCTGGTTAAAGGTAACTGCCATTTATTTCTTGTAACTTTCATGTTGATAGGACCAAGTCAGCCAAATTCGATGGAGGGACGAGCAAGTAGACAACGTGAGAAAATGAGGCGGAAACTTCAAGAGAAAGACTATTATCCAAATCGCCAACCGCCTAGGCATGCCAACGGGAAACAAAAGGGTAAGTAGATGTAATAGACTTAAAATTACCTAACTTAATCACCACACCTCATATACATAGAAGCATCAGATATTTCATCCATGATGCCAAATGTGATGTGAACAAAGAAGCATCTAACATGTCATCAAAGGTACCACATGAAAATTAGAAGCATCTATCGTCTTAACCAAGACTCCACATACAACCACACACCACATCAACATAGTTAACCACCACACCACATCAACAAAGATAACCACCACACCACATCAACAAAGTTAATCACTACACCACGTCGACAAAGATAACCACCACACCACATCAACAAAGTTAACGACCATGCCACATCAACAAAGTTAATCACTACACCACGTCGACAAAGATAACCACCACACCACATCAACAAAGTTAATCACTACACCACGCCGACAAAGATAACCACCACACCACATCAACATAGTTAACCACCACACCACATCAACATAGTTAACCACCACACCACATCAACAAAGTTAATCACTACACCACGCCGACAAAGATAACCACCACACCACATCAACATAGTTAACCACCACACCACATCAACAAAGTTAATCACTACACCACGCCGACAAAGATAACCACCACACCACATCAACATAGTTAACCACCACACCACATCAACAAAGAAAAAACTAACATGTCAAACAACACAACACAACATAGAAGCAGCTTACTTCACATCAACAAAGAAGTGTCCTGCTTGTTATCAACATAGAAGCATCGAACATGTCACCGCAGCACATCAAATGCTATGATTACATGTTTTACTACCATTAAAAAGATAAGTGCAGGCATTTTAAGCTCACCTCGACGAATTTGAAATGAGCTTATGCTATGCCCCCTGTGTCTGTGTCCATGTCCCCGTCTGCGTCCGGTTAAGTTTTTGGGGTAACTCATCTGACAAAGTACTGATGCTACAGCTACCAAACTTGCACAAGTGATTGATCTTGGGATGCTGATGTGAATTCATGCATCAGATGCTGCATCTGACTTACATTTTCCAGTTCAATGACTACCGGTAGTGTCTGTGTCTGGTTAAAGTTTTTGGGGAAGCTCAATATCTGACAAAGTAATATTGCTACAGTGACCAAACTTGCACAAGTGATTCATCTTTGGATGCTGAGGTGAATGCATGCATCAGATGCAGCTGACCTACTTTTTCCGCCTGAATGATTTTGCCTTTAAAAGTCAATACTGGACAAAGTATAAGTGCTACATGTACCAAACTTGCATAGTGGATGTATCATTGATTAAACTTTCATACAATGACCTTGACCTACTTTTTCCGCTTGAGTGATTTTGTGTTTAAAAGCCAATTTTGAGCAAAGTATAAGTGTTACATGTTCCAAACTTGCATAGTGGATGTATCTTGATCAAACTTTCATAAATTGACCTTGACCTATTTTTTTTCCGCTTGAGTAATTTTACTTTTTAAAGCCAATATACATGTACTTTTAAATATGTTTGTTTTGAATTTTGCTGTCGTGAGGTGAGCTTTTTAATCAGTGATTACCTATGTTTAACAAATACATGTAGAGTCAACTGCTAAGAAGTTGCTATAATCAATTTCCTATGGGATGCAGTTTCCAAATACTAAAAGGAAAACTATAAGTTAACAAAATGAGGAAAAAAGTTTATTCATTTACATGTCTAGTCCTCACAGTTTTGAAATATAATTTGTCTAATGAAAATATGAAAATATACTTGTAATTCGTTAATATTTCCATTGTTCTGAAATTATCACTAACAAGTATAAACAATCTCAGACTTACGTATGTGAATTTGAAACAATGCTGCAAATGTGAAATATTTGGCAAAGTTTTAAGCCTCAATACATTCACAGGTGATCATTTTAGATTTAATTACTGCAATAAATGCGAAACATTCAAATCTGGAAATAGCATCTTCTGACAAGTTTATAATTCAAGGTGAAATATTGTGCTGGTTACTTTAGCTGCTCAGAAAAAATTCAATATATAACGTATCTTCCATCTGTATGTAAGGAAAGAAAGAAAAAAAAAATATTTCAGCATGTCACAGGCACCCGAAGCATTTTATTCAATCCATTCAGATTTCCAATGTAATAGAATATTTGTAATGCATACATTAGTACTGAGGGATACACATTTTTCTTTTGTTTCAGAAAACCATACAAAAGGCCATGATCAATACTACGCAGGTAAGTTAACAAATTTTAATTAACCAAGTTTATTACATGTATCCTTTTTGCAGTTGATATTTTACTGGTTCAACATCTTGAGCCAAATTTGAAAGCAGGGCAAAGTGAAAGAAAGTCTTAGGTACATCTACTTCAATCTACAAGATTGCTCGTTTTAATTGAAGACATAAATTCTAGGCATATGGCCTTGGTTTTGAAGAAATTTCAAAGATATGGTTTGTGTTTTCTATGCATGGAATACAGGTCATTGACTTCGCTCGCTATATACTTGAGAAATGTCTGAGGTATGCCCTCGCTAAAGTACATTTATGTAAAGTACCAAGTTTATCTGACCACTGATCACATTAAGAAACTCTGGTTGTTGTAAAGCAGTTCAGTTATAGAGATTAGCAACGTGTAGGGCTGATATGCTCTACAGCTTTCCTTAGATCATATCGCCCGTCCGTGAAAACACCCACTGATTCAATTAATACTATCTGGTCCAGATTTCTCCCCAATACTTGAAACTAGGAAATGAATACAGAAAATAGAAAAGGGGAAATAATTTTCTAACAACGTCGATGTACCTAGAGAGCATGCTTCAAAAGATTTGCGAAATCATTCTATATTTATTTGAGCCTCAGGTTACACACGATTCACGATAATCATGATGAAATTTAGATTATTCATGTCGCCAGAAGCCCCAGTCTGCTTCTTGAAAACTAATAATTGTCAGCGTAACAACACTGTATCTATGTTATTGGCTTTTCCTTTAGGTATAACATAGATCAGAAAGATGAGCGACTCGAATGCTAATACCTTTAAAAGTTATTAGCGACCTTGCTTGCTACGTAAATTGCGCATCATAATTTGCTATGACATGACGTGCCACGACTGCAGTGCCGTATTTCAGAGTTAATAGAGCACATAATTTGTGTTACAGATTAGCCCACGCCCTTGGTCATTATCCTGCTGTTTGAGCTTCACTATCAGTGTGCTTTGCATTTATTTTGTGGAAAAGTGTTCGTCAAGTGTCAGACAATCGCCCCGAATTTTCACCTCCTGTCTTCTCGAACACTCTGTCTACCGTATCCCCTATCTGGGTTGAGGTTCCCTTGGTACATTTTGTTATTGGCCTTTCTCCAGTGATTTGTTTTCCGAAGGTATTTGCAGAAGATTGTTTGATAGATAGTGTTTACAGGATGCATACATAGTTTTCTGAAGCGAGTGATTCGTGACTCGATACCGGTGTTCATTTTCAATTATTTACTATCTTAGCTCATTGGCTGGATTTGAACCTCGTCCACCAATGATATATCTCAATCTTTAACGGGGGTTTCCCCAGACGAAAAAGAAACCCAGTGAATTTCATAGATAATTGCTGTTGGCGATGCGAACGACGCAAGGTCAGATGTGAAGTTCATTAGAGAAAACTGTCAATTTCGTTGTCATGATATCATTTCAACCGAGTGCGTTCCTGACTTTTATGAGTAATAGATGGTTTAGTCTGATTCGATGTTTAAAATAATGAATCTGTTCATATAATGAACTCTTTGTACTTGTACAGAGGTGTCTGTAGCGTTACGTTGCTAACTACGCCGCTACTACATCATAAATGTAATGGAATCGTATTTATACGAAGTCTGTCCACTCAGCTCACTTCAATTATCACTTAACGTATCCAATGTACAAATGAAGATCTCGCGGACATCTCGTCCATTTAAACAGTGTTAAAATTATCTCGGTAATCGTCGGTACTGTCTCAGTAGTTTCCGTGGCTTGAGTGACGGACGGCATGTTGACCTTTGATGATAGAAACCATTATTTTTGTTGTATTGGGTATATTTAGGTAAAAATATGCCATGATTCTAACTATATAATATACTTGATATTTATTTGTACAACGGATACATTAAATTGAAGTTTTGTCTCATTTGTCGGAATATTTTCCGATTAAAATATATGTCGAACTCTAGTAACCAACGATGCAAGTTATTATATGTCTGTACGACCAATACTATGCAAGTAGTTTTAGATGGGGAGTTTTCTATGTTGATTTTAGCCTGACGGCGTTGACGTTCTCCATAGACTCAGCATCGGCGACACCACACTAAAATAAACATAGAAAACTCCCCATCTTAAATTATTTTCTTTCATTGTAAGCGTAGCATGGGTAACTTACGAGAGTTCGAGATATATCGAGATCTGTCCCCCTATATGAATTTCAATCGGAAAAGTTTCCGACAAATGAGACAAAACTTCAATTTTCCGATTTCCAAAGTGAGCTGTGCGGACAGGAGGGAATCTTTCCCATCTAAAATTTTAAAGCTTGTCTGTACTTTCAAACGAAATACTTTTCATATTCCGTATGTTTGTTCATCGTGATCTAACAATATTGTTACCTTTACCTTGCATGGATTATGACTTGACCTGTAGACAGGTGTCGGGGGGGGGGGGAGTAATGGGACAACAATGTTTAAAGAAGATAATTTTAATACATTGGTCTGCTTCCACCTTATTCTGTTAGAAGTGATAAGGAGAAAATAGGGGAGGGGTACATGTTTGATTTCAATGAATTACCAGATCCGCGTTGGTAATTTAAGTTATTTGGCTTTCAAAGCTCGTTTCCTGAGAAGTTTAAAAGAAATGGGATAAGTCTCCGAGTTAAGTGAACAGGGAGACCTCACACGGGGTTTCTTTGTCTGTCGGAATACAGATGCACAATAATGCACAAGGTTCGAGAAAGTTAATTACCGTGGCAGGAACAAGAAGGTTTATTTCAATTACCTAGCTGGAACGTTTTAAAGTACGTCTACATTAGAATGAATTGTCATTTGAATATATCTTAGGTTTGCTGATTATGTAATTTGGTTTTGTATAGGCGGCCGTCTGTTTCAGATCGTGTCCGAGCTTTATACTTTATGTCCCTTTACCTCGTACTAATGTGATCAATAACTTCTTATATTTTAGTATGTTGTCTTGACCCAAATATTTCGAATGTGTAATGAGTTGAACTTTCTGAGAGGACCAAGGTCAAGATCAATACTGCTAATTTTAGAAAAATATTTCAATGTTGATGCTCTAGGAGCCACCAATTACTTTCGATGATGATCAAAGATTGTATGTGAGTTGCTCATACCGAGAGCAAGACGCTGGTCACAAGTCGAAGCAAAAATGAATATCAATGTTTTTCCAACTTTCCTTACAAGATTAAGGTCACAACAGGGTGATAATTGGATATTTCCAAAAAAGCTTGATATTTAGAATTTTTTTTTGACAAGATGGTTTGTTGCCCTTGGAGGGAACCCCACTTTAGTTATGTTGTTGCAATGTGATCTTGACCATTATTTTTAGCTCTACTGGTCTCTGACCAGTCGAGCTTATGTCATCACCCTTCGTCTGGCGTCCGTCCGTAAACTCTTGTGCTCGCAACTCCTCTGAAACTATAAGAGATAGAAATGTAACTCTTTTTGCATTACACTTGGTCTTTGGTCTAGTTGTGCACCTGACATTTTGTTTGAGCCTCTGACCCCCAGGGTCCTAGAAAATGGGCGTTGTCATTTTCTCCTATTTAACTCTATGTAATTTGTGCTCACAACTCCTCCGACACTATAAATGATGGAGACTTAATTCTTTTTGCAATATGAGGGGTCTGTGGTCTATTTGTGCACCTGATATTTTGTTTGAGCCCCTGACCCCCAGGGTCTTAGAAAATGGGTGTGGTCATTTTCTCCTATATAATTCTATGTAATCTTGTGCTCGCAACTCCTCTGACACTATAAAAGATTGAGACTTAATCATTAATGCAATATGATCGGTCTATGGTCTAGTTGTTCACCTGATATTTTGTTTGAGCTCCTGACCCCCAGGGTCTTAGAAAATGGGTGTGGTCATTTTCACCTATATACATGTAACTCTATGTAATCTTGTGCTCGCAACTCCTCTGACACTATAAATGATGGAGACTTAATTCTTTTTGCAATATGAGGGGTCTGTGGTATAGTTGTGCACCTGATATTTTGTTTGAGCCCCTGACCCCCAGGGTCTTAGAAAATGGCTGTGGTCATTTTCTCCTATATAATTCTATGTAATCTTGTGCTCACTACTCTGACACTATAAATGATGGAGACTTAATTCTTTTTGAAATATGATGGGTCTGTGATGTAGTTGTGCACCTGATATTTTGTTTGAGCACCTGATCCCCAGGGTCTTAGAAAATTGGGTGTGGTCATTTTCATCTATATAACTCTATGTAATCTTGTGCTCGCAACTCCTCTGACACTGTAAATGATGGAGACTTAATTCTTTTTGCAATATGATGGGTCTGTGGTCTAGTTGTGCACCTGATATTTTGTTTGAGCCCCTGACCCTAGGGTCCTAGAAAATGGGCGTGGTCATTTTCATCGATACAACTCTATGTAATCTTGTGCTCGCAACTCCTCTGACACTATAAATGATGGAGACATAATTATTTTTGAAATATGATGGGTCTGTGATGTAGTTGTACACCTGATATTTTGTTTGAGCCCCTGACCCCCAGGGACGTAAAAAATGGGTGTGGTCATTCTCATCTATATAACTCTATGTAATCTTGTGCTCGCAACTCCTCCGACACTATAAATGATGGAGATTTAATTCTTTTTGCAATATGTTGGGTCTGTGGTCTAGTAGTGCACCTGATATTTTGTTCGAGCCCCTGACCCCCAGGGTCTTAGAAAATGGGTGTGGTCATTTTCACCTATATAACTTTATGTAATTTTGTGCTCACAACTCCTCTGACACTATAAATGATGGAGACTTAATTCTTTTTACAATATGATGGGTCTGTGGTGTAGTTGTGCACCTGATATTTTGTTTGAGCCCCTGACCCCCAGGGTCTTAGAAAACAGATGTGGTCATTTTCCACTATATAGTTGTGCTCTCAACTCCTCTAAAGCTATGATGGAAACTTAGTTGTTTATGCAATATAATGGATCTGTAGTCTTATTTTGTCATATTGATAGTTCATTTGAGCTTGCAGCCCCTGACCCCTAGGATCTTGGAAAATGGGTATGGCATTATTTTTTGAAATCCTTTATCTCAAATATTAAAATTATTTGAGTGATATTCTTGTTGCAGTCTAATGGAGTTGTTATTTCATTGTGCTATTAATAATTTGTTAGAGCACCTGCTCGCTATGGTCTTTGGTTTAAAATAAAATGGAAATTGTTATTTATGTATATGTACATATCTTATTCACTTGTCAACAAGTGAATAAAACAAAACAACCAGGAGAGCTACAGTCTCGTCAGAGACTTCTGGTTTATAATGACATTAAAATCTTCTTGTGTACTAAATATGACTATTAAAGGGAAGATTAGTGTCACATTAAGATTATGTAGATAATGATTAGAAAAAAAACACGATATTACTATTTAAGCATCATACTGAGGTTTGCAAATTTTAAAAGCAATGGGTATCTTTTTAAAGTAATGTTTGAATGTTACTTCTAGGTATGAATGGAGATGTGCCACCAAACGACACAGGCCAGGCAGAGCTGGAGGAGGAAAGGAAGATATTACAGACTCAACTATCCAACATGCCAGAACCAGTGGTAAGTGTGGGTCATATCAGACTCATCTATCTAACATGCCAGAACCAGTGGTAAGTGTGGGTCATTACAGACTCAACTATCTAATATGCCAGAACCGGTGTTAAATGTGGGTCATTACAGACTCAACTATCTAACATGCCAGAACCAGTCTTAAATGTGGGTCATTACAGACTCAACTATCTAACATGCCAGAACCAGTGGTAAGCGTGGGTCATATCAGACTCAACTATCTAACATGCCAGAACCAGTGGTAAGTGTGGGTCATTACAGACTCAACTACCGTATCTAACATGCCAGAACCAGTGGTAAGCGTGGGTCATTACAGACTCAACTATCTAACATGCCAGAACCAGTGGTAAGTGTGGGTCATATCGGACTGCCAGAACCAGTGGTAAGTGTGGGTCATTACAGATTCAACTATCTAACATGCCAGAACCAGTTGTAAGTGTGGGTCATTACAGACTCAACTATCTAACATTCCAGAACCAGTGGTAAGTGTGGGTCATATCAGACTGCCAGAACCAGTGGTAAGTGTTGGTCATTACAGATTCAACTATCTAACTTGCCAGAACCAGTGGTAAGTGTGGGTCATTACAGACTCAAATATCTAACATGCCAGAACCAGTGGTAAGTGTGGGTCACTACAGACTCAACTATCTAACATGCCAGAACCAGTGGTAAGTGTGGGTCATATCACACTGCCAGAACCAGTGGTAAGTGCGGGTCATTACAGATTCAACTATCTAACTTGCCAGAACCAGTGGTAAGTGTGGGTCACTACAGACTGAACTATCTAACATGCCAGAACCAGTGGTAAGTTTGTATCAGTAAAACTGTTAAAATTGAAAACGTCTAATCTAGTTTGAATAAAAACACGAATACTCAACTACACATCCATTCAAATAGTTCGAGTTGAGTGTTTATGTTTTTATTTATATCATTCCTTCCCTCTGGAAAAAAAGTTTTAATCTGTATTAAAGTTAACTTATGAAAATAGCTTGTTGTATGTGTTAGGCAGTCTGATATAGTTATAACCGTAGAAGTTGTAACTGATTGTATCGTTAAATCAGCCTAATATGAATTTTCCTGTATTGTAGGTGTCTGAGGTAGAAGCTAGAAGTGCCTTGATACAGTTGGCACAGCCAGATTACGACCAGAATGAATTTGACATAGATCCTCAAGACTTCAGATACACTCTCCTATTGTCTGACAAAGGCAAAGAAGGCAAATACAAGCTGGTCTATACGTAAGTACATTTAAAGGAGCTGTACAGATTTCACTGCTAAGTTATGTGGATTTTACCATTTATTTTTTATCTATACAGGAATAGACTTGATTTTTAATGAGTTCTGTTCTTTTCCAGAGGTGATGCTACAGAAATAACATTAAAGGACCTCAAACCTGCCACAGACTATCATCTTAGGTAAGAGGGCATTCAAACTGTTACTTAACACTCTGTGTACGAAGCATACATTATTTTCCTAAGAGGATATAATATCTTTTGGGTCAAGGTCACTTAATATCTTCTCTTTCAATGAATATGTCGTAGTCTTCATTCTTTAGCTTGATCAGTACTTGGTAACTTGCACTCTGCTCTGCGTAGCTGTGTCGATACATATCTGTTACTTTGTAGACATAATGCATGCACATTCATCAATATGAATTTAAACTTTCAAAGTACAAAGGCTGTCAGTGTTTGCCATACTTCTTAATGGAACTTGATGTATTAAATGTAATGTATGATTACTGGAGTGGGCCATCATGGAGACAGATAAAGATCTTAGAGGATTTGGTAGTGCACTTGTTGGCATGATGTAGTGTAATATGATCCGGGACAGGTGACTATGTCGGCTTGTCTTTACAGGTGCACTTACATCTGTCTTAACATCTTTGTCACGCCCTGATCAATGGGAAATGCATGAGTGCATAACATTATACGACTTCCCTCAGATCAAACTTTGTATATGTTTTCTTCTGTTAACATTCTGTGATATAAATTGATGTTATCATTGCCCTTATAAAGACATTTACAAGGTGAAGTAAATAGATTCCCCAAATTTATCTTGTAAATCAAGACAATTATGTTAAGAAATGGTATACAGATAAAAAAAATACATAATTGATAGAAGTAGGTAAGCTGTTACATTTCTTTGAAGTGGTAAATAAAGTACAGCTGATCCAACAGTATTTTGCAGTTATGGATTGTGCATGACAAAATGTCTGTACCTGTAGTTTATTGGCCATGCTTTGTAGTTTATTAGCCGTGATTTATTGTTGAAGATCGACACATAATTGATTAGGTCTCAGCTTGCAGCTTCGATCTGATTTTTCAGATGTGATATTTCTTGTTTTGGATTATAACATTTTATCCATTAAACCTTTCCATATAACAAGTGATCATGACTACACTCGCCTACTAATGATCTCTGAAGTCTGCAATACTATATTTAGACTTTATCACTTCCTTAATAAGAGTCTTTAACTTCAAGTTTGTCTGATTTAAGACTTAGATATTGTCAAAATGAATCTTTTTTTACCAGGAGATGTATGATTTTGCTCAGTATTATTTGAGACTAAATCCCTGAAAAGACTTGACTTTCGAGTGTTAGAGTTTTACTGCTGTCTTTGTATTTATTGTCTTTTTGAAAATGTAAGCCATTTGTTGCAGACAAAGATGTATTGAAAATGGGTTCCTTCCCTTGTCCGTCTTTCATTAAAAAAGAAATGAAATGTGCAGGGCATTGAATGGAAGTGAAAATGTTATTTTGAAATCCATAATGAGAGGTTGAGACATTTTCTGTTGATCATATTTACTGTTTCTGTACCATTGTCCTTATAAATTTATGCTATATTGTGTACTATATGAACAATCAAATTATTGTTGTTTGTAATCTTTCAGAGTATATACATCTCTAGATGATCTTAAAGGGAATACAACAGATGCCGTCAAGTTTACCACCACCTCCTGTGAGCCGGATCCACCCCCACCACCAAAACTGTCCTCAAAAACTAAAACGTCTATAACCCTCAAATGGAATGTAAGTTAAAGGCAATCTAGAACAAGTCTGCATAATACTTCATTGTTCGTAGATATCATATCATATCAATTATCAAATTGTAATTAATTAATTTACTGTTATAATAACAGAGGTTCACTCTACGTTTGCTTATCAAATTTTGTTTTATTCTTTGCAGACAGCATGTGAGAATGGATCAAAAGTTTCTACATATGCATTAGAATGTGATAAGGTAATTTCATTTAATTTATTAAAGCAGTCATTTCTTATTGAAGTCTGAGGAGTTCGTGTCTATATTATTATGATTATGTAACAGACTCAAACTACAAAAGAATTCAAAGTCCTATGTTGTACTCTTACAATTTCAGTGATGAAGAATAATGATAAAGAAGTAATCTTTTCTCCACCATTCTTGACTGTATATTGATTAAAGCAAATGATTTTGATGCATTCCAAGGTTTTCAGTGAAGAAGGAATATTGATCTCTTATCATATTTACTTTAGAATGAGTATTTGAGTACATGAGGTCATTTGTACTATAAAACATTGATTCAAGTTTGTTTAAGTGAGAATGATACTTAATAAGTTTTGAGTCATATCCTCATGTACACATATGAGTCACATACATTCCATGTACTAAGAGTACAAAGTTATATAGTAGAGTACTTGAATGAATGGTATTGTAAGTGATTTTGCACTATTGTGTGGTACAAGAGCAAAATAATTTTGAGATACTCTACATGGTTAAGAAATCATATCTAAATTATGCTAAACCATAGACCAACAAACAAATAATTGTATGAAGAGGTCCTTTTCTACCCATACAAATAACTTAGTATTTTTATTGTGATACTGATGGTACAATCCATAATTACAGGGTACTGGAGCAGGTTTTGAGGAGGTGTATAATGGTAATAACCGTCAACACCGTATAGCCAAACTCAACGCTTCCACAAAGTATACTTTTAGATTAGCTGCTATCAATTCCAATGGCAAAAGGTAAAAATATTATCTCAGCTTATCTCAGGGGTCCAGAATTTTTTTTTACTCATGACAAAAAATTTACTTGTCCGACCATAAAAACCACTTGCCCGACACTAAAAATCACTTGCCCATTAAAAATTGTAGGTCTTATACAGTTATACTTCAACTTATTTTAAAGGGTATTTAGAAATGTAGCATATTTAGCAAATCCAGTGCTTGATTCTCCAGATTAAATTAAAACCCTGTCTGAGAATTAGGAAAATAGAAAGAAATCTGAATGAAGAGGATAAAAACGTTCAATAAATTGAACCTAAGGGCAAGTGAACACCTGCTTTGCATTTTCCCGATGTAACTTTTCACTTGCCAGGCGCAATGGTAAATGAAAATTCTAGACCCCTGGCTTAGAAATTTATTTAAAAATATACCAGCTAAGTACATGTGTATAGTTTTCAAATTCTATCAAATAAAACTTAAACTTGGTTGAGATCCTGTTATAAAACATTCCGAGCATAACATGCATGTAGCATCTGATTTTATAAAGCTATACATGTATTTGCTTAGATAAGCCCACATATATATTCATAGATATGATATTACATTTTGATAAATGTTTCATAGTCAGTACAGCCAGGCAGCGAGTTTTTACACGAGTGGTAGTGTACCGTCACAACCTGATCCCCCCATGCTGTCGGAGGCCTTTATTAATGCTCTTACCATATCATGGATCAAACGACCTAATGAGGACTCCTTTCTCCTACAGATGGAGGATGATCTCACGGTAAATATTTTGTATGATTTAAAAGAGAAATCCAACAGATGTAATTGTATATTGTAACAAATAAGTATTCCCTCTCCATGATTCGTAGGTGACTGAAAATGTAGAAAACCAACTGCTTTATGAAGATATGAACTCTAAATTGTTTTGAAGATAGTTCTTTTGGTTTTTTTTATACCATATTACTTATTTACCTATCTTGTATTCTTATATAGCATCATATTTGTGTATTTCAAAGAGATTATTTTTTTCTCAGGGCCATGGCTTTATTCCAATCTACAATGGATCAAATCTCTCCTATAAAGTCAAATCACTGAGAAGAAATACAGAATATAAGTTTAGAGTAAGTTCTTGAAAAGTACATCAATAACAATAAGGTAATAGAGTGCAAACAACGTATTTACCATGTTGTCTGTGCTGATTTTATCTCAAATTATCTAATTGCACCATATTTCATTACTTGTGCAGACATCTATATACATGTAGTATAAAAAGCATTTATCTGTGATGTACAAGTTGTGTGACACTCTCTTGATATTATATCCTCAGCAATGTTTTCCAATAGTTCTGAAAAAAATCTCATTGAAATGAAAAATTTAACTCCAAAAAATTATTAAATGGTACATTTGATTATAGACATTTGGCAATACCGAAAGGAGAAATCAATTTTGTTCTAACGATGATAAATTTGTTTTGTTATTTCAGCTAGCAGCAATAAATGATGAAGGTCAGAGTAAAATGAGTGATATTGTACAATATAGGACAAAGCCAGATCGGCCTTGCCCCCCACCCAAACCTCAAATTAAAGGCAAAATACACGCCAACAGCTTCCGAGTTGTCTGGGGTAGGTATTCATTGTTTATCTGTACATGTGCAATCCAAGTATGAGATAATTATTGCAGTGGTCATACATGTATATTAAAAGAAACTTGTAACAATCTCAGACAATATACATGTATATATATTTTTTTTCAGAGCCACCAAAAGATGATGGAGGTTCAGAAATCAACAAGTACATTGTAGAACTTGATGATAGTCGAGGTAAATCACTTTGCTTATAACTGATATTTATTTATAAATAACCTCAAGAAAGGAGGCTGGATATACATATATTAACTTGTGTAGTTTCAGACGAGATGGATACAATGCCATATTACTGATCATTACTTTATAATTCTTGCATCAAGGAGGAGGTAACTGCTGCTGTGTTTATTGTCAGTAACCCTGTCTATACAGTCACCCTCTCACATCCTCAATAAGATCTTTCTTTAGCTGTCCCTAAACAAGACATCTCTACCTCATTTAGCTAAATTACCAAACCTTCTCTTCTTCCTTTTGTCCTTATTTTCAGTTTTCCTGTGAAAATCAGACAGCTTTCTGGAATGCACTTTAATACAGTTATGAAATTTGATTGCTGCCTCATTTCGTTTGTACCAAAAAAAAAGATACCAATCTGATTTTGTTGTCCTACCATTCCAATTGATTTTATAACCAAAAATGATGTCGCAAGTATTATCTTGATATGTTGGGTTATGACAAGTTAAGGTTTCTTTATGAGCTAAATGTTATTTTCTACTGTTCTTATATTTGAGGTATCGTAATTAAGTTTTGTGCTCAGACTAATACATTTACTAAAGCCTTCCATAATGTATTGTGTATATAGATTTATAGTGCGTGAATTGCATTAATCATATGTTGATAATTTTCAGGTTACGAGACTTTATATGAGGGTACAGAGAGGGAACATGTCTGTGATCACTTAGTGCCAGGGAAAATGTACTTGGTACGAGTGGCCTGCTGCAATGCTGGCGGCAGAAGTGAAGTAAGTTTGAAATATTTTTCAATATCAAAATTAAACAGTTTACAAAAGTAGATAAGGTGGAAACATGAATTTGATTAATCCTGAATGATTCTTATGACATTGTACGTGGACCTTAATGACCTTCATTTTTGCTCTTCCTTTTCCTAACTACTTGTATTGTCCTAACCCTAAAAGTTAATGTTAGTCAAAACTTGTTGGTATAATTGAGTATTCTTTTACCCTTTCATAATATGACCTGTGTGAAAGAATGATCTGCCTTGATCAATGCAGCTGTCTTCACACTTTGAATATTGGAGACAGAGCTTTCATTTAGTCATACAGTATAACAGACTTTTAAATGTTTTCATAATAAAAAAAAATTACATATTTCTGTTCTGCTTACTTTGAATATGCCTTGAAGAGAACCATTTTGCTTTGTACAGTTTTCAGAACCATGTGGTGCTACAACCCAAGCAGTGATACCAGGTCAGTGTCATGCACCTAAACTACAAGGCAAACCAAAAGCTACATCTCTACATCTCAGATGGGGTAAGTTAGTAGTGTCTTTTTTCATTGTTTCAAGATCAAGTTATCTGTGATGTAATAAACATTTATTTGGCTTTTAATTCTGTTACAATACAGACATTTATTACATGATATTTAAATTCTAAGAAGTTTATGAGATAATATTGCCAGGCATGTCTGTCAAAACTTAAACTATTGCACATAACAGTAAGGGATAGGGCTTTCATATTTCACAAATATTTTCCTTGAGACAAGGGTTTTTTTTTATACAAAGGTAATACCTTCTTATCTTAACCTTGGCCTTTGAGTTTAATTTAGCCTACTCATAACCACAATTTACGTCATGCTTGAGTATCATCCATGAAGTTTAAAACAGATGATTAAGTCATTTTTCAGATTATGATTTTTGCAACTTTGACCTCAAGAAAGTTGATGAATTACATTGTTATGGCCATCCATTGATATCTATGTTTATTGTATCCAGGCTATCCAGACTACGATGGTGGTGCTCCAGTGTCTGAGTTTGCGGCTCAGATGATCACTCCAGATAATACAAGTAGAGAGGTATACAAAGGTCATGATCTGGACTGTATAGTAGCAGGTCTCTCACCGGGCAGACCTTATCTGTTTCAAGTCAGGGCTTTCAATAGGGTTGGGGTAAGTTGGACAATATACTATACTAGGTAATGGATAGGTATAAGAGTTACTGTTAATTGAATGTGTTAGGCACATCTGAGCTTTTCGGGATAACATCTTTTAAAGGTATCTTGTAATTTGTTACATATTAACAACAATATGATCTATATGTTGAGTAATCTTTGTGTTATTAGCCGAGTTGCAAAACTCGGCTCTTAATTTGATGTGAGACGGGCGGGCGGGCGGGCGGGAGGGCGTCAACAATTGGTTTCCGGACTATAAGTCAACTACGAAAGAGGCTATAACAATGAAACTTCATACACTAACTCACCATTAGTCAAGGATGAGCCCTATTGATTTTGGGGTCAAAAGGTCAAAGGTCAAGGTCACAGGACTCAGATGATTGAAAATGGTTTCCGGACCATATTTCAGCCTGTATTGCACCTATAATCATGAAACTTGCCAGAAATGTTTCCCTTGAATCAAGGATGAGGCCTATTGATTTTGGGGTCCAAAGGTCAAGGTCACAGGACTCAGATGATTGAAAATGGTTTCCGGACCATATTTCAGCCTGTATTGCACCTATAATCATGAAACTTGCCAGAAATGTTTCCCTTGAATCAAGGATGAGGCCTATTGATTTTGGGGTCCAAAGGTCAAGGTCACAGGACTCTGTTGATTGAAATTGGTTTTCGGACCATATTTCAGCCTGTATTGCACCTATAATCATGTAACTTGCCAGAAATGTTTCCTGTGAATAGAAAATGACCACTTTTGATTTTGGGGTCGAAAGGTCAAAGGTCAAGGTCACAGGACTCTGATGATTGAAAATGGTTTCCTGGCCATATTTTAGCCTGTATTGCACCTAAAGTCATGAAACTTGCCAATAATGATTCCCATGAATCAAGAATGACCCCTATTGATTTTGGGGTCAAAAGGTCAAAGGTCAAGGTCACAGGACTCCGATGATTGAAAGTGGTTTCCTGACCATATTTCAGCCTGTATTGCAATTATAATCATGAAGCTTGCCAGAAATCTTTCCCATGGATCAAGGATGACCACTATCAATTTTGGGGTTAAAAGGTCAAAGGTCAAGGTCACAGGACTAAGATGATTAAAAATGGTTTCCCGACTGAATTTGAGCCTGTATTGCACCTATAATCATGTAACTTGCCAGAAATGTTTCCAGTGAATAGAAAATGACCACTTTTGATTTAGGGGTCAAAGATCAAGGTCACAGGACTTAGGTAATTGAAAATGGTTTCCAGACCATTTTTGAGCCTGTATTGCACCTATAATCATGAAACTTGCCATTAATTTTTGGGTCAAAAGGTCAAAGATCAAGGTCACAGGACTCAGATGATTGAAAATGTTTTCCCAACCATATTTGAGCCTGTATTGCACCTATAATCATGAAACTTGCCAGAAATGTTTCCCGTGATTTAAGATATGAATTGTACCTTATTCTGTATCTTTAGAGTATGCTTTGTTAAATCATATTGTACATACAAATACATAAAGTATTCTGTATGATGAGATTGAAAATCTGTATCCTTGAAAATATATTACATGCTGATATAGAATAAAGAGAAGACCATTTCTTGATCCAGAAATTTTCATTTAGGACCACAAAATGTTGTTACAAACCATACACATTTCATGTTAGTCTGCATATTCATACTTACATTCCAGTTTTGCAACTCGGCATATTGCATCTTCGATGCATTTTGAGCTTATTGTTCTATTACAGTTTTGTCCAATTGGAATTTGGAATTATTTTGCCCATAAATATTTATTACAGAGACAGCTATAAGTAACATTTTAGGACAGACCTTTGATATTAATAATACTTGAGTAGTTGGTTGATAATGTACATGTAGTTATGATTGTACCTTTTTCTTTGAAGGGCGGCCCCTGGTCTGATCCCCTGGAGGTTGTCAGTGGTGCTGGTGTACCTGACCCTCCCAAGTCTCCTGTGGTGACGTGTCGGTCACCTCAAAGTGCAATAGTGTGCTGGGAAGCTCCAGTAAATAATGGTGCTACAATAACTGACTACAAACTGGAGTGGCAGCACAAGAGTGATGTAACTGATTTTTCACAGGTAGTTGGTTGTATTTAAGATTTATAAACCTAAATTCAACTTCAATTAGAATATATTCTTTATGTCTATTGAAAAGGGGGTGGGGATACATTCTTTAGATATAACAGCTCTAGTTTCTGTTTGTAATTATTTTGATTTTTCTGATTACTGTACTGTACATGATTTTATATCATATACTTTCTCTAACGGACTCTACTTTCTTTTTCACAGTTATATTATGGTCCACAGTTAAGTCATGAAGTGAAGGGACTCACTCCTGCAACACTGTATAGTTTTAGGGTACAAGTAAGTACATACATACCATAGAAATGATATACATGTAAATGAGTTTATCATAAGTTTCATTCAACATAGTAATTATTAAAAAAAAAAAGTAATGAGTTAATAATTCAAGTTTTTGTATGTTATGTTTAACTATACTTTCTCCTTTTATCTCATGCTCTTATTGGCTCAAATTTTGGTAATAAAACAAGGTATTTCAGATATTCATTGTAATTGGATATAGATCACATGATATAGCTGTTAACCTCAAGACATGAAGAAATAGTTAACATACATGTATTTTAATGAATGTTTGAATGCTATATTTTACGGCCTCTTCTACAATTATCAATGTGAAATAGATGATATGGTAAAGATTTACTCTTTTATATATTATAGGCCATCAATAGTGCTGGAGCAGGGCCTTACAGTTCAGTAGGTACCTGTGTTACTCCCCCATCTAGTCCTGCATCCATTGTGTCAATACGTCATTCCTCCACTGCTACCACAATCACGTTAACGTGGAAGGAACCAAATTGTAACGGCAGTGATATCATAGCGTACAATCTGGACTTGGGAGACAAACAATTTAACATTAGTGCTGTTACAGAGTATACGATAGAGGATCTGCAACCAGAAACTGTCTACAAGTATGTCATAAAATTATACTTTTAATAGAGGACAAACTAAAATAAACTGTCTACAAGTATGTCATAAAATTATACATTAAATAGAGGACATACTGAAATATTAGATTCCCCATGTTAAATACCTATTAGGCAACTAGACGTGCAAATTTTCTGAGATTCACGGAAGTTGCATTTGACCTACCAGAATTATATACCCATGAACACCAAAAATAAGACGGTCATTTCTTAAATAAAATGTCTACAAGTATGTTATAAAATTAAAAATTATAATAGAGGACACAGTGAATCAAACATCATTAAAAGACTTTTTCATGATAAATGTAGTCTGATTATTCTTTGAGGGAAAAATGCATACCTTTCTTGCAAAATGACATCAAGACATGTCTATAAGTATGGTGTCTACATGTACGATGTCTCCATGTACGATATCTACATGTACGATGTCTAAAATTACGATGTATCCAAGTACGATGTCTACAGTACGATGTCTACAAGTACAATGTCTACAGTACGATGTCTACAAGTACGATGTCTACAAGTACAATATCTACAAGTACGATGTCTACAAGTACGATGTCTACAAGTATGATGCCTACAAGTATGATGTCTACAAGTATGATGTCTACAAATATGATGTCTACAAGTACGATGTCTACAAGTATGATGTCTACAAGTATGATGTCTACATGTACGATGTCTACAAGTACGATGTCTACAAGTATGATGTCTACAAGTATGATGTCTACAAGTACGATGTCTACAAGTATGATGTCTACATGTACAATGTCTACATGTACGATGTCTACAAGTATGATGTCTACAAGTACGATGTCTACAAGTATGATGTCTACATGTACATTGTCTACAAGTACGATGTCTACAAGTATGATGTCTACATGTACAATGTCTACAAGTACGTCATGAATTAAGAATTATAATGGAGGAAAGACTAAAACAATTATCATTAGCTTTATACATTTGTAGATTGAATTTAAAAAATTTGGTAAATAAGTATATATACATGTATTTGAATGTTTAAAGATATGGTATCCATTGCACACCTTGAAGCCCAATAAATATTTCTATATATGTACATTTACATGTATATGAGATTTGTATTATTTAAATTTCTTTATTATAATTCAGAGTGAGAATACAAGCTGTGAATGGTATAGGTGTGGGTCCATATAGTTCACCTGTAAGGGTCACAACACGTCCACTTCCACCCAACCCCCCTCGACTGGAGTGTATGGCGGTGTCACCTAACAGTCTCAAGTTAAAGTGGGGAGACAATAAGAATCTAGATATGGTGACGTACACCCTGGAAATGGAGAGGGAGGATGAAAAGTAAGGAACTCATTTGTTGAATCAGAAACGCATGACCTACAATGAGATCATGCATTTGACTTCTATCCCTCAATGGCATTTTAAAGTATTTTGTTTAACCAAATACAGTCATTTGTATACATAGAAAAATGTTTATATTCTATCCTGTTTAATTTTGATAGAAAACTTTCCAGTAGTACTATACATGTTTATGAATGATTTTCATTGTTTTCATTTTTTAGCTACCAAGTGATATACCAAGGGTCAGCCCATACGTTTAAGGTCAACAAGCTGGCAGAATTGACCAACTATGACTTTCGTCTGTATGCCAGCAATGCAGCAGGGGATGGCCCTTATTCTGATATGTATACGTTCACAACCACAATGGCCCCACCTCCAGCTCTCAAAGGTTAGATTTTGCATGTATATTCCTGAACACTTTTCGTACATACATGTAATATAAAAATTGACATGTTTTAGCAAAAAATTTAAAAAAAAAGATTGTAACAACAAAATAAAGGAGTATTTATGTTTTTCAGCTCCCAAAGTGTCTGAGGTATCATTTCACAGTTGTTATGTTGACTGGCAGAGTTGTCGACCAATGGGTTCAGACTCGATAGAATATGTTCTACAGTTACAGAGTAGGGAGCATGAGTACACAGAGGTAAACATATATGTGTATGAAAGTAAAGTTTATAATAGTCAATACAGAATTATATGCTCACAATTATTGAACTCTGATTTTGGATGATTTTGATAGGTCTATATTTCGCAATGTATAAAAAATATTTAGACAATGTGGACAAACTGTTTTTGCATTGTTTTGATAGGTCTATATTTCGCAATGTATAAAAAAATATTTAGACAATGTGGACAAACTGTTCAAAACCGAAAGCAGTTACCTGTTATTTACAACACTAAATGATATATCTTACCTTGTCACAGTTGTTTTAGAATAAAGTCAATAAATAAATTATATGTTACAGGTATACAGGGGACGTGATACATCTCATCAAATAAGAACTTTGCAGCCAAAGTCAGAATATCAAGTTCGAGTTTGTGCAATTAGGATTTGTGAGAATGGTAGCCAGATTGTGGGGGCATTCAGCCCTAGTTGTTCTTTCTCCTCTCAAAGCTCACAGCCAGTGACTTCAGCAGTGGAAACTAAAAGTTCCTCTGATACAGAGGTTGCAGAACCTAAACAATTAACAGACCAGCAGTGGGCCATGATTATTCTCTTTGGCTTTGTTCTGCTTGCTGTTCTCATAGCATTCGTAGCACAGCAGATTCTGGCATACACGTCTAGCCATTCGGCACGACATGACAGCAAGTTATGAGAGGAGGAGATGCACCAACTACTGCCATGTGTTCTTTTGTTATGAGGAGTTACTTGATGAAACAGAAGCGTCATCGGCTTTTGATGTCATTTTTGTTTAAGATTATATGGTTGTTTTCAATGATCTGGCACAAAAAAAATATGTAGACAAGCTCCAGTACACGGAAAGAAAAGATCTGAGGTCAAGGCCAATTGGGAAAGGATATTATGAATGACCTTGTCTGGTACAAGGTCACCCACACCTAATTGTTGTCAGGCAATACATTGTTATAATGTCATTAGATTCCTGTCTGCTTAAAAGATTCATTATTAACCCCAGTGTTATAGCCTACATTGGCTCTTAATACACCATTATATTTGCCAGACAAGTCTAAAGTTGTAAAGATTGTGATGGAGGGATATTAATGAACTTTTACATAAATGAAGTAATAAATCTTATCTTGCTTGATTTTATGACAGCCTATGAAAAGGACATGTTTATTGTATTTGCATTAGGTCAGTGTTGGTGAAAATACGCTTTTCAGTGTTGAGTTTTATTCTAGCCAAGTGATTCAGAGGCTTTCATTGTTACAATTGCAAAAAAATAGCAAATTGTCTCAATTAATCAAATTATTCATTATTGCAATATTTGAATCAGCATGCTGGTATATTTACTGTGGTCTCTATGTGATCTATATATTATTATTCTGGACCACCCATATATGACTTATTTCAGATTATTGTATTATTATACATTACAATATCACTTGTTATTATTATTATGTATATATTTATACATATATGTTATTATAGATTTGCATAGCTCCATGACTGTAGTTATCATTTTGTTGACCAATTTTTCAGAACATTGTGGTGATACTGCTTCATTATCAGATTTCACATATTTTTGCCAAAATGTATCAGATTGTTGCATGTGTCAAAAAAAGAAATAGATCATTCATTTATATGTGTGAGGGGTATTGTAGTTCTAAATCACAGAAATCTCATCTCATACTCAGAAACAAATAAAACTGCTTTTTAGATTGGCAAGTAATGATGTCAACTCATTCATTCTATTGACTTCCTGGTCAGTACATATATCTGGTAACATGTGATTTTGATGTTTAGGTGTTTTTAGCTGCTGATGAATTATGACCTGCTTGTAAAGTATCGTCTAGTATTAAATCCTGATGGCAAACTTTTGATTTGCTCCTTTAAAACTTACATATAAAAATCTATCACATCTTCAGTATTGATATTTAACACGTCTAAATAACATCTAAACTTTCTCGTTTTTTTTTTCATTCAATAGCACTTGTCTGAATATTTATAACAAAGTGATCACTAGTCAATCAGATAGCATTTCATTTCATAAAGTAGCATTTTTATTTTGAACTTATTCATGTTATTGCAAATACCTGGCTAATAAAATCATATCTCACAGAAGTATTTGTAAATATTGATGTAAATCTCGATGGGTGTAATCCAGCATATCATGGTATCTTACTTTATCTCATATTTATGTACATCAGTCAAGTCTCAGGTCATAGAACTGACTATTTCTTGGCATTTTATCTTCTCCATCATTAACAAATTGCCTTTGAATTGCATAAACTAGGGGCCTGACTCTCCAAACTGAAGACTTGGTTAATTTCAATCAAAGGGAATGGTAAGATAGGACGATGCTGGGTTTCACCCATTCTTCCTTCGTCTGTATTGTGTGATGTCAAATTAATGCAAAACAACAATCAGGAGATATCAACTTATATTTTTTCTGAACATTGTTGTATTTTATTGTGATGCTACATAGATAATATTTCTCATGGCTTGGCGGTATTGTAAAGATTAAACACCCTTTATTCCCTTTTTGACCAGACTCTGATTTCCTTGTTTATTCTGTCAAGATCTTTCATGAAGTTTTTCAGTCTCTTACATACTGAAGTGTGCTAAGCATAATCTGTCTACATGTATGTACTTTTCCTTTAGATGGCTGTAGGCACTAGGTTATATGCACTACCTGTATTGATATGGTACAATCATTTTACAATCTGGATTTAAACTTAGGTAATTACGGCTCCTACACCAGGACCAATGTGATATCTCCACATGGGAAGATTATAGTCATTTTTGTCACTTTTGCTTAGAGTTTCAACATTTCCTATGTCAAAATATTTGTTTTCAGATTTATCTTACAAAAATGCATTGAAAAAGAACTTCAAGTGACCAAAAGACAGATAGGCCAAGGTCAAGTGATCTTAGTGTATTGATGGTTGAATGGCCAGTTATGATTCTTGCCTAAATTTAACTTACATTTGTGATAGTACACCAGCTTTATTTTTATTGTGTCTATTTATTACATAGAGTATTTATTTTCCTTTGTTAGGTAGTAGCTAATATTTTATGAAACTTGCTTTTAAGATTTTGACTCTTCTCATAAATAGTACCCTAAAAACGAGTTTCTCTGTTAATAATTATAATTGTTGTAAAGAGGGTATTCACAATTTGAAGCCCTTTTTCTTTATAGACAATACAGCATTAGGTAACATGTATCTTTGGTTTACCCAAAATACCAGCCTCCAAGAAATAGCCTTACAGGTAGAAAATTTTATTTCATATTTTTTCAGTACAAACTTTAAAAAAAAAATGAATGAAGGACATTTTTCACATTCTTATCAAAATTCATTATTATAGCCAATTATATACTGCCGCAAATACGGGTGATACTGTCTTTATTATCAAATCAACTATATTACTTCACCGTTATTTTCTCTGTTACCACGAATAACAGAGTGATCACTAGTCGGGACACATACACAACAATGCACTTATGTATATTAATGTAAGAATATTGGTTAGTGACCCAGTTCATTATAAGTATCTATTGAAGGTTGTATCTCGTACTTCATTTCATCAGTTAAGAACCATGGCTAACCCTTGGATCTGACTAACCCCTTTCAAATTAATTTGCAATAAATTGTATTGAAGTCTCGAATTGAATCAGTAAGCCTGAGAAATGTTGGGATTTGTACATGTATGTAGTTTATTCTGGGCTAGGTGTACGGCCAGTAAGACATTGTGCAATATTATGACTACTAATATTTCATAGAGTTGTTGTTAGTACTGCAAAACCACAATAAATAGTATATAAAAAAACATCAGGAGATGGCCATGAGTATAGCTATTACAGTGTGATCAAAGTAACCTTTACGCTGTAATCCTGTTAATATATTTGATTTACTACGATTCTGTTATTATCTCCTCATGTGTAATTACTGTGGGTAAATACAGGACACACATCTCCAGTCATCCATTATTTATTTCTACTCTCTCGCATAAGCTAACACATTATATTTGTTTGTTGAATTTTTTGTTATTGTTACTATACGGTATTTTGCTGATAGTTATCCCCATGGGCACTGTTGTACGTTACATTTTTATCTCAGCACTTGATATTTGTGTTGTATATATGC
The DNA here is from genome assembly GCA_028142955.1 of Pinctada fucata. Classification (NCBI taxonomy): domain Eukaryota; kingdom Metazoa; phylum Mollusca; class Bivalvia; order Pterioida; family Pteriidae; genus Pinctada; species Pinctada fucata. The sequence goes on from AP027105.1 coordinate 58,934,823, forward strand.
ATGTGGAACAATTTCATAGTTCTAGTACTGGCTTTTCTATGATACGTTGCAGCATGCCATATATACTTGCATATTTTAATTCTCCGATGTAATGGATAAAATTCTATAAATTTTCTTTCATTTAATTTTTTTTTCTTTCGCAAATGTGAATTTGAGTTCAAATCGATTGAGAATGTACGTATGCAGAAAAGGTTTCTAAATACCACACAGATTACATGAAACGTCAAAGTATATTTTCTGCATGAATATTTCTACAAAGAATGTTGATGGAAAGGAATAAAGGTTGTGGTCACTTGAAGTTTCAGACGATTAAGGTCAATTAGAAACCAAACTTTAAAAACTTGAATAACAGGGTGATACAGAGACCTGTATCTGTCAGTTTCCTCAAGTAGTCATCATTTATTTTCCATGATGTGATGTTGGGTCATAAGTAAATATATATTATATATTCTATCAATAAAATGGTAAAGCTCATTTTCTGTTGTGAATTATTTCCAGGTATACATAGTGTAACGCTATATCCAGCCTGTGATGCAAAAAGCCACGTAGGGATTTTTCTTGGCGTCAATCTGAAAATCATTCTTGATCTGCATAATACTAGCATCATAATTTCAGGAATGGGCTAGTATGATGAGACATTACCAACTTCAAGGACACACATTGAGGTTCAAACATGGTCTTTTTTCAATGGTGCATAGTGAGGGTCAAGCCTGATGAAATGTCACATAATGAGCGCAAAGCAGTAAGACTTGTTCACCTTAAAGGTCATGACAATAATTGTTCACTTGAAACTGACATCTTGAGTACCAAGCATGACGAGACTTATTCAGCTTCAAGGTCTCATCTTGAGTGACAAACATGACGAGACTTGTTCAGCTTCAAGGTTACATATCAAGTGTCGAACATGACAAGATTTACACAGCTTCAAGGTCTCATCTTGAGTGTCAAACATGACGAGACTTGTTCAGCTTTAAGGTCACATATCAAGCGTCGAACACGATGAGATTTGCACAGCTTCAAGGTCACAAATTGAGTGTCGAACATCACGAAACTTACTCGGCTTCAAGGTCACATATTGAGTGTCGAACATGACAAGACTTAATCAGCTTCAAGGTCACATATTAAATGTCAAACATGATGAGACTTGTTCAGCTTCAAGGTCACATATTTAGTGCCAAAGATTTGTTCATCTTCAAGGCCTCCCATATCGAGGGTCAAACATGATTAGATTTAATCACCTTCAAGGCCACATTATGAGACTTGATCAGGCTGCATATAAAGTACCTATACCTGAGCAGTCTAGACTTTTGACAGGACTGTAGTTGGGCAGACATATCTGAAGAGGAAGCAAACATTCCTGGCTTTACATTGACTCATTTCAAATCTTTTATAACTGCATATACAATGTTTCAATAAAATAAGTTTAAATTAAGCAAAGACAGCAATGGTAGAATATCAACTCCAGTTTCAGGCATCCATCACTATGGCCATGTGCTACAGATTTCCAACAAAAGTACATTAGATGCCCACGTTTCAGTGATATAATCACTGTGTAGCATCACGTGACTTCACTTGGTGAAACCACGAACATAAAATGGAGGCATACCGCTAGTTTTGAGGAAAGAAAACAGGCATTGTGATGATTGTTTTGATTCAATTTTATCTTTTTATAGCCAATGTCCTTGTAACAAATGATATTTTGATGATTCTTAGTTTATCAATCATGAAATCATTTTAGTTATTACAAACATTTTGACAAAAAGAACATCATGGTCGAAATATGTTGTATACAATGTTGTGGTGGTTTCCACGCAAATATCTACTGCTTTCATCACAATGTTTGTAAAAACAATGGCGTTTTAATTACTTTAGAGTCCATGATTGTAAAAGTATCAGTTTAGACAAGGATATAGGCTATGAAAGATAAAATTTAAAGCAATTATTGCAGTTCCTGTTTTCTTTCCTCCAACTGAACTTTTTGTTCATTTGTGGTTTCACCAACTTAAGTCGCGTGATGCTACACAGTGATAATTCAAAATCAAATTTTGTGTTGTGTTATACAAACCTTTCAGAAAGAAAATTTCATTTCAAAATTCTGCCCCTGAAAATCTTGGTTCAAGTTCAAAATGCAAAACTAGTCAAACAATTTATATACTGCTCAAAAAAAGTATAGAATCACTTTACCATTTCTCGTATACATTCAGCAAACAGATACTCTGTTATCATGCCAATTTTGCGAAGTATTACAAAAAATATGAACATTTCACCTCTCACAGTACAAAGTCAAGACATAAGACAAATATGAGATAAATTTGAATGTAATTGTCCTTCCAGGAAACTGCTACTTTTGATTTGAATGCAAGTCTTTTTGCCGTGTAATTTTGAGACAATGTGTCTTCTTTGTGATGATGGTGTTTCGGTGCTATTTTGGTTAGTAGTCAACAAGGTTGAAATGCAAAGATTATAGGAGTTTCATTCTACTCAAAATAGTGCATCTTGATTAGAAGGTATAGAGAAAACCCATTGTGATTCTAAACTATTTTTGAGCAGTATATCTACAAATCATGTTATCCTTCAAGTAATAATTTTCCTGTGTCAAAACGGTAACAATTAAGGATTCAAGTGATCCAGAACTTGACCAGATGACTACCGTAAAAAGGTGGTGAACTCTAGGTAGTATTAAATGAGGTAAATCTTACCAAGTCACACTTAAAAACAGCACTTTTAAATAGTGTACAAAAGGTTTACACATGGGTCTAGAATTTTTTTCAAAGCCTACTTGCCCCGGACATGAAATTCACTAGCCCAACCAAAAAGTCCCTTGCCTGTTAAAACTCTTATGTTGAGAAGAATAGTCTTATACAATGTATATACCTAGCAACCTTCTAAAAGGCCATTTTGAAATATTAAATATTGCATCTTCATTGAAAAGAGTTCTTGATTCCTAAGAATTGAACTTCTGTCTAAATTTAATAATAAATCTGAACAACAAAATTACTGAACGAGTCTACTTGCCCAGGTGTAAGTAGACACCTGCAATTTCCTGACCTTACTTTTCTATTGCCCTGGGCAACGGAAAATGGGAATTCTAGACCCCTGTTATACATGTATCTTAGCATTCTAATTTTCTGTATGCAATGAAGAATTTGAGTGATAGAAACAAATCTTGCTGATACCAGATAAGAACATGGGTATTTTGAACTCGTCTAAGGTGACCACAGAAGGATTTTGATGAGCCTGGGCTTTTTTAATGTGGCATCTATAATTATAATCCTAACTCCAGCATCACATAACAAACTTGTCACATTTTCAGATTTTATTCTAAGAAATGTACATACATCTAACAACAATATATAGTTATAACAAAATATGCTTTGAACATACATGTAATTCATTCATTTGATGAATCAGAAATAAAGGCAAGATGACATAAGTTGGTAAACAACAGATTACCTTTATTACGTCCATGCTAAAGTTGCCTCAAAAGGAATAGAAACCACCCTTCCTCTCCATAAACTCAACATGCATGCTAAGAATACTGTGTATTCATTATAAATTTACATTGTATATGTGGACAACAGTCTTGAACTTCGTGTTAAGACTACATGTAAATGTACACCAACACAGGTCTTCATGACGAGTAATGAGATGAAAATGAATAGAATGTGTTGAAGGTTGAGTGAGCTATTATCAGAACACTTTATCTGACATCATTCTGTCCGTCTATAACACTTTCTTTTCAGGTGTGTTCAATTTTTTAGTAAAACACAATGTTTTTATCAGTCATCTGAGAATGTTCTGATCAATCTGCAGAATTTAACTGAATATGAATCAAGAAAAGCCAATGGTAGGTGCCGAGGTGCCTGAATAAGCCACAAACTTCCACCTTTTTTCTATGGTAGCGCCTACACCACTGAGCACCTGTTGATACAGCATTGGTAGTCTCTCAAGTAAGTCCTCCAGCTCACTTGTCCGGACCTGTACATTCAGCTGATGTAGATACGACCATATGTAGTCTACACTCGCTCCGTTAGGATGGACGTGGAGGAAACATGAGATTAAACCTGTAATTGATGGGTAACAAAAATATGTTTACGTCTGATAATACCATAAAAATACAATTACCGATATATAGAGACACTAAATATCATTTATATGTTCTACAAGTATGTGTATGTATACAAGACTTAGAGCTACATGTAATTAGGGATTTCCTAGTGTAAGAAATAAAATTATTCCCTGTGATTTATCTTTGAAATTGAATATTAGGCCATGTAAAATTAAATCTTTGTTTCTCTAACATTGCCATGCACTACAATTTGCCGCAGACGAGAAGTTTTTATTGCAACTTCAGAAAAAATATCCCCCTTGTCTCATCCTCAATCTTTTTTTTTTTAATGAAATATCTATCTATTTCATTGAACATGTAAAAGTAAATTTAGTTGACATATAGAATTGTCCAGGACTCCAAACAGTATCCGATAAATATTTAAGTACATGTATTCAAAGTGCATTCCGTATTTACGGTTACTGGTAATCTGCAATTATAAGACGATATTATTCACATGCCTTGTAAATCAAGTAATTTAAAAAATTAATTTTAGTATTGCAAAGAACTATATACTGACCATGTGCTGACATGTGTCGATAACACTTCAACGGCCACGGGCTATTCGCGTGTTTAATACATCTAGAATTAGGAAGTGTTAAGTTAAAAGTTAAATTAAATATTTATGCCTAATAATATCAAGAATTCATTGTAATATTTTCGAGTCTATTATTAATGATGTTCACAGTGTAAAAATTAAGAATGGACCGCTGACGACTGCAAAAGAAACGTAGTTAAATCTTTACATATTCCAGTGTACATAATTTTATCAGACATTGGTTTATGCTAACCAATTTGTTCTGAATACTTCCTTTGATTCTAAATGCAATTTGATTCAGCTTCATCTAGACTAGACTTCCAAAGATATACGCTTTCAGTCGAAATTTTGACCTGATCAACGGACCTACCCGAAGAAGTGAAAAATACATATATACCCAACAAAAAAAGAAACGCACCACTTAATCTTCATTCTATAAAATGTACTATGTAATCTAAAGGTATTCTATTCTTTTCCATCATAAATCGTAGGTATACGATTGACTTATTCTGTCAAACGCCAAACAAATCCGTCTTCATGATCAGACACAGCGCAATGATAAAGACACTTGGTTCAAAACGCAATGTCACAAAATGGATTTTCAGAATTCCGTTCACTTTTTAGAAATGATTAAAGCTTTTAAACCTATCCGAATTGATATATCAGGCATTGCAATTTGTTTTTTCATTGATGAAAAACAATTTTCCTTGTATACAAATTTATTTAATTGCTTCAAATGACGTCATAAAACAGAAATTCTAAATTTGAGAAAAACGCCCCAAACATCAACTCTTTTGAAAATAAAGTCCATGGTTTGATATTTTTCGCCCTAAAATGAGCAGCGAAGCACAAAATTACCCTACTACAGCTAAAATCTGACTTTTTTTCGCAAGCACAGTTTTCAGACACAATACCTCAATCTTTTTTAGAAGCATTTTCAATGGTTTTGGACATTAGTTTTAAGCTTTTCTGGTATTTCATTTGATAATTTCATTGCGATGTTAAAGATAAATCTGCAACAGATAAATAAGAATGGCCGAAGAAAATATTAGTGTTCCTTTGGGATCAGAATTGCAATATATTGATATCCTTTAGGCCATGCAAAAAAAAATTTCTGGTTCTCAGATAATTGATCTAAAAAATATGGGTAGGTAGGTAGGGTTTTTATTTTTTGTTTTTATTTTCCGAAAACTACTTAAGCACAATTTTTTATTCAGATATTATAGAGACTGTGATCTATAGTGACTATATTTGTTGTAAATGTTCACCATACTCAACTCTTCTCATTTTTACAGTGCCAAGAATGCTTCAGCCCAGTCTGCAATTTTAAAATTCACCTTCAAGCTGACAATCACTCGTTCCCCCCCCCCCCCCCCGGTCGCCATATTGCATCTTGTGTACAATAACAAAGTACAGTACCGTAATCGTCCGAAAAAAGTCTGCAAGAGTAGATATCACGCAGGCAAAAAATTGCGCTGAAAATCGTGGAAAAAAATCTAATCTAGTAAATAATACGCATTAAAAAAATCGAAATTTCGCCAATGTTTTCTCCCAAATTAAAAATATCAAAGAAACGGCCCGCTCGGTAATTATTATTGTAGATATAAACGTACCCGTTTTTGAAAATAGTTTATTTAGATAAGTAACCTGAAATTAGTTGAACTTTTAAAGTACCCGTAATAAAAAATAAATAATGAAGCAATTACTAGATGTTTTCTTGATCGCTATGATGGCCCGATATCGCTTTGATGGACCGAAATTAATAACATTTATATTAACGTAATGACTTGAATTAGATACTGATTACAAAATAATCCATAGTACGATTGAAAGATTTAGGATTGACAGCCGTATTATGTATCAATTAACTGAACTGACCATTGAAATTTACCGTTAGAATAAACCTATTCGAGAAGATTTTACTTCCCCCTTCACCTGTCAAAAGTGACAGATCAATTTCATGCTTGACCGCACCACTACCAGTGAAGGCTATTTGTCTCCGTTCAACACCCCTCGGGGTAGACAGGTGTTTACACATATACAGGTATTTAACGTACATGCACTTGAGATGACCAGGTACCGTAAATACAGAAATCCCTGTTCTATTAATAGAAAATTATATTTATCAGCATGAGAAATCTGGCGGGCGGCGGCTATTTTTTTCCCTTCCCACGATAAAAACGTCTCATCGGGAGGAATTTTGAGCGCGCGGCGGTGTCTGAGAACCAGGATTTTTTTTTATATGGCCTTACTGTATTAATTTTTTAGATTTATTGGCATATTTTGGCTTCATTTGAATAGTGAAAGCAGTATTCAACTATATTTTACTGAAAATTTGCTGAAAGTGGTCAAGCAACAAAATTTCAGACGGATACCAAACCTGCGGCCATGCAACAGGAGCTAGAAACAATGCGCTTTATTCAGCGCTATCATTGTGATATGATGCGAAAAAATGATCGAAACGTGTTTTATCCTCGGTAATTTGAGTGCTGGAAAAATAAAACTATAATCAAATGTCTAACAAATTATTTATGATCAATTGAAAATCAAAGCACTAAAGGTACTGAGTGCGAATAGCCAGAATAATATCACTTATAATGTATGACAAAATATTGTGTTTTCAAAGTTATATTTGTTCCTGAACACCTTCATAGGCCAGTTTATGGACGTATAAAGACAGAACTAAAATGCAAATGCATAATGTTGTCGTAATGAATTGAAAGATGATGTCTGACAGTAAACATGAAAATTAAATAACAGCACATTAAATATATTACCCCCCCCCCCTAAAAATACAACAATCCAATATGACTCCATATACAAGGAAAGAAGACGAATCTTATTTTCTAATTTGATCCCCACTCTCTCTTTAACCTTTCATGTTCAATGTTAGGTGTGTGCTAAAAATTTGAAGGAAAATTCACTTCTTTTTTAGTATACAAAACATGATACATCCTAAACGGGAATGTTTTGATCTTTTATTTTTCATAATTGTTAATATCATATTTCACGATGGAAGTTCCTAATTTTTCAGTCGTATACAGATTTTATTTTGTGAAGCGGGGCAATTATGCCTACTTGATAATACAGGAATACTTTTCAATGATTCAACTTAATATCTTTATCGATAGAACTGTTTCATTTATATATTGTCCACTAAAACAGATTATCACCTGGTAATGGAAAGGGGTTTCCAACACACAGCCTGTGTTCATCTCAGTACATACAGATGCAATTTTTCATTAGGTCATGCACGTACATATCACGACAGCTCGATTCATATAGATATAATTCATTGATTCAGACAGTGATCAGACTTTATACCGATCATGACGCTGACACAGTCCCAAGGTACATGTAAACAGAGTAACATCGTTTATACATACTCAGTAGACGGGGCTCCCATGAGTGAAGAAATCAGGCAATCGCTATGTGCTATTCGCACAAAAATCACTATATAATATAATATGATGTGCGTTTCTTTTTTCGTCGGGTATAGCTTAATATGAAGAAACATAGGTAATCACAGATTACGAAGCTCACCTCGTGACAGCAAAATTCAATTCAAACATATTTCTTAGTACATGTATATTGGCTTTTAAAGGCAAAACCACTCAAGCAGAAAAAGTAGGTCAAGGTCATTTTATGAAAGTTTGATCAAAGATACATCCAATATGCAAGTTTGGTACATGTAGCAGTTATACTTTGCTCAATATTGGCTTTATAGAGCAAAATCATTCAAGCGGAAAAAGTAGGTCAAGGTCATTTTGTGAAAGATTGATCAAAGATACATCCAATATGCAAGTTTGGTACATGTATCACTTATAATTTGCTCAATATTGGCTTTTAAAGGCAAAATCACTCAAGCGGAAAAAGTACGTCGAGGTCATTTTATGAAAGTTTGATCAAAGATACCTCTAATATGCAAGTTTGGAACATCTAGCACTTATACTTTGCTCAATATTGGCTTTTAAAGGCAAAATCACTCAAGCGGAAAAAGTAGGTCAAGGTCATTTTATGAAAGTTTGATCAAAGATACATCCAATATGCAAGTTTGGTACATGTAGAACTTATACTCTGCTCAATATTGGCTTTTAAAAGCGAAATCACTCAAGTGGAAAAAGTAGGTCAGATGCTGCATACGATGCATGGGTTCACCTCAGCATCCAAAGATGAATCACTTGTGCCAGTTTGGTTACTGTAGCATTAGTACTTTGTCAGATACTGAGCTACCCCAAACTTCTTAACCAAGTCACTCAAGCGGAAAATGTAGGTCAGATGCTGCATCCGATGCATGGGTTCACCTCAGCATCCAAAGATGAATCACTTGTGCAAGTTTGGTTACTGTAGCAATAGTACTTTGTCAGATACTGAGCTACCCCAAACTTCTTAACCGGACGCGTGGGGTTATAGCATAAGCTCACTCAACTTCGTCGAGGTGAGCTAAAAACCAGGGGGGGGGGGGGAGGGGAGAAAAAGAATGGGCATAAGATTTATTTATTCTCCCATAAATAAATAATAAGAATATTCTTGACGGAAAACAAAAATAAATACTCTACCTACTTTGCCTCTCTTTTTTTATCCAATTATCTGAGAAACATATTATTAATTTTACATGGCCTTAAAATAAAAGTTAATACATGAGCAAGCACTTTGTCCTATTCAAGGTTGTAAGCAAATGTCATGTTGTTCATGAAAAATATTGAAAAAGTAAAAAATATTGAAGCAAATATAACATATTTTCTTCTGTGCTGTATTTACCAATAAGTCTGCCCTCCTTCTCCGTTAGTGCCATACCACTACTACTGACAGTGGAAGCAGATACCTCCTTGGCTGGTGATGTCACAATTATAACATCATTCGTTGATTTCTCTGTACTCTGTTGATATAAAACAGGGTTCGATTAAAAAGTGTATGTCAATTATACATGTAATTGTATGTATTATCCTCTGATATAATCTAGGTGCAAGAACAATATTTTTAACTTAAGGCTTTGAACTTGGAGTATAATCATCTTTTTGAAAACTTGACCATTGATCATAAATTTTGAATGATACTTGATAGGACATTCATGTTTTACAAATGTACTCTTTATGGCAAGATCTTTCCCATGGTAATATAATACTTGACCTTGTAACCTTCTCCTTTGAATTGTGGAAAATTCAGCTCCAAGCTTTTTAATTGGTTTCTCAAATATGCTTTTCTCAGCTCTTTTATGTAGTCAGACTTACACTTTTTGTTGTGTCTTCTTTAACTTCTTTCTCTTCATCCTTTTTCTCTTGTGACTCCGTAGCTTTCATTGTAGTTCTCATTGTGGACATCTTTGTCTGTAGTTCTTTTACTTCTGATTTTGATTGTATCAGTTGCTAAAAGTCAATAAAATTTGTCATAATTTTATATGATAAGAGATTCATTCAAATGCTCAAGTGACATAGAATATATATATACATATACATGAGTCTTTTTGTTTGCTTAACATTCTGAAAATAAAAATAAGGTGTAAAATTGAGTCGCAAAAGCTATGAAAAAAAAAACAAGGTCATAAACATGATAAAGACAGGCAGGTCTGTACTAACCTGCTGCATTCCCTGCATGGCCTGTTGTAGAAGTTTTAGCTGACTTTCTTTCTCTGACAAAGCTGCTTTATTTTCATGTTTGACCATCTCTATCTCATTTTTAAACGCCTCCACCTGACACTTTAGTGAATCATTCTCCTCTCGCAAGTTGTGCTTTTCCACTGAAATAGAATCAATCAAGTTTTTACTGACACAATCTAGTAACCATATTAATGATCAAAAATGTTTTAGGTCATCACACTAACATTAAAAGGTCAATGTATTTAATAAAGTTCAATATATTTTCTACGTTATTCCTTACCCCCCCCCCCCCTCCCACCCACCCACCCACCATCAATACCTCAAAGTAGGCATGATTATGCAGCATGACAATAGGTTTCATAAAATCTGACTACTAGTATTTTCAAGTATAAAATCATTAACAAGTGAAATGTGTTTTTGAACTGATATGAATAAGTAAGAACATCTTACTCTTTCTGCATTCAGCATCTCTCTTTAATGTAACAATCACACTGCTAAGTACTTACTGTAAGCATCTAGCTGTGACTGGTTGAAAGCTTCTAATGGTTTTCCTTTCTTTGCTGGAGTTGGTCCATCTTCTCCATCTGACATCTCCATATCATCATCAACACGCTCACTCAGGTACTCTTCCTGCTGAGATTTCTTTATCTCCTATAATAAAGTGTTTATACTTGGTAAGTCTGATGCAACTACGAGATGACTTTCACAGCTTCTTTTCAATTTCTTTTATTTTTACTACATAGGTTCAGGTTCATAAGTTGACTAAATTTTCAGGACTTGCTCATATGTTTTTCTGTATTTTTTTTCAGTAAAGATGTGAGAATCCTTTTTACTCATGTACATAAATTAAATGTTAGGATAAGAAAGTAAACACATTTCCGATTTTTTTTTTCTCCCTCTTTCACCTTTATACTTACCACTGTTCACAATCCATATTGTACAATGTTTTAAACCATGAAAAATAGTTTGATACATTATGTTCAAACTTTTCAATGACTGAACAACAATATATGTACATGTATGTAAGTTTTTACCCTAGAACAATTATTGCCTTTTAAGGCATTACATCAGCAATCAATATTTCAGCATTCACCTATAAATAGGTTTTCTCTCCATCCAGTGTTGGTCGAGCAGGTCTGACGTACCATGACTATGCTTATTGAAACAGTTCTCATCTTCACTGTGCAAAGTTAGAAGCTACCAAAGTAGTACATCTTGATTACCATATAATTTGGTGTATATTGAGTACAATACTTACACTAAACCATACTTATTCAGCACAGGGTCATCAAATTTTCGTCAGGTGATATATAACGGAAGCAGTTGAGGGAGTAAATGTAAACCATATAACTTTACACAGTGAAAACGAGTACATGTACCCTATTTCTGAGCTGAATCATGAGTAAGTTTGGACAATCTTTTCTACGTTTCTGTAAGAGAGCGGTATAATTAAGGTAAATCAATGTGAAGATATAACAAACCTGGGCTTGTCTGAACCAGAGTTCTATATTCTTTCGCTGAGCCTTACTGAAATGATCCCAGTTCCTCTGCTTGTGAGCTAGGCTAAAGACTTTCTCAATCTGATCAACTTCAAACAGGAAACATAAAATTAAGTCAAAATGCTAGAATTACTACATCAGATTAATTCACCATCGTGTGAGGACACCATTTATACTTACACAACTTACATGTATCATCTAATAAGCTTCCTCCTAAAGTTATAAATTTGGCCAAATACTGAGTAAATTTAGCTCCTATCACCACTGACGAGTTCAGAAAGAGGATTAAATTTCAGAATGGATTGCATTTTTCTTCAGAGAAATGAGATTTAAACGAACATTTATTAGCAGAAAGAAAAGGTCCAAAATTGTTTTTCTTTCCTTTTCTTTTTTTCTTCATTTTGTTTTATTTGTTTTGGTTTTCCTTTTTTAGTCTTGGCAATTGGAGAATTAGTAAATACTATTAAATTACCTTATTTTTAATACCAGTATTCAGCCAAACTCATTTTCTTTTTACCTGTTATTTAATCACAATGTCTGATCTAACCATACTTGCATCTGGTATTTTACCTTAATAATCAAATACTGCAGAAGTAAAATTTGGAAAACACAGTTACTGTCTATTCCTGACACTTTGATTCAGAGCATACATTTTCTGTATTACACATGTAATAGCTTGCATTTGTTCTCTTGTATTTGCACTTTCTATGTGTACAATCTTACTGCACATCATTACTGTACACTCTTACCAGTCCACATACATACTTTTTTATATGCCCTATACTGCATGTAGATGGCTTGTAAATTTGAGGCATCAATGGACAGAAAAATCATTGAAATGGAAAATGGAAGTCGAAAGTCATGGTGTCAAATGAAAGATTTAGAAGAATATATCTATTCTTTCTATTCAAAAGATGCAGACCAAAATGGATTACTTGTAAAATATAGGAAATGTAAAATGTCAAGGTCATGTGATTAAAAGTCTTGACATGGTATTGAAAGCTCATATCTCTGTAAATCTACCTGTAAAATATCAAACTCACTTCTTTATTACAACAATTAAAGACTCTTTGAAAAGTAGGTCTCCAAGATCAAAGTCACCCAGTCAAAATGCACAGCAAATCTGATGAAAATTCAACTCTCATTATATGTTATCTGCAGGAACTGACAAGCACCGTTGGGAGGACATCTCAGGGTAAAAATCTACCCGACTAATGAAATGACATTACGTGAAAGGCAAAACGTTTGTCACATTATGATCACATCAGTCATGAGATCTTCTACAATTGATCCCAGACATGACCTCTTAAACACCTACATTACATAACAAAAGTACTCTTTCTTCCAAATACGCTCCAAAAGATCATTCTCTCATTTTCATTTTAGCATCTGTATCCGTTGTAGTCAGACTAATTGAGTTTTACCAACACGATGTAGAGCTTCCTTCGACTGACCAGTTCAAATACTTACACTGATGTAAAATTCCCTCGAAAATCTTTTTGAAATTTTCCTTCATTTTGACGAGCTCTTCTTCATGCTGTTGTTTTTCTGCCATAAGCCGCCTGACCTGGGAGTTTGTACACTGTACCATGCTGTAGAAGATGTTAACATTACGCTTGGTGAGATCCCCTCTTTCTAGCCATGTTAGCAGGATCAGCGACGCCTTCATGAAACCATCCTCAGCTGTAAAAACATTCAACATACATGTAAGTACATACAGATAGGTATACTGTAGTAATGATTTTATCTTATTCTCATTTTATCACATCAATTTTTTTTTTCTAGCTCATGTTGAAAGACACACAACATAATCATCAATAATGACATTTACAAAAGTCATAAACAGATGAATCAGTACAACACTAAGAATTTATCTTACTGTGTTGACCTACATTTAAGTCTGTCCATCAGACTATTGGCTTCATGATCACTGAAGTGTACAATAGGTGGTGGACTCGGTGGTCGTATTCTCTCCTCCTCTAATCTCTGTCTATGTCTCATCTCTCGAGCCATCATCCTCTGCTTACACTCAAACTCGTACTGGTCGTCTCGCGCCATGGCGTAATCCACGTGGAGTCGGCCCGTGTTAGGCTTGTCATCCTTATCCTCAATCTTCATCCTATAGCCTGTGTCAGGGATACAAACAAACAGACAGATTTAGTGTCCGAGTATTTGTGACTCATCCATACAAAGGAGATATTTATATTAATGTAGTGTAAGACCGTCTGAATCTCAGTACAAATGTAATACCATTTAAATGTTGATTAATTTTTTTTAATGTAAACGTCTGCAAGTTGATAATAAATATGGGTGGCACAAATATTACACTTCATTTCCTATGTTTATAAATGATAAATCCTAATAGTATCTACCACTCACCAGATATGTATAAAGATCTGTCCACACTGTCTTCCAACTCAAAACGAATATGACAGAAATTTTTCTTTCCTTTTCTGATACTGCAAATAACACCAAAATTCTCAAATATCTCTAGAATCATATCTTCTGTGACGTTTTCTGGTAGACCTCCAACAAATGCTGTACGACACCCTGGGGGTCTCTCCCTTGTTGTGGGTGGGGCAGCATCTTAAATACATAAAAGAGTGCATTATACACCTATAGAGATAGAATATGACACTTTGAGCTACAGAAATACATGTATATTGGATCAATGAAAAAAAGTTGTATTGGGCAAGGCAAAGCCCTTTAAAACATTGTATGACGAATTTATCCTACCGATGGCTGATGGTTTATGTATGTTATGGCAACATATTTTGAGGCATCTTGGTGACATCAATAGTGTAAAGCATCTTAGTGGAAGCAGGATATTAAAGTAATGTCTTGTCAGTAACAAAATACAACATTTGGTTCTTCTCGACCAATCAGATTGCAAGTTATATGCCAGAGGTGGGATAATTTTCTATCTGGAACTAAAATGTTGTGCTTGATTACCGGTATTTTCTTCACATCTAAATCTTCTTCTTTACACATCAGAATGAAAGAACATGCTTAATGTACATTTGTATCAATAGCTTGTCAGCTTGTCTTCGGCTTCATATAGCAACAATCAACAGTTCTAGATCACAAGTGCTAAACTGAATTTTCCAGTACTGGTGAAAAGGGGAATCAGTCTACCCCATGTGTGAGAAGTCTGATGTCTGTATTCAACAAATTCAGCTGTGTAAGAGACTCACTCACTGAACAATAGAGCTAACTAAGATAGAGAACTTACTTGGTGGAGGAGGATACAGGACTGAGCTCTTGAGTGTGATGATTTCTTTAGGGAGGAATATAGGATTAATGATGTTCTGATTTAACCATGGACCACTGGAACCTAAGTTAGGACCATTGGGTCCGAGGTTACCATACTGAAAGGTACAGATAAAGTACATGTACGTGAAACCTTAATACAGGAATTATTATGAAATGATTTTTACATATGGATATACATGTACACTTTGTAAATGACTGCTTTAATACTAGATTGATTATCTTGGTTTTCATAAAGTATTACGGCCAAAAATAACCAGAAGTTTCATAAGCTTGTAAAAAAAAGTGACACACACATTTTCCAAGACCCTGGGAGCCAGGAGTTCAATCTAAAAATCAGGTGCAAGGCCAGAGATGACTATCAAATACACCGATAGTGAACACAATCTAATGGTAAATGCTCCATTGAGCTTTAGAGGAGACAATATGTAAAATCATAAAGTATACATATGAGAAGTATACCTACCTGATTGAACATCATCATCATGTTCGGATCTGATCCCATCATATTCCCCTGCATCATGTTTCCCCCACCCTGCATCATGTTTCCCCCAGGGAAGCTCATGTCTCCCATCCCTGGCCCGGATGGTCCTCCATACATTCCTCCACCACCCATCATCTCCCCCGGGGTGCTGCTATCTGGGTAGGGATCTGAAATATTTATCTTGATCAATTTGATTTCTATGCATTGTAGTTTCATACAAGTATGGCTGTTAAAAAACATGGACTGTGCAGATTATTCATAGAATACTGGGTGATGTCAAAATGTTGTTATTTGGACCCTATGAGACATGTAATATCAACCAAGGATATACAAGTAGTCCAAGGTTCAAGATTAAAACCCTCACCAGGTTAGTTTAAACTGTATTTATTTCAATTTCACAAATTTATGATGACAATGGTAAATGATAGGGAAACAAGAATAAAGTCTTATATTAATCCCCTTCCTCACCAGGTTCATATCATAACTTACAAAACTTAAATTCTTTTTCCTCATTGGTCATTTTATTTCTTTGATCAAACAAATTAATTAAAATATTTCAACATTTTAAGCCTGTATCATTGGAATACAGTACATAGATACTGGAAACAAACAATGGGCTGAGTAATTATCTTTGGCTGGTAATAAAATCTAATAAACTTCCTGAGCCATGATAAATGTATAATATACACTTCCCACCTTTGATAAGTATCCACTTAAACTTTCCTCTTGTTTAAAAAAAACTGAAAGATTTTTGTTCCATTGTTTTGAAAACCATAAGATAAGCCACACTGCGATCAATTCAAGTCAATTTCTTTTAATTTTTTTGCAATTTTACCATTAAACGTCAATTTTTGACAGAAAAAAAAATCCAATAACTTTATTAAAAATTTTGCATTTTTGTATGAATATTGCAAATAATTTGTTAAAAATTGTCATGAATTTTAATTTTATAAAGCTCAAATGAGAAAATATGAGTTTGTCATGAGACTTGTAATGTTTATACTACCTGGATACTTATTTATGGTGGGTAGTGTATGTATGCAGTGATAACAAATCTAACCTGTTTATCTTACATACGGTACATGAAAAGTAAAAATGACAAATCATCTGTTAAGTTCCAGCAAACTACTCAATCACGTTTCTTTGTCTTACAAATCCAACATTCTATTTAAGTACAGTGCGACTTACCATTTCTGTCCAAGTCCCCCTCTACTGGCATAGGAGGCTTTCCTTTATTGGTGTTGAACTGTAAAGGCTGGTTGTTTCTCATAGGATCTAAGGGCATTTGAGGACCAATTAAACCTATTCAAAAAGTAGATGTTATGTATGAGTTCACTCTAATATATGAGAATATAAGTACCTATGTACTGTTTCAATATGTATATTTACAGAAAGGAAAGAACAACATAGGTAATCACAGATTACAAAGCTCACCTCGTGACAGCAAAATTCAATTCAAACATATTTCTTAGTACATGTATATTGGCTTTTAAAGGCAAAACCACTCAAGCAGAAAAAGTAGGTCAAGGTCATTTTATGAAAGTTTGATCAAAGATACATCCAATATGCAAGTTTGGTACATGTAGCAGTGATACTTTGCTCAATATTGGCTTTATAGAGAAAAATCACTCAAGCGGAAAAAGTAGGTCAAGGTCATTTTATGAAAGATTGATCAAAGATACATCCAATATGCAAGTAGTGTACATGTATCACTTATACTTTGCTCAATATTGGCTTTTAAAGGCAAAATCACTCAAGCGGAAAAAGTAGGTCGAGGTCATTTTATGAAAGTTTGATCAAAGATACATCTAATATGCAAGTTTGGTACATGTAGCAGTTATACTTTGCTCAATATTGGCTTTATAGAGAAAAATCACTCAAGCGGAAAAAGTAGGTCAAGGTCATTTTATGAAAGTTTGATCAAAGATACATCCAATATGCAAGTTTGGTACATGTAGCAGTGATACTTTGCTCAATATTGGCTTTATAGAGAAAAATCACTCAAGCGGAAAAAGTAGGTCAAGGTCATTTTATGAAAGATTGATCAAAGATACATCCAATATGCAAGTAGTGTACATGTATCACTTATACTTTGCTCAATATTGGCTTTTAAAGGCAAAATCACTCAAGCGGAAAAGTAGGTCGAGGTCATTTTATGAAAGTTTGATCAAAGATACATCTAATATGCAAGTTTGGTACATGTAGCAGTTATACTTTGCTCAATATTGGCTTTATAGAGGAAAATCACTCAAGCGGAAAAAGTAGGTCAAGGTCATTTTATGAAAGATTGATCAAAGATACATCCAATATGCAAGTTTGGTACATGTATCACTTATACTTTGCTCAATATTGGCTTTTACAGGCAAAATCACTCAAGCGGAAAAAGTAGGTCAAGGTCATTTTATGAAAGTTTGATCAAAGATACATCCAATATGCAAGTTTGGTACATGTAGCACTTATACTTTGCTCAATATTGGCTTTTAAAAGCGAAATCACTCAAGTGGAAAAAGTAGGTCAGATGCTGCATCTGATGCATGGGTTCACCTCAGCATCCAAAGATGAATCACTTGTGCAAGTTTGGTTACTGTAGCATCAGTACTTTGTCAGATACTGAGCTACCCCAAACTTCTTAACCAAGTCACTCAAGCGGAAAATGTAGGTCAGATGCTGCATACGATGCATGGGTTCACCTCAGCATCCAAAGATGAATCACTTGTGCCAGTTTGGTTACTGTAGCATTAGTACTTTGTCAGATACTGAGCTACCCCAAACTTCTTAACCGGACGTGGACGCGTGGGGTTATAGCATAAGCTCACTCAACTTCGTCGAGGTGAGCTAAAAAAGGTATGTTATGCTTTGTGCTAGTATGTACATACAAATGTATGCATTTTAAAAAGCTTTAAAGAAGATGTAAGGATGTTTGAATATGTTTTCTCTCACTTGAGAGTGATTTGTCTACAAAACAAGGTGTCAGGAAAAATGTTGTCTCACCCTGCAGGGTGAGATAAGCCCAATCGGGAAGTGCCTTTTAACTGTAACGTTATTGTGACATGCATTATTGTTGTGTTAGCCAGTCAAAATATGAAAAAGAATACATAAACATAGGTAATCACAGATTACGAAGCTCACCTCGTGACAGCAAAATTCAATTCAAACATATTTCTTAGTACATGTATATTGGCTTTTAAAGGCAAAACCACTCAAGCAGAAAAAGTAGGTCAAGGTCATTTTATGAAAGTTTGATCAAAGATACATCCAATATGCAAGTTTGGTACATGTAGCAGTTATACTTTGCTCAATATTGGCTTTAAAGAGCAAAATCACTCAAGCGAAAAAGGAGGTCAAGGTCATTTTATGAAAGATTGATCAAAGATACATCCAATATGCAAGTTTGGAACATCTAGCACTTATACTTTGCTCAATATTGGCTTTTAAAGGCAAAATCACTCCAGCGGAAAAAGTAGGTCAAGGTCATTTTACGAAAGTTTTATCAAAGATACATCCAATATGCAAGTTTGGTATATGTAGCACTTATACTTTGCTCAATATTGGCTTTTAAAGGCAAAATCACTCAAGCGGAAAAAGTAGGTCAAGGTCATTTTATGAAAGATTGATCAAAGATACATCCAATATGCAAGTTTGGTACATGTATCACTTATACTTTGCTCAATATTGGCTTTTACAGGCAAAATCACTCAAGCGGAAAAAGTAGGTCAAGGTCATTTTATGAAAGTTTGATCAAAGATACATCCAATATGCAAGTTTGGTACATGTAGCACTTATACTTTGCTCAATATTGGCTTTTAAAAGCGAAATCACTCAAGTGGAAAAAGTAGGTCAGATGCTGCATCTGATGCATGGGTCCATCTCTGCATCCAAAGATGAATCACTTGTGCAAGTTTGGTTACTGTAGCATTAATACTTTGTCAGATACTGAGCTACCCCAAACTTCTTAACCAAATCACTCAAGCGGAAAATGTAGGTCCTATGCTGCATCCCATGCATGGGTTCACCTCAGCATCCAAAGATGAATCACTTGTGCCAGTTTGGTAACTGTAGCATCAGTACTTTGTCAGATACTGAGCTACCCCAAACTTCTTAACCAAGTCACTCAAGCGGAAAATGTAGGTCAGATGCTGCATACGATGCATGGGTTCACCTCAGCATCCAAAGATGAATCACTTGTGCCAGTTTGGTTACTGTAGCATTAGTACTTTGTTAGATACTGAGCTACCCCAAACTTCTTAACAAAGTCACTCAAGCAGAAAATATAGGTCAGATGCTGCATCCCATGCATGGGTTCACCTCAGCATCCAAAGATGAATCACTTGTGCAAGTTTGGTTACTGTAGCATCAGTACTTTGTCAGATAATGAGCTACCCCAAACTTCTTAACCAAGTCACTCAAGCGGAAAATGTAGGTCAGATGCTGCATCCGATGCCTGGGTTCACCTCAGCATCCAAAGATGAATCACTTGTGCAAGTTTGGTTACTGTAGCATCAGTCCTTTGTCAGATACTGAGCTACCCCAAACTTCTTAACCAAGTCACTCAAGCGGAAAATGTAGGTCAGATGCTGCATACGATGCATGGGTTCACCTCAGCATCCAAAGATGAATCACTTGTGCCAGTTTGGTTACTGTAGCATTAGTACTTTGTCAGATACTGAGCTACCCCAAACTTCTTAACCAAGTCACTCAAGCAGAAAATATAGGTCAGATACTGCATATGATGCATGGGTTCACCTCAGCATCCAAAGATGAATCACTTGTGCAAGTTTGGTTACTGTAGCATTAGTACTTTGTCAGATACTGAGCTACCCCAAACTTCTTAACCGGATGCGGACACGGACGCGGACACGGACACGGACGCGGACGCGTGGGGTTATAGCATAAGCTCACTCAACTTCGTCGAGGTGAGCTAAAAACTCATTTTTAGCTCTGTTAGATAGTGAGAGGAAAAATAATCAATCACCAGATGTGATCAGGGACACGGAAATCAAACCCTTGTGTCCTGGATTTGCTTTTGTCAACAACTCAGCAAGCCTCGTCGTGGTACAAGCAAATCCTGGACACTTGGGTAGGATTTCCTTGTCCCTGACCACATCTGGGGATAGATTCTATTAATCTCAATTTTCCCCCTTGCAATCCCCTCTTCACACAGTATTGGTACATATATGTAGACTAAAGGGAGTTAGAGAGCATTACATTTACATGTGTATGGAAAATACTCAAAATTGGAATACTAGTAGACCGTGCGTACCAAGTAAACACAAGTATTATAAAGCATATCTTTACTACAGTACATGTACAATATACCTTCATACATATGTAGGTAATCACAAATTACAAAGCTCGCCTCATGGCAGCATGTTAACATGGGAGCAAACTTCAAGTATTAAACATTTTTTCCAAGGTAAATTTAAGAACGTTTGAACAGAGATACATCAATTATGCAAGTTTGATGCATGTAGCACTTATTGGCTTTCAAATTGAATCAAAAGCAAAACCACTTGCACAGAAAAAGTAGGTCAAGGTTGTTACATGATTTCAGACTCATTTGCAATTTTTTGGGGTTTTTTTGGCCTAAGGCTCATTCATGTAAAAGTGGGTTATTATCAATAAATGTAATAAAATCTGGTTACCTTGGTTAAAAGACATTGTACTTCTCTAAACTGCAGGTTCCAACTCCTGAAAAAAAGGTAAAAGGATAAAATAAATCTAACCGAAGCATAACAGGCAAGGTACTGGTAAGGTCTTATCTTGGATAGAGTTTATTTAAAACTACTAATTAATTTGTATAATTAGAAAATGCCTATTACCTATTGGATGCTGTGTTTGCTTTTCATGGTTTAATTGATAAAATGTTAAGTAAAAGACAAAAATTGTACTGCTGTTTTGTAGATTATCGTAAGGCGTTTGACAGTGTTAATAGACAAAAATTACTATGGAAATTATCTAGAAATGGAATTACAGGAAAACTCCATTCTATTGTTAAATCTATTTATACAAATATAAGGACATGTGTAAAATATAATGGTTGTACTTCAGATTACTTTGATTCAGAAAATGGGCTTATGCAGGGTGAGGGGTTATCCCCCTTTTTATTTTCTATGTATGTAAATGACTTTGAAAACTACCTTATTGAAAATTCAGTAGAAAATGTAGAACTGAAAGATCTGTCATTGTTTTTATTACTGTATGCAGATGATACTGTACTTTTCTCAGAGAGTAGAAGTGGCTTGCAAAATATGTTAGATACACTATCTTCTTATAGTAATGAATGGAATTTACATGTAAATGTTGATAAAACAAAAATTGTGGTTTTTCGAAATGGTGGAAAATTGAGTAAATCTGATAAATGGTTTTATAATGGGGAAATAATTGATGTAGTGGATAATTTTAGTTATTTAGGATTGAACTTATTGTACAACGGTAAATTTAATAGAACTCAGCATGTATTAGCTTTACAAGGTAAAAAAAGTATGTTTCAAATTTTGAAAATATGTAATGAAAATTCGTTGAATATTGAGACAAAATTACACGTTTTTGATACATATGTTAGTAGTGTACTCAATTATTGCTGTGAAGTCTGGGGCTTTCACCAAGCCAAAGATATTGAGAGGGTTCACACAGATTTTTGTAAACGTATTTTGCATATAAAGAAGAACACCCCAAATTGTGTTGTGTTTGCAGAATTGGGGCGATTGCCATTGTCTGTTAAAAGAAAGCTAAAAATTTTGAAATATTGGGTTAAATTATTACAAACAGATAATTGTATATTGAAAACTATTTACAAATATATGTATGAGAATATTGAAATTAATCATAATTGGTTATCTGATGTAAGAGATTTACTGCAAAAACTTGGACTTGCCTATGTTTGGGAAAATCAGTACATTGAGAATAAAACACATTTTTTATCTACTTGCTCACAATTATTAACTGACTCATTCATTCAAGAAATGCACTCTTATTTTGATAATTCTCCCAAGTGTATGTTGTATAAGCACCTGCCAGATAGTTTCTGTTTACAATATTATTTAAGAAAAGGTTTGCCAGAAAATTTTATGACTATTTTGAGTAAATTTAGAACATCATCACATGAACTGCTAATTGAAAAAGGTAGATATTATAATACTGATAGATCACAGAGGAAATGTGTAAAATGTAATAGTAATGACATAGAAGATGAGTTTCATTTTGTTTTATCTTGTCCTTTGTATTCAGATTTACGTAAAAAATATATCAAATGTTACTATTGGAGAAGGCCATCGATGTTCAAATTAGTTCAACTTTTTTCAGTTAGGAACAGAAAAGCACTATGTAACCTTTCTAGATATCTTGTTAATGCACTTTTGCTTAGAAATTCATAATATAAAAATCATATGTCCATCCTCCATAATATTATTTCTCTGTAATCACTCTGATGCTCTCACTTGAATATCATATTGTAATATCTTATTTGAAATATTTGTCATACCAATGAACTATATGTTTCAAGGTTCCAATAAACTAAACTAAACCTGGATAATTACCTTGTTTGGTGGTATTATCGAGGGATATAAAAGCTTGTTTTTACTTTTACATCAGTGGCGAAAGTTTGGCATTATATAGGGGGTTTATATAGAAAGAATTCTGTTCCTAAAACCAGAAGTCTCTGATGAGACTGAAGCTCTACTGGCTTTTTTTTTTTTGGTTAAATTCACTTAAGTTACACCCACTTTAAAAGACCCTTTGGGTAAGGGGCTCACATAAAATATCAGGTGCACATCTACACCACAGACACATAATAATGCAAAAAGATTAACTCTCTGTAAATTGTACTTTCTGATACCTGGTTTTCACAAGATAACAGACTTACATATGAGAAAATGACCACACCTATTTTCAAAGACCCTAGGGTCAAGGGCTCAAACAAAATCTCAAGGTATACAACTACACCACAGACTCATGGTATCAGGTAATGCAAAAAGAATTTACTCTCTATCAATTATACTTTCTGAGAAGTGTTGTTCACAAGATTACAAAGAGTTATATAAGAGAAAATGACCACACCCATTTCTATGACCCTGGGATAAAGAGGCTAAAAAAATATCAGCCGCACAAATAGACCAGAGACTGCATGATTATAATTCAAAAAGAATTAACTAAAAACTCTCAATAATATTTTCTGAAAATTGGGTGTTCACAAGCATGACAAGGTTACCAGTACATTGACTTATATAGCAGAAAATGACCACACCCATTTCCAAGACCCTGGGGGTCAGAGGCTAAAACAAAATACCAGGCATACAAAATGTACAAATAGACCAGAGACTGATTATAAAGCAAAAAGAATTATCTCTCTATCAATTATACTTTATTAGAATTGGTGTTCACTAGATTACATAGAGTTACATGTATACTGGAGAAAATGACCACACCTATTTCTAAGACCCTGGGGATCAGAGGCTCAAACAAAATATCAGGCAAACAAATAAACCAGAGACTGCTTACAAAGCAAAAAGAATAATCTTTCTATCAATTGTACTTTCTGGGAATTGGTGTTCATAATATTACATAAAGCTATATTAGATTTAGAGAAAATGTCCACACCCATTTTCGAAGACCTTGGGTGTCAGGGGTTCAAACAATATGTCAGGTCAACAATATGACCAGACACTGGTTATAATGCAAAAAGAATTAACTCTCTGTCAGTTATACTGTCTGAGAACTATTGTTTGCAAGATTACATTAAGTTATAATAGAGAAAATGACCACACCCACTATTGTATACCCTGAGGGTCAGAGGCTCAAACGCAATATCAGGTACACAACTACACCATAGACTGGTTACGGTATACATGTAATGCAAAAAGAATTAACTCTCTATCAATTGTTCCTTTTTTAGAATTAGTGTTCACTAGATTACATAGTTATATAATTATAAGAGACAGAAGTCTCGTCAGCTCTTCTGGTTGTTTCGTTAAATTCATCTAAGTGACACAACCATTTTCTAAGACCAAAGGGTCAGAGGCTCATAAAATACATCAGATTCACAAGCGTAACAAGATGTAAGTCTGAGTATAATGCAAAAAGCTCATTATAAATTACATTTATGCTTTCTGATATTGGTATTCAAATATTCATGACATGTATTTAATTTGTATTCGATTATTTGTTATTACAAGGACTTATAAGAGCATCCAGATTCCAGGGCTGTCGCTGGGAATTTTGGGACAGGGGGAAATTGCTATATTTTTACCAAACTGGGACTTTTCTAGCTAATAGGAAATATTTCAAATCTTCAATGTTAACCTTGACGCAGTTTTAAACATGTTGAATAAAAATCTTTTTAAGGCATATTCAGGGTCATGTGCAATATAATCTCTAATACATGGTCCTTTTATCACACTTTCTCTATCTCAATCTCTGTTATATGTTTGATTCAGGGCCGCAGTCTGTGAATTGGGAATTTTTATGAACCAAATTGGGGGAAAAATGTTATTTTGTATTGGGAATGGGGCAAAATATTGGCCTTAAATTAGGCCTAGTAAGGCCTGGCATCCTCAAAATTAGAAATTTAGATGTCTGACAGCCGGATTTATTTGAAAAAAAAATTATACTTGGTATAACTAACGACGGTTTAAGTGTTAAGGGAGTGAAGCCTAAAGCCTTAGGTTTGGAGTAGACAATTATAACTCTAAAACATGTAGGCATGACAAGCTGTGGTCCCAACTAGCCACACTTGCCAGTGATGTACGTGGTATCCATAGACTTGAACGTGCAACACCCCCCCCCCCAAAAAAAAAATAAAACCCCAAAAAACCTGGTAACATCATATATGAGAGGGATCCTGAACATGAAAGGTACGTATGTGTAATTTTTTCATTTTGATGACAATGTGGAAATTATACAGAGACATGCAGTACCTTGTACACATGATAAAATCTCGCACATTTTTATATGTTGATGCAATAAACGACAGTTTCGATCTCAGGACCATCCCCCCTCAAAAAAAAAACCAGTCAAAACGGACTGTGGATTTCTTATTGCTTTGCAGGCGACCAGTAAAAGTTGCCAATTATTTTTTTTAATAAATTTATTTTACAATATGGCAGTAAGAGAGGTTAGGTGGAGTTCGGGGCACATGTTTTCAGGTATCAAGGTGCAGCTTTTGCTTGAAAATACTCCATGATATCAGTGTGTGAGATTGATAATTGAAGTCTAATAGACATTCCGTCTATAGAGATTTTAGATCCTATAGACCGCAGCAATTTACTGTAGACTAAAATAAAAATGACCCCCAAAAATCTTATCTTTTATGCATTTTATTGGATAAAACAATTGACTTTTTTCAAAAATAGACTCATAGACAATGATTCAAAATCCATAGAAATTCTTATCAATCTTATAAATTTTATGTGATTTTGATGCTGAAAATTCCTAAAGACAAGTTGGTCTATGACTTTTTCAATTGCTATAGACCGATCCAGTTTGCTGTAGAAATTGGCCATAGGGCCACCGTTAGTTTCGCACACTGTCTGATATTTACAGAATTTGGAAACATTTTTTACAATTTTTGTACTAGAGCTTTGACCATTATTTTCTTAATGCAAGTGGCACATACAGCCATGTGCATGTTTAAAATGAAAAGCCACGTATACTGACCAGTGCGCGAGCGGTACTGGATGTTTCAAGATTGACGTCGTTTATGTGTGCATAAGAATAACATTGTCTTGTTAACCTTAGTTACAACATGCTTTGACTTTCTTTCCCTTCAACATGTTCAAGGCAAAATATTGCCATACCAAGCTTTTTTCCTTATGCTGCATGCATGTAATTACAGGCAATAAATAAATAAAAACAAATATTCCAGCAGTTTGGGGTTCTCAATAAATTCTCAGCTACCTGTACCACTCTTAACCAGTCTAACTACCACCAAAAAGGTGTAAATAAGCTAAAACTCAGTGTAAATTAACTAAAAGTGCAGTGCTTGTAAAATCGTCGGTGCTCCTTCCAAGCCTCGTTCTCAGAATGAGCATTAACGGCAGCATAATAACACGGCCCGTTTCAGAATGCAAAAGGGCCAAGGGATTACAAGTATTGTTTCACCCCATGACAATGCCACACTGTGAATAAGAAAAGTTAAACCAAGGACTTATAAACAGAAGGATTCGCAACTCTCTACACCGCCTTTAGAATAGTAACGAAAACTCGCGTGTAACGAGATCTGAACGAGATCAAAACATTGTCCAGTCCTATCCGAGAAGGGTGATCAAATAACATGATTTTCTCAAGCATCACACAATAAACATATAAAATATTGATACGTACATGTAGATGAAACCTTACTGTTTCAATAAATACCAATTTTATCAAAATATATTGTAATATTGTTATAAAATCTAGCTTCAAAGCGGAGCCTTGACATTCGCCGTTATGACCCAGATATCGTAAAAGAGAGATAAATAGGCATATGCTCTGTCCCATTTTCTTAGTAATTACTAGACATACACATAAAATATTGGTGGCAAATCGAAAATGAAAACCTAGTGCGTGCATTAGAACCAATTCTGATTAATTTATTCGACGATTTCATTGTATACCGGAGGTTCAAAAGTAGAGGTTTTCACTCTTCGGTATGCCCGGCCATTTTCTGAAAGAGGCAGACAGCCCAACGCTCTGACCCATTTTCTCAAACTAGACAAGATTTACATATGAAATATTGTTATCAAAATAAAGACTAAAACCTAAAGTGTGCATTAGGACCAATTTTATTTAATTAATTCGACAATTTTATTGTTTTACGGGGCTTCGAAAATGGGTGTTTTCACTCGTCGGTACGCGCGGCCATTTTCTGAAAGAGGTAGACAGCCCTACGCTCTGACCCATTTTCTCAAACAAGACAAGATTTACATATGAAATATTGTTATCAAATTAAAGACTAAAACCTAAAGTGTGCATTAGGACCAATTTTATTTAATTAATTCGACAATTTTATTGTTCTACGGGGCTTCGAAAATGGGTGTTTTCACTCGTCGGTACGCGCGGCCATTTTCTGAAAGAGGTAGACAGCCCAACGCTCTGACCCATTTTCTCAAACTAGACAAGATTTACATATGAAATATTGTTATCAAAATAAAGACTAAAACCTAAAGTGTGCATTAGGACCAATTTTATTTAATTAATTCGACATTTTCATTGTTTTACGGGGCTTCGAAAATGGGTGTTTTCACCCGTCGGTACGCGCAGCCATTTTCCCAAAAGGCGAAGGCAGCTAGTCAACGCTCTGACCCGTTTTCTCAAACAAAACAGAAGGAATATTGTTATCAAAATAATTAATAAATCCTAATGCGTGTATTAGTACCATTTTCATTTCATGATACCTGATATTAATAAGAATACAAGACTTCGAAAATGGGGGGTGTTTACGATCACCTGTTTCCCACGGCCTGTAACGAAGAAGGTAAACAAGCCATCTAAAAACCATTTTTTCTGTTTTATTTTATTAAGTATCTAAGAAAAGTTGTTTTTAAAATAAAGCTGGACTTTTGTTTGTATCTGCTAGAATTATTTTTCATGTATAGATGTCGATAATTGACCATAATATAACTGCCTCAGATATAAGGGATCTCGACGCAAGTTCGCCCTCGCCATTACGACCACGAGTACAAGATGACCTATATAAATAGGCCCGATTTAATTTACCATTTTCTCGACTGTTTCAAAACATAATATCAAAATATTGGTACCAAAATGATCAGGATAATCTATCCTATTTATTCAAGTCGTTTTTATGTTGTCATAATTAACACATTTAGGGCATTCATGGTTTTGAATAACACAACCTTAACATCTCGTTGCCAAATTTGCATATCAAAAGGGCACGCGAGATG
The DNA here is from genome assembly GCA_028142955.1 of Pinctada fucata. NCBI lineage: Eukaryota > Metazoa > Mollusca > Bivalvia > Pterioida > Pteriidae > Pinctada > Pinctada fucata. The sequence continues at coordinate 58,963,197 of AP027105.1, forward strand.
TTAACGGGAAAAGACGAGATTCCAATCCTTCTGTTTATAAGTCCTTGGTTAAACAAATATCTGTCGAGTGGAAACTATAAGCGAAGTGAAAGTAAAGGAATACGTCATGATCTGACGAACACCCACTCTTTTGAATTTACTCTGACCAAGACAAAATATAACAAATTTGGCAATTTCTTCTGGCGAATCTTCGTGAAAGGATAAGCAAATCAATCAAAGTTATAAAGAAGAACTTCTTGCATAACAAAAAGTGTCAATCTACTGATAAATTTTACAAATCGTACAGCTCTGCTCTTCAAGTTTTCGGCAATTTCCGTGAGCTTCCAAGCAATCGCACGTTCTCGGACCTTTCCGTCGCACGCTCGGAAATTGTTGGACAACTCGTGATCACAAAAGTTCAAATTCACCTGTTTCACCTGTCCTTGAGATCTTCTTGGTCCATCTTTATGGCTATAACTTTTATGTTTCGCTTCTGGGCCATAACAGTCAGGAGTTTTGCAAGTGGCCACTGAATTTCTTTGGGAGAAACTGAATTTTCTTACATTAGTACGACAATATTTTTTTTTGAATTTATATTTGTGCCCCCTAGTTCGGATCTGAGATATGGGGAATATATTCTCCTTATTGTTAATATTGTCTATGTCATGAATAATTCTGAAAGTTTCAACTATATGTGATGGGCTCTAAGACGTTGGTACAGGAGAGTTGGTACTCCTAACTGCTTTAACCTATCAGCAGTGGCGGATCCAGCGCCCCCTTTGCCGGGTGGTCAAGGGGCGAATTTTGCCGATTTTTACTGAAAATGGGGCAAAATATACCTGTTTTTGGAAAATTTAGGGTCAGTGCCGGGGGGGGGGGGCGGACGCCCCCCCCCCCCGCACCCCCCTGAATCCGCCACTGATCAGTGTAATTCAAGTGTGATAAAAAAAAGAACTAATCCTTGTGGCCCTACATTGTACATTTTCTATAACCATGGCTTCATTTTTATACATGTATATGACTGACCACACATTGCTACCCGCATATTCGAGGTGGGAGCGAACTAAACTCTTATATACAGAGTCAGGGACTTTTTATACGTCCCTGACAGGGTTGAGAAAATATCATTTTTCTAAATATGTAAACTGAGTTCTTTTTATAAGGCCCAGTTTGGTGTTTGCTTTCTTTATTTGTGTATTGATGAGTAATTGAAATTTTAGCTTGTCATCTACTGTAATTCCTAGATCTTTCTCGCTATTGCATTTTGAAATATTTTCAACATTCATTGTGTAAGTTGTCTCATTTGGCTTGCCCAAGGACTTATAACCTGTTTTTAAGTCTTTAGCTTTCCTAGATGGAGATATTTACATTTTGACATACGTCAAGTTGGACTCCATTTATCTGACCATGATGTAAGACTATCAATATCTTCTTGTAATTTATCTCGTTGTTCTTAGTTATTGACCACTGAATAAAGTTTAGTATCGTCAGCAAATAGTTAGGCACTGATGCTGTGTATAACGTCAGGCAGATCATTTTTATATATATCAAGAACAATGTTGGACCTAAAACACTGCCTTGAGGTATACCAGTAATTACATTTGACCAGATTGACTAGGATCCGTTTAAAACCACTCTCTGTTTTCTCTCTTTCAAAAAGCTGTCTCATGATCCAGGTTTGTAAATCCCCCTATACCACGCCCTTTGAGTTTTTCTAGTTATCTCTTGTGTGGGACTTTATCAAATGCCCTCTGGAAGTCTAAATAAGTGTAGTCTATGCTGTTCGGCTTATATATTTCAGGTGACCAGTCTTCTTAAACTTCTATATTAGCTGTGTTACGCAAGAGTGTTTCTTTCTAAATCCACGTTGATGAATTGTAAATAGTTTGTTTTTATCCCATGTAACACTGGTTTAAAGCAGATACACATACCATCGGGTACCTACATCCCGCCATGGCGACAGTTGATGCCGATTCGCATGTTTACATTATTCAATATCAATAATTTACACACTTTCAGGATATATTCTGATCTTCTTTTGATTCAAAAAATGTAAAACAATTCGTCAATTCATAAGTTTACGCAAAAGAATGAAAGAAAGAAAGAAAGAAAAAAGATTTTTCTTCTTCATTTTCCTAAGTGTTTCCCACCGCTTGTTGGAGCACTCTCCTTTCTGTTCAAAGATAAAACAATACATGCAAACACGAGTCAAGATTTAATTCATTTGAAGCACTATAAAATCATGAGAGTGACTATTTACATTTGGGACTGCAAGTAATGTGTTTTATCGTTCCTACTCATGAGAGAAACTGGATTTCAAGAGCATGGGTTGGGAGCATGAGTTGGGAGCATGGGGTGGGGGGGGGGGGGTTATTAGTCCCCTACCGGCAACGCCGAAGGGGACTCTTAGTTTCCTCTCGGTCTGTCTGTCAGTCTGTCCGTCTGTCCGAATATCAGTTTTCCGGACTTTTTTCTGCAACGGATAGAGATATTGAAATGAAATTTGATACACAGCTTGGTCTTGGAAAGTTACAGAGCAAGTTCGACTTTCGTCACGCTTGACCTATTTTTCGAGGAGTTATGCCCCTTGATGACTTTGAAAATTCTGTTTTGGTCAGTTTTCCGGAATTTTTTTCTGCAACGGATGGAGATATTCAGATGAAATTTGATACACAGCTTGGTCTTGGATAGTTACAGAGCAAGTTCGACTTTCGTCACGCTTGACCTATTTTCGAGGAGTTATGCCCCTTGATGAAATTCTGTTTTGGTCAGTTTTCCGGACTTTTTTCTGCAACGGATAGAGATATTCAGATGAAATTTGATACACAGCTTGGTCTTGGATAGTTACAGAGCAAGTTTGACTTTCGTCACGCTTGACCTATTTTTGGAGGAGTTATGCCCCTTGATGACTTGGAAAATTCAGTTTTTGTCAGATTTCCGGACTTTTTTTCTGCAACAGATGGAGATGTTCAGATGAAATTTGATACACAGCTTGGTCTTGGATAGTTACAGAAAAAGTTTGACTTTTGTCACCCTTAACTTATTTTTCGAGGAGTAATGCCCCTTGAGGACTCGGAAAATTTTGTTTTGGTCAGTTTCCGGACTTTTGACTGCGACATATAGAGATATTCAGGTGAAAATTTGATACATAGCTTGGTCTTGGATAGTTACAGAGCAAGTTTAACTTTCGTCACCCTTCTATTTTTTGAGGAGTTATGCCCCTTGATGACTTGGAAAATTCAATTTTTGTCAGTTTTCCGGACTTTTTCCTTCAACAAAGAGAGATATTCAGGTGAAATTTGATACTCAGCTTAGTCTTGGATAGTTACAGGGCAAGTTCGACTTCTGTCACGCTTGACCTATTTTTCGAGGAGTTATGCCCCTTGATGACTTGCACAATTCAGTTTTTGTCAGTTTTCCAGACTTTCTTCTGCAACAAATAGTGATATTCAGGTAAAATTTGATACTCAGCTTAGTCTTGGATAGTTACAGAGCAAGTTCAACTTTCGTAACGCTTGACCTCTTTTTCGAATCGATAAAGCAGATAAAACCTCAGAAAGTTTAATTAAAACTCATGTTTAATTGAAGAGTAATTCATAGGCAGAGTTGCAGGACATAAATATATGCCGCCGGTAGGGGACTTATATCGCTCAGCGATCATAACATTTTTATTTTTGTCATAAATTAATTCAGTGTTGCCTAATTAAGTAGATATAATATTCATAAGGTAGTATGTAATATTATGCATAAAATGCAGTTATTTGATTTCGTTTCGGTTAAAGAAGAAAAAGGGATGGGATAGGGAGAAGCGCTTCCTATTTTGAAATGATTGCCTGACCTCGTGAGGTCAGGCACACCTAGATTTGAAATTCATGAAACAAAACAAGAAGTCAATGCGGTGTTTGCATGTAATAATGATGAAAGCGCCGTTTACAAACATTCACAAGATCAGACAAAAACAGCATTCTCTTTTAAAGAGTTATCGCTCCTTTAACATGTACGCTTATATGTGATGATAAGATCTAGGTGGCTGAGTGGTCAAGGAGTTAATCTCTCACGCAGACGACCGGTGTTCGAGTCATTTGAGGGACGATCACTGGAAGAATTGATTTCGTTTACATTACACGCGGTCACTTGTTAATCTTAATTTTCAGCTTTTAAACATGGGAGTACATGTACAAAATCGTGGCACGTTGCAAACATGAGAAAGTATGTGTCTGATGGTAGATGTAGTACATATTGGACATTTTTCAAGTTAACGTACTTCGGACTTCGCACTCCGGACTTCGCACTTTAGGGCGCGATTATAGAAACGTTAAATCTGAACACACGTGGACGAAATGACAACGGAAAACTCCAATATGTATTTATACAAATGAAAACAAATTCTTCATGCAGAGTACTCTAAGTTCATTGGAATAGAATTTACATTTTGTGTTTGTGGCAAAGTCCCTTCGAAATGCGATGTCCGCGAACATGAAAAATGTCCATTTATTGCACATGATAGCGAACCACTTGACAAATCAGAAGCACTCATTTTGTTTACATGATACACGTGTTTTTTTATTGGTGGGGGGGGGGGGGGGGGGACTTCTATACATTACTACGGAGTTATCAGAAATGTATACTATACCGAGTTATAGATTCATTTCAACGTGTTCCTGTTTGTTTTATTTTGCAAAGGGTCCATCAAGTCAAGACTACGGCGTGAGGAGGGTCGCTGCTATTTTGCTAAGGTCAGGCAAGCTTTTTTGAAAAGCTTATACTTGTATGAGTTTATGTATAGAGTTAGTACTATTGCAACAAAACATATATCGATATGACCAATAGAACCATTATACACATGGATTGGATATCAATAATATACTGAGATATCAGGACATCAATATTCGTATAAATAGATAAATAAATAAATAAATAAATAGATAAATAAATAAATAGATAAATAAATAAATAAATAAATAAATAAATAAATAAATAAATAAATAAATAAATAAATAAATAAAAAGTCTGTACACTCCATAGGGAAGGGTGAAAGTTAGGGGGAAGAAGGAGAGAGGAAGGGAGCGGGAGGGGGAGGTAAGGGTCGGGAGGGGGTGGAAATAGGGGTGGGGGAGAGGGGTACCCCCCTGTCGGTACATCAAAGAATGTGGGCATTCCGGGAATACCTGATTGCTGTAAGCGGGCATGTGAAAGCCATCGTAGGATAACATTTTAGACAGAAATCTATGTATTCATACTATACTAGTAGCTATACATATATGTACTATAGCTATATATATTTTAAAAGCATTTGCCTCGTAACATCCTCGTGGTAAAAGCTACCTGGAGAAGGGGTTATCTCAGAAATCTTCCGCTTTTTTACTCAAATTATCTCTTGAACAGGAAACAGCAAATGAGTAGCTGGTCGAATGAGTGCCTCAAGGTAGTGTGATTGGGCCTATTTCATTCAATCGTGCTTTTCTTAACGGCATTTTTTATTATGTTAAGGAAAAATTGAGAATTATGCAAATGAAAACACTGTATCCATTTTAATTTTTCATAAGATGCCTGTTGATCGGCCATACAAGGACAGTGCGAGGTGTAGATATTGATTCCTTTTTAAATTTCGGTGTTCGTAAATTGTAGTTGCAAACTAAAATTCATGTAGAAATTTTATAGCAGCTCAACAATCAATGTTATGAAAAAAGGAAACATTTTTAAACACAAACTGACCATACTCTCTTAGCTTTCATTTTTTGTGTAGTCCAATTTAAATTTTTGTCCGTATTTTGTTTGCTCAGAAATAATGAAAGAGCATTGAGATTTATCCATGAAGATCAATGTTAGTTAGCTCACTTCAGTGGCGGATCTAGGATTTCATAAAAGGAGGGGCCCAAGGTTTCAGCTCGAAGAAAATTGTTCACGGAAAAACTGACAAGCAAAAAAAAAAAAAAAAAAAAAGTTCGAGACGAAAAACGTGAACCTCAAGACTACTGATCTAATTAAGAAATGGGGTGGGGAGGGGAGTTGATTCATTTACTTTAGTTTATAGGTAAACTGGCGAGCGTAGCGAGCCAGAAATTTTTTTTAAGATATGAAGTTTTCATTTGTTTATAAATTAAGTCATCCGTACATGTATATAAACAACTTTATTCTATATTGGCGAGCAGAGCGAGCCGTAAAATTTTTGAATAGATGGTTACATTTTGTCATAAGAATACAATCTCTCTCTAATTTTCCATGCTCCATTTTTGTTTGACCAATTTGGGAAGGTTGGGAGGATTAGGGCATTACAACTCCACAACCTGGTTAGATCGGCCCATGAAAATGAAGCATTTGGTAATTATTCAAGTGTCAATTTGATTTTGAATTTTGTATATATTTTGTTTATGACAAATGAATCCGTTCAAACACGATGACAAAGAAAGTTGATGACAAAGTGAAGACGAAAAAATTAACAACTAATGAAAAATTTAGTGCGGCGAGCGAAGCGAGCCGAAAATTTCCCCAAAAGTAAAGAGAATAAGCATAAAAAGAGTACTCTGAATCAATAACTTTGGGTGAAAAAGGGGGGGGCCCGGGCCCCCTGGGCCTCCCTCTAAATCCGCCACTGCACTTGACTATTAGAAAGAGCCAGTGATGCCCCGGGCATCATAAAAGGGATGTACAGATGAACCAGCTTTAACCAAAATGTCGTACTGAAGTCGATGTTTCAAGGCCAAAAACTTACCTATTTTGAGAAAGGACATGTCACAAGAACGTACCGTCTTCGTAGACCATGATTTTCCCCTCCTTTTCACTTTTGGTATCGGACTCAGTAACGTGGCTCGCCTCGATGCAAGGAACACGTGTGTAAATATGATAGCCTCATCACTTACAAATCAAACATTACTCTCAGTGTGAAGCTAAAACAAACTCCAAGGTGAGTGTCACAAGGTCAGACTTTTGGTACCAACAGAAAGGTCTCGACACCAGGGTTACACATTTTTCTCACATATGGCAAATTTCTTGCAGTGTGATTGACTACGGAGAACTAATTAATAGTCTAGGTGCCATTCATAAAACCCAAAAATTTGGTACCAAAAGAACGTCAATGTAATTGTCTTAAAGTCTCAAGTTCAAATTACCATTTTACTCGTCGTCAATAAAATGGGGGAAAACTATGGATTTTCGATGAAAAATCGTTGAAAATTGTGAAAATAAAGTATCTTTTTTCATACTGTAGCTAAAGAAACAATTTTGGTACCAAACGCACAATAAATTTATTGCCTTTCAATTTAAATAATACGGAAGTCAGATAAGCAATTTGCTGGTACGAAAAATTGGGAATAACAATTACTTTTTTAATGAGAAAACGCTGAAAATTTGCAAAATGCGATGAACTTATGCAAACTGTAATTAGTACGAGGAACAACATTTATGGTACCAAAAGTAATTTTTTTTTCTATTGTCTTTTATTCTGAATTCGTGACGTTGTTCTAATCCCTACGTCAATGTTTGTCGAAAAGATAATGTTTTGCAACTTCGAAATATGTTCTTAAAATAAGCTCCAAGTTATTCAGTCGACAAGAATGCCTAGGTGCTGATGATTGATTGATGTATGCAGGACTCTGATATATCATTTGATTGTTTCTGGTCGTATATTTCTAAAAAAAAAAAAAAAAAAAAAAAAAAAAAAAAAAAAAAAAACACACCTCAGATGTATAATAATACGTAAGTGTTCCAACTTTTTCTGGCCGTATATTTCTATAAAAAAAACGATAATACGTAAGTGTTCCAACTATTTACCTTTTTTGAAGAAAGTTTTAAACCAATTTGGATGCACCAGACACGTGTTTCGGATAGAAAAACCCTCATCAGTGATGCTTCAAATCAAAGTGACTTCATGACACAGCCAAAATCCTCTCCAGCGGCGCCCCTGGCCATATTTTCTAAACTTAAAAAATTGCTTTCACTTTGCAGAGAGCAAATTCAGATGATATTTATTTGATCACTACTTACCATCACAATGGCATAAAAGATTCAGTGAGGAAGTTGCATCTCTGAAAATGAAGTGCAACTGCTTGATATTACATGTACTGGCAATGAGTTGACCAAGAATCCATCCGATTGATTAAGAACTAGTATTATACACATCATAGGTTCTCATGAGGTTCCTGCTGAAATCACTAAAGATGTAGGTATTATCATGATTACATTTTTGGTTAAGCCTCTAGGTAAATCAAAAATGTAGTCATGATAATATTAAGAGAGTAGATTTGATGATGAATATCATCAACATATGATGGTATTGGAGAGGCAAAGATTGTTCTGTGGGAAGCCTTTGAAGTGGTATTCCGTGTCAAATTTCAGAGCAGGTAATTCAGATATTGAAAAGATGGCGACTGAGGCCTCCATATTCATAGATACTTACTATGGTTTAGAGAATCTAGACAGTATATCTGATGTCAGGTCCAGTGTACGGTTGAATAAAATGGGCAATAAGAGTTCAAAACTCTTGGATGACCATTACCACCAACAGTTAATTGAGGTATTTCAACAACAAAAAAATGTTAAGAAAGCATATTTTTAGCCATGCTTAAGGTAACATTCTTAAGATGCAGTTCATCAGTTGAAAGAATTTATAAAAATATATTGAGACCTATTGTAACAAGTATTAGCTTTTACAAAAAGCTTGCCGGCAGTTAGCTTGTAAAATACTAGTAAGAAAAAATTGGAATAAACGATTTATGTTCTTGTTGACCAATCGCACATTTCCGGGCTTTTCCGTTTTTATTTCCGATTCAAGCTACGGAAATTTCCGAAGATCTGTGATTGTTGTAGGACGTATCGGTACAAAGACTTTTCGATGCATCTTTCGGACGAAAGTGCACTGATACGATATGACTTTCATTTGTCAAGTCATCTAGACTCTTGAGCCGACCTGATGAAAGTATCTTATGCACATGAATAATATTGACGAATATTTGCATATTTTGTAATTGTCCACCAATCATATTGCCAAGAGTTATTTTATCCGTGCAAGTATGTCACGACTGACTACAGTATACCGGCAGTCATGACTGCCGGTAATAGTATTTTGCCAATCGCGTCTGTACCTCTATCTTTTCTCCTGTTGATTTGTTTCAGATGCACATGAAATCTGAGTTGTGCAACCAACTAACCCATAGATGTGACAAATTCTGTGCTCACATTTAATGTTTTGGAAGGGAATTGTCAGAGTACAATGCAAAGGAGGCATTCATACAAGGATATTTTGATCAACCATGTAAGAGAGGTTCTTTGTAAGAAGTAGTTGCACACAAGTATTACAATTGCATGTTGATGAACCGACAAGGCAATAAGAAAGGAGATGATATCCAACAAAACTGGGTACTTACATACATAGCACCAACATAAACACACCAAAACACCTCAAGTAAAAACACAGAGAAGACAATGACATCGGCGTTCTTTTGATATCAATCGCGTTTTTCCAATTTTCAACGGGTTTTTTTTTTTGGAAAATCTCACTTTTACCCCAAAATTTCGAACTGCCCAAGGATGCCAGGGTGGCATCCGCCGGATGATCAAAGTAGAGGGTATTGAAATCACTTTCATGCAAAATCACTTTGTGCGTACCATTTTGTGGGTCCCCCCCCCCCAAATTGCCATTTGGAAACCAGACTAGTATAAGTATTATGTCAGAGTGTCAGTACAGGAATTCTATTCCATTATTTTGCCTAAAAATGTTGGTCCTCGACAAAATAAAACAGTTAAAATTATTTTTTTTACGGAGATTAAATTTTGTCGGATTGCTGGTATTCGGAATTTCAGTCTTATAATTGGGGGGGGGGGAGGGGGTACCTCTCCCCCCCCCTCCCACCCCCTTACCTCCCCCTCCCGCCCCACCTCCCTCCCCCTCCTTTCCTTACTTCCCCCTCCCGCCCTCTTCCTCCCCCTCCCTCCCATTTTCCCCCTTCCCTCCCTCCTCCCTCCTCCCTTTCACCCTGTCCACCCCCTCATAATTCTTGATAGTGAAACCATGATATATGAAATCCCTATATTGGTGGGATTACAAAATAGGCACAATATAGGATCGACCGGCTCCATTCTCCTTCTCCACCCTATTTTGTACACATACTGCACGTCAAGTCAGGTCACTATAATCTTTGTTCGTGGCTTTTTAAAATACCTTAAACTATTCTAAAATATAGGTACCACATGGAAGGGAGTAGTCATAGTTAGGTCATTAATATTTCGAAATATATATAGAGCATGACGAGATTCTGTATCGGCTTTAAAGATTTTGTTTTTCCCGATCAGCATGTTATTGTAAGTCCGTTACTGACAGCATATAGTACTCCAGGTAAGATCTCTACATCAGTAGCTTTATGTGAACTTAATTGATCCAATCATGTCAATCATAACGGAGTGATAATTGCTACCCTAGTTTTCTTAATTCACGATCTTTTGAGCATGGTAGGTGACTGTATTTGGCAGGCAGGTGTAGAGGAAAGATGATCCGGCTTCTGTGTCCGTATACCCATTATAACTTAAATATTCGGTATGTGTAATCAATGAAAACTTTCTACTTGTAGATAGAGGTCAAAAGGCTAATCAGTAAGATTCACCCGATACTAGAGTAATGGCGGATTTGTTGTATCTGTGGGACTATATACAACGGGACCTCATCCTAGCAGGGGACCAAAACTACACTGAAGAGCCTATAGAAATCACGTAAGTAACATGCATGCGACATGCATTGTTTTTGTGACACACGTTAAAATACTTCAATGCATTCATCAATATTATAATAATACAGTTCTTTAATATGTTATAAATGTTCAATGTTATATGTTTCAAAGTGTGACAGATAGACAGACGTACAGACGTGTCGGATGGTAACAATAATATCCATGTATGGGTTTAGATAATCAAGTTCGTCAAGGGATCTGACTTATGATTTTTGAAAAAAAAAAAAAACGTATGGTAACAATAATATCCATGTATGGGTTTAGATAATTTTCCCTGGAGGGTCAAGTTCGTCAAGGGATCTGACCTATGATTAAAAAAAAAAAAACCCGCAAAGACAGGTGAAATAAGCAATTTTCTGTAATACAGATTGATATATACAATTAATATACGGTATATTATATTTATACTAGTGGAAAGTTCAAGTACTCTCGTTTACATACATGTATAAAATGAAATGATCAACACTTTGAAGTCTTTATTTCCAAAACGTTTTCGACCCACGGGCTCTTCAGTGGAAATGTTATCATTTCATAAAATTTCCACTTAAGAGCCCGAGGGGCGAAAACGACTTAAAAGTGTTGATAATTTCTGATTTTTTTTTTTCATAAATTTATACTATATATGTATTTAAAAACCAATATGTTTAGCATGTCGTGTCAGCCGATAGCTAGCTTATTATGGGATATTTCAAACAGGTTCCATATACTTGCATGATTAATAATAGCGTGAGTACTTTAAAATTGGTCTAAAACCTGGAGTTCATATTTGTGTCGTATAAATATTGCACGATGTTTGTTTTAGTGATGAGAGCACCTGACTAGCAACATTGGAACTTCAGTTTTCAATCTGTTACGCACAACTTACGTATATTTGATAAAGCCCTTCGGTTAATTAAAAACCATTTTTATGAATCTTATTTTCATATATACGACTAATATTCAATTCATTTTATTTTACTCGAAAATCATACATTTTTGGTTTGCACTCTTACGTTAAATTCATAATTTTGATTCCATACTATTCTTGTTTTGATGTCGTAGTAAAAAAACTTTACAGAAAATTTGTTTATGAATTTTGCCATGAGGTATATGTTACAGCGATAAAATTTCGTTTGATACAAGTCCTTACTAAATTAAACTCCGTTCTTATAAAATATTGCCTAATTTCGTGTAATTTATTAATGACCGTAAGCATTTACAATGTATATAAATCTGATTCATCTTTTCACGATAAGTCATCATGATTACAAAGGTGAATCAAAACGTAGATCGTATTCTTATTAATGTTCAGTTTGTCGGTAATCTCGTGGGAACCAATTACGCCCCAACCCGGACCAAATAACCTGTAGTATCATCAAGTAACCGGGAAGTGCGATCAATCCCTGTGCCCCTGGCTGAATTGTTTTCTTCTCACACAAAGCTGGATTTATTAAGTCTTTGAAAAAAATTATAAATGTCATTATTTAATAGCCCAATTAGAAATTACAACTGACACAGAGATTCACATTAATTATTTGCTATTAATCAATAATTCAGCACATATCTTAGTGAATTGGAGGTTGGGATCAGCTCTATCTCATGATTTTTTTTCTGCTTCGGCGAAGGATATGCTACGCATGATAGTTTTGTAACTTGATGGGACTACTTTATTCTTTGTTCGTTTGATATTTCTGTTTCTTGATTGACATGGCGTCCTTTGTTCATTTGACAATCATGAACATGTGATGAAGATACATGGTACTTGTACCCGTTATTGTAATATACTACGGAGATCCGTTGTCTTCCGATACATCAGTAAGATGAAGGGTGTTGTAGTTTCTTATCACCCGACACTGAGATTCGAACCCTCGACCTATCATGGGTACCGTGCTAACAACTAGAATTCTTCGTTCACCCGAGGGCCCGACCACCTGTCTTCGCTGAATGTCGGACAAACTCCTCGAATGATTGCATGCATGACTTTGCTTCGTCCGGCGGAGCACGGACTGTTTTTCGTATGCCTTGTGTTTTTGATATCCATTTTTTAAAGCTTTTTACTTTGGCCCATGTGATTTGCTGTCTTGTTTGTATGATCATCTTACATGGAGGAATCTTTTGTGCATATCAATTGTGCTTCGAGACCAGTTGGTAACCGGACAAGATGGAGGGTCGTGTGCACGCAATCCGGACGACAATAATAACCACACGATTTACCACCGGCAACATGGCAGATAGCCGTCCTAAGTCGGCCCCAATTGCCCATTTGTATCGTTTGTTTATGTGTAGTCTGCAGTGCTCCGGTGTCGTATTTGGTGTTCCATGTCCATTTTACGTCTCTTTTTGTGCTTGTCTGACCTGTACTTTCGCATGGGAGTGTTTCGATATTTTGCTGTGAGCATATATACTTCAACGAGTCTTGTTAGATATCCTTTGTTATCTATATAGATTTATTCAGATATGATATCCAATATGTATTCATAAAATCCGTTACTAAGGATGACGGGGATGACTTTCTGACTTTGTCAGTTTTCCATCAGATAATTCTTGTCAGTTTTGCTCTTTCCTTGGTGATTCTTTATTTTACTTTCCTGTTTCAGAGAGATATGTTATCCTCAGTTCCCAGAGGACCAGTTCAGGACGGTGGCTGTAGTCCCTGCGGTAAGGAACTATTAGATAATTTTCCTTATTTGTATCGACTAAAAGCGTTGCACTTGATACACTGTAATATTTGACACGCTTATAAATATACATGGTTCGGCGGGGGTTATTCTTTCAATATGTCTAAATAGGCGAGTTTCGCGAAGCCTGTAGCAATCGCAGACATCACGTGATCCGATATGTGTGACAAGATGTATAAATTGAGTGAATTTCACAAGCCAGGCATCTTAGTCTTAGCAATGTTAAACGTCTACAAATTCAATAACATCATGTAAGAACAGATAAATTAGCAGTATGGACCAGACATGCACGTTTCGGGAACTTAACCCTCGTCAGTGATCCTCAATCTAAACAATGTATTATGACCAAAGAGTATGAAAATTATGATGTCCAAAAATGTACCGAAAGATGTAGCAGGATTGGCGGGATATGATGCTACAGGACCCACGATTTAGAAATGTCAAGAAATTTGCTAACAGAAATTTGCGAATGTGTTGAAGAGACAGACGATCAACCGATGTTGATCGAACTTGGCTACATGTGCCCTCGGGGACTCTTGGTCCACCAGCAGTGACACTCACCAAGTAGTTCAAATGCTAAACGCCCACAAATTCAATAGCATAATTTCAGAACAGAAAGCTATTCCCGAGACCTTGGAACTTTTGTGCTATGTTTCTCAAAAATACTTACGAAAAATCTGTGGATTTTTCGTAACTTTTAATTTAATAGTTCACCTTATATTATGGATTTCTGAAACTTGCCAAGTTTCGTTTCTTGCATGTTAACATAAGTAAGTCGCATGTCGATATATTCTGAAGAAAAATATCTTGCATGTAGGAGGCAGAAGTATGCCATCATAGAAAGCATGAAACAATTTAATTATGAAAACTTTTGAACCGGTTATAGTTTAATGTCGAAAGTTTCGAAAATTCCTGAAATTTTTCGTAAGAGCTTTTGTGAAAGTGGGCTAGGTTGTTGATATTTTCTTTCCTATATTTAGTATTTACAAAGTTTTACTTATTCGTTTGTTCACCGATGTAGCAAAAGTCAAGGTTTAGATGTAACTGGATTCACCTTCAAGGTTTAGATATAACTGTAATCAAGGTTTAGATGTAACTTGATTCAAAGTTTATATGTATTTGGATTCAAGGTTTAGATGTATTTGGATTCAAGGTTTAGATTTGACTTGATTCAAGGTTTAGATGTAACTGGATTCACCTTCAAGGTTTAGATGTAAATTGATTCAAGGTTTAGATGTAACTGGATTCAAGGTTTAGATGTAACTGAATTATCAGGGATATAATATATGAAATTTCTTAATGGATTACAGAAGAGTTAAAGAAGATCCTGACGATAATCTCAACAGCACTCACAATAGAGCACACAATTAAGCATCGACGGACCCCTAGCAGGCTAGAGGTGGGACCAGGTGCCCGGGAGGAGTAAGCATCCCCTGTTGGCTAGCCGCACCCGCCGTCGATGTTTAAGCATGAAAATGAAAATATATAAAACTCATACACTGTCTGACGTTATGTCTATAAAGAAAGTGCTATGGCGACAATGTCAGGGAAATATATTCAAAACACTTACTGTCAAACCCCTCGCGGGGAACTTTTTTTACGAGCTCCACACGGCAAAGGGCATAAGTGTGACACAAATGAGTTAAAGAAGATCCTGACGATAATCTCAACAGCACTCACAATAGAGCACAAAATTAAGCATCGACGGACCCCTAGCAAGCTAGAGGTGGGACCAGGTGCCCGGGAGGAGTAAGCATCCCCTGTTGGCTAGCCGCACCCGCCGTCGATGTTTAAGCATGAAAATGAAAATATATAAAACTCATGAGGGCATCATAATTATGATTATTTACATTTATTCACCTTGACAAAGATAAGGATGAAACGTAACTAGCCTTGAGTGCCTTCAGAGCTATGAATTTAAATTTTATTTTAGAACTTTTTAATCATGACAGTTCATATGTGCCGTGATCCTAGCCTTCACACAGAAGAGGAGGTACCTGAAGCGGTCATTCCTAAGAGGGAGACCCGGTCTAGTGCAGTAAGTAAACAAATACTCTGTGAATGTTCAAACACATCCTCTTTGAATATTCCTTTTGCTAGCAAAAATGATTATACTATAAATGGATTGATTAATACTGAATTGACATGTGTATTTGTTTTATGTTTCAGTCCTATGGACGTGTTGAGTCGCTCACACCGATTCTCTTACGCTGCAGCATTCGGAATCCTGAGTAACCTGTGTTTTAACGTTATTGTCAACCAGCAGTACGCTTTCGAATATGACGGACCAACGTACTTCAAAGGTGCGGTACTCTTGTATTATGCATCAAAACATCATAGCATGCATTATAAACATCCACTTTACAATATGAATAATATATACGGACATGGCCTGAACTCTTTTACCAGCATGAAACTGAACTTCGTACACATCGTACGAAACACAACGAAAAGACATGAATACTAGTATATAGATTTGTTCTCTATGTTTATGCAATATTACTACACTGTCCGCTTATTTTTAACCATATTATGTATACTATACTTAGTTTTACGTTTGAGCGAACTTCATCGCGGACTAACCGTACCATCTCCTATTGGTAAAGCTCTAAAATAAACAATCACTGTACAATAAGACGAACCAACATACCGTAATTGTCCAGTATCATTATACTATTATATACCCTTATACAAGATCAGGTAGAGTAAATAACAAACTTTAAGTAAAAGGTCTTATCTTATCATGGGTGTTTGTAACTTTATAAATAAAATGATATGTGGATAATATTGACCTTCCAAAGGGTATCCGTTGTATTACAGTGCTTGTCTTTTCGATCATAACTTAATTTATTTCTAGTACGGATGTTAAACGTCTTCAAATTTAATAGCATCTTTTAAGCACAGATAAATTTGCAGCATGGACCAGACATGTATACTTAACTCTCGTCAGTGATCCTGAATCTAAATAATGTAATATGACAAAAAGGTGTGAAAATTTTAATTTATGTCCCAAAAATGTACCGAAAGACGTAGCAGGATGGGTGGGATATGATGCTACATGACCCAAGTTTGAGAAATTTCAAGAAATTTTATAACAGGAGCTATTTCAAAGGAAAAGGCAAATGGTCGTACAGTAAAATGTCAACCAAAGACACATGTTTCCTTGTTAATAGACTATCAATCCAGGTAATCTAAGCACCATCTACTTAATCTAATGGTAAAATAAAACATCGATGACAATATTTGGACACTATGATTCGAAGGGCATGGATGATCATGCGTTTTAATACTAATATCTATATAACAAACGTGACGATTTCAATTTCAAGATTTACGAATTGCATTATCACAGTATCACCGACTTAGTTTATTTTTATATATCAGAGCTATTATATATTACAATTATGTTAGGACATGTTACATTACAGTGAATTTACTCTGTATGCTAAGCAACTTGCAGCCGTACTTCTCAGTCAGAAATAACAGAATATGACATATCGTCATAATCTGGAATGGACCTATCTCGACAATTTGAAAGAAGATTTGACACTTAACGCGTGTTGTTGATTATTGGTAAAACTAATTGATGCGTGTTGTTGGTAAGCAGGAGATATTTACCCTCCCTCGGCAGGCAGCCTCTACCCCTACATATAGGAAATTATACTGTAAATTAACTAGTTAAAAATACATTTTTACGAACCAACGTGTCTGTGTAGTAGAGTGACACTCTAACATGCTGAAAGAACTTCTGATGGCAATGAAAGATGGTCATTTTCAAATTAAGAGATAATTGATATTTCAAGGAAATATATTGTCTGTCTTTCAGTATTTGTGGTTCTCCTGACCATGTTGATCAATGGGGTAACATACTATCCACTGTTCGCGGCTTTAGCGGTACAGAATTCGCTCGGCTACTTTATTGGGACGCTGTTTGCCTGGGCATACGCCGGTGTTTATATCTCCAACACCTTCATCTGTACTTACAATGCGGTAATGTTACCTAACATCACTGTGAATATTGTACTTGTTTTGAATAGAGATTGAATTTCGAAGATTTTTTTTTCTATTTATTGATGATAAAAATTTGTAAAATTTCAATAACATTATTCATGAACTGTATAACGAGTTGTTTTATGAACAAATTTGTATATTTGCAGATAAACTTCGTGACATTGTTCATAAACGAAGGCCCCATTATGCTGTGCCATTTGTACCTGATTTTCAGTCTACCTATTCGATTTGTTTGGTCATTCAAACGGAAGAGAAAACTGAAGTTTGCAGTGGATTTTGACAGCTCTGCTGATCTTTACGATTCAATAAGGAATTCCTACCAGGGAATTCATGTCAGGAAGCTGTATGCTAAACCTCCTCCCCCTCCAAGGTAGGCTGATTAAATGAAAACGTCTTCAAATTGAATAGCATCATTTAAGAACAGATAAATTGGCAACGTGGACCAGACATGCACGTTTCGGGTACTTAACCCTCATCAGTGATCCTAAATCTAAACAATGTAATATGCCAAAAAAGTATGAAAGTTACTATGTTGAAAAAGTGTATCGAAAGACGTAGCAGGATGGGTGGGATATGATGCAACATCCCCCTCCAAGATAGGCTGATTATATTCCTCCCCTCCAATGTTGGCTGAGTAAACCTCCTCCCCCTTCAAGGTAGGCTGAGTAAACCTTCCCCTCCAAGGTAAGCTGAGTAAAATCCCCCTCCAAGGTAGGTTGAGTAAACCTCCCCCCTCCACGGTAGGGTTAGTAAAACTCCTCCCCTCCAAGGTACATGTAGGCTGAGTAAACCCCCCTCCACGGTAGGGTTAGTAAAACTCCTCCCCCTTCAAGGTAGGCTGTGTAAATCTCCTCCCCCTCCAAAGTAGGCTGAGTAAACCTCCCCCCTCCACGGTAGGGTTAGTAAAACTCCTCCCCCTCCAAGGTTGGCTGTGTAAATCTCCTCCCCCTCCAAGGTAGGCTGAGTAAACCTCCCCCTCCAATGTAGGCTGAGTAAACCTCCTCCCCCTCCATGGTAGGCTGAGTAAACCTCCCCCCTCCACGGTAGGGTTAGTAAACTCCTCCCCCTCCAAGGTAGGCTGAGTAAACCTCCTCCCCCTCCAAGGTAGGCTGAGTAATCCCCCCCCCTCCACGGTAGGGTTAGTAAAACTCCTCCCCCTCCAAGGTAGGCTGTGTTAACCTCCTCCCCCTCCAAGGTAGGCTGAGTAAACCTCCCTCTCCAATGTAGGCTGAGTAAACCTCCTCCCCCTCCATGGTAGGCTGAGTAAACCTCCTCCCTCCACGGTAGGGTTAGTAAAACTCCTCCCCCTCCAAGGTAGGCTGAGTAAACCTCCTCCCCCTCCAAGGTAGGCTGAGTAAACCTCCCCCTCCACGTTAGGGTTAGTAAACCTCCTCCCCCTCCAAGGTAGGCTGAGTAAACCTCCCCCCTCCACGGTAGGGTTAGTAAAACTCCTCCCCCTCCAATGTAGGCTGAGTAAACCTCCTCCCCCTCCAAGGTAGGCTGAGTAAACCTCCTCCCTCCACGGTAGGGTTAGTAAAACTCCTCCCCCTCCAAGGTAGGCTGTGTAAATCTCCTCCCCCTCCAAGGTAGGCTGAGTAAACCTCCCCCTCCAATGTAGGCTGAGTAAACCTCCTCCCCCTCCATGGTAGGCTGAGTAAACCTCCCCCCTCCACGGTAGGGTTAGTAAAACTCCCCCCCTCCAAGGTAGGCTGAGTAAACCTCCTCCCCCTCCATGGTAGGCTGAGTAAACCTCACCCCTCCACGGTAGGGTTAGTAAAACTCCTCCCCCTCCAAGGTAGGCTGAGTAAACCTCCTCCCCCTCCAAGGTAGGCTGAGTAAACCTCCCCCTCCATGTTAGGGTTAGTAAACCTCCTCCCCCTCCAAGGTAGGCTGAGTAAACCTCCCCCCTCCACGGTAGGGTTAGTAAAACTCCTCCCCCTCCAATGTAGGCTGAGTAAACCTCCTCCCCCTCCAAGGTAGGCTGAGTAAACCTCCCCCCTCCACGGTAGGGTTAGTAAAACTCCTCCCCCTCCAATGTAGGCTGAGTAAACCTCCTCCCTCTCCATGGTAGGCTGAGTAAACGCTATTGATCTATTCCTACAAATATGAGATCGGAGACACGAAAACAATTTATTTGGACCCTGGAAAATTCTATTCATTCTATTCATTTACAAGAAAACGTAATGTCCACAAAAATTGATAGATTTTACTCCATCCATTCATTTGATTTTTTTCAATACTCTTCGCGTTGATAATTCGACAACAGTATATGCGAAATGTACAATAAGCAATCATGTTGATAGAAAGAAATCACAACATTCTGCATAATCATGGCATGACTTAAATTCTAGTTATACATGCAAATATACAGAGAAAGAAATTGTCGGCATTCACATGGGTCTCTCTCTCTCTCTATGTACATATAAATTGAGTCAATTCCATCACATAGTCATCTTTGTCTTATGCAAAGCAGCTCCAGACACCTTGGAACATTGAATTTGCCTTTGGAAAAAGTCTTACTTATTCATTCTTGCATCATGACCTCATTATTCATTGGCATAGCATAAGTTAAGGTTTAGATGTAACTATACTCAAGGTTTAGATGTAACTGGATCGAAGGTTTAGATGTAACTGGATCCAAGTTTAGATGTAACTGGGTCCAAGGTTTAGATGTACTATGACTGGATTGAAGATTTAGATGTAACTGGATTAAAGATTTAGATGTAATTGTTATTGGATTTTGCATTTTTTAAAAGAATGTTTGTAACAAAAAGGACGACAGAAGGTCTCAGAATAATAATTATTTACATGTATTCCATTGACAAAGATTAGTATGAAATGAAACCCGCCTTCGGTGCCTTCAGAGCTTTGATTTTCTGATGGTTTCATTATGTTTCACCCATGAATTCCTTTTTATCCATCATTATGCGCACCAAATGTCGAATGTCTTGATAATGCCGTTTTTCTTTTCTTTGTTACAGTCCTCCGGTTGGTTTCTGTCAAAAGGTCACCCATCTCATCAAGAATCTCTTTCAAAAAATCGTCTACAAACGAGAAAACAGTATGTATTGTATAATTTATGCACTTTTAATCGGTATTTTATGTTGGATTTTAGAATATAATTACATGCTGCGAATGATTCAAATAGTGATCGAGCTCAGTCCAGAATGTAAGCCACGTGATCTGCCTCCCCAGCAGGCTAGCTTTATCGGGAACTTGGTCCGATACGCTTTTCTCCATACCTCTGGATCGAGCTTCAAATAACAATTTGGTGGCAGCGTAGCTATGCGGTGGTCCATGTGGTCAGGTTTAGGACAAATGGACCCGACAGTACTTCTGTTCGGTCAATACGGACAAGATGTTAGATTCGAAGGAAACCTCCAGCAGAAGTAACAACTGAAACATGCTGTGACAGAGAGTCAGAGCCCGTATTATAATACCTCAAAGCGATTTCGCACAAGTGAAAAGACTCTTGACTTTACCATGCGAAGGGGGGAGTGAAACGAATTATAAGCCACTTGTTCCGTCTCCCTGGCAAGTCCATTAGCTTTGTCAGGAATGCGACCACAAGTGCTTGGCCCCAGATCCCTTCATCGAGCTCCCCCTCGCTTCATGTCACACGAGGATAAATTTTTTAAAAAGGGGGAATTTTAAAAAGAAATTTCTTAGTAAAGTTGTGAATAAGTACGCAATCCGATAGATATATAATTGTTTAACTCAAAATGAATGAATTTACAAAGCGCAAAGGGCTTGCCCTTATGTACGATGTTAAACAATTTTAAGCTATAGACATCGTAAAGTGAAGTACTTTCGAAGATGAACTTTGGATGACCACCCGGAAGACACAGGCGGTTTTTATTCTTCAAAAAAAGAAACCGATGGTATGCAGCAAAGTTCAAATCCTCGTAGAAGGATGCTGGTCATTCGCGCCAGCGTTCGGAAACTTTGTGTTGAATGTGTTAACAAAAAGTATTGCGGTTTCTCCCGATTTTTCAAATTTACTCAAACACGTGATTGAAAATTACATTTATATTGAATATGACCGTGCAGTATTTATCCAAGAAAATCCATATACTTTGCCATCTCTTATTCTGAATACTTTCTACATCGTTAGCTACTTTTAACTTTTCCATATCACTGGAATGAAAGACTAAGCCTCCTTTTCACTATCTGAATCACACTGTCAAAGGGTTGTGATAAAATAACTTGTTGTTTTTTATCACAACCCACTGATAACTAGTATTAATATAAATTTTCACTAACTGAGGGAATCTCTTTTTATTACTCTAGATTTTCGCTATTCTACTAGGATGGTGTCCGTCTTAACAGTTTCCTTCATTGTTATCTACAATGTGAGTAAAACAAACTCCATAACATATATATATCATGATCTGAATTCCAGATTCTACGGTTACTTATCTTCTTCCTAATTATGAAGCCTGTAGTTCATGGAATCTTACCTTATCGAACATTCTTTTTAAATACCCCTACAGAAATATTGGAATATTTCACGAGCAGATTCGAATGATTCCGGCTTATATTGCTTATAATACTTGGTAGATCACCGTGGGTTCTATACGTTACGTAGTTTGGTTGACTGGAGAGATTATGAAGATGATTGACAAAGGAATAAATTATGTAGACTACTTGACAATCCTGAGAGGTTACGAACAAGAAGCAACTGAACTGCTCAATGCTGCCAAGTACTCAGTTTTCTGTGTCCGAGGTAAGAATAGGTGTCAATTGGTGATGTCATATATTTCGAAAAAAGTGTTAACGAAGAGTAAAGATAAAACCATGCAACAGTTAAACCCAAAATAGAAATAAAATCATAAAAATAAAAAGGTATATAAAATCAGGCAAACGTTGAGAAATAGTGACAGAAAAAAAGTATACAGTCTGAGAAGAAGAGAACTTTCCAATTGAGTGTGACTTTACCCAGGTAGGCATGTACTGCTTACAGCAACTTGTCTGTTATTAATTTGATTGCGCCATTCATATCGAAAAGTATTCACGTTTTGTCATAATCAGCCCCCCCCCCCCCCCCCAAAAAAAAAAAACCCAACTATTATTCCATCAATTAAGACAGTCGGGTCCAATTTAAAATGTTACTAGAAGATAATAAAAATATCATAGTATGAGATTGAACGAATACGATGTATTGTTTAAGGGGGTCCCTACCTGGTCGTTAAAGGTTTTCATTTCCCAGACTTGTTATTATGATTGAATTCAATTTTTTTTAATAAACATTTACTACTCTTGGGGGTGCCCTTATCTTTGCTCTTAACAAAATTGTATTACTGTACGTGTGATTTCCCTTAATATCTGTGTACATTATTTTATTAAATGATTCAATATGAAGAAATTCTATTTGTTATTCTTTTGCATAACGTTGGCTATAGTCTATTTTAGTTGTCGAAAATGCAATGAAATCATAAGGGGTTACCTTAATGTTTGGCAATATAGCATTCTTGTGTACAATTTGGAATATCAAAGTTAGATTGTGATACATATATCATTTGTTCATGTGTTGATTGAAATTTTAAATAAAATTATTCTTTACACTTTTCATAAAGTGTGATGACAAACGCTTTAAGATTTCCATTGTATTTGTTCTCTTTGTAGATGGTATCCTTTATATTTTTTAATAGAGGACTTTGAACAATAATCATTCATATATTATAAAAAATGGCACAAATTACCATATCCAATGTTACATGTAATTTTATTGCTCTTGTATTTTTAGTGATTTTACTGATCACACTTCCCCTGACGTTTGTGATAGGTGTTGTGATGATTGTGCAATCATTAGCTAATTACAGGTGAGAAACAATTTTATTTGAGAATTGAAAAACATATGCACACACGATCTAGTAGCAA
This sequence comes from Pinctada fucata, assembly GCA_028142955.1. Classification (NCBI taxonomy): domain Eukaryota; kingdom Metazoa; phylum Mollusca; class Bivalvia; order Pterioida; family Pteriidae; genus Pinctada; species Pinctada fucata. Next base: position 58,986,442 of record AP027105.1, read on the forward strand.
ATGTTAGACTGTATTGATTTGTTCTCAAAAACTACATGTTATAGCGTTACTTCACTGGTAAATAGATAATTACATATAAGAAAGTACTAGATAATGAGATGTAAGAAATCACGATATAATTATTACATGTAAGAAACCATTAGACTGACATTATGTTACATGTAAGAAATCATGAGATAATTATTACAATTAAGAAACAATTAGACTGACATAATGTTATATGTAAGAAATCACGAAATAATTATGACATCATGTCACATGTAAGTAATCACGAGATAATTATAACATGTAAGAAACCAGTAGACTGACATTATGTTCCATGTAAGAAACCATGAGATAATTATTACATGTAAGAAACCAGTAGACTGACACTCTGTTACATGGAAGAAATCACGAAATCACGAAATAAATGTTACATGTAAAATGTTACATACCTTCTGCTATTTCCGTGGCAGATGGCCGTCCTAAGTCGGCACCGGTTGCCCATTGGTCTCGTTGGTTTATGTGTAGTCCTTTGTGTTTGATGTTTCTGTGTTGTGCGTTGACGTTCCTTGTCCCTTATGCGTCTCTTTCTGTGCTTGCCTACTTTGTGTTTTTGCATTGGGTGTTTTGGGGTTTTGCTGTGGGTGCTACAACCTGGTGTTGTTGGAGATCCCCTCCTTTATGTTAGAAACTATTAGACTGACATTATGTTACAATTGTAAGATTATTACGTGTAAGAAACCATTATATAAGTAAAAAGGAAAATGATAAATAAGAGGAGTTATACTTTTTGCATGATTTTTATGGACAGATGTTTAGTCAAAACAGATACTTTGATATAAAATTCATCATTTGAACGGTGGTCGATATACATAAAGTGACTCTGAATGTTCAGGGTTTTCAAGAAAGAGTAAAATAAGTACGATTATATGAATTTCTTAAAAGGCCAAAATTTCAAATAGCTCTTTTGCAGGAAACATACTTTACTGAAGATTTTATTTAAAAAGTAAATAAAGATTAGAAGTGAAATATATATTAATAAATACATTAGGTCATGCCCTATAGAATACAAATTTACGGATGATGAAAGTAATTTATGTGAAGGGAAATTAATAGAAGACGACTTAATAAGACGAAAAACAATAAAAGTCCTGGGAATGATGGTTTCAGTGATCACAGCGGGACACACTCGAATAAAAAGGCACAATAATATTACACTGAAACATGAATGGCTTCACTATATATATGAGTATGAGAACCAAAATGTAACGCATCTTGTTGTTTGGTGTCTACACTCGAATGCATTTATTTGTTTCAGCGCAAATTCAAAATTGTGAAAATATACAAACAAATCTTCTATCTGCTCGCGCAGCATAGTCATCAGATTCCCCTCCGCTTGAAACCTCTTATTTTTAGAAGAATATACTATCATGACATGTATTTAAGAAGACGTCCTTTATATAGGTACCTCCTGAGGAAGCTGTATGCACGGAATTATTGTCACCTGACCCCTAAGGATGAGATAGGCAACTCCTCCGCCTTGGTAATCATCTATATACATAATTTTGTATCCTGACTTGGTGAACATATTTCGAACGCACGATAGTCTCTCTCTCTCTCTCTCTCTCTCTCTCTATCTCTCTCTCTCTCTCTCTCTCTCTCTCTCTCTCTCTCTCTCTGTATTCGAATTGAACCCTGTGAGCCAATTTCAATTTCAATATACATGTAAAATAAATTCATAAATTCGATGTTATCATGATTTAGATTTTGTATTTTTGAAATGATTAAGAGGCGCATATATGCATATTTTATAGAAAGAATAATTAAAATAAACACGTGAAAAGTGTGCGTTGTTTTTGATTCATTAGATTCATGTTTATGTTAACATTCTGACAACCAAATTGATATTCAATAAGTTGTTTTTATGAAAATTAATAACACACACACACACTGTTACACATTTCATTTGCATTTAATACTTGGAATGGAATGATTTTTTACTTAGCTCCCGAATATATCGTACTTATTAAAGAGTGTTTTTGTTATTTATTTGTATCATTCCTTCCCTCAGAAAAAAAATGATCTGCTGCTTTTATGAAGTTTTATACTAAACGGACTATATAGTCTTTTACAATAAAAATGATTTTAACACCATGTTGACTCATGTAATATCTATAGGTTGGCAGCATGAGGTATGCTGGATATCAAGTGGGATACATTGTATGGGGTGAGTATGAATAGTATATCTTTAGTGTACGAGCTGCATAAATATACTACATTCATTTAAGATAATAAATATAATGTCATTATCATGAATTGAATTTAAATTGTCATCGCTTTCTTTGTCGGGAATACGATTGTCAAATTATAAGAAGAAACCTTATAAATAGTACTGGACCCATAAATAGTCTTGTATCAACATCTGATTAATATTATTTACACCCTGACAAACTTTTACAAGGAGTCTGTCCAACAGGTAATTTCCAAATCTCAATATAGGGACAAAGATCTTGTCTAAAACTTGGTTTGATTATATATACAGAACAAAACTGCGTCTGTTAACTAATTTAATTGAATATTGTTTCTCAATATATCCAGATATGTATCCATTTATATGATCAGATAACTATTTTCTTATGATAATACAATCATGCTTTCCGTATTATTAATATGCATACTTATTTCTTGTTGCAATGTGGAGCAGTTAAGCTATACTCGTTTCCCGTGACTTGATATTTGTTAAGTGTATTAATCACTTCTTCCCATCTCTGTCGCTTGAAATTAGCTTTGTTTTGGTCCTTTATCAATATGACATCATATATAGGGTTTTTGATTTTTTGATTTTTTTGTTTTTTTTGCTATTTCGGAAACTTTCCATTTCATCGAGCAATATCATCGAAATTAAAGGAGGTTAACATCTTAGCACCATCCCTCCAATGGTATTTTGAACATAGATTTTATTGGATATGCTACTGACTCGACCCTACAAGAAATTTGGAGCCGCAAACTCTCTGTAAAGTAAATGCATAAATTTAAAAGTAAAATCAGAGGGCGCTAGTGAAATGAATTTGGGCGGCGTATGAAAAGCACTTTGGCTGGAGATATCACTGATGAGAATTTTATATTCGAAACACGTGTATGATGCATGAAAATTGGTTTGAAAGTTTCTTCAAGAAGTTGGAACATTTCCATATTATTCTGATCCAGTATCTCTTGTTCACTTAAGTGGTTACGATTTTAACATCCTTTATTTCAGCATTGTACACATTCATATTGTGCCATACAGAGATTCTGAACCAGTTTTTCAGTCCATATATTCATAGTTACGATTTTAACCAAATCAATGTTAACGTTAACGTGTGTATGTATATTGTAGACTGAGGTTCTACTGTTGACCTTAATGACTACGATTTGTCATTCATAATGTATATATATGTTAAAGGATTTCTGATCTAGTAAAGTGACTACGATTTGTTATTTATATTGTGTATATATTGTATACAGGATTTCTGATCAAGTTAAGTGACGATTTGTTATTTATATTGTGTATATATTATATACAGGAGTTCTGATCAAGTTTCTGCTGTTGACCTTAATGACTACGATTTGTTATGCATATTGTGTATATATTGTATACAGAATTTCTGGCCCAGTTTCTGCTGTTGACTTAAGTGACTACAATTTGTTATTTATATTGTATGTATATTGTATGCAGGATTTATTATCAAGTTTCTGCTGATGACCTTAGTGACTACGATTTGTTACTTACTAGTATATTGTGTATATATATTGTATACAGGGTTTCTGATCCAGTTTCTGCTGTTGACCTTAGTGGCTTCGATTCTAACTGCCGTCATACAGCTTTGGTCATTCCTGGACACCTGGATTATTGACAAAATACATGCCCTTTGGTACGTATTGAGTCTATTGACAATGACTATTCTAACTAGACAGTTCAGGAATAAGTATTTCGTCTACTGCGTGTTTAACCTTTAGTAGGTCACTTTCACCCACTGTCATTCCGCTTCATGAAAATTGAGTAAAATATTTCAAAACGCGTTTGTACTACATGTACTATTTAAAATAGATTATTGTTCTGAATTTATACTAGTGTTTTGCAAAGGCCACAAAATTCATCTTTACATTCTTTAACGTTTAAAATTGCTCACGTGAAAAAAAATTGTTTCATTGACAACACGCTGCCGCAAGGTCAGCTTTGTAATCTGTGATTACCAATGTATATAAATTCTTGAATGTGTTGTAATACATGCTTTAAATTTTACAACAATCAGCTGAATTAATCATAATATTGATTTTCAAGGCCAGTACTTCTGACCAGTTTCGTTGTAAATATAATACAATTGCTCTTGGCAAAGTTCTTTTTCCTGCAAGAAAGAGGCGAACAACTGGCCATTGAGAACAGGTATGAACTTCTTATATTTATTTTGCTATTAACGAAATTGACAAGAAACCCACCAAAATTACGCACCGTTAGCTTTTCTGACAAATTTTCTGTCAAAGTTGGAGTTATCTCTCTTTATATGCTATAATTGGAAATCTCTAAAGTAAGGAGGTAAGAAAATGTTATGACCTGTCAGTGCTCTTTAAATTCTACATATTATGTGGGTCTTTCTACAGGACTTTTCTCCTCTGTTTCAGGAGACTATTCTTCATCATGACGTACTTTATGTTCTTCTACAACATCTTCATTGGTTTGGTATCGTGTCTTTTGCGCATCCTTAAATCTATGATCCTCGGTTCATTGTTCATACCGCGGCTTGACCATAGTGTATTACCGAGGAAATTCCAGAGATTTGATCCTGGTAAGACAATGATAATTGATGAAAGCTTATTTGATTTCATGTACATGCAATTATTGAGAACCAAATGCAACTTTCCTTACCTTATTAATTGTCCGGTATATTGTCCGAAACTTTCAAAATAAACGAAAAGACGGTAACTGACATCTGGTTTTCATATAATTTTTTTAATTTATAAAAATACAGTCAAAATGCTATGCATGCAGCTCTTGTGTCTTGGCGTCTAAGCTTCTTCTTTTTGTTTTTGTTTTGTTCACCTGAGCTTCCGCCGTCCTTCCTGAGTAAACTTTTTACATTTATGACATCTTCTCTTCATCCGCTGCACCACAGAATTTCACGAAATCTTACAGGAAACTAGTACTTAAGGTCCTCTACCAAGTTTATGTCTTTCGTGCTGATCGGTCAACACATATGGTCGTCGAGGGCTCTGATTGGCTGACGCATTTTTGACTTCTCCTCTTCAACCGCTGCACAAAATTTCAAGGAACCTTAAAGGAAACAAGTACTCGAGGTCCTCTAACAAGTTTGTGTTTTTCATGCCAATGTCAGCAAATATGGTCGCGAGGGCTCCGATTGGTTGACACATTTCGACTTGTACACTGCAGCCTGCAACCGCTTCACAGAATTTCTCAAAACGTTACAGGAAAAAAGTACTCAAGGGTCTCCACAAAATTGTCCACTATCATTTTTGTCTGCAACTCAGGTATTACGAGCGATGTGGCCCCTTGTCTTCTTGTGTTAAATTCTGGGTCTTTCATTTGTTCTTTTGTACTTTTTCTTCATTCAAATTTACAAACGTGCAATTGTGTAAGTTGTTTTTGATTGTGTGCTTTTGATGCCATATTTGGAGAGTAGAAAAAAATCTTACCATTTGTCTCAATGCATCGTTTCATGAATGCATCGTATATACTAGTACATAATTGCCGTCTAATTTTGCAGGATTCCATGCCTTCTGTGGGTTTATGCATGTTGAAAGCGCGCATACCCACCCGGTCATAATGGTGTTTATCAGTATTTTACAAGCAGAGTCCTTCAACACTCTCAAAGCTAACAGTGAAAAACCCTCACTCAAGTCTATGATGGGTGAGTTATGCTTGAATATGTAAACTTAGTCCTATCCTTACTATCATGAACAAAATATAGATCGACTTTTACAACGTTAAAAGTTACAGTAAAACATATTCAATTAAAAAAAACACCCTTAAACTTACTTTCAGGACAAATTTTGCCTTGAAATCATTGTTACACTGCTGGTTGTTTTGTAGGTAAGGGCATTGCTACCGTGAATGGTACATATGATATGGTACAGAGTAAACGCAGCAGAAAGGCCCGATGGAAGTGGTTATTAGCATACACCCTGATCCAGAACCCCACCCTGTGTCTGGAGAGAAAGATAGCACTGGCTAAACAGAAAAATGAGTCAATTATAATGACAGTGTTACAGGATAATTACGAGGCGACTCCAGCGGAGGAAAAAATCGACATCCAAATCTGAAATACATATGACATTTTACCATCATTTCGGTTCACTAACCATCTTCAAGGGTGATTCTTTGACGTTGAACTTTATCAAAACTTACGAAGAAATATTCAACTCTGAAGGTCTAATCGAAATATTATATCAAATATCTTCGTATTCGTCGCATACAAGACAATATTCGTTTCTCAACGTCCTCAATATTGGGATAGTACTGTGGTAGTAACTCAAGTTAGTGCTTTATATAGTGGTAGTTATTACAAAATGCAACGGTATTTTTCGATAAACACATGTTATTTTACACTTTATACATGACAATGGAACATAACTGTTACCTTATATCTCAGGAAAAGACTGTCGCATACATGTTAGTTAAACATCAAAGAAGAACTTATCAGTTATTCAGTCTCAAAGTCGAGAAGGCAAAGGAAAACTATTAGAATTGTAGAACAGTTGCGAACCACGTTCCGAAGTGAGACCAGGTGCCCTGGGAGAGTCAGCGTCTCCTGATTGCATGCAACACCAGTAATTGTTACATTGGTAATTTTAGTTCGGATTGCGAAGCAAAATCAAGTCTTTGAAAAGGCCAAGTCTGTTTGTCGTAAGTTCGTTTGTCAGTGCGTCAAAGCTTTTGGATTCAAGCCTGTTGTGAAAAAAAAATGTTTCGAGCACCGAATTGGAACTTGAAATAGCGATAGGCCTTGGTGAGACTACTCAAATGCTGCAATAAACTTTGACCTAAACGTTAAAAGTCGGAAAATACAGAATTTGCATTTTATCCATTATGAAGAAAACTTCTGAGGAGTATTGCCAACTTACTTTAAATGACGATGGACCATGATCAAATGAACCCTGTGTGCTAGTTGTCTTTGCGTTGACCTTTGAATTAGTAACCTTGACCTTGAAGTTTGTACTGCTTTTTACAAACTTAACCGCAAGTAAATGTCTCGAACCGTAAGAGGTAGGACTTTTATATTTCACCCGTGAATTCCTTGCGACTAATGACCTTTTGACCTTGACATTGAAGTGCGACCTACTTGTCATATCTATCGAAAGGTAACGGGTACTACTTTAAAATTTCATATGTCTTATGGCAACTCAAGATCTTTCATTTGAAACCTAGTAGTCTTGGCCTTGACATTTGGCATATACTTTCAAACTTTTTAAATTTGAATGTTAATATATCCCTTAAACCGTAAACATTTTATTTATTTATTTTTTATTTTTGAGTCTTTGACCTTGACGTTACACTGACCAGTCTTAAGAGCAGAAGTTGAAGCCCCAAATTAGACAACCATTTCGCAAGATTCGCAATTGCTTTTCTTTTAAGGCAAATTGTTTTTAAGTACTTAAGAAATCGGATTTTGATATAGATGGATAGGGGTTGAATTCTTAACAGGAATAAAATGCAATATTTTTATATAAGCATATTTTTATTCATGCGTATGCAATCAGTTTCATATATCTACTTCATATGCTTATTCATATGGGCATTGTCCGCCACATGTTTATATTTTCATACACTTGTATATGCACCCATTTACAGTGCCAAATCAATCTTATTATTCTCAATCTTATTATCAATTTCTTGATATTCTAATGTATTTTGCATTATATCGATCTGTGAATACAGGGAGTGACCATTCACCTCATACACTTAAGGGTAAAATGCCTCGTTTGATATTAATTAATCCTTTGCTTTCCTGCTTGAAATAAGGTTTTATTTTGTATGCTATGTAGTGATATCTTTTATTAACAAAATATATGAAGTATAAGTTCTGATTTTTTTTTATTGATTTATTCGTGATTCACACACAAACATATAATGTAATAAGTATGACATCTATTAACAGTATATAAAGTCTAAGTTTTGACTGTTTTTAATTTTTTGATTGATTTATTCGGTGAAACAATGTTGCACATATTTTGTGCGTGAAATCATGTAATATTTGTTTAGAGTCGTACAACTAAATGAACAACACTGACATTTTGCATGAAATCTTCATTCCTTGGCCTGTCAGCTATTCAATAATGTTTTGTAGAGCTGTAAGACGGGCTTTCCCGATCTTATTTGCAAAATTACAGTTAAACAGAATCGACACTATCGACAGGTGGGTCCATACTTCATATCCAACTGCATATCAACTTCATATCAACTTCATATCGTCGATGACAGTTAACTTCATAAACTCGACGGTATATACATGTATAGTTAACTTCATCCTCAATAGTAGTTGTATAAATGACCATGAAATGACAGATGAGTCAGTAGCTGATGTGAGTTCATCGTACGGTGTCAGATGAGTCCTGTGCCATTTGAGTCCATAAAAACAAACACTGTTGAGTCCATGTGAAAGGTAGCAGTAGAGTCCATAGCCCGCACGTCAGGATTCCCTTTTTCCCGTGTTTCCGGTTTTTTTTTCTTACATAATTTAAACGGAAATGATACGAGTTTTTCTTTTATAAGGAGAACATTATCTCCTCGAGACAAGTGTACGTAATACCTTTCTCCACGATGTCGGATGTTATTCACAAAACTGCGTCTCCATGAGTTTTCGTTCGGAGATTTATCAGCCGAAAACTTCGAATAAATTACTAGCAAAGGTGCTTTGTATTGTGTTTGAATGATTTTACTCTCACTGGAATGCTTGTATACGAAAAACAAGCGCGGATCCAGAGGAGGGGGAGGGGGTCCGGAACCCCCCCCCCCCCTGGAATTTTCGAAGCATAGCAAAAAAATTTTTATCAATATACATATTTCATAAGATTAAGTCCCAATTTTCCTTTTTTGTCATAATATTTGAAAAATATATCATGAATTTGTATTAGAAATCTTTCATTTTGATAACATTTTGACGTCAGCATTTCAGAAATTTTCTCTGGCGAGCGAACGCTCTCCAGAATTTATTACATACATGTACAATACTGCGCTTTCTTATCAACACATATACATTGTACATTACACCTGTAGGTCAATAAAAAAGGGCACTAAGAAAACGAAAAGAAACTGAAAAAGACACGAATAGTGAATAATATTCCAATCCTCGGAAAAAATTCGCTGGCTCGCTATCGCAAGCCATTTGTTGTATTTACATATTAGAACTGGCAATCAATAATCAAGTACCATGATGTGAAAATTCAAGATTTTAAGCTTTTTGCTCGCCATTGCTCTCCACTTACCTGTTTTATTAATAATTTGAAACAGAACTGACATAAACTTTATTTTCTTGCGTTTGCCTTTTCTTTTGCTCTTCAAAAAATTCAGGCTTTATGACCCCCCTGAAAAAAATTTCTGGATCCGCCCATGGAAAAAAAGGGAGGGGGTCTCAAACCAGACCCGGTTGTAGTACCACAAGAGCTTTACCAATAAAAAACTGTTAGTCCGCTACGAAGTTCGTTCATGTGAACCCCAAATAATTCGCTTATGCACGGGACCGTTTACATCATGATGAAAAATAATAAGAAATTATATAAATTGATTATATTAATTGATTAAAAAATATATTATTCATTTTTAATTTCAGTAAACATGAGACATCTAACACTAGGTTTACACTATGTTATCGGCGACCACGACAGTCACGGCGGCGCAAAACGTAGACGCCGTAGGATTTTTGTCAGTTTTTATCTTGGTTTTCAAGTTCTGTTAGGTGGACGGTCTATCAAGGTATCCGTGACGAGTCGCGGCTCATGAATCTCGGACACCTGACGGCGCACTACGTTTAAACCCACGGCTTGTTACGGATGTTCTGATAAGGTCTGTCACGCTTTGTTACGATCCAATCATTTTGGACACGTCTACCAAGTTCTGACAAATGAGTTAAAGAAGATCTTGACGGTAATCTCAGCAGCACTCACAATAGAGCACAAAATTGAGCATCGACGGACCCCTAGCAAGCTAGAGGTGGGACCAGGTGCCCGGTAGGAGTAAGCATCCCCTGTTGGCTAGCCGCACCGGCCGTTGACGTTTACGCACGAAAATGAAAACTATATAAAATGCATCCAAGGTCTACCACGATTAACCTTGACCGCCATGAAAAGGAGACACAAAAAATATTTGGCTTGTTGTACTTCTTGTGTGACCGCGCGTACCGTGCCAGACCGTAGTAGAACTTGAAATACACCAAAACAAGCCGGGACTATCGTGATTGAACGTAAAGAATCGGTTAATACACTTCTTAGCTCGCCGTAAGAAATCGTTGCATACCTTGATAAAATGCGTATCTGCCCTTAAGCAGACGCAGCTAAACGAGAAATAAACATGACATACCGTAACTCATATTCATTATGATCATAAGTTGCCGAGTCATATGTTTGCTTCCCGTTCCGCTACGGACAATATCCAAAGTTTTGTTACGGTCTTTAACGTTCTGCCGCGTTTCGTTGCGTTCGACCCGTTTTGATACGGTTTCTAAAGTAGGCCATCTGAACCGTGGACTTCCGTAACAAATGATTTGACAGTTTAAACATTTGCCCCTTCAGCCCCAGCAATCACGGCTAGTTACGTTTCTCGATCTCGTTCCCCTTCGTTTTCTCACGCTCACCATGTTTCGTCCATGGTGGCTTGAATCACGGCCTCCGTTGCCGCCGGGAACATAGTGTAAATGGGGAGTAAGCCTATTAGATTTTACATTTTCAGCATGCTAAACAGAATATTACATAAATCTTGACAATTATTCACTTTGAATCGATCCATGAAGTTTTAACGTTTTGATGGTTTTCGTATGTACGAAGTACGTAAGGTGGCAACCGTTTTTTTTATTGGTAAAGCTCTAACAGCAAACCACCGGAACACCCGATGTGAAAATACAAAGAAGACGAGCACAACAAGAGACGAAAAGGAGACATTCTACATAGAAACATTAAACACAAAAGACTACACATAAACCATGAGCAACTGGGGCCGACGGCCATCTGCTTCTTAAGTAACAAATGGTGTGGTTATCCGGATTAAGTGCGCACAACCCTCCCACTTTTCCGGTTACCAAAAGGTCTCGAAGAACACACAAATGTAGTGTAAAATACTTCCTCACTGTTAGATGACCACACAAACAGGACAATAAAACGCAGAGGCCCAAGGAACACAGATGAAAATGTAAATGGATATAAAAAGAGGACATGCATAAGACAATCCGTGCTTTGCTAGTTGTAGCGAGCTCATGTATGTTATCAACCGAGGAATCCGACTTACATTCAGAGAGGACAAGTATTCGGGGCCCTGTCTTCTCTAAAGAGGTTTGCACAGAGCCCGTCATAAAGTCCCTCGTCACAGTCAGTCAGAGTGCAAGTCTTATGAATGCGCTAGTACAAGACTGCAGATTGGTCAAGAACCATGGCTAGTGTCCGTCTGGTGACATGAGGATCATAGCCATGGTATAAAAGGCGTTTGATGCTTCTGACGCAATTTCGATGGTTATGCCGTCTACTTTTGGTCCTTCTAATTTTGTTTATCATAGCACAATAAAGGCAGGTTGTGTAATACCCAAAGTAATGTACTCTGTTGCTTGTATAGATCCGAATTTTAAAAGAAGATGACTGTAATTTTTGTAAAATTTCCGGAAAGTCTTAACTAATATATGAAAGCGGAAACCTTGACCGAAAAGTTTCTTCGTAATTCTACTGTGAAAATTCAAAATATTAGTATATGATCTAGCGTACCGGATGAGCTGTGATGTGTAATTGCTGTATGGCGGTAGTCTTGTAACATCACCGTCAAGCCAGGGGAAATTTACTTTGTTGAATCCAAAATCATACACTTGTATGAATCTTTCCGTTTACAATGTGGATATTTAGGTCCAAAAACGGTGTTTCTGTGTTTATAAAGTTTGCCTTGTTAAGTGTTAATTCTTGTGAATAAAATTCTTTCTTATATAAATTCAAAAGCAGGATTGTCAATAGTCAGAATATTATCCAGATACCTAGAAGTATTATTGAAACATTTTAAATCATCAAATTTTCTTTGTTTTTGGATATTTTTCATATGTGTATAAAATAGATCTGCAACAAGAGGCGCACAGTTTAGTTAGTACCCACGAGAATTCGTACAACTTGCTTGTATGGATCCTCACCAAATCTAACATATACTAAAAAGTGGGTCCTGTAGCATCATATCCCACCTTTTGGTACATTTTTGGACATAATAATTTTCATACTTTTTGGCCGTATTACATTGTTTAGACTGAGGATCACTGACGAGGGTTTAGTACCCGAAACGTGCATGTCTGGTCCTTGCTGTAAATTTATCAGGTCTTAAATGATGCTATTGAATTTGAAGACGTTTAACATGAGCCAGAGCAAGTACCAAATATATGGATTTTGTTCTGAGAGCTAGGCGTCTTGCAAATAAGCTTCTCAGTCAGGGATATGTTTGTGACCGACTAACATCGTCACTGAGAAAGTTCTACGGTCTATATGGGGAACTCGTCATACAGTATGATGTCCCACTCTCCAGAATGGTGGATGATATTTTGTCATAGACCAATCGAACCATCCAACCAAAGATTATACTATATGTCTTCCGAAATGGAAGTAACCGGATGTGACAGTTCTGCCGAATTGAAGCGGCGGGTGTTGCATGCAAGCAGGAGATGCTTACTCTTACTGGGCACCTGGTCTCACTCCCATATCGGGAGTTCGCTTCTTTTCATGTGGTGGAGGTTTTTGTTTGTTTGCTTTGGTTCCTGTTTTGTCCTGATTTTGTATGCCTTCGGTTTCTGATTTTCTGAATTATCGATTTTGTGCTGTATACAGGAATATGGTCATTATCCATATTTGTCATGAATGTTGTCCAGATGATTGACAGGGCATTACAATAATGTCGAAGGGTTCCAACTCTTTACCATCTTGAAGAAAATTCCAAACCAATTTCCATGCACCAGACACATGTTTCGAATATTAAATTTTCATCAGTGATGCTTCTAGCGGAGCCACCAAAATCATTTCAGTAGCGCCCTCTTTAATTTTTTTTTTTTTTGAATTTAGATTTGTACATTTAAATGGAAATTGGTTTGTAATTTTCTTCAAGAAGGAATAGAGTTGGAACCGTTCGACATTATTTACATTACAGAGAGTGCGCGGCTCCAAATTTCATGTAGGGTCGATTCAGCAGCATATCCAAATAAAATCTATGTTCAAAATAGCATTGGAGGGATAGTGCTAAGATGTTAAACTCCTTTAATTTCTATATTTATCGGTGAAATGGCTAGTTTCCGAATTAGCAATATATATATGTGATGTCACATTGATAAAAGGCCAAAACATAGCTTCTATCAGGTGACAGAGCTGGAAAGAAGTAATTAATACACTTGACAAACATCAGGTCACGGGGAACGATTTTAACTGTTCCACACTGCAACGTGAAATAAGTGGTTATGTTGATAATGTCGGAGGGTTCCAACTCTATACCTTCTTGAAGAAAATTCCAAACCAATTTCCATGCACAGAGTGTGCGAGGCTCCAAATTTCCTATAGGGTCGATTCAGTAGCATAACCAAAATAAAATCTATGTTCAAAATAGCATTGGAAGGATGGTGCTAAGATGTCATTCTCCTTTAATTTCGATATTTATCGGTGAAATGGCTAGTATATCACCATATGTCTATGATTTGTATGATTTGCTACAATATCACCACATGTCCATGATTTGTATGATTTGTAGTCTGTAGAGGAAAAGACACTCTTTGTTTCAGATTAACAAATGTACGTTTTCTGCTCTCGATCGAAACACAATTTAATGAGTCTAAATAATCGATAATTAATTTTGTAATGAGGAAGTGTGGTGTACATATTGGAGAAGTCGTATGAAAAAAAAATCGTATTTGCTTTGAAATATCTAGGATTCATTTTAACATTAGGGCTGGGTATCGAAACCAAATTTTCGATACGATACAATACAAAACAAAACGTACCGATATCCGGTATATCGTATCTGATTCAAATTTTGTAAAACGCACGAACTAACAATTTTACTCACTAATAACTACCCCTCCCCAAACACAAAGTCAAACGGGTTCCTGTAGGTTCGGTCTAACTTATAGTTTTCGCATATTTTATATATGATTACATTCCCTAATTGGTCTTTTTTTTGTTATCTTTATTTTGCCTTTTCTTAAAATTCGGTCGCAAGTTTCTCGTCAACCCTTTTCAGAAATTTCAGAAATTTGTTTTAGAGAAAGCAAACACATTTAGACAGTTCGTATTCGAAAGTCTCTGGATTGAAAACTAAAGATTAAGTCTATATTACTTTGACAAAATGACAAAAATATATCTTAAATGCCGACTTCTAATTAATTCCTTAATCATCGCTTGTTATTCGTAGACTACGAAGTATAAAAGGATTTGAATAGCCAGCAGAAAAGGCAAGCATGATCGATAAAATAAAGAACATATCTGCCTTTTGCAAACAAACAAAAAACATGATCAAACATACATTTTCATGCAAATACAATATAGTGAGTTGAATTTTCAATATAGTAAGTTGAAAATTCAAGATAAATAAATAAATCAGCGGCCCTAATTGGCTTCTGTAATGTATTGTGACGATTTTTGGGGGTCAAAAAAGCTCAACTTTGGTCAATTTGTAATACATATAAATTATCTTCGAACTATTAGTTTTATATGATACTAAAGTATTAAATGTACAGTGTGAAGACACTTTTTTGGCGATTAAGAGATGAAGTACTTAGATAAGTGTTCTGTTTGGACAAGGTATATTTTTAGTAAAAGTGGACACATTTTTCAGGTAAATCGGACAAGGGGGTAATGACGAATTAATCGTCTTGTAATGTTTATTCGCCAAAAGTATAAACTTATAGGCATATAACAATGCAGTACAATAAATATACATTAAGTTCATAGAGACGTCTTAGCGCCCGCGCAGGTCGCTCTCTAATTGGTAATTCCGGGGCGGATTTTCAGGAATTGGGAAAATATTGACAAGCGAAAACAGGGATATCTTTCGAATTAAGGCGTGATCATTGGATTCCGGGGTGTAGCTTCTTCCAAATTTAGGGCCACTATACTCAGGGGGATCACGTCAAAGTTGATTTGATACTATGTCAACTTGAAACAAGCTAGTACCTAGTTGCGACTGTAGAATATTACGGACGCGTTATATTGAAATACTAGAAATCAAAATTGTGTAAATATTTCTTGGAAGTTTTTCTGTGTTTGACGGTAGTGTCAAAATGGAACTTTGTATCATTAATTGTTTTCACATATTAGTTTGGATTTTATGTCGTTTTGGAACCTTAAAACAAAAACTTTGTCGTTGAGTTTATCTGTTTGGTTCGCACTTCTGGCAAAATTGTTTTTAAAAATGGATATACATACTAGATTGTTTTGCGAGGAATTGTTAAAAAATGGAAACATGATGCCATCAATGATTGATTTAGAGGTATTGATTTGAATTTAGATTTTGGAGAATTTGTCAATGGTATATCTAGTAGTTCAGGAAGGGAGTCGTTGTCGCATTCCTGGAGATTGTGATTTGCAGAATTAACGTGTGATTCGTTCTCTGCTGGGCCACATGCCGGATATTTCACAATAGGAATTATGTCGGTTTACGATTCTCGTAACTTAAAATGACGATGGGGGAATTTTTAAGCGTTAGTTTCGTTGCTTTGGAGTTTATTTGGAGACACCCGCTTAATTTGAAGATACCTCTAAAGTTATTGCCAGTGTTTTCAGCGAAATATTGAAGTTTGGATTTTACCCTTTTTTGTCTTTGGATTTATGATTGTGTCTTTTGAATGGAACTTTCCTCTACTAAAACTTATATCGAAAGCAACGAAAGTGTTCCCAATATTTTGAACAAACATAACAGTGAAATTTTTTCTTTTAACATCCCTATTTCTAAATTGGATCTCCCTACAATATACTGTATACCAAAACTTCACAAGTCTCCTTACAAGTTTCGATACATTGCTAATTCTAGCAACTGCTCAACAACAATCTTGTCTAGAAATCTGACGTCAGCACTCACGGCTATAAAGGAACACGTGGCAAAATACTGTGAAACTGTCATGAACAGGAATGGCGTAAACTTCTTTTGGTCTATCAAAATTCAGGGGACGTGATTGACAAACTGAAATCAAGAAATTTTGAAGCAAATACGATATCTTCATACGACTTTTCTAATATATACACCACGCTTCCTCACGACAAAATAAATGATCGACTGTCCAAACTCATTAAATGGTGTTTTGATCGAGAGGGGAAAACTTATATTTGTACTTCTGAATCGAAGGGTTTCTTTTCCGCCACAGATTACAAATCATACAAATCATGGACATGTGGTGACCTGTGTATTGCCTTGTCCTTCCTTTTGGACAATATTTATGTAAGATTTGGTGAGAAACTCTACAAGCAGCTTGTAGGGATTCCAATGGGTACTAATTGTGCGCCTCTTGTTGCAGATTTGCGTATGAAAAGGAATTTATCCAAATCTTCAAAAACAAAGAAAAAATGATGATGTGAAATGTTTCATTGGTACTTCTAGGTACCTGGATGATATTCTTGCTATCGACAATCCTGTTTTTGAGAAATATAAAAATGTTATTTATCCACAAGAATTGATTTTAAACAAGGCAAACGTTTCAAACACAGAAACACCATTTTTGGACCTAAATATCAATATTGTTAATGGAGAGATCCATACAAGTGTGTATGACAAAAGAGATTATTTTGGATTTAACATAGTAAATTTCCCCTGGCTTGACGGTGATGTTCCTAGATTACCGTCCTATGGTATCTATATTTCACAGCTCATCCGGTATGCTAGAGCATGTACTGATGTTTTGGATTTTCATAGTAGAAATTTACAAATTACCAAGAAACTTTTAGGACAAGGTTTTCGCTTTCACAAACTAGTAAAGACTTTCTGGAAATTTTACAAAAATTATTGTCAACTTCTTCTGAAATTCGGACCAATACAGGCAACAGAGTATATTACTATGGGTATTTCACAACCTGCATTTTATGGTGACATTATTAACAAGATAAGAAGGATCAAAGATAGACAACATCACTATCGAAAATGCGTCAGAATCATCAAACGCCTTTTATACCGTGGGTATGATCCTAATGTCACCAGACGGACACTAGGCTTGGTACTTGACCAATCTACAGTCTTGTACAAGCGCATTCTTAAAAACTTGCACTCTGACAGACTGTGACGACAGGACTCCATGACGGGCCCTGTCCAAACCTCTTTAGAGAAGACAGGGCCCCGACCACCTGTCCTCTCTGAATGTCAGTCGGACTCCTCGGGTGATAACATACATGAGCTCGCGGCGGCAGAGCACGGATTGTATTACGTAGGCCCTCTTTTTATATCCATTTACATATTCATCTGTGTTGCTTGGGTCCCTGCGTTTTGCGGTCTTGTTTGTGTGTGGTCATCTGACAGTGAGGAGGTTGTTTTACACCACAATTGTACGTTCTTCGAGACCTCTGGGTAATCGGGAAAATGGGAGGGTTGTGCGCACGTAACCCAGGATAACCATACCTTCTGCTATTTCCATGGCAGATGGCCGTCCTAAGTCGGCACCGGTTGCCAATTGGTCTCGTTGGTTTATGTGTAGTCCTTTGTGTTTTATGTTTCTGTGTTGTACGTTGACGTTCCTTGTCCCTTGTGCGTCTCTTTTTGTGCTTGTCTGCTTTGTGTTTTTGCATTGGGTGTTTTGGGGTTTTGCTGTGGGTGCTACAACTTGGTGTTGTTGGAGATCCCCTCACTTTTAGGTCAAGGATTCCGCTTTTATAAATTAGTTCAGACTTTCTGGATAATTTCCAAAAAATGCAGCCCGCTTCTTCTAAAATTCGGATCTATGCAAGCAACAGAATATATTACTTTGGGTATTACACAGCTTGCTTTTTATGGTGATATGATAAACAAAATAAGAAGGATCAAAGGTAGACAGCAGGACCACCGAAAATGCGCCAGAATCATCAAACGCCTTTTATACCGTGGATATGATCCTGAGTGTCACCAGACGGACATTACGCTTGATACATGACCAATCTACAGTCTTGTACCAGCGCATTTTTCAGACTTCCACTCTAACTGACCGTGGCGACTGGACTCCATGACGGGCCATGTCCATACCGAAGTTGTGGCATTTCATTTTCAGTTATCTTAACAAACGTTTAACGTTTTCAAATTTATTAGCATCTCTTAACAAACGTTTAACGTTTTCAAATTTATTAGCATCATTTTCGAGCGGATAAATTTGCAGCATGGACCAGACATGCACGTTTCCGGTATTTAACCCTCGTCAGTGATCCTCAATCTAAACAATAAAATATGACCAAAAATTGTGAAAATTATGCCCTAAATATACCGACAGACGTAGCAGGAAGGCTGGGATATGATGCTACATGACCCAGGTTTCAGAAATTTGAGAAAAGTTTGTAAACAGAATTTTTCAAATGTGTTCGAAGAAACGACCAACCGAAATTGATCGAACTTAGTTACTTGTGCCTTCGGGGACTCCTGGTCTTCCAGCAAGTTCACCAAGTGAATTGGTAGAAATGTTAAACGTCTTCAAATTCATAAACATCATTTTAGAGCAGATAAATTTGCAGCATGGACCAGACATGCACGTTTTGGGTATTTAACCCTCGTCAGTAATCCTCAATCTAAACAATGAAATACGACCAAAAATTTTGAAAATTATGTCCTAAATATACCGAAAACCGAAAGTTTAGTTTCTCACTTCGGAATGTTGTTCATTCCGGAGTTCGCAACCGTTCCGCTGAGAATTCTCACGACTTGGCCTTGCCTTCTCGACTTTGAGACTGAATTACTGTACTTCTTTGATGTTTATTTCATATCTTTTTTATTTTTAAAGAGAAAGGACATTTCAAAAGGAACCATCTTCGTAGACCGTGATTTATTAGGTCTTCCGACTTCCGTCGGAAGACCTATTGTTTTCGTAACCGTGGAAAATTGGATCAGCGATTTCTCAAGAACCCTGTAAGCTAGGACAATGAAAGTTCTCCAACGTTACGTTTGGAGTAAAAGCTAGATTGGTATTTTTTATTTTTGGTCTCTGTTATTTTTTTTATCATGTTTTTTAGTAGATTCAAATATTTGACGGGAGCGTCGAATTACTCAAAAGGACCGAAAATTTCATGTTTTGCTATTTGTAAGCTTAAATATCTCGTATTTTGCTATCTACAATTTCCATTCTTTTTGAAAGTCGACAGCCATGCAAGATATGAAATGCTAGATGCACACTGTAACGATTTATTACGATGACGTCCTTCACCGTCCTTCATATTTCCAAATTCAGAAGTTCATAGGAGGAAGACACTTTTTTGCTTATAATAGTAAACAAAAATTAAGCTTATGAAGTTTCCTAAAAATTTCAATATTATTATTTTTTATCCATATATCTGTCTTATTTAGTCTTTCTGATTTTTCTGAGTTGGGTATTTCGATACACCTTCACGCCAACAGATCGGGCGCACACTAAAATTGGTAGTCCGAGTCCGACTCGAGAAAAGCAGTGTTGAGATGTTCAAATTCCGATTTCACGGCAATGATGAATATGCATTTCATAAATACATTTCGATATACACAATTTGATTTTAAAACAGTTGATTAATTTAGAAGAGATCAGCTACAAACCAGAATTTACACACAAAAAGTGGTAGTTTGATTCCGATTTCTAACCTACAAACCTGTTTCTAAACTTCAATAACTATATTTTAAACATCAAGTTTAATTTCTAGTTCGAACATAATTTTCGGTTGGTTTATTTACAAATTGATGAACAATTTCTCCAACATTCTTCCCTCCCCTCGTTTTTCGAAAACAGTTCTGTTTATATTGAACGATGTCGCCATGATGGAAATTCAAAATAAACTTTGAAAAAAGGGAAGGGGGGGGGGGGGTCCAAAGGAGCTGTTAAGATAAGGCGTAAAATCAGCCCTGAAAAGTGGAATTTTGAAAATTGAAATTTCAAGAACCTTTTTTGGTAAAATGTATACTTATACGGCATCCCATCAGAATATGAAGTTATTTTTTATCTGTTTTGCATAATATTGCTAATTTTTAGGTCAAAACTTATCTTTTTCCCATAGAAATCAATAGAAAACGGAAAAGTTTTATTGAACATTGTTCCCCCCGGATATACAGAAAGCCACTTTTACTGGAGATGTGTATCCATGATACAAATTTTTTGGCAAAGTGGGGTTCTGTATCTCCGGGGGGAACACTACCCCAGAGACGAAAAACTAAATATGGAAAGGGGGGTGCATTTTATAAGAATCGATCTTTTTGACCATTAAATATAGCACATTTGACTATTTTTCCTGTTTAATCAATCAAACATTGTGTACTCGATATGATTGAATGAAAGATACAAGAATTAGAAACGAAATAAGCAAGAGTGATGTTCATTTCTCCGTCAATGTGTATTTCGCGCTAAAAGGCTTACGTTGTAGCCATTGAATGAAGAATAAGACCGTATTTTAAGTTCCGGATTTCATTATTTACCGATTAAAGGAGGTAGAACGTTCGAAATCTATTTCTGATACACAATGTAGACATATTTGATGTCTTTTAGCTTATATTTATCAATTTTAGATAAAATATTCAAAAATGTATACGTTTTTTTGTCGATATAATCGGATTTTCTATCCGAGCACCCCTACCTCTTTCGACCTTAATTTTACAACCTTAAGAGTTCCTTAACATAATGTAAAACATGTAAAAGGTCTGCAAATATATCATACTTCAATAATGATTCATGTTTTTCTGTGTACGATTCGCCATACGGAAGAAATAAGTCACGGGATTCAGGGCTAAATACGGCCCTTATCTTAACAGCTCCTTTGAACCTGCACAGCGAGAACCTCATGGTATTTATATATATATATTGAACGTAACTTGTTATTACCATTTCTCTTCTCAAGAAAATTGGTTCTACAGCTACGAGCTCGCCTTTTTTATGGGGGAAGGGGGCAGGAAGAATTTGCAAAAAAAAAAAATCCCGGCTCTGAAAAATGCTGAAAAAAATATTCCGGCCCAAAGGGCCGGCAATTTTTTTTTCCCGGACCATGCAAAAGTAAGGATACATTGCATGATATGGAAATTTTTGCTGGCCCTTTGTGCCAGACAATTTAAAGTCAAAAAATTAATTAATATAAATACAAACTGTTCACATAACCGTATCTACCAGAGACCTAATACGCATAGGCACAAAAATCTAGAAAAGGTTCTATTTAAACATCATACAATCTGTCTGAAATTCGCTAATTGCAAAGAGACATCTGAAGGAACGGTTATTAACTCATACTCTGTAACAGCGGGGAGTTTAACTTACACAGACATTCACAACATTTGACAATTTGTTTAAATCCGGCCCGCAGAACCGGCGAAAATTTTTCTCCGACTCTGGTAATGGCTGAAAAAAATGGCCTGCTCAGAAAATTGCTGAAAAAATTTTACCGGCTGGCAATAGAATTCCTGCCCCCCCCCCCCCCCCCAACCCCAACCCTCCCCCCTCCCCCCCCCCCCCCCCAAATCAAATGGTTGCTCACCAACAATTATCGGTTTGAAAATTTAATGTTACTGCTATTTGAAAACTTAAATATATAATATAAATACATGTAATGTGACGTCCTTCATATTTCCAAACCAAAAATTGTATAGGAGGAAGACACTCTTGTTGCAACCGCAACAAGAAACCTTTCTAGTTTCTTTTCACTTTTGGTACCGGACTCATTAGCGTGGCTCGCGACGATGCAAGGAACACACGTGCAACTATGAAAGCCTTAACTATCACTAACAAATAAAATAAATATTCCCAATGTGATTTTTTTCCAGAGTAGCTAGGACAAATTCCAAGGTTAGAATCAGAGTGTCGAACTTTTGTTTACCAAAAGAAAGGTTTTGGCATCATTGTGACACATTCATCTCACCTCTGGTAAATATATTACGGAGAACCAAGTATTATGTCAGAGTATCAGATCACAGACATGAATTTTATTTTATTATCTTCCTACAGCCAAATATTTTGGTCCTCGACAAAATAAAATCGTTAAAATTAGGAGGGGGGGGGGGGTTACTGACCGTCTACGGAGATTAAATTTTATCGGGTTGATGACACCCATGGTGGCGAGGCGATTTCAAAGAGGCTCTGAAATCACTTTGGTGCTAGGGAATTATTCTTGATAGTAAAACCCTGATATGAAATCTCTAATGGTGGAATTACAAAATAGGCACAATATAGGATCGACGGGCACCATTCTCCATGGTGTCATTATGTCATTATATGACCTCGTCCTCCCTTTTCTACCTAAGTATGATTATTTAAGACAGTGAATAAGATTTTTTCACCGGTGAGCGAAGCTCCATTCTTGGAGGTTGGCCCACATTTAAATACTTCAACCTCGACCATAACTTTTGGATGTTAAATGATAGGACGTTTTTGATATTCGATTTTGTGCTGTATATAGGCATATGGTCATTAGCCACATTTGTCATTTTCATATTTCACATGTGCATTCCTTTTCACTACACCTTTCCCTTGGTGACAAGAGTTTGGACCTTTTGACCTTTTCTTAGAGTTTAATCTATTTTCATTTAGACTTTTGATAATACATGAGATATATCATGAAATCTTAAGAATAGTGGGGGGAGGGTCTGTAAGCATATCTATAAAGACATCTTTGAATTTGATTTTATAGCTATTATCGTAAGGTTACAACGATAAAAAACTTTTTCGAGAACATCTGTGAGACAATATAATTCATTATCAGGCGACAGTAGCGAGCACAATTTTTGCAAATTAAATTGGTAAATACCACCATTATTTAGTTAGAATATGCAAATTTCGGAACCCCTCTGAAAATCTCGGGGGGGGGGGGCCGACCTTCCCCTAGATCCGCGCATGTCGTGACTTTGTAAAATACTTTAAACAATGTTTAACTATTCTAAAACCTAGGTAATCATTAACATTTCTAGAGCGTGACGCCCTATATAGGGTAATATTAATTCTGCTATTAAGATGACTACTATAAAATGACGTAAAGATTTTATTTTTTCCCGATCACCATGTTATTGTGAGTCTGTCACTGATAGAATTGTACTCCAGGTAAGATCTCTACATCAGTAGCTTTATGTGAACTTCATCGATCCTAGCCTGTCAATCATAACGGAGTGATAATGAACTATATCGTTTGTTATCCTATTTTTCTTTCACGCTCTGTTGAGTAAACTTTCTGCTTGTAGATACAGGTCTAAGGGCTCATCAATAGAGAGTGCATGTTTTAAAATACATTAAGATTCACCCGACACTAGAGTTATGGCGGATCTGTTGTATCTGTGGGACTATATACAACGGGACCTCATCCTAGCAGGGGACCAAAACTACACTGTGGAGCCTTTAGAAATCACGTAAGTTACATACAAGCAACATCCATTGCAATTTCTGAAACCGTTCAAGCAGCAAACTGTTTTAGCTCTACTGATCAAAGACCAGTCGATCTTATGCGATGCCATGTTGTCCGGCGTCCGTCCGTCAGTATGTCTGTCTGTCTGTCTGTTTATTCGTTTTGCACCTGATATTTTCTTTGAGCCTCTGGCACCCAGGCACTTCAAAATGGATGTGGTCATTTTGAACACAAGTTTTCCGAAAGTATAATTGATAGAGAATTAATTATGTTTCATATGAACCAGTCTCTCCCGCAGGATATATGAGAATGGATGTGGTCATGTTCATCCTATGTGATCATATCATTTTGACACCAATTCTCAGAAACTACAATTTATAGGGAGATTATTCTTTTTGCGTTTTTGAATAGTCTCTTGTCTTTTTTTTGTGCCTGATATTTTGTTTGAGCCTCTGACCCCCACCAAAGGTGTTGGGAATGGGTGTGGTCATTTTCTCCTATATAAGTCTATGTAACCTTGTGAACACCAATTCTCAAAAAGTATAATTGATTGCATAATGATCAGTTTCTGGTTTATTTGTGCACCTGATATTTTGCTTGAGCATCTAAACCCCCTTGACCTTCGAAAATGGTTCATTTTCTCCGATATAGCTCTTTGTCATCTTGTGAACACTACTTTTCTGAATGTATTATTGAAAGAGAGTTCATTCTTTTTGCATTACAATAAGTCTGTTGTCTAGTTGTGTACCTGAGATTTTGTTTGAGCTCCTGACTCCAGGGTCTACGAAATTAGTCGAGGTCGATTATATGTAATCTTGTGGTTACCAAGTCACAGAAAGTATAATTGTCAGATGCACAGTCAGTTCTTTTTGCAACATGTGTTTGTAATGTTGTTGTGCACCTGATATTTTGTTTTAGCCCCGACCCCCAAGGTCTTGGGAAATGGGTGTCACTTCAGTGAATTTAACAAAACAGCCAGCAGAGCTTCAGTCTCATCAGAGACTTATCGTTTGTGAACACGAAACGCCTTTGGAACAGTAGCTGAACAGTAGCTGAATATTAGAGTGCAATCTACCGTGTTGACTTAAAATCGGAGGAATTGCTTTAATTACAAAACTGAATTTCTTTCAGAATAAGTATCTTAATATGTTTCAAATGTTCAATATTATATGTTTCAAAGTGTGACAGACAGACATACAATAGTGTGGGATGGTAACAATAATATCCATTAGTGGGTTTAGAGATTTTGAAAAAAAAAACTAAAGACAAGAAAAATAAACATGTTTGCAATTTTCTGTAATACAGATTGATATACATATAATATTATATATTTATACTAGTAGAAAGTTCAAGTCCTTTTGGAATAGTTACCATACATGTATAAAAAAATCATAGATGATTGGAAATGTTCCACTGAAAAGTCCGAGGGGCGAAAACGTTTTGGAAATAAAGACTTCAAAGTGTTGAATCATTTCTAATTCTTTATACATTATCTATACTATGTTAAGTAGACGAAACTTGCATGTCTGGACCATACTGCACAGTTATCTGTTCTTAAATGATTCTATTGAATTTGAAGACGTTTAACATCTGTCGGGGCTTGAAGTCAAAGAAATTACAGAGACAAATAATTCAGCAGCCTATTTGGACATTATACTGTCCTACGACACTAATATGGTCACATGAACACCTCACTCTATAACAAACGTGACGACTTCAGTTTCAACATCAAAAACTTTTCTTTTCTGAGTAGCAACATCCCTTCATCGCCTGCTTATGGCCAGAACAAGTTCCAAATATACAGATTTTGTTCTGAGAGCTAGGTGTCTTTCAGTTTAGCTTCTCAATTAGGGTTACGTTTATGATCGACTAACATCGTCAATGAGGAAGTTCTACGGCCGATTCAGGGAACTTGTCATACACTATGATGTCCCGTTGTCTAGAATTGTGGATGATATTCTGTCTTAGACCATTTGAACCATCTAACTACAGAAT
Source organism: Pinctada fucata (assembly GCA_028142955.1). Taxonomy (NCBI): domain Eukaryota; kingdom Metazoa; phylum Mollusca; class Bivalvia; order Pterioida; family Pteriidae; genus Pinctada; species Pinctada fucata. The sequence continues at coordinate 59,012,116 of AP027105.1, forward strand.
AAACTTTTATCTTCCGAAATGGAAGTAACCGGATGTTATATTTCTGCCTAATTAAAGCGACGGGTGTTGCGTGAAAGCAGAAGATGCTGATTCCTCCTGGGTACCTGGTCTTATTCCGATATTTGGAGTTCGCTTCTTTTCATATAATGGTGGTTTTTGTTTGTATGCTTTGGTTACTGTTTTATCCTGATTTTGTTTGCCTACGGTTTATGATTCTCTGAATTATTGATTTTGTACTGTATATTGGATATGGTCATTGTCCGTATTATCATGTTATCATGATACGTAGATTCACTTAAAGACTAGACATCCTAATCAATGTCCAGTTTGTTGGTAATTTCATGTGAACCAATTAAGTCCCACCTCTGACCAAATAACCCGTAGTACCGTCATGTAACTGCGAAGCGCAATCACGTCCTCTGCCCCTGTTTGAAATATTTTACTGGAAAAAGGTGATACATGTCATTTAGCCCAATTCGAAATTACAACTGGCATAGAGATTCAATTTTAATTTTTTTTTATTTGCTTTTGATAAATAATTCAATACATATCCCAGTGAATTGAAAGTTCGGGGTCAATTCTATCTAACAAAATATTCTTTGATTTTTTTTTTGTTCTGTTTTGGAGACATCTTGCCGGAGATCTATTCCGTATCCTCTTCACCTGATAGATCTGTAATTTGATTGGGCTACTTTAATGTTTGTTCTTTTGATACTTCTGTAAAACAAAGGAGGGGATCTCCAACAACACCAGGTTGCAGCATCCACAGCAAAACCCCAAAACACCCAATGCAAATCACAGAGCAGACACCCACTGAAAGATACGTAAAAGGGACAAGGAACGTCAACGCACAACACAGAAACATCAAACACAAAAATCTACACTTGTTGACACATGTTATGATAACCTTCGTTCATTTGATAAATACATGTATGTAAATGAGATACAGATATGCCTAGTAGCCTTTCGTCTTGTGTAACATGTGTAATCTCATGGAGATATCTTGCTCCTCCGATACATTAGTAAGATGTAGGGGTTTGTAGTTACCGACACTGAGATTCGAACCCTCGACCTATATGGAAACAGAGACCACCGCGCTAGCTACTATAATTCTTCGTTCACCCGAGGGCCCCGACAATCTGTACTCTCTGAATGTCGGACCAACTCCTCGGATGATTGCATGCATGACTTTGCTTCACCCTGCAGAGCACGGACTGTTTTTCGTATGTTTTTGATATCCATTTACATATTCTTAAGCTTGTTACTTTGGCTCATGTGATTTGCTGTCTTGCTTGTATGGTCATCTTACATGAGGGAATCTTTTGTGCATATCAATTGTGCTTCGAGACCAGTTGGTTACCGGACAAGTGGGAGGGTTGTGTACACGCAATCCGGACGACAATAATAGCCACACAATTAACCACCGGCAACATGGCAGATAGCCGTCCTAAGTGGGCACCAATTGCCCATTTGTATCGTTTGTTTATGTGTAGTCTGTAGTGCTCCGGTGTCGTATTTGGTGTTCCATGTCCATTTTACGTCTCTTTTTGTGCTTGTCTGACCTGTACTTTCGCATGGGAGTGTTTCGATATTTTACTGTGAGCATACCACAACCGAGTCTTGTTAGAGATCCTTTATTATCTATAAAATTAAGGTATGATATCCTATGTGTATTTATAAAATTCCGTTACTAAGGATGACGGGGTTGACTTTCTGACTTTGTCATTTTTCCATCAGATAATTCTTGTCAGTTTTGGTCTTTCCTTGGTGATTATTTATTCTAATTTTCTGTTTCAGAGAGATATGCTATCCTCAGTTCCCAGAGGACCAGTTCAGGACGATGGCTGTAGTCCCTGCGGTAAAGACCTATTAGATAATTCTCCTTACTCGTATCGACTAAATCTAATCTGGTATGAATATTTTATCATGTGTTACACTTGATGCAATACGAATATATATACATCGTTCGGTCCATTGATACCAATTTTTTTTATCTTAACATTTGACCCACTTAAAAAAAAGGTGTTAATACTAACAAAGATGCCAAAGGGGGAATTCGTGTTTCACAGACACAAGCTTTATCTATACTACTAAAGGAACGAATTAGCCGATTCTTCGTCGAAACGAAGAGGACAGTTATAAATGGTATGCTATGGAGATATAGCATATGATGTGAAAATGTGAATTTGATAACTGTTTAGAAGGACTTATTCCTAATAAACGTGTAATCATTAATTATGTCTCACCGTTTTCCTGAAATAAATCTTAGAATAAACGTGTAATCATTAATTATGTCTCACCGTTTTCCTGAAATAAATCTTAGAAAATCTTCAGTTCAAAGCCAGCGTCGGACACTAACCATTAACTTTCTGGTTTCTTCTTACTTATACTCCCTTTCTAATCCCTCCTCACTAAAACAGTGGGATGATTATTGCAAGACGTTTCTCATGTAAGTAGGAGGCAAAAATTCACACAAATTCAAGATTCAATTTTCGTTTTCTAAAATATACCGACGTCCAATCTAGAAGTATAAATGTCTTTTCCGTCGAAGTCTATGGAGCACCCACCTCTGCTTAATTTCGTCCCACGTCTCTCACAACACTAATCCGGTAGTTTCATTAAAAGCTATATACACAAATGTTCATGGTACAAACGGTGGTCGTAAAGGGCCGTGTGAAAAATAAAAATATTTCGTGGGAACGAAACAATATTGCAAGGGAACGAAATGATATTGTGTGGGAACGAAATGATATTGCAATATTGCGAGGGAACGAAATAATATTGTGTGGGAACGAAATAATATTGTGTGGGAACGAAATAATATTGCGAGGGAACGAATAAATATTGCGAGGGAACGAAATGATATTGCAAGGGAACGAAATTATATTGCGTGGGGACGACATAATATTGCGAGGGAACGAAATAATATTGCGTGGGAACGATATAATATTGCGAGGGAACGAAATAACATAGCGAGGGAACGAAATAATATTGCGTGGGAACGAAATAATATTGTATTATATGTGATGTCATCTATAACTCTGAAAAGAATCCCTATGTTTCGCATACTTGAGTCATATATGACGTATCCGAATATGTCAACGTATCAATGATAATCTTTCCCGCGCTTGCGCGAGTCCTTTCTTGGTTATTTTCAATTTTATTATTGTCATTATATGACTTTCAGTTTCTTATTTCTTACTTCTAACTTCCTACTTCTGATTAAGTCGAAGTCATGTATGACAAGCTACAATTCCGATGAGTTCCCAACAGTTGCAAGTTCGCGTGAAATATATTCTGATTCATTGGCCTGTAGCGCCGCCTGTCGTCATAATGATGATATTTCAAAGAAGAAATTGGAAATAAGAATTTCCAAAGAACGAATTCAGAAAAAAAAACGAAATAAGAAATTAGAACTGAGAAGTCAGAAGAAGACGGAAATAAAAATAAAATAAAATGTAAAACGGAATGTTAGAAATTAGAAATGGAAAGTTAGAAATAAGAAATTAGAAGTTAGAAACAAGAATTTAGAATTCTAACAGGAGTTACAAATATAAAATTTTACACTTAGGAGTAAGAACTGAGAAATTAGAAGACAGCGATAAGAAATATACATTTTGAAGATCAAATATAGATTTACAAATTGAATTTCAGCTGAAAGAAAATAAGAATATGCATGATAACAAAACAATACATAACGACAAATTAAGAGTAACTGAGAATTTTGACCCATTTGGCGTTGATGTTTTTTTCTTTCCTATGTACCAAGTTTAACTAATCCTATTTATCACGTTTTACTCATGATTCACCGATATAGCATTTAAGTCAAGGTTTAGATGTAAATGGATTCAAGGTTTACATGTGACCTGATTCAAGGTTTAGATGTGACCTGATTCAAGGTTTAGATGTGACCTGATTCAAGGTTTAGATGTGACCTGATTCAAGATTTAGATGTAACTGGATTCAAGGTTTAGATGCAACGTTTTAATCAATGACGTATATAAAATTCTTGAATGGATTACAGGAGGCCTCAAAATTATACTGAAATATTTACATTTATTTCCCTTGACAAAGATAAGTATGAAACGTTGCTCGCCTTAAGTGCATTCAGAGCTTTAATCTTTGGCCGGATTACAGAGATATTCCGGTCTACAAATGGACGATGTCCGTCTGTCCATCCGTCTGTTTCTGATTGGAGAAAAATCTAAGGAACCGTATATAGTAGAAACGTTCTGTAATACATGAAGGTTGCCCAGTACAAGACCTTTCAATGTATGCCGTAACATTTGACCTAGTGATGTTGACCTAGTGAAAGATTTTGGTAAAAGTTTCTGGTTGACGCAAAATCTTAGGAACTGTATGCAGTAGAAACTTGATATCATACATGTATGTTACCCGTGATAAGACCTTTCAATCTATGCAGTAACTTTTGACCTAGTGACCATGACCTTGGACATTGGCCTACTTAAAGATTTTGGTTAAGTCTCTGGTTGAAGCAAAATCTCATGACCTATAGGCAGTAGAAATATTTTATCATACAGGTAGGTTGCCCATGACAAGACCTTTCACTTTATGCCTCTACTTGACCTAGTGACCTTAACCTTTGACAAAACTGACTTTGCAATCCGGCCATACCGTCTTTAGTGGTGTTTTATTAATGTTAATATTAAAACTATTTAATTATAACAGTTCATATGTTCCGTGATCCTAGCCTTCACGCAGAAGAGGAGGTACATCAAGCGGTCATTCCTAAATGGGAGACCCGGTCTGATGCAGTAAGTAAACAAATGTTCTGTGAATGTTAAAAGTCACCCTCTTTGAATGTGATATGATATTACTTTTGCGTTCAATAATGATTTACTACAAATGTGTTGATTAATACTGAATTGATATGTCTATTTCTGACCAAATCATCTAATGGCCTTTGTTTAATGTTTCAGTCCTATGGACGTGTTGAGTCGCTCACACCGATTCTCTTACGCTGCAGCATTCGGAATCCTGAGTAACCTGTGTTTTAACGTTATTGTCAACCAGCAACAAGCTGTCAAATATGACGGACCAACGTACTTCAAAGGTGCGGTACTCTTGTATTATGCATCAAAACATCATAGCATGCATTATAAACATCCACTGTACAATATGACTAAACCGTACTTCGTATAATTACACATCGTACGACACACAACGAAAAGAAATGAACACTAGTACATGTACAGTCTATTCTCGATAAGTCGAACGTTAAGGGACCATCAGGGAACATCGTATGAAACCCAACGAAAAGAAATGAACCCTGGTACATGTATATAGATTTTTTTTTCTATGTAATATCATGTTTATGCGATTCGCTAGCCAAAGTTTTCAAACTCTCAAATTGTTTGGTTTGCTTCGTTCACCATACTTTTCTATGAACATGATTCCTTTAAATTGTGTAGGTCATAGTTGATGTATCAATAGTCTTGTGAATGCATATACATGTAGTATACAATAGGCCCTCCTCAAAGGCTTAATATTTAATAAGTATAATGATGGGGAATAAAATATACCATAATAGATATCACAGATTTTGATTTTATAATATACAAGCTTTGAAGGATAGAATAAAACAAAATTTTTCAGCACCAAGTTACACTTCTAAATTTAAAGATGTGTCTTGAATGCCCTCCAAATCCTCTTACATGTAACTTATATAAATTTTATTCTCAGATTTATATTGTAAAAATTCATAAAAATTTCACATCTTGATAAAACTTATTTATAAAAAGAAATATTTACAGTTTTGGATAGAAATATAGTACTTTTATTGATGAAACAGACATTTTACACACTTAAGAGTTAATTAAAGAAGATCCTGACGATATTCTCAACATCACTCACAATAGATCACCAAATTGAGCATCGACGGACCCCTAGCAAGCTGGAGGTGGGACCAGGTGCCCGGGAGGAGTAAGCATTCCCTGTTTGGCTAGCCGCACACGCCGTCGATGTTCATGCATGAAAATGAAAACAATATCTAAAATACATGCACTGTCTGAGGTTGTGTTTATAAAGAAAGTGCTATGGCGACATAGCATAAGAGATAATATGCACATCACTTGTTAGAAAAAATTGCTCCGGTTTGGGGAGAATGTTACCCCCATCTGGGGCGAAAAAAACTTGCTCTGACAACCCCCCCCCCCCCCTATGATCATTTTAAGATTTTTGCTCTTCAAATATTCACTATTTGTATTTCCTCTCGTTCGACCAGGAGCATTAATGATGATATATTGTTTGTTGAAATGCACATATGGTGCACTGAATCATAACGATAAAACATTTTTTTTTTCCATTCAGAATCAGATATAAATAAGCAATCATATATACGTTAGTTGCTGATTTTGAATTTTTTTTTTTTGGCCTCTTTCACTCTCGCATTCACTCACTTTTACAAAATTGTGTGCTCTAGGAAAGTATCAACATGATTACAAATGAATGATATAGTAGATTTTATATCAAAGATGTCTATCTCAAAACATTTAAGTTTTCAATATATTTGTGAGGGTTGAAAAAAAAAGGAAAAAAGAAAGAAAAAAAGTGCAGATAAGGAAGATAATTCTTAAGATTATTAATTTTTTAAGAAGCGGATTACAAATAAACCCTTTGGCTTTAGAAGTCAGGCTGTTCCATAAACATACTCCATTTTTCCGTGAAATAATTTAATTTGTTATTCGCTTTGTAAATATACTTTTCAACATCATAGTATGCTTTAATTTCTCTCTTAAATGCTACAAAAGTAGGTATACAGTTTTTGATTTTTTGTTTATAAATGAAATATTTTCCTAGTAAAATAAGTAAGTTTACTATAGAATTCTTCGGCAAGTTAAGTTTTCCAAGCAATATGTCACACATGTTAAAAGAATGTATTGAATCTGTGAGTCGGTCTAAGAAAGTCTTAAAATCTGTCCAAAAAGTTTGTACAAAGTCACATTCATACATCAGATGTAATATTGTTTCACGCTGAGCTCTACAAAATGTACACTGATCAGTGTTAGATATATTAAGTTTAAATAGCAAGATATTTGTAGTTAGTGTTCTGTGTATTATTTTATACTGAAACCATCTGATCTTGGTATCTGATGTCACATTAAAGGGAATTCTATTAATTGTAGTTTTATTTTGTTCATTAATATCAATATTCATTTCCAAGCTCCACTTATCATAAAAGATGTCCCTCTTTACATATTTCAATCCTTTTAAAAACATGTCATATACAGATGGCTTTAGATTCTTATTCTTAAAGATCAGTTTCAAATGATACATGAAATTAGGAAGAATAACATTTTGTCTATTCTTCAAGAAAGGCCATGTTTGTATTATGCAATTTTTTATTCCATAGAACAGAGTGATGGGCGGCTTGAATTGAAACTTCACAAAAAGTATCGTATGTAATTAAATCTCCGTATGAATCAAAAAAGTCATAAATGTATCTGATGCCTTTCGAAAACCATTCTGCATAGAAAATGCATTTATTATCAATTTTAATCCTATCATTATACCATAATTTTTCATATATATGATTTGATTCTTGAATTTGGTTTTGAGTGATTTTTTGAAACTCATAGTAAGTTAAAAGAACTTCCTTCCAAAATGGATTTTTTAGTTTCAAGGTCACATGTTTAAGAAACTCTGGACCTAGCAAAAATATTTTTTCCTTCTTTGTTTTAGTACATTTTTGGAAAATTTCTGTAAGAATTGATTCATCCTTATATAATCGTTTAATCCAGGACATTTTCATTGATTTTATGAAGGAACATAAATGAGTCATTTTCAGTCCACCTTGATCATAATTCTTAATAATAACTTCTCTTGCTATTCTGTCTGGTTTGTTGCTCCAGATAAATCGAAATAGATCTTTTTCAATTTCTTTTACTATTTTCTCATTTGGGCTAGGTAGTGCTATAAAGAGATGTGTAAGTTTTGGAATAATTATTGATTTTATAACAGTTATCTTGCCTATTGGTGTTAAAATTCTTTTAGACCATGTTGATATTAATTTTTTAACCTCCTTTATTTTTTTTTACTATAGTTCAGATTTTCAATTTCATGTAAATTTACACTAAATACAATTCCTAGGAATGTGAACGGTTCATCAGTCCATACGAGTGGATATTCTGGGCAAAGTATTTCAGAGCTATGTTTCTTATTTCCTAACCAGATACATCTTGATTTTTCAATATTTGGCTTAAGGCCTGAGTACTTTGAGAATTGATCTAAGAGTGAAAGTGAGCGTTTAAGAGAATTAACAGAACCATCTAGTAGCAAGCTTGTGTCATCTGCATATTGACTAATTTTGACTTCTATACCTCCAATTTTAATTCCTTTTACTTCCCTATCCCCCCTTACTAATATTCCTAAATTTCAACGCACAAGATAAAAATATAAGGTGAAATCGGATCACCCTGTCGGCAGCCACGTTCAACATTAAAGAAAGAAGAAAAGAAACCATGTTGGATGACACATAATTTAAAATTATTGTTAAGAGTTTTCAAGTAATTTCTGTAAGTTTGGCCAAAGTTAAAAAATTTAGATACTTCATCAATAAATTCCCATGAAACCGAGTCAAAAGCTTTTTCGAAGTCAAGTAAAACAAGCAGTCCGTCTTCGTCATTGTCCTCCAAAAGTTTCATTATATCAAAAAGTAATCTTGTATTTTCTCCGATATACCTATCCTTCATAAATCCTTTTTGATTTTCATGTATCAAATATTGTAGACATTTTTTTAATCTAAATGAAAGACAGTATGAAATAATCTTGTACGTAACATACAGAAGAGATATAGGTCGCCAGTTCTTTAAAAGTTCCCTCGGTTTATCCCCCTTTGGAAGAATAGATATTATTCCCATTTTCTGTGTAGTAGATAATTCTCCTTTATTTAATCCCTCTAGTATAGATCTATAAATATAAAATTTTAAGTTTGGCCAAAAAAACTTAAAAAACTCTGAACTAAAACCGTCCGGCCCCGGGCTCTTATCATTCTTAAGACTACGTACAGCATTCCCAACTTCCTCCAAAGATATATTTTTCTCAAGTTCATTCCTATCCATTTCATTTAATATGGGAATTCCGTGATGATTTTCTAAAAGTGTTTTTAAATCTATTTTTTCTAAAGTATTATCTCTACTCATGTATAATTTTTTATAAAAGTCTTTAATTTCATTTAAGATTTTAGTTTGATCTACAATCAATCCATTTTCTGTTTCTAGTTTCACTATGTTTTTATTTATGTAATTTCGCTTTTCTAACGCACAAAAATACTTTGTGGGTTTTTCACCACTTTCTACCCATTTGCATTTTGATCTCAAAATCATTCCTTTTAGCTCTTCTTTTCTCATATTTTCAATTTCTATATTTAGTTCGCTCAATCTATTCTGCATATTAGTTATTTCATGTGGAACGTTACATGTATTTAATTTATTTTCAGTATCAATTATTTCATTCTCAATATATATTCTATTCTCTTGTTTTCTTCTTTTTATATCTGCAGAGTATCGGATTGTCATTTCCCTGATTTTCATTAAAGTCATATCCAAAAACTGCTGGTCGCTTATAGTAAACATAACCATGTTATCATTTAAATCATCAAGTGTTGTTCTATTATAGACCAGAAGCGCATATTCAAATTTCGTATGTCTAATTACATTTTTTACTTTTTCTATGTAAAGTTTATCATGCAAAAGGGAATTATTAAATTTCCAGAAACCTTTTCCGGAGATGAAGTTTGAAAATTTAATTCTTAAAGTAATGATAGAGTGATCTGTCCTATAACCCGGTATTATTTCAGTGTCTTCTATTAATGACAATAGGGCTTCAGAAACGAGGAAAAAATCTAATCTGGCCATTTTTATTGGGTTTTTACGAACCCATGTATAAGCTTTCTTATCTGGGTTGTAAACACGCCAAACATCTTTGAGATTACCAGAGATGTTGAAATTAACCGGTCCGACCGGCAAAACCGGTTAAAATTTGAAATGACCGGATGGTAACGCCAGCTCACCGGTCCAAATGACCGGTAACAATTCTCAGGAAACGTTTTCATTTTTTTCATATCTATCCACTGCATAATATTTTAGGAAGTATTGTCCATAACACAGCTTACGACTTTAGTCCATTTAAATAACTCAGTTTTATGACTTTATCACCGTATGCTATAGGATAAATAATGATTACCGAACATGAAATTGTCATGGAAGTCATTGACTCATACATGTGACATTGTCCGATTTAATGAAAGAATCTCTTTTCTTTGCTGTATTTCAAAAGAAATCAGCTAAATGTCAAATATTGTCTGATATATTGTCGACAACGAATCCTCCGAAAGTCGTCTTGAATTTGACATGTTTGAAGACGTTTAACATTGTAACATCAAAATGCACAGAATTTTACACATATTTGCCGTAACGAGAGCTGCCAATTGTAGTAATTTGCAAACGTTTCTGAATTATTAAAGTTTGAAAACGGAAAGACCGACTCGTTAATAATAAAACATGCAATTACTAAACTGACCGTGCACATGCTCATTTTTTTCAAAGGGATGCGATGGGATGTTCCTGTCTGTTATTTGAGGAAAATTCGCAAATATAAATCTAATCAGCAATTAAACTCTTCTGACAAACTACGTAAGAATAGTTGCCATAACTCGCGACATGAGACAAAAATTCGCGGATCGTCGATAAAATTTTAGTTTTGTCTCAAACCGTGGTTCCCTCTATCACGGAAAATGGATTGATTTCCCTATTAATGCTACTGTCTTTCTAGATATTTTTATTTCTTATAAAAATCTCCATTATTACGATAAACTATTTGCATATTGTTATAATAAATAAAAACATCCAGAGAGACACTACGTATTTTACGCAAAGGTTGATTGTACAGCGCAACGTATAGTTCTGCATTTAATTTCCGTGACATGCATGCGTACATTTATCGATTTATTGAAAGGTGTTTGGTGCCGAAATAAAAACCAATTCATACATTCTAGTTCATCATGAGAACAAGTCTCTTTCTCTCATTTTGGTGTTAATTCAATACGCATGTAGATATACGCGATGAACTCATGAATTGACATTAGATATAAAACATGCAAGTTTAATGAAAGAAATTAAAGATTGAATAAAAGAATTAAGACATTCTTCTTTTTTTATAAAAAAGGTCATGAATGGTAACAAACGGACAGTACAGTTGGACAGGCAGATAGACGGCACAATATTTAAACATGACTATCTAAAGACACTGACAGGATATTTCATTGATAATTCAATCGTATTTAAATTAATCAAACTAAATCCATCATTTACATAGTGTAATGTATTTCATAATACAGTATGTATTGCAGAAATTAACTTTTTGTTAAAAAAAAAAGTCGGACCAGTTAAAATCCTTTCGGACCGGTTGATTTAGGACTAGTACCGGTCCGAATGACCGGTTCATTAGAAAATATTTCAACAACTCTGGATTACATTCCGTAATTAAGCTATTTACTTCATTGGATGCATTTTTGTTATTTTGCCGTGTATAATTAAAACAGTCATTTTCATAATTTAGAACTAGATTCATATCTCCACACATTATAATGAAGTCATGTTGTATATTACAAATTTTTTCTTTTATACATCTATAGAATTCTGAGTTGTCCTCATTTGGTCCATATATATTAACTAGAATTATAGTATGTTTTTTCGCAATTTCTAAAGTCAGGATCAAAAAATTTCCATCTGCATCAATATCCTTGTCAAGTAATCTATATTCAAAGTTATTGCTAAATAAAACACTAACCCCTCTGGAATTACTGGCCCCATAACTAGAAACACATTCATAACCCCATTGACTTCTTAGAATTTTTTCATTTTGTGAAGTAAAATGTGTATCTTGTAGACAGTAGATTGAAAATTTTTTAGATCTTAGGTAGTCAAATACATCTTTCCGTTTGCTGAAATCCCCCAACCCCCTACAATTGACTGATAGAATCTTTAAAGAGTCCATTTAAGAAAAAACAATTTAATATAAAACCTAAAGCACACAATTCTTTCATTCACACATTCAACCGAAAAAATGCAATACACGCACATTCCACACACACGTATCTTATTCAATATGACAAGCACAAAAAACCTCTAGAAGAGGCTCTACGATAAGCGAAAAATTACAGGGTGACCCAAAATTTGAAAACCCCCAATTTAATCATTGCATGTTATGAGTTTCCGAGAAACAAGAATCCTTACCTATTAACTCATTTTATTCTATGTTCTGTTCTATATTAAAGATTCAAGAACTCCTCGAGTATCTGCAACTCTATCATTACGTTTTGTATCGTGCGCCTCGGCGAATTGAAGGAAGTAAATAATAGATTATAGAAAATAAAAACGATGACGGTGCAGTGGGGATTCTTGTTTCCGGATTTAAACTAAATCGACATTTTAAAGTAAATAAACTACTAATCTATATTTGTCAACAAACAGAGAAATAAATTTGAAAATATATAGATCATTTAGAAGAAGGTCTGATATGTTGACACAACAAACTCCTTCAGTCATGAAAAATATAGAGCGTTTATTGCATATTACATCATGTATACATAGTGTCACAGTTTACTGAAGTACGCGGTTCAGCGTTCGGCTTTATTCGGTATCGGATTCAGTTGCATAGCCCGCCATGGATCCACTGCTTTCTCCTCTGATTTTTTTCGAAATGTCATCATTGATATCAAATCGGATTTTCTTTGATCCGTTTCTAGTGCGCCCGTAAACGAAACCATTGAAATAGTATGCCTGTTCAATAAGCGCATGTTCATTGAGGCGTTGGATAAGTTTGGAGTTCAATTCGGTAACATCGTCTGCGAAGCGGATACCCTTTCCACTCGACTTCACAACTGATCTCTTTCTCATAATTTTTGCTTTTACTTCACTATTTTTCACTTTCACCAAAATCGGTCTCGGTGTTCCCCGCCTCCCTCCGGGTATCCTGTGTACCGCGATGATATCCTCACTTCTAATTTCCACTTTTGCGTGATCTTTCATCACGGCTCGTACTACACTCTCGGTATCTTCCTGGTTTACTTCAGCCACTCCGTATACTTTAATATTTGTCTTCCGTGAATATTGTTCATTAAAATTTGATTTGGATTCAGCTTTTTCTGCTTTTTTTAGTGCCATTTTCCCACTTTTCTGCAACTCTCTCATTTCTTTAGCTTTTTCCGCCACGGATTCTTTCAAAGTGTTATTTTCCAATTGAAGCTTATCTATCCTCTCTATTAGATCTTGCCTTACTTCATCTTGCTGCGCTTTAAATTCAACAAACTGTCTCTCCATAATTTTCTTTGCATCAGCCATCATTTCTTTCACAATGCTCGCCACTATCACTTTTATGTCATCCTTCGTTACATTTTTACTCATCTGTGATTTAATTTCTTCTAAATCAGCCATAATGATAGCGACCTCATCACCACTGGTATTAGAAACATCACTTAGGTTACGTTTCTGTGCTTTTGACGGTCCCTTGGTCGTAAAATATTTAGATTTCGCAGGGACAGTTGATTTAGAATTCGCAGAAATAGTTGCCATTTTGCTGAGTCACAGTTGTATACAGGTGTATAACACAGGTAAACAGGTAAACGCAGATCACCTATACAGGTACAGATAACGTGTACGTACTATGTCCGTGATTAGATTTCACTGGGCACGAAAAAATATGCATAAATTGCCGAAATCGACAAAAATCCTCAAAATTGAACAAAAAATTCTAACTCGGCGTATTCCTTATACTATCTGTCATCTATCATGCAATTTTCACAGAAAAAGTCGACGATTTAGAGGTATTTTAGGTCACAATTTGTGAGAGCGATTAAATACGTCTACTCTCCTCGAACGCCATATTGAATCTCTCGATAAAACATGATAATTCACATCATGGAGAACTTTTAGAAAACTAGTTTGTTCGTCAATAGTTTAATAGGGACAGAATGAACAAGTTATCTAGAAAAACACTTTGGCTGGAAGCATCACTGATGAGAATTTGATATTCGAAACACGTGTCTGGTGTATGAAAATTGGTTTGAAATTTTCTTCAAGAAGGTATAGAGTTTGAACACTTCCGTATTACAAGAATATCATCACCAGTATAAGAAATATTCCCAAAATTCCATTTCTATTTATGACCTATGGTAAATCACGATCATCTATATAGGACATGACTTTCGCCAAGAAGAATTCATAAATTAAAATCTGAGATAACTCTAAAGGGTGTTTGTAACTTTATAAAAATGATATGGTGTTCGGTAGATAATGTTGACCTTCCAAAGGGTATGTTGTATAACAGTATTTGTCTTCTCGATCAGAACTTAATCCATTTCTAGAATGAATATTGTAGTACGAAGCTCTTTCAAAGGAAAAGGCAAATGGTCCTACGGTAAAACGTCATAATAATGTTGAACGTCTTTAAATTCAATAGCATCATTTTACACCTGATAAATTTACAGCATGGACCAGACATGCACGTTTCGGGTACTAAACCCTCGTCAGTGATCCTTAGTCTAAACAATGTAAGATATATATGCTTCGTTGTCAATAGACTATCCAGTTAATCTAAGCACCATCTACTTTATCTTTAATATGGAAAAATAAAAGAGCTATATTACGATCATGCTAGGATATGTTACATTACAGTGAATTTACTCTGTATGATAAGCAACTTGCAGCCGAACATAACAAAAGAGACGTATCGTCATAATTTGAACTGGACAAATCTCGATAATTTGAAACGAGGAATCGACACTTTACGCGTGTTGTTGCTCATTGGTAAAGACCCTGTCACATTACAGCGTGTGCCAGCGTGTAAGGTCGCTAGTTAACGCGCTGGATGATCGTCGTACACACTCCGGGGACGTTAAGACGACGTTGCGAGAAGGCTTTCACACGGAGCTATCGTTGTCGATCGCTCTTGGCTTCGAAAAATTTTGTACCTGCACAAAATCGGCAACATGTGCAGAACGCATTGGATACATGCTTACTTAACGCAATGCAGTTGTTATACACACGCTGTCTTACGTTCCGTGAACGTTACTCACGTTAATACACGTTCTGAACACGCTCGTAAAATAAGCTTGACGAAAGTCTAGCGTTCGCGCAACGTGTTTGTAACGTGTATGGAGCGTGTCTTTATGTGATAAACAAGACAAAACAGGCGATGAAAGATGACAGGAAAGTATAATAACCATATAAGGCCGTGGATTAGACATCTTACGTTCTTCTTTTTCTTCCTCTGTGACAAATATGGATAATAACCATATCCTTGTTTACAGCACAAAATCGATAACCCAGAAAATCAGAAACCGAAGGCATACAAAATCAGGATAAAACAGAAACTAAAGCAAACAAACAAAAACATCCACCATATGAAAAGAAGCGAACTCCCGATATGAGAGTGAGACCAGGTGCCCAGGAAGAGTAAGCATCTCCTGCTTGCATGCAACACCTGTCGCTTCAATTCGGTAGAACTGTCACATCATGGGGTTTCCTCGTATAAACGAATGTTAACCACTTCAGCGCGAATAAAATTCTCATAAGAAGCTCCAACACGCAATCAAACATTATGCGAACGCTGTGCGATAGTTTAACACACGTTCCGCGTACGTCTAGATCGCTTAAAATTGCAGGATGCACGTTGTCGCACACTGACATACGCTATGCATACGTTATAAAACGTTACACAGACGCTAACAAACGTTTTGCAGTCGCTTTTATGCGTTAGTCGTGCGTAAGGCAAACGCTCAGAGAGCGACTTTATTTTGATCTTGTATAACCGATCTCAGCGTTCGGCAGCGTGTGGCAAAAAATTTCATACGTTGCCACACGCTGTCCATAACGCTGTAGTGTGACAGGGCCTTAAGACTAATTGATGAGTGTTGTTTGCAAACAGGAGATATTTACATTCCCAATCTATCACTACATATAGGAAAAGATAAAGTAAATATTACATTTTTACGAACCAATGCTTCTGTGTAGTAGAACGACACTCTTACATGCTGAAAGAACTTCTTTGAACTTCCGACACTTAAACATGCTGAAAGAAATAGGTAAAAGAATCTTCTTTAACTCATTTCTGATGACAATAAAAGATGTTCATTTTCAAATTCAGAGATAACAAATATGACAAGGAAATAATTGTTGTCTGTCTTTCAGTATTTGTGGTTCTCCTGACCATGCTGATCAATGGGGTAACATACTATCCACTGTTCGCGGCTTTGGCGGTACAGAATTCACTCGGCTACTTTATTGGGACGCTGTTTGCCTGGGCGTTCGCCGGTGTTTATATCTCCAACACCTTTATCTGCACCTACAATGCGGTAATGTACCCTTACAATTTCGTTTGAATAATTTAAGGTTTTGAATTATAAACGACGAGAAATTGTAAACTGTTCAATAAAATTGTACATGAACGAGGGGTTTGACAGTAGATGTATCAATGTTTTTTCATGATATGGTCGCCATAGAACTTTCTATAAAAACACAACCTCAGACGGTGCATATTTTGTAAATATCGAATTCATTTTTGTGAGTGATCATCGCGGGTGCGGCTAGCCAAACATGGAATTCTTACTCCTCTCGGGCACCTTGTCCCACCTCTAGCTTGCTAGGGGTCCGTCGATGCTCCATTTGTTGCTCTATTTTGAGTGCTGTTGATATTGTTGTCAGGATCTTCTTTATCTCATACCGTTTGATTTATAAATCTATTCGTATATTTACAGATAAACTTCGTCACATTGTTCATAAACGAGGGCCCGATTATGCTGTGCCATTTGTACCTGATTTTCAGTCTACCTATTCGATTTGTTTGGTCATTCAAACGGAAAAGAAAACTGAAGTTTGCAGTGGATTTTGACAGTTCTGCTGATCTTTACGATTCAATAAGGAATTCCTACCAGGGTATTCATGTCAGGAAGCTGTATGCTAAACCTCCTCCCCCTCCAAGGTAGGCTGAGTAAACCTCCTCCCCTCCAAGGTAGGCTGAGTAACCCCCTCCCCCTCCAAGGTAGGCTGAGTAAATCTCCTCCCCTCCAAGGTAGGCTGAGTAAACCTCCTCCCCCTCAAAGGTAGGCTGAGTAAACATCCTCCCCCTCCGAGGTAGGCTGAGTAAACCTCCTCTCCCTCCGAGGTAGGCTGAGTAAACCTCCTCTCCCTCAAAGGTAGGCTGAGTAAACATCCTCCCCCTCCGAGGTAGGCTGCGTAAAGCACCCCCTCCAAGGAAGGCTGAGTAAACGCTAACATGAGATTTGAGACATGACTCAAATTTGAACCCAGGAAAATTTTATACATTAGAAAAAGTCAATGATATTATTTTCAATACTTTTCATGTTGACAATTAGAAAACAGTAAATGCAAAATCATGTTGATAGAAAAAAATCACAACAGAACATTCTGTTCAATCATGGCATGACTTTAAAAATTCTAGATATACATGCAGGTGCTGTAGAAGTGAATATCCCATGGGATTCTACTTTGCCTACTTCTTGCACGACGATTTCTTTACTCTTCGAATGTGATCTAATACTGTATTTTCTCTCAAGGTAAAAATGCAAATTAGGGCTTCTGTTTTACGTCATATACAGATTGCTAACAATACCCCGTCCACTCAACAGTTTTATGGCATATTCTATATCCATGAACCATTTCATATCTTATTCCAGTGTATGTTCAAGGTATGAATGTGATTTGTCTTATCTCTCCTTATGTTTGGTATCACTGATAAAGGGCTATTTATACTTACTGTCCTGTTCACTAAATCCAGAGCACCCTGTTTTGGTGATTTATTCTGTCGTCTGAAGAAATTTGCTATAAATTATTGTTTCCGAGAATTAACCTCCTTTAGTCGTAACTGGAAATTAACCTCAACTTACCCTATCAGCTGCCTTCAAACCGCAACATGAAAAAATAAAATGTCTACGGGAAATTTCAATGTTAATTTCAAGCCGCCGCCATATTGTTCTCCGTGTCAACAATAGTAAACAGTGACGTCAAAGCCTCCGACGTCACACATTTTCAGCGATTTTACTATAGAAAATCCCCGTAGACTTTTTATTTTCCGTCCTATTTCTAACTTAGCTGACGCACAGCCAAAAGAATGGTATTTTCTGTTACGACTAAAGGAGTACTATAAAATTGATGTCTTTTTGGAAGATGACATTATCATATTTTAGAGAAAACCGGGAAAACAGAGTGCTCTGGGATTAGTGAACAGGACAGTATGTAACATCTCATTGACCAGGATCAGATCGTTGGATATTATTCTATCTTAAAAATGATATGCAATATAAACTCACAATTTGAGTACTTCTTATGTGTTGTGAATTCCCTTTGGTACTCACATGTGTATGTTTACAGGTACCCCTGGATACCTGATCTCAGAGCGCCGTTTTAACATAAATTCAATAATTTGAAGATATCTTCTAATGAATTAAAGATATCTTTAAATGAATTAAAGATATCTTCAAATGGTACTATTTGTAGATATCTTTAAATGAACAAACCCATAGATTTCATTCTTCTTTTCAGTGTCGAAATACTTACTATTATTTTCTCAGAATGTGCTAACAATTGAATAATTTCCTTGTTACTGAATCCTATTCGGAAACAAGTTCTTATGAACTGGTTCAATTCAAACATGTTTAAACTCTAAAAAATGCATATAAATAAATCATGCTTTATTCATACATATTCACCTAATAACTAAGTCGTAATAACGCGATAATTATCTCGTAATAACGAGATCTTTTCTCGTTATAACGAGAAAATTATCTCGTTATAACGCGATAATTATCTCGTAATAACGAGATCTTTTCTCGTTATAACGAGAAAATTATCTCGTAATAACGAGATCTTTTCTCGTAATAACGAGAAAATTATCTCGTATTAACGAGATATTTTCTCCTTATAACGAGATCTTTTCTCGTAATAACGCGATAATTATCTCGTAATAACGAGATCTTTTCTCGTTATAACGAGATAAATTTATTATTTTGTTTGACACTATCCGGCTTTCGTATTGAGGCCTTGATATTGTAAGTATTGTTTGTTTTCTTAGTGAGTTTCACGATACCTTTGGCAATCCGAGATATATGACATGCTCTTGCCCAAAAAAAATGTATAAATTTAGCAAAAGTCAAGGTTTAGGTTTAGATGTAACTGGATTTAAGGTTAAGATGCAACTAGAATCAAAGTTTAGATGTAATTGGATTCAAATGAAATAAAGAAGATCCTGACAACAATCTCAACAGCACTCACAATAGAGCATTAAATTGAACATCGACGGAACCCTAGCAAGCTAAAGGTGGGACCAGGTGTCCTGAGGCATCAAGGTTTAGATTAAACTGCATTTTGCTGTATTTTTAAATACTCTGATGTTCGTAACAAAAAAGATGACAGAATGTCTCAGAATAATTATTATTGACATGTATTTCCCTCGACAAAGATTAGTATGTGAAACCCGTTTTTTTTACAGTCCTCCTGTTGGTTTCTGTCAAAAGGTAACCCATCTCATCAAGACACTCTTCCAAAAAATCGTATACAAACGAGAAGACAGTATGTATTATGCAATTCTTATCTGTATTTTTTCTTGAACATTTAGAATATAATTATGTCCTTCGAATGTTACAAATAGTGATCGAGCTCAGGAATATAAGCCACGTGAACTGCCTCCCCGGCAGGCGTGATTTATCGGAAATGTTATCCAATGCGCTTGACTCGACATTCCCGGATCGAGCTGCCCCGGTAGCTTAACGTTACAATTTGGTTGCAGTGTAGCTTTGCGGTGGTCCTTGTGGTCAGGTTTCGGACAAATGGGTCCAACACTAACTCTTTTCAGTCAATACGGACAGGTGGACTGGCATCCATGTTGGGTTCGAATGATACCGCCAGCAGAAGTAATAGCTGAAATATGTTATGACAAAAAGAAAGTCAAGATCACCCTAAAACGAATTCGCGCAAGTGAAAAGCTTCGTGTACCATACGAAGGGGGAAGTGTAACGAAATATAAGCCGTATACAGTCTCCCCGGCAGTTCCGTTAGCTTTGTCGGCCACAAGTGATTGGCTCCAGACCCCTTCATCGAGCTCCCGCGTCGCTTCACATTACACTAGGATTAATTTTAAAAAGTGAATTTAAAAAAGGAGATTTTTAACAGGGATGCAATTGTTTGAATAAAAATGAATAAATGTACAAAGCGCAAAAGGCTTACGCTAATGTACGATATTTCAACATTTTAGCTAGACATTGGAAAGTGAAATACCCTAGAGGATGAACTATGGATGACCATCCGAAGCACGCAGGCGGTTTCTATTCATCGAAATTGAAACCGGTGGTATTCGGCAAAATTCAAATTCTCATAGAATTTTTTATGCGCGTCATTATTCGGAAACTTTGTGTTGATTGTGTGAACAAATCGTATCGCGGTTTCCCCCGATATTTTAAGTTTACTCAAACACGTGATGGAAAATTGAATTTATATTGTATATGACCGTACAGTATTTATCCCAGAAAATCCATTCTTATTCTGAAAAATTAACGTTTCACATATCACTGGAATGAAAGACTAAAGTCTCCTTTTCACTATCTGAATCACACTGTCAAATGGTCTTCGATCGCAACCCACCGACAACCAGTGTGAAGATACCTTTTCACTAACTGAGTGATTTTTTTTATTACTCTAGATTTTCGCTATTCAACTAGGATGGTGTCCGTCTTAACAGTATCCTTCATTGTTATCTACAATGTGAGTAAAAACTCCATAACACATATATCATAATCTGGATTCTATAATCTACAGTAATTTAACTTCTTCCTTACTATGAAGCTTATTGTTCAAGATATCTTACCTTATCAAACGTTCTGTTTATATGAATACGCGAAAATACCCCAACAACATTCTTTTTAAATACTCCTACAAAAATATTGGAATATTTCACAAGCAGATTTGAATGATTCCTGCTTATATTGCTTATAATACTTGGTAGATCACCGTGAATTCCATACGTTACGTAGTTTGGTTGACGGGAGAGATCATGAAGATGATTGACAAAGGAATAAATTATGTAGACTACTTGACAATCCTGAGAGGTTACGAGCAAGAAGCAACTGAACTGCTCAAAGCTGCCAAGTACTCAGTTTTCTGTGTCCGAGGTGAAAATAGGTGTCCCTTGGTGATGTCATCATATATTTTGAAAAAAAAGTTCACAATTTTGGGGGGTTCTTTATCTTTCAAGCCATAACCTGGTCCTTGACAAAATCGTATGTGTGATTCCCTTATCTATATACATTATTTTAATTATATGTTTATGAAAAATGAAGAAATTATATATGTTATTTTTTGCATAACGCTGGATATAATATATTTTAGTAGTCGAAAATGCAATGAAATTATAAGGGTGAACCCTTGTGTTTGGCAATATAGCATTCTTATTTATATCTTAGAATATCTATTTACGTGCCACATTTCTTTTATATTACTTATTTAAATAAATCAAAACAAAATAATTAAACATGAGTTTATTTTTACTAAACTTGGATTGAATAAAAGCATATACTGAATACACAATGTATTTAATATTCCTGTATCTTAATGTGCAAATGTACCTTTCTATTATGTACAGAATCTTTAATGAAAATAAAATAGCCTAGCTATGTCTGTTTTTATTATGTCATTTTGACCATTGGGAATAGAAATACCTTGAAAATGCAAAGTTAAATTGTTAAATCCACCAGTAGGGACCAACCTTAAGTTTGTTATACATGTATCATTTATACATGTGTTGATTGAAATTTTAGAATTCTTATTCTCCATACATTTATTTTAAACTTTTCATAAAATGTAATGACAAACGCTTTAAGATTTTTATTGCATCTGGTCTGTTTGTAGATGGTATCCTTTATATTTCAATAGAGGACTTTGAACAACAAAAGTTGCAAAAATTACAATTTCATTTGTAACATGTAATTTGAATGCTCTTGTAATTTTAGTGATTTATCTGATCACCTTTCCCCTGACGTTTGTGATAGGCGTTGTGATGATTCTGCGCTCATTAGCTAATTACAGGTGAGAAACAATTTCATTTGAGAATTGAAAAAACCATGTGTACACACTATCTAGTAACAACTGTTCGACTGTATTGATTTATACTCACAAGCTACATGTAATAGCAAGGTAAAATAATTAGATAATTACATATCAGAAATTACTATATAATAAAATGTAAGAATTTACGAGATAATTATTGCATGTAAGAAACCATACCATTAGACTGACATTATGTTACATGTAAGAAACCACGAGATAATTATTACATGTAAGAAACTATTAGACTGACATTATGTTACATGTAAGAAATCACTAGATAAACTGTAAGTATAAAATGAAAGAAATCACTGACAGGGGTTTAGTACCCGAAACGTGCATGTCTGGTCCATGCTGTAAATTTATCAGGTTTTAAATGATGCTATTGAATTTAAAGACGTTTAACATTAGACTGAAGTTATGTTACATGTAAGAAATCATGTGATAATTATTGCATGTAAGAAAACATTAGATTGACATTATGATACATGTAAGTAATCAAAAAATAAAGTGTAATTGTAACATTTAAGAAATCATTAGAATGACATTATGGTACATACAAGAAATCTCTAGATAGTTAATACATGTAAGAAATCATTATTATGACATAATGTCATAAGGAAAATGATAAACAAGAGGTTTTTTGTGGTTTTTGGTTTTTTTTGGGGGGGGAGGGGGGATGAACGAATGCTTTGTCAAAACAGAGACTCAAATATTGATTCATCATTTTGTAAACGATATACATATATTAGTTCTGAATGTTCAGGGTATTCAAGAAAGAGAAAAATAATTACGATTATATGATTTTTTTTTAAAAAGCGAAACTTTCAAATAGCTCTTTTGCAGTATACTTTATTTATCGAAGATTTTTCTTATAAAAGTAAATAAAGAATAAAAGTGAGTTATATGAATGCATTAGGTCATGTCATATAGAATACAAATTAACGGATGGTGAAAGTAATTTATGTGAAGGGAAATGAACAGAAGACGAATTAATAATATGAAAAACAATAAAAGTCCTGGGAATGATGGTTTATCTGCAGAATTTTATAAGAAGTATTGGAAGAAAAATAAGTAATTTAGTTCTTTTTTTTTAAATAATCAACATGCAAAAGAAAGGATAGTATCCAACAAGACTCGGTTGCAGCACCAACCACAGCAAAACACCGAAACATCCCAAGCAAAACATCAGAGTAGACGCA
Source organism: Pinctada fucata (assembly GCA_028142955.1). NCBI lineage: Eukaryota > Metazoa > Mollusca > Bivalvia > Pterioida > Pteriidae > Pinctada > Pinctada fucata. The sequence continues at coordinate 59,035,448 of AP027105.1, forward strand.
CACAGAGAGAGACTCAAAAGAGACAAGGAACACCAAATACGACATGAAAACAGGAATAAAAAAAGATCGAGACCAATGGGCAACTGGTACCGACTTAGGATGACCATATGCCACCTTAGTAGCAAATGGTGTGGTTATGCAAAAATGACATGTTACATGTAAGAAATCGCTAGATAATTATTGCATTTTAGAAATCATGTAAGAAATAGCTAATTATAAGTGTGTAAGAAATCATAAGAAATCGTTGTATTACATGTAAGAAATCACTTGTAAGAAATCATTAAAATGACATTGTCTTTCATGCAAGAAATCACTAGATACTAGATATTTATCTCATGTAAGGGATCATAAGATAATTACAAGATATGGATGATACTTTCCCAACATGAAGACGTTTCAGTGACCACGGCGGGGCACACTCGAATAAAAAGGGACAAAGATAACAATAATATTAAATTGAAATATGAATGGCTTCATTATATACTGTATGTGTACTTATATACATAAAGTATCCACAGAGGCAAAATGTAACGAATTTCATTATTAATGGAAACATCCGAATGAATTATATATAATTTGTTGCCACGCAAATTTGAACTGATTAAGGACTTATAAAATCTGTTTATAAGTCATTGAACGGATTAAACAATACAAATAAACAAAGAAATCTATCGTCTCCATATATTATCATCAGATACCCATCGCTGATATTTATGAATTTAAATCCGCTTATACTAGTACGTCCTGTATATTAAAAAAAGACATCCTTAATACAGATATCTCCTGAAAAAGCTGTATGCACGCAATTATTGTCACCTGACTCCGAAGGATGAGATAGGCAACTGCTCCGCCTTGGTAAGTACCCTCTCTCTCTCTCTCTCTCTCTCTCTCTCTCTCTCTCTCTCTCGCTCTTTACAGTAAGTATAAATTTGTGAAATTACATATCCCCTATAAGATCCCTCTGCAGGCGACATATCATACTGTCAAATTTTATATTTTTTACCAATATTGATTCCAAATGGCGTCATACGTCCGTGTTTAAAATTACAATTATCAATTTATACCTTTGGAATTACAAACTTACGAACTTAAAAGGCACTATTCCCATGTTGATTCCCTAATATTACATAGAGTCACAATCTCGATATTTTGTGTTACAATCATTTTGATATTCAAATTGAATCCTATAGGTCAGTTTCACTATAGAGAGAATAGCTTTTGAGTTTTTGTATTCTACATGATAACAAGTGCATATATACATTTTTTTTAATTCAAATAAAAATGAATGACTTTATAAATATTTTGAAAAAAAAACACGCAATCAATGTTCATTGTTTTGAATTGATGAGATTCAAGTTAATATCAGCATAATGATAACCATATTAATGTTCAATAAATTGCTTTTATGGAAATATATTACACAAACACTCAGTTACTCAATTCATTGGCAATGAACACCAGCAATTAATGGATAGATTTAACTTAGCTCTCGAATATATCGCCGGTTTTTTTTTCACTTGTGATCAAGGCCAATTAAGGGATCGATCTGTGTAACTGAGTGTTTAAATTATTTATTTGCATCATTCCTGTGCTCCTGAAAAAAATGCTGCTTTTACAATGTTTTGTATGGATCGTAAATTCACAAACTTTTAAAAACGGACTATGCACTCTTACTTTTTGTCACTTGTCAGTTGATTTTAAAAACCATTTTCATCCATGTAATAGGTTGGCAGCATGAGGTATGCTGGATATCAAGTGGGATACATTGTATGGGGTGAGTAGGAATGTGATAAGTTTGTACGAGCTGAATAAATACAGTACATGTAGTTTAGAGAATAAATATAATGTCATTATTTGAATTGAATTTGAACTGACATTGCTTTCTTTATCGGGAATACGACTGTCAAATTATCAAAAGAAGACTTTAATAGACAAATCAACAGTCTTGTAATAAATCTGATTTATGTTTATACTCTGAACAACTGTGACAATGTGTCTGTATGGAAGGTCTTTTCTGAATCTCATTAAATGATACAAAGTACTTATTATCTGTTTTAAAATGTCTAAAAGTTGATTTGATTTGGTGACAGAACCTGAACTTAACTGTTCGGGTCGAAAAAGCGCTTACGAGTTGCCTTATCATGTACTACTAGTATGTTCTTCATTGAATATTAAATATGTTTTCATAATTGTTTTGTAAACCGAGGAATAATAAACAAGCGCAGTTTTACTGTGTAAACAAGAAAACCGTTACTAGTATAAATTTATATATATATTTGTATACTATACGGCTAAATTACAATCAAGACAACAACATGCAGTGGTTCCTCAGTTCAAACAAATATGTCCCCATTTCACCAGGATAACAATACCTCTTGCTTTTCAGTTAACTATTGCCTTTAAGTGGCTACGATTCTAACAGGCTTTATGTAAGCGTGAATTCAAATTGTGAACAGATTGTGTTATATAGAGTTTCCAGTCGACATAATTAGTGGTTACTGTTTTAACAAATGTCAACATTAACAGTATTTATTGCGTGTATGTATGTTGAAAACATGTTTTCTGATTCAGTTTCTCCTGTTGCCATTAATGGTTACGATATGCCTTTTATTAGTTTTTATTTTATCTGTATTGTGTATATATTGTATACAGGATATCTGGTCCAGTTTTTGTTGTTGACATTTTTGGCTTCGATTCTATCAGCCATTATACAGCTTTGGCCATTCCTGGACACCTGGATCATTGACAAAATACATGCCATTTGGTACGTACTGACAACGACTTCTTGCTAGACTGTGTCGCATACTGCATCTTTGACCATCTGTATGCCCTTCTCATGCGCCAACAGTTATTCCGGTACATGAAAATGAGCGAAATATTTCAAAACGCGTTTTGCCTACTATTAATAGATTATTGTGCAGTATGTCGTTTAGTGTTTATCAAAACTGACAATATCTATCATTACATCCGTTAAACTTAAATTGCTTACAGAAAAAATGTAAGTGAACTTTAAAACCAGTATTTGGCAAAGTACTGATGCTACAGTAGCCAGACTTGCACAAATGATTCATCTTAAGATGCTGATGTGAACCCATGCATCAGACGCTGCATCTGACCCTCATTTTCGCTTAAATGACTTGGTTAAGAAGTTTAGGTAGCTCAGTGTCACTTGGTTAAGCAGTTTGTGGCAGCTCATTGTCTGACAAAGTAATGATGCTACAGTAACCAAACTTGCACAAGTGATTCATCTTGGGATGCTGAGATGGACCCATACATCGGACGCAGCATCTGATCTACTTTTTTCACTTGATTAATTTTGCTTTTAAACGCCAATATCGAGCAAAGCATAAGTGCTACATGAACCAAAGTCGCATATTGGATGTGTCTTTGATCAAAATTTCATTAAATGACCTTGACGTACTTTTTCCGCTTGAAAGATTTTGCCTTTAAAAGCCAATATTGAGCAAATTATAAGTGCTACTTGTACCAAAGTTGCATATTTGATGTATCTTTCATTTAAGTTTCATAAAACGAGATTCACAGATTTTTTCCGCTTGAGTGATTTTGCTTTTAAAAGTCAACATTGAGCAAAGTATAAGTGATACATGAGTGAAGCATGAGACTTCTTTAACTCATATGTACTAAACTTGCATATTGGATGTATCATTGATCAAAATTTCATAAGAAGACCTTGGCTTACTTTTCCTCTCAAGTGATTTTGCATTTAAAAGCCAATATTGACCAAAGAATAAGTGACAAACTTGCATATTGGATGTATCTTTTATAAAAATCTCATAACATGATCATGATCTACATTTTCCGCTTGAATGATTTTTCCTTTAAAAGCCAAGAAATATGTTTGAATTAAATTTTGCTGCCACGAGGTGAGCTTTGTAATCTGTTATTGCCTATGATTTGTATTGTAATACGTGCTTTAAATTTCTCAACAATCAAATAACTTTATCATATTTTTCATTTTCCAGGCCAGTTCTTCTGACCAGTTTCGTCATAAATATAATACAATTACTCTTGGCAAAGTTCATTTTCCTGCAAGAAAGAGGCGAACAACTGGCCATTGAGAATAGGTATGGACATTTCGTTATGTCTATTTAGCTATAAACGTAATACAAAAAGAACACTACCAAAGTCGCGTCCCAGTTTTTTCTGATACATTTTCTGTAAATTTTAGAGTTATCTCTCTTGAAATACTATAATTGTGAATCTCTAATGCAAGGAGATAAGAAAATCTTACGACCCGGCAGTGCTCTTAAAATGCTACATATTCTGTATGTCCACAATCAGAATTGCTCTCATCTCTTTCAGACGGCTATTCTTCATCATGACGTACTTTATGTTCTTCTACAACATCTTCATAGGTTTGGTATCGTGTCTTTTTCGCATCCTTAAATCTATGATCCTCGGTTCACTGTTAATACCGAGGCTTGACCTCAGTGTATTACCGAGGAAATTCCAGAGATTTGATCCTGGTAAGACAATGATAATAGATATTGATTCCATAAGTGCATGCAATAATTGAGAACCAGATATAAGATGCCTCACCCAATTAGTTGTCCGAACCATTATAGCCTGTAATGAGCATTCTGCAGCAGCGGCCCTCCTATGTTGCGTGATAGGAAATATAGATCGTCTCTCACCTTAATTGGGGTCACTAAAGCTATTCTCACCCTCCTCTTGTGGTTCACCGAAGCATATCCTCCAGAAAGAGGGGAAGTTGTTGTATGCTGGAGGAGAAGCATATGCTTCAGTGAACCACAAGAGGAGGAGGAGGAGAATCCCAGGTGAGGGACGACCTATATTTCCTGTTACTTAGAATAGGAGGGCCCGGTGCTGCAGAACTCTCATTTTATATTCATCAAGTCTGGCACTGGTAGCTGCTTTTTAGATTATAGATCGTACATGCTATGAATGCAGGCTTTGTATCTAGTCTTCTTTGTTTGTTGTTGTTGTTGTTGTTGTTGTTGTTGTTGAACGTGTTGTTGTTGTTGTTGTTGAACGTGTAGCCAAGTTCGATCAATTTCGGTTGGTCGTTTCTTCAAACGCATTTGAAAATTTCTGTTTATAAAATTGTCTCAAATTTCTAAAATATGGGTCCTGTAGCATCATATCCCAGCTTTGTTGCTACGTTTTTCGGTTTATTTAGGACATAATTTTCACAGAATTTGGCCATATTACATTTTTTAGATTGAGGATCACTGACGAGGGTTAAATATCCGAAACATGTGCATGTCTGGTCCATGCTGTAAATTTATCTGCTCTAAAATGATGTTAATGAATTTGAAGACTTTAAACAGTTGTTAAATTCTTGATCTTACATTTGGAATTTTGAAATTTCTCTTCATTCCAAATTGACGAAAGTGCAGTATTGTAAGTAAGTTCCCTCGCCAATTTCCATGTTGAGCATCGATCGTTCTTGCTTCCTTCCACTCTCTACTATTACATCGATATTATTATAATTACTGTTTGTGTAAATGCATTGTTTCACAAATGCATCGTATATAGAGAATTGAATCTAATTTTCCAGGATTCCATGCCTTCTGTGGATTTATGCATGTTGAAAGCGCGCATACCCACCCGGTTATAATGGTGTTTATTAGTATTTTACAAGCAGAGTCTTTCAACACTCTCAAAGCTAACAGTGAAAAACCCTCACTCAAGTCCATGATGGGTGAGTTATGCTACAATATATAAACTTTGTGTTAACTTTTCCATCATTAACAAAATATAGGTCGACTTTTTCAAGTTGAAAACACTTGTCATATTCAATGCAGAAGAAAACTTTATCTGATATAATACAATCTCCTCTTTTGGTGCATGAAATTCATGAGATGCTGGCTTTCAAATTTCAAGTTTTACTCTGTTCTTGAAAAAGCCCATCTGCTGTTAAGTTAACCACATTTACATTAAAGAATGGTTGTTTTGTAGGTAAGGGCATTGCTACCGTGAATGGTACGTATGATATGGTACAGAGTAAACGCAGCAGAAAAGCCCGATGGCAGTGGTTAATAGCCTATACCCTGATCCAGAACCCCACCCTGTGTCTGGAGAGAAAGATAGCATTGGCTAAACAGAAAAATGAGTCTATTATAATGTCAGTGTTACAGGATAATTACGAGGCGACTCCAGCGGAGGAAAAAATCGATATTCAAATCTGAAATGCATATAGCATTATCATGCGATTTACAACGATGATTTTTTTTTACGTTGAACTCTCTCAAATATATATCCAACTCTGATGATCTAATCGAAATATATTTGTATCAATTATTCTCAAATCAATCCTCCTCGATAAACTACGTCGCATACAAGACAATATTCCTATTTCAGCATCCGCTATATTTGGATGGTGTTCATGTGGTAGTAATTCTCGTTTAATAACGCTAGTGATATTTGACTAGGTGTGCTTTAGTGGTAGTCAATACATAAAGCAACGGGGTTTTTCAAATCAATCCTCCTCGATATAGTACGTCGCATACAAGACAATATTCGTATCTCAGCATCCGCTATATTTGGATGGTGTTCATGTGGTAGTAATTCACGTTTAATAACGCTAGTGATATTTGACTAGTTGTGCTTTAGTGGTAGTCAATACCTAAAGCAACGGGGTTTTTTTTGGTTTTTTTTTTTTTTTTTTGGTTTTTTTTTTTGGTTTTTTTTTTTTTTTTTGGTTTTTTTAATAACACATATAATTTTACACTTTGTACTTGACAAACAATAGAAGCCTTCTATCTCAGGAAAAGACAGTCGCATGCATGTAAGTTAAAAGCTACAATGTTACATAGTATTTTTTGCCATATTGCGAAGCAGTCCGTTCGTCTTTAAGTCCGTACGTCATTGCGCCGAAGCTTCTGCTTGTTTTCCTATTGTGGGGAAACTTTTTGGAGCAACTTAACAAATTGAAACTTTACATAGTGATAGACCTTGGTGAGACGGATCAAATGCAGTTACAATCGTAAATACAGGATTTGTGCTTTAGTGGTAGTCAATACCTAAAGCAACGGGGTTTTTTGGGGTTTTTTTTTTGTTTTTTGTTTTGTTTTTTGTTTTTTTTTTTTTGGTTTTTTTGGTTTTTTTAATAACACATATAATTTTACACTTTGTACTTGACAAACAATCGAAGCCTTCTATCTCAGGAAAAGACAGTCGCATGCATGTAAGTTAAAAGCTACAATGTTACATAGTATTTTTTGCCATATTGCGAAGCAGTCCGTTCGTCTTTAAGTCCGTACGTCATTGCGCCGAAGCTTCTGCTTGTTTTCCTATTGTGGGGAAACTTTTTGGAGCAACTTAACAAATTGAAACTTTACATAGTGATAGACCTTGGTGAGACGGATCAAATGCAGTAAGAATCGTAAATACAGGATTTGTGTTTTATCCAACAGGGGAAAAACTATGAGGAGTATTGACAAGAAAAGAAAGGATCTCCAACAACACTCGGTTGCCGGACCCACAGCAAACTTCCAAAATACCCAATGCAAAATTACAGAGAAGACAACCACAGAAAGAGACGCAAACGGATATGGAACATTAACTCACACCATAGAAACATGAAACACAAAAGTCCACACATAAACCAACGAGACCAACTCACACCAAGGAAACATGAAACACAAAAGTCCACACATAAACCATCGAGACCAACTCACACCAAGGAAACATGAAACACAAAAGTCCACACATAACTAACGAGACCAACTCACACCAAGGAAACATGAAACACAAAAGTCCACACATAAACCAACGAGACCAACTCACACCAAGGAAACATGAAACACAAAAGTCCACACATAACTAACGAGACCAACTCACACCAAGGAAACATGAAACACAAAAGTCCACACATAAACCAACGAGACCAACTCACACCAAGGAAACATGAAACACAAAAGTCCACACATAAACCAACGAGACCAACTCACACCAAGGAAACATGAAACACAAAAGTCCACACATAAACCAACGAGACCAACTCACACCAAGGAAACATGAAACACAAAAGTCCACACATAAACCAACGAGACCAACTCACACCAAGGAAACATGAAACACAAAAGTCCACACATAAACCATCGAGACCAACTCACACCAAGGAAACATGAAACACAAAAGTCCACACATAAACCAACGAGACCAACTCACACCAAGGAAACATGAAACACAAAAGTCCACACATAAACCAACGAGACCAACTCACACCAAGGAAACATGAAACACAAAAGTCCACACATAAACCATCGAGACCAACTCACACCAAGGAAACATGAAACACAAAAGTCCACACATAAACCAACGAGACCAACTCACACCAAGGAAACATGAAACACAAAAGTCCACACATAAACTAACGAGACCAACTCACACCAAGGAAACATGAAACACAAAAGACCACACATAAACTAACGAGACCAACTCACACCAAGGAAACATGAAACACAAAAGACCATGCACACATAACTAACGAGACCAATTGGCAATCGGTGCCTTCTTAACGTAGCTCGCGGTTTTAGAACAAAATTGATTACCTACTCTGAAAGTTTGCATATGAAAACTAGAAGATTCAAACCTTCACTCGTGAAAAAATGAATTTACTTCACCGCCGATTCAATATTTTATAGGCCTCCAAAAATGGCACATTTCATTGTATAAAACAGCAATTTACGTTACTTCCGTGTATTATCATGCTGATATTGCTTTGCTTTCATAGAAATTTTCTTCCTTATTTTGCGGCCAACTCCCTAAATTAAATCTTATTCATAAACGGCATATATTTCTGAATCGATTTATAAGAAAAAATGTATATGTAAACAATTTTGTTTTCAAGTTATACAAGTATGAAAATACAAGAAAAGAGTGTAAACTCCGAATTAAAAATGACGTCGCGGTCATAACGTTACGTATTTACATGTACTTAACGACGTAATCTTTCTTATACCACTTTTGCTAGCAGGATTATGATTTTGTGATTTACAGCATATAATACACTTTTTGGGACGAGGGAGAGGGGGCTAGTACGGATTAATGTCTATACGTTGCAGGAAAGATGTCACGTAATTCCTAAAATTTATAAGATTTCATGTGTATATAACTCTTGTATCTATCATTCCTGAAATTGGCCAGGTATTTCATGTAATTCATGAATATTTACACTTATTTCCCTACCTGATCGAGTTTTGTCTAATTTTGACTTATGAAATGAGGCCATAGTAATCAAATATTTTGTTTCACCTCTCGAACTTTTTCTAAAAGGACCCTCCTGCCAGGCATGAAAACACAAACACATGATCAATATGAAGAAAGAAAGATATTGTTTGGTATAAGTCAGAACCAAAGGTCTTGCCAACTTATCAACACACGTAGCTATGACCTATAAAAAATTAGGGATGTCATATATAATCCAAAAAGCAATTTGACGCAAAAAAAAAAAAAAATAAATATAATAAAATGTACTTTATTAAGGCTTTATGAAAAAAATCAATTTGTACGTACATGTATTGATATAGATAAACACTCGATTTCAATACAAATGAGTTCGCGTTGATAAAAAAATAAATTAAAAAAAAAAATCAAAATACATTGCACTGGTTTAAAATTAAACCCATTTTGAATTTTTATTTTCATAAAGTGCGTATCTTTTTAGCTCACCTGAACGAAGCTCAAGTGAGCTATTGTCATAGCGTGCCGTCCGTCGTCCGTCCGTCCGTCCGTCGCCCGTCGTCTAGCGTAAACTTTTAACATTTTCAACATCTCCTCTGCAATCGCTGCACAAACTTTCACGAAACCTTACCGGAAGCAAGTACTCAAGGTCCTGTACCAAGTTTGTGTTTTTCGTGCCGATCGGTCAACAAAAATGACCGCCGAGGGCTCTGATTGGCTGACACAATTTTGACTTCTCCTCTGCAACTGCTGCACAGAATTTCACGAAACCTTACACGAAGCAAGTATTCAAGGTCCTCTACCAAGTTTGTGTTTTGTTATTGCTGTGGTCTAGGGGATAGAGTATCGGGCTAGTTTTATCATTGCTGGTTCGGTCCTTGCTATGACCATGGATCGGCGGACATGTACTATTCAATGTTCTGTGTTTATAAACAAAAATGTCCTTGTCTATGTATATTGTTTACGTGTCTGTGGTGTTTTTAAAAATAATGATTAAAACCTCCAAAAGTTTGTGCTTTTCATGCCGATCCGTCAACAAATACGATGGCTGATTGACTGACTTTAGACATCTTTGTACAGAATTATAAAGTAAAATAAAAAAAATATGATCCATGAATAAAAATTATCGTTTCTTTTTTTTTTAATCATCGAGATACATGTATATACACGCCGATTAACACTCTTGTCCGTAGCATGTATTTCGCGTTTTGTACGATTTTATTTTAAAGCCTTCAGTTTACGTCTACTAATTTTCAGCTAAAGATAGTTTCGTATATATTATAATTGATTGCGGTTCTTTCCTATATACAATGAATAGAACGTTTCTTTTAATTTGGCGGCAAAGTAATGCAGACAGCGTCGCGTAGTAAGCGTTGTGACGTTACAAATAAAATGTGCACCACTTATTCCTTTGAACCACGAAACTTGCGTACTAAAAGTCCAATGACGACACAAACCCGCGAGCTACGTTAAGGAGGCTCAATAATCGTTTGACGTCATCACATTCCCGGCGTCAATACATGTACTGGTTCGAATAGTATCGAGTGCGGTTTCGGTCTTCAAACTCCTCTAATTTTCTTGTTTCTTGACGGATTTCGACAAGTTTGGTATCGATGGAACCAGAAAATTATCATCTACAGACTGAATGTAATATATATATATATATATAGTCAAATGCATCGTTAAATCTATATATAAAAAATATCCCGTAAGTGAGACACCCTTGCTATTGCCGTAAACGTATTATTTTTATAACGTCATCATCGGAAATTCAACCGTGTGTTGCTTGGAAATAAAATCAAGTAGAAAAACTAAAGTTTTATGATCAAACAGGATATTTCTGTGAGATTTTAGCAATATAGTAGATAAAATATTTCAAGTTTGCCATCTCTAATTATCTTCGGTTATACGAATTTTTCTACAATTTTGTCAACTATCGTAGTTTGCAGCGAGATGTTATCGTGTAAAGTTTCCCTATTTAAAAACTTTGAGCGAGTGAATTTTAGTTTTAACCCTGTTTTATTCACAGATATATTCATTTTACAGATAAGTGCACGCATTATCGAGAACGAGGGAGGTTAGTGACATCCACTTATTGACCTTGAACGTCAAAATGTTTAAAAACGCTTCCGTTTACTTTTTCTATTTCTCTTATTCATATTTCCGTATCTCCGACACGCGGCGATCGTTGTACTTTATAAAACCGCTTATTTTACAGTGGTAACGCCTTTTATTATATAACTTTATCTAAAAATTTCATCTACTGAGTTCCTTATTTCAGAATCGCCCCCTTCTTTAGACATTATTGTCCACCTTAGCCCCCCCCCCCCCTTTTTTTCAATCGTTACTATGACAACCAAGTATTTTGAATGAGGTTGAACGAAAACATGTACTTTTTCATAATTTTTTTTAAAGGACAGAGTTTGTCGTTGAGAAATATGTAAAAGAAAATAACTTCTGACAAAGACTTCTTATCACTTTGATCACAAATAAGGGTACAGGGTACTTTTTTATTGATTTTCATTTTGGGGTGGGGGGTGCACAAAATGTACTTTTCGGGAACAATTTTAGCTACTATGCCCTTTGAAAGCATTATCTATAAAGAAATATACATATTTGATTATATCATGGTGAAAATAATCACAAGAATGGTTTTAATGTGAAATTATTATCCCTATATCATGTATTTATCTATCAAAATTCATTGTTTTGCGACAGATCTCGGAATTGGTTTACACATGTATATTCAGAGGACCACTAGTCAATCAAATGAACGATGATATGTTATCTTAATTACAAATATAAATCATCACACATGAATTTAAAAAAAAACAAAATGTTTTTTTTTTTTTTTTGCTCTGACAAAGGATTCTTGGATTATTGAGCCACCTTAAGACGGCCATCCAAGTAACAGATGGTGTTGTTATCCGAATTACGTGCGCACAACCCTCCTACTTTTCCGATTACCCAGAGGTCTCGAAGAACGCACAATTGTGTTGTAAATAATGTTCATACAAACAGACGGCATGACGCAGGGGCCCTAAAAACACACCGATGGATATGGAAATGGATATAAAACAACAGAACGCATACGAAATACAGTCCGTGCTCTGCCAGCTGTAGCGAGCTCATGCATGTGAACACCCGAGGAGTTCGACTGATATTCAGAGAGGACAGGGCCCCTTTAAAGAGGGACCGTCATGGATTCCTGTCGTCAGAGTCAGTCAGAGTGCAATTCTGAAGAATGTGCTGGCACATGGCTGTAGATTGGTCCAGTACCAAGTCAAGTGTGAACTTACTTTACCTGACGATAGACCATGATAAAATGAACCCTGTATGCTAATTATTTTGCCTCGACATTTGAGCTTGTGAGTGACTTTGACTTTGAAGTTACAAACTTCCGTATTACTTAATAAACACTTATTTCCTGCTGCAGTGTGGAGCAGTTATACTAGTTCCACGTGACATGGATGTTTTTAAGTGTATTTATTACTTTTTTTTTTGAGCTCTGCTGCCTGTAAGAAGCTTTGTTTTGGCACTTTATCAATTTGACATCATACATTTTGTTTGACGTCATAAGTATTATTTTGCTTTTTCGGATACTTGCTATTTCATTTAAAAATATCATCGAAATTAAAGGAGATTAACATATTGGCACCATCCCTCCTATGCTATTTTGAACACAGATTTTATTTGGATATGCTGCTGAATTGACCCTACAGGAAATTCGGAGCCGCGCACTCTCTGCAAATTGCACAAATTTAATTTTAAAAAATATAACCAGAGCACGCTTTTAAAATGAATTTTGGCTCAGTCTAAAATCACTTTGGATGGAAGCATCACTGATGAGGATTTTATATCCGAAACACGTGTCTGTTGCATAAAAATTTCTTTGGAAGATATAGAGTTGGAACACTTCCGTATTATTAAACTGTAAGTAAATGTTTTGCAGGAGTAGGGATTTATGTTTCAGATGTGAACTTTCATTTGAGACATTGACTTTTGACCTTGACATTAAGGTTCGACTTACTTGTCATGTATTTTGAAAGGTTATGGTTACTATTTTTATTTCATACATAGAATCCTTATTACAAGACCTTTTATTTGTTAAATTCATTTTACCTGTAATTTTTAGAGAGATAGGGATTGATTTCTATATAGGAATAAAATGCGATATTTTTGTATAAGCATATTTTTTTTTCATGCGCATATATCTTTTTCATATGCTTATAAATTCATATTGGCATTGTCCGCCAGTTTTATTGCATGTTTTTTTTTTCATACACTTGCATATGCACCCATTTACAGTGCAAAATCAATCTTGTTTCTTTTTTCATATTTCTAATGTCTTTTGCATTACATCGATCTGGGAATACAGGGAGTGACCATTCACCTCAGCCTCCTCAGGGTTATTGTCTATTTTGATATCAATTACTGCTTAAAGAAAGTTTTTATTTTGTATGTTATATATATAAAGTAATGATTTTCAACCATATGTTGGAAAAGTTAAGTACAGTAGTGCTGATTATTTGACTGTTTGTTCTCTTATCGATTTACTGTGTTTTTGACCAAAAAGTGTTTCGTATACAAACATTTGTGTCACACATATTTTGTGAGTGAAATCCTGTAATATTTATTTCAAGTCGTACAAACTTAATAAACAATACTGACATTTCGCTTGAGATCTTCATTTCTCCGCCTGTCAGTTATTTAACAAAGTTTTGTAAAGCAACTCCCAATCTTATTTGCTCAATTGCAGTTAAGCAAATTTTAAATATTTTGATACCACAATGGCAGTAAGGTCAGAAATTCTCTGTTCAACTTCATATGCTCGATGGTAGATAACTTCATATCTTCGATGATATATAAATTTCATATCCTCGATGGTATTTACCTCCATACCGTCGATGGTATACTGGTAGTTTAACTTCATATCCTCGATGGTAGATAACTTCATATCTTCGATGATATATAAATTTCATATCCTCGATGGTATTTAACTCCATACCATCGATGGTATACTGGTAGTTTAACTTCATATCTTCGATGGTAGTTTAAAACCTCATATCCTCGATGGTATTTAACTTCATATCCTAGATTGTATTCAACTTTGTAGTAAACTCCATATCCTCGACTTTAGATAACTTCATATTCTCGATCGTAGTTAACTCCATATCCTCGATGGTTGTTAACTTCATATCATCGATTGTATTTAAGGAGCTGTTAAGATAAGGCGTAAAATCAGCCCTGAAAAGTGGAATTTTGAAAATTGAAATTTCAAGAACCTTTTTTGGTAAAATGTATACCTATACGGCATCCCATCAGAATATGAAGATATTTTTATCTGTTTTGCATAATATTGCTAATTTTTAGGTCAAAACTTATTTTTTTCTCATAGAAATCAATAGAAAACGGAAAAGTTTTATTGAACATTGTTCCCCCCGGATATACAGAAAGCCACTTTTACTGGAGATGTGTATCCATGATACAAATTTTTTGGCAAAGTGGGGTTCTGTATCCCCGGGGGGAACACTACCCCAGAGACGAAAAACTAAAAATGGAAAGGGGGGTGCATTTTAGAAGAATCGATCTTTTTGACCATTAAATATAGCACATTTGACTATTTTTCCTCTTTAATCCATCAAACATTGTGTACTCAATATGATTGAATGAAAGATATAAGAATTAGAAACGAAATAAGCAAGAGTGATGTTCATTTCTCCGTCAATGTGTATTTCTCGCTGAAAGGCTTACATTGTAGCCATTGAATGAAGAATAAGACCGTATTTTAAGTTCCGGATTTCATTATTTACCGATTAAAGGAGGTAGAACGTTCGAAATTTATTTCTGATACACAATGTAGACATATTTGATGTCTTTTAGCTTATATTTATCAATTTTAGAAAAAATATTCAAAAATGTATACGTTTTTTGTCGATATTATCGGATTTTCTATCCGAGCACCCCTACCTCTTTCGTCCTTAATTTTACAACCTTAAGAGTTCCTTCACATAATATAAAACATGTAAAAGGTCTGCAAATACATTATATTTCAATAATGATTCATGTTTTCCTGTGTACGATTCGCCATGCGGAAGAAATAAGTCACGGGATTCAGGGCTAAATACGGCCCTTATCTTAACAGCTCCTTTATATGCTCGATGGTAGTTAACTTCGTATCCTGTAGTTGATTCCATGACCATGATATGACAGATGGTGTGAGTCCATTACGGCGATAAAGAAGTCATAGACCATTGTGACAGCTGATTCAATGAAAACGATGACTGTTGAATCTGTGATAAAGGTGACAGTTGAGAGATCTTAAGTCCGCACGTCAGAATTGCGTATTTCTGTCTTTGTTACATATGGAAAATACATGGAAATGATACCGAGGAAACTAGTTTTTCTTTTATAAGGAGAATGTATATATTGTAACACTTGGTTTAATTTTTTTGTGGAATTTATTTGTGGCTCTGGTCTTAAAACTTTTTTATATGAAAGAAAGCGGAGCTTATGTCAGCCAAAATTGGCAATATGGAATCAAAACCTTAGGTACAAATTTGAATCTACAGAAATACATATGAATGAATACAAATGAGTTAAAGAAGATCCTGACGATAATCTCAACAGCACTCACAATAGGGCACACAAATGAGAATCGACAGACCCCTAGAAAGCTAGAGGTGGGACCAGGTGCCCGTGAGTAGTAAACATCCCCTGTTTGGCTAGCCGCACCCGCCGTCGATGTTCACGCACGAAAATGAAAACCATCTAAAATACATGTACTGTCTGAGGTGATGTCTATATAGAAAGTGTGATATTGCGACCATGTCAGGGGAAAATTCAAAACACTTACTGTTAAACCCCTCGTGGGGAACTTTTTTTACGAGCTCCACATGGCAAAGGGCATAAGTGTGACACAAATGAGTTAAGGAAGATCCTGACGATAATCTCAACGGCACTCACAATATAGCACACAATTAAGCATCGACGGACCCTTAGTAGCATAAAGTTATACAAAATGTCTCACAGCTGTTTTAAATTTGAGTACTAATCATAAAGTTCTGAGCTGCATTGAAAGATTCAGCTCAACCGGAGCTACAAATGCGGAGAAATTCATGTTCAATAAGAGCAGATTGATAAGTCCAAAAAGAACAGGTTGATAAGTCATAGAGGCAATGAACGGCAAAAGACAATACGGCAGAAAGCATGAAATTTGGAGGGACTCTTCTTATTGGCTATCTCTAGATCCTATTTGGTAAAATTATTCGTAAGACGAAAATTCCGGAACCATTTAAATGTGGGGGTATAACACCTATTATAAGAAGAACAACAAACCACTCGAAGACCCTAACTCGTAAAGACGTATCACTGTTTCGAGCATCATCCCAGCTTACACAGCAATATTTTTAAAATGTTTTTAAAACATTTAAAATGGTATGGAAAATGTTTCTTTAAAATGCTTTGAAAACGTGATTCTGTGGAGTTTTTATAACATTTTAAAAGATATTCTGAATAGATATTACATTGTAATGTTTAAGTGACATTCTTTTTCAATGTTGCTGAGGAAACATTTCTAAAACGTTCTTCAAAAAATATTTTGAAAACATTATTTTGTACGGTTTCAATAACATTTTCAGAACTTTTCTAAGAACATTTTGTCACAATGTTTTTGAAACATTTGACTTATATGTTTTAAGCAAAAATTTAGGAAATGTTTCACAAAAATGTTTGAAAACGTGATTTTTTGGAGTTTTAATAACATTTTAAAAACATTTTGAAAACATTGTTTTGAAAGGTTTCAATAACATTTTAGAAACTTTTCTAGTAACATTTTTTCACAATGTTTTTGAAAAATTTAACTTATATGTTTTAAGCAAACATCTAGGAAATGTTTCACAAAAATGTTTTGAAAACCTGATTTTGCTGACGCTCCGCCCCCTTCTTAGTTCTTACCCATGAAGAAACTTCAGAATACCTTCTAATACATACGGAGATTTAACCTTTTATCGATTGTCTAGATGAAGTTTCGAAACCCCGTCGGACACCTGAATTGAAACCCCGGTGGACACATGCATTAATCCACTTAAAAGTATTATTTAATGAAGAAATATACTTTCTTAGTGCGTAAATTCATAATGATTTGACTTGGATACTTATAATAAAACCTCACCAAGCAACATGAACATTCTAGCAGTGAAGAAAATGAACCAAAATGTTGAGGCGACGTAACATTGAAAATTGCCAGTCGGCAAAACTAAACCGAAGTGTTTGGCAGAACCTGACCGTATAGAGACGATTTGAAGAGATGGGTATAGACACAGAGCCGAATGCCCCTACGTGCACTCTAAATGACCCCCAGTGACCTTTGGCCCCTTGATATTGAATGTTTTACATTCAAACCTTTTGACGACATGGATATTTTGAAAGTACATTCTGTACCCATGTACATGTACTAATCTGTCGACTAAACTGTAAAATTTAGTTCTTTGGTCACCGTACTATTTATGTACAAAAGCAGCATCCATACTATGCATTGCAATACGCATCGTCATATGCATACCACCCACCTAAATGTCGTTGATCTAGGACTTATAATAGACCGCAATGAACCTCCTCCATTTTACTTATCCTGGTCACTCAAGCGTGAAGTATAGGTCAGATATAGAGCAGTTGCATTTAGTTTACTTTACCACTACTTTTACCTCACCTCTACGCTTCAGTGGTCACTGCGGTTAGGGGTTACATAATCTTGGTCTCGAGTATTGACGACTACAGTTAACTTTTAAAGCTGACCTACCTTGACGTTTTGCGGGTACATTTCATATCTTAGACATAAAACTTACGGCTACATTTTATGTAAATTTCCCCTTTTCGGACGAAGAAACATTTAAGCATTGTAATTTTTGCTACATAAATAAATGATCTTTCCGTCTGCATGTCCGTCCGTCTGATGATTATACTTTCACATTTAAATGGTAAAAAAGTGACAGGTCAGCTTTAAAAGGTAACTGTAGTTGGATCGCCTCAGGACAGGTGTGTATTGAACAATGTAAAGCCATGGCTGTGAAATATTCTGTTTAACGTGTGCTGACTGGTACCTTTCGAGACAAAATACCAGATAAAGAGCATACACTCACAATTAATTCGAGATTGCCAGAGGTATCCTGCCATACCGAAAAAAAAGTTCCACTACGGCTTTATTACTCGAAATGAAAAACGGCTCAAATGGATCTATTTAAAGCTGAACTAAGTCTTTAAAAATCCCCATGACGTAGTAAATTTTTTTAGGGAACGGAAATTGTTAGAAGTGAAACTAACAATCTCCGTCCCCTAGCTAAAAATACACTTGGTCATGTGTTGATTTGAACTTTCCCCCTGATGACGTTTTGCATACTAATGTATCGTGACCCAAAATCCACTACCTCGAGTACTCGAGCGGTATATAAAGAAGCCTGGACGCGTGGACATTGTCATTTGTATGAGATGTCGTCTACCTGTAAAGATGATTTCAGAAATTAGTAAATTACATAGAAAATCATACATTAAAATATATAATTTTCAAATAAGAATAAAATTATTTTCTCATATATAGTTATAATGAATGAGATCTACCCCGGGTACGTGATAGAGGGAGGGGAACTCGGGGGACGGGAGTAGGGGGGGGGGGGGGCTCCGGTACATGTTTCACATATACAGCACCTCCAAAAGAAATAATGGCGTATGCATAATGATATGTACAAGTACTATGTTTAAAAATCAAAATTAAGGTACAGATTGAAAAGTTTGGGGGGGGGGGGGGAAGATTTGTTACAAGTAAATCATCATGAAATGTAGTAAATAACAAATGATTATTTACAAAGATAACATGATCACAAACTTATCACAATGCATATGCATGTAGGGAACTCAATGTATCAAAATTTGGACAGATCAAGAGGGTTTGCGGTTCAGGGGGAGGGGGGGGTGATCGAATGGTAGCCCAAAATCAAAGCGTTGAAATAAAATATATGAAGCGAAATATTATTTGCTTGTAATTTACATAATAGATCCGGACGAAAAAAGATCTGGGAAAAAGAAGCGTTGTGAGTTGTGAGGTTTCGAGTTCGCGGGGGGGGGGGGGGGGGGGGGGTGCGCGTTACAGGGAGGAAGTAATGCATACTCCAAATGTAATTCAAAATTACACTCTTTTACATACTGAAATGCTTCTTAGCTATGTCTGCCTATAAAATATTCATTTTCAGTATAGCTGTATCTTACACAATTACATAAATACACTTAGTGACCCACATTATATATTTACATTGTACCTGTTTACTAAACGTCTAAAATACAAAAATTTCCTAATTTCAAAATCTTTTTTTAATTTAACAAGTCCATTGTCTCAATCTTCTAAAATTATATCAGAATAAATAACTGCACATTGCATGGTTTTACTTACATGTTGATAAAGCAAATACAATCCTATATTACAAATGATCGGTACACATGTTACCATTTTACACGCATGTGAAAAAACCGCGTGTTCGATTAGAGCTTTAGTAATACTTGTCTTGTAAATAATAAGTAAGATCACAATTTCGTTATCCTAATGTTCTATGTTTGGAACAAAATAAGGAGTGCTACATCTAAATCAAAATGGCTCATATTTTGATGAATTAAAGCGATCTATACATTTTCCAGGGGGGCTGTTTCCAAGTCGTCACTGTCAGTGTAGGGGTGGGGTGTCCCCATATAGGCATATATATGGTTATTAGTAAAATTCAACTTGAAAACGGAAAAAACCCCAGCAATTTTGGACAAATCACAAGAATGAGGGGGAGGGCCCCCATAGTTTGTGGGATTTGAAAGTATTTTCTGAAAGTATAAAGGCCCTACTCAAGAATGAATTTGATTTAAATGTACACTTTACCAACTCAGGTATTTCGTGGAAATTTTGGGTTAAAAATAACAAATTTTATAAAAATGCTGAAAATCGGAAATGCTTTATTTTATTCAATTTTTTGGAGTCTTTACATACTTTGAACAAGTACTCATATAAAAAGTAGTTAATGAATGTTTTCAGTCATCACATTTCAATTTTGCAAATTGAATAAAAATTAAGCAATTCCAACTCTGGGGTATCTTGAAGAAATCGGATCTAGATGGGGATACCATATTTCCAAAAAAATACAAAATTTCCAAAGATAAGTGCAAATATCAAACTTTAACTTTCAATTTACGTTAGTCTACCATATTTTACACATATCTAAAGCTTCAGAATCTGATGTGAATTTGTCCAAAAGACGGTGAAATTATTGAGTTTTTCCTTTTTCAGCGATTTTTGATAAAAATGAATAGTTTTTACCTCCATTTTTTTCTCGTAACAACGAGATTTTTTTTTTCGTAATTTCGAAATTTGTTTCTCGTAACAACGATTTCTTTTCTCGTAACTACCACAATTTTTCTCGCAACTACGAGTTATGACATGGTACGAAATGGCTTCTGTAGGAAATACACGCTCATGGACTAGAATATTTTATACATATTGGGAGTATTTTTTTTTACTTAGAACCAACAACCTTTTTTATCGCAAAGCGATACAAATCCCCTACCGGTATGAATCTGAGACCAATAATGAAATCAATGCATGTGCAGACAAGTACCAGTTCGGTATCTGTAAACTGAAACTGTAATGAAAATAACAAAGTCAAAGGGTAATAACTCTATTAAAACTAGGTCAGCTTCAGCAAATATTGAACATGATCTATCACAAACCAAAACACAGTTCAACATTTGCGATACATGTAACAGTAAAAAAAAAGTCTGAATTCTTAAATCTAGGAAAAACTTGAATTTTACTAAGTCCAAGAACAAGAACTATTGTACAAATAGGTCAGTTGAAACTAATTTGAACTTCCTCTGAATAACACCGACAAATATATTCACATACTAGTACCAAAAAGTAGTACAATAGATTCAATAATGAAGAAAAAAAGTCCAGAAAAGTTAAAATATTATGAATGTAATATGTACTCTTCGACGTGTAAAAAGGAATCAAGACTAAAACTCTATCTTTATAAATCTAAGATATACTCAAATATCAAAACTTATTTCAATATATACAATAAAAGTTTCATAAAATTCGAAAAACTAAGGCACGGTCCATTTGATATTCGGGGGTGGGGGGGGGGGGGGGGGGGGGCTTTGGTTTTTTTTTTTTCGAAAAAAATAATTTTGCTCTGAATTTTGATGGAAAAATTAATTTGCTTATGGTTTGTCAGAAAAAAATAATCTTGTTTTCACAAGTAGTCTAAATTTGAAGAATTAGCTTTAAATTTCGCTAAAAATTCCTGGAAAATTTCCGACTCGCTTTGTTCGTCACAGTTTTCAATTTATATAAAAAAAATTTGGCTGGCTTCGCTCGCTGTTTTCTATCAAAACATTAATTTTTAATGGCAAAGATTATATTTGAAAATATCAAAAGAATGCATGTTAATGGGGAAAAAGGGCTTCCTTAGAGGCTTATAAATATACCATGAATATACTGCATTACTATTACATGCAATAGATGCATGTTTCACCATAGAGTCTAATTTCATATACAAGCTTCGAAGGAGAACTTCAGTTTTTCCCCTAATTTACAATTCGAAATTCGAAAATTTGTCTAGAAAATCCTCCCCTCAGACCCTCTTACAAGATATAAATTTTGTTTACTGAGGATTATATTGTAAATACTTCTATCTCTCTGTTTATAAGTGAATTAAATTTTTCATAAAAATAAAGTAATATTTTATTAGAGTAGTTTTGGGGAAGTCATGCATTCGAAAATCATTGATAAAAGAGAAAAAAGGAATAGCTATTCAAAAATGAAACCATGTGAATGCATGTATAAAAGCTTTGATGAGATTCAGATGAAATTAATTTTAAATTCCAATTCCTATACTTTTAATGTGGATTTAAAAAAAAATCACAGAAATTCAAAGTAATTTTACTCTTTCTTCCAACATTTCTGCTCCAGAGTAGTGCATATGATGATCATTCATGGATGATTTAGACCAAACAAAACCCCTCCAACTCGCCACTTTTAATTGGCCGGATTGCAAAGCAATTCCGGTCTAAAGATTGACGATGTCTGTCTGTCTGTCTGTCCGTCCGTCCGTCCGTCCGTCCGTCCGTCTGTCTGTCTGTCTGTCTGTCTGTCGTCAACATTTTGGTTAAAGTTTCTGGTTGCAGCAAAATATGAGGAACATTACGCAGTAGAAACTTTATATCATACATGAAGGTTACCCATTACAAGATCTTTCAATTTATGCCTTAACATTTGACCTAGTGACCTTGACCTCGAGCTTTAACCTAGTCATGGTTATGGTATCGGGAAAGTGTGTAGACTGTAAGGCCACTATGTTCCCCATTCCCTCTACATAAATTTTGGACCCGGCCATGAAAAGAAAGGGCTATACATAATTTGATTGGGAGGATGTTAGTTATTGAGATGGGGATATTGGGAGGAAACGGATCCAAGACATGGCCCAGGTAGAGTTGTTCGACGAAAAATAGTTTCAACACAAAGGAAACCTATAAACCTTTGATAAATAGGATTGTCAAGAATTCTATAAATTGTTTCTTTCCCATTTCCGATGCGAATTCCATCTGTTGCATCCCAAGGTCTCCACGTTCACGCCCCCCCCCCCCCCCCCCCTTAACACATCAATGGAAATAATCATACAAACGATCATAAATATGAATTCCAATGGATAATGAAGCTTATTCAAATATTCGGTAACTAGTATACATGTATATTTTAATTGATATGGATTTATAAACGCCCATTTTCATTATGCGAATAGTCTAATCGAACACGCGATTTTCACATGTGTCTACACAATGAGGTCATGTACATGTATGTTGTAGAAAATTGTGTACCGACCATTGGCCTGTATTGGATTGTATTTTCTAAAATATCATGTAAGTAAAACACTATAATTATCATGCAGTTTTGTATTCTCGAAATTTAGCTGATTAATTACATTTTCTAAAAGAAATTTTGAAATGAGGAAAATACAGAGAAACAGCTATGTACTTGCCTTTCACAGTATACAGGTATATGTAACAAAATCGTTTGTAATGAAAATAGAATATTATAGAAGAATTTAACTATCGTATTTTAGTATGTTAATGTATGTACTTTTATTGTGCTTTTTTGCATGACTATGTTTCGATATAACATCCCGCTTCCCCCCCCCCCCCCCACACCCCCCTCCCAACTACTCTTCCGTCTAATAAATTGCATGCCATTCTTTGATGTAAACTTTTAGCAGTAAACACTGATCAATATACTATTTCACTTCAGATAATATAAATTTTCAATAACTTAACCGCCCCCCCCCCCCTTTCCGGCCCAACATGTCTTGGTTGATCATAAACATTTGGCTCCCTCTTCATCTACATGTATATTTGATCTCCTTTGCTTGTGAAAAATCATTTCAATTTACTTTCATGTCTGTTGGTTTGAATGATATACTTGAATCCAACAACATCCCACCCCACCACTATTTCACATATGTACCAAATTTTGATCAATGTAAACCGTAGCATATAATTTTTTGACATTGTAAATACATGTAACTATGGATATTTTTAATTCATCTTTTTGGTTCGCAAAATTTTTCATATAAAACATATGAAAAAAACCTACCCACCCGGTCCCGTCCCCATCCCGTTCTAAAACAAACCCCTCCCACCCATCCCCTTCCACAAGTTCACAAGATTACGCGCCCGTCTTTTAATTACTTCAGTAAAACTGAAGATTTCATGATTACTTTATCCATTTTCTATTTCAATGTATGGTTTTTCTTTGATATTTTCTAATTTCTGAACTCATCTTTACAGGTAGACGACATCTCATACAAATGACAATGTCCACGCGTCCAGGCTTCTTTATATACCGCTCGAGTACTCGAGGTAGTGGATTTTGGGTCACGATACATTAGTATGCAAAACGTCATCAGGGGGAAAGTTCAAATCAACACATGACCAAGTGTATTTTTAGCTAGGGGACGGAGATTGTTAGTTTCACTTCTAACAATTTCCGTTCCCTAAAAAAATTTACTACGTCATGGGGATTTTTAAAGGCTTAGTTCAGCTTTAAACCAAGACTTGGCTATAATAGCTCACATTCCCGTCTCCCCTGACTTGTACAGTGGATATGTGCCTTAAATAAAATTTCAGAATAATCAGCATCCTCAGATGTATCATCTATACAACTTACAAGTTTGGCTGATCTAGGACTTGACGCTGAGAATAGATCTTTCCTACATGTATTTGACTTATACTGGTCGTGCAAGCGTAAAATACCGGTCAGATGCAGCATCCATATCATACATTGCAGAAACCATTCTCATATTCATCGTCCACACATGCATTGCAAGTTTGGTTGGTCTATGACTTATGATAGACTGGCAATAGACATGTTCCATTTTACTAAACCTGGTCACTTAAGTCTGAAATATATATAGGTCAAATGCAGCATCCTTAGAGGTCTCACTGGGCTAAAACGCCTGCGCGGAAGCCTGTAATAGGGGAATATAGTTCCTCAGGAATATAACGCTTGAGCTTTTTAATACAGATAAAGTATGGGAAAAACTATTTTTGTGCGTAAACTTTATATCATGTTTGAGGAAATTTTATATTCTTTCAAATGAATTATACTTGATACGGAATGAGCACGTTTTAAATACAAGTTGCTGGGAATAGAGAGGCGCACCTTCCTCTACCTAGGTACGGTCGCCGACGCCAAGCCCCTGCATATCTCTACTTCGTCGAGGCGAGTTAACAATTTGAAAAAAAAAAACCTATATAGCCTAAGGCTTTTGTCTTTGCGTAGGGCCCAAACAATTTGTAACACAAAGTCCTAGAAAATGCCTCAAACTTCTTTTTGATTTAGAATTAATCATAACTGAGCTGCGCTGAAAGATTTAAAAGTCACATCAAGATGCCAAAGCGGAGTAATTCAGGTTTTAAAAATATAAAGTCAAATACATATCGATTGCAACGTAGAAATTAAGTGGTGAGGTTAAAAAAATGTTCATGACTTTCGTTCGCTAGGTTCGATTTTGTTCATATTATATAAGAATACTTCATTAACAATAGTTAATCATTTGATATTTGTCTAAAGAAAATTAAACGATAGAATTCCATGTAATAGGCATGTAAGATAAGATAAGATAAGATAAGATAAGATAAGATAAGATATGCTTTATTACCTAAAGAAGGGCCCGTAAGGGCATGATATGAACATTACATGATACTATAGTAAAAACAAGTATTAGCTTTTACAAAAAGCTTGCCGTCAGTTCGCTGACATTAAATGTTGTAAAATTCTAGTTAGATAAACTCGGAATAAAATGCATTTACCAATAGTGCATTTCCGGGCTTTTCTGTTTATTTCCGATTCAAGTGACGGAAAATTCCGAAGATCTGCGAATGTTATAAAACGTATCGATACAAAGACTTTTCGATACATATTTTATGCAATTGTCAACCAATCACATTGCCAAGAGGTATTCTATCCGTGCAAGTAGGTAACGAATGATTACAGTATACCGTCAGTCATGACTGACGGTAATTAAGGAAATGAGTATATTACAAGCAGTTGCAAGCATTTCAGATTTTCACTCTTTGGTACATGTGAATGTCACTGGTGTCACAAAATCAAGATATATAGAAATATATGATAAACGCAAGATAATGCTAGATACTGAGACAGTAATTAATGGAATGAACACATTGTAAAAAGTAGTGGGAATGCAGGGGTCACCACGAGACGATGCTACAGGACCAATTGTCCACATGTGACCACTGCATAACCACCAGATCAGTAATGGAGTGTACACATGGGATGAAATGGCAGGAATGCGGAAGTCACCATGAGGCGGTGCTGAAGGACAAGTGGTCCACATGTGACCACCGCACAACTACCAGATCAGTCCATGATGAGAAAAAAAATGACATGACATGAACATGACAAGATAAGAAGGAAACAAGTAATAATATTACATGCAGTTGCAAGCATCTCAGATTTTCACATATAACGTAAAAAAAAAAGACAATTTAAAACGAGTTATTAAATTAACCTCCTAGATGATCTTAAATTGTAATAAATTAATACCTCCATTTTCTTACTATTTCATGTTCTTTAATTGTTGAAGATGACGAAATAGCTTGAATATAAAATTAAACAATAAAAACATTCATAAATTCAGCAAGAAATTTTTAAAGATCAGCATACTTCCTTCAAATTAGCAACGTTGGCAAAAAAAAGGGAAGAAAAAAAAAAAACAAAAAAAAATCGCCAAACTTCAAAGTTACACAGGTACATTGTATGATTTTGTTCATACTTTGCAATTTTTTTAAAAATTTGATCTTGTATGCCAAATATCAAATTCTGAGATTTTCAGAAAAATCAAACTAGAGGATTTTTTGGGGTGTGTGTGTAGCCACCTTAAAAAAATTATCATCGTTTTAGCGTGAATGATAGTGATAATTGGCAGTAAACATTTTCACACCAACTGGCAAACTTCGGTGGAACTCTTCCTTCTGAAGGGAAATAAGTAGTTCGAGCCCACCCAACATGGCTACCGGTAGTCAGAGGCGAGGGACCAATCCTACATATCTAGAGATTTTCTCCCTCTGAAGAACTCATGATTCATAGATTATGTTTTCCGCTCTATATTAATTGTTATAGTAGCCAATGGAATGAAAACATTCAGCCAAAATAAATTCAGTGCAGTTGAAATTGTAATCCTATTCGGCCAATCATATTCTGTATTCTTACCATATTTCATTGAACTGAAAAATCATAACGATGAGGGAATATAAGGTAGTTGTTTTAGGAAGTGGGGGAGTGGGTAAAAGTGCTTTAACTGTAAAGTTTGTGTCTGGAACATTTATGGAAAAATACGACCCAACTATAGAGGATTTTTACAGGAAAGAGATCGAAGTAGACCAGGCTCCCTCTGTGCTAGAAATCCTGGATACAGCAGGAACCGAACAGTTTGCTTCAATGAGAGATTTGTATATAAAGAATGGACAGGGTTTTGCTATAGTATATAGTATTACAAGTTTACAGACATTTCAAGACATTAAAACAATGAAAGAACAGATAATCCGTGTGAAAGGGATTGAAAACATCCCGATGATACTTGTCGGAAACAAAGCTGATTTAGAGCATCAACGAGAGGTGCCTACTTCGGAGGGACAAATGCTTGCACAAACATGGAATTGCCCGTTTTTAGAAACATCGGCCAAAAATACTCAAAATGTGAATGAAATCTTCATCGAAATTGTACGAGAAATGAACACTAGTCCTGTTAAAGAAAAGAGAAAGTGTTGCAGTTGTGTATTGTTATGAAAGAGGTAGGATTAATTTGCCTATTTATACATGCAATATGCACAAAAAAAATCATGTTGAAAGTATTTGATCGATCTATCTCTTGTTACTATGGGCACCTTCATAGTGTACTCTGTGTAGGAGTAGCTGGATGTTTAGGTTCAATGGACATAGTAAGTTGTTTCAGTACAAATGTACATGGTACAGAGACTTTTGATACATGTTTTTGATTTGGTACACAATATTGAATTGAGTGTAAAAATGAGGAGGAGGAAAAATAAAGAAAACTAACATTTACAAAAATGTACATGTACAACTTAGATCTGTTTTGCTTACATAATGTAACATATACATGTATAATTCTTATCTACCGGTAATTTTAAAAAATATTCTACTTTATGTCATGTTTGTATCAAAATATCTTTTTAAATGTATGAAAATATATTAGCATGGTTATGAACCAAAAAACTACCTTCTTATTTACTAAAATGTCTTTTTACCTAAATGACTAAATCAGAGATTAATCTACAATTTGATCTTAATGGATCCTATGGACGCAATGAAACTTTGCCAATGGGCCCCCAACCAAAACAATGGGTCCAAGCAGAAATTAATTGGCCCAAATTTCTACAAACCTTCTTTTTTCGCGGCATTTTAAGTTCGCGAATACTAGTGAGCTGACCTGCTCGCGGCATTTTATGTCTTTGAGATAATTATATGTTCCACAAAAAAAAATCTAACTCTCAAACTCCAATCTAATTTTGCCAAATTAAATATATTGAGTCATTGACTGTTTATTTAGTTAGTGATACTTCGTACATGTGTTATCTACATGTAAACAAACCAATTCTATACGGTATACAAAGACAGTACGTTGATGGTGTGAATTAACAATTTCATTAGATTGATTCATAATGTCATGTAAAGTTTACAGTGAAGGAATTTCTCATAAATATATATATCTGTATTCAAATGATGTAAATAAGTTAGACTCACATCGGACTGCATATTACTTTTAATTTGAAAATGAAAAAATGTTGCTCCGCAATGATTTCTCATGCAATACCATTACCACAGATCTGTTAGCATGGTTAGGTTTAAAAGAGCTGTCAAAATATAAACAAGAGACATTTACACGTTATTTCTCGACTTTGAATAACATGAACTAAAACAGACACATGATAAGAAAGTAGACAATGTGCACTTTGGGACGCAGTGATCGGAAATCAATGGGTCCTGGGGGATTTTTATGCGTCAGAGACGCAGGACGCAGATGTAGATTAATCCCTACTAAAATTGGTGTATTTTTATTGTAACAATTTACTAACAAAGGTACTTTGTTTGATGTTAAAGTCTTCGTATATTTTTGTACGTCATGTACCCCAAATTTTTGTAAAGCATCAAAATTATCATGATTATGCAAACCTACATGATACATTAGAAATTTGGTCAGAAATAGTCAACATGGTCAAGGGGGCAAATCCATACATATATGATAGGCAAATATTGTATGCCCTAATGAAGGCAAATATTGTATGCTCTACTGAAACCATCAAGGCTAATAACACAAGTTTTACTGTGGTGTCAATGAAATTCTTTAAGAAAAAAATAAAATCCTCATAGTCTTATTACTAGTATTATTGTTCTTATCGATAGACAAAAGGTTAAACTAGATACTGACAAAGTGTGGCTAACCAGAGAATTTGAATTTTTCTAAGAATTTTTCCAACGCAAGGGTGAAACCTGTGTTAGTGGCCTTAATAGTTTTAGTAGCGCATACCGGCAATCTTTGAAAAGTTTGATTCTTTCAGCTTGTGGGAAAATCTGACTGGTCTTTTTAAAATTTGCAAGACAGGTATAAGGGTCTGATGTGTTTGGTATGAACTGTTATAACTTATAATATTAGAAGTCATGACATGATATGGGATTTTAAGTCCCCTACCAGCAAAGCCAGTGGGGACTCTTAGTTTGCCTGCGGTCTGTCTGTCAGTCAGTCTGTCAGTCCTTCTGATCTTATGTCAGTTTTCCTGACTTTTTTTCTGCAATGGATAGAGATACTGAGATTAAATTTTATGCACAGCTTGGTCTTGGATAGTTACTGTATAGAGCAAGTTCAAGTTTGGTCATGTTTGACCTACTTTTGAAGGAGATGTGCCTCTTGATGACTTGCAAAATTCAGTTTTCCAGACTTTTTTGGCTGCAATTCCTGGGCTCTCAATCAGCCTTATGTGTGGCCGATATTTGGCCCCATTCACCATGCAAAATAGTATCGTTTTTCCCAATTCATTGACCTTTTTTTCCAAGTTGACAATTCACAGAAAACTTTAAAAAATAGTTAAAATTTCTCATTTTCAAGTGAAATTTGACAAGAAATCCGTGCAAGAAGCGTTTGTCTGCAACTGAATTATCCAAATGATCATTTTGTATTTATATTTTTACCAATTTGTGAGAAAACACAGCTATTTTCCCAATTTCAATTGCCCCGGCCCTAGTCCCAAAAATTGGTGTGAGAGCCCTGAATTCAAAAAGATGTTGAGATGAAATTTAATGCACAGCTTGGTCTTAGATAGTTACTGTGCAAGTTTGAGTTTGGTCATGTTTGACCTTCTTTTGAAGGAGTAATGTCCCTTTCATATTTCACATACATGTGTATTCCTTGTGAAAAGACCTTTCCTTGGATACCAATAGCACTATTTCAACCTTATGACCTTGAACTTGGTGTTTGAGCTACTTTTGAAAACTTTAACCTGGGTCATAACTTTTGAAAGGAAAGTAATGGGGCTTTCATGCTTCACATGTGTATTTCTTGTGACAAGACCTTTCCATGGATACAAAATATTTTAACCTTTTGACTTTGATCCTAAGTTTTACCTCCTTTTTAAAAACTTTTACTTTGACTACAGCTTTTGAATGGTACATGTAAGTAAAACAAATGTAGTGCTTTCATATTTCACATGTGTGTTCCTCATGAAATACCTTTCCATGGATTCCAAATAATTTTACTTTGTAACTTTGACCTTGGAGTTTGACCAACTTTCGAAAAACTTTATTATTGGCCATAACTTTTCGAATGTTAGGTGATAGGGCTTAAGTTTCATTTTTCACATCTTTCATTAGTCCAAAAATTGACCTTTTGAACTTGACATCAGGAGTATACCCTGCTGTTTACATATTATTTATAGCTGTTTAAAGATGCCAACGGACAATCAGATGGTGGCATTCTTGTTTCACAAACACATGTTTTTTGTTTTGAAATATTGTTTTCTGATTTGAAATCCCTCCTTTGGCAGTCAAAATTTTCAATGTTCTAAAATACAATAAATAATTCTTATCTCTTTTGGCAACCAGATTTCAGCACTGGCAACCCCTTGTTTTTTGTTTGTTTTAAATGAATGCCAAAAGAGCAGCACAGATTTTACTTGAATTCTAAAATCTGCTATCCTGCATATATCAATGATGTAGGGTAATTTCAACAATGTAATGTTAGATTTCAATTTGAACAATTACTGTATAAGCACTGAATGATACAGGTATGAAACTATTCATAATTAGCATGATTAGATCACAGTTACATTCAACATGTTCAGTTATGTATACATATATGTATAAACATGATAAATGTGGATGCAGCTAGGACACCACATATCCGACAAGATAAATTTAATAAGCTGTTTGAAATTGTTCACTAAAGAAAATGTGGCAGGCTTAACTATATGTGTAAATTTAATTCATACAGTAATCTTCTTCATTACTTGCTTTTCATAATCTTTGCACTTATAAAACCTTTCGGCTCTCCAATGTACATACAATTGTACATGTGGATTAATTTTCTTCAAGAAGGTGAAGAGTTGGAATATTCCGTATTATTATGCATAAAATCGTTGAACATAAAGAAAAAAATTCAGCTCTGTCAGTTCTGACAGCTAATTAGCCAAAGAGGCTTGATGACAATAATGTACATTTTGTATCCTATTCCATTATAGTATCAAGCTAATTAGTGGGGCTTCTTTATTTCCTATAGCTGGTAGTTGTACTCTCTATGTGATGCTGAGTTGGCTATTATAAAGCTAGTTTGTTATCACTATTGATTGGATTAACAAGGATATTTTGTGTAGATGTATTATAGAGATCTGACGTTAATGTGGGAGGACATCTACTTTACTACCATGATTTATATTAGTTAATGTACATTGTGGCATTCTACGTTTGGAAATCAATAATGGACATTCCGTTTTTACTAGTGTTATTGTCATGGCTTTCAGATTAATTAGCAAAATAAGAAAGCTAGAAACTGTGTTAGACAAAATGTAAATCACAAATTGAACCAGATACTGAGATAGAATTAAGTTCTGTAATTGAAATTTTATAAGTTTTAAACAATTTCAAATTGATAATCAGTTGTAATCCTTTCATCACTTCTTGAACATGTACATCTACATAAAATGATTTTACAACTGTAGCCATAAATGTTGTATTTTCAATTTTTCAAAGCCTATTAAATCTCTTGTATTTTTATACTTGTATTATATAATTTCTTCTGTGTATTTTTCAGCCTATTTTAGATGTAGCCTTAGCCCAGAGTATATATAAAGATAAAACTATATATATATCATCATCCAGTCAGGGAAGCACTGAGGAAAGAACATTTACACAGCTATTATCCATTGACAAAGTAACCATGTGACAGTAATAATCTATAGATTCCCTATAACCAATCAGGCGCCACAACAGACCAACATTTCGTTATATAACCAGAACCACAGATTTTAATTTTTGATGCTCTACTTATCATTTTATATGAAAAATTATGTGATGATATTGTGTATGATATTCAATCACTGCATGCAGTTCAGCTTTCTGTTAAAAGTAAGATTTTTTGACACAAAAAGAGCATTTCAAAATGGTTAGCATGCCATACAGTTTATTACTATTATTTTTTTTTTTGTACACATGTATTGCTGTATTAATCCTAAGTTTTATGTTACCTTTTTCATAAATCAAATTACATCTCTATACTTGAAATATTGCATACCTGTATTGGTAGTATAACAAAATAGAAAATATTGAACATGATATTCCAATGCAATGTAAAATGCAATATTATCGGTAGCTCCTCTAAATTCATACTAGAACTGATGATGATGGTAGGAAAGTGATAGTAAGGACAATTTTGACTCTCAGAAGGCATTACGTGAATCTTTGAAAATAATGAAAAAAAAAAACAATAGATAATCATCTACAATGTATATACTATCTACAATGATTTATCAAACCGTATGAATGAGGAATCTTTTCCTTCCAAATTTTTTTCTAAAAATTTCAGAGGACTACTAGTATTAATGTACAACCATATGTTTTATTATATGCTTATTGAGTACAAGTATTCCAATTTGCATTCACAATTTGTTTCATTTTTTGTTTTGTTCAAAACTGTACCATTTATCAAGACTTTCTCAAAGTGCCCTTTCCAAGTTACTTTTACTTAACAATTTCATGCTGCATATTACTAGTATCAAAATGTACTTAAATATGATATAATAAAGGTTGTAACTAAAGCTGAAAGTATTATTTTCCCCTTCTGTGTTAGTAAGGCTGCCGTTCAGTGAGTGTGTGACTGGATCAGTTGTATTACTCATACAATGTAATTATCTCTTTGCCTGAGAACCATGCACATAATGTCCTCTTGAACTTGGAAAACATTGCTTATAATTCTGTGAAGAACACTATTTGATTTTCAAGGTCAAACCAAACATCAATGTACCTCTGAACTGTGTATACATTCTCATTTGCGTATGGACAAAGCACATGTTTGACTTTTCTAAGTCGAAGTAAAAATTTTGAGAAAAAAAGCACTATCATTTTTAACCGAAATTATTGTAAATATTTATTTGTTTATGCCATGTGACAGTGAGGGGATGCTGTGCTTTGTCAGGTTACACTTGTAGTTATCTTTTACTTGGCCAGTCAGTGTGAATGTAATGTAACATTCAAAAAGCTACAATCTTTGTAAATTGTTTTCAGTGTAACACTGTTTCTCATGATCATTATTCTTGTAAAGACATTGCATGAGGAAAAAACAGGTACAAATTAAGATAATTAAGTGTTGATCGTCTTATGTGTGTTTATGACGTATATGGAGCTTGTTAACAGGTTAAATTGAAGCTGAAAGCTTAAATGTCTATTGATTTTACCTTTAAGGTTTGCTGAGATAATGATATAACAGAGCTTATGCTACTTCTCAGAAGCACACTTTTCATGCAGTATTATCTGTGTACAACCATTTATGCCTTTTACTATACAAATATATGTACAGGTGTCCTTAATGTCAACATAGTATTTAAGCTACCTGTCAGATCTCCTGGGGTATATTGTTTTTGTCCTGTATGTTTGTTGCTCTGCATTCTCCAGTATTTGATTTTGAATATTTATATGAAGGCTTTCATATATCACATAGCATGTTCCTTTTAAGAGACCTTGACATTACACTCACAAAATAATAATCAATAAATTTTCTGACCTTGGCTTTGAATTTTTAACTCCTTTTAAAACCTTTTAGTCATATGATGTTAGATGGAGGTTAAAGGGCATGTCTGAAACCTTATCTTTGCTTCTGTACACTGTATAAGAAGAATCCTTCGCTGGTACTTACATGTATTTTCATAGTTTTATAAAAGTAAATCTTTTCAATGGACAATAATTAGCAGATCTGTTCCTGATTCTATTGAATTATACATTTGATACCAGAAGGAGACAAACAAAATGGTGTTTACAATATCTTTTACATGTATTTTTGTTTGACCAACTAAATAATCTTTATTCATGTGTTAATCTTCATTGATGGTATTTTTTTTAACGTGCCTTTGCTACTCCTTTCTGTCCATATCAGTTTCTTCCATTTGATTACAAATTATATCTTTTGCTATATAAATTTTAAATATTGATTATTTAAAAATTTGAATATATATTATTATATATTTTAAGAATGCACATGTATGTGGCAACTGCATTAACGTAGTTCAAGTAATTTGAACATACAGTGAACACTGGCCAATATAGGAAGCACTTGTAGAACACATGTTATACATAAAGAGAATAGGCACTTATTAGACTTGGCACTTTAGTATTTGTCAATATTAGATATGCACATTAAGAACAATATACCATTACTAACTTAAAAATACTGCAAATCTTATATTAAAAATTAATACACATCTACCTAAAGGTAACCGTAGAAATCTCAGAAGTAGTTGTTTCTGTAAAATAATTTGTACGTTCAGTAGTAGTCAACGCACGGGGTGATTCTATCGATACTAAATTTGCCTGAAATATGTACTTAACCTATTTCTGATATACTTATAATTGCTTATATCCATCTAGAGTCTGTAGACTTTAAAATATGATGAAGATGACCTGATTGTGTAACAAATGAAGGTCCAAAGGTGCTGAGGTAGTAGATGAACTGACCATTTATTTTAAGTGATATATTAGAAAGAAAAACCAACTGACTTTTGAAAACGGTATTTGTTTTACTGTCACAATTAAGTCAAAATACTGTTTCTTTCAAATGCGGCCTATTTAGTGGGAGCCTAAGTTTTATTGTTATACATTCTTCTGTACTTTTCAGTCTGGTGTTTTATACTGTCATTAATTGGTTGATATGCAAAATAACTATTTGAATTTGCATCTTTTTTCAGGTTATTTTGAAAATTGGGACAATCATGTATAGATTGAACATTTTTGTACTTTCTTATATATATGGCTTTTTACATTTTTGCATTTAAATGTATGTTTAGTACTCATGTATACTGTGTTAAGCAGAGATACAAAATTTTATTGAGAAGAAAATTTCACGTCATTTTCTTTGAACTTTCATTATGCTGATGTCATTATGTACACTCTGTAACTTACCATCTCTTGGTCCATTTTAATCACGTCAGCTTCATGTAAAGTAAGATTTTGACAAACCATTTGGTTAATTCAAAGTAAAATCTGTCACCAGGTTTGACATTGGACATGGTTCTATTACTACTTGACAGTATTTAGGTTAATATATGTCATTGTTTTTTGTAACAAATTTTGTTACATCAACAATACACATACATGCAAAGATGTCTGCGAGAGAGGAAATCCTTTAGGTGTTATACTCAATGTTTGTTAGAACAAAACCCCTATCCTGTTATTGTGGTGCCTCTAATATTGCTATATAGCAATGGTCATTATCAGTACATGTATGGTGTATGGTGCCATCCCCTCATCTTATCATGTAACTATACCACTTTATACATATGATAACTATGGTGGACAGGATACATGTAACACACATGGATAAAATTGACCTTCCTTATGATCATTTTAGCCATTTAAGTTCTGCACAACTTAGTAAGTCCTTTTTCATTTTTGTAAAATGATCTCATTTATTTTTGCCATTTTGTCAACCTTTTCCATGACAAGAATGAAGGTTGGCATATTGATCTGTACAGACAGTAATATATAAGATGGTATGAGTGTGCATGGGAGGTTCATTCCTTAAAAAAAACATATAGGTATTTTACTGAATTTAGGTTTCAATTTTGTTAATAATAGGTTTAGTTTAAATTTGCTGAACATGATTTTAGATACTTTCTGGTACCATATATATAGCTTCTGCAAATTCCTTCAATTAGAATTTAATTAAATTTGACATGAAAACCATATTTTTTCCCATGTTGGCATCTATTCCATAAAAATGCATTGTAATAAATTGCCCTTTTACCAAAGCTGATATATTATTTTACATGATTATTTATGTATCTAGGTCGGGTCTTTTATTGCTCAGCAATTGTGTAGATATAATGAAAGGTTGGCACTTATGTGTGCTATTTGAGTGTAAAGCTGTTCAGATATAGTCATCATATCATTTCATATACATGTATTCTGCTTTTGTGATTGAGTTACTATGAAAACTTCTCTATTCCATCCCCAGTCAGTCTGTTTGTCCCTTGTATTGATAAGACTCTCCTGTTGGATCCACACCCTCTTCTTTAATTAGGCTAAAATCAGTAATACACAAATTCATTGTCTTATCTAATACAGTAATATAAATTCTAAGCAATTTTCATAAAGAAATTAAGTAAATAATCTGATCAAATGAAAGTGAAATTCAAAATAATAGTTCATTAAAGTCAACATTTTTGGGTAAAACATGTATTTTTTTGTGCAAAAACCACTTACTTTGAGAAAATAATTAATATTTCTTTTTAGCTGCCATATGCAACATTTTCACACAAATAGTGATTTCTCCCTGAAAATTCAAACAATTATTTTGTTAACCCAAGATATTACACTATTAAAAACTGTACATCTTCGTCAACAGTATAATACACCAAAGTCAAAATTATACACAAAGTCAAGATTATACATGTATAGACAAGATTACAGGAAGTTTATATCTTTATCAACGTAAATTGTGTACATGTATTACCTAACTGCTAATGATATATCTTGTTTTATATAATCAATATTAGAAGACAAAAGTACACTCATTTTGCAAGGCATTGAAGTAGCAGTATTGTTTACAGAATCTTATTGATTCGGTGTATAAGCATTGATGATTGGTGACACAAGTGTATTGAATTACTGTTTCTGTTTTATTGTGATGTGTATCTGATTTATTGAACTACACACATGAATGTTGAAAGGAAAAGAAGTTATCCCTGTTGAATTTTAATTAGTTATTGCTTGGCTTAATTAAGGCATTGTAATTGTCTTTCATCATCCCCACTTAGAAATATGACCATGAGAAAGTATCAATAAACTTACATGTAATCTTATCTTATATCAGTCTTATAATTCATACACATCTATTGACAATGATTCAAATAGGAAACTTTCATGTATCCCTGCATTGTCAGAAACCCACAGCATCTTCTCCGTTCTACTACGTAAGATAATCGCAGGGCAATAGGCTGTGGGTTTTTGACAATGGTATCCCTGCATTTAAAATAATTACCAACTATTCACATTCTATGAAAGTCAAAACTTGTTGCAACTTGGCTCTTAATTGTGTTGCCTGTGAAGCATATCGACACTTAGGGATCACTTTGTCCGTTGTCCATCCGTCTGTCACTCAGTCAGTCTGTCTGTCTGTCTGTCACACTTAAGTTGTCACAGCCTATACCTTTTGACTGGCAAGTGATAGGGCTTTGATATTTCACATGTGTATTCCCTGTGACAAGACCTTTCTAATCATACCATAATTTTTAGCTCTACTGGTCAAAGACCAGTCGAGCTTATACGATACCATGTTGTCCGGCGTTCGTCTGTCTGTCTGTCTGTTAACAATTTTTTTGTGAGCGCAACTCCTCTGAAACCATAAATGATAGAAACCTAATTCTTTTTGCATTTAGTTTGATCCATGGTCTAGTTGTGCACCTGATATTTTGTTTGAGCCTCTGACCCCCAGGGTCTTCAAAAATGGGTGTGGTCATTTTCTCCTATTTAACTCTGTAATCTTGCGAACACATATTCTCAGAAAGTATAACTCATAGAGTGTTAATTCTTTTTGCAATATAATCCATCTCTGGTCTAGTTGTGCACCTGCTATTTTATTTGAGCCTCTAACCCCCAGGGTCTTGAAAAATGGGTGTGGTCATTTTCTCCTATTTAACTCCATGTAATCTTGTGAACACTAGATCTCAGAAAGTGTAATTGACAGAGAGTTCATTCTTTTTGCAATATAATATGTTGGTGGTCTTGTTGTGAACCTGATATTTTGTTTGAGCCTCTGACCCCCAGGGTCTACAAAAATGGGTGTGGTCATTTTCTCCTATATAACTCTATGTAATCTTGCGAACACATATTCTCAGAAAGTTTAACTCATAGAGTGTTAATTCTTTTTGCAATATAATCCATCTCTGGTCTAGTTGTGCACCTGCAATTTTATTTGAGCCTCTTACCCCTAGGGTCTTGAAAAATGTGTAATTGACAGAGAGTTCATTCTTTTTGCAATATAATATGTCGGTGGTCTTGTTGTGAACCTGATATTTTGTTTGAGCCTCTGACCCCCAGGGTCGTCAAAAATGGGTGTGGTCATTTTCTCCTATACAAGTCTATGTAATCTTGTGAACACTAGTTCTGGAAAAGAATAATTGATAGAGAGATGATTCTTTTTGCATTATAATCAGTCTCTGGTATAGTTTTGCACTTGATATGTTGTTTAAGCCCCTGACCCCCAGGGTCTAGGAAAATGGGTGTGGTCATTTTCTCCTATATACATGCAAGTCTATTTAATCTTGTGAGCACCAGTTCTCAAAAAGTATAATTGATAGAGAGATATTTCTTTTTGCATTATAATCAGTCTCTGGTATAGTTGTACACTTGTTATGATGTTTGAGCCCCTGACCCCAGGGTCTAGGTAAATGGGTATGGTCATTTTCTTCTATACAAGTCAATGTAACATTGTGACCACCTATTCTCATAAAGTGTACTTGTTAGAGAGATAATTCTTTTTGCATTACCATGAGTCTGTGGTCTAGTTGTGTACCTGATATTTTGTTTAAGCCACTGACCCCAGGGTCTTTGAAAATAGGTGTGGCCATTTTCTCGTATATAAGTCTTATAATGTTATCTTGTGAACACCAGTTCTCGAAAAGTATAATTGAAGGAGAGTTAATTCTTTTAACATCATTTTTCAAGTGTATGTGGTGTAGATGTGCGCCTGATATTTTGTGTGAGCCCCTGACCCCAGGGTCTTGAAATGGGTGTCACTTTAACAAAACAGCCAGTAGAGCTTCAGTCTCATCAGAGACTTCTGGTTTACCTCAGGACCTACTATTTGACCTACTTTTCCAAAAAATTAAGAATGGCTATATCTTTTGATTGATAAGTGATAGGGCTTTGATTTTTCACGTGATTACTCCTTGTGACTACACCTTTTTAAACATACCATGATTTTTTACCTAGTGACCTTGACCTAGTTGACTTTTCAAAAAAGGCTATATCTTTTGATTGGTAAGGCTTTGGTATTTCCCATGTTTATTCCTTTTGGCTAGACCTTTCTAAACATACCATAAATTTTGACCTCATGACCTTGACCTAGATATTTGACCTATTTTTCAAAAAAAAAGATAAGATTGGCTATATATTTTGACTTGTTAGTGATAGGGCTTTGATATTTCACATGTGCATTCCTTGTAACAAGACCTTGCTAAACATACCATAATCTTTTACCTCTTAACTACGAAAGCCTATTGAGCTCAAGTGGTAGCTGAGAAATTTATTTTTTCGCGTTATAACGCGAAACTTTCGCGTTATTACGCGAAACTTACGCGTTATTACGCGAAACTTTCGCGTTATAACGATATAACGCGTAAAGTTCGCGATATAACGCGTAAGTTTCGCGTTATAACGCGTAAGTTTCGCGTTATATCGCGAAATGCTTCGCGTTATAACGCGAAATTTTCGCGATATAACGCGTAAGTTCGCGTTATAACGCGAAGTTTCGCGATATAACGCGAAAGTTTCTGCACGTTTATTTACGCGATATTACGCGAAAGTTTCGCGATATAACGCGTAAAGTTCGCGTTAGAACGCGAAAGTTTCGCGTAATAACGCGAAAGTTTCGCGTTATAACGCGTAAATTTCGCGTTATAACGCGTAAGTTTCGCGTTATAACGCGAAACTTTCGCGTTATAACGCGAAAAAATAATTTTCTCAGCTACCATTTGAGCTCAATAGGCTTTCGTACTTAACCTTAACCTAGATATTTGACGTAGTTTTTAAAGAAATTAAGATTGGCTTAATCTTTTGATTGGTAAGTGATATGTCTCAAATATTTCACACGTGAATTTCCTATGATGAGACCTTTCTGTTGTTATCAATTTTTAAGCGAATAGCTTTAAGAGATCACCTGAATTTTTTCACGATAGAGAGCCCCGATTCTGTATAATTTGTAGCACGAACCAATCAAATCACAGGACTTCACATCGTGTGACGTATGAAGTATTCTGAAAGAGAAGGGTCACAGCTGCTTTGAAATGTGTAAAAGATGTAACTCTGTTTATGTCGTGTTACTTATTGTCGGCTTCCTGAAGCTGGACTCAC
Source organism: Pinctada fucata (assembly GCA_028142955.1). Taxonomy (NCBI): domain Eukaryota; kingdom Metazoa; phylum Mollusca; class Bivalvia; order Pterioida; family Pteriidae; genus Pinctada; species Pinctada fucata. The sequence continues at coordinate 59,076,069 of AP027105.1, forward strand.
TAGGGATGTTTTTTACTTCCGCACATAAGCTGTCGACGGAAACGGCCGACTGCAAACGAAGATAACGTCATGTTCATTTCTAATTGGAGGATTCTAGATATTTGACCTATTTTTCAAAAAAAAAGATAAGATTGGCTATATATTTTGACTTGTTAGTGATAGGGCTTTGATATTTCACATGTGCATTCCTTGTAACAAGACCTTGCTAAACATACCATAATCTTTTACCTCTTAACTACGAAAGCCTATTGAGCTCAAGTGGTAGCTGAGAAATTTATTTTTTCGCGTTATAACGCGAAACTTTCGCGTTATTACGCGAAACTTACGCGTTATTACGCGAAACTTTCGCGTTATAACGATATAACGCGTAAAGTTCGCGATATAACGCGTAAGTTTCGCGTTATAACGCGTAAGTTTCGCGTTATATCGCGAAATGCTTCGCGTTATAACGCGAAATTTTCGCGATATAACGCGTAAGTTCGCGTTATAACGCGAAGTTTCGCGATATAACGCGAAAGTTTCTGCACGTTTATTTACGCGATATTACGCGAAAGTTTCGCGATATAACGCGTAAAGTTCGCGTTAGAACGCGAAAGTTTCGCGTAATAACGCGAAAGTTTCGCGTTATAACGCGTAAATTTCGCGTTATAACGCGTAAGTTTCGCGTTATAACGCGAAAGTTTCGCGTTATAACGCGAAAAAATAATTTTCTCAGCTACCATTTGAGCTCAATAGGCTTTCGTACTTAACCTTAACCTAGATATTTGACGTAGTTTTTAAAGAAATTAAGATTGGCTTAATCTTTTGATTGGTAAGTGATATGTCTCAAATATTTCACACGTGAATTTCCTATGATGAGACCTTTCTGTTGTTATCAATTTTTAAGCGAATAGCTTTAAGAGATCACCTGAATTTTTTCACGATAGAGAGCCCCGATTCTGTATAATTTGTAGCACGAACCAATCAAATCACAGGACTTCACATCGTGTGACGTATGAAGTATTCTGAAAGAGAAGGGTCACAGCTGCTTTGAAATGTGTAAAAGATGTAACTCTGTTTATGTCGTGTTACTTATTGTCGGCTTCCTGAAGCTGGACTCACTAGGGATGTTTTTTACTTCCGCACATAAGCTGTCGACGGAAACGGCCGACTGCAAACGAAGATAACGTCATGTTCATTTCTAATTGGAGGATTCCGGGACCGACTTTGAGAACAAAACGGTTCGATATTTGGGTTCAGTACTTCAGTCGTACGATTTTTGCATCTGTATATGAATTTATTTCTTCTCTCCTTATTTCTCTTTCTTACAATTCGTTCGTTTTCTTAATTTTATTTTATCCGATCCTGCATATGAGTCCTTCTTTTAGTGCAAGCTTCCTTTGGCGCGCTAATTAATATGCAGAAATGTTCCATTCATAAATACGTCCTGGGTCGTATATAAAAAAATCCTGATACGTCTACTATTTACCCCCCCCCCCCCTTTCATAATTGAAAATTCAACGTTAAAAAAAGTAGAGAAAAAGTCTCCGTTCATTATTACACCATATCATTTTCTAGAAACTTTATAAAACTGAAAAAAATATAAATACCCAGGTACATACATGTATATTCAAAAAATTACCGACTCATTCCGCTCGCCGAGTTGAAGGATAAAACTGTAATAATTATTTTTGTTTATCATTGGTCTTTTAGACACTAGTAATTCTGTAAATTTTTTTTAATTTTCGAGCTTGTCACCCTTGCCAGTTTACATATTTTCAGAAAGAAAATGAAAAAAAAAAAATTAGAACCATTTCGCGTTGCATGCACCCGTCTCGTCACCCCCACTTCTGCATTGGATGCATAAGCACTTCGGCTTAGTCCCAGGGATGCAAATAAACACTTAAAAAGTTTCTATGTCTAAAAAAATCGAGAAGATACGGCTTAGTTGTTTATAACAAAAAGCTCTTTAATGTGTTGTCAAACATTACGACTACCCCACGACGTCCGTATGCGTATTCTTTTAAAATTTACATTTATTTACTGAACATCGCCCATTTCTAGGGATTGAGGCATTCCAAACGACACTGAATAATATGTATAGGTTTTCAGGTTTTAGATTGGAAATGGAAGAAGAATTTTGGCGTGTAAGACATTATCAAGGACGTACAAACATAATGAAAAAAATACAGGCCTTGAATGCATTTTAATCTTTTTAGAAATTGAACTCATTACACTGCAGGTATATACTCTTCATGATCTGCCAGTCCAGGGTGTATATATTTCTGCATAGGGGCGAGTCGCCCCATGTCCATGGCAGTCGCTGATATATTTCTGCATAGGGCTCCATGGCAGCCTCTAATCGGGTAAACTCCTTTAATTATCCAGTTATGTATTTACAGCCTTTTCCAATGAAAGGAAATTTATTTATTCATTTGATCTTTGGAAAATTCAAGGAGTATTAATTTAACGGAAGATACTAGTATTTGTTAAAGACTGTCTCAGATTGCTCAACAACCCACTTCCCCTTCCACTTGACTTACCTGCCCTATTCCATTAGTCAACCCTCTGGGTCGGCCACTAGTAGTATTGACTCTTTGGAAAATGCAAGTTCGAGAACTGTGTTCTTTTAATTCTAATGAAATCCTTATGGATTTGCATTTCAGTATTATTGTATATTTTCATAAACTTGTCTACGAAGGAAAGGTTGATTACATACATGTATAATAAATGATACACATATAGTGATATTTAAGCTATTCGCTTTCAGTACCTTCAGTGTTTTGATTTTATGTAGTGACCTTGACCTAGATAATTGACCCTCTTTTCTTAAAATTTAAGATTGACCATATCTTTTAATCGTTGAGTAAGAGGTCTGATATTTCACATGTGAATTTCATTTGACAAGACTTTCCTGCTGATACCAATAATTTTTAACCAAGTGACCATGACCTACATATTTGATCCACTTTTTAAAATAAGCCACTTCGCAGGCGACACAAGCATTCCTTGGATTGTTATTTTTTATGTGAGGTGGGCGTTTGTGATTCATGATTATGTAGAGTGTTCATAACACCTATAGGCATCATCATGAAACTTCATAAAATCGATTGTCAGGGATGTGCCTTAGATTGATTTTCAGTCACATTAGAAAGGTCATCGTCATAACACTTTATTGGTAGAAAACGATATCACAATGGAGTCTGTATAGCAACTATCATCTTGAAACTTCATAAATTTGTTCTCAATGAATCAAAGAAGTACCCTATTGATTTTGGGATCTAAAATTCAAAGTTTAAGGTCACGCGTAGGATTTTAAAATGATGACGGGGTATGCTTTGCACTTAAAAGGTTGTAGAACTTCATAGATTTGTTTCAACTGAGCCAAGATGTGTCTTGTTAATTTTGGGTTTCAGTGGCCAAGGTCATGAAACTTTAGCACTGAAAATAATAGAATGTGTATTGAGCCTACCACATTAATGCCTCACAGATGTGTTCCCCATGGATCAAGGATGTATTCTATCGATTTTCAGGTCAAAGGTTAGTGCTCTACTTTTTGGGGATAAAACCCGAAACTTTGGGTAAGTGAAAAACTGATTTACTTTATACCCCCAGAGTTTAAATGTTGTTACCCAATTCACAGATCAATCATTGATGATTTGAAAATATTTTTTTAACTATAACATAATGTCTATTTGATCTTTGATGATTTTAAATTTGTATGCGAAGTTATGAAATGTGGTAATTTAGAGTTTGCATTTTCTGTCATTTTGTTCCGTTACTCCATCCTTGTGTCACATTGCGTCATGTCAGACTATATAGTACACTCTCGATGTCAGATGATACTTCAAGAACCCTTCAACTATACATATGGTTATACTTCATGATTTTGAGATATGTTGGTCAGTTGGTCAAGGTCACTGTTAGAAATACACTTCCAAAAATAACTCTAGTAACCTTTTATCTGTCCAAACCATCTTTTATCTGTCCAAACCAAATTTTGAGATACAAAGTATATGGTAACTTTCCATCTCACTTTCAAAAGATGGAAAAGCCTATTTACTTTTGGGGGTCAAGGTCAAGGAAAAATGACTTAAAATAGGAGTTTCTCGGTAACAACTGAAGACCCCTTCACATCTAAGTCAACGTTAATATGCTTATTTAGAGGGAAAGAAGCATATTTTGGGTAAGATAACAAAGATTCCAATGTACATTTCGTCTTCATTTCGTCATTTCTACTGTCCTGATGGGATTCATTTCGTCATTTCTACTATCCTGATGGGATTCATTTCGTCATTTCTACTGTCCTGATGGGATTCATTTCGTCATTTCTACTATCCTGATGGGATTCATTTCGTCATTTCTACTGTCCTGATTGGATTCATTTCGTCATTTCTACTATCCTGATGGGATTCATTTCGTCATTTCTACTATCCTGATGGGATTCATTTCGTCATTTCTACTATCCTGATGGGATTCATCTCGTCATTTCTACTATCCTGATGGGATTTACGATCGATGATTTTTTAAAAGGTTTGATCGAAGGACGGGAGAAACATGCACAGTTATACATGGAAACATTTTGTTTTCATCATTGTAGTTAACTTTTCAACAATAATAGATTATGTATATCTAACATATCCATTGCCTGAGACAAGTTGACCTTGTTAAAGGAAAACACACTTTTATGGAACGCCAAATTAACAGTAACTCAAATAATTAGAGAGCTCTTCATTTAATTAAAGAATTCTCTTAAAGATTCACAGAGCTCTTTGATTATATTGTTAAGCGCTATATAATTGTATTTAAGAGCTCGAGCTCTGAAATACAATTGCAGAGCTCTAACACAATTTATTGCACTCAATAATTGAATTAAAGAGCTCTGTGAATCTTTAAGAGAGTTCTTAATTACAGAGATCTCTTATTCTTTTAAAGAGCTCTATGAAAGAAATGAAGAGCTACAATTATAGAGTTCTTTAATTTATGAATACATAGCCAATTGCTCTTTGATTTAATTCAATTCTTTTATAGAGTTCTTTCATAGGGTCTCACTCGTTCTTTTAGAGAGCTCTTTAATTATGAATCGGAGGCGTTCCTTTTAAAGAGATCTTTGATACAATTATAAAGAGCTCTCTTAAAGAATAAGAGAGCTCTTTAATTGAAATAAAGAGCTCTGTAAAGGAAATGAAGAGATCTATTAGTTATATGGTTTGTTCCTGTCATACTTCCTACTCAAAGTAGGTGTGTAAATTTGTGGGGTGAGGCTGAAGGCCGAACACCCTACATATTTACATATATATTTACTTTGAGTAGGAAGTATGACGGGAATAAACCCTGTAACGAATTTATCATGCCGAGAACCATTTCGTATTAATGTTTTCTGTGTAATTTATGACGTTTGAAAATTTAGTGACCTACCTCGCCGTCAATGTAGGACAGTAAGGACACTATACGTGATCGTAATACTGCGATGTTATTGGCTGAAATTAGTACGAGTCGTGATAAAATGAATAGGTACAACAATCGGCTAAGTATATGAATTTAAGAGCTTGATTTATAGAGAAAGCTCTCTACAATTCTTTTAAAGAGCTCTTTAATTGATTGAATATTTAGCTCTCACATTATTTGAGTTTCTGTTAATTCGGCTTTCAATACACTTTTATAGCTGAATTATACACTTGTCTTGAGAAGATGGCAAATTCACTTATTTTTAATTTAATTTTTTTATTTTAATTTTTTTTTTTTAATTTATTGACATTTTACAACTTTGGCTGGTCAATATTTTCTCGTTCCTTTGAAACTTCGTAATTTTGTAACTTTGTTTTATTTGGGATTTTAATTATTATAAATAAATATTATATATTTTCATAATAAGGAGAGAGAGAGAAGGAAGAAATGAAAACGGAGACAGAGCAACCCGGGAAAAAACCGGAAGAGACCTGTTCGTGCGCATGCCCATTGAACGATTGTAGAGTAGAGAATTACATCGACAAGTAGAAACATTGTCGATGATTCTTCATTGTTTTTCTCTTCTATAAAAAGGTTTTCATCATCCAAGGTATGCAAGAATAAACGACACAACTGTCTCTAAAAGCTGAGTTTATATTAAGAGGGCACTGATCATAATATGACGTAACAAAAAAGAAATTCATTGTCATTGTGACTGCACAGTGCACTGACTGTAGGCTGTAGCACATTGTTTTGCACTTATTTAGTCTCAGTAAGACAAGTTAAAACATTGAACCTAAGATAAATGTAAAGTTCAGTAGATTATTCTACTTTGATCTACAACCTAATTTCGGTGTGAGTAGAATTCTTTAAGAGTATTTACTCTGGTCACTGACATATTCATTTCTTATACGTGAAAGATGAGTAAAACATCGGGATATTTCCAACTGTGTTCCGTCTAGTATCAGGAGAGTTTCACCTCCTCTGCTTCAAACTGTATTTCATCTATTAAAATTGGTGATTTAACAGTATTGCTGCATGGACATGTATAGATAATCTGATAAATAATAATCATTGTCCTTACTAAAACTCACTAGCCCGACGCTCATGGGTAGTAGAAATTTTGTTAGTGGAATTTCACACTATTCAAAAACTTCGCAAAATTGTCTTCGGGCTAGTGGTTTAGAAAAGTTTTCGTTGGTATTAAAATCTGAAGGATTTGTAGCTGAAAAAAAAAATCAACAATTGTTTATCTGCAGATTTTGTCTGCTTGTTGGTGTTGCATATTTCCCTTTGTTAATCTAATACAATTGGATGAATTCCAAACTGGTTTACCTTTGCAAATCTGTATCTGTATCTGTTATGTTGAAGATACCACTTCTGGCTTTTATTCAACGGGAGAGAGTGCCGGATTTTACTGGCAGTGCGCTTTTAGAGCCGTCTTGAATGACTCTAAGGATTTTGCGCAAACAACAGAGTCTGGTAGTTGGTTCCAATGAATTGCTGTGTTGACGAAAAAAGAGTTCGTATATTGCTTTGTGTTTCCGGGTGTTACTTTAATTCCTCTGCTGTTGTTATGCGAGTGTTATTGAACAATGTTAACTGAACTGAAGTCTTTGAATTGGCACGATTTAATTTGGCGTTTTTGAGTATTAAATTTAATAAAATGATCAACGGGTAAAGACGGAACCAACCCCTCAACCACTTTGAACATCAGGATCAATCTAAGACTAATTCTCCGTTCTTCAAGTGTGTCCAATTCCAGATTGTTTCTCATGTTGGTAATCGATCCTGGTTTTCTGCTTCTGTAATCTTTCTTAATAATCTTACTGCTCTATTTTGGATTCTCTCTAACTTATCTATGTCCCCTTTTAGATGTGGATTCCAGATGGTAGCTCCATATTCAAGTATTGATCTAACTAATGATGTGTATGCGGTCTTTCTGCATGATTCTGGGACGTTTCTGAGGTTGCGACGTAAAAAGCCTAGAGTGGCATTGGCTTTTTTGCACGTGTTGTTAATGTGTGTGGTCCACTTTAGGTCATTCGAAATCTGTAGTCCTAGGTAAGGATTATTTTCTACTTCCTGGAGGATATGGTGGTTTAGTTCGTAGAATTTTGAGGATTTCTTATTTATGGATATTATATAGCACTTTTTGGCATTGAAGCGCATGCCCCAAGTGTTAGCCCATTTTTCTAGGTTTTGTATGTCTTCCTGTAGTTTTCTATGGTCTTCTTGCGATTTTATTTTCCTGTAAAGAAGGCAGTCGTCAGCAAAGAGACGCACTGATGACTGTACTGTCTCGGGGAGATCATTTATATGGCAAAGGAACATGATCGGGCCTAATACTGTCCCCTGCGGCACCCCGGAGTCTACTGTTGTTTCGCTGCTTTTTTCTCCCTCTACTATGGTTCGCATTGTTCGTGTTGTTAGGAAGTTTGTTAGCCATTGATGGATTGGGCTTTGGATGCAATACTGGTGTATCTTATGTAGAAGCTTATCGTGAGGAACGGTGTCAAAGTGGACAGGAAAGACGGTTTGTTGTCTTACTTACATGTATGATGTAATTACTTTTGGTTACACTGCTGCACCATTATATTCTTATTCTTGGTTGTAGAGACACACTGTTAAAATTTGACAAATATGTGTCTTTAATTAGTTTAAGAGACCTTAAAAGTTTTTATGTCATTATCATTGAAAGATTTTGCCTCTGACTGAAAGGGGATCTCCAAGGAGAGTCAGTTTCATCACCCTCAGAAAAATTAACACCCCAAGCGAAAACATAGATTAGTAATACACAGCATGCAACGCAAAAGGGACAAGGAACACTAAATACATGTACATGTACTGAATTAACATTAACAAACAAGACCAATGAGCAATCGGTGTTGACTAAAGAAGCCATCTGCCACATGAGTAGTGAATGGTGTGGAAATGGATTCACATTAGCTAATAGTTTTTTTTCCAGATCCTTATTTATATTGTATCATGTTACACATACTTATTTTGAACTAATGGTGTGGTTATCCTGATTACTTTTGCACAACCTTCCCACTTGTGTCCAGATTCCCAGAGGTATTGATGAACACACTATTATTGTGTATAATAACCTCTTCATTGTAAAATGACCACACAAACAAGACAACAAAATGCAGGGGCCAAAGCAACACACAGATATATGTAAATGGATATTAAAAAAAACCTAGAGGGCATATGAAAAAAAAACAGTAGATGTACATGCTCTACCATCTGGAGCGAGATCATGCATGTTATCACCAGAGGAGTCAGACCAACATTCAAAGAAGACAGGTGGTAAATAAACGCTGCTTCTGTAGCAGGGTTTATCTTAGTCCTTGCTGGTCAAATCTAGTTGTTGTTGGTCCTCATTGTTCGTCTGTCATGTAAACTAAAAGCCAACAATGTAGCAGACATGTATTAAAGAATTGCGTTGTTATGAAATCTCTTCTAAAAATTTATGTAGATATTTTTTAATGTCAACGTTTTGGATGATAGAAATGGACAAAGACAGAGAGTTGTAATCCAATATGGCAGCAGGTGGTTAAAAAGTCAGAGAGTTGTAATCCAATATGGTAGTTAACTTTAAAGTGTGACATCATCATACTATAGCTATATGCATCTCATCTCCCATCTCCCATTTTCTAATAGTATGAACTCATAATTGAAATACATGTATTGTCATGATTGAACAGTACTTTAAGCTCCTTTTGCTCTGTTGAGTCTTTAAATATTTATGTGCAAGCATCTCGCGCAAGCACTTTTGAATGACAGATACTGAATGTTTTGCAGCCATTTTGATGACACCATCTGGCATGAGCCAGACTAAGTGGATTGCCTATGGCAGACAAACCTGAGGTCCTTAGTGGGGGGAGACAGCGCCACCATACAGCCACATCACTAAGGAATACTACTCTGTATGTATTATATGTTGATATATATTGTGTCGTAGTAATTTATTGATATTCATCAAAGGAAAACCATGGTTTATTTCACTACAATTATAACCTGTGGCTTGATTTGCCAGAAAAGAATTTGCAGGTTTTGAATGCTCTCAACAGTTACATGTAGTTGTTGAGTAGTAGTAGTTGATTATATGCAAAAAACAAAGTGACTACCGGTATGCAAAACATGCAAAATGGGGAGGAGGGTCTTAAATCTGGTGAGGTTGAATTCAGCCAATTATTTGAGAAATTATGCATAGATATGGTCACATCAATAGTTCATCTTGTGTTAATTTTTATAAACATGTAATTTTCAATTTCACAAAGCTCTAAGAAAACCTTACATTTTGGTAATAATCACATCTTCAGTAAAGTGTCAAAAATGATCTTTGCTACCAATAATTTTATTATTTTTTGTCTCGTAAACCTTTTATTATATACTGTAGTGAGCAAGACTCAAACACATCTCTTAGCAACAGAAGGGGTAGCTCGGGAAATTCCAGAAAACGTACCTTGTCAGCTTCAGCGGCGGAGTACAGTTGCACTATTTGTAAAACGGTCAAACAAGCAGAGAGAGGGCACTCTGGGAAGTCATCACAAAAACCAAAGGAAAATTTAGTGAATAATACCCTTGTTGCTGGATTGGAAAGACAAACACGCAAGAGACAAAAATCTCAGCAAAGTCAGAGATCTCGTAAAGACTCTTTAGATTCTTTAGGAAGTGTAGGATCTAGTACTGCAAGTAGTAGAAGAGCTTCTTCAACTGGTGCAACAGAAAGAACTTCATCTAGCAGAAAGACTTCATCTGGACCAAGAGGTAGGTCTGGAAGGAGAAATTCACTTGATTCTACAGGAAGTGAGAGGAAAACTCCAACACGACAGAGATCCATCGAAAGTAATCAAAAGTCGGAGGACAATATTTACAAAGTTTCTAATAATTTGCGTTCAAACTCTAATGCAACAATTGTTGCTGGTATCCCAATTGTAAACAGTAGAACAGTTAAGGAGCAGAAAAATAAGACAACTTTAAGTTCAGAAAGCAAGAAGCAAAAAAGAGGTAAAAGCAAAAAGAAAGCAAGTCAAATTTCTCCATCTACAACGTCAACAAATAGTCCATCGGATAATCCGTCTACATCTACACGTACATCTTCAAAGCGGGGTCATCAAAGGTCATCGTCAAGGAAGACAAAAGTGACAGACAGTCCCGATTCTCAACCTCCCATCAAAAAGGCAAAGGGGAGGCCACCTGGTTCATCAACTAAAAAAGACAAAAGTTATCTAGAATCTACTTCCCCAATACCTGATCATTCTTCTTCCTTAGCGCCAAAGCTTGATAGCTTACGGCGAACCACTAAAAATAAGAAAACGGGATCTTGTGCCAGCAGCAGGTATTTTACTAGATTTTTGTCACAAGTTATACATGTAATTGATTGATGTGAACCTTTTCATGCATTTTGAATATTAACTATGACTGGATCCTCTACATATCACATTTGAAAATAACAAAGAAGGTAAAACCTTAGAATGATTACATCATTTTGACTTTATAGTGGTCGACGTTCATCGTCATTGTCAAAGCGTCAGGGAGTAAGTGGAAGTAGCACACGTGGCGGAGCGTGTGTAAACAGCACAGACACTTCATCAGGGAGTCGAGGTAGTAAATCACAGACAGGAACAAGTCTAATGTCTGGTCAGGAGGGTAGTAATGAAGCTAGTAATAGTGGCTCCAGAAACGATGATGAGGCAACACAGAATCCTGCTGGTATGCAGATTTATGACATACTGTATCAATGTATTTACATGTATAAATCTTTGAAATAATGTCCAAGAGTTAATGTCATAAAACAATTACTACATTTGTATACCAAAGGTTTTGGTTTCCGATATCTCTACATAATAACACCTTAACATTATGCTGTATAAATGTAATTAGTTTGCCAAATTGAACCATGGTTTGTATTATTAATTTTTTTCAATACATGTAAATCAACTGCTGTATTTTTCAAAATTGTTTGCTCTAGTTGGACACATTTTAGCTCACCTCGACGAAGTTGAGATGAGCTCATGCTATAACCCCGGCGTCCTCGTCCCCGTCCGCGTCCACGTCCGGTTAAAGTTTTTGGGCAACTCAGTATCTGACAAAGTACTGATGCTACAGTAACCAAACTTGCACAAGTGATTCATCTTGGGATGCTGAGGTGAACCCATGCATGGGATGCAGCATCTGACCTACATTTTCCGGTTGAATGACTTTGTCAATGTCTGGTTAAAGTTTTTGGGGTAGTTCAGTATCTGACAAAGCACTGATGCTAGAGTACCCAAACTTTCACAAGTGATTCATCTTGAGATGCTGAGGTGAACCCATGCATCGGATGCAGCATCTGACCTACTTTTTCCGCTTGAGTGATTTTGCCTTATAAGGCCAATATTGAGCAAAGTATAAGTGCTACATGTACCAAACTTGCATATTGGATGTATCTTTGATCAAACTTTCATAAAATGACCTTGACCTACTTTTTCCACTCGAGTGATTTTGCCTTTAAAGGCCAATATTGAGCAAAGTATAAGTGCTACATGTACCAAACTTGCATATTGGATGTATCTTTGGTCAAACTTTCATAAAATGGCCTTGACCTACTTTTTCCACTTGAGTGATTTTGCCTTTAAAGGCCAAAATTGAGCAAAGTATAAGTGCTACATGTACCAAACTTGCATATTGGATGTATCTTTGATCAAATTTTCATAAAATGACCTTGACCTTCTTTTTCCACTTGAGTGATTTTGCCTTTAAAGGCCAATATTGAGCAAAGCATAAGTGCTACATGTACCAAACTTGCATATTGGATGTATCTTTGATCAAACTTTCATAAAATGACCTTGACCTACTTTTTCCACTTGAGCGATTTTGCTTTTAAAGGCCAATATTGAGCAAAGTATAAGTGCTACATGCACCAAACTTGCATATTGGATGTATCTTTGATCAAACTTTCATAAAATGACCTTGACCTACTTTTTTCCACTTGAGTGATTTTCTTATTATACATGTACTTAGAGATATGTTTAAATTGAACTTTGCTGCCGCGAGGTGAGCATCGTAATCTTTGATTACACTATGTTTTTATACCTGTAATTGTTTCAAAACATTATGAGTTCAGGAAATTCATCAGATATCCAAAACTTTCGATAAACTGTATGATTTGTATTTTCTCCCTCAATACAATGGATAGAATTTTAAAACGATTGAAATAGAACCCTGATAATATACAGATATTTTTCTCCTGTTTTCAGCCTCAAGCTCGGGAGCTACTGCAGCATTAGCGTCGGAGAGTGAGACAGAGGAAGCAGACATGGGTCGTCTCCAGGCTTTGTTAGAGGCTCGAGGTTTGCCGTCACAGCTATTTGGTGCTCTGGGACCCAGAATGCACCAGCTCTTACACAGAACCATGGGAGGTGGAACATGTAAGTCAAATAGAATGTTTGTGAAGATTTTGGAACAGTTTTACTTGAATTTGAATTTTTATCACATCAAACTAATGGAGCATACAAATTTGTGCCACAGTCATTAAAAAGAGCAAGTGATAGAACAGTTGTGCTTTAAATCATCAAATTAAGCCCACAGAAAGTTAACTTTTAAAGTCTGTCATATTATATCTATGAAACTTGTTCCCATGTAAGAAATGAACTGTGTATGCTTTATGTCACTAGCTAATAAAGCCCAGCAGTTGATCAGTGGTTTACAGTCCACTGGTAACGAAGATCAGCAGCTGACTGCAGCCATTGAAATGTGTCAGGTAAGTCCAAGCCAAAGTTCTGCTTCATGTCAGTCCATTCTATACTGTTCATCTAGCCTCTGAATAGATTTCTTATCAATCTCTACATTGTCAAGAAATCTTTGATATTCTACAATGAACGTAAAAGTTTTTATGTTTTATTCAGCTATTGGTAATGGGGAATGAAGACACGTTAGCTGGTTTTCCTGTGAAGCAGGCAGTTCCGGCCTTGATCACACTTCTACAGATGGAACATAACTTTGACATGATGAATCACGCGTGTCGAGCTCTGACCTACATGATGGAAGCTCTACCCAGATCATCCGCTGTCGTAGTCGATGCTGTGCCAGTATTTCTGGAAAAGGTATCGGAACAGTTCATATAAACAACTGTTGTATATTGGGATTATTATTTTACATGTGTATTGTTAATATTGGACATTGTTGATTCTGATTTTATAATTATTGTTTCAGATTGATTAATAGCTCTAGCATTTGAACAATGTACATGATATTAAGATCACTCAATTGTATTTATGTAAGTTTGTACCAAGGAAATGTACATGTATTTAAGAAAGTATATTTTGACTGTTTTTGTATTTCCAGTTGCGAGCTATTCAGTGTATGGATGTTGCGGAACAGTCACTTACCGCTTTAGAAATGCTGTCAAGACGTCATAGTAAAGCTATACTTCAAGCTGTGAGTAAAATCTCATGTTGTCCTAATGAACATGTTCTGCTTCTTTTCTACGTCATTTATGAAGGAATGTATATCCATAGTCTCTGTATTAACCACAGTTATATTTACTTGAATGTTTACTTTTATGCTGTGATGTTCACATGCTCAATTTATACACAATATAATTGTACTTTTCAGGGAGGAATCCAGGCGTGTCTGATGTTCTTAGATTTCTTCAGTATATCTGCCCAGAGGAGTGCCTTAGCTATAACGGCTAACTGTGTACAAAACATGACAGCAGAGGAGTTCCACTACATCCGTGAATCATTATCGTTACTCAGCACCAAGCTTACACATCAGGATAAGAAGTCCGTCGAGAGCTGCTGTCTCTGTTTCTGTAGATTGGTAGATAACTTCCAGACAGACCAGAGGACTCTCAAAGAAATATCTGTACATGGATTACTCACTAATATACAACAACTGGTGAGCTTTATATTGTCACTCCTGTTTGTTGACTTTTTAGCCGTGTCAAGTCCCAGGTACTGTAGGTAATGTCTTAGTCTTAGCGTTGGCCACCTTAGCTCTATCCCAAGAACTAAACAGGGTAGGGCTTTGATATTTCATATGTAGATTCCTCATGACATGACCTTTCATTTGGAACCTTTACTTTTGACCTAGTGACGTGACCTTGGAGTTTGACCTACTTTTCAAAAACTTGAACTTTGGCTATATCTCAAGAACTACATAAATAATAGAAGGGGCTTTGATAATTCACATGTAGATTACTCATGACAAGAGCTTTCATTTGGGTCTACCTTAACCTTGGAGTTTGATCTACTTAAAAAAACATTACCCATAAGGGTTGGGGCTTTGATATTTCACATGTGGATCCTTCATGACCAGACCTTTCATTAGAGTCCTTGACTTTTGACCCGTGATCTTAACCTTTGAGTTTGACTCCAAAAACCTGCATATGCAAGTATGAATAAATAAAAATACAAAGCCACTTTTCAAATTAGTAAGTAGTCTTCCAAGCAATTAACTTCATGTAAAATGGATTTATTAATTCAGAAACTAACAAATGAACAAGTAAAATTATCAAATTCATGACATACAAGTGTATGAAAAAATAAATATTTCATGAAAGTGGGATGAACAAGTATGTTGTAAATGTAAAAATGATGGTTCGTTAGGGACTTTATTGATGTGTTGTGGATCATTTCAGCTTGTTGTCAATCCTCCAGTAATCAGTACAGGGACATTTGTAATGGTGATCAGAATGCTGGCCATAATGTGTTCTAGCTGCCCTGACCTAGCTGTCATACTTCTAAAACAAAGTAAGTCTTTAGGTCTTTAGTTTAACTTTAGTCAATTGTATTTTCATTAAATGTGTATCCTGCAGAATATGATAGATTGTTTTAAATATATTCGTTTCTGATATCGTCATGATTGTCTCATTTCAGAAATTGCGGATACGCTTTGTTACCTCCTTGTTGGAACTTCAGAACAACAGACTGGACAGAATATTGAAGTAGGTGACTGAAGTTGTAGCATGCTCTAATAATTACAACAAAGACACGACATTTCTTGTCAAAACGAAAATTGAGAATTGCATGTATGATGTTAAGTCTAATGATATACATACATAGTCATTGAAAACTTTCATGGCATGCCGGATATTTGGGGATTTTTATTGGTCCAGATAATAGTTATAAAGTGAGTTTCTATCAGCAAATCCAATAAACCAAAACTTCTCAGGAACTCAATCATGTCCCCTCAAAGTTAACTATTATCATTGATGTGCCTTTCTCTGTTTTCTTCCTCAGCTTATTGCCAGAACACCCCAGGAGCTCTATGAAATAGTGTGCTTAATTGGGTAGGTAAAATGGAGTCATTTATTTCTATGGATTATTTTTACCAAACTTGCTAATTTAAAAAAATCACCCATAAAGATAAGTTTTTTGTTGTCTTTATGATCCATTTCACTTTGTACAAGTGGCATTTAAGTCTTTGTAGAATTATTGTATTTTCTATACGAATTAATCCAATTTTCAGGGAGCTGATGCCAAAGTTGCCGTCAGATGGGATGTTTGCTATAGATACTATGTTAAGGAAGGGATCTACCACTCAGATAGATGCTGTAGTCTGGCAGTGGAGAGATGATCGGGGAATCTGGCATTCATATACACCAATCGACAGCAAAATTATAGAGGTATTGTATAAATACAATAGAATTATCGAGATGTATTAGACATGTGTTTACAGTAAAATCATAAGGGCATGATCTATTCAGTTAATTGAAATGATAGTGATATTTACAAATTTAGACAGTAATGGCTATAGTTTCCTTTATATACTATCTTTTTTAAACATGCAGGAATTCTCAATCATGATGAAACTCCAAACTCTATACGAGTGTCAAGGTCATCTTCAAGGCCAAGGGCAGATATTTAGGGTCAAACATGTGACATACCTGTTCTTAATAAGTCTAGTTTTGAAGTAGAATTTACACTGCAATGAAAAGTCAGATTTTCTTTTATAATTTGTGGATCACTACTTTCACTGCAGGAATGAAACTTCACATCTGTTTTCAATTAAACTTTACTGAACCACCGAAACAAAAGTATTCAACGGTGTGAATGATACATGCGTAATGGTATATAACTATATGTTAATGTATTATTATACAATTATGGACTATTGAGTTGGTGTATATGATGTTATATTGACTTACAGTGAAAATATTTGCCTCGGCCGAGGTCAATATTTTCATAGTAAGTCAATATCACATCATATATACTGACTTAAAGTTCATAACTGTTTTTTCTATAATTTTATATTTAATTCACAATAAATAATATTGCCATATGCAGAAGTTAATGGGGTAATCCTGGTCTATTTTAGTGTATGGTGATTTATCCAGGAGTATTTGCAATGTTATCAGTCAATTAGAGCGTCACTATTTATAGTTTATAGAATAAAATATTTTATTTGCATCTTATATAGGCTGCCCATCAAGCAGGGGAGGATGAGGTCAGTTTAAACACCATGGGTCGTGTATACACCATCGACTTCAACTCCCTACAGCAAATCAATGAGGACACAGGCACTGCCCGTGGTGTACAGAGAAAGGTCAACTCCTTGGTAACGACCTCAGTACCATCCACCTCACAGCCAGCTGGTATGTAAAAATAAAAAGTTTATTACAATCAAAGTTTATCGAACAAATTGTCAGAAAATCGAAATAAGCTTTAAATAGCATACTGGCAGGTTGAAAGGGGAAATACTTGCCATACAGAGAGGTTATGACTTCTCTTATGCTTTGGATTGGTTTGACTTTCCATGTACTTGTGAGAAGGTATAAGCTTTGATAAACATAATAAAAGAAGTACAAATGGGATAAAATGTAGAAACACTCACAATCTAAAAACTGATGTATTGTGTGTAATATTGTATAACATCCGGAATAACTAGGCCTCATTGTTGGCCGGATTGCAAAGCAATTCCGGTCTATAGATTGACGCTGTCCGTCCGTCTGTCCGTCCGTCTGCCGTCAACATTTTTTTTACATTATATCAGGATCTACCTCCTCCTCCTCCACCTCCTTGTCGACAGCCTCAGAGATCAACCTCGAGCAGTGTGACTCCCGAGCTGAGGTACTGAAGGAGGACATGCAGCTGGCATCCATGTTTATACAGACTCTGTTTGCTGTACTGTACGAGGTCTATAGCTCATCTGTAAGTATGATACCGAATTTGTTGTTAGGACTTTTGGCATTTCATTTTATCGAATTTTGTTTCCTGTATGTTGTGACCGCATTTGTTGTTAGGACTTTTGGCATTTCATTTTATCGAATTTAGTTTCCTATATGTTGTGATTCTTGACATGTGAATGAATACTCTTGTTGTGTAAAAGATTGTCATGAATTATATATAATTTCAGGCTGGACCTACAGTCAGACACAAGTGTTTACAGACATTGTTAAGGATGATATACTATGCTGAAGCCAATCTTCTCAAAGAAATTCTCAAATCTCAACCAGTTTCAAGGTATGTGTGTATTGAAAACTGATTTTAGATTAGTTGTAAATATTATTATTTCATCTCTTGAGCAATGATACAGTGGAGTTGTTAATTATTTAATTTTCATTGTAATAATGATTCTGATTGGTTAAAAAATTTCTGGTATACTGCATACTAAAAATTTCTTGTCATAACGGACAATATATTTTTGGGAAGCTTAAAAGTAGTGCAGGATTTATGACAGATTGCAGAAAATTTGGATATGGTTGATAAGAAATTAAATGATAAGGAATTGAAAAGGGCTATAATTTGAATTCTTTTATTTTTCTATTTCAGTCACATAGCTGCCATGATGGCGTCACATGACCTGAAGGTTGTTGTTGGGGCCATACAGATGGCAGATATTTTAATGCAGAAATTACCAGACATATTCAGTATCTACTTTAGGAGGGAAGGTAAGATATCTTGATATAAGTTTTCACACATTGAAAAGAAAACATTGATATACATGTAAATTGATATAGATGTAAATTTAGAAAGTTTTCTTGAACTTGCTTAACATCAAAATTGTAACAGGCCAAAAAGTTTATACATTGTATTATGCAACCCATCCCCATACTGGTATTATCATAAACAAAGTTCAAGGGCAGCGTATATGGGAGTCACCTTACTGCCTCTCTGCCCATCAAATGTATCTGGACCATAACTTCTTAACCACTGTAGAGCAAATGACAATATTTCGCCATATTTTTCGTACATTTCTTTGGAAATTTCAATAGTTGGAGGCCAATTCAATAATTGTTCTGGCTGAAATTGAATTTAACTCCATTCTCGATTGAAATACTACAAAAAGAAATTATTTTACACAGTTCAATATCTCTTTATAAAACGTAAAAGTATTTCGTTTCCATGTTTTCGAAGGTGACCATATTTCGCCGTTTTTGTTGACATTATCCAACTTGCACACAAAATGGACAAAATCGCGATTTTTGGCCAGATTGCAAAGCAATTCCGGTCTATAGATTGAGGATGTCCGTCCGACTGTCCGTCTGCCATCAACATTTTGGTTAAAGTTTCTGGTTGAGGCAAAATCTAAGGAACTATATGCAGTAGAAACTTTATATTATACATGAAGGTTGCCCATGACAAGACCTTTCAATTTATGCCGTAACATTTGACCTAGTGACCTTGACCTTGGACTTTGACCAAGTTAAAGATTTTGGTTAAAGTTCCTGGTTTAAGCAAAATCTATGGAACTGTATGCAGTAGAAACTTTATATTATACATGTATGTTGCCCACGACGAGATCTTTCAATTTATGCCATAACATTTGACCTAGTGACCTTGACCTTGGACTTTGACCTAGTTAAAGATTTTGGTTAAAGTTTCTGGTTTAAGCAAAATCTAAGGAACTGTATGCAGTAGAAACTTTATATTATACATTTAGGTTGCCCATGATGAGACCTTCCAATTTATGCCGTAACATTGGACCTAGTGATGTTGACCTTCGACTTTGACCTAGTTAAAGATTTTGGTTAAAGTTTCTGATTTAAGCAAAATCTAACGAAATGTATGCAGTAGAAACCTTATATTATACATTTAGGTCGCCAAATGACGAGATCTTTCAATTTATGCCATAACATTGGACATAGTGACCTTGACCTTGGACTTTGACCTAGTTAAAGATTTTGGTTAAAGTTTCTGGTTTAAGCAAAATCTAAGGTACTGTATGCAGTAGAAACCTTATATTATACATGTATGTTGCCCACGACGAGATCTTTCAATTTATGCCATAACATTTGACCTAGTGACCTTGACCTTGGACTTTGACCTAGTTAAAGATTTTGGTTAAAGTTTCTGGTTTAAGCAAAATCTAAGGAACTGTATGCAGTAGAAACTTTATATTATACATTTAGGTTGCCCATGATGAGACCTTTCAATTTATGCCTTAACATTGGACCTAGTGACCTTGACCTTGGACTTTGACCTAGTTAAAGATTTTGGTTAAAGTTTCTGATTTATGCAAAATCTAAGGAAATGTATGCAGTAGAAACCTTATATTATACATTTAGGTCGCCAAATGGCGAGATCTTTCAATTTATGCCATAACATTGGACATAGTGACCTTGACCTTGGACTTTGACCTAGTTAAAGATTTTGGTTAAAGTTTCTGGTTTAAGCAAAATCTAAGGAACTGTATGCAGTAGAAACCTTATGAATGTATTATACATTTAGGTTGCCCATGATGAGACCTTTCAATTTATGCCGCAACATTGGACCTGGTGACCTTGACCTTGGACTTTGACCTAGTTAAAGATTTTGGTTAAAGTTTCTGGTTTAAGCAAAATCTAAGGAACTGTACGCAGTAGAAACTTTATATTATACATGTAGGTTGCCCATGATGAGACCTTTCAATTTATGCCGTAACATTTGACCCAGTGACCTTGACCTTGAACTTTGACCTAGTTAAAGATTTTGGTTAAAGTTCTTGGTTTAAGCAAAATCTAAGGGAGTGTATGCAGTAGAAACCTTTTATTATACATTTAGGTTGCCCATGATGAGACCTTTCAATTTATGCCGTAACATTGGACCTAGTGACCTTGACCTTGGACTTTGACCTAGTTAAAGACTTTGGTTAAAGTTCCTGGTTTAAGCAAAATCTAAGGAACTGTATACAGTAGAAACTTTATATTATACATGTAGGTTGCCTCTGACAAGACCTCTCAATGTATGCTGTAATATTTGACTTAGTGACCTTGACCCAGTTGGTGACAAAAACTTACTTTGCAATCCGGCCATACCGTCTTTAGCGGTGTTTTATCTTTTCATGAAATCTTTCGTCACCACTACTTCTAGGAAATAATTCAAAGTAAAATGTTTCCTTTTTTCATTTTTATAAAAATTTCGGATATCTATGTCTCAAATTTGGTATTTTCATTAAATTTTCCCCATTTTGTGGTATTTTTGGTCAAAATTTAGTACAGGAGGTTGTTACAATATATCAGAACATAACTGCTACGGTCATATTTGATAGGATATAGAAAAATAAATGAGACAAATATTTCCAATAACCAATGAGAAGCAATTAACTATGAAACGGCGAAATATGGTCACCGGCGAAATATGGTCCCTCGCTCTATAGTTTGCTTTTAAAAGTGAAAAAAAGTGAAATTAAGGCCAAAAAAAATTAAGATTTCGTTTGACGGGCACCGCCGCATAGCCTAAAAACCCGCCGCTTTTCCGATTTTTATCGCGTGTTTTACCATAATTTTAAAGTAGTCAATTGAACATCGTCGTGCTAATACAAATTGTTTGTTTACATATTCTTTACTTCACTAAATATATAAATTGTAAAGCTGTAACTCAATACTTGTTTACAGAAAATAGTATTATTTACCCGAGCTGCCGTATTCAATTGTTGTTTGTACGGTAATCGCGACCACGCGTATATTCCATATCACGGACGAGGTAACGTAATGTAAAATGATACTTGACTCTGTTGTGATAATCTGCAAGAGCATTATTCTTTATTAAATTATCTAATATATTAGAAATTTGAAAACGTTTTTGTTTAGAACTCACAGTTTACGTCAGATTGATCAGCCGGGAACGCCGGTGACGGGCAGAAATACTAAACGACCCTAATTTCGATTCGGATAAACTAGTCAACTAAACCCTAAGCACATCGCAGATACTTCAAAATTTCCGAGGGATAGAAATTCAAATTTGCAAACAACTTGCTCAAGTCCGACAGTGAAAAGGGATGACGAATCGATCAGGATACCCTTGTGTAATCGTTGTTAAAATTCAAACTAAATTGTCAGACATGCTGTGATCGGGAAGGCAAACTTGCTCAATTGGACGACGGTCCCTTCCACTTGGACTTTAATGGGCCATTCTAAAAAATAATGGGCCATCTTTCCTCACGAAAGGGCCATTCCAAAAATGATCAATTTTCGAAAAGCTATGCATATGCATGCATTATGCATCAGACGTTAGCACATTTTTTTGTCGCGAGATTCCCAATTTGACCATTTCCAACAAATAATTTACAGTACATTTTTTGCATGGATCACAGAACAGCCAAGACCAAACTTTCAGCCACCTTTCCTGAATTTTTTGTGTCCACGGATGGGCAGTTTCATTTTCAGCTTTGTTGATATTAGGGAAGACATTTTGTACAAATTTTATTACATCAATTTGTACCCATTGACTGACCACTTTTAAAAAATGACATGATAATTTTACGGACGAACGCATACACAAGTACCTTAACGTAGATAAGATACGTAAGTGGACGTTGGAGATTTAAATCTCAGGCGCAGGTGTCGGAGAAAAATCAATAGTGTATCAAAATAGCAAAGGACCTTTCAATTGTCAGTGAACAGAAGAATTTTGTGCCTTAGAGTTCTAACTGGCCATGTACAGAAAGCTGTGATCTCTGTATTACTGCTCCTGATGTAGATCTACGTTACAACGTAGATACGAGAACAGAACTTTTAATAGATTTAAAAAACAAAAAAATGGACGCCGTAGAATAATGGCACCAGGGCGCAGCGAGTTGCCGATTTTATGGGCCATTTTCTATCAGAATGGGCCATCCCAATCCCTGGACATGTTTCTTTGTATTTTCCCTACTCTTTTCCCGACGACAAGGGTCAAATTTTCGGTCTAAGCACTGGGCAACAATTACGAGTTTCACTCACTTAGTTGCACCTGAAAGTAGTTCACAAAATGTTAACGTCATTTGAAGTTTTAACCTTACACAGGGCAACGGTTAGAGATTGGTGATCCTTTTTAGCATAAATAAGATGTACACCATACATGTATTTAGTCTACATCTTCATACTGGTCTGCCATAGGACATCGTCTGTCATATGATACATATAATAAGTGTGACCAAATCACAGAATATCTAGCAAACTTCAGGTTTGGAAATGCAATAAGTATATTACAGGAAGACGTTTGGTTATCTTGTTATGGGTTATCTTGTTAATCAATGTACTAAACATTACCACTTCATACTATACTTAAGTTTAAGTTTTAATGTATTTTCAGCATCAAAACACTTGAATTAGAAATTTGGTTAAAGATAAATTACAAAAAATGTACATTCATCATATTTCACGTTTGCAAAAAAAAAAAAAAAAAAAAACCTGCCTCCCTCACTTTTTTTTCTAAAAAAGTGCCCGTCAAACTAAACATTAATTTTGTATGGCCTAAGCTAAATAAAAAAACTTACTTATTCTGTAAGTGAATTCAGTCATAGAAAGGAAGGAAAAGTTGTTTGAATGCTTGAGAATTTTGACTTTTTTTTTTTTTGGTCTGTGTTTAGGAGTAATGCATCAAATACAGAAACTGACAGAATCGGATCCCTCTGCTGAGTCCCCAGTCAAACCTACGGTACCGTCACCTACAACGGGAGTGAACACCGCAACACCATCCGTGTCTGGATCCACCACAAGTCTCACCAGCACCACATCATCAAGCTCTCACAGCTCAGAAAGTCTCAGTATGGCTGCCTCCATAGACACACCCACTTTACCTGAGGATCAAAAGACATCAACACAAATGTATGTTTGTCTTTATCCTCTGAATACTATGAAAATGATGGTTATAGAAGAAAAAGTAAAATTCTTCACTTTACATCTATATGAACTTCTTTAAGATAATACTCATACATGTTTCAAAGATTTTAGGACACTTTTCCAAAAATTCGAAGAAAAAATTACTTGGGATACTTGCATCTATATTACAGGAGGCTAAGTGATGTTTTAAAGAGAAAGAAGGCCCCTAAAAGATCACTGAATAGGAAAGGTAAAACCACTGAAGATTCGGCAGTGGATCCTACCCCAAAAACAACGCACAGTAGTAGGGCAACTAGTAAAACCAAGTCTGCATCATGTAAGTTGCCACTTGTACATCATGACATGTTATATACTGTAAATTGCTTTATTTTCGTCAGTACCAATTTTCGTCAATTCGCTGAAAATGACCATTTCGTCAGTACGTAAATTCGTCATCCAAGGGTTCCATTTAAAGTAAATTCGTCTGTTTAAATGCCAATTAACATTTGGAGCCGCCGTCAAATCTTCAAGTCTGCCATATATGTGTTTGTTTTCATTGTTTGTTTAAGAATTATCGGAAAACAAACAATTAGAGACATGTATATCACCTACCTTGCAGTGAAAACTTATTATTAAGTGATTAGAAGTACATTATATTTGACTTTGTGTTTGTATTCAGTTTTTATAGATTTTCCAATTACATGACTGTCGTAATAACACTAAAAAATTAAACAATGTCTAAAAAATCGGAACCTTAAGCTTCTTCCTCCGCAGTGCACCCGGTTTTCTAGCATGTTTGATGACTCCACCAAGAGACTCAATTTTTCTTTACAATAATTTATTTTTTTGTCAGGAGTATTTATATTCGTTGGTATGTAATTTCGTCAAGGAAGGCACTGACAAAAATGACGAAAATTGGTATCTGACGAATAAAAACCAATTTACAGTACTGTCAAATTTATGTTGCATTTAGTAAAAATTGTATAGGTGTTGCCAAAACATAAATTGTACATGGATTACTCAATATTTTTCTTTACCAGATTTTACATGTTTATTGCATATGAGAAGAAAGGGGAATTCTTTGTAATATGAATCTTATGCTGGCACTGAATATCTTAATTACACCTATGATGATTATTTTCTTAAGTTACATTTATGTTTTGCACTCAAAAGAGGAAAAGCTGAGTGTTATCCTATAATGTGAATGTGTAATTTCAAGTTGATGACTTTTCTTTTTCTAGCTTCAAAAGATGGTAAATCTGGTGCTTCATCTAAAATGTCTTTCCTGCCGAGCTTGAATCCGCGTTCCTGGGGAAAGTTTGCCAGTTCTGGGTCATCAGACAGGTCCAGCGGGTCTAAAGTCGGACTGTCTAAGGTTGGTCAACCTAGACTTATGACCAGTGCCTTCATTCATGTAAGACTATATCATCTCATTGGCTTTTCATCATTGTTCATTATTGTTCATTATTCAAATCCAGCAGGATTTTTATTATGCCTGTGCATGTAGAGAAAGTAAACAGTGCAAGGTTATGGAATTTTTCTTACAGCATCTGGTAACAGTTCATCCAAATCTTTGTTTAGAAATTATTTTGAGTTCATTCCATCTGTAAGCCATGTTTTTATTTTATATCATATCATAGAAATAGAATGTATAGACATGTGCACCATGAGACTTTCACAAATTTATATGGTTCATTTCATTGATAAACCATAGAGTCTTGCCCACTTGATTTTATTCTTCAGAAATTGAACCTCAGCAATGGGAAATCAGAACTTATTATTTGACATTTTGATACAGGGATCTTTATGATTCCCTATTCCTGCTCACAATGATCCTTTGTTTTCTTATTTTATGCTTCATTAGTAATTAAACATTTACCATTTCAGGATGGCTTGACCCAAAGGGGACCTGTGATCTCAAACTCTGGAAACAAGGAGAAAATAAAGATCTGGATCAAAGATCATGGTCAGTTGTCAAGTTATTAGCATAGATATCTTATACATGTAATTATACCCTCGCCAAAAAAATGGTAGGGGTATATAGTGATGCACATGTCTGTCCGTCCGTGCATCTATATGGGGTCCCTGTAAAGTGCGAAACGAAACAAAAATTAAATGAAACGAAACGAAACAAATCGAAACGAAACAGATCGAAACAAAACGAAACGAAACAATACATAAAACTAAAAGAATATGAGAAAAAGAGGAAAAATTGCCGAGAACGAATATTTAAAGACAAGATCAGCATGTAATATTGCCTTAATCCAACAGTTCTACATTTGTAACCAGTGCCGTGAGGGTTTCTTAAACAGTCAAAGTTGACAATTAAAAAAAGTAAATGTCAAATGCCATTCATGTATTTGAGAGGAATAAAGGTGAGGGGATAGATAACCACACTATGACACCGTAATGAGATAATTAAACGGGGAAGGGGCCACATTTCAGGAAAAAAAGCTTATCCTTTTTCAAATGCAATGCCCCCCCCCCCCCCCCCCTAGCATTTGTTCTCATTTTCAAACACACATAACAGAACAGTTCCGTTTCCTCTGTACTAGACTCCTCTCTGCTAAATAATATTTTTTCCGCTTAGGACGAGGTTATCCATCTCGTTCACTCTCTAAAATGCAATTGTGCTATATACATGTACCGTATATATTATGTTTTAATCGTCAACTTTGACCCTTTGAAAAACCTTCCAGCCACAAGAACTAATGGTTGAAGGCAATAATATATGCGGATATTGACATCCGTGCTAGTTCTCTGCATTTACATCAATTTTTCTGAAGTTCTTTAAGATTTATGTTTTGTTTCGTTTCGTTTCGATCTGTTTCGTTTCGTTTTGTTTCGTTTCGTTTCGATCTGTTTCGTTTTGTTTCGATATGTTTTGTTTCGTTTTGTTTCGATTTGTTTCATTTCGATTTGTTTCGTTTCGTTTTTGTTTCGTTTCGCACTTTACAGGGACCCATCTATATGTGTGTGTGCTCATCCCACCTGTGGATTCTGGACATTTAAAGGAAAACCGTTACAGTTATTCATTTCATTTCCTATATATAGCTTTTACATCAAGAAATACAGTTCAAGTTCAAATATGGGTCATGTTCCACAATTACATGCAGAGTTATGGCCCTTGAAATTTAGAAAAATTCAATATTTTACAGTTTCCAGACATTTTAAGGAAAACCGTCACAGAGAATCAATTAGTTTCAATTCTAGATCGTTTATCAGATACAGAATACGTCTCATGCTATCTGTCATGATAATTGTAATGGCATTGCATTTTACAGCTATTCAGTTCCTGAAGCAATATTTTAATGAGGAGAATCCGGGGACTAGTCATCCAGCTCTTACTGTCCTCAACAGGTTGTGTTCTGCTACTGATAATCTACAGGTCGAGGTAAGGATGATATTTTATATTGAATTGTTGATATTTTGTAATGTGCATGTTTTTCTCATGGGCTAGGAAGTTTACCATAAAAATTACTGTGAACCATTTGCTTCTATGAAACTATGAAAAATGATTTTTTTTTTTTTTTTTTTTGGAAAAGATTTATGTAACATGCAGTTTGAATCTTGTAAGTAAAGGAATAACACAAGTATATACATGTATGTATGATCATTGTAGAAGCTCTATATCCGTTGTTAAAGAAAAATGTCTGTGTAGCCACTTAATGATATAATAATATAATTTCAGTCTGACTGTGGGTTAGAAGGCCTCAGGACAATAGCAGCCATTATGAAGGAGAGTGATGTCTCTCCATTTGAGATCATCCACAGTGGTCTAGTACAGAAACTTCTCCAGTATCTGACCTCACCTAAAGGACTCGTACCTAGAGATGTCCGAATACGCAGATTCTTACACGTCTTTCTTAATTGTCCTGTAAGTAATTAGGAATTGGTGAAGTTTTTGTGTTTGTAACACTTTTCAGCCTTTTTTTTTGGGAGGGGGGGACATGAATCTGCTGTGTTTGTCTTACTTAAAAGTTTCAAATCTAAACACATTTGTTACCGCTGAAAAGGATTTTCTTAAAACAAGGTAGGACTTGTAGTATTAATTTTGCCAAGCAGATGATGTTCAAATCATACTTGCCATAGATATTACACTTAGTTCTAAATTATTGTACCAAAACAGAGATACATGTAACTTATACTTTTAGATGTATGAATCTATTAAATACTTGTAGGCCCCTGATGTTTTACACATAGCCCAGCTAGACATGGATGAAGTTCCCTCCCTCTCACCTCTAGTCAGTAAACTTATTGGATGTCTACATCAGTTAGAACAAGTAAGTTTATCACCTTATTACCATTTAACATCTCTCATTCTTATACATACATGTAAGTTTTCTTTGTGAGGGACATTATTTAAGGACAGATATCTTAGCCTAGCACCATAACCTAAGAATGGTTTATATGTAAGTCTGAATTCCAATTTTCTTATGTATCAGCATGATATTAGTGATAATTTGCAATTATTCAAACAATTTTTCTAATTTCAGAGTAGAATAGAATTTGTAAAGTCAATACTTCAATTTTTCACTGCTTTGTTATATACATGTACATGTACATCTAGTATTTTGCGAATTTGACTTAGATTTTAGTCATTTCTTAGTTTATGTGCCAGGCCCAGATCATGTGACCAAACATCTGTGTTTTATATAATGAAGTTGCCTGTCATTAGTTTCAGGTCAAAGTTCACGACCTCCCTGGTGGAAGTACGTCTAGTGGTAGAGGATCTAATGCTCTTAGATTCTTCAATACACATCAGCTTAAGGTATTTACATGTATCTTATTTGTATGTTCATCTAAAATGTATTTTATTTTCAAATTTAGTATGATAATTACATTTCATGATTAGATAAATGATACTGTATATTTTACCGTACAAATTCTGTTATTAAATATAAGCTACATGTATATGTATGAAATAACTGATTCTGATCATGTATTTTTCAGTGTAATTTACAAAGGCATCCGTCATGTACAACTCTTAGACAGTGGAAGGGTGGACCTGTAAAGATCGACCCGCTGGCTCTGGTACAGGCCATAGAACGATATCTAGTCATCAGGGGATATGGCAGACTTAAACCTGTAAGATACGATATAGATTGTGCTTTATAGTATACTAAGGTGAAAACTTTTCCATCTGTTGAATCAGCACGCCATACAGTGGTCATTTTTTTCCAATATTTCAATTGCAGATTTATCATTATAGGATCTATGTTTTATGATGGTTTAGCCTCCTTTCAAGTTTTCCGATATTTTTGTTCACTAAGAAACTCAGCACTGACTATAATGACTTTGATTATCAGTTTATTTGTCTAGATAGAAGTGAAGAGGATGCTGTGATGTTTTTCAATTATCTTTGAGAAAAAAGATCTGACCAAAGTATTCTTTTTCAGGATGGAGATGATGATCTCAGTGATGATGATAATTCAGATGATGATATAGATGACACAATGGTAAGTATTGATAATTCAGATTATAATATAGATGACACAATGGTTAGTATTGATGACACAATGGTTAGTATTGATAATTATTAGTCGCCTACCGGCTCGCCGGAGGGGACTTATAGTTTCCACCCCGTTTGTCTGTCCGTCTGTCCGTCCGTCTATCTGTCTGTCCCTCACACTTAAGTTTTCCAGACTTTTTTTCGTTGTCAATGCATATATTGAACTTATTTTTGGTATATGAGTATATCTTAATGTGATACAGATCAAGTTCGAGTTTGGTCCCGATTGACCTATTTTTACAAGAGTTATGGCCCCTGGACTGAGCAAATTTCATGGAATTTTTAGTTTTCCAGACTTTTCTCGGCTGTTGTAGTAGATATTGTAATAGTTTTGATATGTGATTACATCTTAGTGTTACACAGATCACGTATGAGTTTGATTTTGATTGACTCATTTTTACAAGAGTTATGGCCCCTGGACTTGGCAAATTTCATGAAATTCTCAGTTTTTCGGACTTTCTTCCATCGTATTTCAGATTTTGAAAATATTTTTGGTATGCGAATATATCTCAATGTGATACAGATCAAGTTCGTGTTTCAATTAGATTGACCCATTTTTACAGGAGTGATGGTCCTTGAACTTAACAAATTTTATGAAATTCTCAGTTTTCCGTTTTTCCCATGTTTTCGCAGATACTGGAAAAACTAAATTATATGTTGATACATCTTGGTGTTATACAGATCAAGTTTGAGTTTGTTTTCTGTTGACCCATTTTCACAAGAGTAATGGCCCTTGGACGTAGCAAATTTCATGAAATTCTCAGTTTCTGGACTCTTGTCTGTAATGATGTAGATGCTGATTTTTGGTATGTAAGATACATTATAGTATGATACAGATTAAGTTAAATTTGTGTTTGATTGACCTGTTCTTACAAAAGGTATGGCCTTTTAGCAAATTTGATGAAATTTCTGTTTTCCAGACCTTTTCTAAAGCACATATGCCGGTAGGGGACTTGTGTTGCTTGCAATTGATAAATTTTTTAGATGATGATATAGATGACAATGGTTAGTATTGATAATAATTCAGACGATGAAATCAATATATTTCGTGGGGGCACAATTTTTGTGTTTTTCGTGGATAGCCTCGTGGAGTGGAACTCCTAATATGTCAAACTTTTTCTGATGGTCCCTTGAAGTTCAACTTATCGAGAGTAGACTGTAATTTTAAATAAGCACACTAATGACAGCCTTCTATGAATCCCACTCATGTTGGTACATATACAGAATATAGATTTATTTATCACCACGTCATACATACATGTAGTTCAACATCATTTCTATGAAGGTAACTGCCACCAAATTCGAACTATGTGCAATTAGTACACCATAACAGTAGAGTTGCAAATGATTTAACAGTCCAGTCACTCTTCCATTGTTGTATTTACAGGCTGCAGTGTTCATAAGTCAGGGTACAGCCAGACATAAGTTGGAGTTCCTGATTGGAGAGAGGATCTTGCCCTACAATATGACCGTGTACCAGGCCGTCAAAAACTACAGTAATCCTGGAGAGAGGGATGCCAGCGAGACGGACACGGACTCTGAGAATCCACTGGGACATGCTAGTATATGGGTACAGACTCATACAATATGGTGAGGTCAACATTAATGAAACATGAACTAAATTCTTTATATAGATAAATCAGCATCATTATCAAGAGGCAGAAAATAATCTATTTTTATAGCAAACATGTTAAATGTGAACCTGTAACATACAATTTGATTGATCTGTACACAGGTATCGCACGGCTCCTGAGGCAGAGGAAGCGTCAGCTACCAGCCCAAAAAAGACGAAGGCCGATAGTAAAGTCACCAAAACCTCACTTAGACGCAAAACAGATGAACTATGGAATGGTATAGCTTCATCTTACATGATTATCAACACGTTCACAACTGAAACTTGTATAGTTGCTCATTTCATATACATCATGTACAGTATCAAAAATACTTTCTCTCACCTGCATGACTGTAGTTTTCTCAGTAAATTTGAATTTTCCATTGTATAATAGATTTGTGCTACATGTATATGTAAGTAAATTTGATTTTTAATTTGCAGATGGTCACTGTCCAGTTATGGTACCAGCATTAAATGCTTACTTGACAGACAAACTACCGGCCTTTGTCACTGTACAAGATCCCTCACTGGATGTTATAGCTTTATTACGTATACTCCATGCATTCAACAGATACTGGTCCACCATGTATGAAGTAAGTACATCATAGATACAGATTGTTAAGTCATGTTACATGTAACTTTTATGTAACCAGAAATATGTTTTCTTTATAAAATAAGTTTTTATATGGGTAATTTGTATAAGGAAATCTTTTAAGGATGCAGAATTGTGTGTATGTCATAGAAATAACAAAAATGAGAAACTACTATAGCTTTTGCTCTATCATTGAAAAGAATAGATAGTGTCATAAAAAAGTAGCTTCGATATTCAAATTTCATTTGCCATAGTTAACCATTATCAGGAAAGTAATGTAATTTCTCAGAATGATTTTGACTTACTATGATTATTGATCTCTGCATTTCTGAATAGTGAATTTCTCTGATTAAGGTGCCATTCTCAACAAAGCCAGTGCTGCCTTATAATGAATTCCTCAGCTCAAAGTTGACTGCCAAAGCAAATCGTCAGCTTCAGGATCCCCTTGTCATAATGACAGGAAATCTGCCAAGCTGGCTAGCTGAGATTGCCACTGCTGCGTAAGTATGGTAGCCAGCATTATGTAAAAACTTGTGGCTGAGATAGCTACAATTGTGTAATTATGTATTATTGATTAATATATAAGAAATCTTGGCTGCGTTAATAACGAATGTGTAATTTCAACCAGGAAACATTCCCAGCCAAGTTTGAGATAGCCAATGCTGTTTAAAGTACTTATGATGTGGATTGCTATGGTTTGAGTGCATATGACTCTGATATTGACTCAGATTCCCATGTTTTGAGTACTAATGACACTACTATTGACTCGGATTCCTATGTTTTGAGTACTAATGACTCAACTATTGACTCAGATTCCTATGTTTTGAGTACTAATGACTCTACTGTGGTCTCAGATTCCCATGTTTTGAGTACTTATTACCTTACGGTTTTGTAACTGTTATCAGTCAACTCTTCTATCAGACTGGCTGAAATATTTTGTTTCTGCATATGCGTTCCAAACTCAAATAGTAACTGCTGTGTAAAAGGCTATGAATTGCTTATGTTAACAAACTGGTGCATTTTCCAAGTACTTTGGCTACAGAAGCTGTTAATGAAAATTATTTTTATTGTAGCCCTTTCTTGTTTCCCTTTGATACTCGGCAACTTCTGTTCTATGCCACAACATTTGACAGAGACCGAGCTTTGATGCGACTTCAGGATAACACTGGTGACACAAGTATTAACGACAATAGTGAGAGAGTGGCTCCGAGGCTGGATAGAAGGAGGGTATGTGCTATTATTGCTTATACCAAATGTCGATCTAAGCATACCTTATGTATTTGTCTTTCTGGAAGTTTGTATTAGAACAAGGAGACATGACTACTTATACGGCATGATGGGTTTACTAGTGAAGTCCTTTATTCATAATCTTTACAGAAAATGGTCAGCAGAACAGATTTGTTGAAACAAGCAGAGAAAGTAATGGAAGATTTGGGCAACTCCAGAGCACTTCTGGAAATTCAGTATGAAAATGAGGTAAGAAAAACTTGTGGTTAAAGGTCTATTTTTAGAAGTGAAACCTTATTGAAATCTTGATTTGTTCATATAAAAGATTAAATTCATGCGCATGCTTGTATTTATATTAAAGAATTATATTTACATTTATGTGTAAGGTTATATTTAAATTAATCACTTTTTGACATAATTGTTCTAAGTTCTGATCCTCTACAATTGTAACTTGTTCTGAGTACTGATCTTATACATTGTAGGTAGGGACAGGTTTAGGACCTACACTGGAGTTTTACGCCCTGACATCAAAGGAACTACAGAGGGGAGATCTAGAACTGTGGAGAGGTGATACTATATCAGAGAAAAATTCATCTGGTGAGAATTTTACATAAACAGGCTGGTACTATAGGGAATGCTTATGTTTAGACCTCATGTATACATTTAAAAGCATGATAATGTACTCTTCTCTGAATTATCATGACATCTAAGCTTTTTTCCTGGAAATAATTAGACAAGGAACAAATAAGACTGTTACATGTGTATTTAGATTCTAACATTTGTAATAAGACAGTAACATGCATATTTTCAGGTACAGTTACAGATACCAGTACTATCACTCGGCTACTTTGCTTCCCTACCAAGTACATGTAATGCCGTTACATGTGTATTTATACTATTACATGTGTATTCATAACATTATGTGTGTATTCAGACCGTTATATGTGTATTTTCAGGTACAGTTACAGATACCCAGTACTATCACTCGGCTACGGGTCTCTTCCCTGTTTCACTACCATGTAATGCCGTTACATGTGTATATATACTGTTACATGTGTATTCATACCATTACATGTGTATAAATACTGTTACATGTGTATTCAGACTGTTACATGTGTATTTTCAGGTACAGTTACAGATACCCAGTACTATCACTCGGCTACGGGTCTCTTCCCTGTTTCACTACCATGTAATGCCGTTACATGTGTATAAATACTGTTACATGTGTATTCAGACTGTTACATGTGTATTTTCAGGTACAGTTACAGATACCCAGTATTATCACTCGGCTACGGGTCTCTTCCCTGCTCCACTACCACGTAATGCTAAGGCAGCTACAGTGAATAAGGTCAAAGCCAAGTTTAAATTCCTAGGAAAGTTTATGGCTAAAGCTCTAATGGACTCTAGGATGGTAAGTAGTTTAAACTAGTACATTAGTAAAGCTAATTGAGTAATGTAATGTTATAAAAGGTCATTTACATGTATATAATCAGGAAGTAATGTTGATTTGCAACTGATTTATTTCTGTCATATTTTCATTTTACGAAGAAAATTTTGAGAAAATGTCATGTCTTGCAAATATGAAATAATACATAATCAATTTCATTTCCTTTTCATAACTATAGTACATGTACATGTACCTAAAAACTTAATATAACCTTTTAACCTTACAGTTGGACATGCCCCTTTGCCTTGTATTTTACAAGTGGATATTAGGACAGGAACACAGTTTGACGTCCAGTGATTTACAGTACATTGACCCTGTGATAGCAAAGTCTTTCCAGCAGTTAGAAGATGTTCTTCGTCAGAAACAAAGAATTTTAGCGGATAAATCTCACGTAATTAGAATTTGTTTAATGAAATAATCTTGAAGTGGAAATACTTCTTTTTGGCCTAACATTTAAAAAAATGAAAATAATTGTTACTCCTACTTTACATCTGTTGTGTATGTATTTGTTTCAAGTGTGCTTTTACTGTACTAGAAAATCTGAAAATTTGGTAATGTTAATTTTAGTATAGAAATGGTAAGACATATTCAAGAGTTTGTTAGTCAAACATGCCTTACATACATGTATATATGATATTTGTACAGACTGAGGAGAGTCGGCAGTTGGCGTTAGACAGCCTGACTATGGATGGCAGCAATATAGAAGACCTAGATCTGGACTTTACGTTACCTGGACATCCTAATATAGAATTGAAGAAAAACGGCAAAGACATCTTAGTCACTCTGGAAAACCTGGAGGAATACCTACAGGCATGTGAAAATCTTCATTTAAGACATTTTCTCTAAACTTACGATATTGAATAATGAGCGGCCTGGCATTTCCTCAGTAAATGGTGGTTCAAAGTGTAATTAAACTATATTTACTTTCTATCAATAGCTAGTGGTACATTGGAGTTTAGTAGAGAGCGTTTCCCGACAGTTTGAGGCATTACGAGAAGGATTTGAGGCAATATTCCCACTGAGTACTCTGCAGAGCTTTTACCCAGAAGAAGTAAGTTTGAATAATTTGTTATTTTTAGATACCCCAGAATGAGTATATTGTGTACTTAATGATCTTACATTGTAGATCCTGTTTTCTTTTTGTCTCTGATGAAAACAGCTTTTTGCCCGAGTTATTGTTCTCTTGCTTACATTTGATACATTTTACATAACTTTTAGCTGGAGCAATTGTTCTGTGGTAACATAACAGAGACTTGGGACGTTAAGATGTTGATGGAGTGTTGTCGACCAGATCATGGGTATACTCATGACAGCCGAGCTGTTAAATTCCTCTTTGAGATACTTAGTTTGTATGACGACTCACAACAACGAGAGTTCCTACAGTTTGTTACAGGATCCCCACGGCTACCTGTAGGCGGTATGTACATGTTTAAGTCTATTGTAACTGTCATTTCTAAAGCAGTATCTTCAGAAATACATATATGTTTGGATTGATTTCAAGGCATTTGTGGAAACTTAACCCAGTGTATTACTCAGCACTATATACATGGTAGTCCTCAGATGGCAAAAGTAAATGTCAGCCAATCTACATACCTTAATTTGTGATAAATTGGAATTATTGATAGTATCAAGATATTTCAACTTTGTATTTCAGCAATAATATATATACATATATCATTTATGGACTCAATAATTTCCAAGCTTTTCATAGTTTTGTTATGTGAATAGATTAATTTTCTTTGATTACAGTAGTACATGTACATGACATGTACATGTTATGAAATTTTGTGCTCTGATTTCTCATGACAAAAAACATTCTTTCAGGTTTCAGAAGTTTAAATCCACCTCTAACCATTGTAAGAAAATCCTTTGAAACAACGGAGAATCCTGACAATTTTTTACCGTCTGTGATGACATGTGTGAATTATCTGAAACTACCAGACTACACCTCTGTAGAAGTGATGCGCGAGAAACTGGCGGTAGCTTCCAGGGAGGGACAACTCTCCTTTCACTTGTCATAGCATATCATGTACTTAC
Source organism: Pinctada fucata (assembly GCA_028142955.1). Lineage (NCBI taxonomy): Eukaryota > Metazoa > Mollusca > Bivalvia > Pterioida > Pteriidae > Pinctada > Pinctada fucata. The sequence goes on from AP027105.1 coordinate 59,111,918, forward strand.
GGTTATTTGTTAAGTTTCCTGAAAGACAACATGTGGTAGGGAGCGATGCGTTAAAAGACGGAAGACTTCATATTTCATTGTTTTTCAAGACCTGCTTGACAAACTGCTGCGTTGTTGATATGGAATAGTTGACACATTTGCATTTATAGTGATTCCATTTCTCCACTGCAGACTTTATTTGTAATTTCTCTGTCTAGATTATTTAATGTTAGAGATGTTTTGATATTTATTGATAATCCTGGAGAAATTATGTTTATACTAAATGCAGACTCTGATGAGAGCATGTATGGGAGGGAAAAGACAGTATGAAGAGTTAACTATCATTGAATGAGGCACATTCACACGTAACAAGTATCGACAGAAGTTCATTATTCACATGTAAAAGTACCAGTATGGCCAGAGCCAAATGATTGGTTAGTGTTATGGAGGTGAAGGTGGAGTTCAAAAATAGAAATAAAGCAATGTTTTCTCTGAGAAAAACAATCTCAATATTATGCATTATGAAATCAAATATCTTATTGTTTATTTGAATTCTTTTTTGTTTTATTTTGAACCAAACTATCTTACATATAGTTCAGCTGATTTTTCATCTTGTCAGAACAGGCATTGAGGTATACAGTCAGTTGAATTCTTAGTCTCTTGCAATAAACACTTATAAGTATGGCTGCTCTTTTTTTGCAGATTTGGATACTATAGCATTTCAGTTCTACAATTTTTATCTTTTCCCTAGATGTATTCTTTACAGTGGCGGATCTAGGATTTCAGAAAAGGGGGGGCCCAAAGTTTCAGCTCGAAGAAAATTGTTCAAAGAAAAACTGACAAGCAAAAAAAAAAAAAAAAGAAAAAAAAAAAGGTCGAAGACGAAAAAAAAAGACCTCCAAAACCTGAAGCTCAAGACAGGTGATCTTAATTAATAAGTTGGTGGGGGGGGGGGGGGGTTCATTCCAACTGCATGTTGCATTTAGAAAATAGAGTTTCTTGATACGTTTACTAAAGTTTTTAGGTATACTGGCGAGCGTAGCGAGCCGGAAAATTTTAAGATTTGAAGTTTTCTTCTTTTGTTTTGGTTCAGTCATCCATACATGTATATATACATACATGTATATATATTATTCTAAATTGGCGAGCGGAGCGAGCCGGGAAATTTTTGGAATAGATGGTTACATTTTGTCATAAGATTACAATATCTCTCTCATTTTCCATCCTCTATTTTTGTTTGACCAATTGGGGAAGGTTGGGAAGATTAGGGCATTGCAACCCCACTATCCACCTGTCTAAACTGGTTAGATCGGCCCATGAAAATGAAGCATTTGGTAATTATTCAAGTGTTAATTTAATTTTGAATTTTGTATATGTTTATGACATATGAATCCGTTAAAACACGATGACAAAGAAAGTTCAAGACAAAGTGAAGACGAAAAAATAGACAGCTAATGAAAAATTAAGTGTGGCGAGCGAAGCGAGCCGAAAATTTCCCCAAAAGTAAAGAGATTAAGCATAAAAAGAGTATTCTGAATCAATAACTTTGGGTGAAAAAGGGGGGGCCCGGGCCCCCTGGGCCCCCCCCCCTAAATCCGCCACTGCTTTATACTCTTTTTGACATACTAAATTCTATAGGAAGAAAAAATAAAAAAAGAAATGTGAAATAAAATGTGTATAATGATACATGGACTTGTAAATCCTCACAATTTTTTTTTTCTCAATGTTGACGTGTTTTTTTTTTTTAATTATTCCTATCGGTAAAATCTGAATTCTTTCTGTCCTTCAGTTTGCCCTCTATTTTATGATACTTTGTGCAGAATTTACCATTAATATCTCATGGAAGATATAAAACTGTAGATCTTTTTACTATGGCATTATAAAGACTAGTTATGCTTAACGTATTAATAGTGCCAAACACAAGTAATACAAACCAATGCTAGATCAGCAGTGGTAAGGAATCATATTTGTTTTATACTTTTAAGTTGAGAGGAGAGAGAGGGTGAGTGTGGTTTCATAATTTACAATGTGTGTTCAAGTCTGGATAAAAATGGTTTATTAAGGTAAATTTTGAAAGAATTTATATTCTTAAAGGTGTTTTTGTTGTTTTGTAAGCCATCGATGGTCATGCATATGAGTTAATAAATCAGAATATGAATGTTTGAGGGAATTCATTCTTGACATTTTATTATTTTAACACAGATTATTACTTTATTTAAGAGGTCCTGTATCAGAAAGTTTTGAATACAACAGATAAGATATGATGACTTTTTACCTATAAATCTGTCATAAAATCTATTGGTTAAAAGTTATATCATACCCAAGCCATTAGGCTTGTAAGACTGGTTGATGAGATGATCTTTTGATTATAAGGCAAGAATTCTACACCTGAGCTATATACATGTGTAGACCCCATCCATAAAAGTATCTTTAAAAGTTGGATGCATAATTACACAAAATCATATTTACAAAAGTAAGGTTATTCTGAGTAAGGCTTTCAAAAGTTTGCCAAAAACAGGTCACAGGGTCAAAAGTTTGGTACAAGTGGAAAGGTCTTGTCACAAGAAATATGCATGCGAAATGTGAAAGCACTATCACTTTCCAATTGAAAAAAAACGCCCCTAATTTTTTGTGAGCGATGGACAAACTGATTGCTGAAGTGAGGGACAACAAGAAACATTAAAGATAATTCATTGTGTCTGATTAAATGGCTAATGTCGAAATTCCTGGATAGGCTAGTGGGACATTTAACTCGCTCTCGGACATTTTTGGGGCAAAATGTTACTTATAATTCCATAAAAAATTTCATAAAATTTCACAATCCAGTAAAGGCAACGCAAGCGTAACATCCCCTGGCAATTGCATGCTCTATATCACTGAGCAAAATTATTTTAAGCCCAAGTCCACAATGACCTTGACCTTGAAAATCAGTAGAGTTCATCCTCTCCCTATGGGAAACATTCGTGGACGGTTTGATCTTTCTAAGATAATTGCTTCGTCTTCTATGCTGTTGACAAGGCTTTTAAGCCTAAGTCCACAGTGACTTTGACCTTGAAAATCAATAGGGTTCATCCTCTTATCGTGGGGAGCATTTGTGGAAGGTTTGATGTTTCTATGATCATTACTTTAATTTCTATGCTGTCCACAAGAATCCGGACACAAACACAATACACACGGATGCATGGCAGCGATGCTATATCCCCTCCGCAACAGAATTGCGAGGGGATAAGCTTTTCACATCCTCCAAGTATGTGACTTTTGTCCTGACCTGTTGACAGAAAGGCAACTAAAGACTGATTGGCTGATCCAACTTCACTTCCTCAATCGGTAGGAAGCAACAACCTGATAATCTGTATCAAGTTTTTTTCATTTTTTGGAGAATGCAAATAATATATGCATTATTTTGGGCTTTGGCCTAATCAGTCAACAAATACAATGTACATGTATTAAAGCCAAGGTCAGCCATAGGTCAATGCATTTCCAACTGCTTTGAGATTTGGGGAGCAAGCACTAAAGGTCCTCAATCAGGGGGTGTACTTCACTGTTCAAAACCCTATATATACTATATATAAAGAACTCGGTCCAGAGTACACTCTTACTAAGGTAAAGTGTTTCAAAAGACTACGTCTTCAGAAATTTCAGTACAACGTAATATGGACAGGAAAAAATAATTCGGAGGGACTGCCAGTAAAGTGAGTTCAATTTTAGCCATGTAAAAGCCTTTAACATGTCAATAGCTTTATGTAAAGGAATGTCAGGCAATTGGTGATCCAGATAGTACATGGATCCTGGAGGTTATGTCCCAAGGAAAGATTGGACATACAATATTGAAGTAAGGTCATTCCCAAGAATTGAACTATAAGGCATATTCCTGTAAGCTTGTGGATATGCTATTCCAAATGTACGGTATGTTTTTCATTACGAACTTGAATGCTTTTTAACTTCATTAAAGGCATATGCATCCTTGACAGTATGGACCAATGCGACATATATATATAACACCAGTTTTTCTACTTCAACTTTTCTTCGGGACTTTTTTCTGACAAATAATTCATACCAATACATATTGTAGTATTTATTTTGTGTTCACATATCACCATGTAAACAATGCCGTGCTAACAAAATGCCATGTAAAACCATATCTCAAACATGATCCATGGACATTCTAGTTTGGCTTAACATTAATAGCATCTTTGTAAATCTGTAAATTCTAAAGAAATCGTAACAATAAGTGAAAAGTACATGCATAAGAAGATACATGTAATGATAAATGATCTATCATACAATGATGGATGGTACTTCATGTACAAATGGCAGTTTTATTTCATTCACTAGAATAGAAGGAATCAAAAAGCATAAACATCTACATATACACAAAAAATTACAACTGTGTCTCATTACTTTTTCTTGGAGAAGGCAAGATGTAACATGATAGTAAGAATCTTCAGTCAAAATAAAAGGTTGGGTGGGGGTGATTTGTCATGGTTGGCTTGCAGTCTGGACATCGTAATGGGTGGGGCTGATTTGTCATGGTTGGCTTGCAGTCTGGACATCGTAAACAATAGTGCTGTAAGTACATATACATGTAAACGGGTCTAGTTTTGGTTTCAAAATTTCCATGGCACTTTGAGAAATGACATTTGTATAACTGGATTTCAATGAAATAAAGTGTGGTAAATGTTACTCTGAAGGCTTTATGAATGACATAAGAACAGGGAATATAAACCCACCTAGCACACTCCACATTGCTGATTATGTTTTCTCACATTCTCCTGCCTGTACAATCATACCGTTACAAAAGGCAAGATAACACGAGAATTCTGAAAATAACACTAAAACGTCAACACATATCACATGGTAATAACTCTCAGATTGTTTACATCAAGTGTATGGCATATACATTGTACATGAGTACATTTGGATACAAGCACAATTTTACAATATTTTACAGTTAAAAAATATAAACATCAAATCTTTGTTCAAGATTTTTTTTTTTATAAATCTGACAGAAAAGATAGAATTTTCTTTGTTTTCAGATATCTACTTTGTGGAATGTAAACTACAAAAGTTCTGAAACTATGTCATTTATTTCAAATTTCTAAATTAGATATTGAACAGCTCAATGGTTATCTATCACATAACCAAGAGAGAATTGTGTTTAAGTCAAATCATTTCAAATACATGTAAGTAGAATTCATCAATTTTACAACACATTTATAATTTCAAAATATACAGATATACTGGTAAATATAAAAGACAACCTATAGAAATTTCACATCACAATTTAGAATCAAAGTTCTCTCATAATAATGGTTTCTGTGATTTTATTGAGTTTATGTGTGGATTATCATCCATTATTACAACCTTACTATCAACTTACACAAAAAAAGTAGCACAATATTCCTGCACCAAAATAACCAATAGCATTCTATTGTGTATGCACCTTTTTCTCATATCAATTTTGAAATTTAAAGTTCTTGCAAGTAATCATTCAAAGCTTGATTTCTCCCTTCTGTATGATCTTAATTCTAAAATTTAGCATTTTTTTTTATTATTTATTAAACTGTAATAACAGTGGTGATACAAAATACATTTTTGAGACAAAACATACATGTATATTAAATAAAAAGACATTTACATACAAAAGTGATTTGCACAACTGAAGCCATATTTCGTTACTTTTCTTTCTATAAAAATATGATTTTTACATGCTCTGCCAACAAGAATCCCATATGATAAGGAGATTCTTACACTCTCCATGCAATGGAATGATAAACGTTCACAAAATCTCACGAGGAATTTACACATTCTCCGAGGCAAATTGTACAGCAAGTACCTCACATCCTAGTTTACACACTAACAAGAAATAACCAGACTTAAAGACAAATCAAGCAACTTACTAACACTATACTTCAAACTAGCGTCATAACATACCATAACAATGATGTGTTATATAACATTTAATAGTACACAGAAATGGAGTGAAAGCCGACAAAGCGAAATCTAACAGGGATGACAGATGCTAACTGAAGAGGTAGATACATGGTTACAACTCTACATTCTCTCTGTGTAATGGTAATCCTATCACTCATATCACCTTCACAACTTTTGCTTCAAAAGAATGGGCTCAACATGAAAATAGCAAAAATGTAATTCCGGTAAAAAATAAGTTAACATCCAATATCATATACATCCACTTCATTATGTTCTGTTAAAATACATGTTTATATATGTATGCAAGATCTGAAATTTCAATGGTCTTCTGCTTTTGAGATGCGAGCCCAGGTATTTAGTATAAAAGTTGAAATTGCAATAATTCAGAGCAAATTATCTTCACATAGAGAAAATGCAACTATGTAAAAAAACAAAACATACTTATTGACAGTATATATACAAGCATTTCAAATATATGTACAAACCTATAAAATTAACAATTTGACAACCAAACAAAACTGGCAGTATTTCTTTCACTAGTAAACTATAACACTGTTAAAAATAAGAATTTGTAGAAAAGCTTTATAATTTTGAGCCCTAATCATTATTATAATAACAACTGTATGTGTGACCAGATCTCTACAAAATTTCAGTATGTGCGTTAGTGTCTTTTGTACTAAATGTATGTAAAAAATTTCACAAGAAAATATGCGAAGGCATACACATATTCTGAAGGAAGGCTGCTGCCTTTAGAGGTAAAGTCATATACAACTCTCTATCAATAATAATAATGTGATTGTTTACAAATGTTAACCACAAATAGGGTATAAAATGCCCATTTTCAGTTAAAAATCATGGATTTGCATAAAAAGTCACCTCTTCTGTGTATTACACAAAGACACATTAGTACACCTAAGTAAGTCCTTGAGATGATACAAGAGCTGTCAATTACTTATAAAAGTACTGGCTTTAAAAAAGGAACAATCTGAACACACTGTCTGTCCATCTGTCTGTCCTCAGACAATACTGAATAGAGCTTTAAACAGCATAGTGACAAAAGTCCATACAGAACAGCATACGCTCCCTTTATGTTGGACATCATTAATAAGCCTCAAGTTCTTCTAATACACACACCTTCTCTCAGCGATCTTTAACAAGCTTCATTTGTATCCGATCGAATTTTAAATAGGGTATTAAATATTAGCACTTAAACATAACACAACTGGCAAATTTGTTGTCACGATGAGGACTGAAAGTCGTGTAAGTATGTGTTCAGATAGTCAAACGTTGGTCGTGATGGAGGATTGGCATTCCAACACGTTAGAATGACATCGTACACTTCCGAGGGACAGTTATCAGGACGAGGTATTCGATAGTTCTGTTGCACATGCTGAAAGGCTTCTTTTGAACCCATTCCTGAAATATAATAATTTTTTTCTGCTAATACAAATAAATACTTGTTATTTGGTGACTGAATGAAAGTAACATATCCAAAGCAAAAGAAGACATCATTAAGATTAATATTAAATAAAGGTTCTGGGGTAAATCACAAAACATTCTTTATACTAAATCTCATTTAGTCACAATACCTGGTTCTTATAATTTTATTCCTTTAAATCTATATTTGAAATGTAGATTTTTACTTTTTTATTGCACATGAGTATTCCAGAATAATTTCCTTGCTTCTTCATTCTTATATCAATAAAGAGTGTATTGTACAAATGTATCTGTAATGTAGTATATGACCATCAGTAAAGGGTTAAGTAATATGCAAGAGTCAGTCATAATTTCAGTTGCCAAACATGTTTAGGTCAAGTCATATATTGTGTCAAGATAACAAGATTTTGCCACCAAAAGAAGGCCTTAGTCATAAGACATCAATCAACACATGTAACATATGAATGCCCTATCACTTTCCACCCAAAGTTACAGTATGTGCACTTATTTTAGCTCGATTCATATTTAAACATGATTAGCGCTATTAACACTGCCCTAACACTACGCTCAATCATGCATTTATAAAGAAAATAAATCAAGTGCACCAATAGACCATTTTCTGATCTTGTAATAAGGCTCTCAATGTCCGAGCCAACCTAATTTGGCGTTGTTTTTCATTATGATGTCACTAATGAAAGACATAATTCCACTGAGAAGTAACAATGAAAAAGAGCGCAAAAGTTGCCCACCTCAGAATTTTTGGTCATTTTGTCAGCCATTATGAATTACAGCAAGTGGTCTATTCATGATTATGCTCATATGTTGTTTGCCCAATTTCCGCTCAAATTTGATTACACTAAATAAGTAAATATACAGTATTTGCCAGGCGAGGGTTTCAGATTGTTAAACAGAGAGACAGACAGTCTGGATTAGTACAGTATATCTCTTATCTTTGATATGGGGGGATATTGCTGGATATACAAGTATCACTCACCATCATAAGGCTCCTTGCCGTAGGTAAAGATTTCTATAAGTACTATACCAAAGGACCAAACATCTGCCTTTGTACTGTATTTGTTACAAAGTAACACTTCTGGAGCCATCCACTTAATGGCCATCTTCAAGCCTATAATAAAATGTGACATTCTACATGCTATGACCGATTTTTAGATGATAAATTCTAGTTAATTATCTATTCTGCAACTTTTTGAATGTAAATGTACTTTACCAACCTCATTTTTAATGCATTATTAAAGCAAGATTTAAGCATTTTATTAGTAAAACATATTAATACAAGAAAAGAGAAATCAGAGTATAAGTTGAGACAAAGCCTACCTCTTCGGAAATTAAAATCAGGATCATCTACAACCTTTGTCATGCCAAATCCTGCTATTTTAACAACATTGCCATCCCCAACTAAAATGTTTCTAGCACCAAGGTTCCGATGAACAAATTTCTCTTTCTCCATATAGGCCATCCCTTCAGCAATCTAGATAACAAGGTGGAAGGGAAAGATACAATCTACATATGCCCCACTCAAAACCACCTATGTTAGATTCCATCACCTTCTTTACAATTTTTTTGATAAAAGAAAACATTTTATGTTTCTAATCCAATTGCTACATTAGTTCAACAAGTATGTTAATCACCTTTCCAAAATTTTTAAAACAAAGATGGTGTTTGGGAATAATATCTACGTCTTTATCATATCTTTATCAAGGTAGAGTATCCCTCAGGTCAGAATTGCTGGTAATTTTTTGCCTGGATACCCTACTTTTTCTCTTCAGAATATTGTTCAGATTATCAAACTAATATAGTTTTGGGAAAAGAAACTTTTATAGTTACATTTTATCACCTCTTAATAGGGATTTTTCTTACTTTTCCCATAGGGTCCAATGTTAAAGTTCAAATGACTAATCATGAAACCACGAATGATGTTTTGTTTGTATATCAGGTTTAACATAAGCTTTGAATATATGGAAATGAAAATTTTGTTGAACTTGTTATTTAGGAAATATGAGCATTTCAGATCTGAGGGATGCTCTACTTTAAGCTCATTGTAAGTGTAAATTACAGATATACTTGTACCAATCTATTCACTGTAAAGTTTTCTTTGATAATTTTCAAGTCATCCTACACTAGCTAAACCTTATAAATTCCTGCCTCCCCACTCACCAACTTGAAAATCTACTAGTAACTTACTTGAGCGGCTATCCACAGTAGCTGTGTGGATCCTAGGTCCTTCCCATTACCCTCCCTTAGGTACATAGACAGTCGCCCCTGGGGCATGTACTCCATAATGAGGTATATGGGCTCGGCTTCGCTGGACACAGCCAACAGGCGTATTATATTGGGATGCTGTAACTGTTTCAATATCTGACTCTCATCTAGAAATGCTGCAGTCGTTACCGAATCCTTCTTCTGCATTTTGATGGCCACTTCCCTTGAACTGTGCCAGTTGCCTGTTCATATTGTAATGTGATTAATTATAGATTCCTGAAACCTCATCCATTTTATGTAAGTGTATGAAGTTAATTTAAAGATGATCAAGAAATACAATTTTCCTACTTAGCTCCATTAAACATTGTTTATTAAAACTCTTCCTAAAAAATTTGGTGATTGAAATTAAAGATTCTTTGAAAACTAGTTTGTTCATTTATGTTTTCTATGAGATACAAGTACATTCAGAAGTCAAGATCAAAAAAGAAAATTCTTCCATTTGAAAAATTTAGTTGTAGGGCCTATATTTAGTAGGAGGATCAACAAGAAAGACAGTAAGCAGCATGGTACTGTAATCAACATGGATATAAACTCACCAAGCCAAACCTCTGCAAACTGACCACTACCGAGTTTCCTGATTAGTAATATAGTATCTCGGGTTGTACCAAACTCGTCAGATTTTCCCCGATCAAAGGCCCATATCAAAGATCGAGGTTTTATACAGGGCTGTGCAAGCTTACAGCATAATCCATCTGCAGACACTACAAGGTACAAATGTTTATATATAAAAAATACGTACTATAAATTATGAGTCGAGAGTGTGAAAACCTGATAGGCAAACAGCAAGTTTCTATAATACTTATGTTAGAGGGTTTATTAATCATCTTCATACATGTACCTGCAATATTTCAGTATTACGTGTATCGAGTATTATACAATGATAACAAGAACTAATATCAGTACACCTTAAAAAAAAGTTTCAAATTATTCCCTAATCTGTGCCACAATATTAACTTTTTCTCAAAACATTGGATAACAACTTATCACAGAAGTAATTCAAACTTTATGACCTACACTAGTACCGGTCATACTTCTAAATAAAGTACATTAGTAAGTTAATGATCTCTAAGACTTGTTGAATAAATCCATCTCTGGTAACAATTCAAGAGTACCAATTCAACACAAGTATCAAATACTATATAAAGGATGGATTGCCACTTAAATATAGAGTAATAGCACTGATGAACCAGAAGTCATACCACTTGAAGCCAGTTTCAACTGCCAAGCCAGATCTTGTACAGTTTGATAAGCCTTACAAAGATAGGGGTCTAGTACAATATTGTTATACTTTTGTAATAAAATTACACATGATTTTTACTTCCATAGACAACATAGACGGGATTTAGGATCATTGAAATGAAAACCTTGTTGTCATAACCATGGTTTAGCAGTTATGGTGTAAGGTCAGCAACTTACAGATTGCTGCCTCAAACCCCGCTAATCTTGTAAGTTGACCAACATAAATCATCATTACGTTATATTATGTAAAAGTTCTAGTATGTGTTCTGAATACGTGTCTGTGATGTTTACTTTAGAAAAAAAATGTTTCCAATTCTGCTTCTATATATTTAAAAGATATTTAGAGAAGATTCTGAATAGTTTTGCATGATGAAAAATTGATATCATATACACCCAGTGTTTATTTTATCTGTTGCTCATTTCTGAAAGGGTCCCATGGGGGATCATAATCAGCTGTGGTATATTGTACAGTAATATACCCCTTGTAACATTACACCATGTCATCATGTCTGTGTAGCTTTTATGTCTAAATCACTTCACTATGAAATTTATAAGTCTAAATTGCATAAAATGTTCAATAATTCTAATATCATTCACTTGGTCAAGATTTTCAAAATGTTGCGGCTTCCTCTCTTAAAGACTTTTCAATTCACTTGTACGATAGACATAGTAGATACATTGCCAGTCTAAATGAAAACTCTCAAGCCCATCATCCAATGCTTTCAAAAAAAATTCAAGGCTACAAGTATAATTTGTAAAACAGACTACACAAGACAATAGACCATTTTCATACTACCGTTAGAATTCCATTTTAGACACTCCAAGACCAGACATCACAACTTTTGACGTTATTTTTTATTATGATGTCATAGATCTGTGATGACACCACAGTCAAAACTTACGTCAAATGTTGTCATGTCGGGTCTTGGCCTGTATAAAATTCAAGTCTACTGCGGTAATGTGAAAATCGTTTATTGGCCAGTAGAATTTTTCTGTGGGCTAGTGGTTGAAAAAAGTTTTTGAGAAGACTGCATTTGGTTGAATAAAGTTATTTTGAAGACTACATTATCGTAATCATTATAAAGTGGGGTTTTTATTATCTATAAACTACTTCAAAAATCACTATTGATAACTTTGCAGTAAAACGACTTCTTTGAAAGACAAAAATCTGCATTCCACGAACAAAAGGTGAGTACATTACAAGGGTTCGTTCATTAAGACTCACGAAGTACAAGAAGCATTCCTATTGGTTAGGATTCACATCATACTGAATGACTCTCCCCAGAATACAGACGTACAATGCTTGGCACACACCCCTACATCTGACAGTAAAGGGGGTAAAACTTGAAATGTTTAGCATCTGACAATATGCTGGTGAATGGAGAGGAAGTAGCTTAAGAGCCCGGCAATAATATAACAGATTGGAACTTCTCCAAAGCAATTATGGAATCAAAGTAGAAAGTAAGTCTACCTTGGCCACAGGTGAACATTTCGTTCCATGCTTTCTTCCCAACCTTCTCAGGGTCTTTATGAGGAAACACACAAAAAATCGACAGGAAAAAGTCATTAATTAAGTATCGATCTACTGGCAATGATCCTAGGCCTTAACTCTGACCAGCTGATGTATATATAATAACTAGATATGTGTTTTATATTATACAAGCCAAAATGAGGCTAACATGTAAAACGTTCAAGGAAAATAAGACCAAAATCTAAATACAAACATTTCAGAGCCCCTCCTTCCCTGTATATAAGACAGACAAATTGTGAACTGTTTCCTATTCTAGTTTTCCTCATCACATGACAATCATTATCATGATTATATACATGATATAAATTGGCATTGAAATACAGTTTGAAGCATACCTAGACAGGTCCACCAGTTTATTGAATTCAAAGAGAGGAAGAGTCTCTGATTCAGATACCATCCAGCAAACACTTTACACTAACAGACATTACACAGTATTACACAGACAAGACCGATGGATATCATCATAATCTGACTTCAGACTATAACATGATCCCAAATGCTGACCAATCAAAGGTAGTTGTTATCAAATAACACTGATCTTCATAACATAACTTATACTTGTTTTATTTACTTTTTTCACCAAGTAACAGCACACAACTAGCTCATAAGCAAACTCATAATTATGTCATAAACTTTTAATTTCAATGTGTGCATGTTACAGATTACATGTTCATGTCATGGAATTTGACATACGCATACTGCCAAAAGCAATTAAAATTTCAGGGCATAAGATGTGCATATCGACAATTGCAATGTGTGCATGTCGGAGATTGTGTTTTTAGAAGATTCCTTTGAACGAATTTTCATGCAAAATCAACAAATGTATCTAGCTAAATAGAAAATGAGACCATACAACTTGAATACATACTTCCTTTCTGTGAAAATTACCAAAAAAAAAAAAATAACTTGTAAACATCACTCACCTGTGTAATGTGTAACTAAATCCAACAGAGATCTAAATGTTCTTTTCGGAGTAATATAATAGAATTCTACAATTGAGTCATTTGTGCGTCCAGTATAAATCTTATAATGTTTCACTAGATAACCTCTCAATTCATCACAGTCACGAACAGATAAAGTATACGTATCTGGAATAAATGAAAATAAATAATTAGTATCGTTTTTACATTCATTTTTGGTACAATGTCCTCTCTACATTTCTCCAAAAGAAGTTATGTCTTCAGACTTCTTCAATAATTTTCATGTTCTAGTGACTTTAATATGCATGAAGAACTTCTGCCTCCTATAATAGAGTTTACGTATTAACTTTTTAAACATGTTTAATATGACCTAATTATAAAATTTTCAGGAAGGTAAAAAAGGTACCTCTATGAGTATCTACTGTAAGCTGTACTGTAAATGAATCCATTTTAGTAATTAAAGATTAAAATACACAAATCAGATTGGTTAATATATATCCAAAGCATTATACAGTGGGGATTAATACTGCTATTCTTCTATTCCTCCCATTTTTCTTTCTTTTTTTTTTATTTCATATGAATCCATAGTTTTCACATACCAGGGGCTGCCTCTCCCTGCCGCAGGAGGAACGTGCCTTTAGGATAGCCGGGGCTTAATAACCAATCCTCTGATGCATGACGGGAAACTTTTCCAAAGTACCAACTGTAAAAGACAAAGTAATGCTAGTTACTCAATTTTGCGTAACTTCATCCTTAGTCTGTAAATGAAATATAATGGTGGATGATCAGTTTTCTCATCTTTTATTACACAATTGTAAATGACCCCACAATAGACTGTTGGTCAACACTGCCACCCATGGTATCCTGGCACAGCCAAAACTAACTTTGACCATTAGTCCTAATCCAGGCCTAAAAATGATAGAAATCCTCCTTTTGATCATTGGTAAATTAATAGAGAATCCTTATTGGTCAAAAATAACTGGAGTTTTTTTTCAAATTTTTTTATAAACATGCATAGCTTGACCTTGAGCTTTGACCCAAACAAAAGTCCTAGATTTCATGAGTTATAAATGTGGGTCCATTTGTCCACTGACAGACATTTTGGACAGACAGGCAGACATGGTGAATCCAATATACCCTAATTGATTCTATTTGCAGGGGAAGGGGTTACAATTAGTTAATGGAGATAGTACCTCCATACTTGCTCCACATTTTTTTTCATACTGTGTACTCACTTCCTTATTTTCTCCAGATCTTTTTTCATATTGTGTACTCTTTATCTAAAATTTCTACCAGACAAACAAATATTGAAACCAGAATGCACATTATAAAATTTTGGTCTGTAAAATAAAAAGAAAATGATATGAATAGATATGATTTCCACATTCCATACTTTCTGTACTTCATTGAACTTGTACATAATGAGTTCATGAAAGACTGGTGAAGACTTCTCTGGCATTAACTGTAATAAGTTACATAAAACTGTAATCTAGCCAATCAGAGGCTTTCTACCTGACAAGATAAGGACACGGAGGGAGAGCTGTGTAAATGATAAGGGTAAAGTGCTGGATTGTGAGATAACAGGATGACAGACATGTGATAACCGGGATGTGATGGTAATATGTTTGTGATATAGAACTAGATACCAAGGCATACCAGACCACTGTGTAATAGAGTGTGTACTATATCCCTAAATCCTAGCTTAAAACTCTGTCCTACAGTGCAGCTGAACTGAATGGACCTTTCAGTGTTGAGCAGGTATAAGAAGACAGCAGTCATGTCAACAATACTAACAGAAAAGGACTACTCCTCCAATTGATGTTATCAAATATTATATCGCTAGACAGAGTGTGTCAGAGCCTTAGAACAGATGAGAACATAGATCACCAGATTACACTGAAGCTTCTCTATTACATTTCATACTTCCATGGTATGTCATAGATGTGTAGAATTGGCAAAATAAACTTCTTGCAATTCATTCTCTGACTTTTGATTCATAGATTGCCTCCAAAAATAAAATCAGGATTATAATATAAATATATACTTCTCAAAACTACATGGTGGCAATGTACAATACACACCCATTTCACTAGTATAAATTGTTTCTCAATCATGTCTCAATACACTAAGTGTAAAATGCATCTCAAGACTCGAAACAGTGTACAATTGAACATGTGTACAGACCAGCACAAAAATGTATCTTAACTTAACCAGTATTTCAAATGAAAATTGAACCTTATTCAGTATAACCAGAGTATAACTGCAAGTATTAAACCAGTGAAAATTTACCAAAGCTCCATTAACAGTGTTAACTAAAATGCACTTCAATCATATCAATGGAACAACTGTAAAATAGTCTTATGTGTTTCAATGAAAATCTCTTAAGTTCTCAACATAAGATCTTACTCTGGTAAAGCCATAAGATGTTATTTTGAATAGATATATAATAATTTGTTTCAACTTTAGCATGACAATTTACCGATATGATGAAATGCTAAATGCAAGGTTTAGAAAACTAGGCATTTAATGCCATTAAACTATTTTTCCCAAAATAAACACAACCTACAAAATATGAAGGGCTGATAGCCTCAATTCTCAAGCTGTAATTAATTCTCCTTCACTGTATCATGTAGAAGCATTAGATGGTGAAACACCAAATTTTCCCATGACTTGTGGAATCAAGATGCTCGTGATCAATTACCTTGGATAATTATGTCAATAATTATCTCGCTGATAAGCATGGGTAATTACCCAGAAAACATCGACTGCACTCAATGTCTGTGGTTAAATTTCTATTCTGAGCAAAGCCACAAATGTTGTAAGAATGCTGAGGATAAACCTCTCTCATTTACATGTTTGTTGTGAAATAAGAGTTGGAAAACTGACAATTATATCGCATATATAAATATTTGCCTGTCACTAATTGTTACATATCTCTATACACTAGTATTAAATTACTAAAACTATTCATGCTAATTACTACCAGTAATAGAACTGAGTAGCTGGTACCTCCTTAATGATTGTAATTCTTAATGATTGTAATTCTAAAACATGAATATAGATTCAAACTGTATGGATTAAATTTCCATGATATATCTAAGTTGCACTGATTTACATTGTTTTCTTTGTATCACAGATATATGCTGTAATGATACAGGTCATGCAAGTAATGGGAAGTGCTACATAAATTATCAATACCATAAATACAAGAACAGTTAATATTTGTTCAATAATTCATGTCTTATCAATATCAATATCTATATGAAATGTTAAATCGATGACCAAAATTATTATATCAACATGCATTTATCATTGTTTATACTAATGCATTTTACTGGCATAGGATGCTAGGAGACACTAATACTTACTCGTAAGTGCGTAGATGTTGTTCCTGTGGTGTGGGTGGGGCTAGTGTCCGGGGTGGGGATATATGAGTACTACTACGTACACCCCCAGGGGAGTGCTGAGGGATAGTCCAGTGATCCTCATCTTCATCTAATGTATCCGATAAACTTAACAACAAGAAATTGTCCGTGAAATCACCGATACCCCCACACGGGATGGGTGTGTCCTTACGGCACATAGGGCAAGGAAAATGTCCGGGTTTCTCCCCAGGGTGTCGCCGTACATAATCACGTAGGCAATGTTCACAGAAGCTGTGTAGACAGGGTAAAGCTTTAGGTTTGATGAAAGGCTCCAGGCAGATCTTACAAGATAGAAACTCTTCTTGCAGTTTTTCTTTGAGACTGGTTCTATTGCTGGTAGACCTGGCCATGGTTAGCCATTCTGAAATTATACAAAACAATCAACTTGGTCAGTCTCAATTTTTGGTAACAACATAAGGATGAATATATCAATTACCAATTTCTTCTTCATGATGAAAATTGACAGAACCTGTATAATAAACAAGTATCTAACTACATTGTATACTGTAGCTCAACCCGTCTAGTATAACATCGTGTATAGAGTATCTTGTACACTATATTGTAGCTCATTCCATGTAGGCAATATCATGAATATGATATTATACAAAAACAAAGTATCTGCGGCTCATTGCAGATCAGCAAAAATTATCTTAACAAAAAACAAAGACTTGAAAGACACAAAGCTTCCAAATGCATTTTTCCATCCCCCATAGTCAGTAAAATATAACGATGTATTTGATAGGCGCCTGTCTTAATGAAAACCATCCCTCATCAAAGTCAGCTCGCTAGATACCACATTGTTATTCTCTACAATACTACATGTATATACCTTCATTATACCATCGCTTATTATGTAA
Organism: Pinctada fucata; assembly: GCA_028142955.1. NCBI lineage: Eukaryota > Metazoa > Mollusca > Bivalvia > Pterioida > Pteriidae > Pinctada > Pinctada fucata. The sequence continues at coordinate 59,129,520 of AP027105.1, forward strand.
AACCTTTATTAACAAATGAAATTGGCGTTCTCCACTTCTTTATACAACGTATTATAAAACTTCAAAGTTCTTCAGTTGCCGCAAATAATGAGAAAATGTGCATTAGAAATAGCGACTCAAAGGGATATTTCGGGTGTACTTTTGTCAACACTAGAAATAAATTTCGGGCCAATATCACAGAGCTTAGAGTTTATAATCATCATCAAAGTATGCAAAAAAAAACTATATCTAAAAATGCTTACCGGTTTTCATTTTCATTCTTATAGACTACTTTTAACTTGCTCTCCGATATCTATGATTACAATGTAATTTTCAATCCATATGTACAAGAAATGTGATATCCGGTGTCTTCGTCTAGCCCGGGGGAGGTGACGCGAGTCACTACGGGTGATTCCTATCACCCGCCGTGTTACTATTCGCATTAGCACCTCCCACCCAAAACAACTTCCCCTTTCTAATTCAAGTAGTTAATTCGATCAATTAGATATAAAAAGATTGATATTAGGAAGTGAAACAATTTGATAATAATCATAATTCAAATTTAGCGTGCATCTTATTTTATTTATTCCATGTTTCCAGTGTTTTCATACACCCATCCATCTAATTCTAAAGCATGTGTATTATGAGTACATAAATAAGATAAAATGTATTTGACTTTTTTAATCCCCCCCCTTTTTTTTTAACTGGTTGCTTTATTTAATTTGTTGTGTATTCTCTCTCTCTCTCTCTCTCTCTCTCTCTCTCTCTCTCTTTATATTAAATCCATTTCTTACAAAATGTTTGTGCACTATGCTTCAATGCATTTAACCAATTTTTAATTCCTTTGATGAATTCATTTCAAGAAGAAAAGAAAATTTTATGAAGAAAGCAATCATCTCCCCAAAAATCATTCTGAATATTGACCCCTCATTTTGTAATATGTTGGTCAGAGAGTCTAAAGGGGACGTTCAGATCCCCCAGGTGTGTTACAGGTAAGATACAGGATGCAGCCGTTTCCGCGGCCAATCAACATACTTCTCACAATTGTTAGTCTGAAGTTTCCGGTGTTTTTACCTCCCCTGTTAAGAGGATGCAGGGTGTTGGACCTCTGCATACACTAGCGCCAGGATAACCCAGTACAGTTGGTGTGTATTAATTATAGGGTTGGCAAGAAAGCAAGTTTCTTTCATGCGAACGTTAATGTTTGTTGCATGCACATTGTACATGTAATCAGCCACCATTCAATCTCAATGATACAGGAACTAGAAAAAGCCCTCTCATCTCAATCCCTAAAGTACATATAATATTATCTATCATCTATATTATATATACTGTACTATTCCTATTGTTGGTTAAAAATGAAAAAAAAAAATCGAGTTCGCCGTAAAAAAAAAAAAATCAATTTTATGATAATAATTTATTTCTGGAAAATAGGAACTGATAAAAAAAATTAACATCATGTTTGAATTTTCCATACTTCTGAAAAATCATGGCAGATTCTCCGAATAACGTTCAGATTCTAATAATTAGTTTGTGTACCTAGCCTATAACATTAGATTTTTAGGATTGATTAAATATTTATCTACCTGGAACAAAGAATCTCTTTTTCTTTCGAACACGTTTTTTCGGCATTGTGACAAGCCCTTCCACGGCGGAGGTGTCTGATAGAGTTCCTTCCCCTGGAAACCAACAGTTATCCGAACACTCCTCTCCGTTTTGGGAATAACTGGGAAACACTAACTGAATTCCAGAACTTTTCCTTTCCCCGGAGCTCGCGCAGGCTCCCGTAAGGAAACTTCGCACGTGCCGTATGGCGGACTTAGGCTTACTGATCTTATTTTCCATATCCTTATAGTGGGTGCAGAACGCCCAGGGTCAGAAATAATCCCATAATGGTATGTAAAGACCTAGAATCAACAGTCACTTCCAAGTTTAATCTTTTTCACGTAATACTTATGATATTAGATAGCAATTCCCTCGGAATCCATCAAAAATCCTAGTCACGGGGGCTACAACCTCGCCAATTTCGTGGTTACCACTGGCTAATTTTCGTGAGACCAACGCCAACTATTTAAAAATTCTATTCAAATTTGTTATAAAACATTCAAATGTTGTAATCAGATAAAAAGTTTAAACGATTATTCGATAAACATAGGTAAAGAAATTTATATGTACAATTTAGCAGTAATTTGGTGAATGCCTCATACAGTAAAAATCTCGCACGACACTCCAATAGTAATATTGTTTTTGATGTCACGAATTTCTAGTTAGTGGATACTGTCAAGTGGGATAGATCAGAAGTTTGAAAGAGTTTTGCTGAGATTCCATGATGTCCGTTACTATCAGTCTATCGTTTATATCCTCTTAATTTAGATCCCTGATTCCGGTGTCATTTCACAAAGAAAGTAGGGTTTATGTCCCTCATTAAAGAAGTGCAGGTGATTAAGATTACGGCCGGAGTTAATCCGCACAAGAAATCCTTCCTTAATCAGGTACACGCTTCCGATTGCTTTGTGCACGGTACAGTTGAAACAACAAGCATTCTATGACCAAATTCTCACGAAATCCCCTCACTTCTCCCTTTTTTCTATTCCGACAAAGAGAAAATCAACAGGTACCACTGGCACAATACCCAAAATCTCTACAGAACCACCGGCTATAGAATCTTAGAAAGCTGTTCACCAATCACCTAAATGAACGGCTTCAAGTTCAGCTGCTCTTCAAACAGAATTTAAATTTGCGTTGTTTGCAGGACAGGGAAGATTCCTGGCATGGTTTTTAGGGGAGCTGCGCTCTCTGCCAATTACCGTCTGACACTGAGAGTAAGGTTGGGCTTGAAGGGCAGATGCTAATCACCAAAGTTTTCCTCCTAGCTGCATTGTACTCACATACGAATCTTGTCAGTAGCCAGCATTTTTTTTTTTTTGCGTTGTATCCGTGATCTATTCAGGTAGTTTCATCGTTTATTCACAACCTTGGGGCGTTGTAATACACACTTTTGACTACAATTTTTTTACCAAAAAAGTTAACTTTTTAAACATCTTCTTCTCCATTGTTCTACTAAATAAAGCACGACTCCCGTTATGGCAAATCTTAAAAATGTTCTGTTTTAATGATATACTGTGATTTCGGGATGCTCAAGTGAGTCATTCGTCAAAAGTCATAGAAAAACTCGAAAATTGTTGAAAATTCTACAATTACTGGGAAAATTGTGACATTTTCCTTCAGACAAAATTGTTGCAAACTGTTCCAATTTGAACTAGATAGGTTGTTTAAACGTCATTATCCACTCTACAAATTCAAACTGTACCAAGAAGGGGGCAATTTGCGGAGTAATTCGTATTGATGCTACTCGGGTCTATCTGTCTAGGTTTTATATTTAACATGTGCCTCACTTCCTGTAACTCATTAGTGAGAGGTACCCCATGGGGAATTCAAATTACTACCACCTGCTGGATACCAAACCAAAGCAAATTAAACCTCATTAACTCTCAATCAACTTTATGAGTTATTTCTTTTCAATGCAGTCTTTTCACAAGATCAAAGCGGCCCCCTGTATACATACTATTATACTCTCACGCTAGGGTGCAACTCCTATCAAAATGCACTAATTGTTTGATACTTTTTTTCTCTTGAGGGAACAATGCAACTTTAATAAATCTATTATGTCACTGTCACTATATCACTTTTAAAGTTAATTTTGTTCTATGTAACATATTTATCTTTGACACCACAGCCTTGTGCAGATTTCGTCCTAGACTTTGACCCATCATGCATTTATTTCTTACATCATAGCAATATTATAATACATTTTACAACTTCTGAAAATTTCATACCGTTATCAAATAGAAAGTGGTCTTATCTTCTTTTTTTTTTCAGTTGACTATCTTGAAAGTCTGGCACTTCTAGTCTACATGGTGAAATATCAGAAAGTATCATCTCTATAGCCAGAAAACGAAATGCAATTCTTATCTCACTAGATGTATCTTTTCTTAATATTCATGCACTACATGTACACTATATTCCATATCTAACATTATTCTCAATCTAGTCAAAGTTATAAGAGATCAAAGCCTTACTAAGAAATGCTTTCATTCACATTTTATACAACCATATATAATATGTAGCAAATATATGATTTTGAAGACTCGAAATTTGATAACCTGACACGATTTATACATGTAACAGAATCCACAAATTCTACTTTAGTTACTTCAAAATCTTGATAACATACAATATGCATGAAGCAGAAAATTATAACTTTCTACTATCACAGACAAAAATCTGACAAAAATCATTATTTGACGAAAAACTAAAATTTGAGCTGAAATAAGGCATTATGTATTCCCAAATCTGATATCAAATACCCCATAACATCACACAAACTAAATTCATATTGCAGATTTTGTCATTCTGTTTTCATTAGAAGATACATGAACTGGAAAAAGTGAATTCATTTCATCTACGAGTTGTAGGTTCATATTTCAGCTAAAACAAGAGAAATGGGTCAACAAGTTCAAAAATACCAGTATGCAACTATGCATGTAGGAATTAGAGTTTAACTAGAACCAGGCTTTTTTTCTACCCTTCGATTCCAGGGGCCTGGGTCTTCAAGATTGGGAAAAGTAGCGACATTTGGTTGAAATTGGGAAAAAATTATACAAATAAATTAAGAAAACAAGCAAAAAGTATGATCAATATTGCTACAGAGGTAGCCTAGGTATAAAAACTTAATTTAAATAATTGTCTAAGTGTTTATTTTTTAGAGATTCTTGATGAAATTATTTTACTCTGTTTATTGGAATTTTATTTTTTAAAATTGGGAACTTTAAGCTCAGAAATTGGGAAAAATGCCTGTTTTTCAGCATTGGGAATGGGGCCGAATTTTGGCCCTGGAGACCCCCAAAAAAATCCCTGAGAACTGCCCTAAAAGTGACGAATTATACCCCCGCAGGACGTTTTTCTCTAAACGGATTCATTTGTGACACAACACAGATAGGTCTGGTCATAAGGAATCTATATGTGAATTATCAAAACCTTACCCTTATAATTGATACGGTAAGTCAAAGGTCAAGATCAAATGTCATGGTATCAAATGAAAGCTCTGGTCATGAGGAATCTATATGTGAAATATCAAAGCCCTATCCCTTATAGTTAAGAAGTACTAGTAGGCCAAAGCTCAAGATCAAGGTCACTAGGTCAAAAGTCACGGTATCAAATGAAAGCCCTGGTTATGAGGTATTTATATGTGAAATATCAAAGCCCCACCTCTTATAGTTTAAAAGTAGGTCAAAGGTCAAGTTCAAGGTCAGAAGGTCAAATACTTGTTATGATGAATGTGTGTATGAAAGAGATATTCACTTTCAGAACATCTTAACCAAAATATTAAATATAAGGTCAAAGTTCAATGTCAAGGTCGCTAGGTCAAATGTCTTGGTATCAAAATGTAGTACCTGTTATGGTGAATGTATGTATAAAATATGAAAGCCCTATCACTTATACGAAGAGATATTCGCTTTAAGAACTTCTTAACCAAAATGTGACTACAAGGTCAAAGTCAAGGTCACTAGGTCGAAGCTGACCTATGATAAATAAAGCTAGGTACATGTAACTCAAAGGTCATTATCAATTGATATCAAAGGTCAAGATACTTTCTATGCTTTTCTGCTACAGTTCATATAGAAATGATAACAGTAATGAAGATGAAGACCTGATGTATAATAGTAAATGTCTATCAACAGAATTACCTTGAAATTTAGACTCAGACCAAGCAGCAAAAAGTTTGCATAGCATTATTTTTTACTTTTGTACCAAAAATACGGGATTCATGGGATGAATTTCTAAAATATATGACTTTTATAGGAATAATAGGACTATGACCCTTTGAATTATTATAGCTGATCAGTAATCAAGTGTGTACACTAAAAAAATATGGCCACTTTGCCCTTTTATTATAGTATTATACTATGATTACAGGTTCAAATAACAACATATGCATAAACATAAATATAATGATTTATAACATTTCTCAGTTCAAATAGATAGTAATCTCATTCCCAAACCTGCAGAAAGAATCAATAGAATCGACAATCTCTCGGTTAATTCAAATGTTAACTTTTCTTGTCAAACATCCAGAGTTTGCAAAAATATTTTTCTTCAAACTGTGTTGTTTTCAAATTTCTGCCAAAACTTAATAGTGAATAGGTTTTAGCTAAATGGAAGGCTAGATAAAGGAATTCCAAGGCAAACAACTTACAAGATTTTGTACATAGCTAGAGTGTTTCAACTTAAGTACAGCATCCTCTGTATCACATTCCATCCCTCCAATCTATTACCACACAAGTCATACCAGCATTTGTTAATGTTCCGTGTAAATTTTACGTACATAAATTTGTTTTCTTTTCTGAAATTCACCTTTTAGACAGTGCAAAACTGGTCTCTCATTGGGACACAAAAGGCCAAAACAGGTCCACAACTGAGTACTATTTATATGTCTTGAACAAAACCTTAGCATACAGTATAAATAGGTCATACTGCCAGATTGTTCATGTTTTGACTCCATTAGCTCACAGACAAGCTCCATACATGGTCAACCTGACCATTTTTGCATTTATAATCAAATTGTATACCTTGCTCTTAATTCTTATCCCATCATGTTCTATATTATAGTCAACACAAGATGAGCTTGTGCTTCCATTCTGAAGAAGTTTGTCAAAGGAGGGTACCAAAAATAACAACACTTCTTAAGACATCTCTCTAGATCATCCTGATGCTGTTGGTTCCTACCAAGTTTCATGAAAATATGTTAAGTGGTTCTGGAGAAGCGATTGAAAATGTCGAAAAGTTTACGACGGACGGTGCGCTATGACAATACATGTAGTTCACTTGAGCTTGGACTTTCAAAAATCAGCGACTATCCGATATCGTCACATCACTGAACATCTCAGATAGCAAATAATCTTTCTCAAAGTCTAAATTAAGTTATTTATTATAAAGTTAATGAGAACAACAGCAATGGGAGATATCAAATTGAGGATGAATGCCATTTTTAATTAATTGTGATAAACATCTTGATGCAAGGCTTAACCTATTTTTCATTATACAGAAAGAAGTTCAATTATTCACAAATCTTGATGTTATATTTGCTAAATTCTGAATCAAAGCGTATTCTGGATAGTGTTGGAAAATTTGTGTATGATAATATGAGAGTAACTTCAACGTCATTTGTGCATGTACAAATTACAGATTAGTTCTCTGTTCTGATCTAGTTGTACATAAGACTCATCTTACCTTATGAAATCGTTCTTATTTCAAATGAAAATGCTCGTTTTTGGACACTTTCATACATGTAATGCATGTGTGTGCCCTTAACTGGGCCCAATTGGTAATAAAGTATCTTGTATCTTGTATCACTAGTCATGACCTACATTTGAATGAAGATTTGTGATCTACTCATAAAGATGCTTCATCTGTGCAAGTTTGGTCTACCTAGCACTTAAAGAAATAAAACGACTTAACATACTACTGTGGACACCGACAAGGATGCAGACGACAGGGTGATAGCATAAGCTAACTTCGTGAGTTGAGCCAAAAAATTTTTTTTCACAGTAATCATAATATGCTGAGGTACCGTAGTATCATAGAAAATCCCAATGTAAAAATAAAATCCTTTTTCTGATAAGGTACATCAATTGCATCACGACAATTTATTGATACCTTTTAAGTTGAGATATGGTGTCCTTACTCCCTTACATGGTAAGTAAGTTGTTTGTGATTGCAACAGACTCACAACATGTGTGCCTTATACTTGGGATAAATCTGTAGACCGCACTAAGACCAAACGCTGCACAACTTCCACCACTAAAACTTCTACATGTACTCCCAAGTCCGTATGGCGGTCATCCAGATCAAAGTGATTGCCGCATTGCGTAACAACGGACTCCCAAAGTTTGCACATGGAAAATATGTAATTGCACGTAAAGCAGGTTGAAACCGCATTTCTGTCTTCTTATTTTTTTTTTTTTCATAAGCATCAAAATTGGCCACTTTGAATAAAAGTATCTAGGTAAGTAAAATTGTTTGTCTTTCTTGAGCGACAACAAAAATAGCTCCGGATACGAGCATTCATATCTTTAGACCTATGTATAGCTTCTGATTGGTCTGTAACTGTCACGCGACTCGGGTCATGTGACTCGGGTCATGTGTCCATAACAGAGAAATAGGTTGTTTTTTATAAGTATATCAAGGTATATGAGTTTATTCTGCATACTCAGTAATTAGGCAACCAGGACGAAAGCCTATGTATAGGATAAAGACCGAGTTGAGGTCTGTATGATGGTTAGATGCCTGAGGAGAGGACAGGGTGGTGTTTAAAGACCGAGGCCGAAGGCCGAGGTCTTTAAACACCACCCTGTTTTCTCCGAGGGCATCTAACCTTCATACAGACCTCAACGAGGTCTTTATCCGACTTACAAACCGCAGATTTTCTTAAATTTTCCGAAAAATAAAAATCTAAATATTTAGTACACCTATGCTTTTCAAAATGAAATCGACCATGCAAATTATCGGGTTGAAATATGCAACGGTAAAGATTATCAGGCCATTTGTTATACATCCCAATAATTTTCTGAAAGGTACCCTGTATTCGGTCAAAGAAGAAAATAATAGTGTAACAATGAGTTCTATTTCCATTAATAAAAGTTTTTATATATGTGATTACATTATTGCAAATAGAGATAAGGAAGGTTTTCTAATCAAGTGAGGATATTATTTCTGTATTTTGTTCATCAAGTTCCTCAATATACATGTATTTGAAACGCATTTAGAATAATTGGTCTTCAAGAATCGCTATTCGGATCTAGATTGATTTTGATATGGCATTTTGGGGTTTTCGGGATAGAAGAATCTATTCTTCTTCTGTTAACATTTCTTATAAAAGGATGTCTTTAGCGGACTTGAAACACAATGTTTTCTATCCTATGGCCGAATACTCATCATAATAAAAACAATTCACACCCGCGACTGAAATAGTTTTCTTTTCTCCTCCCCTCATTGTTTTTTATTGACCTCCACACTTCATTGAACGTTCATAAAACCTCGTATATTTAGAATCGTCCGCGGTCTTTATGAAATAAAAAGACCGATGAATAACAAAAGAATCACATTTGAAGGTTTGTAATTTATTATAGTGATCACTGATCTTACAGTAATAGACTTGCACTTGTCAGCTACCATGAGTACTGATGTTCCATCGCTCAAGCGGAAGTTGAAGATTTTGAAAATTGTGAGAAGATGACAAATACGTACATCATTACATGTCAGGGGTTTTTTTCCCTTGTTTTGTGGCCGAATTTCGGCCCCTTCCCAATGCCAAATTTCCTCTATTTTTCCCAAAAAATCACCCTGAAATTCCCAAAGAGGAATTATGAAAAAATCACCTGAGAAAATAAGACTCAAAACCTGGAAGTCAGCACAAAATGTCCTATTTCGAAGTGCATTTTTTAAAGTTTTTATTCATCCCTTGTTCAGTTCAAGCAAATCAATAGATTATCAGTGTTAATAAATGATACTTTAGGGTTATACTTTGGTGAGAATTTGTTCCAAAATTTTCCCAATTTTAGCAAAATGTCGCAAATTTTCCCAAATGGGACAGGCACAGGCACCTTCCCCAAAATAAAAAAAAAACCTGCATGTATCTATGCAACTGCTTTTTACTTATTCACTTTTCAGAATATGTCACAAAAAAGATACAATTTGATCACAAGATGCCTAGTAAAAAAAAAACCCTAACAAAATATATACACATGCAGAAGCTAACTACAATTCATGTTCGTACACAGAGCCACTGCCACAAAAATACGAGCGTGAAGGGAAGGAATAACTCTGTCTATTGTAGATGGATCATTTGCTTTGTTTTATTCAGGTGTTACAATGTACTTCATTATAATATGCTAGAGCTGAAATGAATACCTGAAAATACTATTCGAATATTTGCGACACATATTCGATTTGTATTTGAATATTCGTTATTACTTGTAAGGACTTAAAGAGCGTCCTCAAAATTATGTTTCTGACCAATGGATTTACTTGAATAAAAAAAAACCTTGTACATTATAATAAAGATTCTGGTAAAGAGTTAGGTTTGGGGTAAACCATTTTATTGTTACCCTGAAACACTAACGCATATCTACGTAAAAACGTCGTAATCCCGTAATCATCATTAAGCCATGGTCCCAAATTCACCAGACTTGATAGTATTCACAGGAGCTCAATGATAACAACCTTCAAAGACACCCACCCCTTCCAACCTCTCTCTAGTAAAATATAAAGAAAGTTGAGGCGGATATTCTTGTGGATCGTTGGCATTGAGCACCTGTGGATATATTGTACATGGTATCTTCATGAACGTGAGAACATGGAAATCATACGGGGACAGTACATTGTACGCATGTTGAAAGCTTGCATTATGCACTAAGAGTTAGTGACCCCATCCCAGTCAAAATGTACTATGGATTAACTGGTGACAAAAGATGTTGGAATGTTATAGCAATGTACATCAATTTTTTCTTTTATTAATTCTTTTATACCGTAATAAGACAGGAGGAAAGGAGGGGGACACAGGACTTCAGGTATCCAGGTGCCGCTCTCGCTTGAAAATATTATCAGATGAAATCTATGTTATAGTAATCAACTTATAGCAAGACATTGAAGCGTCTTTATCATTTAATGACACACGACAGCCCCATGCATGTTTAAAATAATATGTAACGTACTGACCAGTTGTGCAAACGTTAGAGGGTCATTCATGTGCTCAAGATTGATATCGGTTTCTGTGTCTGTACGTCTCATAAACTTAAGTTATACAATGCTTTATATTTCCTTCTTTTCTGTATAATTACGGGACTATGAATAAACTAACAAATATTCGAATACCAATTTTTTCCATTCGAATATTCGCTGAAAACTATTCGTTCGCGAATATTCAATGTTCGTTTCAGCTCTTCAATATGCGGAATTAATCTTTCATTTTATATCTTGATCATTAATACTATCATATTAACAGGTATCATACTCCAGCAAATTATCATGTATGTCAGCAAACAACAGTTGCTGAGCTGGGGTGAATGAGTAGAGAAAAAGTAGGTCAAGTATCATGTCAAGACTCATGCTGTATTCAGTGAGATGGGATACGCTGAACTTATGTCAAAAATTAAAGAAAAATCCATGCTTCTACTAGATCCAGTAACAACCCTTCTGAAGCAATTAATGTAGCGAATAGTACTGTATCAGAATCATTGTACACTTCACAGGAAGTGAGGGCGCCATTTTTTATACTTGACATTTTGGCGAACCTGTGTTTACAACTAAACACGTGTTTGTGCAACCTTGTTTTGTAAATCGGCGCCTTAGAACAAAATTTAATGCATTAATTCTACTAACCTGTATATTGAAATAAACTTTAAAACGTTCCTTTGGCATTTTAAGATGAAATGAAACGAGCCCTTGTTGTTCTGTGACAGGAAGTCATACCTATCCCTTTTTTGCATGTGTGCTAATCTCGTTCCCGTACACCGGAAGTTTATCAATAAAATATTTTGTTACCTGATGCTGATTTTTTTTCAACCTGTTGTTTCATAGATTTATCCAGATTTTTATTGTCATTTGTTATTTTCAAATTGGGTTGTTGAAATAAAATATTCATTTCACTGACAGATAAATAAATACTGTTCAAAAATAGTTGTGTGTGGGTTGTTTTGGGGGGGGGGGGGGGGGGGAAATAAAATTTGTGTTTGCGAAACACGAATGCCCCGTCGGCATATTTGTAAGTATTAACGCCATATCTTATAGTTGAAATGTCCAGGTCACAAGGTAGAAAATATTGTTATACGTGTAAAATGGAAAGGAATGTACATGTGAAAAATCAAGAAACCACTATCACTTGCCATTCAAAAATTAAGACCAATGTTAAAGTTTTTTTTAAGTTTTTAAGTACAGGTCCACGTATAAGGATCAGGCAGTTGAAAAACCTTAAAATTTTTGCAGAACTTTTTTTTCTCTTGAAATGTGTTCAGATCAGCCTCCATATGAATGTTCTGAAGGAATTTTCCTCATACTCTGATGGTGTAGAGAGCTATAGGGGTAGCAAATTTGGTTGAATTGTAAATAGAGAAAATTTTCCCGCCATTTTTTTCCTTAGATTATCCTTTATAAATTATGAGGTGAATATCTCGCTTCAACATCTCTACCTTGAGAAATTAATTTCATATGTTTGATTTGTACAACATATATGTCTCAAATTAAAAATAAAAATTTTTGCAAAAAAAAAAAAAAAAAAAAGATGTATCATCCCTGTCTGATTCTTATATGGACCTATGGTGAAAGTCAAGGTCACGGGTTTTGGTGTCAGTGGAAATGTCTTGTCACAAGGAATATCAAAGCCCCGTCACTTACCAATCAAAAGTTATGCCCAATGTAAAAGTTTTTTGAAAAGTAGGCCAAAGGTCAAAGTCAATAGATCAAACATTTTGGTATCAATGAGAAAGTTTTGTCACAAGAAATACGCACTAGTGTGAAATATCAAAGCCCTATCACTAACCAATCAAAAGTTATGCCCAATGTTAAAGTTTTATGAAAAAAAGGTCAAAGCCAAGGTCACGAGGTCAAAAGTTTTGGTATCAACGAAAAGGTCTTTTCACAAGGAATACACATGTGAAACATCAAAGCCCTATCTCTGACCAATCAAAAGTCATACCAGATGTTAAAGTTTTTGAAATGTAGGTCAAAGTCACGAGGTCAAAAATTTGGCATCAATAGAAAGGTCTTGTCACAAGGAATATACATGTGAAATGTCCAAGCCCTATCAATTACCATTCAAAAGTTATGCCCGATATTAAAGTTTTTGTCACGAACAGACAAACAGACGGACAGACAAAAACTATATACCAGTATGCTGTTGCATAAAAAAAATTATACACGTTCCTTCAGATGTGAAAGAAATACAAGGAGAGGGACTCCACAATCTTGTTTTACAATATTCATCCGTTCATTTGATTGGAAGGGATAATCGGATCGTCAGGGGAGTTTTTTTTTCAGTGTAATTTCATTTAAAACTCTACTTTTTATTTATTCCGCTAGTATTAATTTTCTCCTCATTCCAAATATTTATAACTTGATTTTTTTTTTTTTTTTATTCCTTTGAGTTTTTGTTTTAATTTGAATTAGAATTTTCGTCTAACCCGCGATAGATTCCTTGAGAAGAATTCATAACCCATATTCAGCTCAAGACATGAGTTTTTTTTGTTTTTTGTTTTTTTTTTAATGATCCTTTTCTTTGAATCCGGTGCCTGTGGTCCACTACAAATAACATGTCTGGGAGGGTTTGGAGCATGTGGTCCGGATTAACAAGGTGTACCCGAGCTTTCTGTATGCCAAATCATACACATTTTCTCCAAAATTTTCGAATGAGTCTACTCAAGATTTTAGGATGGAATCAGAAAACTCCGAAAAAGAGTACTCTATAAACAAGTGAAACCCCTTAGACCTCCACAATGGCTCTGTCTCGGAACTGATATAGAGATGCCTCAGACCCAGTCTATTATGAAGAGCATCCACTAACACAGGATTATACTTTAAACTGGAAAACTAACCTGAACAGCTTCTTGGGCGCCTACGGACTGCATGGAAACTATTCATGTTTCCTGGTATGGATGAAAAGGCAGCGAACACAGGCATACTGAAAGGAACAAATTGGTAATGGCGATTTAAAGGATGAAAATTATAGTATAAAAGAAAGAAGTTTTACAGATAGTTATACAAGAACTCTTGCAAATGTGCACTCTCTGTAAAGATATATTTCCACCCACAACAATAAATGACCTTGAAATCTGACCTGTGGACCCAGAAGCACTCGCTATTCGGAAAAAGGGTGTGGGTACTGGGTAGGGACTCATCCACCCCTTCTTTATTCACAAGTGGCATGTGATGAAATATAGAAAGTGAAAGAAAAAAAATACCGACGTGAGATAATAGAACACAGAAGAGAAGTACCTAGCAAGATAAAGCAGTTTGACCATAGAAACAACAATAAATGTTGTCTTGAACTAAAGGTCCTGTTGACCCCAAAATCAATTTACCATTTACCCGAATTTAGATTGAATATTGGAAATGGTTCTTCGTGTGGAAACTAATATTTCAAGTATATTTCTCCCAATTCAATTAAAACCCATAAAAATATACACCAAATTTAGTTTGAAGTGCCAGAAGGCTTCAAGCGTTCAACTGAGTTATCTCTCGGAAGCCAATATTTAATTTCTTTTTTTTCCCTATCACTGACCTTGACCTGTGACCCATTAATATACTCCATAACAATTATAGATGTTTTCCTACCCTGAAAAATATACATCCACATTTGGAATATGTTAAAACATAGGTTCATGAGAGAAATTGCCCGGAAACCAATACTTGTACAATATTTGTGCATGAGAAAGGCCTTTAATTATCTTTAATCTACTAGTATTTGTCGTTTGTCTTTTCCATTCAATAGGTATCAATATAATTATGTAAAGTTGAGTTTGGAAAGGATGATATATAATAGGTTATTGAATCAATCATTTCGAAATTGAACGTGTGGAGGAAGGTCAGACAAAGCAAATTATGATCACATGACCTTGACATCGAATATTCCTCTGTTTTCAAGACTTTCGATATTCGTATTATAAAATGTCATGTCCCTACTGTGCCTATGAAGGATTTTTTTTTTTACCTTTTGCGTTGGTTGGTCGTCTCTTGTTTGGAGTGTTTACATCCCATGCGGCCTGTTCTATGTTATCTACATTCTATGAAAAATTAGAAAAAAAGCATCAAATTAGAACGTTTATAATAAAATGGTACTCACCGTTAAACATTCCCCGAAGTCAATTATACTGACAGTCTAAGGTTTTATTACGCTGCTTACGGGGAGATTTTCAGGAAAGCAATCAATCCAATCAAAAGAATTCACTTCCTCTAACAAACTTACAAAGTTTTATTTTCCCAAATCCCCATTACGTAAATCGCCCGCGGCTTCATCACGTTAACGTTGCGTAAGACCGAGGCGGGTTCTGAATCAGATCATACAGAGCGACGGCATGCTATGGATTCTTACAGAAAACATCACTGACTGCCAGGATTTCACTGGAATGTCCCGACCATCCTTCATAGGTTTTATCATAAATCAACAAATACAAAATTTGGCTTATGTACAGATACACCGTATGTTTGAAGATTCTCTATCGTAAAATTGAAATTCTTAATACCACCTCCTGTGGAAGGTTTTCTATCCTGCGAAGGATGCACGTTCATATATTGATGCATCTACAAAAATTTATTCCGGGTAATATGCGTCGGCGATCGATCAAATCGGTAAATATTTCTGTTGCGCAATTTTGTAATATTCAATTTCATAGCTTTTTGTATGATCTGAAAGCTTCATGAAGTTGAGACGATCAGTGCTTCCCGCCCATGGATATCGCGCGCTCTAACGTACATATCCGGGCAAATTATCCTTTTTTACATTTAATAGGCTTCTCATTTTAGATTTCAAAATGTATATCAATATGTTATATATTGCAAATAGTATTATTCCCCAAAAATTGCTAGATCTCTCTACATGCGATATAGAGACTTGCTACAAGCGGAGCTGTGTTATCATAAGGGTGCGTGTGATATGGGGATATAATATCAATATTCATCCTATTTACGTCATGTCAGAGCCTCTTAGTGAGACAGTGATAACCAATATGTCACACTGACAAACAACCAACAATATTGTTAATGTTCACCTAGTATTGCTTTGTTCGTATATTGATATTCGACTTAAAATGTACAATGTGAATTAAGTGAATTAATGTTGATTTTACATATAAAAAGAAAAGGCAATACTTTTCTACACGTAATTTACAATATTTGTATTGTGTAAAATTATTATTCGAAAAAGAAACCAACCAAATAAAGAAAATAAATAAATAAATAGATAAATAAATAAATAAATAAATAAATAAATAAATAAATAAATAATAAACAAATAAATAAATAAATAACTATTCATACTCTGCTAGCATACTTAATCTATGTACGGCTATAGGGTACTGTCCTATGACATATTAAAATTAAAATTTTAAATGTCATAGGACAGTACATATTATACGATCTTTTGTGTTATCATGAATACCACATTGTCTATGATCATATTCCAGTGCCGATGACTCATGCATGTGGACATTGATATGTAAATCAAATGACATACATTCTATTGTTTAAATACATGTATATATCCAATGTCGTACACCAATACCAAACAGGTTCCTGGTGCCTATATACATTGTAAAACTACTTAGAATAAATTATTGTGAATCAAATATTTGTCCTATATTTCTGAGTAAAGGCTCCGTCGTATGAACTCAAAATACTAGTAATAGTTACAAAGTATATAATATTCATTGTAACTATATATATAATTTGATCTAATGTAGCATATGCAGGGTGTGTAGCATTAATTCTGATTCAAAGTGACATACTTGCATCATAATTTAGCATATTTAGAAAACAACACCCTCACGAAAAAAAAAAGAAATGTACTAGTACTAGTATATGTATATCAAAATATTGTATTACTATTAGTATTTCAATCTTTTTTCTATTTGAAAATAATACCATCTGCAGCCTTATAAATACGTTACCTGAGAACGGGTACGCAATAGCTGCGTTATTAATCAGATCCGATTACGGCACGACAGCGTACGTACGTCCCATATACGGGCTAAAACCTCTATAACTAAAACGCAATGTTCACTCGCTTCAAATAATCCTCAAATAAAAGAATTTTTTTCCTTGTGAGCTGATGTGAATGTTTTAAATTATCTCCACAAGGGATCGTTCATTGAGCGTTTCCCTGGGATAATTACTTTGTTATTTAGTGCACTTGCTGCACAATTAGCGCAACTGGTCCCCAACGAGGTGTAGACGTGCGGATCCTCTTCACACGGCCCAGTCTAAACATCTTCGATTGACGTTCCGTTAGAATTATCCAGCAATTGATCACAGGCTTATTTAATATGCGTCATTTATTAGCGGCTTTTGAGGCGGTGGAATTTAATTCCAGACCGGGTTCTATTAACATGCCCCTATAGGAAATATTAAAAAGATTGGTAATATCGTCTCTTGTGAGACTACAAGCGTTATGGTAATCAGAGGCAACTTCATTCAAATCGTTTGAAGTCAGAATAAAAGTTTTTTCGTAGGCTAATTTTCCTAGAAACTCTTTTGATCAAATCATCTATCATATGCTGACTATGTCCTGAATAGACCGTATCCTGGGATATTGTTAGGGTAATCAATACTGAATGTTCCCAGCATTATTTCACTGGGATATGACGCAAAAAAAAAAACAGTATCACGTGAAGAGGGAAAAGCTGATATATTGGAACCCCTATACCAAAACATTCTCAATTTCATTATTTCTGACAAAGTAAATGTATTTTCCATCAACCAGACACCCTGAGGCTCCTTGATATTTCAAATTCAGATTTGACAACATTATTTTCATGAAACTTGACAGATGAAGGTGCAAAGAGCGCATCATGTAATCCTCAATATGTAGGTGTTAGTAGACCTCTCGGTATGTCTGTCTGACTGACTTCCATTTTCAGTTTTTCCCGACACTTTTTGTTCAATGGATAAAAATGTCGAAACGAAATTACTATTTTTCCAAATAAAGTGCGCCTTAAGTCCATTTTTGGTGGTTTGTTTATTTTTCAAGGAATTTCTGGAACAAGCTGGCGCTGAAGTGAAACCCTGACCAACGTGCAATCATAGTCGAGCTTTGATTTCTTTTATTTTACATGTGAAGGTATACATTCGTTTGTGGTTGGTTAGAAATGGAAAGGGAGCATGAATCACCCAAAGTAAGATAAAAACACAAGTTGGTCCGTATTCATTGCTGGCGCCTTGATGATAATATAGAAAAAATATCAACAAAAACGGCTCGGTTCATCCCATGGGACCTGTAAAACTACCCAGCTCCACAGACATATGTATCATATCTCTACCCAGCTCCACAGACATATGTATCATATCAGCTCCACAGACATATGTATCGTATCTCTTGATGATCACGAAGAAAGAAACGAACGATTGAAAAACACGAAATTATTTGTAAAACTTATATACCCTTGCTACATCAGTTTAAATGAAAGCCTATTAATGTGACCTTCTTGTCCTATGACTTTGCAAGGATTCATATACGGTATACCGGATTACAAGTAAAAGATTCTGAGTTATCATCCTTTTTTATCAATAATTTTCGCCATGTAAGCTAAGTTTGTGTTTGACCATCTCTTGACATGGTAACCGCACCACCCATTAACTAAAAAAGGCTTTGACAAGCATGGAATTAGGCATTTTCTGGTATAAGATGTACGGAATCCCTAGTATCTACTTCCTGCAAGAACTATGGTCAAATTCTTTGTAGCGCTTGCAATGGTCGAAAACGTATCAGCCAATCAAAATCATCGACCAACATCTTGTTCGACAAATACAAACTCGGTCAAAGGTCCTGAACAGTTGCTTCAAGTCAAGTGTTGCGAAATGCTGTTCGGTGCTTGCATCGAAAAAGAAAATGCGTCGGCTAACAATACCCATGTAGATCATTTTGTTTATTGATACGATTAAGGGATTTTGATTAAACTTGATTGCTCTATTGACTATGATGTCTTCCTTCTATTGTGTACATAGAAATTTCTATATATTGCCCACAGAGACGTGGACTTCTTAACTTCAAAACCAGAATCGAATCATTCTCTCCTATAAATGGTCTTCTATTGCGTTTACATGACTATTGCTAATTCCTATTGTCACTTTGACCTTGAAAAGCAATATGTTCGATTTTCCCCTGTTTTCTAGCATTTTTTTTTTAATTCTACATTGTTTAAGTTTGTCTCCTATTGTGTTCTGAAAAGTTTTTTTTTGTATGCATTTTACTGTTCATTGTGATCCTGGTGTTCATTCTTCTTTTTCTAGGTTCCGTGCATGACTCCAAGGGAATTTTTTGTTGATGGCCGATGATTTGTTGATGTTTCTACGAGATAAAGATTGCCTTCTGTTTTGTTCACAAGACGTCCTAGTGACGATATCTCTTGTTTCAGAGACATATAAAAAACTTCAGTGAACGAAATATAAACCAAACTGACTTCATTTCCAAATAGATTTAGGTTATGGCATTGCTTTGAGTCGTATGTATAGGAAGCATAAAGATGTAAAAAAAAATCTACACTTAACAAAATAGAATTGAAAAAAAAAATAAAAACAAACATTTTGGTAAAAATGGTACAACGTTTACTTGGATTTCTAATTACGCCAAATATCGATTTCTTGTTAAGTCTTTTTGAGCATATAAAATTGCTGACAGTTACTTAATTGTTAGTAAATTGAAATGTCAATGTACCGTTTTCTAAATTACACCATCCAGTCAGATAATATCATGATTAAAGGAACCGGATCAATCACAGTATCCTCATCTTCATTGAGAATAGAACGAGCTAATATTTGTCAATGTCGCATTTGTTTTCACAAGGAATTGATTTTGGAGCGGAAAAAATCACGCGAACAATACATCAGAGGAATATGTAGATGTAGAGATATGGGTCTATTTGTTGAATTCTCGTCAGAGAGAGAGAGAGAGAGAGAGAGAGAGAGAGAGAGAGAGGATTCCTGATAGTTGTAACTAAAGCTGTGAAAAATGATACCCTGAGACGGCATAAAAGAAAAAGGATTTTTCCTGAATTTCTGATACAAGGTCAAGGTCAATAATTCTGCAGCCTGTTTCACAAAAATACACCGCTAAAGACGGTATGGCGGGATTGCAAAGTAAGTTTTTGTCACTAACTGGGTTAAGGTCACTCAGTCAAATATTACATCATAAACTGAAAGGTCTTGTCAGAGGCAACCTACATCAGTACATGTATAATATAAAGTTTCTACTGCATACAGTTCCTTAGATTTGCTTCAACCAGAAACTTTAACCAAAATCTTTAACTAGGTCAAAGTCCAAGGTCAAGATCACCAGGTCAAATGTTACGGCATAAATTGAGAGTTCTTGTCATGGGCAACCTACATGTATAATATTATGTTTCTACTGCGTATAGTTCCTGTGAGTTTGTTTCAACCAGAAACTTTAAGCAAAATGTTGACGACAGACAGAAAGACAGACGGACATCGTCAATCGATATACCTGAATTGCTTTGCAATCCGGCCAGAAATTCTTCGGCACCATTTCAGCAACATTTTCGTAACTATTGATTGCTTAGTTCTCCTTATACCCGGTATGCTAAAAAATGCAATGTTTTGTAACTGAATTTTTATTATGTATATTTAGAATTGATATTGGAACACATAATTCAATCTAAATACATATAGCAAAATATTTTAACCTTTTATTCAATAATGAAAGTTAAGAAAATTCCAGAAAATTTTCGAATGATTTTTTTGTGAAACTGGACACTGGTACTTGAAGAAAATGTTTTCACAAACAAATTCCGTCTTTTCGATTTTACAGGCCTACGTTCGATTTGTGCAGGTATCTGACGTAAAAGCATTGTGACGTCATTAATTTCCTTTGAAAACGTCATATATTTACCCCTGTTTTCCTGAATTTCATGCCGGTTTCCATAGAATTTGATGACGTCACAATGCATTGACGTCAGATACCTGCACAAATGGGAAGTAACTCGCTATTTCGAAAAGACCGAATTACGACCAATGAGAACGTTTCGAAACTAAAATTTTCCGACGTCATGCATGAGGTTAAAAATAATTTGATTATCATTGGACAGATGTAATATATGGAAACCCTAAAAGTCAAGGTTTGTTATCATTGGACAAAACCCTATCATTAGCAAGTAATGCAAGTTACCATTAAACAGACGGAAAGACGTACATCGGACGAAAAATACCTTTGTATTTCTCTCAGAGACCACTGTTGGTATTGAACACGGCTTTCAATGAAAGAAAATGTTATTGTTCATTTCAAAAACGCATGTGTTGCATTTTTTTAAGAGATGCATTGTGGGACAGGATAAAGAAGTGTGTGTTCCGAACTCCCCGGTCGAGCTCCCTCCTGAAGTTTTGGGGCCTCTGCGTTTTACGGCCTTGTTTGTGTGTGGTCATCTAACAGTAAGGAGGTTGTCTAACACCATAATTGTACGTTCTTCGAGACCCCTGGATCATCGGAAAAGTGGGAGGGTTATGCGCACGTAATCCATCATAACCACACCGTCTGCTACTGACGTGGCAAATGTAAGTCGGCATCAATTGTCCATTGGTCTCATTGGTTTGTGTGTAGTCATTTATGTTTGATGTTTCTATGTGCTTTGGCGTTCATTGTCTACTCTGTGTTTTGTGCATTGGGTGTTTTTAAGTTCTGCTGTGGGTGCTGCAACCGAGTATTGTTGGAGATCCCCTCCTTTCTTTCGTTTGTCATATCTCGGTCATTTTCAGTGATGACTAGTATAACAATTGACAGATCTACTGAAATGCCAAAAGCAGGCCGTTGGAATACTTTAGAGGTAAACGATTTACCATATCCAACAAGTCTCCGAATAAACATGCAGGACTATTCTCCAAGAAATGATAAATCTCCCTTAAACGTACGCTGAGGAATACAATGGTTATAATCATTGGTTGGGAGCCCGCAGTACAATAAAGACAGATTCTCATCTGTGTAAATTACATTCCTGGCCCCATAAACTACACAATAAAGACAATTTGATAATGCCTTTTCCATTCTGACAGATAACTTGCATTTAGCGAATTCCAAAAAGAACATGCCAACTTCAAACGACCGCGGAGGGGCAATTCCTGAAATAGCATTAAGCGGCTTTTGTGAAATCGCTGCACTTAAATTGTAGCGTCACAACTTACCGGATAACGCAAACGGACATCTAACGGATGGATAAATTGCCGAAATCAAGAATTGACACTGCCTCTGTTCGAGGATCTCGCGACTAGTATGAACGGATACCGGAGTACCGGAGATCTACAGGAAAAGTAACGGACATGTAACAGACTTCACCGTAGGAGTAACGGAGAAGCAAAGGATAAAACGGAAATGCAACGTGTAAGAACCGGACAAAACGGAAGATGAACGGAAGATGAACGTAAATCCGTTACTCGTCCGTTGGTCTGAGATAGGTGTCTGTTACATCTCCGTTTTATCCGTTTCGCGTCCGGTAGATGTCCGTTCGTGACTCGAGTCTACAGGACATCAACGGACACCTAACGGATATCAATGGACACATACCGGACAACTACCGGAGATGAAACGGGCGGTTAACGTACAAAACGGATACCAACGTACAAAAATGTACATGTAACGTTTAAGTAATGGACGCACAAGTCTGCTCTGCCCGGTGGCAAGACCAACGGACATCGCCGGAAGAGTAACGGATAAAATGGAGATGTAACGGACGACTAACGGATGCGAACGGAGACCAACGGATTGAAAACTTTGATATCCGTTACTTGTCCGTTCGCCTTATCCGACTAGGTGCGACGGAGGTATTAGGCTGAAATCTATTAGGTTTTGCAACGAGACAATACATCTACGTCGAAGGAGCCCCCCCCCCCCCCCCCCCCCCCCAAGGTCAATGCAGAGTTCAGTTTGATTCAATTTGATGGGACGGGTTGATGTCCCATACAAGGTTCACCACCGCAGTTTAAACACATCAGATGAGAAATATATCATATTAATGGGAAAATATCGGCATTTACTTGGACATTACGATTACTGTTTCTATATAAATGATGACATAGTTATTGCTTCGACTCTGCCTCTTCGATTTTGTGCCATATTCATTTATAGTTAGTGAATGGGAAGAGGACATTGAAATCATAAACTTATTATAGGTTTCCTGGAAACGTATAGAGTTTGTCTGACATCATTTATGCTCAAAACACATGGGGATCAGATCCAGACTGTACAAACTAAAAACTTAATCAGAAATATCGAAAACCTTATACATTATTGAGAATGCCAACAAAAAAACCAACTTGACTATCCCAACAAGTAATTTTATCGCATAACAAATACATATTACACTGTACATGTATAGTCTGAATTCAGTTGTATATCATAACACAATATACACTCATATTGATAAAAAACGTACATTTTCATATATTCCAACAGAAGTACCTATACAAGGGGATTGTACCTATACGATGGGGATCGATTTCAGAAGTTTGTTTTCTCCCCTTTGTTCATCATCAGTTCTGGCCACAAATCATTCTGTGACTGATATTTTACGTAACAAAAATAAAGTAATTCCCTAATCAGGCCATTGCAGGCTTACAGCATACCAGCTTACGCCTTGGGCATATTTTTACTGTATTGTAACTGCTCAGTCCAATGATAATAATTAAATTTCTGAAAGTGCCAACGTCTCCCGAGAGAATCCAACACACGCTCTATAATGCAATAAAATAATGTTTTTCAGCTTGCCAGTTTGTTTGCTAATGATATTGTAAGCTACAGACGTAATTCCCTAGGGAACTGGGACATGTTGTTAGAATTGAATTAAGGATATCGATTTTACCAGAAATTGCATTAATATCATCATTTGATGATTGTACCACACTCATCAAATGCAAAATAAAATGAACTTATATCACACCAAATATGCCAAGTCGAAACACCATATTTATTTCTACAAAATTATATTTAGCGATACAAAAACCTTTGTGCAAGATTTTTGTATAGTACACGTATTTATCTTAAGGAAATAATTCGACTTTCGTACCTTTGGACATAACATTGACGTATGCTACAACTTGCACTTGCATCAACGATAAATTTGTGTTGTGCAGCATCCGATGCATGGGTTCCCCTCAGCATCCCAAGATGAATCACTTGTGCAAGTTTGGTTACTGTAGTATCAGTACTTTGCAAAATACTGAGCTACCCAAACTTCTTAACAAGACGCGGACGGGGACGCGGGGCATAACATACGCTGACTCAACTTCGTCGAGGTGAGCTAAAAATGTGTCAGCCAAGTTTGTTGACTGCTGGGTATGAAAAACAAACTTTGCAGAGGACCGTGACGATAGACGACAGATGGCCAGACGATAGATGGGGGGGCTATGGCAATAGCTCACTTGAACTCTATCAGACCAAATATCTAACTGCTGGTTTTTCCAATTTTGATGACAAGAAACCTTTTTTTTTTTCATATTCTTCATTTTTCATATTATCATTAAAATTTTTGGACATTCATAGAACATTTTTAATTGTTATGCCTTGTAAAATACTCTCTACATGTGAGTAGGACTTAAGTGAGGAATGTTGAAAAAATGTATGCACCAGCATGCATACCGACACAATCTCACTGTAACATCTCAACACTCTGGATACTCATACCTGTCAACTCTCCCTCTTTTGGAAGGAGTCTCCTTCTTTTGGGCCTTATCTCCCTCCAAAATTACAATCTCCCTCTTTTGGGCCACATCTCCCACTCTTATCCCTTTTCCCAAGAAAAAGAATACATTGTATTGAATTTTTCAACAAAAATGAATTGGTGTCGGCAAAGTGTCCGCCAAGTACACTGATAGCCTCATATGTAGTCATTGTTTATACATTTTCTTAGAGTGTTAGCATTCCATTCCATAAAATTGTTCAAAAGATAGTTCCCTCCAAATATCGCAAAATTAGTTCACATATAATCTCCCTCTTTTTCAACTAGCGAGGAGAATTTCAAAGTTGGCAGGTATGAATACTTATATTTCAAATCTTTACATTATTTCTAACAATTATACTTATAATAATATACATGTACAGGGAACACAATACCTGTTATATGAACATTTTACTTATAGCACATACAATAGGGATTGCATTATTATCAAGTTATGTCTATCTGGTAACATCCATGACTAGAATATCTGTTCACGACTCTTTGGTTTTGCCATGAAATTTCATGGAGTAACATGTAGAGACTCGAAGACTTAAAAATATCATTGACAAGGACATGTTATATGGCACACAATAACATGTAAACACCTGACATCTAACACACAGGAAACAATTAACATCAGGAATGGGACTGTGAAGTTTGTATCATATCTGTATCTACACTTGGTCCACATAAATCGTAGGGTTCTATATCACCATTTGATATTGCACTATTACCCGACATCGTAGAATGTTCCAAAGACTTAGTACTACCTTTACTTAATTGTAAATCTTTAGATTCAACATCTGGTAGATTGCTAAATCCATTTTGTTCATGCTGAAAGTTTGAACTAGAAGTCCTTTGTAGAGAGTTTGTAAAGCCGTCCACATCTACAGTCTTATCCTTCTGAGTACACTTGTCCTCTATTGCACACATATCATCAAAATTATTGAACACATCCAGCCTTTCTGACGGTGGATTTGCCACTTTGAAGAAGTTATCCTCAGTGGGATTAAACAATTCCTCCCCCTCATACTCCCTCCGTACATCTTGTAGGAATCTGTCTGTCTGGTCCATTGTACTATAGTTACCAGAGTTTCTGACCCCTACATCTGTACTGTCCATATAGCGTGCGTCATAGCTATCAGGTAGACTGACTCTACCCATGGAGGTAATAGAACTCTGGGTGTCTGTCTTATCAAAGTCACTGAACACTTTCTCCTTCCCTTCACTGCCTGACAAATACAACCTTCCTGCTGACGGCATATCTCTGAATACAAACATAAATTTATGATTTTTTTTTTTGCAGAACTTTTTTCCGAGGTAAGTTATACAAAAATTTTGATCAACAGGCTTTGGGTAGTAAGTT
Source organism: Pinctada fucata (assembly GCA_028142955.1). Classification (NCBI taxonomy): domain Eukaryota; kingdom Metazoa; phylum Mollusca; class Bivalvia; order Pterioida; family Pteriidae; genus Pinctada; species Pinctada fucata. The sequence continues at coordinate 59,155,344 of AP027105.1, forward strand.
ACATCAGAAATACATAAGTAGGTCAAACTCATAGGTCAAGGTAACAAGGTCAAAAATTTTGGTATCCATGGAAAGGTTATGCCACAAGGAATATGCACAATTTTTTTATAACTTTTAACCACAAACGAAGCTATTGTGGTAGAAAACTAACTTGACCAGTTGGAGCTTATTTTCACCTTGTCATCAGGAGAGTTCAATTCTGTCAAAGTGACAAGCTATGCAAAATTACAGGTCAGGAGTATCTTCTCTCATTGATTTGATGAATACATAAAATTTAATTGACTCCCTTCAATCGCTTGATTGAATTAGCTCCCCCGATCAGGTCACTTTGCTACGACAACATGTGTGAATGATGTTTGTACTTACACTTTGATTCCTAATCGCAGCTCCATCATAGTTTTGATATTCTGCAGAGTAGTCCTTAAGTCCGTAGTCCCCAGCCCTAAGTAAAATCTCATCTGTAACGGTTTACAAAAACTTCTTTAAGAGTAGTCCCATGGAATAGCTTGTAAAGTCACATGGAATGGTTTGTAAAGAGTGAAAAATCAAGTGGAATAGTTTGTGAAGAGCTTTAAATCACATGAAAGTCGGAAATCAATATTTTACTACATATACACATACCTGACTGATATTCTTATTCAGCAGAAAAACTCCATAGTTAAACTGAAATCTTTCTTTTCCTTTTGAGTAGAGAGGAAATCTGTTACAAAGATTAACAATCGTAAGAAAACTTTTTATATAGAAGTACTTGTATTATGCTTTTATTGAGCTACCACTGAGAAATTTCAAGTACATATGTAATATGATATACTTTTTGTTTGCCTGTTTTTAGTTTAGTTAAGTTGAAAAAACCATACTAGCCACATTTTTTTTGCAGTAAAATCATGAAGTTTTATATTAACAAAAATTTGGTTATACGGTAACGATGATTCAAAATTTTGCACCAACATTACGTAACATTCTACACAAATATGCAATATAAAGGAACAAAAGACATCAAGGCATTCAGAGCCAATGATAAATAGCATTTATTAAGGATAACATTTTTAAACTTACTCTCTATCTTTATCAGCAAGTTTTGTGTGAATGTGATCACGAATGAGTGAGCGTGATACACGATGCACCATGGGATATCGTAGCGGAATGTCTAATATGTGTGACATCATAAGCACCATATGACATGTGTAGCCAAGAGAAATCGCTATCGTCGTCTCATCATGACCTGATGTTCAAAATATTGGTAAAGGTTATGAAATTATTTACAACAGAATGAGTCTTGTGTATTGTCTATAAATCTTATTGATTTACATTAATCCGAAGGATAGACATAGTTAAACCAGTGGTGGTGGGGTGGTAGAAAGAGGACAGATTTGCATCCTGGAACAAGTTAATTATCACACACAGATTAAGCTTCAAAAATATTTAAATCAAGAGAGTCTTATTACATAGAGTGTTGAGCATCTGTGAATTTAACAATTAACTGTAGCTTCAACCCAATATTCATGTCTTATTGAAAAAAAAGGAACACGGACAGTAAAATAGGCAGAGAGGAAACTTATAGCCTAATAACACAAATAAAATTGACTAAAAATACAGAGGGTTGGTTTACCTTGGAAATCTTCAGAGTTTGGGAGTTTGACTCTGCAAATATAGAAACTATTGTCTTTACTCTGAAAAAGAAATAAACAGATGCCTTAGAAAACTAGTGCACTGAGATGTGATCATATTTTATTGTACAAATATACATGAGCATACAAGAACTTGTATTCTTCTTTTATTATTATTTTTTTTTTGCCTAAGAGAACTTATGAAGTGAAAATTTATCAAGCATGTACAAAGTACTTGATCTAACAAGTACATGTATACATGTATCATGCAAGAAATTCGACTTTTTCTTTTCTTTCTATCCTTCCTTTTTGGTAATCTTGTCTTTCTTGTTCTTTGCAACATATATTTTTATTGAAGGAGAACGTTCTTTTAAATTTCTTACTTCAGAAATAGGATAGATATAGGTGGCCAACTCAGACAAGAGTTGCTTCCTCCTGATCGCAAGCTGAGCATTTTCTTTGATTAAATTTTCTCTGCAAATGAAAAGAAAGGTTATACTAATATCAAAACATTATTTTATGAACTGACTTAATAGAAGGTGAATTGGGAAATGAGACTGATACATCCATCATTAAAACAATAACTCTTACTGTGTAATTGTGTCAAAAATACATATAAGTGAATTTTATAGACTTTCTGTCTTCGTTTGTATAATTTCATAGGATCCGTGACCATCACCTAAGACTTAATTCATTGCTACACTGTGTTATTTATCTCTGGTAATGAAATTTGAAGCTCAGTTCCATGGAGACAAACAATAGATTGTGCATGCAACAGAGATGTCATTTAATTGGTATATGACGTTTTGTATGGAATTGTGTTTCATTTGTTCTGCGAAAACTTCTTATAACAATCAAATAACGTTACAGGTATATAAGCTATCTATTGCTTATCTCCCACAACTGAAATATAAATTCTGTACTGCAAATTATGTGTAAGGGTCTATAGTAATTTAGTGTACATCACATGTTATATTACCTTGTTTGGTTGTAAAACTTCCTCTTTTCTCTCAATTCTTGTTTTTCTCTGTTTAATTTTTCATTCTTTTCATCAAATTCTGACTCTGAATAAAATTACAATTAGGGATCTTAAAAAAAATGCTGCTAATTAAGAATACATTTAAATGTACATGTAACAGAAGATTTTCAAAAACAAAAATCGAAAAAATATAAAGGAACCAGAATGTATGTGAAGTTTACAGAACAAAAAGAAATAAAGATGAAGCACTCATACGTTTATTATCATTGGCAGATTTTTTCTTATCGTATGCATCTTTTGTTTGTTGAATGAGAGTGGTCTGCCATTCTACTTCATTCCTCAATTGACCTCGCTTCAGTAAAAGATCTTCTCGCAGGGCCAGCTTCCTGGATTTCTCTTGTGATGATAGAAGTCTATCGTCTATTGAATGATGTACCCTGTTTACAGAGGCTTGTGTTTGCTTTATAGCTCTCAAGACTGTGTAAATTCTGAAAACAAAAAACATCACTACTTATTGAATATACTCAAGAAATCAGATTTTATAATTTTAATTTCAATACTCAGCAAAATTTTATTACCGGTATTTCTGTACATCAAAAGACATAAACATAAAAGAGAATAGGCATTACCTGGACAAGGAACTTGTTGTGTAGGAGTTTCTGGTCGAAGAGGACTCTACTTTGATCACATGATGGTTTCCATTGGAGGCAGAATTTTCTGTTGGCTGATTGAATAGAACATAAAAAAATCTCACACACTAAAAAAGGTATAGTTGGATTACGAAGCTTAATTTAAGCTGATGTAGGTCAGATGCAGCATCTGATGCATTCGTCAACTAAAGTATCCTAAAAATAAAGCCTGTGTTTGTGAAACACGAATGCCCCCGGTGGCATCTTTGTTAGTATAAACTTCATTTTCTGTTAAGTATGTGAGAGGTCAAGGTCAACAATTTTGGTATCAATGGAAAGGTCTTGTCTTAAGGAACACACATGTGAAATATGAAAGCCTATCACTTACCATTCAAAAGTTATGCCCAATATTAAAGTTTTTGAAAAGTAGGTCAAATGTCAAGGTCATATGGTCAAAAATTTTGGTAACAATGGAAAGGTCTTATCACAAGGAATACACATACGAAATATGAAAGCTCTATCACCTTCAATTCAAAAGTTATGCCCAATGTTAAAGTTTTTTTTCAGACAGACAAACAAACAGATGGACAGGCCAAAAACTATATGCCCCCAAATCTGTGATTCCAGGGGCATAAAAAAACACTGACTTGAGTTTGATGACTGTGTAATTAGAACTTTGTCCAATACTACAAGTGAGCTACCAAAATATTCTTAATAAAACACCGCTAAAGACGGTATGGCCGGATTGCAAAGTAAGTTTTTGTCACCAACTGGGTCAAGGTCAATAGGTCAAATAATACAGCATAAATTGAATGGTTTTGTCAGAGGCAACCTACATGTATAAAATAAAGTTTCTACTGCATACAGTTCCATAGATTTTGCTTAAACCAGGAACTTTAACCAAAATCCTTAACTAGGTCAAAGTCCAAGGTCAAGGTCACTAGGTCAAATGTTACGGCATAAATTGAAAGGTCTTGTCATGGGCGAGCTTCATTAATAATATAAAGTTTCTACTGCATACAGTACCATAGATTTTGCATAAACCAGGCACTTTAAGCAAAATCTTTGCGTAGGTCAAAGTCGAAGGTCAAGGTCACTAGGTCAAATGTTACGGCATAAATTGAAAGGTCTTGTCATGGGCAAGCTTCATGTATAATATAAAGTTTCTACTGCATATAGTTACTTAGATTTTGCCTCAACCAGCAACTTTAACCAAAATCTTTAACTAGGTCAAAGTCCAAGGTCAAGGTCACTAGGTCAAATGTTACGGCATAAATTGAAAGGTCTTGTCATGGGCAAGCTTCATGTATAATATAAAGTTTCTACTGCATATAGTTACTTAGATTTTGCCTCAACCAGAAACTTTAACCAAAATCTTTAACTAGGTCAAAGTCCAAGGTCAAGGTCACTAGTTCAAATGTTACGGCATAAATTGAAAGGTCTTGTCATGGGCAAGCTTCATGTATAATATAAAGTTTCTACTGCATATAGTTACTTAGATTTTGCCTTAACCAGCAACTTTAACCAAAATCTTTAACTAGGTCAAAGTCCAAGGTCAAGGTCACTAGGTCAAATGTTACGGCATAAATTGAAAGGTCTTGTCATGGGCAAGCTTCATGTATAATATAAAGTTTCTACTGCATATAGTTACTTAGATTTTGCCTCAACCAGAAACTTTAACCAAAATCTTTAACTAGGTCAAAGTCCAAGGTCAAGGTCACTAGTTCAAATGTTACAGCATAAATTGAAAGGTCTTGTCATGGGCAAGCTTCATGTATAATATAAAGTTTCTACTGCATATAGTTACTTAGATTTTGCCTCAACCAGCAACTTTAACCAAAATCTTTAACTAGGTCAAAGTCCAAGGTCAAGGTCACTAGGTCAAATGTTACGGCATAAATTGAAAGGTCTTGTCATGGGCAAGCTTCATGTATAATATAAAGTTTCTACTGCATATAGTTACTTAGATTTTGCCTCAACCAGAAACCTTAACCAAAATGTTGACGGCAGACGGACGGACGGACAGACGGACAGACGGACAGACAGACAGACAGACGGACGGACGGACATCGTCAATCTATAGACCGGAATTGCTTTGCAATCCGGCCAACAAATTTAGTAAAGCCAAATATCATGAATATTTAGGTCAGATGAAGCTTGGGGCCATTTCACCATACTAAGATGATTTGTTGGAAGGGGTGTAATAACATATCAATACATCGATATATTGCGATATTTAAAAGATTTGTATTGTATTGCGATACAAAATGCGTATTGCAATACATCACACCCTTATAGATTATATGAATGAATAATAGAATCACTTCGATTTTAATCACTTTAATTGAAAACAAGCGACCTATAATGAATTATGACAAAAGCAATCAAAAGGATTCAAAGACTTGTTTGTGTTTCTCACAAGCAAATGACATTGACTATGTGAAATCCAATCAGAAAATATGAACAGTACGGACAAACATGCACAGAGAAACCTGAATTTTACATTAAAACATAGAGCCATAAGAGATGACAAATCGACGGCAACATTGTCACATGACCAGCATCTGTTCCTATATTGCACAAAATATTTCCAGATGCATCACCCACACAAGTTTGGTTCATAAAGAAATTGAGGAAGGCTGGAAACGAAGATTCTAATTTTACCTTACCAGGTCTATCAAGCTTGAAAGATAGGTCAGATGCAGCACCTGTCAAGTGCATTGCAGTAAGCATCCTCAGATGCATCATCCACACAAGTTTTTTTATTGATCTAAGAATTAAAATAGGCCAGAAATGGACCTGCCCCATTTTACTTAATCTGATTGCTCAAGCCTAAAATGTGGTTTAGATGCAGCATCTGTATCATGCATTGCATGAAGCATCCTCAGATGCATCATAGACACAAGTTTGGTTGATGTAAGACTTATAGTAAGGTGGGAATGGACCTGTCCCATTTTACCCAACCTGCTCACTCAAGTGTGAAATGTGGGTCAGATGCAGCATCCATACCAAGCATTGTAGTGAGCAACCTTAGATGCATCATCCATGCAAGTTTGGTTGATGTAGGACTTATAGTTTGGTGGGAATGTACCTGTCCCCTTTTGCTTAACCTGTAGTGTGGATGCCGACGACGGGGCGAAAGCATAAGCCATCCTCTACTTCGTCGAGGTGAGCTGAAAATGAGAAGAAACTGTTTCTGTTTCACAAAACAGCTAATAAAATATCACAATTTATTTTGCCACGGACTAGTTCGAACCGATGAGAGCGTAAATCATGTCACTTGCACGCTGTCTAAATTTCTATGGACTGTCAGCAATTCCCGTATAAATGAATTCGCATGTAAAAGGAGTCGTGAAACGCCAATTTTCTGCAACAAAAAATGGAGAGTTTGGTCCTCGACAAAATAAAACAGTTATTAGGTTTGTTACTGACCTGCCACAGAGATATGTCGGGTTGATCAAGCCAAAAAAAGGCTCGGCTACGCCTCACCTTCTATGGATTTGATCAACCCGACAAATCTCTGTAGACGGTCAGTAACAAACCTAATACAGTTTACTCTCGATTACTCAAACTCGGTTAACTCGAATTTCCGCTTATCTCGAACTGTTTTTAAAAGTCCCGATTCTCTTTCATTGGTTTCTATGCATTTTTAAACCTGATAACTCGAATTCCGATAACTCGAACTTATCGTTAAGTCGAACTAATTGTTAAGTCCCATAAGTCATTTTACATTGAAAATTTACCTCAATATCTCGAACCACAAATTAATTTCAATTCTTAAACAAAAACCAATTCCTTATAAGAAATCAGAAGATGGATAATTGATATTTTCTTCTCATGGAGTCGTTATTACAAACATTAAATCTAGATTGGTCACTAAAATTGGACAACACAAAAGTTTGTGAACGGTAATTGAGAAAGGGAAATAAGTCTTTTGAAAAATAGATTGCTGATCATGTACTCAATAAGTCGAACTCCTGATAAGTCGAACTATTTCTGATGGTCCCTTGAAGTTCGAGTTATCGAGAGTAGACTGTTACTAATAATATCACAATTCACCTTTGGTGTATCATTTCACCCCTATTTATTTGTACAAGTTTGGTTACTGTTGTACATGTATCAGCACTTTTAAAGTTTTTAAATTGTTCTTACCACTTCAGATTCTGGAGCACGGAAGTACTTATCAAACATTCCAAATATCACAGTATTAGCAGTGTACTTCATGCCTGTATCCTGTAACTGCAAAACAAAATCGAAAAATTAAATCACCTAGATCTATTATATTATGCTACATGCTAAACATGTCATATTTTTTCTTCTAAAAAGAGATAGCTACAAAGATTTTCAAAAATCTTTTTCACTCCATTCTAATTTTTGTCTTCTTGTCTTCAGTCTATACATTCTAAAATTCTTTTCTTTTCCCAGTTTTAACTTTGCCTAACTTTAATTTTTGCCACTTTTAAAAGGCAACCTGTTCTGTCTTCATAAATTTTACAGCATCTTTCTTCAAAGTCACTGATAATTCTAACATTTAACACAGTCCTTGAGAGAGGGGTAAAGGCTAATGTTTCCAATACCTTGTCTGCATGAAAGACTAGTGCCGTTAAATTTACATCCCAATCCAAGAGGAGTCTACAGGAATCATTTTGCCCTACCCAAACTCTTAACTGCACAGCTGGAACTTCGTTAAGGTCATTTTTATTACTGTAAGTCGCTTATCTTACCTTAAGAATGTATCTGTTCAATTTCCATTTTTTCAACAAATAAACAATAAAATTGTTAAAAAAAAATTCTCCATTGAATCGACAAGATACATTTACATGTGAAATATTCAAGGGTTAACATACAGTACTTTTCTTACTGCCATAATACTTAATATGTTAAAGGTCACTTTAATGCTGAAGTTCAACCTTATTTCTAATCACCAGGAAAGAGCTTAAAATGACAGATAAATGTGTAATCTATTTCAAGAAAGGATACTTTGAGCTTTGGTATTGATATCAGCGTCATATTGACTCATGTCAAAACTCTGCCAGGTTGGATTCTGTAAGTAAAATAATGAAAGTTTCAGACAAAATAAAAGACGTGCATGTGAAACACAAATGCCCCCATTGGCATCTTTTTGTTAGTAAAACTGCTACAAAGTCAAACTCCAAGGTCAAGGGCACAAGGTCAAAAGTTTTGGTATCCATGGAAAGGTCTTGTCACAATGAATACCGTACACGTGAAATATGAAAGCCCTATTCCCTTACCTATCAAAAGTGATGACCAAGGTTAAAGTGTTTTAAAAGTAGGTCAAACTCGAAGGTCAAAGTAAAAAATTTTGGTATCCATGGAAAGGTCTTGTCACAATGAATACGCATGTTAAATATGAAAGCCCTATCACTTACCATTAAAATGTTATGACAAAGATTTTAGCAGACAAACAGGGAAATAGACAAGTGGACAGGACAAAAACTATATGCCTCAAATCTCTGATTACAGGGGCAAATACTTTACATAAATACTTTCGGAATATATTCTTACTTTTTAATGATGACAAATACATGCTTTTGTTTCAAAGTAATTCCACAATCTATGAGTTAAACTTTTGTAGTAACATACACAAGTACCATGTTAAACTCATAGTATACTTACTAAAGATCCTGTAATCTTCTCACTCTTATAGAAAGCTAAAACAGATAAAATATCATGTATTAAGGTTTTAGAAGCATACTAATCTGCTTCTGTTTGTATACAGAAATGTTGAAAAATACTGTAAACATGGTTATTTTCGCTGAGGGAAATATTCCCTTTAAATTATAAATATCTCTGCTACTGTAAGAATGCGGCAGAGTTATTTTTGCTTGAAGGAAATTTTCTGTGAATTCCCTTGACTCGTGAAATACGTGAAAATTACCCCCATGCGAAAATTTCCACGTTTACAGTAACAGGAAGTTTGCCAAGATCACACCTTGGAATTGTTCGGTACAATATACCGGTATTCTCATGGTGAGTTGAATGAAAAATAACTTAATTTCATTTGAAATATCAAAAAACAGAATTCCCTCAAGTATGACTTTTTTTCTTATATGGCTACCTGAATTACATTTTGAATATGAAGTAAGAAAATCTTTGACAAATAATAATACATGTAGTTACATGTAATCATATGCAAATTATAAATACAAAATTTGCATCCCTAATACATTATATACATGTACTGGTCATACACAGAGGCAAACTCCAGGCAGCTAAAGTTTATGTTCCGTTACCCTACTCTTCAACATCACTGCCACAGACTTGCCGCCATAAAGCATATCTTAACATAACGCTGCTATGACGTCATAGTTACTTTATGCCAGGATTCTTGCCATTTCTTGAAGTCTGCGGCAGAGATTGTTTGACTGTAAGGAGGAGACAACTCTGTTCGGAGAATGACACAGAGGAACAGTGTCTGTGGTCATACATACAACTCAGACACGTCACTCGCTTGCTCATATTCATGAAATACGAATTGACCTTGACCTTGATTTTATAATCATCATGACCAGTTCAGTGAGTCATTATAACAAAATTTTAACTTTTGATATGATGTGTAACAAACTGTGACCTAGACCTTTATAATCACAATTTTGACCTTTGGTTATGATGATGAAGTAGGGGTACCACATTAAATTATTTCAGCTTCTTTGAGTCATTTTGGCTTGAAGTATATCACCGACGTGGATTCATTATCCAAAACATGCATGTCTGATGCCTCACATTTGGAAAAATTTCCCAGAAGGCTGCTCCCTGGCAACGGAGTGAGAAACTTTATTTTTCATCAGTTGTTACATTGAAATATGCAGGGATAATTTTGGGCGGTGAATATCAAATTGAGAGAATCTCTCACAATTTTTACAATTCTCTCTTAGAAATTCTTGATTTTGACAGATTCTCTCATAAAAAATGGTTAAAAACATCAAATTCTCTCATCAAAGGAAACTGCGAAAATAATCCCTGAATGTGGACTGGAAGTGATAGTATGTCATATTGAGAACTCAATTTACAAACAATTTGATCTTGAAGAAGTACCAGACAACAAGGTTATGGTCAACAGCATATACCCTAAAAATTATAGTAAAAAGGTAACCACCAAGCATATCATATGAACATTTTGATAACTGAATATTGATGACTCAAAGGTTATGATCATTACAAAAAAGCAGGTCAAAGATCAAGGTCAAGAATCACAAAGATCTTGCAAAAAGGAAAACTCAAGTATAGTATCAAAATTCATAGTTTGTCATACATCTAGCTTAATTAGACATACATATAGGAAGAAAGACAGACAGACACAGAAAAACATGCAGTATATGATTACCTTTCCTTTTTCCATCTCTATGCAATGTGAAGAAAGACTGAAGCTTTGTGATGTCTTTTCCACCAATATGGCAGCATTTCAAATTTCTTACAGCTACACTTTTTAAATGTCTAAGTCTTCTCTGAAATTAGATTAGTGTAAATAAACATTGCTTTCATTTCATCAATACATTGATGCATATACATGAGGTTACATATATTAAGTTATCATACTTTTAAAATTCGTTTAATAGCCAAGCCTGTTTGGTTTGTACAGAAATAACATGCCCTTGTAATGTAATTTGTAAAAGTACAGTGTTATCAATAGGTGCTAAGTCAAAGGTCACGGTCTCAAATAAAAGGTATCGTCACAAGGTATCTACATTTGTACATGTGAAATATCAAAGGCGAATCCCTCAAATATAGAACCAGAGATTAAAATTTTTGAAAAGTAGGTCAAAATCCAAGGTCAAATTCACTGTGTCAAAGGTCAGTTTCAAATGAAAGGTCTGGTCACACAGTGACACTTAAGGTACCCTTTATAGTTCTAGAGACATAGCCCAGATTAAAGTTTTGTCTACAGATGACACAGGGACCATGTATGGCATATTTAGCTCTCCGGACTTTCATCCTGGTGAGCTAAAAAAAGAGTAATAAACTGTCTCGTTGTTTTGAAAGTCACAATCAAAGTTGCTAAAGATATCTAATTGTTGAAACCGCCAAGGATCCCTGAACCTACTGTCCTGTTCACTAAATCCTGGGAGCACCCTGTTTTGGTAATTTACATGTATTCTGTCGTCTGAAGAGTTTTCCTATCAAGAATTGACCTCCTTAAGTCGTAACTGGAAATTAACTTCAACTTACCCTACTTAAAACCGCAATATGAAAAATAAAATGTCTACGGGAAATTTTCATGTTAATTTCAAGGTGCCGCCATATTGTTCTCCGTGTAAACAATAGTAAACAGTGACATCAAAGCGTCTGACGTCATGCAGTCTTTCCCAAAAACTTTCAGCTCACATATGTCATTCCGACCTATGTGTCAAAGAAACACATAGGTCAAAAACAAAAACTGTCCATTCGAAAAAAAAAAAATACACAAAACGTTCAAAGGGGCGTTTTTCCTCATACTTCTGCTTTTTCCCTTTAATTTCATTTGCAGTTGATTTACATTTCAAGGGCTTCCCGGGAATAGCCCCTTCAACATTCTTCATTTTAGGCAGCATAGGCGATACGGTAGCCGCCTCGGACTGAATAACCTCTAACTACTTGTCAATCATATTCTTGTAAAACGCTTTAAAACTACAATCACAACACGTTAACAAGAGCATGATCAGTTTCTTGTGAGGGACCAAAAATGATAAAACTTGCACCAGAAGATTTGATTAAATAACGAACTCAGACTTGTCACAGGGCATCGGTCATTCGGATCGACTATCGAGAGGAAAGCACCGATCCAAACGTAAATTTGCCTGTCTGGACCGGCAGACCGATGTTATTGGGAAAGACTGCGTCATGCATTTTCAGTGATTTCACTATAGAAAATCCCCATAGACTTTTTACTTTCTGTCCTATTTCTACCTTAACAGACCTTTTTCAAATTACTGCTAGATTTGCATTTTAGACACTCAAAACCCTGACATCACAACTTTTGACGTTATTTTTCATTCTGACGTCACAAATCTGTTTCGACATCACAGTTAGAAATTACATCTAATGTTGTGATGTCCAGTCTTGGAGTTTCTAAAATTCAAGTCTACTGTGTTAACGTGAAAATCTTCTGTTGACGTATAGCCAAAACAATGGCAGTGGTATAATCTGTTATGACTAAATGAGATTGACTATAAAATTGCTGTCTTTCTGCAATGTCATATTTTAGAGAAAACCAGGAAAACAGGGTGCTCTGGATTTAGTAAACAGATCAGTAGGTTCAGTCTGCAATGATCAGGGCATCAAATGTAACCCTTGCTGAGCCGCGGGAGGTACAGTTATTGACCAAAGGTTTTGAAAAGGTAGCGAGTACGCGAGTCTAATTGTTTGAAGTGTAAAGCACAGATAAAGTTATGTGTGATGAGAGATTCATACGAGCATTATCTGTAAACAACAGCATAGTAAATGGGTGCGTAGAAGAATTATCATAAGAGATATCTTCGTCAGAAGAAAACAAACAAAAAATATATGAAATGAAGAAAACATTGCAGCTCACAAAAATAAAGATTTGCATTTTGGGCGTTTGAGTTGCAATTAATCCTACTTAGTGTAAATTTAGTCCTTCTCGTTTCACAAATTGGTTCATACATTAGTAGATACAAAATGCTCTGTCTGAGGAAATTCGGACATAACACTGTAGCTACCTGAAAAGTTGGTAGCTCAAATATATTCTCTGCTTTAATCAACCCAGCAGCCTCCATTTCTATTGTTTACATTGATGTCTACTAATGACATGGTTAAAATTCAATCATCTTTGAGAAAAATGAGTGGAATTGACATTAGGTAGGAGTAAACGAAGCGAAGACGTCCATTTTGAATGAATCACGTCACGTGATTTGATTCAGCTGACCATTTTGTACTTTCACTTTCTAAGTTAGACGAAGCTACCCTGAGCTGAGAGCACTAGTTCTAGATACATTGAACAGTATCCAACAACTTAGTGAAAACTGGTTATTCTAGAAAGGTATGACAAATTAACTTTGATAACCCAAGTCAATACAGTACTGGTGGAGAAGTAATTATCGCCGATTTTTAAAGCATTTTTTGCTCTTACATTTGTATTCCTCTAATTTTCAAGATTTGCACAAGAAATTTTGACAGCACAAACTAAAGCTATTTGCCTATACTTCCATTAATTTTCAATAAATTTGGATGACTGGTACTGGTTTTATAAGCAATTAAAATGCGCTACTTTTAAGCACTCTTTAAAGAGGTTGGAGAAGCAATTATCGCCACGTGGGGTCATTCTCGTCTAATATCCACAATATTCCAACTAAATTTATACCATCAGATTCCTTAATTCTTTTTCTAATCAGTTGTGATAAAACTTTTTGAAAATAGTTTGAAATTTCTTCAATGATAGAGAGAGAAGGTATCAAGGTGTACCACTATCGCCCAACGCATTTTCATGATATTTAGCTGCTAAAATCTTAGCTTTCATCGTATGGATTCATTTGAAATTTCATATACAATTTGATAAATATAAGAAGTATAAGTGCTGAAAGAATCAAGTCTCTGTCATTAGTATAACCGAAGATAATGAGCAAACGGCGATAATTACTGCTCGGCGATAACTACATCCCGACCAGTACTGTAACTTAGCCAAAATATTGCAAAGCTAGGTGAGCTGTCAGTAAGTCCAAGCCCAATTAGGATAATGTCAACGGAAACTGAGGAGCTCCTTTAATTTTCGTCTAACCGCAACCTTTGAAATTAGTACAAGGAGTACCTACTGTCATCCCAGCTCACTTCAGAAATCTGAAAATTGAAGTTTTCTCTACTTCGTCGGCATAATCGGAGAAAAAAAATTATATAGGGGGATAGATCTCAAACTCTCATAACTAACGGTGTATGATATACATGATATATGTCCATACAGATACAGAATCTTTTGTGTTGAATATTTCAACTTCAAACATATATGACCAGAAGAGCTTGTTTATTTCGGCAAACAAATGGATAAAACTGTATAAGTAACAACAGACTTAAAAGCATGCATACAACACAAAGCAGACACATAGACGATAATCACAATTAAATAAAACAGAAAGCTCTAACTAAAAGGCATGCACCAATAAGCATACTAAAAAAGACTACATCTAAAGCATGCAGCAACATAAATGAAACAAGCAAAAGAAAAAGCATAGAAATGCAAGCAAAAAGCAAAATAAAGCATACTAGCACAAGTATGATATCACATTGAGCACAATGTCTAAGCAGCATAGCACTAAGATATCAGTGACAGTCAGTAACTTAATAAAACACAAAAGCACTGTACTTCAACTAACAACACTCATTGCAAGCTGAACAACCACATGGGGCCTTCCCAGGTCTGGAGGTCGATAAAACTTTCCAATTTTGTGTATTACCGCATACCATGGTTCTCAATCACTAAGATGATAATTTTGCGCTCTTATTTTACTTCAATTAACCTTTTTCCGATAACTACAGTCAAGTAACGTTTTGGAAAGGAAAATGATTATCTTTCCCCCAAAATTAAGTCAAAGACAATCATGCAGTTTTTAAAATCTATGATGACTCGTTAAGGAGAGAGTGTCAATGCTTGCCGTCCACAAAAATGCTTAAGTCACACATTTTAATGTGAAAATTAAACACTCAGAACACCTTATTATTTATCCACACTTATATTATTAACTTTCTTCTTGGATTCTGGCATTATCAGAGGTTGTTTTATCATGTTGTCCTTGAGGAGTGTATCTGTCAACTGCAGCATAATAAAATGTCCTTGTGCCAGAATCCTAAAAGAGATTACAGTGTTTATATTATTCTAAATGACAGTTTTTCTATACCACTCTGTAAGCCAAACAATATAGCTAGTCACTACTTTAATTTGAAGGGGCTGCCATATAAGTCCTCTAGTGTCAATATCACCTTTGCTCTGTGTCATTTTTAATACATGTACCTGGATATATCCTGCCATCTCCTTTCTACTTTCAGTAACATCCATTGATGCAAAGGACATGGCTAATGTACAAGGTATAGACAAAGTGCAAGATTCCCTGGGATTCCTGGTTTTAACAGATGAAGGTGCAGTTGTCAGTGTAGGTGCCAATTTACTATAGATATGTATTGCCATGTTTATTCATTTTGCCCCGGAATTAAAAATGTATACAGTCATGTACAAATTTGGTAGGAATTTAAACCTGCTTAAATATTGTACAGGAATTTGAAATCTTACTGTTAGAAGTCAATGCCTTAACCTGACTGTTTTCCTCTTGAATGCACATTTTCATCATGCTTATAGATAGCACTAAGCAAGTCATTATTTTTGTCATCAGTCGGGAGGAGATTTACAAAATGCTGAAGAACTAGCTGATAAAATAACCAAGCTGGTACATACTGCCAGTAGAATTCCTGTGTCTACAGACAAACGGGATAACTTCCAGAGAATTTCAGGTGTGTAAAATATTATTACAATAATTCTTCAAATGAAAACTTTTCGAAATTTGATTATCAATACCTTTAATTTTTTGAAATACTATATACTTTCAAATTGATGAAAAATCATTTCTTTTTTCCCTTTGTGCATGACTTTGCTTCAAGTTTGACATACTTTGAAAAGATTAACTTATTCCTTCAAGATTACTATGCTATTTACTCTGCGCCCTTGGCCAAGCATGTACATTTGTAATAAACATACTCCATGTGTATGTGCTTTGTATTTGACCAGTGACTGAAAATTCAATTTTAATGCAATAATGCAGTGCATAGTTGTAATTTGTCTTTCACCTCAGTGACTGTGATTTTTCAGTTAAGAACAATTGATGTGTTTTGAATTTTAGCTACAGTAGGTCATATGGATGTGATTTGTCTTTGAACTACAGTTGTTGAGACTTATCCTTGACCTTCATTGGTTTGACCTTTTCTTGATCTTCAGAGGTTGTAACATACTTTAATCAGCAGTGATTGATACAAGTCATTGAACTTAATGGAAGTGAATTTTCTTAGACATTCAGTGCCAGGTTGTGGCTTGACTTTTGCCTACACTGGATAGTACTTGTCTTTGTGACTTCTCTTTGACCTTCAGTGGTTGTCCATGAAATACAGTGGTTATGGCTTGTCTTTAACATAGTGATTGTGACTTGTTTTTGACCTACAGTCGTTGTGACTTGTCATTGAACTACAGTGGTTATGGCTTGTCTTTGACATACATGTATATTAGTTGTTACTTGTCTTTGGTCTTTATTGGTTGTGACTTGTTGTTGGCCTTCACTTGTTGTGACCTGTTCTTGACCTTCAGTTGCTATGACTTACCTTTGACATACAGTGGTTGTCCTTGACCTTTAATGGTTGATTTGTGCTTGACCTACCATGGTTGTGACTTGTCTTAGACATACAGTGGTTGTGAATTGTCTTTGACATACAGTGGTTGTGACTTGTCTTTGACCTACAGTGATCGATTTACTTGTCTTTGACTTCCAGTGGTTATGACTTGTCTTTGACATACAGTGGTTGTCCTTGACCTTTAATGGTTGATTTGTGCTTGACCTACCATGGATGTGACTTGTCTTAGACATACAGTGGTTGTGAATTGTCTTTGACATACAGTGGTTGTGACTTGTCTTTGACCTACAGTGATCGATTTACTTGTCTTTGACTTCCAGTGATTATGACTTGTCTTTGACATACATTGGTTGTGACTTATCTGTGACCTTCATTGGTTGGGACTTTTCTTTGACCCTCAATGGTTGTGACATATCTTTGACATACAGTGGTTGTCCTTGATCTTCAGTGGTTGATTTGTGCTTGACCTACCTTGGTTGTGACTTGTCTTTTACATAAAGGCATTGTGAATTGTCTTTGACATACATTTGTTGTGACTTATCTTTGAACTTCACTTATTGTCACTTGTCTTTGACCTTCAGTTGTTGTGACTTACGTTTGTTGACCACCAGTGGTATCCGCCCTTGACCTTCAGTGGTTGATTTGTTCTTGACCTACCATAGTTGTGACTTGTCTTTGACATACAGGTGTTGTGAATTGTCTTTGACATACAGGTGTTGTCTTTGGCATATTGTGGTTGTGACTTTTCTTGGACATACAGTGGTTGTGACTTGTCTTTAATTACACTGGATAGTTGTTGTCTTTGGTTCTAATGGTTGATTTGTGCTTGACCTACCATGGTTGTGACTCGTCTTTGACCTACAGTGGTAGTGACTTGTCTTTGACTAACAGTGATTGTGACTTGTCTTTGACAGTCAGTGGTTGTGACTTGTCTTTGACAGTCAGTGGTTGTGACTTATCTTTAACCTTTAGTGGTTGTCCTTGACCTATTTATGGTTGTGATTTGCCCTAGATCTTCAGTAGATGTGACTTTTCTTTCTCTTACAGTGGCTGTGACTTGTTCTTGACCTTCAGTGGTTGTGACTTGTTCTTGACCTTCAGTTGTTGTGACTTGTTTTTTACCTTCAGTTGTTGTGACTTGTTTTTTACCTTCAGTGGCTCTGACTTGTTCTTGACCTTCAGTGGCTGTGACTTGTTCTTGACCTTCAGTGGCTGTGACTTCTTCTTGACCTTCAGTAGATGTGACTTGTTCTTGATCTTCAGTGGCTGTGACTTGTTCTTGACCTTCAGTGGTTGTGCCTTGTTCTTGACCTTCAGTGGTTGTGACTTTTTCTTGACCTTCAGTTGATGTGACTTTTCGTTGACCTTCAGTTGTTGTGTCTTGTCTTCGACCTACAGTCTAAGTCTTTGTGAATTGTCTTTATCCTTATATGGTGCAACTTTGTCTTTGACCTACAGTGTTTGTACTTTTCATTTACCTTCAGTGGTTTTGACTTGATGTCCATTATTCTGACCTTGTAGATATGTCCTTGGTTCAGTATCATGTCATAGATGTTGGTTCTTGTAACAACTCTATTAAATTTCATTCACATCCATCTAGAAGTTGCAGATACTAATATAATCTTGGTTCAAGTTCGTACAGAAACAAGATAAATTCCTATGTATTCCTCAAATTTAGCATGCTTTGGACATAAAAGAATTAATATGAACGGTCATAGCTACATGTATTAAAAAACATATATTAATTACATAACATAAAATATCTTCCTTGTTTCTGATAGTATTCATTAGATTACAATTTTCTGTTTTTATTTTTCAGTGGTATGGGACTCCTTCATGTATGTCATTACGGTATCAAACCACAGGATCTATGTATGTAAAAGACAGTATCACCCATCAGAACCAGTCATGGCGTAGTGTCGGGGGAAATAGTGTAGTCATATGGTTAAGATACTGTTGAATGTTAATACATTGTACGTGTATGTCATTGTGCAATACCATCTTGTAGACTTTAAATAAATCATCATATTTTCATATCAACAAAACAGATAATTTCTCTTTCTTTTGTATCCTTAGCTGAAAGGCTTGCAATTCAATTGAAACCAGATCTCAACACACTACCAATTTTGTTATGTCGCATAGAGAAACTGGTACAATCCATAACAAAATTGGGAGCATGTAGAGATCTGGTTTTAATCAGATTGAAAAGCTTGGTCTCTAATGGTGTTTGAATGGCCAAAGACACTGATTATTTCCTTCCCTTTGTCACATAAACGTTTAAAAAAATGTTATATCCAGTCTTAATGTACCGTTCCTGTAATACTGTATATGTACAAGCATTTAAGGACATTGATCAGTTTATGTTTCCCTTGTCTAAATGTGATCATGTATGTTAAAAGTGTTATGCCCCAAAGGGTCCTGATTTGGAAATAAATAATCTTGAATCTTAAGCTTACCTGAAAGTTCAAGTGAGCTGCACTCATAATTAACAGTCTGAACATTAGGACATCAATCTTGTCGTTGTCTGCTATGATAATACTTTCTTTACACTGTGCATTCAAACTTTATCTATCAACAAGGTGGCCAATCTGAACGTTTGGACTGCAGTCTTGTCATTATATGCAATCATAATATTTTCTTTACATTGTGTATTTAAACTTTATCTATAATCAAGATGATCAACATAGGAGCTGATTGGGTAGGCATATCGACTTCATCTGCACAGAATTTCATGGAACTTTACAGGAAACAAGTATCCAAGGTCCTCTAGTAGCTAGATTTTGTTACCTGAACTCTCAAAGAAGTTGGCTGGCAATGGTCCGATTGATGGACACAATAACCTTTTTCTCTGCAATCACTGCACAGAATTTCATCAAATTAACTGTAAGCAAGTGCTCAAGGTCCTCTGTCCGAGTTTGTGTTGTTTGGTCCAGCTCAATTAAAAAGATGACCATCAGAAGATCTATATATAATTGACGGATACATTTTCATTCTTCTTGGAGTATAAAGTAGTTGCCTTCTCTGTCAATTGGACTGTCGGTCTGCCCGTCTGTCGATTGGTCGGTCAGAAATTGATCTTTTTTTTTTACCAAAGTACTACTCGGTAAGAAAGGTAACGATCCCTACTTAACTAGGATTTATAATATCAGGAAGTAATTGTATTTGCTACACCCTTCATTAGAATTTTATCTTGTGTTAACTTACTTCATTAAAGTTTTTTTTTTCGGACAAAGATTACTAGTACTCATGGTCCTTTCTGAATGGTCTACGAAGACTTAAATTACTATGATGTGCTTATTGATCTTATTTCATTGAAAAGTTCAACAGGATGTTGTTATCTAAACAATGGTCAATCAAGGTCATTTCTGAAGGGTCAAAGCCTTTTACTAACTTGGTCTTACACTTGTGTCTCGTACAACTTTCATCAGAATTTGATTATAATTCACCTAAGTGAGGTATAAGGAGAAAGATCCCAAGGTCAGTCAAAGTTCAAGGCCATTTTGTTAGCCCGGGAAAGAAAGCACCTCCTGCTTTCTAGCAACACACGTCACAGTACATCTTGCTTATATTATTGTCCAAACTTGACTTGATGGCCTAAATGTCCCATTTTTAAAAGTTGCGGTCAGTTTAATCTTAGTGATTAATCTATTGAACATAAATGTTGATGGCAAAAATTTTCGGGCCTTACGTCAAACTTGCAACTTGAGAAGTGAATTGCAAATAATGTCCAGGAACTTTGATCTTTGTAGATAAAGGGTTACTCTTTAGGGTTTCAAACAGACCTTACCTTTTTGGTGCTCTAGTCCATGAAAAGGAATGGAAGTTTATAACAGGCAACATGTGGAATTTTATTGGTAAACTTAGATATTATCAAAGGTTACAGAATATAGCCATGCTTTCCTGGTTAGCTATGGATCACATTATAGGGAAGCTTGCTTGTGATGCGATGCCACAGTTGTTTTCCCGGTTCCGTGCCATCATTGCATATCCCTCCATTCCCCAGTCGGTGCCCCAGCTGAAAAGTGCAATATTCTAGTAAATAAGATTCCATATATCACTTGTAAATTAGTATGAATAATTTAGTGCACCATATGCGCATTTCAACAAATAATGTGTTTTCTTGTGAAGGCCGTGAAATGCTATATTAATGGAATAATAATTAAACATCAAAGAAGTACCTTACAGATATTCAGTCCCAAAGTCGAGAAGGCAAGGCCAAATCGTGAGAATTCCCATCGGAACGGTTGCGAACCCCGGAATGAACAACATTCCGAAGTGAGATCAGGTGCCCGGGGAGAGTCAGCGTCTCCTGATTGCATACAACACCCGTCATAACAGTGGAAATGATTTTCAAATTTACTACTCACAGGTCACCGGCTTGCGTATACTAGTCACGTTAGCGTACATATTGTTACATACCTGTTTTTAATTAGCCAATAGTCATCTCCGAGGTACGTCCCGTACCCAACGGCCAATACTGCGTGGTTCAAACCTGTCCCTGTACATTCTTTGTTGTAGTATACTCCCGAATCGTATAGCTGGAAGCTGTCCCACGCCTCTATACCCACTGACACAGGCCCAACCCCAGCCACCGCCCACTGAAGGGCTGTCTCATTGCCGCTAGGCAGGGCCGTGTAATTTGACGCCGTGGCACCGCGAAATAACTTCTTGTAGTGACAAAACAAGCGGTCCTGGAACAAAACAAAAATAACCACAATTAAGCACTGTCCGCTTGTCAGTTTTTCGGGAAACTGTTACTCACAATTTCAGAAAAAACGATATGGCTCTCGCGTTTCACGTATGTTATCCTTGTGGTCTTTCTGTTGGTGCCCAAATTTTTCAGCCAATGGCTGGAAATTTTAGTTGATCAATCACAACGGATATCTGCCAAATTTTGAATGGCCGTCAAATTTTCGACTAAGTACTTTGGATCGGACATTCTTGTTTTCGGGCTTGTCTTGTATTTAATTTTAATAAATACAAAATGTAACCAGGGAGAAGGGCGACTGGCAGTCAGGACACGTCATGACAACACCAGTCATTCAAAGAGCTCTTACGCCAGCTGCATATTTATATTCCTTCTCCTTGTCAATGCCATCGTTCGTTACCACGTACTGGAAAGCTCGTGTCATCAATCCACCATAACAGCCATTGTTACCTGTAAATAACAGGGGTGTTCTAGGGTCAAAAGCAGGATAGAGATGTACATATTGCGCAGCTTGTCCAAAACTTGATCTTGTCAAAAGGTAATGATGCGTTTACGAATACGTCATGTTGCAGATTTGACAATCACCGGTATAGAGAACAAGCATAGGTTTTGTTTTCTTTGTCATTTTATTCACCCACATTAGAGTTGTTTGTTTGTGATTTAAAGATACCTTGTGTGTAAGAACAATCGACCAGGTTCTGCTCTGACAGAGGAACCAAGTTTCCTGTCTTTTTCGCGTGTTGTCCCTCAAGAGCACCAGTAGCAGAAAAGGCCCAGCACGCTCCACATCCAAACTGAAAAAAAAAAAAAAATGGTAGGTATAAACCATTCCTGTTGTTTGTTGTCTCAAATGTCATTTTCAGCTTTCTCGTTGACGTTTTAACGCTTTTAAAATCACAATATCTTGGTGCTTTTAGAACATGATCTCTAGGGTTTGAATTTCCATGGCAGTCTAACCCACCTAATATAAGGTGTTTTCTTTTTCTGTACTCTGAATCCACTTGTTGTCATTACTGCATATCTAAATTTTAATTTTGATATGTCATAGGACACCACCAGTCGTATATGTGGATAGCGATGTTTTCAGTCGATAATTATTGGTAGAGCATTTTGACGTCGGTAACGATATTTTTACTTCCTCGAAAATCGGTAGATCACCTGGCGGTTTACCTACCTGGTCTTTGACGTCGGTGACAATGTTTTCTCTTCTCCAGTCCACAGTTATAGGTAAATCGCCAGAAATCATTGGTTCTTCCCACAGTTCGTCAGGAGGCATATATTCATTCGATGAGTACCCAGTCATTGTCCGTAGAAACTCTTTTGAAGTCTACAAATAAAGTTCACAGCTCAAGGTAGAGTATAATGCTGAAATTCTGTAAAAGAATCTTTGTGTCGTTACACGAACAATTGCATTAACTGAAGTGATCTCTGCACCCGGGAATGAGATCAGGTGCCCGGGAAGAGCAAGCATTTCCTGTCATCAGCATCGGCTCGGTAGAAAATGGTAAAATCCGAGAACTTTAGACTTTAATATTGAATCAGTGTCGAAACTTACAAATTTCACAGTTTCGGGCAATGAGGTGTCGTTTTATAAAGCTGTTTTAGTCATATTGATCGGCGTTGATGCTAGTGTTTGACTTACCATATCGGCATATTTGTTCATGGCTAACTTGTATGTAACTTCGCCATTTTGGTACTTCTGGTTGTGTGTTTGTACTTTCACATTGTTTTCTCTCCAGATGTCGTATCTGTAATTTGTTCATGTTCTTCCCTATTAATAAGCTAATTAAATTAATAATACATTAAATGTGTATGTTTGATCAATGCGAACCATTTGTCTATCCTAAGTTACATATTTAGAAACTCATATTCAAGAATTGATTTATATGTCTTTGAGATATATTACTTGAATTCTAAATACCGTGTTATTTCCTCGTTCAGGGAGTATGATTTCTTGAATTTGATCTTGTACTTCATCCATTCATTGTCGTCAAGGAAAGCACCGTTTGTACAGTCCCATGTTATGACCAATATCAAAAGACAGGATCGAAACATCATGCCGAGTGAATCCTATCCAAGAACAAACTTACACAGGATCACTCTGGTAGTGGATAAGATGCATAATAACAAATACGTTGAACGAAGAGTTACATAAAATAGAGGAGGGGTGTGTGAAAGAGATACCATTGGATGCAATACTTTTGTAGGTAACACTGGCCTGACGAAGTAAACCTCTTGACATTGACCATCATAGCTTTGACTTGAAAAATATACAGCTGTTATCTTCTTTCTAGTACTGCATACATCCAGAGTGTGCGTAGCTTGACTAAGAACCAATCGCAGATTAGAGCAAAAAAGTTAAATTAGACTAAAAACAAACCACAGTAAAGCACATGGAGGTGAATGCCTTACCTTAGGTGTCCCCGATTTCTACTTATTCTTATCTACAGATCTGTGTGTGATACAAGTTGATTCAGACATATTAGGACAGTTCACCTACTAAGACATAAGGTCATGTCTGGGTACTAGTAATTAAACAGTCTGGTAGTAGGTAAAGTGTATGAACCCATGGGTATGTTCACAAAAAGAACTAGAAAGATTCAATATATTCAACGTTTAATCTGGTCGTACGTGTATTAGTGACATCTCTCACTTGAGACTGATTTGTCCGCGAAATTAGGTGTCAGGAAAAATGTTGTCTCACCCTGCAGGGTGAGATAAGCTCATTCCGGAAGTGTTTTTAACTGTTACGTCATTTGTGACGTCATACATGATTGCTACGTCAGCCGGTCAAAATATGTAAAAGAATACATATAAACTCATGTTTGAGCTCTTTTAGACAGTGATAGAAAAATAATCAATCCTCAGATGTTATCAGGGACACGGAAATCCAACCCTCGTGTCCAGGATTTGCCTTTGTCCACGACTCGGTAAGCCTCGTCGTGGTACAAGCAAATCCTAGACACTCGGGTTGGATGTCCTAGTCCCTGATCACATCTGGGGATAGATTCTATTACTCTCAATCGTGTCAAAAGAAATGGACCATACGTCATGGGGTAAAAAGTTTGGTTGCAACATAAAGCTCTTGTCACAATGTCCCATAATTCTGTAATGGTGAATCAGGGTAACCGGAAGATTGAAAGTACGTGCTTCCTCTCCGCATTCTATCACAAAATCTGTTGATTAAACCAAATTCATGTCATGAGGGACAGACAGCCATACCAAATTACATCCTGTCATAGGATGGTCACATAACATTGCTAGCCAGAGTGAAATAAATTTTATTTTCTTGTTTTTGTCCTGATAAATGCTGTTAAACATATCCATCAAAATGGAAATTCTCTAAATGGTTTGTGAGTTTCTTTTAAATGGTTTGTAACCATGGCAACACTTGATCAAAGAAGAAAAGCATGAATTGTAATGCGTTTTAATAAACATGCAAAATCTTATAAAATACAGCAGAAATGTGTGATAACAACTATTTTGAACTATGCATACATGTGAATAAATATTTTATGTATCTATCTTCAAAACAAAACAAAAAATGAACAATTATCTCTTATCTAATTTATAAATACATGTGGATTTATATCATTCAGATATATCTTCCTTCAAAACCAAATAAAAAAATAGTTGCCAGAGTCACCTAATGCTCGACTGCATAGCATAATATCTCTCATGACAGCCAATTTATTTAAACTCCCTTTCTCAGGCAACAACATATATCAAGTCACATAAAAAATTTAAACTCTACTTTGCTCAATATTGCCAATTTAAAGCAAAATCATTGAAGCAGAAAAAGTAGGTCAAGGTCAGATTTCAATAGTCTAACCCAAGATGCATCCAATATGCAAGTCTGGTGCATGTACCACTTATAGTTAGCTCAATATTGCCAATTTAAAGCAAAATCACTGAAGCGGAAAAAGTAGGTCAAGGTCATATTTCAATAGTCTAACCCAAGATGCATCCAATATGCAAGTCTGGTGCATGTAGCACTTATACTTTTCTCAATATTGGCTTTCAAAGGTAAAATAATTCAAGCGGAAAAAGTAGGTCAAGGTCATTTTATGAAAGTTTGATCAAAGATACATCCAATATGCAAATTTGGTACATGTAGCACTTATACTTTGTTCAATATTGGCTTTTAAAGGCAAAATCATTCAAGCGGAAAAAAGTAGGTCAAGGTCATTTTTTGAAAGTTTGATCAAAGATACATCAAATATGTAAGTTTGGTACATGTAGCACTTATACTTTGCTCAATATTGGCTTTTAAAGGCAAAATCATTCAAGCGGAAAAAAGTAGGTCAAGGTCATTTTATGAAAGTTTGATCAAAGATACATCCAATATGCAAGTTTGGTACCTGTAGCACTTATACTTTGCTCAATATTAGCTTTTAAAGGCAAAATCATTCAAGCGGAAAAAAGTAGGTCAAGGTCATTTTTTGAAAGTTTGATCAAAGATACATCAAATATGTAAGTTTGGTACATGTAGCACTTATACTTTGCTCAATATTGGCTTTTAAAGGCAAAATCATTCAAGCAGAAAAAAGTAGGTCAAGGTCATTTTTTGAAAGTTTGATCAAAGATACATCAAATATGTAAGTTTGGTACATGTAGCACTTATACTTTGCTCAATATTGGCTTTTAAAGACTTTATTGCTATCTTAACATTTACCTTATCATCTCAACATTTGCCTTATCATTTGAAATAATTTTAAAAATCCCAACCCCAGGGGCTATATCCTCATCTGGATATATTAAATGATGTATAATTAAACATTTGCAACAAAAAAAAACCAACAGAATATGAATATAGGAAAGGTAAATGTGTAATCTTAACATTTACCTTATCATCTAGTTCGGACGACGCCGACGCCGACGCGGACGCGGACGCCGACGCCGGGGGTATTGCAATAGCTCTTTTGCACTAAAGTGCAGTCGAGCTAAAAACTAACAACAAAAAACATTTGCCTAGAATTGTTGACCAGAAACAGAACACATAGAATTTGACCCTCCTGTCACGCAACCAATGTAGACAAAGGCTAGGTGATGCTTTATTGGCAAGAAATAAATAAGGGTTTTTTTAAGTATAAAAAAGAGGCTCAGTTTTCCATCATACAGAAAAACTGACTAAAACATTGCCAAGAATCCAAATGTAGAAAAGGTTATTCATACTCAATGGTCACATTACAAGATCCAAACAATTTTGATGGTATATGTATCAGTAAAGAGGTCTTATTACTAGGATCAAGTGTGAAATATGATACTCCTTTTACTTACCAACCAGAAGTTCTTTTTTAAATGCAGCAGGTCGATGAACCCAATTGCCCCCCCCCCCCCAAAAAAAACAACCTATGAAAAAACAGTCCATACTTACAAACTGTATAAGTAGAATCATTTGCTGGTGCTAGCTTTCACGGTTTTATAAAAGTAAGGCCATGTAAAATAAATTCTATGTTTCTCAGATAATTGGGTCTAAAACAGTGGCAAGGTAGGTAGGGTTTTTATTTTTTTTTTTTTCATCAAGAGTACTCTTATTATTCATGTAAGGCAAAAAATCGTCTCTCCTGTCTAACCCCCCCCCCCCCCCCCCCCCCCCCCCCGTTTTTCTTCATAGAAAACTGTCTTTGAACCATTAGTCAAAATAATGGTACATGTAGCTCATCTGTCTGAATGGAAGAACTTGAGCTTAAATAGATACAAAATTTAATATACGAATATATGAAGAATGACGTGTTTTGATTGCCGTGAGTACATTTAGTAGAATCGCGAAGAGACTCGACGGGTGTTATTTGCTCACACCTTGTTTAAACCCAGTTCAAATTAAACACATCCCCTTACTTCCTCCGATGGATCCGTTCATATGGTCAAAAGTTTGTCAAGTTTGGATGAAGCGGAATCTTTAGAAATCGAATGAAGTGTTCAGCATTAACCACGGTCTAGTAAAATAATGTACACGGCCCTGGTACAATATACATTCTTTTGTTCATATATTTAAGGATTTAATTACCTTTCTCTTACGCTCGTCGGAGGTCCTTGCTTATACTTTTTACAACGTGAACGTCATTATTAATAGATTTGGAAGTATTACAATGGACACTTGCTATTGTTCGGCATGGGTATAAACCGTATTAACATATGCTGTAGAAATCAATAACGAAAACTACACGAACGTTTTAATACATGTAATACTCGATGTATTAAACAAACGAATAGCCGGCCGTCCAAGTGTCCGCGACACGTGTTGTCACATTGTTAGTATATCCTATACAATAGTCTTTACCCGTAACGTAAATACGGAACGCGCCGTGAATGATACGGACTTATTAAAGTATTTATTCATCAGGTACCGTTTAGACGATTTTACAGGACAATATACGTTCAATGAAATAAATGGATATTTTGTTTTTAATCGAGGATGAGACACTTTCTGTAGTTGCAATAAAAACGTCTTGTCGGCGGCAAATTATAGCGCACGGCGGTGTCTGAGAAACATAGATTTTATTTTACATGGCCTAACCAATCTCACATGGACAATGATTAGCGGATCCACCTCTGCTAGTATCGAGTTAAGCAGTTGGTATCCAAATTCAATTGGATAAACTTTGGTGCTACGAAGCTGACTGTGAAAATAGCAAAGGTTAATACACCGTAATTCTACATATACAGTGGTAACCAATTTTATAGGACCTTGGAAAATGAGTATGTTTGTAAGGTAAACAGACGACTAAAAATTTTTTTTATCACCATTCAACCTATTTTGTTTCATCGTGAAATTTTAATGAATGAACTTAAATTATCTCTAAAACTAAACATGTGTCTGGGATCTGAGAAAAAAACTCTGAATAAAATTAACAAAACTAAAGGAAAGACTATGGCCTCAAGCGTAAGGACAACCACTGTACACATACATCAAGTCACACAATAAATTTATAGTGTACTAACACGTACATGCACTTACATGTATTAAAAACAATATCTTTTGAATACATTACATACATTGCATAGTATATCTTGCATGTCAGAGAGTACATAGTCCAACATTAAATGACTAATTGTGTTCAAATACATCTTATTTTGAGGTACAATAATGATAGAAATAAGAGGAATATTGAAAAAGACACAAATGTATGGTCATCAGAGATGACAGCGCTCACCTCAACGGCATCATAGTCCCATGACCAGCATCTGTACCTACATTGCACAAAGCATTTTCAGATACACGTATATCATCCACATAAGTTTGGTTGATAAAAAAATTCAAAAAAGGCTGGAAATGTAGATTCTAATTTTACCATACCTGGCCAATCAAGCATGAAATATAGGTCAGATGCAGTACCTGTACAGTGCATTGCAGTTAGCATCCTCAGATACATTACCCACACAAGTTCTTTTTTATTGATCTAGGACTTAAAATAAGCCAAAAATTGACCTGTCCCATTTTACTTAACCTGATTGCTCAAGCATGGAATGTGGGTCAGATGCAGCATCTGTACCATGCATTGCAGTAAGCACCCTTAGATGCATCATCCATGCAAGTTTGGTTGATGTAGGACTTTAATATAGTAAGGCTGGAATGGACATGTCCCATTTTACCTAACCTGCTCACTCAAGCATTGAATGTTGGTCAGATGCAGCCTCTGTACCATGCATTGTAGTGAGCATCCTCAGATGCATCATCCTTTTAAGTTTGGTTGATGTAGGACTTACAGTAAGGCCGGAATGGACCTATCCCATTTTACCTAACCTGCTCACTCAAGCATGAAATGTAGGTCAGATGCAGCCTCCGTACCATGCATTGTTGTAAGCATCCTCAGATGTATCCATGCAAGTTTGGTTGATGTAGGACTTGTAGTTTGGCGGAAATGGACCTGTCCCGTTTTGCTTAATCTAAAGTACAGATGCCGATGCCGGGGCGATAGCATAAGCATAAGCACTTCATCGAGGTGAGCTAAAAATTAAAGTACAGCCCTTTGGGATTAACAAACAAGATGCAATTAATAAAGAGGATGCTACAAAAATATCAAAATTTGTTCACTTTGTTAAAACATAGAACCACAAACATTTCAAAACTGAAGATGTGTAGAGTAAAAGACCTTTATCTTTTCAAAACAAGATGCCGTTTAAAATGTTGTAAGCTTAAGTCATAAAGTGCTTCCTATTCCCTATGCCTTTATCCATAAATCTTATCCATCCCTACCACTCTTTATACCCTGGATCTTCCCTTGCCCCATCCACTCTTCATACCCTGGATCTTCCCCTGCCCCATCGATCCCATCCACTCTACATACCCTAGATTTTCCCCTGCCCCATCGAACCCATCCACTCTGCATATCCTTCCCCTTCCCCTGGATCTTCCCATCAAGCAGTAATTAGTCTAAAAGGCATTATCAATGTCACTTTATAGAGAATTATGTAGAACTGGGGACTTGTACAATACATGTAACAGAATATAGAATCATGTTAAACATTAATGTCCAGCTTCCTCTCTAAGGCATAATCAGGCAAAGCTTGTATTAATGACCATAGCAAGTACTTCATAACTCAGGCATTGGAAATCAATACATACAATCTACTTCTACAAACTACCATGATACAATTACACTTTGTGGTAAATCTACTTGTTGGACAAGATGGTCAGCATGATGTAACAGTCAATAGATTGCCTTACCCACCAATGATATAGATTGATTTCTTTGATACAATGCCCCTGTTTTCTGTGTGACATAATAAACATGATAAATTATTCAATTGAAATACTAGAATATGTAGTTAAACACTATGAACACTTGGGAACAGACAATTGTCAGATCTCTAATGGAAAAACCTTAGGATATTACAAAGATACAAAGGCAAAGTACTGAACTGTAAAATATGGATATAACAAACTTAAAGGGACTGTAAAATTATCTAATAATAAAAATGTAAAAAAAAATCTACGACTCCATTACAACATGAGGTAGTTCTGACTTGAACATGTTTTGTGTTTTCGAGAGAATTCATGATAAACTAGTAAGAGGAATTTAACCCTGTATAACCTCTTATCATGATTACATTTGTATTTCACATTTTAATCCTCAATCAGATGTGTTTGCAAAACAATAAAAAAACAAGAGCCCCAGGGGGCACAACGCTCACCTGATACCCATGCACGCTCTAATTGACATACTGACATTGAATACTGATAGTGCCAGTACCAGGATTTTAGCCCACAACCTTTCTAACAAGATTTTTGCCGGATGCAGACAAGTTTTTTTTTCAGACAACCTTTAAAAGTACAAACAAGAGAAAATAGTCACATTTCAAAACAACAACTTTTTTACTGATTTGAAAAGATGGATTATGCGATCCAAAGTCATATGCCCAGCTAGTATAGTTTGATTATGCAACATCAAAAATAAAATCATTTTGTAAAATTCCACATCAATGTGCAACAGAAACAGAATAAAACAATGAAATGATTTCATAAATTAAGTTTATTTAAAACAGAACATCAAACCTTTCATTATTAATAGCTAGTATGCCAGAAAATAATAAAGCCTGTGTTTGTGAAACACGAATGCCCCGCGGTGGCATCTTTGTTGGTATAAACACCATTTTCTGTTAAGTATGTGAGAGGTCAGGGTCAGAGTAATGTTGGTATCAATGGAAAGATCTTGTCACAAAGAATACACATGTACAATATGAAAGCCCTATCACTAACCATTCAAAAGTTATGCCCAATGTTAAAGTTTTTGAAAAGTAGGTCAAAGGTCAAGGTCACGAGGTCAAAAATTTTGGTATCAATGGAAAGGTATTGTCACAAGGAATACACATGTGAAATATGAAAGCTCTATCACCTTCCATTCAAAAGTTATGCCCAATGTAAAGTTTTTCGGACAAACAGACAGACGGACAGGCCAAAAACTATATGCCCCCGTATCTTTGATTCCGGAAGCATAAAAACAAAGACTTTTCAGTTTTGCCTTTATTCATATTAAATTATACAGAAATCTATGAATGAGAGCTTTTGAATAGTATTGATTTCATCTTAATACATGTAACGTAGTCAAAATCGTGTTAATCCAATTAACACAGACA
The DNA here is from genome assembly GCA_028142955.1 of Pinctada fucata. Classification (NCBI taxonomy): domain Eukaryota; kingdom Metazoa; phylum Mollusca; class Bivalvia; order Pterioida; family Pteriidae; genus Pinctada; species Pinctada fucata. The sequence goes on from AP027105.1 coordinate 59,186,685, forward strand.
AGTTGTTAGCGGACAATATTAATTCAAGTGAGTTGTGCAGAAATTGAGCCAATTTATTTTCCAAACAGCAGTGTACGGGGTATCAAACCTCATGACCCAGTGAAGCCACTTGGACAAATTATTTTCGGTAAATATGCTGAAATGCGGCACTTGGAAATGTATTTTTAGCATATTGAATCAATAGTCGTGATAAATTTAACTTCGAACTTGATCTTGTCTTTTATGCAATCTACAGATAGGTTTGAAAATATGCAAAATTCGGAACATTTTCGATGAGGACGCAGAGTTCCTGTAAAAAAAGTGAAATTTGCGAAAAAAGGACATGCATGACCCCCCCTTTTTCTTTACACTTTTATGCGTGCCAAAGATTCGCAATCAAAAATGACCAATTTTACAGACTTCCGGGCATTTCAAGTCAGTCAAAATTTTTAGTGTGCACCTTTTTATTTCCTGTAGTTACCCCTACTAAAGGGGCAAGGAGGTATTGAACCAATCAAATCTGTAACACAAGATATATGGCGACTATGTTTACCATAGATACAGAAATAAGACAGAGAAAATAATCATTAAATAGGGAAATTGTTCTGAAATATGCATGTATGAAAAAAAAGCAATCCAAGGAATTTTTTTTATTGAAATTAGGTCAAATATCAAGGGCAAGGTCACTAGGTTAAAAATTATGGAATGTTTAGAAAGGTCTTTTCATAAGGAATACAAATGTGAAATATCAAAGCCCTATCACTTACCACTCAAAAGATATAGCAAATCATAGATTTGTTGAAAAGTAGGTCAAATATATAGGGCAAGTGCACGACGTAAAACATAGGTAATCACAGATTACGAAGCTCACCTCGTGACAGCAAAATTCAATTCAAACATATTTCTTAGTAAGTGTATATTGGCTTTTAAAGGCAAAACCACTCAAGCAGAAAAAGTAGGTCAAGGTCATTTTATGAAAGTTTGATCAAAAATACATCCAATATGCAAGTTTGGTACATGTAGCAGTTATACTTTGCTCAATATTGGCTTTATAGAGCAAAATCACTCAAGCGGAAAAAGTAGGTCAAGGTCATTTTATCAAAGTTTGATCAAAAATACATCCAATATGCAAGTTTGGTACATGTAGCAGTTATACTTTGCTCAATATTGGCTTTATAGAGCAAAATCACTCAAGCGGAAAAAGTAGGTCAAGGTCATTTTATCAAAGTTTGATCAAAGATACATCTAATATGCAAGTTTGGAACATCTAGCACTTATACTTTGCTCAATATTGGCTTTTAAAGGCAAAATCACTCAAGCGGAAAAAGTAGGTCAAGGTCATTTTATGAAAGTTTGATCAAAGATACATCCAATATGCAAGTTTGGTACATATAGCACTTATACTCTGCTCAATATTGGCTTTTAAAAGCGAAATCACTCAAATGGAAAAAGTAGGTCAGATGCTGCATCCAATGTATGGGTCCATCTCAGCATCCAAAGATGAATCACTTGTGCAAGTTTAGTTACTGTAGCATTAGTACTTTGTCAGATACTGAGCTACCCCAAACTTCTTATCCAAATCACTCAAGCGGAAAATGTAGGTCAGATGCTGCATCTGATGCATGGGTTCACCTCAGCATCCAAAGATGAATCACTTGTGCAAGTTTGGTTACTGTAGCATCAGTACTTTGTCAGATACTGAGCTACCCCAAACTTCTTAACCAAGTCACTCAAGCGGAAAATGTAGGTCAGATGCTGCATCCGATGCATGGGTTTACCTCAGCATCCAAAAATGAATCACTTGTGCAAGTTTGGTTACTGTAGCATCAGTACTTTGTCAGATACTGAGCTACCCCAAACTTCTTAACCAAGTCACTCAAGCGGAAAATGTAGGTCAGATGCTGCATACGATGCATGGGTTCACCTCAGCATCCAAAGATGAATCACTTGTGCCAGTTTGGTTAATGTAGCATTAGTACTTTGTCAGATACTGAGCTACCCCAAACTTCTTAACCGGACGCGGACGCGTGGGTTATAGCATAAGCTCACTCAACTTCGTCGAGGTGAGCTAAAAAGTGGTTTTCAAATTTACAAACAGATAGTTGTCGTCGAGACGCTAGATGGAAACAGAATGATGCACGCGCATCGTAAGACCATGTAGAATTTTAAATGGGGTTCAATAAGGGGTGTATGCGAACATAAAACATTTTATATAAGATATAAATGATGGTATGTGAAGAAAGGTCTTGTCACATGGAATGCACATGTGAAATATCAAAGCCTATCACTCAGCAATCAAAAGAAATAGCCAATCTAAGATTTTTTGAATAGTAGGTCAAATATCTAGGTCTTGGTCATGAGGTCAAAAGTTATGATATGTGTAGAAAGGCCTTGTCACAAGAAGGAATACACATATGAAATATCAAAGCTCTATCACTTACCAATCAAAAGATATAGCAAATCTTAATTTTTTTGAAAAGTAGGTCAAATATCTAGGTCAAGGTCATGAGGTCAAAATTATGGTATGTGTAGAAAGGTATTGTCAAAAGGAATACACAAGAGAAATATCAAAGCCCTATCACTTGCCAATCAATAGATATAGCCAATCTTGGTTTTTTTTAAAGTAGGTCAAATATCTAGGTCAAGGTCATAAGGTTAAAAAATATAGTATGTGAAAAAAGGGCTTGTCACAAGAAATACACACGTGAAAAATCAAAGCCCTATCACTTACCAATCAAAAGATATAGCCAATCTTAGATTTTTTGAAAAGTAGGTCAAATATCTAGGTCAAGGTCACGAGGTCAAAAAATATGGTTTGCGTAGAAAGGTCTTGTCACAAAGATTACACATGTGAAATATCAAAGCCCTATCACTTGCCAATCAAGAGATATAGCCATTAGATTTTTAGAAAAGTAGGTCAAATATCTAGATCAAGGTCACAAGGTCAAACATTATATGTGTAGAAAGGTCTAATCACAAGGAATACACATGTGAAATATCAAAGTCCTATCACTAATCAATCAAGAGATATAGCCAATATTAGATTTTTAGAAAAGTAGGTCAAATATCTAGGTCAAGGTCACAAGGTCAAAAATTATGATATGTATATAAAGGTCTTGTCACAAGGAAAACACATGTGAGATATCAAAGCCCTATCACTTACCAATCAAAAGTTATGGGGTGTGACACCCAAGTGTGACAGACAGACGGAGGGACGGATGGACGGACAGACGAACAACGGACAAAGTGATCCCTAAGTGTCGCTGTGCTTCGCAGGCGACACAAAAAGTCAACATCTTAAAAATAAATTCAGAGTATATTTGATAGCGTATGTGGCCAAGTTAATTCGAAGTATGAAAATAAGTACACAAAGCCAAACTAGCTATAGCTTGTCTTATTTAAAAAATCATTAAAAATCTAAATGTTGATATTTTGACAAAATTCTTTCACAGTTTCATTTCTAGCGATAAATATAAAAATAAAAAGAGAAAAAAACTGAAAAAGGGAAAAAAAAAATTGTTGGGGTCCCGCCGGGGTTTGAAGCTACTCCCCATGGGTCCATTTGGCATGGAAAACATACATTATACCTATGTACAATCTTAAAAAATATTCCTTAAAAATCCAAAAGTGGATATCTTGACAAAATTCTTTCACTTGTAGGGTACCATGCATGAGTACCTCATACCTACAAATTGTCATGACAATCTGAAGAGTGGTTATAGAAAAGAAGCAGAAAATGTATGAAAATCAACCCCCCCCCCCCTTCCTTTTTACATAAGAAAAAAATTCGTAAAAAATCAAAAAAATAAATTTTAAGCATAAAATACATATCAAAGCATTAAGTAAGTTAAATATGATAAATATGTAGTAAATGAGTGTGTAAAATCATACACTTATTGAGTTATTTAAAGAAATAGTGCAAAAATGTGCATTTCTGACAAAGTCTGAAAAGACGTCAAAAACGCGTCAAAAATTTGACTTCGAAGTGGAACCAAAAATAACAACACTTCTTAAGACATCTCTCTAGATCATCCTGATGCTTTCGGTTTGTCGATACATGCTTCGGTTCTGAAGAAGAAGTTTGTCAAAGGAGGGTACCCCCCGTGACCTACTTTTGGCTGTGGTGGCGCCACCTGTTGACAGATCCGGACGAAAAACAACAACACTTGTAGGGGACCATGAGTACTTCATACCTACCAAGTTTCATCAAAATCCCTTCAGCCGTTCTGGAGAAGAAGTTTAAAATGTGAAAAGTTTACGACGACGGAAGACGGACGACGACGACGACGGACGACGGACACAACACTATGACAATAGCTCACTTGAGCCTATGGCTCAGGTGAGCTAAAAAACTTACGTTCGCGAAACACAAATGCCCCCATCAGCATCTTCGTTAGTAAAAAGTAGGTCTTAATTTGAGGTCAAGGTCAAAAGGTGAAACATTGTGGTATATGGACAGGTCTTGTCACAAGGAATACGCATGTGAAATCCCTATCACTTACAATTCAAAAGTTAAAGTCAAGGTTAAAGTTTTTCAAACTCCAAGGTCAAGGTAACAAGGTAAAAAAAAATTTGGTATTATGGAAAGGTCTTGTCACAAGAAATATGCATGTGAAATATAAAATCCCTATCATTTACCATCCAAAAATTATTGCCAAGATTTTTTTCGGACAACTAGATTATGAGGACATAAATATGTCCATTAAAAGCTCTGTCACTATGAAGGCTATTACCTAAAAATGTCAGTCTACATGTACATGTATGTACTTTTGTTCCTCTACGATGCTCTTCATGTGCAAAGAGAGTATCCTAATTTCAAGTCGCATTTATAAATGTCAAAAAAATTAGTCATAATCAAATTTTGCAGTCAACAGCAAGGTCTTGCCTTAAGGAATAGCCATGTAGAATATGAAAGCCCTTTCACAAACCAATCAGAAGTAATGAAGAAAAGTCTTGTCACAAGGAATTCTCATCACTAGTCATTAAAAGAAACTGGGCACAATTTATCTTTCCTATAGATGAGGTCAAACTTCGAAGTCAAGGTGACAAGGTGCAAATATTAGGCACTAATAGAAAGGTCTATACACATTGATAACACATATTTAAAACTTAAGATAAAGGTTAAAATGTTTGCACACAGAGACAGATGGACAGACAGACCAATACCTTTGATTCATGAGGCAGAATAGGAAAATGCTACCTCAATAAAACAGTTGGATTTTATGTCATTTATATACATGTAGGTACATACACAATGAAACCTTAATTAACAATTATCAGGATCAACTTTGTCATTGGGACTTAATCAAAAGAATATGCATGTATAAATAGAAATAAAATAAATACAAGTGTTCGAAGAACATACATGCCTCCTGCCCGAGCATGACCTTGGGATTTAATGCTTTTGTCTGTAACACAAGTAATCACAATAAAAGACAAACTAAACAGTTTAGAATCGCCTTCATAACATTCCACATGCAAATGTTTTCCATACAGAGAAAATTAACCCTTTTGATTTTCACGATTAAAAGGCAAGATTGTAATATGTAAACAATGCAATATACGCAGAAATAATGGGATGCTACATTATGTATTTCCCTTGCTATGTCTATGAATTGCTTTTTTAATTATATTTTTTTCTCAATGTCACTGAAAATTACTTCATAAGGAAACACTGATTTAACAAGTTAAAAGTCATGTTTGTAAAACATTAATGCCCCCTACCCCTTCTGTGATTAAAGTCCGACACAACTTTATACTTGATTTTCATTTGATGTGTCTGTACACAAAATTTCATTTCACTCCAGAGGTATTGAACGGAAACTGATGTCGTAAACCGACAAACCGACCGACGGACCGACAGACAGAAAGTCAGAGAGCGGCAATATGTCCCCTCTTCTTCAAAGGGGGGCATAAAATTTTTTGATTGAACCCAAATATGAACTTGACCTAGATTTTTATTTGATGTATCTGAAAACAAAATTTCATTTCAATATGTAACTCCACGGACCTAAATATGAACTTGACCTAGTAGATTTTCATTTGATGTGTCTGTATACAAAATTTCATTTCAATATGTAACTCCACTCAAGAGATATTGAACAGAAACCCTGAAGTTTTGGTATTTTTCAAAGTGCAAGGGGCATAACTCTGTCCAAATTTTTTTGATCGGACCTAATAGATATGAACTTGACCTAGATTTTCATTTGATGTGTCTGTATACAAAATTTCATTTCTATATGTAACTCCACTCAAGAGATATTGAACGGAAACCCTGAAATTTTGGTATTTTTCGAAGTGCAAGGGGCATTACTCTGTCAAAATTTTGTTGATTGGACCCAAATAAGAACTTGACCTAGATCGTCATTTGATGTATCCGTATACAAAATTTCATTTCAATATGTAACTCCACTCAAGAGATATTGAATGGAAACCCTGAAATTTTGTTTTTTTTCGAAGTGCAAGGGGCATAACTCTGTCAAAATTTTGTTGATCGGACCTGAATACGAACTTGACCTGGATTTTCATTTGATGTGTCTGTATACAAAATTTCATTTCAATATTTAACTCCATTCAAGAGATATTGAACGGAAACCCTGAAATTTTGGTATTTTTTGAAATGCAAGGGGCATAACTCTGTCAAAATTTTTTTTATCAGACCCAAATATGAACTTGACCTAGATTTTTGTTTGATGTGTCTGTATACAAAATTTCATTTCAATATGTGAATCCATTCCAGAGATATTGAACGGAAACTGATGTCGCGGACCGACCGACAGACCGACCGACCGACAGCGGCAAACCTATATGTCCCCTCTTCTTCGAAGGGGGGCATAAAAAGAGCTTACAAACTACTTCAAATTAACTACAAAAGTCAATAGACATAGTGATCCTATACTCAAAGGACTACAAAACATGAAAGAAATAACAGGAAAAATAATGTATAAAGAAAATATCTCTAAAACAAACATCACTCTCGTTAGTGAAAATATATCTGTAGAGAAATAAAGAGAGATAAATGACATGATTGTCATTTCAAATGAACATTTTATATGAAAACACACAAACTCAGAGGGAGGGGTTTTTTGTGTTCTTTTTCATTATCAAGTCAGATCTTTAACAGCAAGTTTTTATGTAAAACAAGTATTTGACAGTGACATCATAATGAAAAATAACGCGACATTTTTTAAAACACAATAACAAAGTAGGAAAAGGGTCTATACAATAGATGTGATCCCATAATAAATGAAGCTTGAACTGTTTATATTCATATCTTCTTATGGACCAACCATAAAATTTGTTCCCAGGAAAATAGACATGTTATTTTGCAAAATAATCGCAAAATCTGATACTCATGAAAAATTATGGTTAAATGGTATGTCAATTTGTCCAATTTGTGTTGTTTCTAAATTTGTAAAGATTTGGTTGTGCCAAAACAAATACAGGTATAGTACCAGTGGTAACAAATATCTATATTAATGTCCCTGTCTTCATATTAGTTTGTTTGGAATACTTGTTGTTTTTTATATTCAATAATTCATCTGAATATTTTTTATGTTCTGTCATGGTATTCAAAGACATTGTTCAAAATCATGAAAATGGGGCTGACAGGGTTTAATCTGCTATTTTCATTGAGAAAGAGGTACTGTGTAGCACCTTGTTAGACTATTGCTACCATTACGACTTTAGAGATTTTAAATATATTCATACATGTACACCTATTCTTCTTTTGTCAAAACATCGGTCACGCAATAAAATGTGGATTCTGCAGCTGATTGAAATTTTCAAGGTAGGACTAAATAAAAATGTTGTGCCATTTGTTTGTGTCTTCAAAGTGTATCAATCTATCACAGAAAAAATTGCAATGTCAACCATAACAGATCACTTAGTTTCAAATATGCATTTTAACAAAACAACAAATATGTGTCATATGTGAAAATTTGTACACATCAATAGTAAAGTTTAATAAATATCAAGAAAAAATAAATCAACGTAAACAGTAGCTTTTCCTTCATTAATGCAGCTTGTTGGTCAAAGATCCAGCCAGATGAAGCGCTATAATCCCCTCGGCATACTGTAATATTGCCCGGTCTAACCATGTTATTGTTTTCGGTGTCACATATCCTGTTTCGAAGTATCCCAAATGACCACCATGTTTGGTCACTACCAATAAACTCTTCTCACTGTTCTCTGAAATGACATACCTTTAATATTAAACATTGAACCCTCTAAAACTGTAGTTTTCTGAAATCTTGTCAAATACTGTAAAAATGTATACTTCAAATGATTTATCAAGTATGATGTGTCCATATGCTGTAATGCCCCTGGCCACGCAATACAGAGAGAAATACAAGAAAATCCACGTTCAGTATTCCCTTGAAGGCTTAATTAGTTAATACACATCTTAACATAAGGTTCTGCTGAAAATACTCTTCTATTAATGTTAAGATGTGTTTTTAAAACTATTAACAATCAAGTCCTTTGACTTTGAAAATCAGAACTACATGTATTCTTTCATAAGAAAGAGTTACAAAGACAAAACTTTGATTGATACAGACAAATGAAAGGTGTCGTACTACATGTATAATAATAATTTTAATCAGGGCATGAAAAGAAAATTGATCACATTTAAGCCATTTCCTTAAAAATACTACTTGTATCTTCTTTATTCTATCTTTTCTTCCTTTTTACATGTACCTCCACGCTGTACTTACCCACATATTTTTTAGCTATTTCAACCAGAGGCTGAGGTACAAGTGGATCATCTTCAGCATTCAGGAAAAATGCTGGCAGTTCCAACTGAAAGAATAACGGTAAAAGGTGAAATAAAGGATAAAGCTGGAGTGAAAATATCACAGATATTATTTTTATCATGAGATATAATGTATCGTTCACATCTCAAAAATTACTTGATATGTGACTCTGTCTTTTCATTATTCTAGGCTTATGTTACATTGGGAGAGTATCTGATGTAAAAGCATAAGGACATAAAAGTTACATGTGTAGCATAGCTTCCCTGAAATTTACTGTGGTTTCCATTGAAATTGATAATGTAACAACTCGTTTATGTCAGATACACATGTACTTGGACAAGTAGATATTGTAACTCTATATATTGAAAATAATGAATAATGGTATCAAATTACATTTTGCAGAAAATTGCAGCAACTGGCATCTTCATAGTACTCCTCTACATTCTTGTATCCAGCTCTCCTCCTAAACAGAATGAAGCATTTATGAAGTATGTTAAGATACTCTTGATGATTTCTGATATATATCACAATAACATTACAATGATGCTGTACTGTCCTGTTCACTTAATCCAGAGCACCCTGTTTTGGGAATTTATTTACTATTAGGAATTTTCCCATTAATTTTCAGCCCACCGCCATATTGTTCTCAATATCAACAATGGTAAATAGTGACATCACGGTGTCCTACGTCGAGCATTCTAGTCATTTTTACTATAGAAAATCCCTATGGAAATTTCATTTTCCATTGTATTTTTAAACTAAGCTACAAACATCCATGTTGTGTCTGTTATGAATAAGAGAAAATATAAACTGGGTATCAGTTCATAAGATGACAACAGCATATTTTGTAGCATCATCGCTAGCCAAAGGTATTTGAGAATCACAGCATATCAATATTATTGACTCGTGAAGATGATTTTAAAGATAATCGCAAGAACTGGGTGCTCTGGATTTAGAGAACAGGACAGTAAGTTAGTAACTAATCTACATATTGCTTGTTTCGCCTGCGAATTGGCTTATTAATTTTTCTTAAAGTAAGTCAAATATGTAGTTCAAGGTATTATGAAACGAGTTGTGTGTTTTACATCCACGAGCCTTGGCGAGGGGATATAAAATGCACAAGTTTCATAATACATCGTATGAAATGAAAATTCATTTGAGATTCTTTTTATCACATGATTCTGCCAAAAAAATGTGTATTTCCAACGCGAAATCAATGTTTCTGAAAACTAGAGGCAAACTACAACGTGACTGAGAAGTTGTCTGCTATGCCATGAGAAGTAGTTCTACATCGTATAGATTTTCTATACGTAAAGAAAAAATATTTCAATTTTGTTTGGTATTTTAATGCAATAATTATTTCAACAACAACAATTTTAATCATTAATATTGTATTTGCGTCTGAATTCAACATCTGACCGATATTTGAAAGGTCACACTTGGCACAGTGTAGGTGATTAGGCTCCAAACTTGACCAATCGCATTCAAGCAGAGCCATATGTAATGTCTTATCATAACATTTATTTATGAAATGGCTTTATTGAACTGCATAACGGGTGTATCATGTGATAAATCATTGTATGTGTAGAAAGGTCTTGTCACAAGGAATGGACATGTGGAATATCAAAGCCCTATCACCTACCAATCAAAAGATATAGCTTCTTTCTTGAAAGTAGGTCAAATATCTAGGTCAAGGTCACTAGGATAAAAATAATGGTATGTTTAGAAAAGTCTTTTACACAAGAAATATACACATGAAATACAATGCATCAAAGCCTTATCACTTACCAATCAAAAGATATAGCCTGAGCCAATCTTAAATTTTTTTTTAAAAAGTAGGTCAAATATCTTGGTCAAGGTCATAAGGTCAAAAGTTAAGGTATTTGTAGAAAGGTCTTGTCACAAGGAATACACATTTGAAATATCAATGCCCTATCACTTACCAATCAAAATTTATGGGGTGTGACACCCAAAGTGTGACAGACAGATGGACAGCGGACAAAGTGATCCCTAAATGTCGCTATGCTTCACAGGCGACACAAAAAGTATAGAATCACACTCAAAATACTTCTTGTACGCATGCAACTAAGGGGTATATACGGTTTTGATTAGAAAAATATGACGGAAAAGAAAAGAATGCAAGAACAAACTCTCACAATGGATAGCCAAAACATGAATAAACCAAAATATAGGATCCTTTGTTGCTGGAAACTGCTTGTAAATTGAAAAATTTGATAAATTTTGGAATTTTAGCAATTTTCTAAAAGTATTAGAAAAGTACCTGTTTACATAAGAAATCAACAGGGTCTAATTATTTATTTCTAAGAAATAAGTTGTCTTCTTCGTGATGAAGAGGTTTCTGAATCAGTTTCATGACTAACCTAAAAGAATATGATAAAATTCAAAATTGGGGAATTTTCAAAATTACCATTTTATTGCAAATCTTTCGTGTTTTCCAGGAGGGTAATTTTCAAACAAGTGATATCCAGATTTACAAAGGGAAAAGCTTTTCCTATTTACATGTATTTAGATAAGTAAAATTTAAGATAAATAATTCAAATCATTATGAGAGTACATAGAAAAGGATGCAAATTGGCTAGAAGTAATAGACGTAATAGAGTGGTGCAATTCTAAACTTTTTTTGAACGGTATAGAAACTTTAAAAAACAATTAACTTTAATAAACTGTGATAAATCCACTTACCTGCTGTACAATTCATCCAAATCTAGGAGTGAAGTTGATTGAAGTATCTTGTCAACATCCAAGTTGTACTTTTTGACAGCTTCCTCAGAGAACAGTGTCTTGTAATGGTTGCGTAGGAGTGACTTCTGATTGGCTGTCATAGCGTATACATAGCCCCGCCTCATATGCTGCCAGTCCAATAACAAAGATACCGCTCTGTATAATACATGAAATGACATAATATATTAGAAAATAGCAATCCAAGGAATGCTTGTGTCGCCTGTGAAGCAGTTTGATTATTATTCTAGAAAGTGGTCAAATGAAATTCATTTGAAATATCAGACCTCTTAATTACAAATTAAAAGATATGGTCATTCTCAAATTTTCAGAAAAGAGTGTCGATCATCTAGGTCAAGGTCACTAAGTAACCAGACTTGTCAGAATGACAACATAGCTCGCCGGTGGCAACCATATGTAAATTGCAACAACAACAATAAAAAAGGTCTTATCACAAGGAATGCACATGTGAAATATCAAAGCCCTATCACTTACCAATCAAAAAATATGGCCAAGGTTAAAGTTTTTCAAAAGTAGGTCAATCATCTCCAAGGTCAAGGTCACAAGGTCAAAAATTTTGGTATCCATGGAAACGTCTTGTCACAAGGAATACACATGTAAAATATCAAAGCCCTATCACTTACCATTCATAAAATATGGCCAAGGTTAAAGTTTTTCAAAAGTAGGTCAATCATCTCCAAGGTCAAGGTCACAAGGTCAAAAATTTTGGTATCCATGGAAACATCTTGTCACAAGGAATACACATGTGAAATATCAAAGCCCTATCACTTACCATTCAAAAAATATGGCCAAGGTTAAAGTTTTTCAAAAGTAGGTCAATCTCCAAGGTCAAGGTCACAAGGTCAAAAATTTTGGTATCCATGGAAACGTCTTGTCACAAGGAATACACATGTGAAATATCAAAGCCCTATCACTTACCATTCAAAAAATATGGCCAAGGTTAAAGTTTTTCAAAAGTAGGTCAATCTCCAAGGTCAAGGTCACAAGGTCAAAAATTTTGGTATCCATGGAAACGTCTTGTCACAAGGAATGCACATGTGAAATATCAAAGCCCAATCTGTATTGGTTTAAAAGTTATAAGCAAGGTTAAAGTTTTTGTGCACGCGCACGCAGACGCCAACGCCAACGCAGATGCCGACACCGGGGGTATGACAATAGCTCTCCGGACATTCGTCCCAGCGAGCTAAAAATTGGTAACAAAAAGGTCTCATCATAAGAAATATTAAAGACCTATCACCTACCAATTAAAAGATATATTAAACCTTAATTTCTTAGAAAAGAAGGTCAAATAGCTAGGTCAAGGTCAAAAGGTTAAAATTATGGTATGTGTAGAAAGATCTTGTCACAAGAAATACACATGTGAAATACCAAAGCCCTATCACTTACCAATCAAAAGATATATACAATCTAATTTTTGTTTTGAAAAGAAGGTCAAATATGTAGGTCAAGGTCAATAGGTAAAAAATTATGGTATGTGTAGGAAGGTCTTGTCACAAGGAATACACATGTGAAATATCAAAGCCCTATCACTTACCAATCAAAAGATATAGCGAATCTTATCTTTTTTTCAAAAGTAGGTCAAATATCTAGGTCAAGGTCACAAGGTCAAAAATTATGGTATGTGTAGAAAGGTCTTGCCACAAGGATTGCATGTGTGAAATATCAAAGTCCTAACACTTACTAATCAAAAGATATATCCATTCTTAATTTTTTTGAAAAGTAGGTCAAAGATGTAGGTCAAGGTCACTAGGTCAAAAATTATGGTATGTGTAGGAAGGTCTTGTCATAAGGAATACACATGTGATATATCAAAGCCCTATCACTTACCATTCAAAAGTTATGGGCTGTGACACCCAAAGTGTGACAGACAGACAGACAGACGGACGGACTGACAGACGGACAATGTGATCCCTAAGTGTCGCTATGCTTCCCAGGCGACACAAAAACTGACTAAGACATGAAGGAATCAACCGCAGAAATGACACATCTACAAATCTATCACTTAAATTGAACTTGCATTCTCAAAGTTCATGAGCTATGGATATATGGATATGATCTTCTCATCATCAAGCACTTATTTACATGAAAAAATCAAGGCATCATCATTTATTTGTAAACATGCTGTAGTACATGAAAAATCAAAGTACCTTCTGCATTCATTGTGTCAAGGTAGTGATGGTTGAAAGCTTCAAGAGTTTAGAATTTTTGACCTTGTGAGTTATAGTTAAAATCTATAGGCCTGATTACTCCACCATCTTAAATCTATAACTGAAAATTTGTACATTTACATGTATTTCAGTTTTGACAGTTTGATTTTGATCTTTGCTTTTGAAAGTTCAAACGCTAGAGTTTTTTTCACAACAATTTCATTTGTCGGGCCCTGATAATACATTTGAATGTAAAGCAGAATGCAGAGTCAAATAAGTTAAGTGACATTGCTTTATTTCAGCTTAACCAGTGTTGTGCCCATTAGTGTGGACGTTATGATTTTGATAATTAATTATAATATGGAAATTTAAAAGATTATAAGCAGGGATCACTCTAGGCCGCGATTTTGCGATATTCTCGCATTCTTTTCTCAAATATCGCATTTTTTACTGCGTTGTCGCGCTAAAAGATTGCATACCTCCTTTGAATAAATCGCACTTAAGTTAATATAATGCGACAGAACATGAGATTCGTCTTTAATCTTCAAACTTTTCGGATGATTATTCGAATTCCGCGAGCGGCATCACATGTATTTATGAACTCGGCGGGTATACTAACCAATAACTGAGTATCTTCAAGGACTTATAAACAGTTTACAAGTCTTTGGAATCGTCAACATGAACAATAGCTATACCATTCTTCAAAATATTTACAATGCGTAAATAAAGTCTTGACGTAAACATTCTACAGTTCACATCACACTCGCAGATTAGACGTTACCGTAAAATGACTCGTCACGGCCCACTAAAGTACTTTTAATATGTACCATTGGAAACTATGATTTCTTAAAATTTTGACGTTCACACTGTAATTTCTTTTAGATGAATAGATACTTCATATTTAACAGCGAGTGTTATTGAGGGTTGGCAGATATATATACATGCGACTTAAGCGTGCAGCGGAGTCTGAGAGACAAAAAAAAATAAATTTTATTTGACCTCATTTTTCATTTAAAATGTCATTCAAACAAGGGAAAAAGAAAAAGTCCAGGGCGATTCTTACATTCAAACAACGTGTTGCCAGATGTTCATGGAAATAAAGAGAAACCGCAGTTTGATTTTTTCACTATTTTTTCGAACAAATACATTTTAAATCTCATTGAAATCGAGAAAATCTCATTGTTTTTTAGCAAATGTAGGGTGATCCCTGTATAAGAATGAAATATTCGCATCATTAAACCATATATTTCCTAGAGGAACAGTTTGTACGTCATACTAATTACTTACATGTAAGTCAACTGATATATCTTTGACTTAGGTCAGTATGCATACTCGTATGAAACATTTTGCCGAGTTTCCATACAATTTGCAGTCAATGAAAAGTTTGGTTATGGACAAATCATGAAATATTTTACAGTTTTGCAGTGTTTTATAAGAATATAATAATAATGGATAATCAATCAAAAGACTTATCCGATTAATTGATTTTGATTACTCCATCCAATTCCCAACACTAAGCTTTACAAATTCTGTGATATGTTGACTGATCCTAAGCTGTAAAGGAACATCTTAAAAGTGTAGAACAAAAACAAATTTCACTTCAGAAAGATTATCATTAATTATCATACGCCATAAAGTGCATTTACCATATATTCGATCATAAAGATCATAAAAGCATAACTCAATCTTTCAAAGACTTGCTTTAACTATCTACATGTAATATGAAAATGTCTGTATGCTTACCGACTAGCACTGTATCCTTGACATATAGACATTACACACAGGAATTTCTTCTCTTTTTCTTTGCTTTCACCTACATACTTCATTACAATATTTGCCCCCATGCTAAATCCCACTCCCAGGAGTTTAGTGTTAGGATACTGTTGTATTACATCCTCAACCATAGCATGGTACTCTTCTGTACAACCTGTTGATACAAGAACTTATGGATCAGAAAAACAAAAACAAAACAAAACAAAGATACAGAAACTTATTTCAAATTCAATGTTACAAGCATATTTTGTTACTGAAGCCATGCATGTTCCCCATGTGTCACAATCTAAGTATGTACGGTAATCTATAAATGTCCATCCATAGCAGAAAGAAGTCTGGAAAACTAAATTATGACTGGGCAGACATTAAAAAATTAACAGTCCCCATGCTTTGCCAGTAGGGGACTTAAAGAGACCGACAACTCTCGCACATACATCAATGATAATGAATCTTCGGCAGAATGTTTACAAATTACCTACAAAAAAATACCTCTTTCTTTTTTCATAGAATTATGAAATTCTAAAATTATGAATATATGTTAAAATCTACAAAAAGTGAAAATTATCATTAGTGTTTGTGTTATTAAAACACCCACCATATGTAAATATTCTGGGGGCGGTAAGTTGTACACTAGGAAGTGCACCAAGATGATTGAGTACAGCTATCCTGTAACCATGGTCCTGTGCATAGTTTACAAAAGTACAGATATAGCTAGCTTCACTGCTATTGGCAATCCCTGGTACCATCAGAAATGTAAAGTCACCTACAACAAATCACATGTTAAAAGAAAATTAATGGAGTTTTATAATATGTCGTATATGTATCTGAATAAAAATATTCTTCTTTGTATGTACTTATCTTTTTTCAATTCAATAAAAGACAGTAAATATAGATTCATATAAATTGCAACATTTTGTAAAAATATTGTTTTTAAAAGAATGAAAGAAGGATATTCAAATGAATTGAAGGGACTTTCTGAATTTTTTCCATTTCCAACTTACCTTTTGATTTATGAGAGCAGTGAGGTTCAAACAGATCGTAAGTCATTGTGGCACCGTCTGGCATCACTATATATTTTCTTCTGCCTTTAGGGTAGGGAGACTTTATTCTTCCTAACTTTGCATAGATAATTGTCTGTAGATGTCCACTTTTCCCCCAAAGCAATGGTGGTTGGTATCTGGTAGAAAAAGATATACTAGTATAGAGTTTTCTTAACTCTTATTAAATAAATTACTGAAACATACAAAGAGTACCAATGTTTTGTTTAGGGAAAACATTTAAGTGTTCAAAGTCTGCTTAGTGCTACCGTACATGTACCCAAAAAATGTAAATATCCCAAAGAAAAATTAAATCAAATGTTTTTCAGAAAAAAAAAGATGTCTCCCCCCTCCCTCTAAGTTACTTTGACCTTGGGCCAAGATGATGTGAAACCTTTGATTCATGGGCAACATCATACTCAAACATGGAAGTGATTCATGGTATTGTTTGAGGTAAAGCCCAAACATGATTAGCATATACAATTTCATATTTAGTGAAATTGACTTTGGTCACATGACCTTGGATATAGGTGATCTGAAAAATACATTGTATGGATCATGCGCAACAAAAAACTGAATAAGTGATTGGATACACAATTCAAAATATAAAGCCTAAACATGATAAGCATAACAATTTCAGCCTGGACATGATTAGCATATACAATTTCATTACCAAAGTAAGAAGTGACCTTAATCATGTGACCTTGGGACAATGTGATAAGAAACATTTAGTCCTGAGAAACAACGTATTAAAATATGAAAACAATTGTAAGAAGGGTTCAGCAGATATAGCCCAGACAAGATTAGTACGTACAATTTCATTAAAAAGAACTAAATGATCTTGACCTTGGGCACATGACCTTGGGTCAAGATGATAAGAAACCTTGAGCAACAGCATTCTAAGTATCAGAGCGATCCAGTATACGATTCCACAGATATAGTACAGACTCAATAGTATTTACAATTTCATTAAAAAATGTAATCTTTGACCTTGACCTTAGTAATATGACCTTGGATCAAGGTGGTGTGAAACCTTTGGGTCATCAGCACCATCATACTAAAATATCAAATGATCCGATTACAGTTCAAAAGATTAAGCCTGGACATAATACACATAACAAATACAATTTCATTTAAAATACATGTATACTAATTGACCTTGACCTTGGTCACATGATCTTGAGTCAACGTGATGTAAAACCTTCGGGTCATAAGCAACAACATACTAAAATATAAAGCGATTGTGCAAACGTTTCAAGAGATATAGCCCTAACAGGAATGCATGTACAATTTCATTAAAATTGTATTACATGACCTTGACCTTGGTCACATGACCTTGGGTCAAGGTGATGCAAAACCTTCGGGTCATAAGCAACAACATACTAAAATATGAAAGTGATCCGGCAAACGGTTCAAGAGATCTAGCCTGGACATGAATGTATGCATAATTTCATTAAAAATGCACTAAGTGACCTTGACCTTGGTCACATGACCTTGGGTCAAGGTGATGTGAAATCTTTGGGTCATAAGCAACAACATACTAAAATATGAAAGTGATCCGGCAAACGGTTCAAGAGATATAGCCCGGACAGGAATGTATTCATAATTTCTTTAAAAATGCACTAAGTGACCTTGACCTTGGCCACATGACCTTGGTCACATGACCTTGGGTCAAGGTGATGCAAAACCTTCGGGTCATAAGCAACAACATACTAAAATATGACAGTGATCCGGCAAACGGTTCAAGAGATCTATCCTGGACATGAATGTTTGCATAATTTCATTAAAAATGCACTAAGTGACCTTGACCTTGGTCACATGACCTTGGGTCAAGGTGATGTGAAACCTTCGGGTCATAAGCAACAACATACTAAAATATGAAAGTGATCCAGCGAACGATTCAAGAGATATAGCCCGGACAGGAATGTATTCATAATTTCTTTAAAAATGCACTAAGTGACCTTGACCTTGGTCACATGACCTTGGGTCAAGGTGATGTGAAACCTTCGGGTCATAAGCAACAACATACTAAAATATGAAAGTGATCTGGCAAACGGTTCAAGAGATATAGCCCGGACAGGAATGTATTCATAATTTCTTTAAAAATGCACTAAGTGACCTTGACCTTGGTCACATGACCTTGGGTTAAGGTGATGTGAAACCTTTGGGTCATAAGCAACAACATACTAAAATATGAAAGTGATCCGGCAAACGGTTCAAGAGATATAGCCCGGACAGGAATGTATGCATAATTTCATTAAAAATGCACTAAGTGACCTTGACCTTGGTCACATGACCTTGGGTAAAGGTGATCTGAAAAATACATTGTATGGATCAAGCGCAACAAAAAACTGAATTAGTTATTGGATACACGATTCAAAATATAAAGCCAAAACATGATAAGCATAACAATTTCAGCCTGGACATGATTAGCATATACAATTTCATTACCAAAGTAAGAAGTGACCTTAATCATGTGACCTTGGGACAATGTGATAAGAAACATTTAATCCTGAAAAACAACGTATTAAAATATGAAAACAATTGTAAGAAGGGTTCAGCAGATATAGCCCAGACAAGATTAGTACGTACAATTTCATTAAAAAGAACTAAATGATCTTGACCTTGGGCATATGACCTTGGGTCAAGATGATAAGAAACCTTCCAATCCTGAGCAACAGCATTCTAAAGTATCAGAGCGATCCAGTATACGATTCCACAGATATAGTCCAGACTCAATAGTATTTACAATTTCATTAAAAAATGTAATATTTGACCTTGACCTTAGTAATATGACCTTGGATCAAGGTGGTATGAAACCTTTGGGTCATCAGCACCATCATACTAAAATATCGAATAATCCGATTACAGTTCAAAAGATTACGCCTGGACTTAATACACATAACAAATACAATTTCATTTAAAATACATGTACACTAATTGACCTTGACCTTGGTCACATAATCTTGCATCAATGTGATGTGAAACCTTCGGGTCATAAGCAACAACATACTAAAATATAAAGCGATCGTGCAAACGGTTAAAGAGATATAGCCTGAACAGGAATGCATGTACAATTTCATTAAAATTGTACTACATGACCTTGACCTTGGTCACATGACCTTGACCTTGGTCACACGACCTTGACCTTGGTCACATGACCTTGGGTCAAGGTGATGCAAAACCTTCGGGTCATAAGCAACAACATACTAAAATATGAAAGTGATCCAGCAAAGGGTTCAAGAGATCTAGCCTGGACATGAATGTATGCATAATTTCATTAAAAATGCACTAAGTGACCTTGACCTTGGTCACATGATCTTGGGTCAAGGTGATGTGAAATCTTTGGGTCATAAGCAACAACATACTAAAATATGAAAGTGATCCGGCAAATGGTTCAAGAGATATAGCCCGGACAAGAATGTATTCATAATTTCATTAAAAATGCACTAAGTGACCTTGACCTTGGCCACATGACCTTGGGTCAAGGTGATGCAAAACCTTCGGGTCATAAGCAACAACATACTAAGATATGAAAGTGATCCGGCAAACGGTTCAAGAGATCTAGCCTGGACATGAATGTATGAATAATTTCATTAAAAATGCACTAAGTGACCTTGACCTTGGTCACATGACCTTGGGTCAAGGTGATGTGAAACCTTCGGGTCATAAGCAACAACATACTAAAATATGAAAGTGATCCAGCAAACGATTCAAGAGATATAGCCCGGACAGGAATGTATTCATAATTTCTTCAAAAATGCACTAAGTGACCTTGACCTTGGTCACATGACCTTGGGTCAACGTGATGTGAAACCTTCGGGTCATAAGCAACAACATACTAAAATATGAAAGTGATCTGGCAAACGGTCCAAGAGATATAGCCCGGACAGGAATGTATGCATAATTTCATTAAAAATGCACTAAGTGACCTTGACCTTGGTCACATGACCTTGGGTTAAGGTGATGTGAAACCTTCGGGTCATAAGCAACAACATACTAAAATATGAAAGTGATCCGGCAAACGGTTCAAGAGATATAGCCTGGACAGGAATGTATGCATAATTTCATTAAAATGAACTAAGTGACCTTGACCTTGGTCACATGACCTTGGGTCAAGGTGATCTGAAAAATACATTGTATGGATCATGCGCAACAAAAAACTGAATTAGTTATTGGATACACGATTCAAAATATAAAGCCTAAACATGATAAGCATAACAATTTCAGCCTGGACATGATTAGCATTTACAATTTCATTACCAAAGTAAGAAGTGACCTTAATCATGTGACCTTGGGACAATGTGATAAGAAACATTTAGTCCTGAGAAACAACGTATTAAAATATGAAAACAATTGTAAGAAGGGTTCAGCAGATATAGCCCAGACAAGATTAGTACGTACAATTTCATTAAAAAGAACTAAATGATCTTGACCTTGGGCACATGACCTTGGGTCAAGATGATAAGAAACCTTCCAATCCTGAGCAACAGCATTCTAAAGTATCAGAGCGATCCAGTATATGATTCCACAGATATAGTCCAGACTCAATAGTATTTACAATTTTATTAAAAAATGTTATATTTGATTTTGACCTTAGTAATATGACCTTGGATCAAAGTGGTATGAAACCTTTGGGTCATCAGCACCATCATACTAAAATATTAAATGATCTGTTACAGTTCAAAAGATTAAGCCTGGACTTAATACACATAACAAATACAATTTCATTTAAAATACATGTACACTAATTGACCTTGACCTTGGTCACATGATCTTGAGTCAACGTGATGTGAAATCTTTGGGTCATAAGCAAAAACATACTAAATAAAATATGAAAGTGATCCGGCAAACGGTTCAAGAGATATAGCCCGGACAGGAATGTATTCATAATTTCTTTGAACATGCAGTAAGTGACCTTGACCTTGGTCACATGACCTTGGGTCAAGGTTATGCAAAACCTTTGGGTCATAAGCAACAACATACTAAAATATTAAAGTGATCCGGAAAACGGTTCAAGAGATCTAGCCTGGACATGAATGTTTGCATAATTTCATTAAAAATGCACTAAGTGACCTTGACCTTAGTCACATGACCTTGGGTCAAGGTGATGTGAAACCTTCAGGTCATAAGCAATAACATACTAAAATATGAAAGTGATCCGGCAAAGGGTTCAAGAGATCTAGCCTGGACAGGAATGTATGCATAATTTCATTAATAAAGCCTACGCTCACGCAGCAAGATACGCCCGTTGGGATTTTTTTCACAACACCAAAATATCTAAGTCCCATAACTCCATAAGGACAAATCGGATGAACCTTAAAATCGAAAGGCGGCTTCCTCTTCAAAGTCTGATAACAATGTACAAATATCATGAAAATCTGTTGACGCATATTCAAGTTATTGCGTTCCATGCACCTATATTTTGCCCTTAGCTTAACATGTATGTGCATATAACCCCCCCCCCCCCCCCCCCCATTACACAGAATTTCTGGATTATGTGACAAAAAATTCAAGAACCCGTTAAATATGTGAAAGAACATCCTTTCTACTTGAAGTATACAAAATTTCAAAACATTTTGACCAGAAATAGATTTTTAAAGAATTTTTAACTATTTAAGTATATTTTCATTGTATTTAAAATATCTAAGTCCCATAACTCCGTAACGACAAATCGGATGAACCTGAAAATCGAAAGGCGGCTTCTTCTTCAAAGTCTGATCACAATGTAGAAATATCCTGTAAATCCATTGACCCATATTCAAGTTATTGCATTCCATGCGCCTTTATTTTGCCCTTAGCTTAACATGTACAATGTATGTGCATATAACCCCCCCCCCCCCCCCCATTACACATAATATCTCGGTTATGCGACCAAAAAATTAAAAACCCGTTACATATGTCAAAGAGCATCCTTTCTATCTTAAATATACAAAATTTCAAAACATTTCAAGCAGAAATAGATTTTTAAATAATTTTTAACTATTTTAGTACATTTTCACTGTATTTTAAAATATCTAAGTCCCATAACTCTGTAACGACAAATCGAATGAACCTGAAAATTGAAAGGTGGCTTCCTCTCCACAGTCCAATCAAAATGTATGAATATCATGAAAATCTGTTGACGCATATTCAAGTTATTGCGTTCCATGCGCCTATATTTTGCCCTTAGCTTAACATGTATGTGCATAAACCACCCCCCCCCCCCCTTCCTATTACACACAATATCTCGGTTATGCGACCAAAAAATTAAAAACCCGTTACATATGTCAAAGAACATCCTTCCTACTTGAAGCATACAAAATTTCAAAACATTTCGACCAGAAATAGATTTTTAAATAATTTTTAAATATTTTATTTTTAGTATATTTTCACTGTATTTTAAAAATCTAAGTCCCATAACTCTGTAACGACAAATAGGATGAACCTGAAAATCGAAAGGCGGCTTCCTCTTCAAAGTCCAATCATAATGTATGAATATAATGAAAATCTGTTGACGCATATTGAAGTGATTGCGTTCCATGCGCCTATATTTTGCCCTTAGCTTAACATGTATGTGCATATAACCCACCCCCCCTTCCTATTACACACAATATCTCGGTTATGCGACCAAAAAATTAAAAACCCGTTAAATATGTCAAAGAACATCCTTTCTACTTGAAGTATACAAAATTTCAAAACATTTCGACTAGAAATAGATTTTTAAATAATTTTTAAATATTTTAGTATATTTTCACTGTATTTTAAAAATCTAAGTCCCATAACTCTGTAACGACAAATCGGATGAACCTGAAAATCGAAAGGCGGCTTCCTCTCCACAGTCTTATCATTATATATGAATTTCGTGAAAATCGGTTGACGTATATTCAAGTTATTGCGTTCCATAGGCGGATGGACAGACATACAGACGGACGGACGGACAGACGGACGGACGGACGGACTTCGCCATACCATAATACGACCCGTCAAATGACGGGTGTATAAAAACCCGTTACATATGTCAAAGAGCATCCTTTCTACCTTAAGTATACAAAATTTCAAAACATTTCGACCAGAAATAGATTTTTAAATAATTTTTAACTATTTCAGTATATTTTCACTGTATTTTAAAATATCTAAGTCCCATAACTGTAACGACATATCGAATGAACCTGAAAATCGAAAGGCGGCTTCCTCTCCACAGTCCAATCAAAATGTATGAATATCATGAAAATCCGTTGACGCATATTCAAGTTATTGCGTTCCATGCGCCTATATTTTGCCCATAGCTTAACATGTATGTGCATATAACCCCCCCCCCCCTTCCTATTACACACAATATCTCGCTTATGCGACCAAAAAATTAAAAACCCGTTACATATGTCAAAGAGCATCCTTTCTACCTTAAGTATACAAAATTTCAAAACATTTCTACCAGAAATAGATTTTTAAATAATTTTTAACTATTTTAGTATATTTTCACTGTATTTAAAATGTCTAAGTCCCATAACTCTGTAACGACATATCGAATAAACCTGAAAATCAAAAGGCGGCTTCCTCTCCACAGTCGAATCTAAATGTATGAATATCATGAAAATCCGTTGACGCATATTCAAGTAATTGCGTTCCATGCGCCTATATTTTGCCCTTAGCTTAACATGTATGTGCATATAACCCACCCCTCCCCCCTTCCTATTACACACAATATCTCGCTTATGCGACAAAAAAATTAAAAACCCGTTACATACATGTATGTCAAAGAACATCCTTC
Source organism: Pinctada fucata (assembly GCA_028142955.1). Classification (NCBI taxonomy): domain Eukaryota; kingdom Metazoa; phylum Mollusca; class Bivalvia; order Pterioida; family Pteriidae; genus Pinctada; species Pinctada fucata. The sequence continues at coordinate 59,210,884 of AP027105.1, forward strand.
CTACATGAAGTATACAAAATTTCAAAACATTTCGACCACAAATAGATTTTTAAATAATTTTTAAATATTTTAGTATATTTTCACTGTATTTTAAAAATCTAAGTCCCATAACTCTGTAACGACATATCGAATAAACCTGAAAATCGAAAGGCGGCTTCCTCTCCACAGTCCAATCATAATGTATGAATATCATGAAAATCCGTTGACGCATATTCAAGTTATTGCGTTCCATGCGCCTATATTTTGCCCTTAGCTTAAAATGTATGTGCATATAACCCACCCCCCCCTTCCCATTACACACAATATCTCGGTTATGCGACCAAAAAATTAAAAACCCGTTACATATGTCAAAGAACATCCTTTCTACTTGAAGTATACCAAATTTCAAAACATTTCGACCAGAAATAGATTTTTAAATAATTTTTAAATATTTTAGTATATTTTCACTGTATTTTAAAAATCTAAGTCCCATAACTCTGTAACGACAAATCGGATGAACCTGAAAATCGAAAGGCGGCTTCCTCTCCACAGACTGATCACTATGACTGTATAAATTTCATAAAAATCTGTTGACGCGTATTCAAGTTATTGCATTCCATAGGCGGACGGACAGACTTCGCCATACCATAATACGTCCCGTCAAATGACGGGCGTATAAAAATTGACTAAGTGACCTTGACCTTGGTCACATGACCTTTGGTCAAGGTGATGTGAAATCTTTGGGTCATAAGCAACAACATACTAAAATATGAAAATAATCTGGTAAACGGTTCAAGAGATATAGCCAGGACAGGAATGTATTCATAATTTCTTTAATAATGCACTAAGTGACCTTGACCTTGGTCACATGACCTTGGGTCAAGGTGATGTGAAACCTTCGGGTCATAAGCAACAACATACTAAAATATGAAAGTGATCGGGCAAACGATTCAGGAGATATAGCCCGGACATGATGTGTGACAGACGGACAGACAGACAGACGGACGACGAAGGCAAAACCAATATGTCTCCTCCCCGTTGGGAGGGAGACATAATGATGTGCATTCGGAAACAATAATCGAAAAATAATCGGAAAGGGGTAACAAACCGATCAATTATGGATTTAGTTCGGAAAACCATATTTTATGAAGAATGACGCATTAAAGAGAGAAAGGTTGTATTTTTCTGCAGAGAATTAAGAAAATTTTATTGGAAACATTACAAAATATATTCATGATATTAAGCATTCAACATGTTCAACTAAAAATTTTCTGTGTGTTTTACCATCTTTTTTGACAAAATTAGAGTTAAACATATAGGTAACATTGAAAATGAGGGAAACAGACATCGTCAAAGTTCAAAATTTTTACCAGACAATTTGTCTGGTGAAATGAAAAAAATCACCAGTCAAATTTTTATTTTACCAGACAATTCTTATTTTGGAAATATCACATATAAATGAGAAAGAACTACTCTTTGAGCTATGTGTATATGTACCATAACCCCCCCCCCTCTCTTTCTCTATCTGACTCTCTCTATGCCTTCCAAAAAATCCATGCGTTGAAAAGTTTCCTGATTACCGCAAGTCATTGACTGCAGTTGAATCTTTACTAGTTCCTCAAAAAATCAAGTCATCAGTTAGCTATAACAAGTATCAAATTGATGACAAGTTGTGGTATTTTTAAATTATAATCCGAGGTGCCCAGCATAGGCAAATCTAGATTTTTTTTTCTTGGGGGGGGGGGGGGGGGGGGGGGTCCAGCCTATGGTTTTAAAATTAAATTACGTAAATCGGAAGATATTCACACTTGTCTGGGTTGTAGAAAATATGTTTAATTTCTTTCTGATGAACAAATTATTCATACTCTCTAGAATAGTCTTTCTTTACTCAACTGAAAAAAAATTGTCTACTCCTATGTTCTAATCTCTTATAAGTTAAATGTCGACGATCCAGTTATGAAACATGTACACTATACAGGTAAGGTGACAGGATAATAACTTAATCTTTCAGAACTTCCAACACGCGGTCACTCATGTGAAACAGATTAAATCTACCTGGTGGTCAGGTGAGAACTACTCACTGTAGTTTTAGTCTGGGATGTATCACTGGGTTGGGTGCACCCCCCCCCCACCCCCCCACCCCCCTTGATCCTCCAAAGCCGGCCTAACTTTGTAGCATTTTTTGCGCTCTTTCAGATAAAAATTTGCCTCATGGAAATTTCCATTGCAAAAGTGGTGTTTTGGGGGAAAAACATGTTTTTTAAGTCAAAAATCACTGAAAATAGGAAAAAAATTATAACTTTTATATGGTTGATGTTTATAGAAATTGAAAAGTGTGAATATATAGTATTTTTGATGCTCTTTCAGATGAAATAAGTTTCAAGTTCCAATTCCTATTTTTACTGTGTGTTTTGGGGTAAAAAAGTCGAATTTTTGCTAAAATTCACAGAAATTTGAGGAAATTTAATTTATTCCTGCTTCTCAGCTCCTCAATATTGCATATGATCGTTCAATGATGATTTAAAAAAACATCTTTAAAGTCTCCTCTTTCAAATGACATATATTTTATATTCTTATTTTTTTGCAAAATCCTCGAAATTAATTATTTTATACAGAAACCTGTATTTTCAATCAGAAATCTCAGATTTCTGTATATTTATTTAAAGAACCCTTATTTGTTATGTAAGCAATGATTGAAAGCTATTTTCTAGTGTAACTTTTCACACTCTATCAGATTATATATGTTTTACTAACATTTCATTCAAAATCATAGTGTTTTTTGGGAAAAAAACGTATTTTTTTCATTTAAAAATAGACTTTCTATAGTAAGTTTCTTGATATAGGCTATATATAATTAATAAAAAAACATATTTTTTGCCTCAAAATACCAATTAAATAAACAGAGGATACTTCAAAAACATATGACGTACAAGGACAAATTATGATATACCCAGGAACACTTTAGAATATAAATAATAACGACACATTTCATAGTAATAAGGGTTTTCCAGGAATCAGTGGTTTTTAAATAAAAATTGAGATTTTCCACCCAAAAAAGCAAGATAATCAAAGAAATCTCTTCTCATTCATTAAACTTTATCACTTTTCTGCCATCCAATTATATGAAACCTCTCCAGCTTTGATTGAATAAAAAATATAGATTTAAAACAATTTTCACAGAAATAAGTGAATTTTGTACATATATTAGGTTTTTTGCCCCAAAATATCAATTAAATTAACAGAGGATATTTCAAATGCATATGACTTACAAGGACAATCTATGATATACCCAGAAACTCTTTTGAATATAAATAATAACGTCCGATTTCATAGTAATAAGGATTTTCCAGAAATTAGCGATTTTTAGATAAAAATCGAGATTTTCCACCCAAAATAGAAAGATAATCAAAGAAATCTCTTCTAACTCATTAAACTTGATCACATTTATGCCATCCAATTATATGAAACCTCTTCAGTGTTGATTAAATAAAAAATATAAATTTTAAAAAATATTCACAGAAATAAGTGAAATTTTCACATAAATAAGGTTTTTTGCCCCAAAATAAGATGTAAATTACCAAATAACATTCCTATCCATTTATAAGAAGAAAAAGCATAATATCAAAGCTAAAACATATCAATTTAGGCAAATTAAAAGAGCTAGTACTTATTTTCACAAAATAAGTGGTTTTTGCATAAAAAATGCATATTTTACCCAAAAATGATGGTTTTAATTAATTATTACATTTAAATTTTACAATCATCTGACAAGATGATTACTTTCGCTTTAAATGTATAGTTTTAGCAAAGAAAATGAATTAATAAAATTTTTCCAGAAATCTGTAATTTTTAGACAAAAAAAACAGACATTTTGCCCCAAAATTATGTAGAAAATATACCTTTTATGTTTCATACATGTAATTTATGAGTGAACCTAAATAATTACAGTTCAAAATACATTTCTGCTATCATTTCAAGAACTTTTATAGATTCAATAAATATTCTCCAGAAATCAGCTATTTTTAAATGAAAAAAATACGTTTTTTCCCAAAAAACACTATGATTTTGAATGAAATGTTAGTAAAACATATATAATCTGATAGAGTGTGAAAAGTTACACTAGAAAATAACTTTCAATCATTGCTTACATAACAAATAAGGGTTCTTTAAATAAATATACAGAAATCTGAGATTTCTGATTGAAAATACAGGTTTCTGTATAAAATAATTAATTTCGAGGATTTTGCAAAAAAATAAGAATATAAAATATATGTCATTTGAAAGAGGAGACTTCAAAGATGTTTTTTAAATCATCATTGAACGATCATATGCAATATTGAGGAGCTGAGAAGCAGGAATAAATTCAAATTTCTGTGAATTTTAGCAAAAATTCCGACTTTTTTACCCCAAAACACACAGTAAAAATAGGAATTGGAACTTGCAACTTATTTCATCTGAAAGAGCATCAAAAATACTATATATTCACACTTTTCAATTTCTAAAAACATCAACCATGTAAAAGTTATAATTTTTTTCCTATTTTCAGTGATTTTTGACTTAAAAAACATGTTTTTCCTAAAAAACACCACTTTTGCAATGGAAATTTCCATGAGACAAATTTTTATCTGAAAGAGCGCAAAATATGCTACAAAGTTAGGCCGGTTTTGGAGGATCAAGGGGGGGGGGTGGGTTGCACCCAACCCAGTGATACATCCCAGACTATTTTACAAAAAGAGGCGGCATGTATAAATGTAATATTGATCACGGCTCGTCTATAAGGAAGTTGAAAAGTCATGGGAGTCGGGACACGTCCAAAGACGAGTCTGGGATATGCAGGACTTTCAGAATTTTTTTTTAAGGAATTTCAATTCTGTTAAGGCAGTATGGGGGAAATGGCGATAAAAAAACCCATGAGAGTCGGTACGATTTTTAACGGTCGATCGGGCTTCAGGAAACAAACATATTTTTTCTTTGGTCTTATTTTTTACCAGACAATTTGTCCGATACGTGGATTTTTTTCACCGGACGAATTCGAATTTTGCCGGCTATAGCTGACAGACCTGTGACTTTGACGATGTCTGGGGAAAGAAATACATCAAGCTGAAATATCTCCCTTTCTTATTTCAAATCGATAATCAGAATTGAAAGTTTACAATCAATTGTCGGCGACATTTGGTTCATAACTAATGACAATATGTCTGAATTTACAAATTGAGATTTTGATATACATGTAGATCATGACCATGATGATCTAAAATTAATGATAACAAGTATATTTGGCAGTGATTAATTAAAGCAATATTACAGTAATTAGTAATACACTCCTTCACCAGTCACATGTAATGCAGCACAGACGCCTATGGTGCCCATTATAGTGGAAATATATAGGAAGCGTATATATAAATGATATAGACAATCATACGTGTATTGTACAATGTAGTTGCTGATGATTCATCACAATTCTATTAAAATGAATAGAGATTCACATGTTTTTTTTTTATTTCAATTTCACATGAGCTGAGGGGGTAATGGTGGTCATCATACTTTTCAAACATGCCTATGCAATGTAGGATCTGCATGTTACTTGTAATACTGTATGGGTTAGTAGAAGTCATGCTATTATAAGCTCCGTAGTTCTTACCAATTACACCAAGAGTGTTAATTTATAATATTCAACATGTTCATGGATTTACATATAATGAAAAGGAACTTGACATGAAGTCAACATCCCCCCCCCCCCCCAAAAAAAATCATAAACTAGATCTACTACTGTATAGTCATGCACACTTGGTATACTCCACTCGTAAATCATATATACTTCATGTGAGTAGCCAGGTGTGCACAAATGCATCCAACTTGTTCTGCAAAAAAAGAATAAAATAAAGTGTAGAAAGAGTAATTTCAATGTAGAAAACTACCCTGTATCGTCAGAATCCATGGTTGGTTATGCTAAAAGTTTTAGCTTGACCGACCATGGATTCTGACGATGACTACCCTGTAAATGTGGAAAATCCATTAGATTCTAGGGCTTCACCCCTGAATCCCCACAAGGGCTTCTCCCCAAGCCTATAACGAGGGGCATCAAAGTTAACCCCTGACCACCTGACTGAAAATGCTTGATACCATTCGAAAGGTAAAACATACTCTGGCTACGCTCCTGTATTTCATTAGTCCGACTTGCAGACCTACGACGGTGTTATCTGTTTTTTCGTCTTCGGTCTGACTGCTATGCATAGGCAAAACTTGAGAATTTCTGTGCGAAAAAAATTTGGCGAGTCTTCCTGTTTTTTTTGACAAATTCCGGTCTCTTCAACCAAAAAATAAGTCATCCAGTCCTCCTGCGCCTAAAAGATCCCCTCTAGGCCTGGTTTCACCTCTGTGCATATGAAAAAATGTTGTTGATCAGAGGAGAATCGGAAGAGAGGAAGGGGTGAAACCAGGCTTTGAGGGTATTATTTAGGGGCAGGAGGACTGGGCGAGTTATTATTTGGTTGAGCAGACCGGAATTTGTCAAAAAGAAGGACGACTTGCTGAAATTTTTTCGAACAGAAATTCTCAAGTTTTGCCTATGCATAGCAGTCAGACCGAAGACGAAAAAACAGATAACACCGTCGTAGGTCTGCAAGTCGGACTAGTATTTCATCATTCTAAACTTACACCTCATTGAAAATCCTGCATAGCTGTAGTATTGATTCCACAAACGATGTATTTTTCTTGTTATAGTACAGGTGTGGGAATGATGCCACCTCTCCCAGATGAAGCATTCGAAACAGGCAACATAACACGAGAACAAGGACGAGAACCCAAAATGTCTCCATAACTGTCTTGAGAATATGAAGAATAAAACACTTCTTGTCCTGGGAGATTCAGACTCGTGCAATATCCAGACAGTGCTTATAATGCAGATTTTGTAGAAAATTCATAAGTTGACTGTAAAGACAACGAAATTAACAAATAATCTGATAGTCTAAAGTGCCAAAGATCACGTTGCGTCTGCATGATTTCAAATATTTTCCTACATCTCAATCCCGAATTTTATTTTTTTTTTTTTTGGCTTTTCACTATTTTCTGCTTTCAGTTTCTCTTGAAAAGTCTTCTATATATACTTGATTAATTTAATAATACAAACGAGTGATATGAACAATTCAAGCAAATAATTCAATTACTTTGTCTTAACCTTGATTATATTGAATGATATCATGGACGTTTTGAGTTATGTACAGTGAAATCTTCGCATCATTACTTAATTCCTTAAAATCTTCAATTCTTCGCATTTTGACTTTGTCAGAAATAATCATTTTTGCACTATATCTTTCAATAATTCAGTGATATATATGTATATACATATACACAATGTATATATGATTTTATGAACCGATTTACTGTATAATATGAAACATGGCAAAGCCATCAAAGCGCGCCAGCTACTAGTTAAACAATAAGTTCTAGATGAATACTAGCTGATAAGTAAATTTATAATTGATTGTATAGTTTAAAAAAAAAATATATTATAATAAGAAAAATATATATATACATGACTCCAACATAAACAGCACCGTGAAAAGGTAAAAACAACCACGTTCACTGTTTTTTTTTTTTTTTTTTTTTTTTTTTCAAGTGACACATTCGCCTTTGATCAAAAATGAACATCACTCGAAAAAAAAAAAAACTTAAGAAAAAATTTATATATACAATACTGAAACATCACAAAAAGGTACATACAAGAGACTACAACTTGATGTACATGTATGCTGCCCCTGGTAAGTGGCAGATTTGTAAACTATGCAAGAAGTGTGAGAGAGGAATTAGTATAAGTGGTTTTTCACTTAATGTTTTCCAATCTAAAGAGATGTGTTTTGTGTGTAAATGTCATGATGAGCTTTTTTGAATAAATATTGTTAAAGAGCTTAAAGATATTATTAGTTTGTACATTTACAATTTGCGTGATTTTGTAAAGTATGTATATATATATTATATAATTATCAATGCACTACTTTTCAAAGACATCAACACATAGCAGTGTTGGCCATGCATATTTCATTCCTACTCACTCAAACCAAGCTAGATCCTGATCTTTTCACAGTCACAGAGGACCCCCCCCCCCCCTGGATTTTGCTAAAAATCCGAATTTTCCGGGTTAATTTTTTTATGTATGATTCTTTTCAAATTGATAAGCTGGAAACACATCAGTGACTGACGACTGGACCACCATGGACAAATCAAGTTTTCTACATCTGCCGCCATACCTGTTGCCTTAAGCTTCAATATTTTGCCCATCTCACATGTTATTTCTATTCGGTATAACCGAATAGAAATAACGTGTGAGATGGACGAAATATTGAAGCTACTGTTGCCTCAATGTCTCCTTACAGAGTCTGAGAGTCCTCAGCTCAGTTCAGTATGTTGTTGAATTGAAGTCAAGCAGATTAAGGGATTGACTGTCTGACAAAAACTTAAATATTCACATGATTCATTAAGAAGCTTAGGAGAGGGCATCATATATTAATCATGTTATGAAAACTTTTGCCCAATCCTTTTTCACTGAATTGTTTTAAATAAAGGATGATTAAACTAAAAGGTCTTAATTTGTTATTTCAGTGGTTTCTTCAAGTCTTATTCCTCGACTCTTTTGACAAAATTTATCAGTGTGTATTCTGCTTTTGGATGATGATGATTATATGATTTACACCTTCAATTTTAATTTTCTGTTCCTATTTCCATCAGTAAACATGGCAAAGAAGACAGAAATTTTTACGTACTCTGGTGGTTCTTTCTAATGCAGACTATATTTTAGAAAAAAAAAATCTCATGCAATTTTCGATTATATCAGATTCAGTAAAGACTGAATTAATGACCCAATGTTATGCTGGCACCCTGCCGCACCCATTCATATGATTGAGTTTTTGATCACTCTTGCTAGTCCATTTTCTACGTGTATAATCATGTAGTTAGTTTTAAATTTGTTTTGTCTTGGTCACTTTGTTACTTTTATTTTGATGTATGCCAACATGTTTGGTGATATCAATAAATATTTGAAATACCTATATGAGTCATCCAGGTAGCTTATACTGAACTCCACCCCCCCCCCCCGGGTCCATGCATACGCTTAGAGGATAGATTTGGTGGCCAGAAACCCCCCCCCCCCCCCACCCATCTCCTACTTATCATCAGACTTATCGGCTTTTATTCATTGAATTATATTGCAAACCTTTGCCGCCTATGACTGTGTAACTTGTTTGAAAGTTGCCCCCCCCCCCCCCCTAGGATTAATGATTTTGCCTGTACAAATTACCTCAATTTGAACCCCCCCCCCCCCCCCCCCCCCCCCCCTTTCTTGAGAATTTTTAAAAATACCTTTCTTGGAACTTCTTGTGACGTAATTAGTAATCGATGCACATGGTCTCGAAGCAACGAGATAGTAAAAATCCGAGTCACTATGTGAAGTGCATGGAAAATGAAAGTAACACAACTTTCAGTTTTAGTTTCTATTTCTTGATAAGTTAACATTGGCCCTGTGATTGATGACGCATTTTTGTAGAGTCTGCAGCAGACCATGTGCATGTATTTGTTGTGTTGGGATTTACCTCTTTTTAAGCTTTCTCTGTACCAGTAGATTTTATATTTGTAATCACTGCATACACAATGTTAATCTACTGGTATCAGAAGTAACAACGACTTTCCGTTTACATTGCATTGACACGGACTGACGAAGTAAATGGTAAGCTTTTGGTTTTTTTTTTTATGTGAGCTCTTACTGATCGACAAATGTTTGGATTGTTTGGCAGTCGAGGTTCATAAGCTCCAGAAATCATTGAAGTCTTTCTATCGTGTCTACTGTGATGAAAAAAATGTGATGAAGAATATAAAAACCATGCAAACATTTTGCAGACTTTGATAAAGATTCCAAAATGAAAGACAAACTTTATTTAATTTTTATTTTAACGAGTATAGTGAAGCATCTGTATGAGTTAGAATAATAATTACAGTATTTGATTTTTAAATGTTGGTAATTTTTTCCTCCTATGTTCCCCATGAATCAAAATGGCGTCCGCAAACTGAAACGTTTAGGCTATAGCAAAGGAACATAACTCTGTATAGGACCTGATCGTAATAGCGCTTTCGCACGCGCGCTTCGCGCGCGCGCTGGCGCGCATAATATGAAACATGGCAAAGCCATCAACGCGCGCCAGCTAGTTAAACAATAAATCCTAGATGAATACTAGCTGATAAGCAAATTTATAATTGATTGTATTGTTTTAAAAAAATATATATATTATAATAAGAAAAATATATACATGACTCCAATTATAAACAGCACCGTGAAAAGGTAAAAACAACCACGTTCACTGTTTTTTTTTTTTTCTTCTTCTTTTCTTTTTTCAAGTGTCATACATTCGGCCTTTGATCAAATTCAATGAACATCACTTGAAAAAAAACTTAAGAAAAAAAAAATATATATAATACTGAAACATTACAAAAAGGTACATTCAAGAGACTACAACTTGATGTACATGTATACTGCCCCTGGTAAGTGGCAGATTTGTAAACTATGCAAGAAGTGTGAGAGAGGAATTAGTATTATAATTGGTTTTTCACTTAATGTTTTCCAATCTAAAGAGATGTGTTTTGTTAGACCGAGAACAGGCCAAAATTTTATTCTCGTGTTGGTACCAACCAACTCGAGAATAAAATTTTGGCCTGTTCTCGGTCTAGTGTTTTGTATGTAAATGTCATGATGAGCTTTTTTGAATAAACATTGTTAAAGAGCTTAAAGATATTTTTAGTTAGTACATTTACAATTTGCATGCCGGATTTTGTAAAGTATGTATATATATATTTTATAATTATCAATGCACTACTTTTCAAAGACATCAACACATAACAGTGTTGGCCATGCATATCTCATTCCTACTCACTCAAACCAAGCCAGATCCTGATCTTTTCACAGTCAAAGAGGAACCCCTCCCCCCCCCCTGGTTTTTGTTAAAAATCCGAATTTTCCGGGTTAATTTTTAGCTCACCTCGACGAAGTTGAGATGAGCTTATGCTATAACCCCGACGTCCGCGTCCCCGTCCGCGTCCACGTCCACGTCCGGTTAAAGTTTTTGGGGTAACTCAGTATCTGACAAAGTACTGATGCTACGTACAGTAACCAAACTTGCACAAGTGACTCATCTTTGGATGCTGAGATGAACCCATGCATCGGATGATGCATCTGACCTACATTTTCCGGTCGAATGTCTGGTAAAAGTTTTTGGGGTAGCTCAGTATTTGACAAAGTACTGATGCTACAGTAACCAAACTTGCACCAGTTATTCGTCTTGGGATGCTGAGGTGAACCCATACATCGGATGCAGCATCTGACCCACTTTTTTGGCTCGAGTGATTTTGCCTTTAAAGGCCAATATTGAGCATTATAAGTGCTACATTTACCAAACTTGCATATTGGATGTATCTTTGATCAAACTTTCATAAAATGACCTTGACCTACTTTTTCCGCTTTAGTGATTTTGACTTTTAAGGCCAATATAGAGCAAAGTATAAGTGCTACATGTACCAAACTTGCATATTGGATGTATCTTTGATCAAATTTTCATAAAATGACCTTGACCTACTTTTTTCAACTTGAGTGATTTTTCTTTTTAAAGCCAATACACATGTACTTAGAGATATGTTTAAATTGAACTTTGCTGCCGCGAGGTGAGCTTCGTAATCTTTGATTACACTATGTTTTTTATGTATGATTCTTTTCAAATTGATAAGCTGGAAACACATGACTGACGACTGGACCACCATGGACAAATCAAGTTTTCTACATCTGCCGCCATACCTGTTGCCTTAGCTTCAATATTTTGCCCATCTCACACGTTATTTCTATTCGGTATAACCGAATAGAAATAACGTGTGAGATGGACGAAATATTGAAGCTACTGTTGCCTCAATGTCACCTTACAGAGTCTGAGAGTCCTGCTCAGTTCAGTATGTTGTTGAATTGAAGTCAAGCAGATTAAGGGATTGACTGTCTGACAAAAACATAAATATTCACATGATTCATTAAGAAGCTTAGGAGAGGGCATTATATATTAATCATGTTATGAAAACTTTTGCCCAATCCTTTTTCACTGAATTGTTTTAAATAAAAGATGATTAAACTTAATGGTCTTAATTTGTTATTTCAGTGGTTTCTTCAAGTCTTATTCCTCGACTCTTTTGACAAAATTTATGTGTATTCTGCTTTTGGATGATGATGATTATATGATTTACACTTCAATTTTAATTTTCTGTTCCTATTTCCATCAGTAAACATGGCAAAGAAGACAGAAAACTTTACGTACTCTGGTGGTTCTTTCTAATGCAGACTATATTTAAGAAAAAAAAAATCTCATGCAATTTTCGATTATATCAGACTGAGTAAAGACTGAATTAATGACCAAATGTTATATGCTGGCACCCTGCCGCACCCATTCATATGATTGAGTTTTGATCACTCTTTGCTAGTGTATAATCATGTAGTTAGTTTTAAATTTGTTTTGTCTTGGTCACTTTGTTACTTTTATTTTGATGTATGCCAACACGTTTGGTGATATCAATAAATATTTGAAATACCTATATGAGTCATCCAGGTAGCTTATCCTGAACCCCCCCCCCCCCCCGGTCCATGCATACGCTTAGAGGATAGATTTGGTGGCCAGTACCTCCCCCCCCCCCCCCCCCTACTTATCATCAGACTTATCGGCTTTTATTCATTGAATTATATTGCAAACCTTTGCCGCCTATGACTGTGTAACTTTTTTGAAAGTTGCCCCCCCCCCCCCTAGGATTAATGATTTTGCCTGTACAAATGACCTCAATTTGACCTCCCCCCCCCCCCCCCCCCCCCCCCTTCATTAGAACTCTGACCTGTGATTTTTAAAAATACCTTTCTTGGAACTTCTTGTGACGTAATTAGTAATCGATGCACATGGTCTCGAAGCACCGAGATAGTAAAAATCCGAGTCACTATGTGAAGTGCATGGAAAATGAAAGCAACACAACTTTCAGTTTTAGTTTCTATTTCTTGATAAGTTAACATTGGCCCTGTGATTGATGACGCATTTTTGTAGAGTCTGCAGCCGACCATGTGCATGTATTTGTTGTTTTGGGATTTACCTCTTTTAAGCTTTCACTGTACCAGTAGATTTTATATTCGTAATCACTGCATACACAATGTTAGTCTACTGGTATCAGAAGTAACAACGACTTTCCGTTTACATTGCATTGACACGGACTGACGAAGTAAATGGTAAGCTTTTGTTTTTTATGTGAGCTCTTACTGATAGACAAATGTTTGGATTGTTTGGCAGTCGCGGTTCATAAGCTCCAGAAATCATTGAAGTCTTTCTATCGTGTCTACTGTGATGAAAAAAAGATTAAAAAAAAACATGCAAACATTTTGCAGACTTTGATAATGATTCCAAAATGAAAGACAAACTTTATTTAATTTTTATTTTAACGAGTATAGTGAAGCATCTTTATGAGTTAGAACAATAAATACAGTATTTGATTTTTAAATGTTGGTAATTTTTTCCTCCTATGTTCCCCATGAATCAAAATGGCGTCCGCAAACTGAAACGTTCGATTTTGCTAAATACAATGGCGTAAGGTCCCCTATGCAAAAAAAGAGATTTATCGGTTATAATACAATACTGAGGGGACCTTACGCCATTAACTTTCGTGTTGACCATAGTAAAGAGGGAACCTTACGACATTGAATTTAATAAAAAGGGATCCTTACGCTTTTGACTTTTCATAATTGGAGGAGGGGGCGACAGAACTGGGCGAAGGATATCAGAAAGGGATGAGGGAGGGGAAGGAAAGGGGCGGAGAAGGGAGTAAAGGGTGGGAGGTGGTAGGAAGAGAGGAGGGGACCTTACCCATTGACTTTCTACATCAACCATAATAATGAGGGGACCTTACGCCATTGATTTTCTATATGCACCATGATAATGAGGGGACCTTACGCCATTGATTTTCTATATGCACCATAATACAGAGGGGAACCTTACGTCATTGACTTTCTATATGGACCATAATAAAGAGGGGACCTTACGCCATAGACTTTCTATATGCACCATAATACAGAGGGGAACCTTACGTCATTGACTTTCTATATGGACCATAATATAGAGGGGACCTTACGCCATAGACTTTCTTTATGGATTATAATACAGAGGGGACCTTACGCCGTTGACTTTCTATATAATACAGAGGGGACCTTACACCATTGACTTTCTACGTGGACCATAATAAAGAGGGGACCTTACGCCATTGACTTTCTATATGGATTTAATACAGGGGGGACCTTATGCCATTGACTTTCTATATGGATTATAATACAGAGGGGACCTTACGCCATTGATTTTCTATGTGGACCATAATACAGAGGGGACCTTACGCCATTGGCATTCTATATGGATTATAATACAGAGGGGACCTTACGCCATTGACTTTCTATATGGATTATAATACAGGGGGGACCTTACGCCATTGACTTTCTACATGGACCATAATAAAGAGGGGACCTTACGCCATTGACTTTCTATATGGATTATAATACAGAGGGGACCTTACGCCATTGACTTTCTATATGGACCATAATAAAGAGGGGACCTTACGCCATTGACTTTCTCTATGTATTATAATACAGAGGGGACCTTACTCCATTGACTTTCTATATGGACCATAATAAAGAGGGGACCTTACACCATTGACTTTCTATATGGATTATAATACAGAGGGGACCTTACGCCATTGACTTTCTATATGGATTATAATTCAGAGGGGACCTTACACCATTGACTTTCTACATGGACCATAATAAAGAGGGGACCTTACAACATTGACTTCCTATATGGACAATTATAACAGAGGGGACCTTACGCCATTGACTTCCTATATGGACAATTATGACAGAGGGGACCTTACGCCATTGACTTTCTATATGGACAATTATAACAGAGGGGACCTTACGCCATTGTCTTCCTATATGGACAATTATAACAGAGGGGACCTTACGCCATTGACTTTCTACATGGACCCCTCTTTATTATGGTCCATGTAGAAAGTCAATGGCGTAAGGTCCCTTACGCCATTGACTTTCTATATGGATTATAATACAGAGGGGACCTTACGCCATTGACTTTCTATATGGACCATAATAAAGAGGGGACCTTACGCCATTGACTTTCTCTATGTATTATAATACAGAGGGGACCTTACTCCATTGACTTTCTATATGGACCATAATAAAGAGGGGACCTTACACCATTGACTTTCTATATGGATTATAATACAGAGGGGACCTTACACCATTGACTTTCTACATGGACCATAATAAAGAGGGGACCTTACGCCATAGACTTTCTTTATGGATTATAACACAGAGGGGACCTTACGCCGTTGACTTTCTATATAATACAGAGGGGACCTTACACCATTGACTTTCTACGTGGACCATAATAAAGAGGGGACCTTACGCCATTGACTTTCTATATGGATTTAATACAGGGGGGACCTTATGCCATTGACTTTCTATATGGATTATAATACAGAGGGGACCTTACGCCATTGATTTTCTATGTGGACCATAATACAGAGGGGACCTTACGCCATTGGCATTCTATATGGATTATAATACAGAGGGGACCTTACGCCATTGACTTTCTATATGGATTATAATACAGGGGGGACCTTACGCCATTGACTTTCTACATGGACCATAATAAAGAGGGGACCTTACGCCATTGACTTTCTATATGGATTATAATACAGAGGGGACCTTACGCCATTGACTTTCTATATGGACCATAATAAAGAGGGGACCTTACGCCATTGACTTTCCCTCTGTATTATAATACAGAGGGGACCTTACTCCATTGACTTTCTATATGGACCATAATAAAGAGGGGACCTTACACCATTGACTTTCTATATGGATTATAATACAGAGGGGACCTTACGCCATTGACTTTCTATATGGATTATAATTCAGAGGGGACCTTACACCATTGACTTTCTACATGGACCATAATAAAGAGGGGACCTTACAACATTGACTTCCTATATGGACAATTATAACAGAGGGGACCTTACGCCATTGACTTCCTATATGGACAATTATGACAGAGGGGACCTTACGCCATTGACTTTCTATATGGACAATTATAACAGAGGGGACCTTACGCCATTGTCTTCCTATATGGACAATTATAACAGAGGGGACCTTACGCCATTGACTTTCTACATGGACCATAATAAAGAGGGGACCTTACGCCATTGACTTTCTATATGGATTATAATACAGAGGGGACCTTACGCCATTGACTTTCTATATGGACCATAATAAAGAGGGGACCTTACGCCATTGACTTTCTCTATGTATTATAATACAGAGGGGACCTTACTCCATTGACTTTCTATATGGACCATAATAAAGAGGGGACCTTACACCATTGACTTTCTATATGGATTATAATACAGAGGGGACCTTACACCATTGACTTTCTACATGGACCATAATAAAGAGGGGACCTTACGCCATTAACTTCCTATATTGAAAATTATAACAGAGGGGAACCTTACGCCATTGACTTCCTATATGGACAATTATGACAGAGGGGACCTTACGCCATTGACTTTCTATATGGACAGTTATAACAGAGGGGACCTTACGCTATTGTGTTCCTATATGGACAATGATAATACAGAGGGGACCTTACGCCATTGATTTTCTATGTGGACCATAATACAGAAAGGACCTTACGCCATTCACATTCTATATGGATTATAATACAGAGGGGACCTTACGCCATTGACTTTCTATATGGACCATAATAAAGAGGGGACTTTACGCCATTGACTTTCTATATGGATTATAATACAGAGGGGACCTTACGCCATTGACTTTCTATATGGATTATAATTCAGAGGGGACCTTACACCATTGACTTTCTACATGGACCATAATAAAGAGGGGACCTTACAACATTGACTTCCTATATGGACAATTATAACAGAGGGGACCTTACGCCATTGACTTCCTATATGGACAATTATGACAGAGGGGACCTTACGCCATTGACTTTCTATATGGACAATTATAACAGAGGGGACCTTACGCCATTGTCTTCCTATATGGACAATTATAACAGAGGGGACCTTACGCCATTGACTTTCTACATGGACCATAATAAAGAGGGGACCTTACGCCATTGACTTTCTATATGGATTATAATACAGAGGGGACCTTACGCCATTGACTTTCTATATGGACCATAATAAAGAGGGGACCTTACGCCATTGACTTTCTCTATGTATTATAATACAGAGGGGACCTTACTCCATTGACTTTCTATATGGACCATAATAAAGAGGGGACCTTACACCATTGACTTTCTATATGGATTATAATACAGAGGGGACCTTACACCATTGACTCTCTCTATGGATTATAATACAGAGGGGAACTTACGTCATTGACTTTTTATACGGACAATTTTACGAGAGGAACTTTACGCCATTGACTTCCTAAGGTCGAAAAGGGATGAGAAAGGGGAGAAGTGGTACCTCCTTGTCTATCTCTCCCCACCCCCATAACAGAGGGACCTTCCGACCTTGTCTGGACAATAAGTTAAGTTGGTAAAGCGTTAAGTACGTCTTGGTCAGTGAAGCATGAGACTGACAGGTTCGAATCCGACGAGCGCCAGGTGAAGGGACGATTACCAACTTAGAGCCTCGCCAGGTGATGTGGGCTTACACCTTGTATATAGACAAGTAACCCCAGCCTAGTCTTTCTGAAGGGACTATAAAACGGGGGTCCCCTGTCTCGGATAGGCGTAGGAACGTAAAAGAACCCTCACTGCTTCGGTGGGTCCGTTGCATAGGTCAAAATTCCAACATACAGCTTATTTCTGACGGTACGCCTATCAAACTGAACTGAGCAGAGGGGACCTAACGCCATTGACTTCTGTTTCGATATGCAGTAATACGGAGAGGACCTTACGCCATTGAAAAAATTTACAGAGGGACATTACGTCATCGACTTCCAATAATCTTAAATAGATAGGGGACCTTACGCCATTGACTTCTTATATGGACACTTATATTGACTTTCTAGAAGGACAGTAATATAGAGGGGGGGCTTATGGCATTGACTTTTTATATGGACGATTATTGTTCAGAGGATACATTTTGACATTTCCTTTCCATATTGACTGTAATACTGAGGGTACCCTTATACTCCAAATTCTTTATATATTGACTAAATACATTTGTTACTTCACGCAACAAAAGAAATGATTGGGTATTCAAGAAGACTCGGTATCAGCGTCCATATGAAAGGAGGGAGGGGATCTTCAACATGACTCTGTTGCAGTACCAACAGGAAAACGCCAAACATCCCATGCAAAAACACAAAGACGAGCACCCGACACAGAAACATGAAACACAAAATCTACACATAAACCAAAGAGACCAACAGGTAACCGGTGCCGACTTAGGACGGCCATTTAATACGCAAGTAGCAGAAATGGTGTGGTTATCAAGATTACGTGCGCACAACCCTCCCACGTTTGCAGTTACCAAAATATCTCGAAGAACGCAAAATTGTAGTGTAAAACGAGACCAATGGGTAACCGGTGCCGACTTAGGACGGTCATTTGTTACGCAAGTTGCAGAAATGGTGTGGTTATCCAGATTACGTGCGCACAACCCTCCCACGTTTGCATTTGCCAAAATATCTCGAAGAACGCAAAATTGTAGTGTAAAACAACCTCCTCACTGTTTGATGACCACACAAACAAGACAGTTATATGCAGAGGCCAAAGCAACGCAGATTAATACTAGTATATAAATGGATGGGGTTAGGGGCCCGTACGTAATACCGGTGCAGTCCGTGCTCTGCCGGCTGCAGCTAGCTCATGCTTTTTTTTACACGAGGAGTCCGACTGACATTCAGAGGAGCTATCGGGCCCAGTCTTCTCTAAAGAAGTTTGGAAAGGACCCGGCTTGGATTCCCATCGTCACATTTAATCAGAGCGCAATTCTTACAAATGTGCTGACACAAGGCTGTAGATTGGTCAAGTACCATGTCGAGTGTCCGTTCACTGACAGCGGGATCATATCCACGATACAAATGACAAATATGGACAATGACCATATCCCAAAATACAGTAATAAAAGGATGATTCAGAAAATCATAAACCGGGCCATACAAATCAGGATAAAACAGGAACCAAAGCAAACAAACAAAAATAGCAATCCAAGAGATGCTTGTGTCTCCTGCGAAGCGGCCTATTTTTAAAAAGTTGATAAAATATGTAGGTCTAGGTCACTTGGTTCAATATTTGTACATTTATCAGTGGGAAAGTCTTGTCAAATGAAGTTGCATGTGAAATATAAAACCTCTTACTTATCAATTAAAAGCTATGGTCAATCTGTTACTCTCAGAAAAGGTCAATCATCTAGGTGAAGTCACTGGGTACAAATTTTTGGGAATAAAAGAAAGGACTCATCATAAGAAATACATGTTTGAAATATCAAAGCCGTGTCACTTATAAAATAAAACATATAGCCATTCTAAATCTTTTTTTCAAATGTAAGTCAAATACCTAGGTCAAGGTCACTAGGTAAAAAAAAATTGGTATCTGTAATAAGGTCTTATGAAAAGGAATACACATGTTAATTATAAAATTCATATCACTTACCAATCAAAAGTTATAGCCAATGTTAATTGTTTGGAAAAGTAGGTCAAATATCTAGGTCAAGGTCACTAGGTCAAAATTTATGGTACATGGTGTAAGGTTATGTCACAGGAAATACACATGTGAATTATAAAATCCCTATCACTTACCAATCAAAAGATATAGCAAATGTTGTTTTTTTTTTTGGAAAAGTAGGTCAAATATCTAGGTCAAGGTCACTAGGTAAAAAGAATTTGGTATCTGTACAAAGGTCTTATGAAAAGGAATACACATGTGAATTATAAAATCCCTATCACTTACCAATCAAATGATATAGCCAATGTTAATTTTTTGAAAAGTAGGACAAATATCTAGGTCAAGGTCACTAGGTCAAAAATTATGGTATGTGTAAAAAGGTCTCATCACAGGAAATACACATGTGAAATATCAAAGCCCTATCACTTACCGATGAAAAGTTATGGGGTGTGACACCCAAAGTGTGACAGACAGACGGACGGACGGACTGACTGACAGACGGACAACGGACAAAGTGATCCCTGCGCTTCCACTACATGGAAAGAAGCGAACTCCCATTACATGAGAGTGAGACCAGGTGCCCAGAAAGAGTCAACATCTCCTGCTTGCATCTATCAAAATCTATATATTTTGTACTTTATCTGGCATATTAACACGCCATAAGCAGGCGCTGAAAGAATGTTGCTACTCAGAAAAGGAAAGTTTGTGATGCTGAAACTTAAGTCGTCACGTTTGTCATAGAGTGAGGTGTTCATGTGACCATCAGAGTCGTGGGACAGCATAGAGTGTAACTTTTAATGTCTCAGTAGAAAGTGATAGAATCTATTTCTTCTTCCACGAAACATAATGGTGTAAGGTCCCCTCTGTATTACAGTTCTTATATAAAGTCAATGGTGTAAGGTCCCCTTTGTACTATGATTCATATAGAAAGACAATGGAGGAAGGACCCCTTTGTATTATGATTCATATAGTAGTCAAGGGTGTAAGGTCCCCATTGTATTATTGTCCATATAGAAAGTCAATGGTGTAAGGTCCCTTCTGTATTATTGTCTATGTATAAAGTCAATGGTGTAAGGTCCCCTCTGTATTATGGTCCGTGTAGAAATTCAATGGTGTAAGTTACCATCTGTATTATGGTCCATATAGTAAGTCAATGGTGTAAGGTCCACTCTGTATTAAGGTCCATACAGATTTCGTTAATAGTGTTATGTTCCCCTCTGTATTATTGTGAACATAGAAAGTCAATGGCGTAGGGTCCCCTCTGTATTACGGTTCTTATAAAAGTCAATGTTGTAAGGTTCCCTCTCTGCTATGGTCATACAAAAAGTCGATAACGTAAGGTCCCCTCTGTATTATGATCCATATAAAAAGTCAATGGCGTAAGATCCACCCTGTACTATGGGTAATATAGAAAGTCAATCGCGTAAGGTCCCCTCTGTATTATGATCCATATAGAAAGACAATGGCGTAAGGTCCCCTCTGTACTGTGGTCCATACAGAAAGTCAATGGCGTAAGGTCCCCTCTGTACTATAGTCTATATAGAAAGTCAATGGTGTAAGGTCCCCTCTGTATTATGGTCCATATAGAATGTCAATGGCGTAAGGTCCCCTCTGTATTATAATACATAGAGAAAGTCAATGGCGTAAGGTCCCCTCTTTATTATGGTCCATGTAGAATGTCAATGGCGTAAGGTCCCCTCTGTATTATAATACATAGAGAAAGTCAATGGCGTAAGGTCCCCTCTTTATTATGGTCCATATAGAAAGTCAATGGCGTAAGGTCCAATCTGTATTATAATACATAGAGAAAATCAATGGCGTAAGGTCCCCTCTTTATTATGGTCCATATAGAAAGTCGATGGCGTAAGGTCTCCTCTGTATTATAATCCATATGAAAGTCAATGGCGTAAGGTCCCCTCTTCATTATGGTCCATATAGAAAGTCAATGGCGTAAGGTCCCCTCTGTATTATAATACATAGAGAAAGTCAATGGCGTAAGGTCCCCTCTGTATTATAATCCATACAGAAAGTCAATGGCGTAAGGTCCACTCTGTATTATAAGCCATATAGAATGTCAATGGCGCAAGGTCCCCTCTGTATTATAATACATAGATAAATGTCAATGGCGTAAGGTCCCCTCTTTATTATAGTCCATATAGAAAGTCAATGGCGTAAGGTCCCCTCTGTATTATAATACACAGAGAAAGCCAATGGTGTAAGGTCCCCTCTTTATTATGGTCCATATAGAAAGTCAATGGCGTAAGGTCCCCTCTATATTATAATACATAGAGAAAGTCAATGGTGTAAGGTCCCCTCTTTATTATGGTCCATATAGAAAGTCAATGACATAAGGTCCCCTCTGTATTATAATACATAGAGAATGTAAATGGCGTAAGTTCCCCTCTGTATTATGGTCCATATAGAAAGTCGATGGCGTAAGGTCTCCTCTGTATTATAATCCATATGAAAGTCAATGGCGTAAGGTCCCCTCTTCATTATGGTCCATATAGAAAGTCGATGGCGTAAGGTCTCCTCTGTATTATAATACATAGAAAAAGTCAATGGCGTAAGGTCCCCTCTTTATTATGGTCCATATAGAAAGTCAATGGCGTAAGGTCCCCTCTGTATTATAATACATAGAGAAAGTCAATGGTGTAAGGTCCCCTCTTTATTATGGTCCATATAGAAAGTCAATGGCGTAAGGTCCCCTCTGTATTCTAATCCATATAGAATGTCAATGGTGTAAGGTCCCCTCTTTATTATGGTCCATATAGAAAGTCAATGGCGTAAGGTCCCCTCTGTATTATAATACATAGATAAATGTCAATGGCGTAAGGTCCCCTCTTTATTATGGTCCATATAGAAAGTCAATGGCGTAAGGTCCCCTCTGTATTATAATACATAGAGAAAGTCAATGGCGTAAGGTCCCCTCTTTATTATGGTCCATGTAGAAAGTCAATGGCGTAAGGTCCCCTCTGTATTCTAATCCATATAGAATGTCAATGGCGTAAGGTCCCCTCTGTATTATAATACATAGAGAAAGTCAATGGCGTAAGGTCCCCTCTTTATTATGGTCCATATAGACAGTCAATGGCGTAAGGTCCCCTCTGTATTATAATACATAGAGAAAGTCAATGGCGTAAGGTCCCCTCTTTATTATGGTCCATATAGAAAGTCAATGGCGTAAGGTCCCCTCTGTATTATAATACAGAGAGAAAGTCAATGGCGTAAGGTCCCCTCTTTATTATGGTCCATGTAGAAAGTCAATGGCGTAAGGTCCCCTCTGTATTATAATCCATATAGAATGTCAATGGCGTAAGGTCCCCTCTGTATTATAATACATAGAGAAAGTCAATGGCGTAAGGTCCCCTCTTTATTATGGTCCATATAGACAGTCAATGGCGTAAGGTCCCCTCTGTATTATAATACATAGAGAAAGTCAATGGCGTAAGGTCCCCTCTTTATTATGGTCCATATAGACAGTCAATGGCGTAAGGTCCCCTCTGTATTATAATACATATAGAATGTCAATGGCGTAAGGTCCCCTCTTTATTATGGTCCATATAGACAGTCAATGGCGTAAGGTCCCCTCTGTATTATAATACAAAGAGAAAGTCAATGGCGTAAGGTCCCCTCTTTATTATGGTCCATATAGAAAGTCAATGGCGTAAGGTCCCCTCTTTATTATGGTCCATGTAGAAAGTCAATGGCGTAAGGTCCACTCTGTATTATAATACACAGAGAAAGTCAATGGCGTAAGGTCCCCTCTGTATTATAATACAAAGAGAAAGTCAATGGCGTAAGGTCCCCTCTTTATTATGGTCCATGTAGAAAGGCAATGGCGTAAGGTCCCCTCTGTATTCTAATCCATATAGAATGTCAATGGCGTAAGGTCCCCTCTGTATTATAATACATAGAGAAAGTCAATGGCGTAAGGTCCCCTCTTTATTATGGTCCATGTAGAAAGTCAATGGCGTAAGGTTCCCTCTGTATCATAATACACAGAGAAAGTCAATGGCGTAAGGTCCCCTCTGTATTATAATACAAAGAGAAAGTCAATGGCGTAATGTCCCCTCTTTATTATGGTCCATGTAGAAAGTCAATGGCGTAAGGTCCCCTCTGTATTCTAATCCATATAGAATGTCAATGGCGTAAGGTCCCCTCTGTATTATAATACATAGAGAAAGTCAATGGCGTAAGGTCCCCCACTTTATTATGGTCCATATAGACAGTCAATGGCGTAAGGTCCCCTCTGTATTATAATACATAGAGAAAGTCAATGGCGTAAGGTCCCCTCTTTATTATGGTCCATATAGAAAGTCAATGGCGTAAGGTCCCCTCTGCATTATAATACATAGAGAAAGTCAATGGCGTAAGGTCCCCTTTTTATTATGGTCCATGTAGAAAGTCAAAGGCGTAAGGTCCCCTCTGTATTATAATCCATATAGAATGTCAATGGCGTAAGGTCCCCTCTGTATTATAATACATAGAGTAAGTCAATGGCGTAAGGTCCCCTCTTTATTATGGTCCATATAGACAGTCAATGGCGTAAGGTCCCCTCTGTATTATAATACATACAGAAAGTCAATGGCGTAAGGTCCCCTCTTTATGATGGTCCATATAGAAAGTCAAAGGCGTAAGGTCCCCTCTGTATTATAATACATAGAAAAAGTCAATGGCGTAAGGTCCCCTCTTTATTATAATACATAGAGAAAGTCAATGGCGTAAGGTCCCCTCTTTATTATGGTCCATGTAGAAAGTCAATGGCGTAAGGTCCCCTCTGTATTCTAATCCATATAGAATGTCAATGGCGTAAGGTCCCCTCTGTATTATAATACATAGAGAAAGTCAATGGCGTAAGGTCCCCTCTTTATTATGGTCCATATAGAAAGTCAATGGCGTAAGGTCCCCTCTGTATTATAATACAGAGAGAAAGTCAATGGCGTAAGGTCCCCTCTTTATTATGGTCCATGTAGAAAGGCAATGGCGTAAGGTCCCCTCTGTATTATAATCCATATAGAATGTCAATGGCGTAAGGTCCCCTCTGTATTATAATACATAGAGAAAGTCAATGGCGTAAGGTCCCCTCTTTATTATGGTCCATATAGACAGTCAATGGTGTAAGGTCCCCTCTGTATTATAATACATAGAGAAAGTCAATGGCGTAAGGTCCCCTCTTTATTATGGTCCATATAGACAGTCAATGGTGTAAGGTCCCCTCTGTATTATAATACATAGAGAAAGTCAATGGCGTAAGGTCCCCTCTTTATTATGGTCCATATAGAAAGTCAATGGCGTAAGGTCCCCTCTTTATTATGGTCCATATAGACAGTCAATGGCGTAAGGTCCCCTCTGTATTATAATACAAAGAGAAAGTCAATGGCGTAAGGTCCCCTCTTTATTATGGTCCATATAGAAAGTCAATGGCGTAAGGTCCCCTCTTTATTATGGTCCATGTAGAAAGTCAATGGCGTAAGGTCCCCTCTGTATTATAATACACAGAGAAAGTCAATGGCGTAAGGTCCCCTCTGTATTATAATACAAAGAGAAAGTCAATGGCGTAAGGTCCCCTCTTTATTATGGTCCATGTAGAAAGGCAATGGCGTAAGGTCCCCTCTGTATTCTAATTCATATAGAATGTCAATGGCGTAAGGTCCCCTCTGTATTATAATACATAGAGAAAGTCAATGGCGTAAGGTCCCCTCTTTATTATGGTCCATGTAGAAAGTCAATGGCGTAAGGTTCCCTCTGTATCATAATACACAGAGAAAGTCAATGGCGTAAGGTCCCCTCTGTATTATAATACAAAGAGAAAGTCAATGGCGTAATGTCCCCTCTTTATTATGGTCCATGTAGAAAGTCAATGGCGTAGAGGTCCCCTCTGTATTCTAATCCATATAGAATGTCAATGGCGTAAGGTCCCCTCTGTATTATAATACATAGAGAAAGTAAATGGCGTAAGGTCCCCCTCTTTATTATGGTCCATATAGACAGTCAATGGCGTAAGGTCCCCTCTGTATTATAATACATAGAGAAAGTCAATGGCGTAAGGTCCCCTCTTTATTATGGTCCATATAGAAAGTCAATGGCGTAAGGTCCCCTCTGTATTATAATACATAGAGAAAGTCAATGGCGTAAGGTCCCCTTTTTATTATGGTCCATGTAGAAAGTCAAAGGCGTAAGGTCCCCTCTGTATTATAATCCATATAGAATGTCAATGGCGTAAGGTCCCCTCTGTATTATAATACATAGAGTAAGTCAATGGCGTAAGGTCCCCTCTTTATTATGGTCCATATAGACAGTCAATGGCGTAAGGTCCCCTCTGTATTATAATACATACAGAAAGTCAATGGCGTAAGGTCCCCTCTTTATGATGGTCCATATAGAAAGTCAAAGGCGTAAGGTCCCCTCTGTATTATAATACATAGAAAAAGTCAATGGCGTAAGGTCCCCTCTTTATTATGGTCCATGTAGAAAGTCAATGGCGTAAGGTCCTCTCTGTATTATAATCCATATAGAATGTCAATGGCGTAAGGTCCCCTCTGTATTATAATACATAGAGAAAGTCAATGGCGTAAGGTCCCCTCTTTATTATGGTCCATATAGACAGTCAATGGCGTAAGGTCCCCTCTGTATTATAATACATAGAGAAAGTCAATGGCGTAAGGTCCCCTCTTTATTATGGTCCATATAGAAAGTCAATGGCGTAAGGTCCCCTCTGTATTATAATACATAGAGAAAGTCAATGGCGTAAGGTACCCTCTTTATTATGGTCCATGTAGAAAGTCAATGGTGTAAGGTCCCCTCTGTATTATAAATCATATAGAAAGTCAATGGCGTAAGGTCCCCTTTGTATTATAATCCATACAGAAAGTCAATGGCGTAAGGTCCCCTCCTGTATTATAAGCCATATAGAATGTCAATGGCGTAAGGTCCCCTCTGTATTATAATACATAGAGAAAGTCAATGGCGTAAGTCCCCCTCTTTATTATGGTCCATATAGAAAGTCAATGGCGTAAGATCCCCTCTGTATTATGGTCCACATAGAGAAAGTCTATGGCGTAAGGTCCCCTCTGTATTATAATCCATATAGAAAGTCAATGGCACAAGGTCCCTTCTGTATTATAATCCATATAGAAAGTCAATGGCGTAAGGTCCCCTCTTTATTATGGTCCATGTAGAAAGTCAATGGCGTAAGGTCCCCTCTGTATTATAATCAATATAGAATGTCAATGGCGTAATGTACATAGAGAAAGTCAATGGCGTATGGTCCCCTCTTTATTATGTTCCATATAGAAAGTCAATGGCGTAAGGTCCCCTCTGTATTATAATACATAGAGAAAGTCAATGGCGTAAGGTCCCCTCTTTATTATGGTCCATGTAGAAAGTCAATGGTTTAAGGTCCCCTCTTTATTATGGTCCATATAGAAAGTCAATGGCGTAAGGTCCCCTCTGTATTATAATACATAGAGAAAGTCAATGGCGTAAGGTCCCCTCTTTATTATGGTCCATAAAGAAAGTCAATGGCGTAAGGTCCCCTCTTTATTATGGTCCATATAGAAAGTCAATGACGTAAGGTTCCCCTCATTATTATGGTCAATGTAGAAAGTCAATTGCGTAAGGTCCCCTCCTCTCCTCCTACCACCTCCCACCCTTTTCTCCCTTTTCCGCCCCTTTCCTCCCCCCCCCCCCTCATCCCTTTCTGATATTCTTCGCCCAGTTCTGTCGCCCCCTCCTCCAATTATGAAAAGTCAAAAGCGTAAGGATCCCTTTTTATTAAATTCAATGTCGTAAGGTTCCCTCTTTACTATGGTCAACACGAAAGTCAATGGCGTAAGGTCCCCTCAGTATTGTATTATAACCGATAAATCTATTTTTTTGCATAGGGGACCTTACGCCATTGCAAATAGCGACATTCCTGAAACGTTTAGGCTATAGCAAAGGAACATAACTCTGTATAGGACCTGATCGTAATAGCGCTTTCGCACGCGCGCTTCGCGCGCGCGCTGGCGCGCATATTAATCATTTTTAAGTAACTTAATGCTTAAATATATATCTTATGCTAGAATTTTATTCATTAGGTCTTCCGACTTCCGTCGGAAGACCTATTGTTTTCGTAACCGTGGAAAATTGGATCAGCGATTTCTCAAGAACCCTGTAAGCTAGGACAATGAAAGTTCTCCAACGTTACGTTTGGAGTAAAAGCTAGATTGGTCTTTTTTATTTTTGGTCTCTGTTATTAGGTCTTCCGACTTCCGTCGGAAGACCTATTGTTTTCGTAACCGTGGAAAATTGGATCAGCGATTTCTCAAGAACCCTGTAAGCTAGGACAATGAAAGTTCTCCAACGTTACGTTTGGAGTAAAAGCTAGATTGGTCTTTTTTATTTTTGGTCTCTGTTTTTTTTAATCATGTTTTTTAGTAGATTCAAATATTTGACGGGAGCGTCGAATTACTCAAAAGGACCGAAAATTTCATGTTTTGCTATTTGTAAGCTTAAATATCTCGTATTTTGCTATCTACAATTTCCATTCTTTTTGAAAGTCGACAGCCATGCAAGATATGAAATGCTAGATGCACACTGTAACGATTTATTACGATGACGTCCTCACCGTCCTTCATATTTCCAAATTCAGAAGTTCATAGGAGGAAGACACTTTTTTGCTTATAATAGTAAACAAAAATTAAGCTTATGAAGTTTCCTAAAAATTTCAATATTATTATTTTTTATCCATATATCTGTCTTATTTAGTCTTTCTGATTTTTCCTATCTCTTACTGTTGAAAAGATATGAGCATCGAAATTTTGAGTTGGGTATTTCGATACACCTTCACGCCAACAGATCGGGCGCACACTAAAATTGGTAGTCCGAGTCCGACTCGAGAAAAGCAGTGTTGAGATTTTCAAATTCCGATTTCACGGCAATGATGAATATGCATTTCATAAATACATTTCGATATACACAATTTGATTTAAAACAGTTGATTAATTTAGAAGAGATCAGCTACAAACCAGAATTTACACACAAAAAGTGGTAGTTTGATTCCGATTTCTAAACTACAAACCTGTTTCTAAACTTCAATAACTATATTTTGAACATCAAGTTTAATTTCTAATTCTAGCAAACGTTCGAACATAAATTTCGGTTGGTTTATTTACAAATTGATGAACAATTTCTCCAACATTCTTCCCTCCCCTCGTTTTTCGAAAACAGTTCTGTTTATATTGAACGATGTCGCCATGATGGAAATTCAAAATAAACTTTGAAAAAAGGGAAGGGGGGGGGGGGGTTCCAAATTTGAACCTGCACAGCGAGAAACCTCATGGTATTTATATATATATATTGAACGTAACTTGTTATTACCATTTCTCTTCTCAAGAAAATTGGTTCTACAGCTACGAGCTCGCCTTTTTTATGGGGGAAGGGGGCAGGAAGAATTTGCAAAAAAAAAAAATCCCGGCTCTGAAAAATGCTGAAAAAAATATTCCGGCCCAAAGGGCCGGCAATTTTTTTTCCCGGACCATGCAAAAGTAAGGATACATTGCATGATATGGAAATTTTTGCTGGCCCTTTGTGCCAGACAATTTAAAGTCAAAAAATTAATTAATATAAATACAAACTGTTCACATAGCTGTATCTACCAGAGACCTAATACGCATAGGCACAAAAATCTAGAAAAGGTTCTATTTAAACATCATACAATCTGTCTGAAATTCGCTAATTGCAAAGAGACATCTGAAGGAACGGTTATTAACTCATACTCTGTAACAGCGGGGAGTTTAACTTACACAGACATTCACAACATTTGACAATTTGTTTAAATCCGGCCCGAAGAACCGGCGAAAATTTTTCTCCGACTCTGGTAATGGCTGAAAAAATGGCCTGCTCAGAAAATTGCTGAAAAAAATTTTACAGGCTGGCAATAGAATTCCTGCCCCCCCCCCCCCCCCCCCCCCCCCAAAAAAAATCAAATGGTTGCTCACCAACAATTATCGGTTTGAAAATTTAATGTTACTGCTATTCGAAAACTTAAATATATAATATAAATACATGTAATGTGACGTCCTTCATATTTCCAAACCAAAAATTGTATAGGAGGAAGACACTCTTGTTGCAACCGCAACAAGAAACCTTTCTAGTTTTTTATCATGTTTTTTTAGTAGATTCAAATATTTGACGGGAGCGTCGAATTACTCAAAAGGACCGAAAATTTCATGTTTTGCTATTTGTAAGCTTAAATATCTCGTATTTTGCTATCTACAATTTCCATTCTTTTTGAAAGTCGACAGCCATGCAAGATATGAAATGCTAGATGCACACTGTAACGATTTATTACGATGACGTCCTCACCGTCCTTCATATTTCCAAATTCAGAAGTTCATAGGAGGAAGACACTTTTTTGCTTATAATAGTAAACAAAAATTAAGCTTATGAAGTTTCCTAAAAATTTCAATATTATTATTTTTTATCCATATATCTGTCTTATTTAGTCTTTCTGATTTTTCCTATCTCTTACTGTTGAAAAGATATGAGCATCGAAATTTTGAGTTGGGTATTTCGATACACCTTCACGCCAACAGATCGGGCGCACACTAAAATTGGTAGTCCGAGTCCGACTCGAGAAAAGCAGTGTTGAGATTTTCAAATTCCGATTTCACGGCAATGATGAATATGCATTTCATAAATACATTTCGATATACACAATTTGATTTTAAAACAGTTGATTAATTTAGAAGAGATCAGCTACAAACCAGAATTTACACACAAAAAGTGGTAGTTTGATTCCGATTTCTAACCTACAAACCTGTTTCTAAACTTCAATAACTATATTTTGAACATCAAGTTTAATTTCTAATTCTAGCAAACGTTCGAACAAAATTTTCGGTTGGTTTATTTACAAATTGATGAACAATTTCTCCAAAATTCTTCCCTCCCCTCGTTTTTCGAAAACAGTTCTGTTTATATTGAACGATGTCGCCATGATGGAAATTCAAAATAAACTTTGAAAAAAGGGAGGGGGGGTTCCAAATTTGAACCTGCACAGCGAGAACCTCATGGTATTTATATATATATATTGAACGTAACTTGTTATTACAATTTCTCTTCTCAAGAAAATTGGTTCTACAGCTACGAGCTCGCCTTTTTATGGGGGAAGGGGGCAGGAAGAATTTGCAAAAAAAAAAAATCCCGGCTCTGAAAAATGCTGAAAAAAATATTCCGGCCCAAAGAGGCCGGCAATTTTTTTTTCCCGGACCATGCAAAAGTAAGGATACATTGCATGATATGGAAATTTTTGCTGGCCCTTTGTGCCAGACAATTTAAAGTCAAAAAATTAATTAATATAAATACAAACTGTTGACATAGCTGTATCTACCAGAGACCTAATAAGCATAGGCACAAAAATCTAGAAAAGGTTCTATTTAAACATCATACAATCTGTCTGAAATTCGCTAATTGCAAAGAGACATCTGAAGGAACGGTTATTAACTCATACTCTGTAACAGCGGGGAGTTTAACTTACACAGACATTCACAACATTTGACAATTTGTTTAAATCCGGTCCGAAGAACCGGCGAAAATTTTTCTCCGACTCTGGTAATGGCTGAAAAAAATGGCCTGCTCAGAAAATTGCTGAAAAAAATTTTACAGGCTGGCAATAGAATTCCTAACCCCCAACCCCCCCCCCCCCAAAAAAAAATCAAATGGTTGCTCACCAACAATTATCGGTTTGAAAAGTTAATGTTACTGCTATTTGAAAACTTAAATATATAATAATACATGTAATTTGACGTCCTTCATATTTCCAAACCAAAAATTGTATAGGAGGAAGACACTCTTGTTGCAAAAAAATTGTATAGGAGGAAGACACTCTTGTTGCAACCGCAACAAGAAACCTTTCTAGTTTTGAATCTTAATGTATTATTTCCTTATGTAAAAATGGAGGGGGTGATTTTCAATTTGCAAATTTTTAAGGAGGTTGACACGCCCGTATGTAAACCCGATTCAAAATATTGAATAGAAAAAAATATTGGATTTCTGGCGTAAAAAAATTCTTTTTCAGTGTCCCATATGTAACAAAAGAAGAGAAAGCTACCAAAATGAATGAAAATAACAATACAAAATCACTCAGAAATATATTTTAAAAACAAAAACTATGGGTCAATCATTTCGAAAATATCTCAATTTTTAAAATAATTATACTTTACAGTTGAAAAAGCAATCGACTTATAACACGTTATTGTACGGTGTTCATTAGGGGACATCGCTTCTTCAAATCTTCGCCCTACTATATATCACCAGTCGAAGAATTGAAGAATTGAAGTAATGATGCGAAGATTTGAAGTAATGATGCGAAGAATTGAAGTAATGATGCGAAGATTTGAAGAAATAATGCGAAGAAACGATTATTTCTTCAAATCTTCGCATCATTCCTTCAAATCTTCGCATCATTACTTCAATTCTTTGCATCATTTCTTCAAATCTTAAAATCTTCGCATCATTTCTTCAATTCTTCAAATCTTTAAATCTTCGCATCATTACTTCAAAATATTAAAATCTTCGCATCATTACTTTAAATCTTCAAATCTTCGCATCGTTACTTTAAATCTTCAAATCTTCGCATCATTACTTCAAATCTTTAAATCTTTAAATCTTCGCATCATTCCTTTAAATCTTAAAATCTTCGCATCATTACTTTAAATCTTAAAATCTTCGCATCATTACTTCAAATCTTCAAATGTTCGCATCATTACTTCAAATTTTCAAATCTTTGCATCATTACTTAAATTCTTAAAATCTTCAATTCTTCTGACTTTGTCAGAAATAATCATTTTTGAAATACAAATGTATATCTTTCAATAACTCAATGATATATATGATTTTATGAACTGATTTACTGTATATTAATCATTTTAAGTAACTCAATGCTTAAATATATATTTTATGCTAGAATTGCATTTTTCAGCTTCTTTTCCACAAACACTCGGAAGAGGGGGAATCCAGAATTCTTATTTCATCACATATACAATAACGTGTTATAAGTCGATGCTTTTTCAACTGTAAAGTATAATTATTTTGAAAATTGAGATATCTTCGAAATGATTTACCCATAGTCTTTGTTTTTAAAATATATTTCTGAGTGATTTTGTATTGTTATTTTCATTCATTTTGGTAGCTTTTTCTTCTTTTGTTATATATGGGACATTGAAAAAAGACATTTTTACGCCAGAAACCCAATATTTTTTCTATTCAAGATTTTGAATAGGGTTTACATACGGGCGTGTCCAACCTCCTTAAAAATTTGCAAATTGAAAATCACCCCCTCCATTTTTACATAAGGAAATAATACATTAAGATTCAAAATGAATAATATTCTAGCATAAGATATATATTTAAGCATTAAGTTACTTAAAAATGATTAATATACAGTAAATCGGCTCATAAAATCATATATATATATATACATATTTGTACATATATATATCACTGAATTATTGAAAGATATAGTGCAAAAATGATTAATTTCTGACAAAGTCAAAATGCGAAGAATTGAAGATTTTAAGATTTGAAGTAAATGATGCGAAGATTTGAAGTAATGATGCGAAGATTTGAAGATTTGAAGTAATGATGCGAAGATTTAAAGATTTGAAGTAATGATGCGAAGATTTAAAGATTTGAAGTAATGATGCGAAGATTTAAAGATTTGAAGTAATGATGCAAAGATTTGAAGATTTAAAGTAATGATGCGAAGGATTTGAAGATTTAAAGTAATGATGCGAAGATTTTAAGATTTGGAAGTAATGATGCGAAGATTTGAAGTAATAATGCGAAGATTTAAAGATTTGAAGTAATGATGCGAAGATTTAAAGATTCGAAGTAATGATGCGAAGATTTGAAGATTTAAAGTAATGATGCGAAGATTTGAAGATTTAAAGTAATGATGCAAAGATTTTTAGATTTGAAGTAATGATGCGAAGATTTAAATATTTGAAGAATTGAAGAAATGATGCGAAGATTTTAAGATTTGAAGAAATGATGCGAAGAATTGAAATAATGATGCGAAGATTTGAAGGAATGATGCGAAGATTTGAAGAAATAATCGTTTCTTCCGCATCATTTCTTCAAATCTTCGCATCATTACTTCAATTCTTCGCATCATTACTTCAAATCTTCGCATCATTACTTCAATTCTTCAATTCTTCGACTGGTGATATATAGTAGGCGAAGATTTGAAGAAGCCGATGTCCCCTAATGAACACCGTAAAAACCTGACCCAAACCCAGCCTTTGAAAGTAATTAAATTGTCGGTTGGGGCTCGCCCCAACCGACAAAATAATCGTCAAAGGCTGGGTTTGGGTCAGGTTTTCGGATCTAGTCACATCCAACGTTCATTCAATATCTTTATTTCATCTGAATCAGAGAAATCATAATACATACAAATACATACTTTTAAATATAAAAATAATTCAAGAAGTCGACGCTGTAGAATGAAGGTCGTAACTTGTAACACATATACGACCTTTTTGACTCTTTGCTATTAACAGATAGGTCACACATCCCATCTCTCTGTGAAATTTCATAATGATATCACATCTCTAACCATGGTAACGGATTGAAAAACCCCGCTACTTTTGAAAGGTCGTATGTGTCAGATACGACCCATAATTTGCCTAAAATTTACCTCTAAAAGGTCGTAAGTCCGGAAAACTGACAAAACTTGAATTTTCAAAGTCATCAAGGGGGATAACTC
Organism: Pinctada fucata; assembly: GCA_028142955.1. Classification (NCBI taxonomy): domain Eukaryota; kingdom Metazoa; phylum Mollusca; class Bivalvia; order Pterioida; family Pteriidae; genus Pinctada; species Pinctada fucata. Next base: position 59,245,366 of record AP027105.1, read on the forward strand.
CTCTAAAAATAAGTCAAGCGTGACGAAAGTCGAACTTGCTCTGTGACTTACCCAAGACCAAGCTGTGTATCAAATTTCATCTAAATATCTCCATCCGTTGCAGAAATAAGTCCGGAAAACTGACAAAAACTGAATTTTCAAATTCATCAAGGGGCGTAACTCCTCTAAAAATAGGTCAAGCATGACGAACGTCGATCTTGCTCTGTAACTATCCAAGACCTAGCTGTGTATTAAATTCATCTGAATATCTCCATTCGTTGCAGAAAAAAAAGTTCCGGAAAACTGATATTCGGACAGACGGACAGACGTAGGGACAGACGGACAGACTGGCGGACGGACGGACAGACAGACCGAGAGGAAACTAAGAGTCCCCTTCGGCGTTGCCGGTAGGAAACTAATAACAGCGCTACTTGTACTAGTATCTGTATGATGGCAGTTGGTTATCAAAGACCCGGCATAAGTGAACCCTTGATTAATTACAAATTTGTATAATCTAACAAATAAGCCACGTCGTCATACAGTGTCCAAAAGCTTGACTTGTATATCTACTGGCATATACATTACTTTCCACTCTCGAGGTTATGGAGTATTGTTTCTTTGCATACTAAATGCATGATGCTGTCATACATAAAAAGGTTTTTGTGTCTTCAACAACAACGGTGTAGCTCTGCCTGAAAAAGTAGAGGGGGCACAACATCCCAAAGTACTAACAAGCAAAAAACAAGCAAAAAACAAGCAAAAAAAAAAAAAAAAAAAAAAGGGGGGGGGGAGGTAGAGTTTAAAATAATATGGGGGTTTGATGTTCTGTATGCACAAATTTTAACATTTCTAATGCAATTCTAAATTTTAAGTACATGAATATTATTATAATGTCTGGCGAGCGGTAGCGAGGCAGGAAACTTTTTTAGCAAAATATTTACTTATCAGAAAAAAACTTTCTATACACTCTATCATTAACAAGTACATGTAATAATATTCTATATACTAGTAGTTTGAGTTAAATGTCTTCATGTACATTGATAAAGTAATATGTATCAAGGATGGATCAGAATAGATAAATTATTCAGAAAGTCTATAAAGAACTAACGAGCGGTAGCAAGCCAAAGAAAAATTTTGAAAATTGATCGAAAAATTGTAGATGTATGGTACAAAATGTTGCTATTTTAAACAATGTTAATGCATCTAATGCGTCATAAAATTTTGTGATTGAAAAGTGGGGGGGGGGGGGGGGGGGGGGGAGGGCAAACATGGTTGCTCTGCTGCCCCCCCTTCTCCTACGCAATCCGGGAATGGGGCCGAATTTTTGACAATCGAGTGTCCTTGAATATGAAAACACTCTGATTCAATAGCAATAGGTCGCCTTTTTCCATTTATTCCATTTTCCATTTATTTACTTTTGTTTACAAAGTGCTTATTTTAGTCATTATATAGTCCCCAAAATCAGGATTCAGAAAAAGATTTATCATACCTAAGATGAATTACATACATATAGAAATTGTTATTATCGTTGCTTCTTGATGATGGATTTAAATAGGGCTGTCACAGTTTTAAAACCGAAATTTCAGTTACCCGCGGTCCAAGCTTGGTCGTTTCGATTCGGATCAAACTCCAGACAGTTCCATTTACGTTACGCTACTCTCCACTACAATATTTGCTATGGCGGATGAATACGTCTGACGTGTAGCAAGATCGAGGCTTGGAGATTGGATTCGGATCGCACTTTACGTATTTCGGTTCGGTTCTTTCTCTTTTTTTTGTCGGCTAATTTGTCGTATTTCACCCGATGAAATGGGATGTTTCACTTCTTGATTGCAAACGGGCACTTGTTTGTTTGACAGAAAATTATGCAAAAAAAAAAAAAAAAAAAAAAAAAAAATTACGGAAACTATCTTACAATGAATGACCGTTTTGTTGGGTGAAGACAGTATTGAAATGTAATTTCAGCCAATTTTAACCATTTGAAAAATCTTGATTGGAAAGGAAGCATTAGATATTATCAAATATGATTATCTTGTAACGACGCGAGTCAGCAAACTGTTACATTTCATTTTTTTTTGGGGGGGGGGGAGGGCTATAATCCACAAATACCTTTCAACGGCTGTGAGGGTATGTTGACTTACTTAGTATATATCAGTTTAGAACGGCCAAAACTTTAAGTTGAGGTATGGAAAGGGACACGACTCGGATATCATGCTCAGCTTCGGAAATTCATATTAGTTAAATGGGGAGTGGTAGCGAGCCAGCGAAATTTTCTGAAATTCCGACTTCAAACTACAAGTTAAGTCTACATATACAAGTTTGAGGTCAACAATACCTTACTTTGACTATTTTGAGGGGTGGTGGTGTCAAAAATCGAGGGCCCGCGCCCCGCCGGTGCTCACACGTATATAGAGAAAACGTTTAAATATCAACCCATAAGGCACGGTCCATTTGATATTTCTGGGGGGCGGGGGGGGGGGGGGGGGGGGGGGGGCTTGGGTTTTTTTCGAAAAAAAATTAATTTTGCTCTGAATTTTGATGAAAAAAATAAATTTGCTTATGATGTGTCTGAAAAAAATAATCTTGCTCTCACAAGTAATCTGAATTTGAAGAATTACCATAAAATTTCGCTAAAAATACCTGAAAATTTTCCGGCTCGCTTCGCTCGCCGCAGCTTTCAATGTATATAAAAATTTTTTGGCTCGCTTCGCTCGCCCTACTTTTCTATCTAAACATTCATTTATGATGGCAAAGTTCATATTTGAAAGTATTGAAAGAATGCATGTTGATGGAAAAAAAAAAGGCTTCCTAAGAGAAACTAGAAAAACCTCCCTTCAGACCCTCTTATAG